>CM056743.1:74231518-75655685 GCA_029851415.1 Eretmocerus hayati
GAGAAGGCCTTGAGGAACTCAGTCGATATTGCGTGCATCCTCTCAATCATTCCGTTACTCATCGGCGAATATGGAGGTGTACAATATTTTTTGATTCCAAAAGCGTCTGCAAAATCGTTTAATATTGTCTTCATAAAGTGTCTACCTTGATCGCTCAAAATCGACCCAGGTGGTCCAAAATACGCAATTACTTGATTTGGTAATGCGTTGGCTACTTCGTGTGCCGTAGCGCGGCGTTTCGGGATCAGTATGACATAGCGAGTCAGTTGATCTTGCACCGACAATATGTAATGATAGCCACTCTTTGATGGGCAAGGGGGTGAATAGAAATCAATCGCGATTTTGTCAAAAGGGCGTGCTGGTGTATCCACCAGTCTCAAAGGTAGACGTACTTTTTGCCTCACTAATTCATCGACTGCGTATCCGTTACAGCCCTCAACGACGCTTTCGACATCCTCGCGCATCGTTTTCCAATAATAATGTTGTGCGATCAAATTATAAGTTTTGTTGATGCCACGATGCCCACCATTTGCCGACCGTTCATCATGATGTATAAATCGTTCTGTGCCATCATCATGCATATCGCGATTTTGCACTTGCTCGAGTACTGCTGTTGAGACTACAGGGCCTCCGTTGCCCTGCGCAATTAAATTACCGCTCACATCGCGTATTTGAAAATCGACAAAATATTCGCCGGTCTGCTCGACTGGGAGTGTCATATTCCCCTCTTGATTTCCTATCGTCACTTGGGGGTCGAATTTCGGATTTTGAATACCTTTTTGAATAATTTCAATATTTTTGATTTTTGGACGAGATTCGACTGTCTCAATATTTTGACTATTTTGATCATTTTTCATTATGTAATCATGATCCAAAATTTGTTGTGAATAATTTTGTGTGCTTTTATCTGAAGTGATTGGAATCGTAATGGTTTCAAGGGGTGAATCAGATGACATTACCATTCCTGCTTCGGCTATGCATGCGGCCTGAGCTTAATCAATTATGAACTCATGATTCGAATTTTGAGTCGGCTCTCCGTGTGTGTTCTTATTCGCGCTTTCGCTCGTTTGAGTAGCTGCTAATTTGGATGAATGTCGCGCATCAGCTGTTTCGCTCGTGTGAGATGGCTTGAGTATGTCGAGATGCGGATATCGGTCTTTCAAGCGCTGCGATGATCGCGTTTTTTGAAAAACTTTTCTCGGCTTTTTCTGCCTCTCTGGTTTCTGACTTGACTCAATTTCGGATTCGGTTTCGCGTGGGCTTTCTACCGATTTTTTCTTTGCTGGTTGCGCTTCGGTATCCGTCGATTCTATTTCTGAAATTTTCGATTTTTCGGCGCCCGTTACGCGGTGCGCGCGTGTTTTGAATACGCGACCAGGCGGACAATCGGCCTCGCACGACGGATTTTCCCTCTCTTGTCGTTCTGCCAATGCATAGAGCTCGTCTCGTGGTAGTTCCGGGTTCACCTCGCCCTCTTCGATAACGGGATTTCGACTTGAAGCATCTGCTGCCTCATTTAATCGGCCAGCTCTAAAAATTAAATCAAAATGGAATCCGCGTACTTTCGCTTTTTGACGGTTATACCGCGTGTCATCTTTCGCTTTATGAAAATGGCTCAATGGTTCGTGGTCCGTTACCACTGTGAACTTTCTGCCGTACAAATATGGACGGTAGGACTCGCACGCGTGCACGATACTCTCCATTTCTTTATCAAAAATTGGCCACGAGAGTTGGGCCCCTTTCAGAACTTTCGACGCGTAGGCAACTGGTCTATTTTTGTTGATAGTCCCAATAGCCAGAATAGATCCCACTGCATAATCACAGCTATCACAAAATACGATATAACTTTCAATGCCCGTCGCAGGGCTCGCGAGTACGCTCTCTGAACATAATGCGTCGCGTAGACTCTCAAATGCGCGTTGCTGTTCCATACCCCATACAGAATCTTGCTCTTTTTTCAAGAGATCGGTCAATGGTTTTGACCTCTTTGCGTAATTTTCAATGAAGCGCCTATAGTACCCCGTCAGTCCGAGAAACTGCCTGACTTTTCGAATGTTTGTGGGTGCAGCATATTCCTGGACTGCCTCTACTTTCTGGGATCTGGTTTAATGTGATCATTGCCAACTATGTGGCCCAAAACTTTAGCTTCTCTTTTCAAGAATTGACATTTCTTTGGTGAAACTGTGAAATTTGCTCCAATAATGCAGGCCATGAATTCCCGCGAATTTAATTTCATGTTCTTCCAAGGTATTTGCCCAGATGAACAGATCGTCACAATAACTGGCGAATTCGTTGGGGGTGAGGGAGGAAAATGCCATGAAAATTGCCTCATTTAGGGGGTCTGGACTACCAACCATCCCTTGAGCCTTACGCGCGAATTCCATTCCGCCCAGGGGTGTGTCTATGGTCGAATAAGGTGCTGAATTCTCATGCATTTTTATTTGATAGAAAGCGTCTAATAAATCAACTACTGTGATATATCGCGCGCTAGACAGCTGATCGATGATATCGGCTGTGAAAGATAACGGCTGACACGTCCCTACCGTGTCCTCATTGAGAGGGCGGAAATCTGCGACGAACCGAAACCTTTTCGTCCCGTCTTTGTCTGAGCTTTTTGGTACCAAAAAGCAATTTGATCTCCATGGCGATCTGGATGGGCGCAACACTCCGATATCGCGTAATTTTTTCACCTCTTCAGTCAAAGGGCCTTTCAAGGCTGGAGGTAAACGATATCTTTTGGCTTTGAACGGTTTGTCCGATTTCAACTTGATTTTATGTTTCATAATTGGCGTTGCTTGAAGTGGTTCGCCTTTCAGCCCAAATCGCCAAGGGTCGATGCTAATGAGCATGCGTACGTGCTCAATCTCCTCCGGCGAGCAACCTTCGATATCAACGAGTTGCATTAACTTTTCTACGCGTTCTGCAGAGGCTATGTCGCGCGCGCTCTTATCTATATTCTGCTAATTCTCGCGAAGCTGCTCATTCACTGGGTCAGCGCCTGTGTATAACCGGCGGATATAATGTACTGCATCATCCCCAATGATTTCCTCTTCGCTTTTCTCTTCTACATTGTCCCAAGGAATTATTTTTGAAAATATACCAGAATGTCACCAAAGGAGTTTGTGAGGATTTAGTTTGAGTGTTAATGAACATCTGTGCAAAATTTCAAGATGATTGACCGTTTTGTTTCAGAGTGGTAGTCATCAGAATTCGTCACTTTTAGCATGGCGCCCACGCGGAATCGTCGACTCCCATATAAACGCAATGTTAAAAGTGGCGAGTTTTTGATGGCTACCACTCCGAAACAAAACGGTCAATCATTCTGAAATTTTGCACAAGTGTCCATTAACACTTGAACTAAATCCACCCCAACTTTGGTGATTTTCTGGTATACAGTGGAATTTCCCTCAATGGATACCTCGTATTAGCGGACCCAAGGGGGGAAATAGCTAATATTCCATACTGTAGATACTTGGCTTATAACTGTATGTACTTGCTCGTACCTGTCAATACTCGCAATAGTAATTCCTGCTATCTACACAGTACGGAATGGGTATGTGATGGATTTTGGAGAGGCGCTCCAAATGCACGCAACAGTAGTTGCCAGTATGTGACGGGTACTGAACAAGTACGTGACGGATTCTGGAGCCCTTGCTCAGCGAGCCGTATGACAGTAAATTCGTGTATGTACTAAGTACGGATCGAGTACGTGACGGACTCTAAGAGCGGGTCACGGGGTACCATGAGGCAGTAGTTGCCAGCACGTAATAGTGGGCCAAGGGCCAAGTATGTGACGAACTCCGTGAGCGCAGCTGGTCTGATTCAACCTACCTTGAATGACGGTGTCTCCTGCTACGTAATTATCACGCAGAGAATTAACTAATTCATTAATTAACTGACTAATTAATGGATTAGCCTGCTCGAATCTCACGCGAGCCTCCCCGCGATGCTCTACACTCACGAAGGTCAAAAAAATGAAAAAACACAGCGCACGGAAATGGAATTTCGACCCCTTTTTCGATAATAATTTTTTTGGCGACTCTGGATCGCCAAACAAATGATTGCGCCAATAATACGTAGAAAGTGACCCTCTGTGGAAGTATTGGAGTGAAATTTCACTTGGATCGAGTTGTTTTTTCACTCGATCCTCGAATTGCTTACAATTTTCAGTATGAAAAAACTAAATATTTATATATTGTGGAACGATATTGAGACTAAAATGCTAAATGAAAACAATGGAACTGCATCAAAAATGGAAAAAACACTTTCAACAAAGTTTAGAATGACTTCATGATTGGTTGTCACTGGGGTTTGAACCTGGTTGCCTTGCTTTATCTTCTCTGTTCATTATTCATTACGCCAACCATCCAACCAACTGAGCCATCGGGGATATTGACGAGAGAGACTGAGAAAACAGTGATGAGGGCCGTTATGACAACCAATCGTAAATTTTTCGACAAAAGTGGTTGACTGTCAGTCTGAGTATGACTATTTTTCACTGCTCTACGTGAAATAGCCTGATTCACTGTTTTTCGTCTAATATGGCTATAGAAACCCGTATGAAATCGAAATCTCATGATGACAATGAATGATTCGATATGAATAATTGCTATCTACGAATTGAACCTCAATGTTTGGGATGAAACGCACGGTAGAATTGAAGCACAAGTCCTGTTTGCATCAGATTGCACATCTTAATTCGTATCAAGAATGTGATAGTAAGAGTGTCAAGATAATGATGTTGACTTAGGAGTAATTCCTCGAGAAAACGATATATGGTCGACAGTTGGATCTCAGATTTCTTTCTAAGTGAACTTTTTCGATTTTATAGGTTGGAAAATGAACTTCCTTCACCATAAAAGAAATTACAAAAATTTTTTTCGGACCCCGGTACACAAATCAAAATCATGTTTTCAACTTTTTTTCGCAAAATTTCCGTAACTTTATCACACTCAAATCGTTATAGCTCAAAAATTACCGCAGATAGAGGGACGCGGTTCGGCGCATCTGAAAAGTGAGCAAGAAACCTATCAAAAACCACTTTGGACTTCTAGTTCTCATAGAACCTCGATTATATATAGATGATTCCGTGAAAATCATCTTCCATTTTTTTATCAAGAAGCTATTTTTTTAGAGGATTCAAAAGTACATTCTTCCATGTAAAAAGTTGTGTTCTCCACGAATAAATTATTTTCACTCTGCATTTTTGGGTTTTAAGCTATTTTCTGGGCATTTTTTCGATTCCAATGGCAGAAAAACTCACTTTTCTGCGCATGCGCGAGATTTTAGAATTCCAGAACCGATTTCTCTGAGAACCTGAAGAAATTTCCTTTGGAATGACCTTTTGTCAAGTTCAATCTCATCAACTAGAAGCGGAGTTACAGCGCCCGAATGATGAAGAACGATTCGAGCGAAAACATGAAGGCTTCCAGGCAATGACTGGAGCGAACATGGGGCCTTGCACCAAGCTGCTTTTTGTAGTGGCTGTCAAAAGTCACTGTAACTTACGTTCAAATCAACGGATTCAAGCTCACCAAGAAGTCATTTCGAAGGAAATTTCCTCAGCTTCTCAAAAAAATTAGTTCTGGAATTCTAAAATCTCGCGCATGCGCAGAAAATTGAGGTTTTCTGTCATTGGAATCGAAGAAATGCCCAGAAAATAGCTTAAAACCCGAAAATGCAGAGTGAAAATGATTTATTCGTGGAGAACACAACTTTTTACATGAAAAAATGTACTTTTAAATCCTCTAAAAAAATAGCTTCTTGAGAAAAGAAATGGAACATGATTTTCACGGAATCATCCATATATAATCGAGGTTCTATGAGAACCAGAACTCCAAAGTGGTTTTTGATAGGTTTTTTGCTCACCTTTCAGATGCGCCGAACCGCGTCCCTCTATCTGGGGTAATTCTTGAGCTATAACGATTCGAGTGTGATGAAGTTACGGAAATTTTGCGAAAAAAAGTTGAAAACATGATTTTGATTTGTGTACCGGGGTCCGAAAAGAAATTTTTGTAATTTCTCTTATGGTGAAGGAAGTTCATTTTCCAACCTATAAAATCGAAAAAGTTCACTTAGAAAGAAATCTGAGATCCAACTGTCGACCATACATCGTTTTCTCGTGGAATCACTCCTAAGTCAACATCATTATCTTGACTTTCTTACTATGACGTTCATGATACAAATTAAGATGTGCAATTTGATGCAAACAGGACTTGTGCTTCAATTCTACCGTGCGTTCCATCCCAAACATTGAGGTTCATTTCGTAGATAGCAATTATTCATATCGAATCATTCATTGTAATCATGAGATTTCGATTTCATACGGGTTTCTATAGCCATATTAGACGAGAAACAGTGAATCAGGCTATTTTACGTAGAGCAGTGAAAAATAGTCATACTCAGACTTACAGCAAACCACTTTTGTCGAAAAATTTACGATTGGTTGTCATAACGGCCCTCATCACTGTTTTCTCAGTCTCTCTCGTCAATATCCCCGATGGCTCAGTTGGTTGGATGGTTGGCGTAAAGAATAACGAACAGAGAAAATAAAGCAAGGCAACCAGGTTCAAACCCCAGCGACAACCAATCATGAATTCATACTAAACTTTGTTGAGAGTGTTTTCTTCATTCTCTATGCAGTTCCGTTGTTTTCATTTAGCATTTTAGTCTCAATATCGTTCCACAATATATAAATATTTAGTTTTTTTATACTGGAAATTGTAAGCAACTCGAGGATCGAGTGAAAAAACAACTCGATTCAAGTGGAATTTCACTCGAATACTTCCACAGAGGGTCACTTTCGACGTATTGTTGGCGCAATCATTGGTTTGGCGATCCAGAGTCGCCAAAAAAAATTATTATCGAAAAAGGGGTCGAAATTCCATTTCCGTGCGCTGTGTTTTTTCATTTTTTTGACCTTCGTGAGTGTAGAGCATCGCGGTGAGGCTCGTGTGAGATTCGAGCAGGCTAATTCATTGATTAGTCAGTTAATTAATAAATTAGTTAATTCTCTGCGTGATAATCACGTAGCAGGAGACACCGTCATTCAAGGTAGGTTGAATCAGACCAGCTGCGCTCACGGAGTTCGTCACATACTTGTCCCGTTCCTATCACGTGCTGGCAACTACTGCCTCATGGTACCCCGTGACCCGCTCTTAGAGTCCGTCACGTACTCGATCCGTACTTGGTACATACACGAATTTACTGCCATGCGGCTCGCTGAGCAAGGGCTCCAGAATCCGTCACGTACTTGTTCAGTACCCGTCACGTACTTGTTCAGTACCCGTCACATACTGGCAACTACTGTTACGTGCACTTGGAGCGCCTCTCCAAAATCCATCACATACCCATTCCGTACTGTGTAGGTAGCAGGAATTACTATTGCGAGTATTGACAGGTACGAGCAAGTACGTACAGTTATAAGCCAAGTATCTACAGTATGGAATATTAGCTATTTCCCCCTTGAGCGGACATCTCTCAATAACGGACAATTTTTTGCGACCAGCAGAAGTATAATCACAGAAATGAACCTCTGATTAATGGACACCTCCGGATAGCGGACAGTTTTGATGCAACTAGAGGTGTCATTGCGACCGGAGATTTCACTGTATTTTCAGCTTTAGTGTACAACTACCTTAACTTAACTGCAGGAGTGTCAATATATATATAGTTTCATATGAAATATTTATGACCTCTGCTATGCCATATCCATTGTGGTTTTTGGCAATAAATTCCCCAAAGAGAATTCCATTTTTTACATGTATGCGCGGGACCCAGCCCTCTTTAGTATCGTTCCAAATCTTGAATTTAATGAGTCTTTTCATTCTAGACGGCACTTTTATGTTTTCCTTGTATAATAAGGGGATTGAAAAATTCTCGAACTCAAGGCAGCGGGCTCTGGGGTTTAATTTACCACCGTACTCTGTCAAAAAATCCCAACCGACTAGACCATCACAGTCTAACAAAATGGAGTCGGGGACAACATGAAATTGCCACTGCATGCCATTTATTTTCAATAAAATCATTCCCTCTGAAGAAAATTCTCCTTTTGCAACGCCATTAATGCTCAATATTTCTGACTTATCAATGTCTGCAAGATTTTTATCTCTACTTGATTTGATAATGCATACATCTGCACCAGAATCGATGTATGATTTACATTTTCCATCATTCGCTTCCGAGCTTTCAAAATTGACAATTGGTGGAATTCTCCCAGTCTTTAAAAATTTCATACTTGTCTTCCTGATGTTTACTTGGGACGATGTAGAAGACTGTTCAACTCTATCACTTCCGTCCGATTCTACCGGCTCTGACTCATCTGTGGACGGTGATTCTTCTAAAGAAAATGAGTCGATTTCCTGATTCATCAATGACGTAACGGAGCCGTCATTGATGCGCCCATCGCTCGGGGATCGTGATGGGCGTGCTTCTAGTTTAAATTCTCCGCGTGATTTTGGGCGCTTTGGGCGTCATTATGGCGCTGTGGGCTTTGGGCTTGTCGCGCCTGCGGTGGGGTTTGATTTTGGGTCTCGGCATAAGTATTTGCAGGTGTTTGATTTTGATTTCCCCTTGATGGGAAATTATTTCCACGATTTCCCATGCCGCTATTATTACCGTTGAAATTTCTATTCGGACCCCCACCTTTACTTCTGCCGCGATAACCCCCTCTGCCGCGGTTGGTGCTTGGTCTATCAATATATACGTTGGCCCTTTTAAAATCGGCCTCTAATTTCCAGCATACTTCCGCGTCGTGCCTAGGTAAATCGCAATACTGGCACTTTTTTAGGTCGTTCTCTTCCTTGGAACATTTCGACTCTACATGACCCATACGTTTGCAGTATGGACAGACTACTTGAGAATCTGCCATTCTAATGTTCGCCTGTGGATGGGCTGCACACGGTGTTGCCTCATCAATCGGATTCGGGTAATTTTTGCGTTGCAACGCCGCCTGTTGCGCGAATTTTACCGCCTCGCGTATATTCTTCGGTTTCTGGCTCCTTACCATGCTCTCAAGTTCTGTTCCGATACCTATAATAAAGCGAGTGAGAGCCGCTTCATCAGCGTCTCGCGTCCGTGATTCTATCTCGGCGCGAGTATACTGCGTTTTTGAGCCTGCCTCTCTTGAATCGCCTCAAAATTTTTTGAATACGCGTTCCGTACGATTCTAATGATTCGTCTTTCTTCTTAGCACAGCCTTTTGATTCCGACATAATGTCATCTAGTGAATCTACTAATGAAAATTGTTCTTCAAGTTCTTTCAAAAATTGTTCTACTGATTCAGACTTTAATACTGTAGAACCGGAAAATGACTTGGCTGTACCACGTAGTTTAGTTGCGATATTCATTAGAATGATACAGTCTGGTCCCATGCCTCCCACGTTCTTTGCGATGCGAACTGCCGTACAGAATGACTCGAGGGAATCCGACTCGCCATTGAACTCCCCTACACTTTTCAAAATTTTGTGTAAATGGGCGTCTGTTCTTATTTGCGCCATCGGTTGCTCCGGCGAATGAATTTCACGCCGAATGGGCCGAGTACGTGGATTTTGGGTGTATACTGTATGTGGATGATTTATGTATGATGTGGGATTTTGTTGAGTGAAATCATGAGAGAATGCCTGCGACGGTTCATTCTGTCCCATTTGTTGAAAATTTTTCCATGGCACTTGATGTGTTCCCATACTTTGGGGTATATTCCTATTGTTTGGTACATTCATAAAATGTTGGGTGGCTTGTGGTACACAGCCACTACTTGTCGGAATTTCTTGGAAATGCAAATCTCTATTTTGCTGTATTTCACGTGAATTTATTTTCTTCCACAGTTCAGCCATTTTTGTAAAACTCATTCCTCGGAGGAAGTTCTCAAACGATGATTCACTCGGTTTAGGGCTTCGTTTTACTGTAGGCGCCACATTCTCACGAATCGCACTGCATTCGGTTGGTCTCTGATTGATTCCACCGTGTACAAAATTATTCTGGACCGGGGCTTGATCAATCCCCTGTAAATTTGACAGATTTTGTTGCATGATATCCCAAGGTGTTTGGTTCTTATGAGGGGGAATTTGCTCAGTAACTGTTGGGGTTACTGGTCTTGGAGAGTTATTTTGACTCCTGATCACATGTATATCATTCTCCAAATTTCGTGGGCCACTATTATTTGCTAGATTAGGGGCACTCTGAGTTTGTACCCCTTCTGGGTTGAGAGGAAACGTATTTGCAATTCTTACATCCGATTTGTGAGATTGTGTTTGCCGGCATAAAAACGTTTGTCCGTTCGGACCTGCCAAATAAAACATCTCTGGGTAAGATGTCGTTCGCATATCGTTGCGCAAAGGGGGTCTTATTGGGTTCACGCGTATTGGGGACTCTTCTAGTATGGCTTGTCCTACACGCCATTGTTGGTATGCAGGCCCCATAAATTGTCCCATTTGACGGCTATTGGCACGGCTCATTAGTATATTACGCACCTGCGTCTGCGAGGGGCCGAAAGTGACACATTGCGGCCCGGGTGAGTTGCCGCACGAGCCGCCAGGCGAGGGTGGCATACCCGTGGCCGCAATGGGTTGCTTTCGTCCCGAGGTGCGTATAGTTCTTTTCAGTACACTTTCATCGAAATTCTATGGTTTCCGACACGATTTCGGGGCAAAATCCCGCACCGCCCCACAGGTTAGAAAACGTCGGAGCATGCATTGGAGCAGACCGAGGGCGCAGCCCGAGGTCTGATGCGCATGCTCAGTCGTTTTCTGCCCTGGGCGGCAATGCGGGATTTTCTGCCCCGGCATCGGGGCGGAAACCACAGGCTTTCGATGCAAGTGTACCGAAAATTAACATATTCATCTCCATCTTTCCCATTCATAGCATCCGCATTTATACCCCATGCTCCTTCTTGTCTGCTTGAGTCAAAGTATGGCTCGTCTACATTAGCGTATGAATTCTCTAAGTCCTCTCAAATTTCTTTTTGGTTCATGAGGCCATTTTTTTCAAACATTTCCGGCCTATTATGGCTCGATTCCGGTTTGGTACCAGTTGAATTTAGTGTTTCTTTGCTTTTTGACTTGCCAAAAATACCCAGCATTTTGGACCTTTTGATTTCATGTTCTTTGATATACAAATATAGACAAACTGCACGTTATAAATGCGGATGTGATGGAATCGTTCTTTAGAACGAGATCAAGGAGAGAAAATGTGCAGTATTTACGCTGAGAGGCTGCAGCAGGCCACGACGATGTATAATGCGGCTATCTGCATTACTCGTCCACACGTGCAGTTGGCTCGGAGATAAGCTTCGGCGATGATTTTCTGCTGACGGTTGGGCGGGTGGGCAGGTACGATGCTCAGCTCGGTTGCTTACGGCTTGGCTGGATTCTGCTCGGCTCAACTCTCTTCTCTCAGTCACTTTTTTTCTCACGACACTCTCGCAAAATTGCAGAATCCGAAAAAAATTTTGAGAAAAAAAATTTCAACTCGCGGGAAACAACCCCACCTAGCACCAAAAAGGGGATGTAACGTGGTGAGGGTTCTAGGTTCCAGAGAGAACACGAGTTGAGTGAATGATAGGTGACTTTATGTATGAGAGTTCAATAGTTGAGAGAGAGTGTGTGAATAGTTAAGTTTGTCAGAGCGGTCTGTCCGCGGCGTGGCCTGTCGTCCGCGATGATGGGTCCGCGACGCGACATCGCACTTGGTGGGGAAACGGGCGATTATCCGTCAGAAACGCTGACGTATCACCTGGTGCATCGTCAGGTGACGGGGAGAGGCGCGGGCCGGAGGCTCGAGACTCACCACGTCACAGAGGTATATTGGGACGAACTACAAAAATATTTCTACGGACTAAACTAGTTCATCACTATGATGAACTCCAAGATGAGGGAAAAATATGTATACGTCCTTAATTTCATGATAATCTGGTAATACGCTGAAATGTACCGCTCAAGTATGACGCGCCATAGTTTAAAAGTCCTGCATATGGCGGCAAACATGGCGACCCTCTACAGCGCGGTATTAGACTTGCGCCTGTGATCCTAACCAATCGTAACCTGTTATGGACGCGACGACGAGTCAGAGCTGAGTCTGGCCCGAAGCCCAGCTCAGTTCTTGAGTGAAACTGTAGCCCGCAGCTTGGATAACGGGAAGAGGGGGGGGGCTAGTCATGTTAGCCAACCGCTTGGAGGCGCTTGTACTGGATGACATGTGTGTGAACTGGCGTATGCGCTTGTGTGTACACAAACAACACAAAGCGCTGAATAAGAGGCTTGAATACGCTTCTGCACTGGAATTATCAGGTATAAGAATCCCAGAGACAGGAATTACTGAAGCAGAAACTGTACTGACCGAATGAACGTCAAAAAAATCATCGTTCTTCAAATTCTTCAAACTCAGCAAAAAAAACTTGCACATCCGAGTCATTCCAATTGAAATCATTCGCATCGAAAATTAATCGTAGCGATATGCTCTTTTGCTAAAAAACTCTACTCGAACTGAAAAGAACTACACCACCTTAAATTTCCAGATTGATGATCAAAAGCATGAAAGGTGTTCTCGTCAGCTAACTGGTGGATCCCAATTGAGGATTTCCGCCCAAATTAATCCTCACATTCCTGAGTCATTCTACACAGAACCCTCAAAGGTCCCCTGTTAGTAAATAACTTATCTATAGATTTGTATATTCTTTCAGAATGGTGAAATTCTGGGCTACGAACAAAGATACTCAGACTGCATCATTGAATATTCAATAAGTTTGACAAAATAGAAGAAAAATTTCATCAGTGATAATTCTCAGATGATTTCGCAATCCATTTAGGTCGTCAATAGTGATCAAATTTTTTTTTTCTTTCTATTACACTCAAACCACAATGAAATAACATATATCGATACTTTTTTTAACAACTATTGTTGCAAAATGGACTTACACTAAGCAACAATGGAAGACCCTCATACGGCATAATTGATGCCATAATCCAAACGATGAATCACATCAATCACAACGAAGACACTTTGACTTTACACTGATGAGGACGTTGCGGTGACCCGATGAGGCCATGACTCAAGCGTGACTAACTCCGCTGAAAGCAACCGGAGCGAAGAATCCAAAACAAACTGAACGAGACTCCACACACAACGTAAGGACTCAATCAATTTGGTATAACAAACAATCTAACAGATTCCATGTTGCAACAACCGAAGTTTTGTTCGTATTGATTATCATCGTTCCAGATAATTATCGATTTTTCTAATGAGTAATCAATACATAATTGGAAAGATGTCCAACAATCAATTCAATTCATAGTAGAATCACAGTAAAATTTTCAATCCCGAATCATCAGTTTCTCATAGAAGAACAATAGTAGCTCTCAAAAATTACATGATACATGAAGAATGAATTGAATCAAATAATAGCTAGAAGATGCAAAATAATAAAAAATTATTCGAGAATGTTGAGTGAAGATCATCAAAAAAGACGAGATAACGATTAGATAATCAAAAGATAAAAATATAACCTAGAGATAACATTCAGATGGAAAGATAATCAAAAGATAACTTTAGGATGATCCTAGATGATCTTAGATAATCTCGGATGATGAGATAAACTCAGATAATGAGTACTCGGGTACTCGCGACACATAAGGTCTACTTTCGCTCTCATAATCCAAACTCATATTTCTTTCCCGTTAAGTTGACAACCCTGCTTACGATTTCTCGTTGGCAGCCCTGCTCGGGGTGATCCGGCCGGACGAGATTCTGCCCGCGACTTGATCATGTTAGTTTTGTACTATGTGTGGGTGCACATTCTCGACCCACGTACATTCATTTCGAATGGAGTGATTTTCACAGCAGTACAACCCTCGACAACTTTTCCCTCGGAAAAAAGACCACAAGCACTCTGCTCTCTACTTTTTCCTGGTGCTATTCTGTGGGTGCTGTTTAGAGAAGGAAATTCAAGAGCTGTGCTGATAATTGTACGTAGATGCTTCTCGTCGATCATGAATGACTGGAATCCATTATCATAATATAACTACATGCATTGGTCTAGGACTTGATTTTAATACAAGACACAGATTAGATTTCATCCGAGACTCAATACAATCTCTCAAGATGTTCATGAAAATTTTTCGGGGGAAAAGTCATCAATAAGTTCAAATAGCAGCTAATTTGGGACACATTTGGGTTGCATGCAATCATGCCATACCTCAAGATGAAGCTGAAATCACCCGTGTGGAAAACGAGGGTCTCAACAAACACAAGCTGAAGCTCATCGCAAATCCGAGGATTAACGTGGCTCTGAAAGTCACTTGAGCACATCAATCTCACCAAGTATTTTGAGATTTTCCAGTTGGAACAAAGTTAGATTGATCAGAAACAAGGTCAGATTGATCAGAAATACCTGGAGACTTCCACTCGACAATAAAATTCTGAATTTCATCAATGTATGGGGAATTCTGGAGCGAGCCGGACAAAATCGTCACCAGGGGGGTCGGGGGAAAATTTGAAAGAAATTCTCTGTGTAAACTATGTTAAAGAAGCGCCAAATGATTTTTCTCGATTTATTCGAACCTCCCTGTGGGCCCGGAGGCCCGTAAAAGGGCCATTGCTCCAACGGAATTCAATACTTTTCGACGTACCTGGGCGCGTTTTTCTCGTAAATGCAAGTCCTTTTGCGAGAAAGATTGCCCAAGGCCGATAATCAACCCTGGCCACATCTGGGAGCTATGTACTGAGAGCAAATTTCAGCGATTTTTACGTCATCTTGTGGACGACCTAGGTCCAACTAAAAAGGTGATAATCGACTTTTTCCAGTGGTCATTCTGAAGGTCTTGAAAAACCCTACAATTTGACCACTGGTGAAAGTCGATTATTGTTCTTTTCATAGGAGCTACAGCACGAGGAAAACGAGCATTCTATGAAAAAATTGAGACTCCGAGAGTAAAATACTAACAATGTCCATAATATTATCCACCAAACTTCTCCAGTATGTTCTGTGAGGTGTCTACTTATACCAAGAAAATTTTTGGGAGGTCATTTTTTTTCAAAATGCATCCCAAAATGCCGTTTTCTGCAATTTTCCCAAATACGTCATCATTGGCCATGGCCGCATATACTTCCATCCCACTTAATTCGCACCAGAGTGTATGGAAGTACTCCTTCAAGTACTCCCGAACATGTATAAAAACTTGTTGGGACGATTCTCGAGCCAGGCGCGAGCTGTGGGTCATATTTGCCGAGTCGAAAATGCACATTATTTTGGCCATCTGAGTGCAGGAGGCCATGAGCATGGTTCTACTCATTCTAGCTTGCAAATGGAACATTGGGCTGGAATGGAGGTTCAAACATACTTTTCCGTTTCGAAATGACCTATCTGAACACAATTCTGACGTTCGACATAATCTAAGTTCTTGAGGTGCAGAGGGACGACCATTTAGAGCAAAACTGACCTCAGAATAGTTCTCAGGTGGTCATTTTGAGTCGGAAAAGTATGTTTGGATCTCCATCCCAGCCCAATGTTTCATTTGCAAACTAGAATGAGTAGAACCATGCTCATGGCCTCCTGCATTCAGATGGTCAAAATAATGCCTATTAATAACTCGGCAAATATAACCCATAGCTCGCCCCTGGCTCGAGAATCGTCCCCACAAGTTCTCATACATGTTCGGGAGTACTTGGGGGAGTACTTCCATACACTCTGGTGCGAAATACCGTATTTACCCGTGTAAAAGACGCACCTATAGATAAGACGCACCCCACTTTTTGGGGGGAAAAATCGGAAAATAATAAGAGCCTGTAGATAAGACGCACCCATGGATAAGACGCACCCATGGATAAGACGCACCCCGGTTTACTAGGGCCCGGAGTGAAAAATTTCAGATGAAACCGGGCGAATGAAGGACAACAGAGATTCATTCGATATATCACAATGCATTTATTGTCCACTCTCTCGATTTCCAACAGCTTCAGCTTGTCGCACAACCTTTGGTTTGAAAGCACTTGTATATGAATTTCTCTTTTTGAGCTCCATATTTGTAATCTCGCTCAGCTGTTGGGCTACTGAGATTCGACAGTGTACTGATGTTATCGAATGTTGATGAAATATCATATTCATTCGCGATGTGGCAATGCTGTTATGACGATCACTTAGTTTTCGATGTAATTGAAATACGTACACGAAGTCACACAACTGCGCGTACATTCACACGTGTTGACGATTGTGAACAATTTCAAGAATACGCAGCTGAGTATGGTGGTATTCTATACATTTCTGGTGCGTCTTATACACGAGTGCTGCCAACAAATTTTCCGCACAGAAAATATTAAGCACCTATAGATAAGACGCACCCATAGATAAGACGCACCCCTGTTTTGGAGTGCTCAAAACTGATTTTTTGGTGCGTCTTTTACACGGGTAAATACGGTAAGTAGGATGGAAGCGTATGCGGCCATGGCCAATGATGACGTATTTGGGAAAATTGCAAAAAACGGCATTTTGGGATGCGTTTTGAAAAAAAAGAAGAATCATGAAAAATTTGTTTGGTATCAGTAGATACTTCAAAGAACATACTGGAGGAGTTCGGTGGATGAATATTATGGACATTGTGAGTATTCTACTCTCGAAGTCTCAATTTTTTCAAAAATACTCGTTCTTCCACTACTGTAGCTCCTATAAAAAGTACAATAATCGACTTTTACCGGTAGTCAAATTGTAGGGTTGGATTCAAGAGATCCAAAATGACCACTGGCAAAAGTCGGTTATCACCTTTCTAGTTGGACCTAGGTCGTCCACAAGATGACGTGAAAATCGCTAAAATTTGCTCTCAGTAAATAGCTCCCGAAGGTGGCCAGGGTCAATTATCGGCGTCGGGCAATTTTTCTCTCGAAAGTACTCGCATTTACGAGAAAAAAGCGCCCAAGTACGTCGAAAAATATTGAATTCCTTTGGAGCTGTGATTTTTCCAAAATAGGCCGACAAAGGGCCTAAAATGGCCCTTTTACAGGCCTCAAGGCCCACAGGGAGGGTCGAGGAAATCGAGAAAAATCATTTCGCCCTATTTCAACATAAATTATACGGAAAAAATTTTTCAGATTCTTCCCCAACCCCCTTGGTGACGATTTTATGGTGATCTCAAGAAGAACCCATCCTAGTGGAAAGATCATAATTTCAAGAAAATCTTGAATACTAAAGTCTCAGTTTTCGTGTAATGTGGAGGAAAAAATTTGGAAAATGAAAAGTTTTGATATGTTGCCTAATTGAAAACACAGCAGGAGTAGCTGACTCACATAACCTTGCGCATCATAAAACTAAAAAAACACACTGAGTCTTCATCAGGCATGCTTAGTATCTGATGATTCCAGATACCACCAACCTTAATTGTTTCCCAGTAAAATTGTGTTTTCTTTTCATACTGACCTGCAAATAATCGGTTCGTTAATAGTCGACGACATCATTGCCCGACAAAATCAGAAGCCATCGACCGATGCACGTAACCAAGATTCACACATTTTCCACCGGCACTACACCATCACTGTCACCTGGAGCACTCGCGTTCACCAGATGATGAACATCAGGACAACAGCGGTGAGAGCACCACGGAATAGCAAGTTGTTCCAGCGAGGAATAAGAATAATAATCACAGCCGATGAGCCGAGCCGGGACAGGTATGATACGTTTGCGTCATCTGTCTGCGCGATGCGCGATGAGGCAGGCAACGGAGCCTTGGTCTCGATCAGCTGATTTCGGGCCGATAATTTGCTGCTTTTGATTCTCAGTCAATATCTATCGTTTCTGGTAGAATTACGTAGAAGTGATACCTTGATTTGTACTTGGGGATCAGATCTACCATTCAGAAGAACAATCAAGTTTATTGCAACCGTTGTTCTTCTGAAATCTTGAGCACTATAATACTTGTTTATGCACAGAACTACAGTGCTCACGATTCTGTAAAAATGGCAGCACCAATCAATCTCTTCCTCCTTTCAGGTGGTAGCTATCATCACAAATTATAACATAAGGCGTTTACGGTATTGGAATATCACACAGTCTCTTCAGGAATTTCCAATTTAGCTGTATTTTGCTCATATGGTTAGGTGGAGCTTTCACGTGCCTTTAATACCTGTAAGTATAGACAGACCGACTGTTGGCGAGTTTCCTGGTAGTTTCGTGAATCACCTCCGGATATGCTGGTGATATACAAGCTTATATGTGAGCCTCATTATACAAAAAGTTCGAGATCAGAGTTACTGAGAGTTGTACCGATTGATACCCATAACTTCACCCATGGTAGTGTCACAATCGAGAATCTCACCCTGCCCATGTAACTACCACTACTGTAGTAGATACGCACTGAATGTTTGGAAGACTGTCGAAATATATATTTTGGCTTATATTTTCCTTGCTTGATTAAGAAATGCGGTAATGTAGTTGATTTTTCGGTTACATCGGATTAGGACTTTTACGGATCGAATGGCGGTACTGAGTTACATATGTCGTGAGAGTGAAATGCTGCTTGTACTTTTAAGGATTGGCTGTTGTTTAGCTGTGAGATTTGATCCTCTGATGACAATGGACATGCATGCCCTAACTTATGATTCTGTTACACTATCTCGATGTCGCAATGATGTGATTGATTCATGAATCCTATCAAATATCCTCAGCAGACTATATTTCTGGGAGGATTCATACTGCAATCGGTGGAATTAGATGGAATAGCTTCCATGCTGTTTCTCTTTTCGGAAGAAATTCGCTGATAAGTTTCAGCAAACGGGGATTCCTCTCGATCAATTGCTACCTCCGATATCCAACTAATGATCTTTTGGGAATGATTGGATGGAAGAACTGTATTCCCACAAAGTGAGAGGTGATCAAAATGTGTATCGACCACCTCCGTTTTTCAGGTTGCATGGTGGTAAGACTCAATTTTTCCATAGCTGCCGAATGAAATGATTCGAATCCGGATTTTGTTACACGATCGCGAAGACGTAATAATGTTATTGTTTTACGAATACTGCCAAATCACTTTCCCAAATTATGCTCAGAGAATGATAGACTGAGCCTCGTGGAGTACGAAAGAATTGTTCTCATGGATATATCATGTGTATTCATGGAGTGACTGCTGTGGAACCCTGAAACAATTTGAAGGATTCTGTAAATACATATTTGACGTAGAATTCCCAGTTCTACTGATTGTCGTATTAAAGAATCTGAAGTTTTGTCAAGGAAATACCAAAAATACCCAAGCAAAGAAAGAAGGGTTCCTCTTGGAAAACAGAAAAAACCTCCGAATTCCTAGTTGAAAACACTCCAAGTCCATCTTCTTCAAGGAAGATGAGTGAATTGCTTCCCCTCCGAGTTCTAATTTTTCGGGGGCTCGCGTTCATTTCCCAGATTGACTCTGGGATTAACGGTGATTAGAAACGTCTGGATCAAATCTTTGACTCTCCATGGCGGGGTCGAACTATAGGGATATTTCATTATACCAGTAGAGGAGGCATTAGCCCACATTCACCGCGACCTTGGCTATGAAAAAAAGAGTCGAATGGCGCTGGCATCTCTTTCTACGCCGTTGCTCTGCTATACCCTAGGAAGAGATGGAAGAGCAACTCGATCGTCTTTACTTCTCCTTCATACGTCTTTCGTAACTCCCTCAATCAGTTCCAGTGGCCCCTATGCCACGCCTCCTCTATTGGTGTAATATCTCTACGGGTCAAACTGCCCCCCCCCCCTCATAAACCGAAAATTTGTAAAAACTGCCGGTTTCTGTAGATCTGGGGCAGCAAGAGAGTTTTTTTTTGGGAAACGCAACAACTTTTCCTCGCCGTAATCGACGTCAATTGCTACCATCCTGGAATGAATCGCGAATTTCTCTTGTCGTTCCCTCCGTTTTCATGGATACCATCACCGTGCGAGCTCCAGAACGTATTCGCGGAAAAACGTTCGGGTCCTGTACAGAAAGTGCTATAAGTCCGCCTTATGAAACATCCCAAAGTGCCATTTCAATAGTAACGCATAACCGTGCCGTCCAAGAATTTTTCCCCCACTGTCTGCCGCCTTGAGCGACGATGTTCCGTGTCTCAGTCGTGTATAGGGATACAGAAAGGATGCAACGATGGAATTCGAATGACAGCGTCTTTCGTGCGACCTGCAGCCACACGACGAACCCGGCCGCGGGAGTGCGTAACGTGATGTGCGCTTCGTTAGACGCTCAGGCTTCCCAGCTAGGCCCAACGTGTTCGGGCACAGCCATTACCAACTCTGCAATGCCTGAGACCTCTGTTGCATTTGTCCGAAGCCACAACCCTCATACTTCTCAGCTCCGTCCGCGATACAGTTATCCTTTTTATCCAGGGACTCGTTATCATCCCCTCGACTTCCTTCTACCGCTTCGTCGAGCTCACGTTACTACTTCCTCTATCACATCGATTCGCTAAAATGCGTGGAATTGTTACGGGAACCGATTCATTGTTACCTCACCCATTATATCCTGAACTTACTCTCATTATTGTTTTCTGATGATCGTCACAATTGTTGCAATGAATTTTCTGACATGGTCATACTTCCTCTAGGATTTGGAGATGTATGGCGTCAACTATTTCGAAATTCGTAACAAAAAAGGAACTGAGCTCTGGCTGGGAGTCGATGCTCTCGGACTGAATATATATGAGAAAGATGACAAACTCACACCGAAGATTGGATTCCCTTGGTCTGAGATCCGGAATATCTCTTTCAATGAAAAAAAATTTATCATAAAACCGATAGATAAAAAAGCACCAGATTTTGTGTTTTTTGCCTCCCGGGTAAAAATCAACAAGAGAATACTTGCTCTGTGTATGGGAAATCATGAGTTATACATGCGTCGACGTAAGCCCGATACCATCGATGTGCAACAAATGAAGGTGAGGTTTTTCATTGAGTATCTCCGAGTATCTCATGTCCCAGAGATTCGTCCGACTTTAGGAACCGATCATCACTTCTCAATGTCTCCTATCGATCATTTTAAATTATACAAAAAATCTTCCCCTCATAGATACGTTCGAGAGAGTTGTCTCTGTTGTTTGATCTGAGGAAATCTTTTTCAAAGGATCTGTGCCGCGGAGTTAAAGTATTGTTTGATGTCGCAAACAATAACCACGTTATATATTCTGCAGAGCAGACTCAACTTAGCGGTCAGCGTGCTAGCCTCGATAACAACACTGTTTGAGAGACCGTGACCACAATTTTCGGCAAAAATATTAGGAGACTCTCCCGAGATCCCCCCAATGGCGAGACTTCCCATCACAGACTGACTGCCACGGTGTAGCGCCCATTCCTGAGAATCTCATTTTAAAGTTACCCTGGTCTGCATGATGCCTAGAGGTTCCACTATTCAACTTCGGATTGAGTTAGACGAAGGAAAGCGCCCGCTCCAATATCCTTCCTCCGGTCGTTTCTTTTATAACGCAGGGAATGACGACTCGATATTCCTTTCACTGCAGGGGCGGGGGGGGGGTGATACTGACTTAACCGGCATGGGAGTGAGGGCGTTCAGCTCGTGGCCTCGCGAGTAATGATAATGTTCTGTCGAAGAACTTCGAAGGGAATGGCTGATATGATGTCTCACTTTGTGAGACAGGGGAGGGAAGCCTCACTGGTCCGGGAGAGAATCGTGACTCGGCTGCATACCATGGTGTGAGAAACTCCACGGGAGCAATGTCAACTGAATGCGATTCAGATTCCACCCCTCACACGGGTGGCCGAGAAATCCCTCGTGCTAAGCCGTGAAAACTGCGTGGTGGAATGCATAGGAATTGATGAGGATCCTTCCGGAGTATCATTTTTGATCATTCCACACTCACTTCTCATTTGAGTGAGATTTCAGAGTTTCATATTTCTCACGCCTTTCAGGTCTTGGAGGGCGATATTCTTCTCTGCGTCATGAGCGATGTGAATTCTTCTGAATGAGATTCTCTCATCACATAATGAGTGGAACAGGGCATACTAGCGACAATTGCGACTTGTATTGAAAGTATAGGAATACTTCCTAGAATTCGAATGCAATAGATATCCTTTGAATTCATCCATCATGGATGATATCTTGGGACGCTTCATCCGCTGCCAGACTATTGAATTTAGTGTCTGATGAGCACTGTTTACCTCACATCGGGGAAAGAGTCCAACGGGGACTTATTTAAGTGGGAATGGTAGGTAAGGATATATGGAATATCGATCCGTTTCCCTCGAGATGCCTTCTCGACGCGTGTTACAAGGCTGAACTCGATATTGACCGAATTCCTGGGTCCCTGAGATGGATTATTGTAAAACTTGTCTGGATTGCAAAATCTACTACTGTGATGAATGGGCAAATTCCAAACATTCTTTCGAGGAATCCGATGGTGGCCTTGGATTTAACTTTGAGGTCAATTTTTAAGGTCATACCGGGGTTATTCCGAATTCTTTGAGAGTTTATGATAGTTCTGACATCGGCATTGAGGAGAACGCAGAATTTCACGTCGAAATATGTACTTTCCGAATCCTTGGAGCTCACCTACAGAGGTCACCGGCAGATTAGATATAAACTGGGTGATGATTTAGATGAAAACCGCCCAAATATTCGACTAGATAGCAGTATTCACTATTCTGATAGATAGGCAAATTCCATGCATCTCCAACGAGGAATCCGATGGTGTCTTCGGATTTGGCCTAGAGGTCAATTTCCGAGGCTATACCAAGTTCATTCACGATTGTTGGATGAGTTCATTTTACTTCTGACCCCAGCTACGAATCGAAAGAGAAATTCCTGGCCAAATCAACCCGACCAGAATTCTGTTAGATGAGAGAAGATACGTGGAGAGCGTCATTGTAATACTCTCCATTACAACCATAACTCATATCATCCATCAATAGAATCTATATTCCGTTAAGTTCTCGGAAAACGAAATATCATGGGATCACAGACATCACAGATCGAGCAAATGACAATGTGGCCCGAACGATATATTTGATCACCCTAAGATACAAATCAACCCGATCTGAGGACGGTGCTCTACCTTAGACTGATACCGAATAATTATGTCAACTAGTCAATACCCAGAACTCTTCAGACTCGTCGCCATTCCCATCATTGGATTAGTCCTGAGCAGATGTCATTAATCATGATTATCTGTGATGAGGGGGATCAATTAACTCTGTACTCAATTACTTTTGATTCAGAAGACTGGGATTGAGAGATTATTCTGGATGCCATTATCATTCCTGAACGCTCGATAGCGGAAAAATCAAAAAGAAGTATTTGAAACATCATACTAGTCATGATACTCCGAGATCATGGAATTAGCTGACTATCGACCTGTAAATCACATCGTGAGAAAAAAATTCATAAAAGATGCAAATCGATTTTAAACCATATTACCTGTAATCAAGACGTCAATTAATCACTTCATCGTGTTTTACGGGTCATTCCACGGCGAGATCCGTTCCAAAAACTACCAGGGCCGTGGTGGAAAGTCGTCGAAGTTCAAGATCTGTCATCTCTCATCGATAACTTATTGAGTGCGAGCGAGACGAGAGATTCCGAACAGCCACTGACCGTCATCCCATTACAGTTCACATTGTACATCACTAGTACCTTTGAAGTGAACAAAAAAGTCTCGCACTTATCAGGAGAGATACTTCCAACATCGATTGGAAGATTATAACAATGAGGATCTGGAAGCGAGCTTCGTTTAGAAATTGAATCTCAGCACGAATGTGACTACATAAAAGGGTCTTGTCACTGCAGAGAGAGGTACCCATAAAGTCACCAAGACTTCGACGATTTTCTGAAAGAGCCCTAGCCACAGAAAAATTTCGTTCGAAAAAAGGACCTAACTGCAAGGGTATCGATAAAAAGAGCCCAAATGCAGGAGTATTTGTGAAAGAGGCCCAAGTGCATCAGTATTGGTAAAGAGGGCCTCAGTGCAACAGTATTGGTGAGAAGGGTCTAAGTCACCAGAGAAACTCGTTCAAAAGGGCCTAACTCTACAATCGATATCGGGAAAAAGGGCCTAAGTGGTGGGGCATTGGTAGAAAGGGCCTAATTTTTTACGAAAAAATTCTCAAAAAATGCTCATGACCTCCATATTCCTTTTCTACCAGTCCTGGCTGTCAAATCATATTCTTTGGCCTCCAAAAAATGTATCTTCATGCTTGTTAAGTGAATATTGAGTTACCTCAGTTTCATACACTCAATAGAACCATCTTTCTTATGCAGAATCGATGAAAATGCATTGAGACGTTGGATCGCAATCGGATATCTTGTGTGACATACCTATAGATATGCTGATGGAATTTGGAGGTCATTGGATTCGATTTCGCATCGTTATTCAACTTTTAGTGGACCAACTATCCCAAAAATTGACTCAGTATTGGGGAAGAAGGCCTAATTACATTCTTTTGAATGGATGTATACGTCTCAAAATCGACAGCTACCTTCCAAATCCTGTGCGGTTATTTTTGGAATGCCAATCTTTGGAATAAGCCAGGTATGCGCATCGAATCATGCCGCGGGCAAGATAAAATTAGTTCTTGTTGTTTTAGCCATTTTGCATTTTGTAATTAGGCCCTTGTTCTACCCACCCCCCCCCCCCCCCCCATTATTCTCGAACCAGGGATGACAAGCGTAGTGCTTACCCTCCTCTCAAGCTCCTCTTGTTAACCGACCTGCAGACGATAGTCGGAGAGACTTCACCTTTGCCGTGGCGCGCTCTGCACATGGCTGAAGGGGCTTGAAGGGAGGGTAAGCACTACGCCTATCACCCCTGTCTCGAACAATAGCCTTTAGGATTTTCTCTAAAATGACCTATCATGGGAGTCAATTTGATGCACTAGGAATGGTTTCATAGCCACTCGAACCAGGACGAAAATGTCACAAATGAATCTGCACAAATGTCTTCCGAAGCCTCCTGATGTTTCAAAAAGTCTTTGGCATCTGTGTACCTCCCCATCCGACTACTCGGCAATAGGTTGATGTGGAGGAAATTGACCCAGCTTTTGATAAAGGATAGTCTTGGGAGCATAGAATTGGTTCCAAGGACAGGACGTTCACATTCGACAAACCATTTTCGATCAAAATTTCTGTCTCTCCCACGACAAACATGATAAAATCAAATTCGGAGCTTTGCAACGAACCCAAGCTTCTTGAAAAATCATAATTTACTTGTTTTTGCCCTGTAACTCAAGGAAAAATTGGAAGTAAGCCTTATCGCAGAAATAATGCTCCAGAATCCTTTTCTGTAGAATTTCCTCTACCGGTACCAAGATGTCTCTTTGAGGGACCAGAATGCCGTTAATCTGTAGAGTAAATACATAACTGTATGGTCGGGTTACGATGGATGGAGGTGGATGAACCTCTGGAGTTATGGAGATACAGTTTGATAATATATCACAAGACGCTCAACACTAGAATATGAGTGATTGATTCCCGAAGCAGATGAATCATTACCTGAACATTGAGGCCTGATGGTACACGACGCGGGTGTCATCTAATGTAGTTGTGAGCTTCGAAGATGATTTTCGAAGATTTTAGAACTCCATATTCTGATGTGAAATTTTGCGTTCTCTACAATGCTGATGTCAGAATTATGATGAACCCTCGAGAAAATCTGAATAACCTCTGGATGACCTCAAAAAATGACCTCGAAGTCAAATCCAAGGTCACCTCCGGATTACTCATTGAAAATGCGTGGACTTTGCCTATTCATCACAATAGTGAATTCTGCAACCTAGTCGAGTTATTGGTCGGTTTTCATCCAAAACGTGATCCGGGCTCCATCTAACCTGGTAGTGACCTGTGGGGGTAAGTTTCAAAAATTCTCAAAGTACATAGTTTGATGTGGAATTCTGCGTTCTTCTCAATGCCGATGTGAGAATCATGATAAACACTCGAGGAACTCGAGACAACCCTGTTATAACCTCAACAATTGATCTTTGGGATAAATATAAGGTCACCACCAGATTCCTCGTTGAGAATGCTTGGGATTTGCCTATTCATCACAATAGTAAATTTTGCACTCCAGAAAAGTTATACAGCGATTCAACTCAAGCAGTTTCGTCATCATCAAGTATCACCTTGTAACGTGCGTCCAGAAGGGATCTCGGGAGAAATGGATCCATATTCTATGTATCCTTACCTACAATCCGCGCTATGATAAGTCCCTGTTCGACCTTCTTCCCGATGTGCGGTGAGCAGTGCATATCAGACACCAAATCTCATAATCTGTGCGAGCCCCCCACCCCCCGACCCTTCCAAAGACGTGAACACGTATTTTGAGTGTATTTCTTGATGTAGAAACCGAATCCGTAGTCAGCTCTGTCCCCAACCCTCAGAATAATTCGGCGTAAGACACTGACATGAGAATAGAAGGTTATTTCAGCCTTTCTGCACACATTGAGATGCATGAAGAATACACAGGTAAGTTCGGATAGGGTGAGTACTGATCTGACTCATGTTCTTATGTATATTCTGACCATCTCGAAACGATGCAGATGATTGTGTTGCTCTAGCACCAATTGGGGGTCAGTCTTATGCTAAAAGAACTAGGTCTCGACCCCCAATCTCATTCCAATAAAATGACATCAACTGGTTAATGTCTCGATCACAACGCTCTTCCCGAGCATCAAAACTATCAGCATCCTTTCCAGACGGTCGGAAATGGTGAACAGACACAATTCCATTCAATTCACAACCGATTAAACCCTACTCGTTCCCTAGGGTGGGCCGAAAAAGGGTTTTGTTCGAGAATCAATATGCCCTAGCCCAGAAAGGTTGTGTTTGTATATGAGGAATTCTGGAGCAAGCTACACAGAATCGTCACCAGGGGGGTCGGGGAAAAATCTGAAAAAAAATTTCCGTTTGCACTATGTTGAGATAGTGGAAAAAATTTTCCTCCTCCCGGCACGAAAGTACGTCCTTCCGCGCCTCATTTCGGTCACGAAAGCTCGACTTTTGCTGCCGGCACGAGTCAACTCGCGCTCTGATTGGCTGTCGATGTTTCCTGCATCTTTCGCTGCCTGCGCTGCTTTGCAGTGCTGGTGCAGAGAGCGCATGAGACATGCATGCGAAACATAACCTATCGAGGTCATATTCATCAATGTGTTTACATTTCTGATGTAGGCTCATACTTGACAGGCGGCATCTTCTTACGAATATTGCTGCTCAAATAGAGAACTCTCAGCACCTGATTGTAGAGCAAGATTTCCAATGCCCCAGAACATAAATCGATAAGGTACACAAAAAACTCATTGTCAGTGACAAGAGCTTAGGGCCATGAGCGGGCATAACTTCGTATCAAGACCCCTAATGAGACCCAAGCTGGATCATGAGATGATAGCATTTAGCGTTCACTCACAAACAGTTCACTTCATTATTTTTATTTTTTTGCTTACGTCCGCCCCGACCAGCAAAAGCTCGGCTGACGCCTCGCTCTTGCAAAAGTCGGGCGGACGAGTACATCACATCACAAGTATTATGCAGCAAAAGCAGTAAGCAAAATCTGCAAGGTCGTCTGTTTGAACACCCCAGTGGCCACTGTCCAGTCAAAATTGTAAACAAATGCAGAAGTGAGGTTATACGCGTAATTTTGTACTGATTAATAAAATTTCGACGTACTTTCGAGCCGAGAGGAGAAAAAACAGTATACAGCACTCGGCAGAGAAGTGGGATGCCCATGACAGCGTGATATCAATGCCTCGGCTTTGCCTCGGCATTATCATCGCGCAGTCACGGAAATCCAACTTTCCTGCCTAGTACAGTAGTATACTATTTTTCGATTTTTTCGACCGCCCACTATGGGTCGTGGGGCCCATAAAAACGCCATTTTAGGCCCTTTTGTGGCCTATTTTAGAAAAATCTCAGCTCCAACAGAATTTAATATTTTTCGACGTGCCTTCTTCTTCGTAAATGCTAGTACTTTCAAGATAAGAATAGCCCAGGCCGATAACACAGGCGAACTAAGAAATGAAAGTACCCGCACCCAGCGACCAGACCTATGTACTCGTGTTCGGTACTCGTGTCCAAAAACAACGTGGTACTCGTGTTCGGGAACTCAATGTGGTTTTCGTGATCTGGAACTCAATGTAGTACTCATGATCTAAAACTTTATGTGGTACTCGTGACACAAAACTCAAAGTGGTATTTGTGATCGAGAACTCAATGTGGTACTTGTGATTCAGAACTCAATGTGGTACTCGTGATCGAGAAGCCAGAGTGGTACTCTTGTTGTAATCTCGACCATGATCTCTCAAACACGCCAACGAGTTCTCGATCACGAGTACTACATTCTATCCCATTGAGTTCTGTATCACGAATAACCACATCGAGTTCTCGATCACGAGTACTACATTGAGTACTCGAACACGAGTACCACATTGAGTTCTGACTCATAAGTACCACATTGAGTTCTCGATCACGAGTACCACATCGAGTTCTCGACCACAATTACCACATTGAGTTCCAGATCACGAGTATTTCATTGAGTTCTCGATCACGAGTACCACATCGAATTCTAGATCACGAGTGCCACATCGAGTTTTAGATTACGAGTGCTACTTTGGGTACTGGATCAGACATATTACCGTAGATGAAAAATTTAGGAAGTCTATATTTGGACGTGAAATTTCTCCCTCTTTCAGAATTCCACGTTAAAAAATCCGATATCTGTTTCTAGGATTCTTTTGCTTACATTTTCTCAAAACTTTGGGGGTGTCCGGTGAAAATTGATGTCATTCTCGGATTCAGCATATGATCTTACGTGAGGCCTCATAGGTTTGGTCGCTGGGTACGGATAGTTTTTTTCTTTTGTGGGCCTGTGTAATCGACCCTATCAACCTCTGGGAGCTCTTTACTGAGAGCAAATTTTAGCGATTTTCACGTCATCTTGTGGACGACCTGGGTCCAACTAGGAAGGAGATCATCGACTTCTGCCGGTAGTCATTTTAAAGGTCTTCAAAAAACCTACAATTTGACTACTGGTAAGAGTTGATGATTGTAGTTTTTATAGAAGCTACAGCAGTGGGAAAACGAGAATTTTTTTGAAAAAATCAGAACTTTGAGACTAAAATACTAAAAACGTCCATGATACATGTGCATTCACCAAACTTCGCCAGTATGTTCTTCGAGATGTCAACTTATACCTCAAAAATTTTTGGGAGTGCATTTTCTTGTTCCTTTTTTGAACGCATCCCAAATTGCCGTTTTTACAATTTCCTCGAATACGTCATCGATGGCCATGGCCCTGTATGCTTCCATCCCATTCAATTCACACCAAAGTATAAGGGAGTACTTCCCCCAAGTATTCATAAACATGTATAAAAACTTGCGGGGACGATTCTCGAGACAGGAGCGAGCTGTGGGTGATATTTGCCGAGTCAAAAATGGTCATTATTTTGGCCATCTGAGTGCAGGAGGCCGTGAGCATGGTTTTACTCATTCTAGCTCGCAAATGAAACATTGGGCTGGAATGGAGATTCAAACATACTTTTCCGACTCGAAATGACCATCTAAACACAATTCGAGGTCAGTTTTGCTCTTAATAGTCGTCCCTCTGTCCCTCAAGAATTTAGATTCTGTCGACGGGTTCTGACACAGCTGAGGCTCTAGTGGACATTCTAGGGCTAAACTGACCTCTGAATTGTGTTTAGATGGTCATTTTGAGTCGGAGAAGTATGTTTGAATCTCCATTCCAGCCCAATGTGTCATTTGCGAGCTAGAATAAGTAAAACCATGCTCACGGCTTCCTGCACTCAGATAGCCAAAATAATGCCCATTTTTGACTCGGTTAATATAACCCACAGCTCGCCCCTGGCTCGAGAATCGTCCCCGCAAGTTTTTATAGATGTTTGGGGGTACTTGGGGGAGTACTTTCATATACTGCGGTGCGAATTAAGTGGGATTGAAGCATATGCAGCCATGGCAAAAGATGACGTATCTGAGAAAATTCCGAAAAACGGCATTTTGGGGTGTGTTTAAAAAAATGACCTCCCAATAGTACATTTCGATACAAGGGCGTAAAACGTTTTATTCGCGTCCGAGTGATGGGTTTCCGGCCCGAGCCGCAGGCGAGGGTCGGAATCATCACGAGGATGCGAATAATAGGTTTTATGGCCGTGTATCTAACTATAATTTCGATAAACTGTGAGTAAACGTCAACAAACTGTGCGCAAAGCAGGGTTTGTAACGAAACTTATGTTTCGTTTCGTTTCGTTTATTTCGGTGAAATTTCGATAATGTTCAGTTTCGTTTCGTTTTTCAATAACCATAATCAAAATTCCAGAATTTAGTTCAGTTTTTTCCATGAACGAAACTAAACCTGATAATTTGATTTGAATTACGTTTTTCATTCCTTTTATGAGAAACGAAACTAAACAAAAACGAATTATGGTTGAGCTAGAAACTTATCGAATCCCAACAAAAATGTCGGTGAGAGAAACGAAACGAAACGTCAATCATGCATAATTACGGTTACAATGAACGAAACGAAACATAATCGAAATGTTTCGTCAGAAAACCAAACGAAATCAAACGAAACTATTTCGTTTTAGGGGAGGAAACTAAACGAAAGTGATTTCGATTATCATTATGATAAACGGAACTAAACGAAATTGATATGAATTATGTTTATTATAAACGAAACTAAACGAAATCGATTTGAATTATGTTCATGATAAACGAAACTAAACGAAATATATTCCGATTATGATATAAGACATCAGACGTAATCAATATGAGTAAACATCATTTGGAACGGAAGCCGAGCGTATTGATATACAGGAACGGTTACATGAGCGAACGCAAATTTTCTCCTCCACCCCCCCCTCTCATCCGCTTTCGGCAAGACTTCGGCAGAACAGTGGTAGGTAATGGACAACACCCATGCTAGTCGATCGGAATTTCTTTCGAAATGTCTCGACGTGCATGTCTGAGCATCCGAAAAATTTACAACAACAGACGACGATGGTGGCGACGATCCTAACCCTATGACTCACAAGGCTTTGGGCACCCGAGTTTGCAAAAAAATTGTGGGAAATGTACTATCTAATTGGTATACTATCTCATAGTAATTCACTCAAACAAGGGCTGTCAAGTAAATGTGATGATTGGTGAAATCGCAGAAATTTTCTTCAACAGCGCGTATGAGCTGCAAGCTCCCAGAGGAGTCTTTGGATTTGGGAATTTGGGCTTCACACAGACCTGAGTGCTTTGGGAACCAACAGTGAGGATGGGATATGGGATCAGTATTGGACACATTTCTATTATTTCAGGATTAATGCAGTTACGCGAATTTGCATTCCACTGCACCATCTCCGTTCGATCGTTGCATTAGTAACGGCACAACACTTGGTGATGGGGAGGGTCTCTCTACCCTCCCTAGGCGAGAGGATTGAAGTCCACAGGCCAATAACGCAAAGAAGAAGGAGAGCAGAGACAGTGAAAGCGACCGGCCAATCTGCGAGCGCCCTCCGGGTTAGCCATGTTGGATTCCGGTGGCTGCGCGAGGAAGTGAGCTGAGTCTGAGCGCCGGAGTGAGCAGACCATCTTCATATGATTGTGGTCTCAGTGAAACGACCTGACTGGACCTTGTATGATTTCGTGCTCCGCGGCAACTAACGAGCTTTTTTATCGAGCACCTCATACAATAATGATCATTTTGGGGACATAAGAGAACTTACTTTCCGGTAGCAGAAGTCTCGTACGGATAGTAACACCACGATTGCTGCAAAAAAAATCGCCCGAGTTTTCCTAGCACCTAAAAACTCCCCAATCTCTTTTTGAAAGAACTCAGGTGTGTACAAATTATGAAAAACTTGGTTTCCGATTGCGCTCAACGTGATCAATTAGTCTGTATCGTTCCATCAATCTTTTAGTAACTTTGGTTTTACAGTTTCTCACAAGCCATATACGCAGCACGCCACAAAGACACAGGTCCGACAGTGTCACAGGTGGCCGCCGCAATGTGCTACTGTGCTACTCGCATCCAGGGTGTCTACCGGTCCTTCCAGTCCTTTTAGCCCTTAGGATGTCCTTATTTGATTTGAAAAGTCCTTATGTCCTTAGAAAGTCCTTATTTGCATGGCTAGGTCCTTACTAATTTGGAATTCGGAAGCAAGCAATAGAATGTCTTGCAGAATAACTTCTCAAAGTAATTGAGAAATAAGAAAAAAAAGATGTCATCAGTGCCAGCACGCTCGTGGATTTTCCATATACTACTAGAGATTTTCCTGAACGAGTGTAGAAATTTATAAATTGGTCCCGACCATCTTGGTGGAGATTTCGAGGAAAATCTTGCGGGGGGGGGGGGTTCAGGAGGGATTGAAAGAATTCAATACGCAGAATGGGCGTTTTCATACATCTCACTCGATTTGCTCGTGAGTTCGATTATTACATAAAAAAGTAGATCGCACGCACTAGCTCAGCAATTATATGAGAAAAATCTTCTCTCACAGCAATGCAGGGGCCCAAAAGAACTCTTCAAGTTTAGAATACAATGAGTTTTTTGGTAAAAACCTCGACGAAGAGTCGTTAGTTGCATAGCGATCTGTACCAGATCCCATCGTGAGCATTGACAGAGGTTTAAAAAAAACTCGGTATGACTTGGACAGTAATTGCTGTATTAAAAAAATTCATCGTCACAGCAAGAAGATACTCTGAGGATGAAATCTCAGGATCTTTCATTTTTCAACTATTGTGAGGACACTTACAAATTAAGTTATTACATAAAAAATTATAGTTAGTAGTTGATTTAAGGATGGTATTTGGGTGCTCGATGAGCATGTAGCTCACAAAACCAAGTCCTTACATTGTCCGGTTTTGGTCCTTCAAAAGTCCTTAGAAAGTCCTTCTTTGCCTTGCAAAGATTCTGATAGACACCCTGGCATCCAGTCACATCGTTATGCCTTCGTCAATTGCAGACAGATTACGTGACTCTCGTTACCTCAATTGAAAGTTTTAAGGGATACGGAAGTATTGGATGATCGAAGAATCCGTGAACTCCTGAGTGTAAAATCGATTCGAGGCATCGGAGCAAGGCATCAGTTGTCAGAGTTCGCTGCAATGCGACGATAGCTTAGAAAACTATCAGTATAATAGGATTATACGATATTTCTTAGAAACGATATTTTCTGATTTGCTTTGGATAGGTAAGTACAGTCACTACCAAAACTCCATCGAAAAATGGAATTGTGTTCTGCGGGTCTCTATCTGCTTCAACGTTGACATCAAGGCCTCCATATTGTTTCGATTTTTAGCGTTTGCTGTCTCATTTGCTCTCACGTGCTATAGTGTACATTACTTATTCCTTGATGTCAACAGCAGAACGAGACTGACAATGTCGCAGCTCCAGCTATGCGTACTGTATACATTCTCACAAATCTCGAGCAAGGTAGATATAACTACAATAGAGCGTTTCTTACATCCCACTTAGGTATCCCTGCACAATGATTGTATCCGAGCAATATCGAACCTCAGTGACATACAGATCTACAAGTTTATTAATTGGTGGATTCATCAAGCTGATACCAGTAATGCAGCTCTAAAAATTTTATTATGAGGTCAGTAACAACAATATTTGTATTTTCGTTGAAGAACTTATTTTCGTACTATATCCCAATGTTCTGTCTTCCAGAAAATGTTGATTTGTCTCTAAATGTATCGTACTTGTAGAAGTTTGAGAGCAATTGAATATGAATAAACACGAGAAATTGGTGAAGTTATACAAAATCAATCATAATTCCCACGACATTATCTAGGTTGACCCCTACATAACGCAGGAGTGCGTGGTTATGGCTCTTCGAATGAACCTCCAAGCCTCTTCTTCCGAGAGATCTCAACTTGGAGTAGAATGTACCTGAAATGATTCGCATGAACCTAACTCTGCAGATTTTGGAACAAACAACAATATCTTCTATGATTCCATTGGATGGGAAAATTGTTGTCGCATCTAGAAGTGGCCCACCTCAAGGGATTCCTCTTTATCGTCGAGCCCTATAACTACCCTAAAATGGATCAAAGAAAATCCTTTGGATACACAAATCGATGGGATATCTTGCAATGTGTGGGACGCTTCACTCAAGATCTTTTTCTTATGCCAAACCTCCTGAAAAAATCTCCGGTTCAATGGCCTTTGGAATGATACACTGTTTATGAAAGGAACTGTGCGCTCAAATTTGTTTCGTGGAATTTCGATATTTTTCGTTTCTTAGTCAATGGATTGCTGTCTAACTCTCGGGTCGGTCCTGGGTGACCCCTCTTGGCATACCTAAGCCCCCAAATAATAGTTGTTTGCTAACGAAATCAGCACGAGGACTCCAGGCCTTCATCGAGGAAGGACTCCACAGCTATCACACTGTAGCCTCCCAGTGCTCCCTATCCACCCCCTCCCTACACACACTCACACACACACACACACATTCGGCCATCCCCATTGTTCATACGATCTGTCCGAAATCAAACTGTATCACACGACACGTATATACTGTTCTTTACCGTTATTGCGCCGAAGTGTTGCACATACCTGATGGGGGGGGGGGGGTTGGCTTGGCTCAACGTTTTGAATTATGTTGATTTGTCTCGATTACGTTTAGTTTTGTTAATCATGAACATAATTAATTTTGATTTTTGATTTCATTTAGTTTCGTTCATCATAAACATGATTAATTTTGATTTAGTTTATTTTCGTTTATCTCAACAAAATTTCGGTTGGAATCAATTTCCATAACTAATGAATCGTAATTCGTTTCTGTTTAGTTTCGTTTCTCATCAACAAAATCAGGATCAATTTCGTTTCGTTTCGTTTTTGAATGAACGAAACGAAACTCAATTGCTTTTGAATATGTTTTCATCTCTGTTCAACGAAACGAAAATCAGAATAATTATGTTTTGTTTCGTTTACCTAATTCTGTGGATATAATGTTTACGTTTAGTTTCGTTTTTCAGAAACGAAATCATGATTGATTTCGTTTAGTTTCGTTTTCCAATAAACGAAACGAAACATATTCAATAATTTCGTTCAATTTAGTTTAGTTACAAACCTTGGCGCAAAGTGCACTTTTACGCACAGTGTATCGAAAAATAGTATACTAAGCAACAAGGGCGCCAACAGATATTTGCGCACGAGTCACCGCAACGAGTGTGCAAACGCCTCATTTACGCACAGTTTCATCGTTTACGCAGTGTGCAAATGGCTTATTTGCGCACGCAGTGCGCGAATCAGACATTTGCGCACTGCGTGAACAACGAAACTGTGCGCAAATGGAACGTTTGCATACGAGTTGCGGGGACGAGTGCGCAAATGTCGGCGCCCGAGTTGCTCACGATATTTTTTGTTATTTCTGTGAGCAAAAATGTAACCCGCCCCCTAAAACACATCAAAAAATTAAGGGATGCTCTGAAACTTGGGCGTCGTCTCGAGAGTTGACGGACTTTGTTCCTTTCTCGCATTGGTGTGTACGAACTTTCCGAGTCCTCTTTCCTCCTCAAACAAATTATGAACCATTCTCCTTTGAACTACTTGGGATCCATGACGACTTTCTGAAAAATTTTGACAGTAGCGAGGAGTGACCGAAGCATCACCTACAACGAATGATCAATGCATCTCAAGCATTCAGAGGAACATGGCATAACGGAGTCACAGGAGAGCGGAGGAGGGGGTGCAGGGGGCGGAGCCCCCGCCGGGGGGTCGACTGAAAAAAAATTCTGAGAAATGTATCAGAAAAAACTCTATCGCCCATATAGTATGTTACCACGTTGCTCAAAACTGTCGCTGGTGCTCGAAAGATCGAAGTTAGATATTCTTCACAATTATGTATGATGATGATATATAGATAGATGATGGTATAGAGTGATCAGAAAACAACTCAAGTCCAGTGCGCAAATGCCTCATTTGCACACTGTTCTTCGCTTACGCAGTGCGCAAACGAGTATTTGCGCACTGATGCCTCATTTGCGTACTTCGTAAAAAAATATTTGCACACAGTTGTGTCGGAATAATGTGCAAATTCGCTATTTGCACACGCACACTTGCGTCTAAATGGCCATTTTTGCGCACAGAATAACAAAAAAATTTTTTCGGTACAAGTAGACACCTCAAGGAACATACTGGCGAAGTTTGGTGAATGCACATGTATCATGGACGTTCTTAGTATTTTAGTCTCAAAGTTCTGATTTTTTCAAAAAAATTCTCGTTTTCCCACTGCCGTAGCTCCTATAAAAAGTACAATAACCGTTTTTTACCAGTGGCCAAATTGTAGGTTTTTCCAAGACCCTCAAAATGACCACTGGCGAAAGTCGATCATCACCTTCCTAGTTGGACCTAGGTCGTCCGCAAGATGACGTAAAAATCGCTAAAATTTGCTCTCAGTAAATAGCTCCCAGAGGTGGCCAGGGTCAATTATCGGCCTTGGGCAATTCTTTTCTCGAAAGAACTTGCATTCACAAGAAAGATGCGCCCAGGTACGTCGAAAAATATTGAATTCCGTTGGAGCTGTGATTTTTCCAAAATAGGCCGAGAAAAGGGCTCAAAATGAACCTTTCACGGGCCCCAGGTCCCACAGGGGAGGTCGAGAAAATCGGAAGAAAAAGTTTTTGCACTATTTCAACATAGTACAAGAAAATTCCCCCTCATATTTTCCCCCGACCTCCCTGGTGACGATTTTGTCCAGCTTGCTCCAGAATTTCCCATGATCATTTGTGTGACATTTATGAGTACTTATATTTTTCTACGAATAGAAATTTGTCTGGGAATTTTGTAATAGCCTCCAGTTGCCCTTCAAAAGTCCTTGAATTTCTCAGATTCGCTTCCTTGAAATCCTTGAAAAATCCTTGAATTTGGTTCCAAAATTTTCATAGCTACCCTGGATGCTGTCCAGCTCCCTCCAGAACACATATATATATGTGTGAAAAAATTTTTGCTGGACGCTGAGAGATTTTAGGTCCCAGCGAGAGCCATCAAGCTTTTATCAAAATCAACACAGGTTTGAACGGGAATGTGTCTGATTCGACACTTTTCTCTTGCTAACTTTGCTTGCATGTCTGGTGCATCAACGTACCTTAGCTCATCTTGAAGATGGTTTCAAATCCTACAAAATGAACTAATATGATGTATTTTCAATTTCAAGTTACCAGAACTAGCCTATGTTGATTTCCCCAAAAAGGGATCATTATTAGGAATTCCAAAAATAGGCCGATTTTTCTTCCTAACTTCGCTTGTATTTCTGGTGCATCTGAACATCCTTCAACGTGTTCCAATCCATTCTCATGCTTGTCACAAAACCTACAAAATCAGCTAAAGTTTGGCAGATTCCGACTAACCCGAGCCAATCTATCTCAATATTTCGAGTTTTGGAAGAAGTGAGGTAAAAGGGGGGATTCGCTCATTTTCTGATTCTTCACTTTTTGGACCAATCACTTGTTGGAAATATGGAGATAGATTGGCTCGGGTTAGTCGAAATTAGACGTACTTCAGCTCATCATGTGGGTTTTGTGACAAGCATGAGAATGGATTAAAACACGTTGACGAATGTTCAGATGCGCCAGAAAAACAAGCAAATTCGCACGGTGCTCGGGAGAGGACGATAGGTTGAACAGAATTGTCACCAAAAACTGAACACGTGGTGATTTAGTACTATGCCCGAGGATCGAAATCCCGTTTCGACCGAAACGGAGCAATCTCCTTTTTTGAAATGCGAGCTCGATTCGTATTTTTACGTGTTAATCACATGGAGCTATTTTGAGCAACATACTTGTCGAGTTAATAACGGCTTCCAAAGCCCATAACTTCAATGAATCTCAATATTTTCCAACGTACTTCAACTTATTTTGAAGCTTATTCAAAGACCTTCAAAATAAGCTAATGTGAGCTTGAATTCAACACAGTAAACTTGAGCTATCTCATGAATTAGGAGTTCGAAAAGTCTCAAATCGTTAAAAGAGGAAATCTCGGGTATCGATTGAAAATGAAGTTCCTCGACTCTAGTTTGTTGAAATCAAACTCACTTCAGATCATCTTGAAGATTTTAGAATGAGCTGTGAAATGAGCTGAAGTACGTTGATAATAATTGGGATACGTTTGAGTTATGAGCTTTGGGATCTGTTATTGTCTTGATAAGTATGTTGCTCAAAATAGCTCCATTCGATTATCACGTAAAAATACGAATCAAGCTCGCATTCCAAAAAAGGGGATTGCTCCATTTGGCTCGAAACGGGATTTTGATCCTTGGGAATAGTACTAAATCACCACGTGTTCAGTTTTTGGTGACAATTTTGTTCAACCTATCGTCCTCTCCTGAGCACCGTGTTCGGAAGGGAGAATAGCCCTATTTTTGGAATTTCTAATAATGATCACTATTTGCACAAACTGAAATAGATTGGTCCTGGTCAGTTGAAATTAAACGTACTTGAGCTCATCATGAAGGATTTGGAACAAGATCCGAAATGAGCTCAAGTACGTTGAAAAATGCTTGGATGCGCCGCACTCTAAATCCCTTGGACGTGATTTCGCCCCTACTTGGACGTAAAATGACGCCGAATTCGGCGTGAATTCGCCCCGAACTCGGCCTGAAATCAGTCCGAAGCTAGACGTGCTTGTACGGAGGGACATTCGACCCCGAGCTTCGGTGTCGAGCCTTAGGAGGACACCAAACTTCGGGGTCGAGTTGAATTCAGTGTCAGCGCAATCAAGTGCAGCATTCTCAGCTCAGCATAAGTACTGTTGGCATGATTTAGTACATGCAGTTGCCGGAAATAACAGCAACAATTTAGCAAATTGTGTTCAATATGTTGAAAGTGCCGTTGTCTGTGAAGTCATACACGAGCCTAATTCTTTTTCCGAGCTAGCTTTTATTCATCGCGCCACTCCAGAGATCTTCATGATCAGGTAGTAGGTTAGGGGAGTATTGACACATGCTTGTTGAACAACTTCTCGGAGTGAGAGTTGCTTCAAATTCCTCGAATCTGAAAATAGAAATTCTGACCAATTTTTCAGCGACAAACCAAGTTGCCTAAAATGAGACTTGATTCGAATTCCTCGAATCTGGTTGATAAAAACTCTAACTCATTTCTCAGCGACAGATTAAGTTACTCTATCCTCATCAAATTCTCCTTGTATCTCTGTGATCTCAGATGATGGATGGCCATTTGAGTTGATCCCACTACAAATATTTGTATGTGCTCCCAGCTCCCTAGCCTTTGACTTGGGGAAAGATGATTTCCCTATATATTCTCTATTAAGGCAATGTGGTCACCGTGCACCGTGACCATGGAACTTGAAAATACACCTTACATAAAAAGTTTGATGATTCAAAGTGTGAGACGAGTTGTCGAATACTTGTTATTGTCCAACTTGTATTCCTCAATCCGTTGCCCAGCCCAAATCACAAGGGAATCGGAGAAAAGTGGGAATAACTCGGTCCGCGGGAACCTCCTAACCTATAGTATGAGCACATTTTCATTCCCAACTTTCTCCGATTCTATTGCAATTTGGGCTTAACGAAGAGCGGACAAATCTAAGTTAGATGATGACAAATATTTGTGCGCTCGTCGTTTATCCCAAATTGCAACAGAATCGGAAAGTTGGGAATGATTTTCGGCTTGCATGGTGACCGCATCGCCTTAAGTTCCCGCCGAAAGGCAGGAATGATGGACTGACACTGGAATCCAATATTCAGAAGAGATTATTTCGTCCAATGACAAGTTTTATGGTCTGCACCATGAAAATTCTGATCTTGAAATATTGCCAGTTAGGAAAGAAACGATTCATATCCACTAAGGCATTGGTATCTAGTGAATTTCTGCAGAATGAATTAGCTATCAAATGTCTTGGAGCCTGTGACAGAGAATGATTTGTATGTGTTTCTATCTAACAGGAAAAATCCATGAGTAGTACTTATACGCCGATTCCACGACAACCTGGGGGAGTCCTGTCCCAGGAGCCGACGACCTGGACAAGATCATCGGCGACCTGGGTAGAACATCTCCAAGGTCATCGTGAAATCGACGTATGTTGTCACCCTGGACAGCTTCCAGTGGACGATGGAAGCTGTCTCAAGGTCAGACTACCACCCCCTCCACCCCAGGTAGCTCCAAGGTCACCCAGGACAGCTCCCTGTGGTATTGCCCCAGGCTACCTTAACGATGTACTTACCCTGAGCTGTGGACGATCTCCAGATTTTCCTAGCTTCTCCCGCGCGCGCACGCATCACGGGAAAAAAATCTCAAAATAATGGAATGACGTGTATGAAGAAAGCAGAATCGATGGTCAGAGGGTGATATCGAGAAGATGAGAACTAACCTTGAAGCGTTGTGGATGGTGTTGACGAGCAGGAGCTGGTGAACCCTGAAGAGTAGCCGTGGTACGGCATCGATGTTTGCGCTCTGATGGTTCGCGGGCTACTGACGCAATATCCCCGAGTTACTGCTTTTAGAGAGTGGGAGGCATTGGACCCCTTCCTCTCTGAACTTACGTAAATTTTGTTATTCGCTATCCCCACTCCTCAATAAACTTCCCTCGACAGATGGAGAATTGATTAAGCTTGAATGATATGATAATATTTCTTTAAATTTATGTTTATTCTCTTAACTGTACTAAAGAAGGGTCAATTAGATTAAATAATTCAACTAAGAGTAAAATCAGATGTATGTTTCCATGGCATATGTACTGATCCCTCTTCGAGGGATCAAAACTTGGGGATGCTCCTAAGTCTACGATGAGCGGTGTGTCGCTCATCCTTTCAGCAATTGAGTGGAGAAAATCACAGTCACAAGGATCGCCCACAGTAAAGACGACTGAGAATTTTACCCTATCGTCAAATTGCTCTCTATTTCCCCTATAGTGTTTGAATATAGCGTCGAGTACCAAATCATTTCTTCCGCTGTAGTGTAAGGCGTTAGTGATGATCGTTTTTTGCCCTGAAAAGAAGTTTTTCATCAATTTCGGATCATGAATCTTCATCGTAAGCAAAATATACAACTAACATTTCCTTTGTTTCTCTGAGATTCTCCGTTCGTTTTGATTAGAATACTCCTCGTCAATTATGTGAGCCATTTCAATGATGTGGACACTGATTTGTGATTCTAAGTATGGTATAGCCACAAATAGCCGCAATATACTGATTTTAGATTCTAAGTATGGCATAGCCACAGATAGTCGAAATATAATCACTCAGAAAACAAACCATAGATTATCGCATGCAACGAGTTGGAGATGAGTGTTATTGCGCTGTATGTACAAGTTGCGCCATTCAAATTTTTTCTACAGCCCTGACTGACAAGCAAGGTGAGCTTATCTTCCCCATAACCGAGAGTTGGAAATAAATCTTGTTGCGTCGTAGAACGATTAGAGATTCGACTTTGGTGTGACCCTGTTGCGTATGGAGGTGTTGTTCGCATCATGTTGAGTTCAATCTGAGTTTTGAGAAGGACAAGTAAATACGATGTTTGACCACCACAAGGCCAGCTTGTGTTCATATAGTCAAGAATCGAGCGGTTTGTCGATGAATGATTAAGAACAGTAATGATCTCATGAGACGCGTGTATTTGTGAATCAGATGTAGAAACTACTGTCTCGTATTAAAAAAAAAAGAACAGTAAACAAGATCAATATATACACCTCTCTTTTTCCTTTGTAGACATGAGGAGCCCATTGTTTCAGCTTCAACTCTAACCTTATCCCACTCGATGATATACCTTCATTAGAAAGCCTCCTTGGAATTTCGATTTGAACAACCAAATCCGAGATATTTGCAATTTTTCGTATTTTCGCAACGACGAGGAAAAATGAAATTTTTTCTTTGTCAATGGATTCGTATCCTCTAAAATCGGCAAGGGGAGACTGAGGGGAGATTTTTCGAGTTAAAATTTCGATTTGAGCAACCAGAGCCGAGATATTTGCAATTTTTCGTATTTTCGCAACGACGAGGAAAAATGAAATTTTTTCATTGTCAATGGATTCGTATCCTCCAAAATCGGCAAGGGGAGACTGAGGGGAGATTTTTCGAGTTAAAATTTCGATTTGAGCAACCAGACCCCCGAGATATTTGCAATTTTTCGTATTTTCGCAACGACGAGGAAAAATGCAATTTTTTCATTGTCAATGGATTCGTATCCTCCAAAATCGGCAAGGGGAGACTGAGAGGAGATTTTTCGAGTTAAAATTTTGATTTGAGCAACCAGAGCCGAGATATTTGCAATTCTTCGTGTTTTCGCAACGACGAGGAAAAATGCAATTTTTTTCATTGTCAATGGATTCGTATCCTTCAAAATCGGCAAGGGGCGACTGAGGGGAGATTTTTCGAGTTAAAATTTTGATTTGAGCAACCAGAGTCGAGATATTTGCAATTTTGTGTATTTTTGCAATAGAGATATCGTTATTAACTCGTATTCTGTCTCAAATTCGTTACACCACATTGCTTATGATGGAATAGTGTTACGATGAAGTAAAATATATATATATATATATCACCATACTGTTGAATTCATATTTCTCTATGCTCATTCGCAATTCTACTGACGAAAGTTATCACAATGATATACACAAACATGTAGGAGTATTATTATACTTTATTCAACGATGCCATCGTAGTACATATGATTTCTCACAAATTGTTGATGGTGACGTGTAATCATTTGGCTCTCTTTGCTCTCTTCTCCAACAGCCTGGTGGATCGTCTCTTGCACCTGATAACTTGATCTATAGTTGTTCCTTTTGGACTGACACATTTCACATCCTTCCTCGTTGATTGAGGAGTTTGGGTTCCCTCACTCACATGCGTGTCGACTGTAACACTGAAACGAACAACAACAAAAAAAACCATGAATTTTCATTTCAATAGACACTGCAATCAGTCGTTATTAATACTATTAATAATACTCACACATCAATTTCCTCGTCTTCATCGTCTGAGAATTCTGGCACGAGTTTCTCGGGGCGAATCAGAGTCAATCGCTCTTCACAGGTAGGACATTTGAGATGAGGTACTATGCCTTCCATCACTCCCGTTACCATAATGTCAATGAGAGCATCAAGACTACTCTTCAGAGGATGAGGAATCTTCGTGTCTCGGCTCTTCGCGCTCGTCGTCAGGTCCTTCGAACTTGACTTTTCCATTCCCTTGGTAGATAAGGACGACTCCTTCATCCTCACGGAAAAGACGCTCATAACTTTGTTGGTTGTTCTTGATGAGCTCTGTTAGGGCTTTGGACAAGAAGGAAGAGAAAACTCGATTTTTCTTGTCTCGAAGATCAAGTAGCACCGAAGGACCGTATCTTGTAGTCACAATCCTTCCTCTAATAACGTCAAACTTTGCGCCTCTCTTTTTTTCGGATAATCTCCTCACTGGAGGTTGTGCTGCTATTTCGTTCAATTGACGGAAGATGGTAAACTGAATCCATCGATCGACTCCGCTACTCTTATAGGACCGATTGTGTGGGGTCACTCATCCCTTCCAAGATGATTCTATAATGGATTATTGACCTGATAACACACTGCTCAAGGATTTGGAGAGCCTACAGATTGAATTAATCTGTCTTTGGTACGCGAGCAATAACCACGGAAATAACAAGCGAGCGTCATGGTCCGAAAAAAAAATATTGAAAAATAAGATAGTATGAGTTAGTAAGGAAGATAATTCCATGTATAAAAAATAACATCAATGAACAAATTTATTATGATTGCACCATATCCATCGGACGAAAATAACTTCTGGAAGCTTCCGCCATCATCATTGGGACAAGAAAAAATGATAAGATAGAGCGGAGGAAACAACTGTCAATGTCGGATGGAATTTCAAGGATGTGGAGACTCTACAGATAGAATTAATCTGTCTCTGTTACGTGAGCAATAATCATGGAAATAACAAGTGAGCGTCATGGCCTTAAAAGAAAATGATGAAAATAAGACAGTATGAGTTATTAAGGGAGATAATTTCATAGTGAAATAAACAAAATAACACCAATGAACGAATTCATTATGATTAAACCATATCCATCGGTCGAAAACAACTTTTGGAATCTTTCGCCATCATCATTGAGACAAGAGAAAAAAAATGATAAGATAGAGCGGAGGGAACAACTATCAATGCCGGATGGGATAGTTCAAATGATTTCCTGGTACGTGACAAGGACGAATAATAACATTGACGCACAAATTTCATCATTCGACCATATTCATTGGTAAACAACTTTTGAATCTGGAGGTCTCGCTACACAAGGTTTACTCATGTGATCACGAATGATCTTGATGAAAAAACCAATGAAAACTTGTTTGTCTGTCAGAAGTAGTGTAATCATTCCACGATCATGACATTCCAGAGTGATGTATCTTGAATTATGAGTGTGTGCGCGCGCGTTGAGAGTCACGGGTTCAAATAGACCTGAGGGTGCAAGCAGAGATCTCCAGTCAATCGTCAACTCCTCAAGTCAAATATCGTTCCAACACGTCGAATCTCGATGGCTAATATCTACGCAACAATTCGTGGAAGAGAGAAAGACATCATCCAAGCATATCGAAAGTTCCCATTCGGTGGAACAAAGAAGAGTAGTAAATCCATCGAAGATGAGGCGCTGAATTTGTACGAGATCATCTGTGATACTCTGGATCGTTGTCGCACACAGAAAAATGATTGCACTGGCCACAAGGAAGCACTCGAAAGTATGGGTGATCGAATGTGGAGGATTCATCAAATTCTCAAAGATAGAAGAACCCGGCCCGACTTTGGTAACGTAATATTCTTTGAAAGTAAAACAGCGTTTCGACGACGAGCGAGGACCGCAGTAGTTGGAAACGTTGATCATATAACCCAAAATACGTTATATCTTACGTGTATGATTTTGTGAAAGAACATAAGACAGTTAAAGTCGCTCTAATACTCAATGCATTCTATAATTTCCAAGACGAAAAATCAGAAATCAAGCACTTCCGAAACCCCTCCAATGAGATCCTCATTTCTACAAACCTCGAAAAATGGTACAAAAATGTGTCTGATCTTCTGCTTGATCTTCTGTCCGAGTTCGAAGAGATGGGTAGTGGTTGGTCATTAGAAGAGATAATTAGTTTGAAGATTAACATTATCAAAACGAGACCCCTCAATGGAGCATCTTTCGTAGATCTACCCGATTTCATCAAGAGAAAAAATGCTGTTATTAACATTGAATGTGATAGAAACGATTGTTTCGCAACAGCAGTCATGGTAGGGCTGTATCCTGCTCTAACGGGATCGTCCCGACAAAGTCAGAAGTCCAGTTACACTCACTGGAAACATGAATTGAAACTAAACGAAGAAGATTTTCCAAACTCTTACCCGCATATACCGAAATTCGAGAGAACCAATAATATTTCAGTTAATGTTTATCAAGCTGATGAGGAAGAGGAATCTATATATCCCTCATATAGAACCACGAAGAAGAGAGCCAGACATGTGAACCTATTGCTCGTAGAACGAGGAGATATTTCGCATTATTGCACAATCAAACATCTATCCCGGTTGAGTTCAAGTGGGGTTAATCTACATGGACATAAGGTTTTCATATGTGAGACATGCTTTCACTCTTTTTCGAGTCAATCTCGGTTAGATAGACATTCTCAAGACTGTAAAACCATGAACGAATGTAAAATCACTCTACCAAAGGAGGATGAAAAAATTCTCCAGTTTCGAGATCATTGGAAGAAACAAGATTTGCCATACATCGTTTATGGGGACTTCGAATGTTTACTCGTAAAAATTAATGAGAAATCTCAAGAAAATCCACATGATTCCTCGCGATTGATATCTGAGGATGATGATGGAGATTGTGATATGGTTGACATTGAAAATCTCCAGAATTTCAAGGAGAAGAAATCCCAACTCTTGGCTGGTGCGTTCCAGAAACATGAACCCTACTGCGTCGGACTATATTTCCACGATCGATACGACGATAGTCGTTGTTTTTATAAAACATTCAGAGGACGAGATTGCGCGCAACAGTTTGTGCTAGAGCTGGAACGTATAGCTGTTGAAGTACAGAACGTAAGTATCTGCTCAATTTCCTGAAATGTTAGGGAAAGATTACACCGTTCTACATCTACGCATCTTTCTTCTTTTCCAGCGAATTGAAAACTTCCCACCTCTGGTCATGAGCGAAGAAGACGAGGCTAGATTTCAGATGGCCAAGACATGTCATATATGTGGTAAGGAGTTTCAACGAGATGATATTCGTGTTCGCGATCATATGCACCGGGGACCTGGTTCCTTCAGATCCGCGGCTCATTCAATTTGTAATTTATTATATCAAGAAAAATTCAACATTCCAATCGTATTCCATAACGGAAGTCGCTATGACACACATCATTTGGTCCGTTCGTTGAAGTTCGATATGGAGGGGGAACTTTCTGTCATACCACAGAATATGGAAAGGTATATATCCTTTACCAAACACGTGGGTAATACGCGAATAAAGTTAACATTCATCGACTCGTTCAAATTCCTAAGTTCAAGCTTAGAAAAACTCGCGTTACTGGTACCGAGAGAAAATATTCACATCTTGAGAAAACAATTCGAGGGAGAATTACAAAACAGTGGTGATGTAGAACGAGCATTCAATTTACTTAGAAGAAAGGGTGTCTTCTGCTATGACTACTTGGATGTCGATTCGAAACTTGAAGAATCTAGCTTACCCCCCATTCATGAATTTTATAATTCTCTCACGGATTCGCACTTGGATGATGCATCATATGAACACGCTAGGGATGTTTGGAAAACGTTCCACTGTGAAACACTGTGGGATTACGCAGAGCTTTATTTAAAAACCGATGTATGTCTTCTAGCAGATGTTTTTGAAGACTTTCGAAATAACTGCGTAGAAACCTACTTATTAGATCCGGCTCATTACTTAACGTTACCGGGGTATGCTTGGGATGTAATGTTGCTTAAAACAGAAGTAGAATTAGAGCTTGTGACTGACATCGATATGGTTCTTTTCCTGGAGAAAGGGATAAGAGGTTGTCTGAGCCAATGTTCGAAGCGTTATGCCGCAGCGAATAATAAATATATGAGGGATTATGATCCAACCAAAGGATCAAGCTACATTCTGTACTTGGACGTGAGTAACCTATACGGGACAGCCATGCAATTCAAATTACCGTTTAAAAATTTCAAGTGGGTGAAAAATCCTAAGAATTTCGATGTGCGGAGTGTCAGAGAAGATTCGAACCTTGGATATATCCTCGAGGTAGACTTGATATATCCTCTTGTCTGCACGAATTACACTCTGATTATCCATTCTGTCCGGAGAAAAAAGCTCCACCCAACGCGAAAAATAAGAAGAATAAAAAGTTATTGGCTACTCTGTTCGATAAGAAGAAGTATGTTGTACATTATCGAGCTTTGAATCAAGCTCTAGACCATGGTCTCATCCTGAAAAGAATCCATAGAGTTCTTGAATTTGAACAGAATAGTTGGCTTGCTCCCTACGTTACTCTGAATACTGAGCTGCGGAGGCGCACGACTTCTGATTTCCGTAAAGAACTATTCAAACTCATGGTCAATGCGGTCTTTGGTAAGTCCATGGAGAACGTACGCAATAGGATGACAGTTAAGTTGGAGACTAAGTGGGATAGACGCAAAAGTGGAGTTGAAAAGTATGTTTCCAACCCTAGATTCCATCGAATAGTCTTCTTTGACGAAGATTTTGTTGCCCTAGGAATTAAAAAGAAAGAGATAAAGATGTGCAAACCGATTTACGTTGGGATGAGCATATTGGATCTATCGAAGACACTCATGTATAGCTTTCACTACACATACATGCTAAAAAATTATAACAATTTAAATGGTACTTGTAACCTCTTATATACAGATACGGACTCATTATTGTATGAAATAAAGACGGACGACGTGTATTCTGAGCTCATACTGCGTGACTGTGCGATAAGATTCGATACTTCAAATTTTAGAGAAAATAATCCGTATTCTATACCACGCATGAATATGAAAGAGTTGGGTATGATGAAAGTTGAGTATGGAGATCTGATTATCGTTGAGTTTGTTGGTATAAGACCGAAAGCCTATGCTATAATTAGTGAGAACGAAAAAGAAGAGTTGGAAGAGAAGATGGCTGCTAAAGGAGTATCCAAAACTGTGCTGAGAAAGAAGATTCGATTTAACGATTATAAAAGATGTTGATTCGAAGGTATCAATCTCTTCTGTGAACAAAAACTCATAAGGAATCATCTACATCGAGTCTATAGCACAAAACAAACGAAATTAGCACTTAACGCTGATGATGATAAGCGATTAATATTGGATGATGGTGTAAACACTAAGGCTCTAGGTTATAGAAGAAGTGAATAAAAAATCGAGTGCTTCGATCACCCTGCGTACTGATTTCACGACCATTCATCCCGGTTCAATACGATTGGAGAATATCCATCGATAAATGATTGACAAACAATTTGTTGACGGGTGAAGGAGAGAAAAAAGAAGTAGTTGGTTTCCGATGATAATGATTTATTTTTTCATTCAATCTTCTTGATAACATGTAATCATGGAAGATTGATCTCATCATATCTGTCATATAGTTTCACTTCTCCATCGTCTAAGTACTTTAGAAATAAATCATATTTATTTGCTTTGTCTGATAGATGGAAAAAGAGGTCTTGATCGTTGAGTAGAATGTTGCTCAATTGTGGAGGGAGTTCGACGTAGGTTTGGAGATTCAAGACAACGTCCACTCGTTTCTCTTGCGAATCCCGGCAAAGATGTGTGATATGATAAAGTTCACCAATCTCTAAATCCGAGAGAGTCTTCACGTTACATATATACCCATCTACCGTCGTCAGTCGAACGTTACTTGGGTACATGGTTAGACTGTGAAGGTAAAAAAAATGTTCACATCACTCTAATAAAACTAGACAAACATAATAAGGAAAGATATATCAAGAGCTCACCGTATTTATGGTAGTGCTCCGCACGAGTAAACGTAGACGACTACTAGAGAATGTCGCTCTTGGGTATCCAAGAGTCGTATTTTTCATCTAGACCGAGCCATCTGACGTAAACTTGGTCTCCCCTCTTTTTGATGATCTTCTCAACCAGATAAACATGTGGATCTTTCACGCGTAGTAACTCAGGCTCATAAAATCCTCCTCGAATCTTCTCCCCTGTGTAGTCTTCAAGGGCGTATGTGATCGGATTCGTTCTCTTCACCTCAATTATTTTAAAGACTTCTGTGCTCCAATTCGGTGTGAAACCTTTCGCAAATACGTTCTTATATTTACTCACTCGTACAAAATCTCCCACTTCGAACTTGTGTTTCCCAGTAATTTTTGAATTTCTATAAATTGTTGACTTGAGTCTCTCAATATGTTTTGTTTGCTGGGGAGATTTCAGATATACTTGAACCGGTTTTAAACCTATTGTACGATGTTTTGTGGAGTTGTAATCTCTCAATACTTCCTGCAAATTGTCGATCCAATTATAGTTCCCATTCAGAGAGAAAATCTTGAACAAACGGCTTTTTATTGTTCTGACGAAGCGTTCACACACCGAAGCTTTGAGTACACTCTGCGTGGAATAAAAATTTATTTTATGATGCTGTATGAGCTGGAGGAAATCCTTGTTGTAAAACTCTCGACCTTTGTCAGCTTGCAAGTTCCGTGGAGTGTGAGTTTTGGCCCGTTCAAGTACCCTCTCGAATGCTGCCGTCACATCCTTACCAGTCTTACTCTTTACAGGTTCAGCCCAACCATATTTTGAAAAAAACATCGATTACGATTAGAATATACTTGAAATTTTTGTTGACTTTACTCCAATTGATCATTATTGCTAAATCTATTTGCCACAAATCATCCACATCCTCTGTTAAGACTTTCCTCCGAGGGAAGTTTTTTCGAGCCGGTGAGTGTAATTCGTTCACCAGCTGAATTCTTTCCGAACTGTATCTGTCATTCATATTTCAAGAATTTTCCCCATCGATGATACCTCCTGGTTTTAATAGAGACAAATCAAAGAGAATATTCTCTTGAGTCTTGAATCTCGTGTTCAAATCGGTGATTTGCGTTTGCATTCGAGAGAATAACTGGTTGAAATTCACTACGTTCTGAGAGTTACGTTCTGAAACCTCTCTTAATTCAACGTAGTCGGAATGTAATTTTTCAATACTTCTCCGCAATTCCGACAGTCTCATATCTGAATCAGATCGGAGATTCCTCACTTCGTTCTTTATTGTCTGGATTCCATCCTTCAAAGATCTTTCCACAGAGGATATTTTTTGTTTCGTTTCAGCAATCGAGGTCTTTTGCGAAAGAAGCATTTGATCTACTTCTCTCTGAATGTTGTTCATCTTCCGATCGAAAGATGTGTGAGAACCATAATAACCGAGACCCTCTCCAGCACCGCTTCCGAATATGTCAACGTTCATCGTTCCACTGAGACGAGTTCATCTCAATACACCCATTTATATGAGCTTGTAATTGACCCATTCACTCCTTTCTTTTTATTTATTTTTTTCCCCTCCTTCCGAAAAAAATATATATAAGGGGAGGTTTAATGAAGAGTCTTTGTGCTCATTTTGTGAAAAAGATTTCTTCATTTCTGTTCTTTTTTCTCTTTCAGATTACATGTTAAGGTGACATGAGCTTAATAGTGTACGTTCTTCAAAGCACATGCATATCTTTTGTTATCGTGGAACATACATGGATCATACCTATAGTCTGCATTATTGTGATAGAACTCAGGGATATCAAACATTTCGTGAATATCAAACAAATAAACGTTCTTGAATCTTCCAGAAAGATTAGGAGTTAGCTGAGTCAACCAAACTTTTTTCTCAGAACCATTGACAAGGATGATAACAGTGTTATTAACGTCACACTCCCTCATGAGACAATCCTCAAAGCGCTCTTCTATATTATCGTAAGGAGTTGTTCCCTGATTCCAGAATAGTCCGTGATGGTATTTGATCAACCATTTGACTTTTCGCTGATCCATCTTAGATAAGTCTTGCATATCATACGGAGGTAGGAATAACCATTGGTCAAGTTTAGTTTCTGCAAAATTCATGATGGCAGCTTCCTTGACAACGAATCTATCATCAGTTTTGAAACCTTGAAGATCGATGTGTAGAATTTTCGGTAGCTCCTCCGATTTTGAAGAGACCCTCCCTCCCTCCGGCTCAACGAATTGTCGAATCGTTGCTTTACATGATGAAACCTATCGTTGAAAATGATCATTACATAACTCTGTGTACGATGTTTGTCAATGGATTGTAGTCTATGTGCTTATCGTGGAATATAAGACAGTAAGCACATGTGTTTGCAGGTATATTTTCCTGCGTCTCAAATTCCAGTCTAACGTCTACTGTTCCACTTTTTATCGCTTCGTCTTGTCGACTACAATCGATAGGGATCATGAAGTAATAGTTATGGTATGATGAGAATGACAACACAGATTTATCTTTCAACGATTCATCCTGATAGTAAGAATATTTGAAGGACTTGAATAATTCGAATGCAAAGTTTACGTAACTCTTATTCCCCCAATCCGTATTGAAACTTTCATATGGATACACTTCAGAGTTCAAGAATAATTTGATCTTAGAAATCTTACAATGATCGAAACATGATGCATTCGACTTCTTGTTATTCTTCTTATTCGTTTGGAGAGCGAAGACAATGAATCGTGGTTTCTCTAATTGAGTCGACGATTTGATAGTCCAAATTTGCTTGGTTGTTTGCTGTAACATTGGATACTCTAACGATTCCCAAGTGCGAAAAGACATGGGTAGAAATGGTCCTCTTTTCTGAATTTGAAGCATTGTCAATTTAGTTCTATCGTTGAGATAGATATGAGGCATCCACCATTGGATTTTATTCAAGGTCAGACTCACATTAGTAGCGTCTTGTGCTACCTTGAAACAATTGTTGTCAGTTTTGGATCGGATCAGAATGAGTTCATGTTTCGCCCCTAGAATTATACTCTTCAAATCTTCACAGAAACCTATCAGCTTATTCAAAGGTGAACATGCGCTCAATATATAACCATTATAAACCGTTGTATGTGTTGGTTCCCACCCGTAAGAATTTGCAGACTTGGTGTTATCATCGGTGAGCGTCAAACAATTTTTAATAATCCCTACGATACCAGGATTCTTGGTCTGATCAATCTCATTCCCATTTATCTCTAGACGAACTTCATCGAATAAGAAAAATGGCCAACAATTTTCGGCGGTGAAATTGGCTTCTGCCGCAGCATTATCGGCGGTTACAAGAGCTTCAATGTACAGGAAATTCTCGCAAGGTAGAAGATACGAATCATTCGCGTTGATACGAATCCTGATTTCATCGTTGGGTGAGATAGTAATGAGATTATAAGGGGTATACGATCTTACATCTTTCCTGATGATCCGCTCATCCTTCACTGGTTGACTCAGAACGTCGAGAGGATCTTGATACATCGCCATTCTTCCTCACTTTGAATCCCAATGAACGTAGAAAGTTGATACTCTTCAAATCCAGCGATTTCTTGCAATTTGTATTCGTCGAAACTCGTTGCGAAGCTTCTGTTCCGCTACCAGCTGGCTTCGGTGACCCTCGCGAGACTCGAGCGACTGTGCGAGGGATCTGTGGTTGGAGCTTCTTATAAATGATCATATCTCCGAAGATGAACGCAAATGGTAGTTTCCTGATCCTGGAGGTCTATGAGTTTCCCCCTCTGATCACAAAGTCTAAAGGCTATAACATTTGCCTTGTTGTGTACTGGGAGGTAAATGAATTGAGCTGGCTTTATAGTGAATCTGAATCCGGGTGACACATTTGGAGGGAAATTGAAAACCGTATGACTCTTTCCCGTTGAAGAAGGACCCACTTACAATATTAAACTGAACTCTTATCAAATTGATTTCCGAAATTCTTGCGTTGCGAGGGGCTATGTGCCACTTTTTAGCCTCCAATATATCACCTTCACCTGTGATAGGGTCTGAGGAACCAAGGAGAGTACCAGTATTGTTTGCTCGAGTGAAGTCAACTTGGAAATCACATCTTAGTTCCACCCTTAGAGTGTTTCGATTACCTTCCAACTCCAAGATAGGTTTCTTCTTCGCTTCAGCGAGCTCTTCCTGAGGTTCTAAGATCCTTCGTAGATATGCTTCGATGTCTTTGATCTCGTAAGATCCTGGAGGTATTTCTATAATCTTGTCCACGTCGTAATAAAATTTATTATTCAACGGATGTACATTTTGAATTGCATGATACGCTACAAAATCAGTAAGGGCAAGCTCGAGCTCTCGACTCTTCATATAATCATCGAGTTCTAGGGGTGCTTCGAGGATTGGTCCTACACCGGAAACAGTTACCGTTCGAGACATAACTGATACATCTCCTCGAATAACATCCTTTATATATATTCTATTGTCGATATTCTCACGTTTTCATCCCTCCTCCAAGAGTCACACTACGTAGAAATTCAATACACAGTTGTCCACAGTTGCTCTGATTATAATTTTGATGTGACGAACGATTGTATACGATGCGACATTTTGGTCCGAGATATAGTACTACTTCCAGTGGAGTTCGAATATTTCCGAATGAATTGTACCAATGAACAATATTGCCACGCTTATACATAGCACACCAGTGCGTATCCTTATCACTCAGATTTATTATCATCGATTCGTTAGTTTTTGGTCTACCGAGATGATGTAATTGAGTTAACAGGAATACTTCTCGGAAAAATGGAATATTCCGCGCGGCATCCAATAATTCTCCACCAGTTGTCGCACTGTTGTCTTTCAGTTTTTTGATTTCCTACCTGTTCTAGATACTCGCTTGCGTTGACGTTTTTTCTTCTTCAACGATCCTCCACGCTTCTTCTGTGCAGGATTGTATGCACCGTATGGTCTCAGGAACAGCCCCTTCCCCTCTATTGCCTTGTTATGACGGATCGCCTCGTTCAATCTCTTGCGATTATTTTTCATCTCAGAAATACTCTTTGCAACATTGGTCACACCTCCAGCTAAAGATGCAAGAGTTCCGAGGGCTGATAAAGTAGGCACAAGTGCCGGGAGGAATCCACCACGCTTAGCCAACATTAATTCGCGGAACTTGGTGGTGACTCTCTTCTTCCCTCTTTTCCCTGTCACTTTTTCCCCCTCCTCCTAGATTGCAAACCCATACCAAGCTTACGCTTCGTTTTCATAGCAGCTACAGCTCCAAATGCTGCGAGTCTTTCTGATAATCGAGGTTTTTGTTTTTCAAACGTTCACTTGCCTCCTGTTGTAAGGCTAGATCAGCAATATGACGTTGATCCAAATTTTTCGAGCGATGATAAGCAATATCGTGTCTCATGCACGCTGCGTCAAGGTCATTGATACCACGTTCACCTTTCTTCAATCTTTCACCCAATTTTGTTCCAGGCCCACAAAATTGGTAACCAGGAAGATGGAGCTCGAACGGAAGACTGTTAATTGCACGATTCAGTAAGCCTCGACCTCGTCGAGTTTGTTTCATTCGGACAACTATTCACTCGATGTGAGTGATACGAACACTCACAGATTACTGATCAGATCTTCATAAATGAGTATTTATAGTTATATACTTACCACCTCAGTTCCTCTACCATCGTCGGGCAGACACCATGAGATTTGTTACTCAACCTCACGGAATTCAAATGATTGATATTGATGGAGAAATTGGAAGCGGAGCAGGTAATGGGAGATGGAGACATGGAAAACTACTACCTAATGAAATACCTTGTATAGTTTGTGGACCTTCGGGAGTGGGTAAGACTTCGGCTATCATGAATCTCATCATAAGTCCTCGAGGTTTGAATTTTGAAAATATTCATGTTTACTCGCAATCGCTCCAGCAGCCTAAGTATCGTTTCTTGAATGATATAATGACAAGTCTCCAAGATGATGGTATTGGATTCTATACTTTTTCAAATAACGATGAGATCATCGAACCGAATCAAGCTAAACCAAATTCAATCTTCATCTTCGACGATGTAGCCTGTTGTAAACAAAACACTATAGCGTCATTCTACTCTAGAGGGAGACACTCGCTCATTGACAGTTTCTATCTCTGGCAAACTTACCCTCGTATACCCAAACACCTAATTCGTGATAACTGTAATCTTTTGATCATTTTTAAGCAAGATGAAGCTTATTTGAGACACATATACGACAATCACGTGAATTCAGACATGACTTTTGCAGAATTCAAGAAATTGTGTAATGAATGTTGGCGTAGCAAGAATGGATTCTTAGTGTTAGATAAGGAGACTCCGTTCAACGCGGAGAGATATCGTAGGGGATTTAATGATTTCATTGTAATGGGAAGTGATTAGTCTGTCGGCACCACTGTGACAAGAAACATCAGCATCACGGTTCGGGGAGGGAAACAACGAACAAATCTCAAACTCAAGAAGAAACCTACGACGAAGAAACAATCCAAATCAAAGCCAAAACGTGGAAGCAAAAATAATATCAAGCTACAGATTGCTAAAGCTAGTGACGTGATACGAAAGAAGCATAAGAATCTGAAAATTGGGAGAATTGAACGTGAAACATTGAGTAGGCAGAATCTGAAGCCTATCGTTGAACCTTTGGAGATACTCGCAAAAGATAGGAAGATTCCGAAGGAGAAAGTTGAGTTGCAAGATCAACCACATATCATTCGGCCGAGTCAGAGTCCAATGAAACGTGGCTATCCATCCATACCCAATGATCGGAAACCAAAGAGGAAATTGGCAGATACATCTATCGCTCAAACGATTTCTACACCAGTCAGGCAACACAATGAAGGGAGTAAGCGATTTCAGCATATCCCATCGATAGATGAACTAATCAAAGCACCCTTACCCGATGATGATGATGATGACGATGATGTAAATTACGATCAAGTCGATATGGACATTGACGAACAAGAGAACGACTTGGCAGAGTCTACGACTCTAGGTCAATCGTACATCAGTCAACTTTATCAAAATCATTCGGAAATGGACAGTACTTATGGACCATATTATTCGGGAGATATTCTCATGTTAGGGAATAAGTCTCTATCTATTGTAGATGATGACATCGTCATTGGAAAAAATCTTAAGGTACGGGGTACACCAGATATCTTTGAATTGCTATTTAAAAAGGATCCTGGAACTTACAGCGAGCAAGATCTCAAAACATACAAACAAATATTAAAGGTTACTTCGGCCCACAGAATATCTCATATTCCGTCTGGACGAGTGAAACGTAACGTTGGAGGAAAATATAAGAATATCATAAGTACACTGTTCCCAGTGGAAGAGATGATGACACAGCAAAAACTGATGAATTATCGGATATCACAGGGACTGGTCTAAAAAATGAGGAGTGGATGACACAACGTCAAGATAACAAAATTGATTATGTATATTGGAAGGATCCTAATGATTTGGTTCGTCGCCTTGAGCTTTTACTCCGATCTGTCGAAGCTGGTAACTCGAATTTGGATAATGAGGTGATAGAAATCTTAGAAGAACTGAGAGAGGGGGGATATGTGGTATAAAAGATGGTAGCATGGAGAAATTCAACTCATTCCGTTCTCTCTCGTGGAGAAGGTACTTCAAATCATAACCATGGAGTCTCCAGATGTTTGAAGAGACGAAAACGGAGGAAAAGATCAGTCTTCTAATCCGCTTACTCATCCATCTGAAAATCTTAAAAATACAAATCCACATCAAAGTGAGAACAAACGAGTTGGTAGGAATGAATATGCAGCGCAAGAAGTTCCGAGCCAAACGGAAGAGATGCTCTCTCCTCCAAAAGGTAAGAGTAATCAAGAAGCATTCATCAATCTGTTGAATATATTGCCCTGATCCATTGTTTAACTCATCAAATACTTATGATTCTAGCATCTATACGGGGGAAAAACTATTCTAGTGCAAAAGGGGGGTATGATGCAGAAAACAAAATCACTTATCCAAGCTATCACGAAGGCTGCAATTGCGAAGGCGAGAACAAAGAACTCGTTCGATGATTCATCGATTCAAAATACTGTGGAAGAAGTCGGTGTCAAGTTTATCAATGATCTAAACGAAAGCGAATCAAAGTTGATTGGAAAAATCGGAGAAGTGATGGATTTATCTATCAGTTCGTCCGAGATCGATTTGATATCAAAAGCATCTGATCTGGAACATGAAATGAACCAGATCAGTGAGGAGCTGGGGAGATTTTCAATTGATATACGCAGACTGTACGCTACAACGATCGATCAGGGAGAATCGATTAAGAACCACGAAAGGAAATGTAAAAGGAATGAGTTGGAATCTCGAAACAACCGAGAGAAATTGAAAGGTATGGAAATCGATTATTTGTTGACTAAGGATACAATATCGAACTTTGCTCGAATTTTGAGACAGCACAATGAATCGTCGGGTGAAAATTTCAAAGCCGTCGATGAAAAACTGAATAGAATGAGTACAATTGAAAAACACTTCAAAGAGCAGCATGAAAAATCTCTCGAACAGTTTCACCAAACCAAGAAAGATGTTGTTGAGATGAAATTTTGGTTGGAGAAGCAAGTTAAATATTTTCAAGATAACATTGATCAAAGAATCATTCCACTAATAAACACTATTGGAGCAAAATATGATTCAATAGAGGATCGGATCAATCGTGATTTCGGAGTGATCGATCTGAAATATTACCATCTTGAATCGCTTATTGAAGATATGATAGAACGCTTGCAAAGAGTTCAAGGTGATGCAGGCGAGACGAAAATTAATCTCGAGGCTAAGGACGAGAATTTGATTTCTAACTTAGGTCAACTCTCTGCGCAATTGAATGATATGAGATACATGCTAGATACAGCTAACGAAATTTTACATGACCAACCACATAGATTGAAAGAATTAGAGGATAGAATGAAAAACGCTGATATGGACGTTATGAAGAAAACAGAAATATTGCTGAAGAATTTGAAGGAGAAATTGTGACATCACGTGAATATTGAATGATACCGAGAGAGAGACACTCGTGTTCAACGTACTAATCAAGCGTTAATCTAACCTCTGTACATCTAGAGATTGAGTGAATAAAAAAATTTTTTTTTCCCTAGTTCTATCGTTCCACTCATTAATTACACCCGATTCTCTAATCTAATGAGAAAGAGAGGCAACATACTGTAAGGAGAAGATAAACATAAATCCATGAATCTATTTCGAGAAATATTATCATTCAAGCTTAATCAATTCTCCATCTGTCGAGGGAAGTTTATTGAGGAGTGGGGACAGCGAATAACAAAATTTACGTAAGTTCAGAGAGGAAGGGGTCCAATTCCTCCCACTCTCTAAACGCAGTAACTCGGGGATATTGCGTCAGTAGCCCGCGAACCATCAGAGCGCAAACATCGATGCCGTACCACGGCTACTCTTCAGGGTTCACCAGCTCCTGCTCGTCAACATCATCCACAACGCTTCAAGGTTAGCTCTCATCTTCTCGATATCACCCTTTGACCATCGATTCTGCTTTCTTCATACACGCCATTCCATTATTTTGAGATTTTTTTTCCGTGATGCGTGCGCGCGCGGGGGAAGCTAGGAAAATCTGGAGATTGTCCATAGCTCAGGGTAAGTACATCGTTAAGGTAGCCTGGGGCAATACCACAGGGAGCTGTCCCGGGTGACCTTGGAGCTACCTGGGGTGGAGGGGGTAGTAGTCTGACCTTGAGACAGCTTCCATCGTCCACTGGAAGCTGTCCAGGGTGACAACATACGTCGATTTCACGATGACCTTGGAGATGTTCTACCCAGGTCGCCGATGATCTTGTCCAGGTCGTCGGCTCCTGGGACAGGACTCCCCCAGGTTGTCGTGGAATCGGCGTATAAGTACTACTTCCATGAAATAAAGATATTTGTTAATATGAAAGATATTTGTTCATAAAAGACCATCGACCACAACTAGAGAATAAAAAATTGGGTAATCGAGGGTATATTACATGGTCTGGAAGTTTTATTGGATTCAAAATCATCATTCCAAGTTTTCTCTCTCATCACAGTAGAAAATATATTGCAACAACATCCAAGTTTCATACATCTTTTCATAGAGAGTACACTCACAGCATCAACTCCTTATATGACTCGTAGCGAGTAAAGAATATCTAAAAGACCTTCTTATTGACTATTAGTACTAATGGCAATGGACATATTTCTATTAGAATTTAGTCTTACTTCTGTAATAAATTCTTCACTCTACAGTCATCATTCTTTTGAGCATGATATCATAACATAAATTCGAATCACGTTTTGTGAAAGATCTAATCATTTGTACAGTTATGCTTCAATGCCACAGTTCAAGATACTTTGGTTTAGAGTGTTGTTGTACGGCGTGGGGTTCATCAAGTTGAGGATACATCCAGCGATGAAATCATAGAAATTCTCCAATTCAGGATCAAATTTCAAATTGAAGACATAATGTATTTCGATCAATATGCCAAAAGCTGTCAATGTGCTAGACCCTCCGAGCGAGATTTCTATACCCTCCACCATCAGTCTGTAGTTTAAAGGCACACCATCGATCAAGTTGCATTTGAGATAAGGTTGTTAGCCAGTTTTTTTCTTCTATTTTCACTGGTGATATTCATTGGCATTAAGTCATCTGCATCCTAGAATATAGAAACGATGAATATTGGTTGCCAAATTCAGAGAGGAATACCTCTATAAATACCCCCAGAGATAGGGGAATTGACGTAAAGTCAAGATCGAATACATCCCCAATTTTGGAGTCTGGCCTGAAGAATCACGGGAAGCTGAAGATCCGAATTTATATGTATTCTTTCGTGCTAAAAACGATGGCGTGGTCGAGTTTTCGAGAAAAAAAATATTTCGGCCATATTTATTCTTTGGTTTGCGTGCCCTCCATCAGATCGCCAAACCCATGCGAAATTTCATTCAACACCATCAAAAGTACTTCCAAAAAAAATTTACAGATCGATCCATCAAATTCTGTGGATCTGGATACATTTTTTCGGGTCAAGAAACTAAAGTTTCTCGCTAGAATGCATCAGAAATCGAAAAATATCGTTTGTTTCCAGAATTTCAAAGAATACTTTTTTGTTCAGATCAAAAACGTCCATCGAAATAGTGAACAAATTGAAGCTGAAATCGAACATGTTTACCAAAAAATTGGACATGTATACAATTATATAATTTTCGGGTGATGTTTTCACTTAATTATCGCAATTTTTTCTCCGCTAGTTCGATGCAGTTGTTTGATCTGAGCAAAGAATTATCCCCGTGATTTTTCGAAATAATCGATATCCTCTGAGTTCTGAGTCATTTTATCCAGGAAATTCAGATTTATGTCCCGAAAAAAATGTATCCAGTCCCACAGAATTTGATGGGACGATCTGTCAATTTTTTGGTGGTGCTCTTTGACGTTTCGAACTAAATAACTATGGGTTTGACGATCTGATGAACGGGGTGCGAACCAGCGAATAAATATGGTCAGGATTGTTTTCTTCGGGAAACCGACTACGCCACCATTTCCAGCTCGGGAAAATCCGTACAAATCCAGATCTTCAGCCACCCATGATTTTCAGGGCCAGACTTCAAAATTAAGGTGTACCCTCCCCTTGATATTTATGGAAATGATTGCTTACATGCACGATAAGGAGCAATTTGGGGTTTGGACATTCTTTTACTCTAGTTTCAGCAGCTCGATCATTGTTTGCCTACGGGAAGAAGGTGAATTAGGAATCGTATCGAATTGTAGATCAAAGCAAATGCGGTTTGATTGCAGACTCACTTTTTTCTCTTTCTTAGCTCGTGAAGTTGGTGAAATTTTCGACAACAACAGAATAGCTCTGAGATGGTCTATATAGCAACGAGAAAAGAGGATTTAGATCCTGGATATAATCAGACTAGCAAAACAGAGTGTAATGGTTACCTTCTTCAATTTGAGAAACTTTTCGTGCATCTGCGCTCCTCCTCGTTTCACAGTAGTTCAAAATGTTAGGAGCAACCTCCTGGAAAACTTGTTCAAAATCTGAGCCGCCCGGCATCATAGAAAATTCCTCATCAATCTGAAGAAAAATTTTGAAGCTCCCGGTTGACAACTTTCAGGCGATCTTAGCTCGAGTTGTCGATTCGGGCCTATCTCTTACATTAATCCGAAGATTTTCTTTCCATTATTGGTATTCGGCATAAGCTCTCTCAGTTCATTGACCTAACAAGAATGTCAGAAGTTATTTCAAAGAAGAGCCGTAACCAAGTTCGATTTTTCCAGAACATGAATGTTCGAGAAAATAGTGACATGATGACCGTGGCAGCTTACTTTGCTTTCAAACACTTCAAGTTCTAACAATCTGTCTTGCTCATCTTGCTCATGTGATGATTCTGAGTCTGAATGTTCGATTTCATTTTGTGTGCGGAGCCTTTTATTGGTTGAGGATTTTTTAGATGTCGATCGCTTTCCCTGAGCAGGAGGCAGGTGATTTCTCAGAGTCTTCATCCTCGTAGCGATAAAACCTACAGCAGTTCTACGACAGTAGTAATGTTCCTGTGAAAGAAATCATTCATACGAGAATTGACCTCCCCAGAAGTTGAAAAATTATCTAGAGAATTTCTCGTACTCACATGTCCCTGGCATGGGTGAGCAATCCTCTGCTTGGGGAAAAAGAAGACGATATCTTTTGCCAACTTCTCTTTCAATGAGCAGTCTGGATAACTGAAATCAATTCGAAGTTGCAATTCGCGGTGTTACATTATGGATTGGTCATCTAAACACGAAGAACTTACTAATTGTTGTCATTAGCTTTCATGAATTCATCAACAATCACTTTGACAAAAAGGTGCCTCTTGTCGTCTTCCAATATATGGTCATCCAAACTTGTCAGCAAATCTATTTCGCCATCACCTTGTTCCACAAGGCACTCAGGAATTCATTTTCTCACCCGATAAAGTGGTCCATACGCAGAATTCTGTAAGAAAATGCGATTACTGTATTACTGACTTCATCCCCGGTGTTGAGGTAGTACATTTACGGAGGTGGTCTCACCTCATCGTTGGTAACTTCATTGCTCACGTCAGAAGCACCGGTGGAGTTGAGAAGACTTGACATAGACAATCCAGAGTCATCAGAAGTAAAAAGCGAATGATCATCAAGGTTTAATAGATTTCTCATGACATTCGGATTTGCATGTGACCTGGCCGATCTTTCAGCAGGCAATTCGTGACCCACTGCCAATATTTGGGGTGTTGCTTTTTTTATGATTCCCAGCAATTTGAGTTTTTGACCGAGTTTGATACAGGCAAAACTCCGTATTCGCGGTAGTTACGTTCCGGAGAGGCTCCGCAAATACGGAAAACGCAAATACGGAAACATTGCTCTTATGGGATTTGGGGGTTACGTTCCGCAAATCCAAAATCTGCTATGCTGATTTTATCCATGTCTGAAAATAGAGAACTAGAGGTAAATTAGTAAATCAATAGCAGATTAGTCATTAATCGTATCAAAAATCTCGGCTAATTTTGCACACTTTTGAAAGCGAGCCAAGAAATGATGCACTTGAACGAATTTTTTGCTGGTTGTCTCGTATTGATCTGATAGTAGACTCATTGACACCAAACTTTTTCGCTAATACCCTCCATGAGATTAAAAATCTGTAACTTGGTCGCTAAATCCATGACTTTTTTATCGCGCTTTTTCTTTGCAGTTACATTCTTCGACGGAGCCATATTATAGGAAATTCTTGTAAAAACAAACTTGTGTATCAAAACAAAGATGTATCAAAATACGCTATGATCAACAAGAACCGTAACCCCGAGATGTATACTAAAACACTAAAGATAACCCTGTTGAAAAAAAACATAACAACAAATGCCCCAATCAATCTGGAGTTGACTATGTAGGAAATCTTACATGAGCACGAATCTCGCGATTGGAACTTTTTGAAAAATTGTACTGTTAATCACTATTTCTGGATGATGAACTCGACCAAAAATCGCGAATAAGCGAATTTCAGCTCGCGGATGAAGAGAACGGGTAGCAATCCCCAAATCGCGAATATTGAATCCGCGAATACGGAGCTTTGCCTGTACCTAAATCCTCAAGGTTTCCCTTTGACATCTTCAAGAGAGCGTCCCCGTCGATTTCTTGAGCTAGTACAGGAAATTTTTATAATGTAAGAGTGCTCACATACAGTTCGAGAGAACATCTACTGATCATATCAATATTTAAAGTAACAGCTCGCTTCGACAATAATATGGTCATTGCCAATGCTCAAAAAGGCATTTTTCACCACCGGGGAAAACATCCAGATGTTTGTTAAGACTTTCTGAAATGGTATCATTAGTCGCAGTGTTCGGATTCCACATGTCTAAATGGAAAACCTGGCAGGATGCAAAGCGAAGAATGAGAATCCGGAAGCTGTAATATCCCTCTATAAATAATTTCCGGTTTTCTTTCGATTCCAAAAAAGACGAACGATGATAGATTGGTAATTATGCTCATCAAGAGTATAGATTCATGAGTCATGATCCTGTTAATGAAATAATAATGATGGATTTGACAGGATGAGGAACTTTGACCAATGTTCTAGGGAATCTTGGAATTACAAATTCTCACTCACATGAGTAAATACTAACCAAAAGTTATTGGATTCGTAAAAATATCATCGTTTGCACAGTTTTAGTATCGAAATAGCTACCACCATCAGTTGGATTTGTAGATAAAATGTAAGAATATAACTCAAAGCATACTGATGAGTTTGAATTGAAAAAATGATGAACTGAAGAGTGAGAAATTTAAAACCTCAGAATATCAAGTGCCGTAAACATATGTAATTGTTATTTGTCGTGTAATCTTTCCACAGAGGAAATGGTTCATGGTCATGAAGCATATCAGACCTGATGAACCTTGTGCGCGAGATGAATGAATAAATCTTCAAAAATATACTCGCCCAATGAATTAAATATTTAGAGGTGGGATGGGGCGTTCGAGATGAGCAGGGCAGTGGAAGCTTATATTAGAAATCATAGTACACTCGGCTTGAAACTGAATAAAATGACACTTTAATCACAAAACTAGTGTATAACAAACTTGTAAAAAGATAAGACGCGGAGAGAGGTGAGGGGTGAATTAGTCGCGGAGAAAAGTCAAATTGCGTGATGAATTTACGCGGAAGCTCGCGGCGCGAATTGCGGGCGCGAGAGCGGCGCAACTAGTCGTCTCACCGATCCATGGTCAACTGACTGCCAAATCGCTTACGGATGATTGACAACGGCAAGATGCGAGGTGAGATGCGACGTTGCCCAATTTCATGTTTAAATGCATCAATCGGCGAAATTTCGAGCGATCATCGAACTGATCGATACATATATAGTTATGCCCAGGGGGGTCATCGCTCTGATCGACGCAGCTCGCGTTCTCGAACATTCGATATCTTCAAAATTTTAAAAAATTTCCGAACATTCCACCCACTTTGCTCGCACATAGCGAGCAACCAAATGAAAGATTGGCGAAATCTCACTAGTAAACTAATTTGAACCAAATGCAATAAGAACCAATGGATGTGATCGTGGCGAAATATTCGGTTATGAGGTTGCAGTTCCAATCAAATACAGGAAATATGATACAATCTTGAATCACACCCGTGAACTTAATCCTTCGAACGTTGCAAAAATACCAAACAAAGGGATGAAATGATCTATAGGCTACGACATTATTGTATTTTTTGAGAACAAAATGAAATGAGCAAACTAAGCCAACAGGTTTCGATTGCCAACGAGCTCCATCGCAAGGAATACATCGATGTGTGTCTAAAGCCAATAAGTTGCAAATACATAAATTTCAAAAATGACGAAAGAAGTCAATCTCACGATACGTATTACGGTCTTTGACTCAATAAATTACTGAGGACTAGTGAGTCGAAGAGTCGCTAAGATTGAACCAAATATCACAGTAGCATCACAAGCAAATCAATGCGAAAGTCGCTCAGTCGATTGCATAGGCAAAATTCCTTGAAACTTGAATCGAGACTAAATGTGATCAAAACGTGTCTGACAATGAACAAAACAACTCCTACGATTCAAAATTTTTGACAATGTTACACAAAACCAAATGGAACAGGAATTGGTCCATTTTCTTGAATGATCGATGCGATCAATCGATTCTCTTTATCGAGAGTTGTCTTCAAAAGACGCAACTAAACGACATGAATCCAACTATTAACAGCCGAGCTGTGCAATTGAAACCAAACGACAATAATGAAAATGTTGTGAGCTTTCCAAAATTGAATCTAAATTTCCCAAAAATGACATGATGTTAAATGGTGAAAAATCCAATCCAAAATCTAGTTTGAAAATAACAATGACTCTACCAGAGCTCCACAACGTACAATTCGCGCAGAAAGGGGATCAAACCATAACGAGACAATTTCTCACGGGTGTAACGTGACGAGGAAAAGTGTGTAGTGTGATGTCGAGAAGGTACGCGATAATCAAAATTCATTCAATGATGATGTCTTCAATCTTCTTCTCGTTCCAACTCCAATCCCCATATTGACGCTGATGTACATGGGCTAATGTAGTGGATGACGATGCGAGACTCATTTAATGATGGCAATAAACTGAGGCAATAATTCCCAAATCCTTGTGTAAATGATCGTGATTTCAATCAAACGTGTCCAGCAAACATCGGTATTTCCATTGGGGTCGTCAAAGGTCATCCATTTTCCCAACTAAGGCGATTGATGCCTGTATGGCAAATCCATCTTGTATCCAGTCTGTTCCCTTTTCCAAACCAACGAGTACCACTGATTTCCTTGAACTTCGACTCCATCTGCACTAAAGAGAACTTCTTAAGCGTTGTGTCGATTCCATTCAAAATTATTGCAAACCAAAAATGTAAGTTATGTGTAATGAATACTTTTCAGTAGAGCAGATTATAATGTAAACCATTGCAAATTACGTTACCTCGAAATTTTCGAGTTGAGTCACAAGTTTTCAAAACCACAAAATCTCAAACCAATGAGACGTAAGTTCGGAGCGCGGCGCACAGCCGCCCCCTATGAACAATTGCAATCAGTTGTGCAACAAGTTCAAGTAATGTCAACATGAACTATGTGACATGAATCAATAACATAGACAAATTTAAGGTATTTATCCACATTTTCAAAACAATGACAAGAAACACATGAACAGTGTATACGTTCGAGATGCGGCACACAGCCGCCCTCTTTGAATAAATTACAATAAGGACTATAATGCCAACATTTTTGTAGAAAAAATACCTGAACCAAACCAAACCAAACCATTACACTGAACCAAGTATACCAATTGAGTTAACTCAAATTCAACCAACAATTTCGACTCAACTTGATTCTGATTCGTGCATGCATGACTGAGTAAATAAATTAGACAGTGTGACCAAGAAAAACGAAGAATCCAATTAACCAAGCCTCAAAAACTCAACCAGTTTGCCAACGCCTGTCCCAATGCGAAACCAGCCGTCCAAATGATTCGACAGGCGAATCTGAGTTCTCTCAGCCACCGTAGCCGTTGCTGACGGCGTTGAAGATCGACTCAGGGTGAATCGATTCCGAACAAAACCAATACCAAAGCACCATCGGCAATGATGCCACAAAGGTGGAGCAATGAATCAAGGATCATTCGCTTCCAAAGTGAAAGAATGAATCAGGGATCATTCTTTGCCAAAGTGGATGCTTCATCTACAATGAAACCAGAGTACATGTCAGAATGACTCTGCAGTAGATCCCATATGATCTACTATCCACGAACCAATTATCCAAAATTAAGATCATAAGATCTGTTCCAATAAATTTCATCAAACTTGAGATGCCTCGGAAAATGAGACGTGATCTCTTCTGCGCACGAGAGCACAGAAAGAGTAGCCATTCACATCAAACCAGTTTTTTGAAAATGAGGTACGGTTATCTCGACCAATGACTTGAAAATGAGTATGCACTAGTATATGTTCCAGTATGCATAGCTAATTTCCCAAAACCAGATGTATGAAGTGAGAAACTGAATCTCGTCTGCAGATTAAATTACAGCGAGAATCCCAATCCAAATGTGAAAACCAAATGAATATGCATGCAGCAAAACACGAATCAAAATTGAATACAAAATTCAGTCAATCAACTTTCCAACCAAATAAAGTTTTGCGTGTATCATAGAAGATATTTTGATAGATCTACTATTACCTGGGACGAGTCTGAGAATGCGCTACTCAAAATTAGTCGAAGGTGGTGCTTGCGTAGCAAAATCATGTTGTGTGACGAAATTCCAAAACTCGACATGCATGTGTGACCAGCTAGTTCTGGATACGCCAAATCAGCAACAGCTCCTTCGATCCAATAGCCAATCCAATCCAATAGTTGAGCCTTTCCAACCAACGTGTACGTCTGACGAGACGTCGAAATGGTGACAGCTTGTAGAATCGGCTGCAGCGATGTTCCTCAACAAAAGAAAAGCGAATGAGAATGAGTCGTAGGCAATGGTGCATGTCGATGGCCAATCGTACACACTGAATAAAACCTAATAAACATCTACGAGATTCTCGATTCCACGACTTTTGACATGGTACGTTATAGAAAGAAACCAACAACACCGCGAATTCTAACAGGAAGCCATCAATTGTGCATCACAATGCACTGCCGATCTTTTCAAATTATGTAAGTCTTTGAAGGGTCCTCGTGAGAATACAAAAGGGTGCAAACCAATCGACCAATAATTATCAAAAAGGACGAAAAGCTATCCAAATTAGGACGCGAAACAATGTAAATGTACAGCGAACATTTCTTCGCAATGAGTAACCAGTCCAAATAAACAAAAATTTCACAAATGAAGAACATGAAATGTTCTCGCAATTTATTGTTTGCTGAGATATGTCAGAAACAATCCAAACCTATATCAAAAACTTGAGTCAAGTGACACGTATACACGGTTGACTATGGTAACATTGAAAAAAACCAACTTGAAAATAAAGTATGATCGAGCAGATCAAGTGCATTCCATTGCAAAATTTCCCGACCATTTTGTGAGAATTCCATAAAACCAAGTGATGGACTATTTGATTTGAGAGTATTCGAAACTATAAATGCAAAGCGCTCGTGGTCGGAATGTCAAGAGCCACTCAACAAATCAAACTAGTTCCTGATATTAACATTCAACAAAAAAGGCAATACAAAACCGCGTAAAAGTTGCGAGCCGGTTGCTCCATTCAACTTCAAATTTTGACCATGAATCCAATTTGCTATTGCCAATCGATTCACGTAGCAAAACCAATATCCATAAAAACATGCTGAGTGAGAGCCAATACCAAATATGAATGCTCGGCCAAGCGCAACCAAAACACACCATCATATACTTGCCGAGTCTCTCACCAGCTGAGCGTATCTTGGTGCGTGAGCGCGAGAGAGACAGCGCTCTCAGCGAAAGCAAGTATACCCATCCAAACGAGAAAGGTATATGAAACGATATGCTCACCAATATCTTCGCTCGTTGAGCTGGGCGAGCAACGCAGCCAACTCATCCCCACCAATCCAGTGTACGCGCCCGGGCAGTAGAGTCGCGCAGCAGGAGAAGTCCCCTCTCCAGGCGCGGCGCCGATCAAGACGAAGCAGGGGAAGAGTGGTAGGCTGATGGATGACGCCGTTGTAACGTCACCGCGGCGAACAGCAGGCTCGAACGATGATGAATCGCGGGAAAATTCCGCGATGCGCGCCAAAACCAATGCGCTATCTTGCTGCCGCTTCCAGACGATGATGCCACACCACTTCCATTGCCAATGATTTTGCTGTTGCACAACTGATCTGGGGCCAGGATGTTCTTTTTGGACCTCTATGATGCCGTTGATTGCTGGCGATGCCATCCAAAGCCAAAATTCCCAAAAGTCCCGCGTCGAACACACACATTCGACGGCTGCGAGCTCCGATTTCTCCGCGCACTATCACATCACCTGCACTCGCGCGCGACGAGAACCACTCGCGTCCAACGATGCCAATGAAACCACCAAAAACCAATCGAATTGCCGAAGTGCAGTGAGCCCCAAGCACGCTCTGCTACCAAAAATGTGCGCGAGATGAATGAATTAATCTTCAAGAATATACTCGCCCAATGAATTGAATATTTAGAGGTGGGATGGGGCGCTCGAAATAAGCTGGGCAGTGGAAGCTTATATTCGCTCCGCTCAAGTTGTCTTAGGGCGCCTCTTATGGCTGAGCCGCGCATTAAACAACGGGGGCTCGCGCGCACGGCTGCACATACATACATGCACACACGCACGCACACACACACACACACACACACACACACACACACACACACACACACATACAAGCACGTTGAACCTAAAAACATCACAGCATATACAATTGCTCCAACCAACATGTAATTCATGACAGACTCAGCATACTACCCCGAACGTTACACTCTCATTATACAATTTCATCGCCAAAAGATACACTACAGGTCGAGTCCACTCGACCACGCAATACACTTGTGTGAAACAAGTCACAACGCGACGACGAAGTGGAGCCGGGCCGACGGTCGAGCACGCTTTTGTTGTGTTGGGCGAATATGAGAGAGACTCTTGCACTGCAACGAGTGAATTCCATAGATATAATTTGGTACTATATTTCTATGGTAAATCCTCACCACCGACACTGTTTATTCGGAACTCTAGTAATAGTGATTGGCCTATTGACGGAGTCATGATGTTAGACTGATGAGAAGTATTCAGATAGCATCAGCAGACGCCAGTCGACGCGGGAGCTCTATACCTATACCTATACCTATATATACGAATCGTCACGGCTGCCCCCGTCGCGACGCTGGCCCCCGTGTTTTCGTGTGTCTTTTGGCCACCACCAGCGCTACAGGCAGAATTTTTGCCGCGAAATAATGGTGATCTGAGCGAATATTAGAAATTATAGTACACTCGGTTTAAAACTGAATAAAATGACACTTCAATCACAGAACTAGTGTGATAACAAACTTGTAAAAAGATAGAACGCGGAGAGAGGTGAGGGGTGAATTAGTCGTGGAGAAAAGCCAAATTGCGTGATAAATTCACGCGGGAGCTCGCGGCGCGAATTGCGGGCGCGAGAGCGGCGCAACTAGCTGTCTCGCCGATCCATGGTCAACTGACTGCCAAATCGCTTACGGATGATTGACAATGGCTAGGTGCGAGGTGACATGCGACGTTGCCCAATTTCATGTTTAAATGCACCAATAGGCGAAATTTCGAGCGATCATCCGACTGATCGATACATATATAGTTATGCCCAGGGGGGGTCATCGCTCCTTTCGACGCAGCTCGCGTTCTCGAACATTCGATAGCTTCGAAATTTTAAAACATTTCCTAACGAACCTTGTTCCAGAACCTCGTGTAACGACATAAGCATTCAAAGACTCTTTCAAATATGTAACTGGCCACTCCCCACACAAAAAGTAAGCTTCATTCTCTTTCGTTATCACGATTTCTCGTATGAGCCCGAAAGTCATGCGCTCATCGACAGTTTTTACCCAGTTATCGAGCAGAACGAAAGATCTTTCTCGATACTCAGTACTGTAGATCTCTACTTTGGAAACTTTCTTCACGATATCGTTCCGTTTGAACCCTACTCCAATGAGCTTCGCCTTCATGTACATTCCTCAGCGAACATTATCTCGCGGGATAAATTATAATGAAAACTTCTCAACTCCAGCTTTTGACCACCTCAGACTGTCGATTGCTTAGTTTGTGCCAAACTGATCATGGATTCAGGGATATTTTTGTAGTTCTGACATACACTGCCATACTTGGTGAATTTTCTGCGTTTCGCTCCGAATCTAAAGCAATTGTAAAACCTTAATAGCCCCGAAAACAAAATGCATTCGCAATAATGCAAGATATGATGAAGTTTATTGATTAGTAAAACATGGGGGAAGAGTTTCTTGAATAGTTTGTTGGAATCAAAAATAGTTTCCCGCAAATAAGGCAACAATGATTTTGATGTAATAGGCGAAAGAATGATCTGTATGATTCTGTTCTGCAATAAAATCAAACGTAAATGTCCATCATCTTCGTCAACCAAATCCGAAACCAAGAAAGGAAAAACTCTCATCAAGCACCACGTCTGTGCTGCCGTTTGTCGCACCTTGTGATCCTCTATATCACGAAACTGCGTCTGATCAAAACTTGATGATGGTTTGTCCTTAATATCAGTGGGGCCATAATTAAATTGATCGATCCTGTTATTCAGCATATTTATCGTGAGTTTGCAATTTTTACTGTAGACAAAATGATGAATGACACATCTTGAAGTCAACTGAGCGATTCCTTCAAAAATATCATGCATTGGATCAAAAACCTTACATTCTGTGAAATGAAAATATTTGCTTTGGTGGAAAGCGCAATCCCTGTTGATACCGTATTCTTTTCTATTCTTATCAAGATCAGCTTCAGTTTTTTGCTCTCCCAAAACTTTCAATTGGCCACAGTAGTTTCCTCTATTCCTCGAAATAGCAGAAGAATTGATCACTTGATGGAAGTCGTCCCTACTGATCAAATAAAGTCTGCAAAATCGAGATGCACCAGGTCCCTTCAAATTGATAAGCTGATGCGCGTCAAGACCATCGCCACAAATAGCAGATATGGTAGCTCTAAGAACGCATTCTTCTTGTCAAAATTTCAGAACAATCCCCTCGTCACTCTCTAATTTTTTGAGATCGTTGAAAAATGGTTCCAAAATTTTATGCACTCCGTATTTAGCGATGTCAGCCGTACAAGCAATCCCTAGCACATGTATTCATCCTAGAAGCGAGTTCAGATGCTTTGGTAGATTTTGTATTACAGAATAGAACATACCAATTTTATGGGCTAGAGCTTTGATGCCTAATTTATTATTGACGACAACATCGTCATAATAAAGCACGATCCTAATTGCTGTCGCGTACTTTTGGAAAAACTCATTAACTTCGAAACTCAGCGCGTCCCTAAAATTGCTCATAAAACCATCCGTGGAATCTTTTCTCAGAAATGATCAGCTTCCTTATTTTTTCATGAGATAAGACTAACTCCAAAGTCTCTATCACAGGCACATACTGGAATGTCTCATAAACTCGAATGTATTCGGGTCTCTGCTTCGCTCTATTAAAGCGCCTCTGTAAACGGTACCCTAGTGCGCATTCCACTAGGGCTATCTGCTTGTAAAACTTTTTTGAAGCATGTGATTGGCTTTTTTGGGTTTTCAATCTCCCGATGGAATTATCAAACCTGAAATTTTGTATGAAACTCTTCACTTCCGGGGTCATTTCCACCTTGAGAGATCATACAAAGTTCGTCAAAGCCGATTGCCCAGCATCTGAAATTTCAGATAGGAGGGTTCCCGTTCTGTCGGCTATTTTTGATACACCAGAGTGGCTGAAACTTGAAGAAACCTTCAACGAAGTCATCATTTGAGATGAACTATCGAAAACAGATTTTTTCAGAATCTTCATCTCATTGACATGCTTATATTCGCTTGTCGCGATTTGGTGAGAACTAGATACATGGGATTCATTCGCGGACGGGTTGGGTTCTTTAACTTTGTTCACACTCCGTTGGATTTCATCAACAGTAGACATGATGAGAGGAATTGGAACATGATCTTGTCTGATATGCTTTATAAAATCACCGAAACTATTCCTCGTTGCTCTGCAGTTTCCCTGTCTACATCTAAAAAGTGATTTGAAGAATGATTTCCTCAAACTCAATGTATGCATATTCTCGAGATGATCTTTGAATTTTGCAACCCCCTCGTATTGTCTTAAGCACTCGAAGCAAATTATTTTAATCATTGTGAGTTGGAAACAAAGAAGAAGTATCGGATATATGATAGGAATGTTCATGGTGATTTCGGGAAACCTGAAACGAAAAGGGCCGTAATTAGTCATAATTGCAGCTTTGGTTAACGAGAATAGATAGGCTAACATGCTACGCATGATGTAGATGTAATTCCTTCCATCAAAGGAGAGTGGGGTGAAGTGGGCCTCGTAATTTGATGAAACTCTTCATAAATTGTTTCGACTCTTGGGAGAATTTGAACCTGATCGATCGTATCGTTGGTTCCTCAAGGATGTAGTATTGTGGTCGAGAATTTCATTAATATCAAAAGTCCTGAGGCTATGCGAATTGGCCCACTTCGCCCCGCCGAGAGGTGGAGTGGGCCACTGGTGGGAAAGTGAGCCTTTGCTAATACTCAATCACGAACCCTGTTTTAGCAGTGTTTCCGGCGTGGCCCAGTTCATCCCACTGACCCCTACACAGCTGAGGCAGTATTCAACTGTGACGTGGTATTTTAATTACGGGTCACACTCATTTATATTCGACGGACTCTTAGCCTAGGATGCGGGTTTCGCGCAATGGACGGCGAACGCAATTCGGGAATTCAACAGCAACTCGGCCTCACTGCATCACTTATCGTGAATTTACCTGAAAATCGAAAAAGGGGGTGGGGAACGCTCGCAAATGCACTCTAAATAATAATTCAGATTTACAATAAATAGTTGGCCTCTAATCTGAAACGCTGCTTCTACGCGGACGATACAAGGAATTTAACATATTCTGGTCATATTCGCGACAATTAACGGCCAAGATTCAGAATAATTCAGTCATTAGTAATTGTCTCTTTCTCAATAAAATGTCTCTCAAAATTCCCTGTAAAACACGAAAATTCACTGCACAATCCTGAAAATGTTGAGTATAAAACACTTCACTAACGGCCCAGGCAATTCACTATCGGCCTAGTCAATTATTCAGCGGCCTAGTCGACTTCGCTCACGATGGAATCCAAATTCAAGGAGCACGCTGCTCCGAAATTCACTCAAAATGGCCGCTTCACGCTACGAATAGTTACCACGTTGGGATAATGGCCAACTGCTCCAATTTATGGAGCACGAGCCCCGCGATTACCGGATTTTACTGACCAAGTATTCCGCGATTACTCAGGGTGGCGATACACCGGGAATACGGCCTTGCTCGTCGTCGTCTGGACGACAGCAACACTGAATTTCCACGCGACGTTTTCCCCCCAAAGCACTATATGCTCCGCGCACTATGTCTTCACGAGGCTTCACCTCGGCTTATCGGCCTCTAGTCACAATATTCACGGCCCCCGGGGCGTGCTATTATTTTCCCGCACGGTTCGGCTTTAGCACGTGGGCCCCCAGGAGTCCGGATCGGCTGGGAGTCGGCAGGGGTACGCGCGCACGAGGCTCAAGTTCGGCCGGGACGAGGGAATTCACTATCTGCAAAATGAGCAGTTGAAAGACTCACCGTTATTATTTTCCATTATGCTGGCAAATACTAAATGCTGGTCCCAAAATCCTTCCACAGAATGATTATCTCGGCTTTACTAGTCACTGTGCGACGGCCCGGGACTCCTGGGGGCGCACACGGCAAAAATAATGGTCGCTGAGAAGCGAAAGGCAAAAAGCGCGTGCACTCTGGGCAACTGCTATCCAACAAGTGGCCTCATGGCCGACTTCGTCTTCAAGTTGAAGTTTCGTCTTCTTCAGCGAAGAAGACGCGCTGTGATTGGCCCAATAAATTCCATCCGGAAAACTGGCAGCACCCTCTATCGGGGCTGTGCAGTAGAATTTGAAGTACATAAGGGCACTTTGCGGTCAGCATGCGCACGAAATTCACGAAATTACACGGCCAAACAGCACGGAAATATATGTACGGCACTGCCTGAATGAAAATTCTCAATTCATGCGTAGAAATATGTCGGGATAACTACTTTTTTCCCAAGATTCACCCTCGCGCTATCTTTTCCTTGAATTGACCTCATCTCGAGATAATTCAGTTAAATTTTCAGCTCATTAGGATGAAAATTGCGCCGTCCACAATTTTTTTGTGAAGAAGGTGATTTTTTGCAGTTTTTTGGACATCTGTATTCTTTTGGAATTTTTTATTTGACCTTGGAGATCATCTGGCTACATTGGCTCATGAAAAACATATTAAATGAGCTTCAAAAAAATTTTCAAGTCTAAATATCCAATATAATAGCTACAGCATCAATTTTTTGACTGGGTGCAATGAACCCCAGTCAGCCAGCTATGTCATTTGGTGGAGCGGCGCAGAGTTTATATAGGGATCCCGTGTTATTAGGACGAGTATACTTGGTTTTGTGCGCAGGAGGGTCAATATTTCAAAGCCTTGTAGATTCCATTTGATGAGAATTCTCAATCGATCCACAAAAATATGTGCCTATCTCCTATTCATCTTACACATTCAGTGATTCTTATTCCAAGCGAATGAAAGAATCCAGCATGTCAATATATGCCAATTTTTCATTGACGTGAGTAAGTTTCTGAAGGTCTCTTTGAAAATTATATCGATGAAGATAATGAAGGAATTCTTTACAGTCAAGTTTGAATTGTAGAACTCAGAGTGAAAACTGAGTCATCAGTCAGAAAAGCACAGGATTTGCTCATGAAAATATTCTAGGTTGTCATCGTCATAATGTTCTTCATCTAGAAATATACGTGAACCACTTGAATATTCATAGGCAATAGTGAGCATTTGATGAGTTCTGGATATGTATTGAGAAACATGAGGAACATTGTTCAAGGTAATTTTCAGCATAGTACTCGGGCATTGTACACTTTTGACTCTGATACTCACTAAGATAATGGGTGAGCTGATAGATAAGTAGGATCTCTGAATCAGCGGGTGGATCTGCAACTGAATAGTGATTGAGATGGGAGAATTTCAAACCAGATGTGAAATGTCGCTCCTTTACAGATCTTGAATGCAACTCATGGTAGTGATAGAAACTTCATCTCATAAAAATCAAATTAGACTAGGTGTGTCCGTGCTTGCGGACAAAACGGGGCGAAGCGAGGTTATGAAAAGTTGTATAACTGCTCAACGAGTTCTCATCATTACACGAATATTTTGGGGCCGGCATGTCCTATCGACCAATGTACGAATGTCTTGTGTATTTCTCTACGTAAAAAACAAGTTCGCAGTATTCTTTGTTAGAAGTGAAATACCTGGTTTTTCATTTAGAGGATTTCTTGACTCACCAGACAAGAATTCGGACGTGGGAGCTCAAAATGGAGACCGGGGTTGCATTCGGGCGGTGGTTTTTTGTCGGCAAAGCATATTTGGGTACCTCGCTCACGCACATTTTCTTCTCACTCAGTACAGCAAAAACCATTGCACGAGCAGATGATCATTGGTTGTGATACTGAGAGTCGTAGAATACGTTTGAGTCATTCTTTTTAATATCGCCAGGTTTTGTGTCGGGGGGTCAGGGATTTTTCTGTAACTTTAGGTACATGTTGTATATGATGAAAGAAGATGGAAAGCACAGTTCTTAGGTCCCGAAAGTCATCCGCGCGAGTTTGGCGCCCTATTTTCGTTTTCAAAATTCGTGAAAAATTCGATTTTTCAACTTTTTGATTGATTTCTCACCGGTATGGAACCCAATAAAAAAACTATCCAAGTCACATATTTCGACGTGAAATGAGCTGAATTTTACGGAAAGAATACTCTCAGATCCGTCGAAGATAACATAATCTCAAAAAAGTGATTTTTTTCAGAAAAACCCAATTTTCAAGCCTTAGGCCCTATTTTATCTCAAATTTGACATTTTCATCGGATTCCTCGTCAAATTTTACGTCGAGAACCGTTTTTCAAAAATTGGGCTGAGGATGGGTTTGGCCACCATAATAATAACTTTAGTAGCAGAACCGTAAAAATAGGGCTAAATTGTTCGTTTCGGGAGGGACACTTATTACACTGGACAACAAAATATTGGGTCAGAAGTAGCGCATTGATCAAACAATGACTTTTTCGTGTATTTTTCGACGTAGAAACCGAATCCGAAACCAGTTTTGCACCTAGACATCAGGAATTTTTTTAAACTGCGAAATACTGAGCTTCTAAAGAAATGCATTTTTAGCGTTTTTTGATGATTTTGTAGATACATGATTTTGATGGTGCAACCTTGCAGCGGGCTTTGAGCGTACCCGGACTACGATTTCTCACGTATTTTGACCTGCTAAACACGATGAAAGTTGTTTTAGAGGGCTAGCATGCGTTCGAATTTTTCGAGTTGCTATCAGGAGAGTTTGGACGATTTCGTGATTAATCTCAAAGTGATCACGGAATTGATCAGAAACACCCTCTGCAATACCACGAGAGCGCATTCTTTTTCTATTTGCACACACACTAAGGGAATGATGTTTGCAGTTGCCTAAAAGTAGATTAGTTGAATATACATGTATAATCCCGAAAAGAAACTTTTGATCTAATTCCTGAGGTAAGCTCAAGCTTTCTCGTAATGAGTCGAATTTGTAGTTCCCTAGTCTCATGTACTTCTAAGTGCATATAGATAGTCGTTTGCAACCAGCCCAAGATGGCACATCTGACGCTGGATGTTCTTATTCACTCGCCTCCAGAATAGAATCATTGGAGTGCCCACATTAGCTTAGGGTGAAAAACGATGTAACTAGGTTGATTACATATTCATGGTATGTCAAGTTACGGAACGTACGTAACCTAAATGAGTTTAGGTCTCCGGGACTTCTGATACCGTATCCTAGCAACAAAATGACATTGTTCTAGTAGTTTGAGTGGCTTCTAAGTAAAAAAACTCGAGCATTGATCCAATACGAGGAGGCTTGAACTAACCCGAGGAATAGATCTCGGAATAGATCAAAAGTTTCTTTTCGGGATTATACATGTATATTCGACAAATCTACTCTTAGGCGACTGCAAACATCATTCCCTTAGTGTGTGTGCAAATAGAAAAAGAATGCGCTCTTGTGGTATTGCAGAGGGTGTTTCTGATCAATTCCGTGATCACTTTGAGATTTATCACGAAATCGTCCAAACTCTCCTGATAGCAACTCGAAAAATCAGCTTGTCATTTGTTTCGAACGCATGCTAGCCCTCTAAAACAACTTTCATCGTGTTTAGCAGGTCAAAATACGTGAGAAATCATAGTCCGGGTACGCTCAAAGCCCGCTGCAAGGTTGCACCATCAAAATCATGTATCTACAAAATCATCAAAAAACGCAAAAAATGCATTTCTTTGGAAGCTCAGTATTTCGCAGTTTAAAAAAATTCCTGATGTCTGGGTGCAAAACTGGTTTCGGTTTCTACGTCGAAAAATACACGAAAAAGTCATTGTTTGATCAATGCGCTACTTCTGACCCAATATTTTGTTGTCCAGTGTAATAAGTGTCCCTCCCGAAACGAATAATTTAGCCCTATTTTTACGGTTCTGCTACTAAAGTTATTATTATGGTGGCCAAACCCATCCTCAGCCCAATTTTTGAAAAACGGTTCTCGACGTAAAATTTGACGAGGAATCCGATGAAAATGTCAAATTTGAGATAAAATAGGGCCTAAGGCTTGAAAATTGGGTTTTTCTGAAAAAAAATCACTTTTTTGAGATTATGTTATCTTCGACGGATCTGAGAGTATTCTTTCCGTAAAATTCAGCTCATTTCACGTCGAAATATGTGACTTGGATAGTTTTTTTATTGGGTTCCATACCGGTGAGAAATCAATCAAAAAGTTGAAAAATCGAATTTTTCACGAATTTTGAAAACGAAAATAGGGCGCCAAACTCGCGCGGATGACTTTCGGGACCTAAGAACTGTGCTTTCCATCTTCTTTCATCATATACAACATGTACCTAAAGTTACAGAAAAATCCCTGACCCCCCGACACAAAACCTGGCGATATTAAAAAGAATGACTCGTTTATATTATGGGCACCTACTGATCAAGACCAACGATGCTCCCGTGGCCACTTCAACTCCCCCGGAATATCTTCACGTTATACCATGTATTTTGACGCGCTGAATCGATTTTCCGAGGTAGCTCTCCCGAATTTCAATCACTCTTTTCGCTGTGACAATTTTCAATGTACAATCATTGTTCATGCCAATATCTTGAGTTTTATCAATTTCCCGGGGAAAACTCTTCAGATCAAATTTGTGGATCGTGGAATTTCCCACACAGAAGGTTCATACGAGTTTTCTGAGAAATAAGAACCTGAGTTGGAAAGAACGCGAGAAGCGCTCAACGTGGTCCACATTTGTTTTAATAGGACCGTCATGTTGTGTTGTTAGATGTGCTGTCATTGGACAGTTTCGATTTTCTGGTGGAACAACTTAGTGCATCTTGAAAAAGATGTTATCTCCTCCGGAATGGTACAGGAATTCATCTTTCATATCCCGGGTGCCTGGCTTTCGCCTTCATCCCGGTTGTTCCAAAATGGTACAGGTTGTATCTCGATAAATACAAAGCTTTTGCGGCGTGAGGTAGCAGAAAGTGGAAAGTGCAGATCCTGTGCGACACGTGTAAACTGCGAGAACAGAGGTTTGACACACTTATTCCTCTTTCTTCTGAGCCATGCTCGGAGGGCTTCGTTCTTCATGAAGGGAATTCTGTCCTCTTCATAATGCGCTTTGTTACCTTGCCCGAAATTGAGAACTGCCAAATTGGCAGCAAGATTAGTAGCACGGCGTCAGACGCCCCATTCTTGCCCACGTTAATGAACGCAGGTGATAGTTTCAGCGCATTTTCCCGACCTAGACTTGGATTTCCCGAGAAACTTGTAGGGACTTCCTCTCTAGAAAATGTTGCGTTCTACAACTATGATCTCTTGAGAGCTTGAGATTTTCTAAGATTTCACCTGAAAACCACGATTTTGCAATAAATATCTTTCAACACAACGTAGTTGATCCAATACTAGTATCGACATCCCTCGCTAAGAGGTTCAGATTCTGGTACTGAGTACTCGTCGCCATCTGGTGGTGTGAGGCCGAAATGGTACGTCGCGAACGGCGTGGTGCAGTGAAGATGAGAGAAAGGAGACTCCGATAATGGCATAAACCTATGGTATTTACGTATCTCTGACAATAATCTTCATTATTTAGCTTTGAGTCAATGAATCTGCATAATTCTGGAGATATTCAGCCTTGAGTATTTCCCGAGCAAGTGTGCAAAGTTTGGTGGAGATTGGTTCAGTAGTTTTGTCAAATAAAGGTGCAAAAAAGCTGGCTCGAGTCGCGGTAAGGAAAGGGGCTTTGCCCCAATAATTGAATACAACATGACAGGACTATCAGGTTGGAACCTGTCATAGGACTTGGATGTAAAGTACATCAAATGTGTACTCCCTAGATAAGAATATTTGCAATGAAAATGTACAGGAAAGCGAGAACATACCATGAGCGAGAACATACCACCGTAGCTTATCCCAGGGACACTTATCTCTTGACAAAGCCTTTGGAAATGATTAGGGACTCAACAGTCACAGATTCTGAATCCATCATGAGAATCACATTGAATTTTGGAGAACAGGAAAATCCACATTAAGGAGCAGACTTGTAGGTAACAACTCAGTTTGTCGTTTCAGTGTGCCAGTATCACTCCACGAGTCATGAACAAGTTATTGTTATAAGTATGGTCCTCATTTTTTTCTCAAAGGAGAGCTTATCAATTTTATTTGATTGTTTGTAATGCTCAGCCTCATTTCAAAAAGGTGAGAATTTAGTTGATGTAGATGTATAGCACCTTATAAACCAAGGGTGGTGCTTTATAAAAAAAATGATCATAGTCGACGATGGAAGTTGGACACAAACACTATTGTAGTCAAACATCTTAACTGTCTTTTGATCAATACCATTCTTCAACAAGTGTGATCCTAGCTTTTCTTTATCACTCAATGTATCCTGCGCCAAAAAAAATGGTTAGGTTAGCTACTAACCCATAAGCAAATGATGACAATTGTTGGATTTACAGCATATAAGGTACTTACTTGAGGCAGGGCCATTTTTCTGAAACGAAACTCACACAACTATCCTAGTATATTAACGGTTTCACAACTTTGTCTTCTTGGCTTTCCAATAAGTAAAGATCACAGCGAGATGCCAAAAATGTATCACCGAACATGCACTCTCGTCAATTGTTGTGGCTGTGGGCAACTGATGGCAAAATCTGCTGATGGCTGAAAGATCTTTCACTAGAGTCAGATGAGCAGCAAGAAGACGAAAGCATGCATGCCCATTGACAACCTTTTCCCTGTCTATTATTCGTATCAGTATGTCTCTCCAGCATAACGCCGAGCTTCGGACTCGATTATCAACGGCACTCCGAGCTTCGGGCTCGCTTCCACCGCAACTGACCACGACGCCGTAGCTTTGGGGCAAAATCGCAACGCCCAACGCTTCGGTGTCGTTTCGCCCCGAATTCGGTGCGATTTTACGTCCAACAGCGATGACGTCCAAGCTTCGGCGTCGTTCCGATGCCGAAGAGATTTAGAGTGCAGAAATGCCAGCAAAGTTAGCGAGAAAAGAGTGTCGAATTAGGCACATCCCCATTCAAATCTGTGTTGATTTTGATGAAAACTTCGTTTTCCTCTTTCATCAATTTGATGAAAACTTGATGGCTCTTGCTGGGTTCTAAAATCTCATTCCTCAGCGTCCACAACAATTATTTCACATCTATATGTACAACATTCCCTCGCTAGGGCGTATCGATTCTCAAGGAAAGCCGTCTTTCGGCCAACCCTATTGACCATCCATAATGAAACCCAAATCTGTGTCAAAAGTTTGATAATGACCCTCCACTCACTGTTCAGTTCTCTGACTCTACCGGATTATCATAAAGGTCGGGGACGAAACTGATCCGGATTTGGTTTCAATGTCAAAGATGCACGAAAAGAACATGTTCATGTCTCTGGAGCGATCTCACTCAAAATGCGTATCTCCTCCCCCTCACTCCACTTTTTCCAAAAGTATAACTTGGCGAGTATGGCCATCCTTTCCCCCTATCACTTCATCTGGGATCAAAAATTGAATTTCAACTCTTGAGGGTCATGAAATCAGGGGAAACATGTCGAGTAACTATTTAACAAAATTTAGCAAAATTTAAACATGAAACAAATGGGTAGAAAATGAAAAATATTAATTTCAACTCTTGAGAGTCGTGAGATCAAGAAAAGTATGTCGAGTAATTGTTTTGCAAAATCTGAACGTGAAACGCATGGAAAAGGATTCATTACATTACGATTTGACTTTGTCGGTAATTTTGACTCAACTTGAGTTTCTCACCATCTCCTTCGTCTATGAAATGTAATGAAAATAATTCATTCAGACCATTGAGAAGAAAAGGAAACCAGAAAATTCAATCTAGCATTGATCGGTTTAGTTTAAAATTCAGTAGAGATGGTGAGTAACTCAAGTTGAGTCAAAATTACCGAGAAAGTCAAATCGTAATGTAATCAATCCTTTTCCATGCGTTTCACGTTCAGATTTTGCAAAACAATTACTCGACATACTTTTCTTGATCTCACGACTCTCAAGAGTTGAAATTAATATTTTTCATTTTCTACCCATTTGTTTCATGTTTAAATTTTGCTAAATTTTGTTAAATAGTTACTCGACATGTTTCCCCTGATTTCATGACCCTCAAGAGTTGAAATTCAATTTTTGATCCCAGATGAAGTGATAGGGGGAAAGGATGGCCATACTCGCCAAGTTATACTTTTGGAAAAAGTGGAGTGAGGGGGAGGAGATTTCAACACTTGGCTTTGGTAATGACTGAATATTCTGAGATTGAAAAACATGCTGTAAATAGTAGCATGTAGGAAAACAAAAAAAATTCTATGTGTCTCATCCATAAAAATAATTCTCCTAATTAACACTAGTGTGCTTCATTCCAAGATGAACATTTTTTGATCATGAACAAAGGAAAATCTGGAGAAGGACAACTTTGTATTTTTGATAGCAAGACTCTTGAAATTAGTTCATGGAATTGACTTGAGTTGATGCGAAGACTCCTAACCCACTTGTGATGGTGCTTGCGTCATAAGTGATTTTGGTAGATTTTTTCGTCCTTGATGGTTAATACACAGGTTGAATATTTGGTCTCCGTCCTTCAAGATCGACGAGACCAACTTTTGCCTTTTATTCTTATATCACTCCAGACAAGAAAACCCACAATAATAAGTGGCTCTTATTCCCTCAACAATGAGAGCTGATTTCTACAAGCTCGCTGCAGGCGGTGCTACGATTGGCTTTCAATCTCTGCTTCAAAATAGTCAGAAAAGTTACATGTTACTGCAACAACATGTTATTGCTGGAGCGGAATAACGCCGTCTGCTACACATGCGGCTGCATCAAAACATCACCCGTGTTCTCGCGGTCGATCGTTCCGCGTGCTCGACCCCAACAATCGATTGTGTTCGACTTCGAGTGTCGTAACGCGGCTGAAGTCTTGACGCGAAAAAATTGGGAAGGGTCGAAATTAGTGAGTAAGATATTTTGGCACTAAATGCTGTCAGTGGCGAAATGACTTGCCAATATCCTTGTTGAGGACCGAAATAACGGGTTCAGAGGGAATGAGACCCTCCTGAACCCAGAAAAGCATGAAATAAGTAAGCTCGAAAAAATGTGTGAGGTTAAAACGGCCCAACTCAGCGTATATAAGGCACGGCAGCCTTGCGCGCTCTCTCTCTCTTTCTCACATGTTCTTCTCTTTCATATACTCGCCAGCAAGGCGCTGCCGCGCCTTTTGATTTTTGGCGTCCATCAAAGGGACCACGGGCTCACGGATTCGGTACCTAATAATTCCTTCATCTCTTGGTCAAATCGACTCTCTCGAGTGAACATTTTGAGGATGATTACACAAGTCATTGATTAAGGATACATTCAGAGACATAGGAGGACGCGAATGCATAGAACGCGGATGATTGAATCAGAATTCGCTTTGAAAATGATTTCTTGCATTTTTGAGGCCTTGATTACAAGTAATATGGTCAAAAATCAATTATTCATCCTAAATCTCCCTAAGGGCCTCAATCAAAAGTCGCTAGTGTGAGAATATTCTTTTTCAATTTCTCAACATTTTGAAGATATGTCCGGCAAAATCCAGATCAGTTCATTGAAATGCATTAGAATGCGACTGAAGAGGATGGTGAATATCGGCCGGAATTCGTCTGCTGAAATCCACATTCAAAAAACTACGGCTACTAAGCTCATCGGATCAATCCGAAATTTTCCAGAAATAGGAGACCCCTTCAGAATTGGTGGAACGTCAGTGATTTTCTTTGGAAAGATCTGTGTCAGTCACAAACTGTCTCGAATGTTAAAATTCTTCGAGGTCCGGGTGCTATAATACACAGGGTGTGGGATCCTTGTGAGCTGGATCACGTCTTGAGGGACATTCTACCAATTTCACAGTGATCTTCTAACTCTGTGTAAATTTGGGATTGATTTGATAAGTTTCGGGCTCGTGGTTTTTTCAACACGAGTTTGGGGTGATGCTCGTGAGTAAGTATTTTGTATCGCCAAGTCGAGAGCCTTGTTTGATAAGTTGGCAGCATTGCCGTTGTCTTCGTTCACCTGTTTAGGTGCGGTCGGCTGCTAGCGGACATCTGCAAACATGCAAGCGCGTGCTTTCGTATGCATGCTTGCTTGTCGGTATTGCCAATAATCCTCGTAGCCGGCGTTTTGCAAGAGAATCGTGACTCTTCAGTGGGGATGGGTGTCCGGGTCGTGTGGGTATGTGCTATTCATGAGTGTCTTGTGCTGTACTGCTTGTGCTGCTCTTTAGCTATACGGGTGCTATAGGATGCATGTGGCTTCTACATGGCGCCGTGGCCATCTCCTATGACACGAATTCTTTATTCTTGGGAATAACAGAAATATGGTTCAGGACCACAGAAAATGTCGTGTCTAAGTAGTACGAGGTTTTGCAGGAGCTATAGTGAGATCGAGAAAAAATGTGTGGGCTGTGTTATTGCAGCGGGAGGAATGTTGCAGTGCAGCGTGTTTCCCCTATTCTTGTGTATGTATTCACTTTTTTCAGTTCACAGATATTCCACAAAATATTCTATTTGAGACGAGAAGGGCTCGCATTCAAGATGACCTAAGAAACATCATTTACCGCATGTGAATGTGATGGAGTGGAATAGTTGTCTAGAAGTTATTTTAGTTGAGCTACTGAATATTGTAGTTAAGAATCCGCGGGTAACATCAACCTCGAGCTTTGTCTTTGACTCCCCTATCAGTCTCTTGGTATCTGATGATCATCTGCGAGCCACTCGAAATTCTTTGGAACTTCATCCCTCATTTTTACGGGTGCCTGAACTCAGCACAAACATTTCCGCACAAACACGAATGAACCATTTGATATTTTATTGCTTTTTTATTGCTAATTTATTGCTGTATTCCGGAATTTATTGCTCTTCATTTTCTCGAATTATGAGTGTTTGTGCTGAGTTCCGTGTGGAGTCAGCACAAACATTGGGTTTTCGCCGACCTATCGGAACCTGACTTAGCTTATATTTTATTGCTAATTTATTGCTCTCAGAATCCGTTTTGATCATCCCCTTAAAGCAACTTCCGGCGGAGATATGAGTGTTTGTGCTGAGTTCAATGTGGACCCAGCACAAACATTGAGTTTTTGTCGACCCATCGAAACCTGACATAGCTTATATTTTATTGCTAATTTATTGCTCCCAGAATCTATTTCGATCATCCCCGCAGAGCAATTTCCGGCGGAGATATGAGTGTTTGTGCTGAGTTCAATGTGGACCCAGCACAAACATTGAGTTTTTGTCGACCCATCGAAACCTGACTTAGCTTATATTCTATTGCTAATTTATTGCTCCCAGAATCTATTTTGATCATCCCCTCAGAGCAATTTCCGGCGGAGATATGAGTGCTTGTGCTGAGTTCAATGTGGAGCCAGCACCAACATTGGGTTTTTGCCGACCTCTTACGCCTTGATTAACATATACTTTATTGCTATTCCATTGCTCTAAGAACCTCCGTCGGCTATTATCTCAAAGGTGCGACAATAGACATTCGCGTGTGGACATGGAGGGCCCGACAGCCTTCGGTGGCGAGGTTGCAGTGGTGCAGGAGCCGCGAAGTCGTGAATATCGGGACCACTCTTCTTGGCGTGTTCTGCATCTTTTTGGGGCCACTGTGGAGAGTATTTTACACAGTTTCGCTCTAGCTGACGGAAGCTCAACGGAATAGCCCAATTCATCATTTTTGGAGCGAGATGCAGCAATGTCATACTGGAGCAAGTTCACAGTATTTGTGACGCAAATCCCCTACAAAATCCTCGGGTGGTCGACAAAATTAATGAGGTTCCCAAGAGCATTTTCGCGAGGGTTCAATAAACAGAAAAAAATAACTGTAAATTGAGTTTTGACCCGCTTCAACATGACATTTCCAGGGGTATTTGAGTCTCTCACGGTGGAGACCCTGCCTAGTTATTTTTAGAGACAATTCGGTTTCGTTTCACTGTTTGATAGAGAAAATGAAAGACGAATCGAAACAAAGCATAGCGAACAGTACCGTCAGTAGGGGGTCTATCATTGCACTAACGTTATTCGTTCGAACCACATACCAAAGTAATGAACAATCAATCTTTGCGACTTTCCTCGGCTTTTCTTTGGGCCTTGGTGCCTGGAGGAAGACATTTGTTCAACCATTTTTTGCTCATTTTGGAAAAATCTTATCTTTTGGATATCTCAACTTTCAAGGACGTCCAGAACGCCAACGCTCAGGCTAATTTCAATACATATACACTATGAATCGGAATGTTTGCTAGTACCTAACTGTGTACGACAAGTGCAAGCAATCGAGTTACCTCTATTGGCAATTTCGCATCTCCATCCGTAATTTTGAAGAATCCAAGCACCTGGGATCATGTTTCAGCTAGAATGAAAAACGCCGTTCGAGCGGTTATGGAAGAGAATCCAGGAACGTATTTCCCGCCTCCATCCGACCTTCTCGTTCCACAGCTTGAACAGTACGTGAAAATTACCCGTTCTTGCTCGAGTACCCGCTCTTAATGAACCCTGCGATAAAGTTTACAATTTCAACAAAACATGCATATGTTGCAGAGTCGGAGATTGACCGATCTGAAAGATTCACCCTCGATCAATCTCTAGGCGCCTTGACGGTAATTTTCCTGGGAGAATTGAAATCATGCGTCGATGGAATTTGGAACTAAGCAGGGGAGCACTTGACTTCCGGGTCACCGATCTTCTCCAAAAATTGTTTACAGTTTGGTATCACCTAGAATATGAAGAATCCAGAGTAACTCCGTCAAATGGGCTCCCTCTTCAGGGCTACGAGTAAAAATGTTAGCATTGTCAGTATGTCTGTATATATCACTTTTTAACATGGGCCTATATGGGCAATGCTAATCTCAATCGCTGTATCTTTGGACAGGAGGCCCATTTGACGGAGTTACTCTGGATTCTTCATATTCTAGGTGATATCAAACTGTAAACAAATTTTGGGGAAGATTGGCGACTCGGAAGTTAAGTGCTCCCCTTGTAAGTCAACTTTTCGCTTTCATCAGTATAAATGGGATGTAAGTGCTCCTCTTCTTCGCGATTTTTTTTGCCCTACTACTGTGATGTGCTTTTCGTTCTAAGACGAAAAGATGAAATTAGTTTCACCGAAAATGTGTAGGATACTTTTTTGTGAATATCTCGAAAATCAACTCCGAACCGAGGTATACAACTGCTGCGAGTTTCACAGATCTAAGAAACTCGTCGATTCCTTGCGTTTCACCCTCACCGTAGGTGAATCCAGTCCTTTGATGTGTGTGAGCACACCATTCAGCTGTTAATCCTTCAATATGATATCTCGATTTCACTAATAGTAGACGTGATCCTCTATGAATTATGTGTACGCTACAGTCGACCGGGTTTAAGATATCATCTCTAAAAATACCGAAGTTAAAACTGGTCAATACTCAATTTACAGTTATTTTTTTTTCTTTTTATTAAAACCTCGCGAAAATGCTCTTGGGAACCTCATTAATCTCGTCGACTACCCAAGAATTTTGTAGGGGATTTGCGTCACAAATACTGTGAACTTGCTCCAGTATGACATTGCTGCATCTCGCTCCAAAAATGATGAATTGGGCTATTCCGTTGAGCTTCCGTCAGCTAGAGCGAAACTGTGTAAAATACTCTCCACAGTGGCCCCAAAAGTATGCAGAACATGCCAAGAAGAGTGGTTCCGATATTCACGACTTCGCGGCTCCTGCGCCACTGCAACCTCGCCACCGAAGGCTGTCGGGCCCTCCATGTCCACACGCGAATGTCTATTGTCGCACCTTTGAGATAATAGCCGACGGAGGTTCTTAGAGCAATGGAATAGCAATAAAGTATATGTTAATCAAGGCGTAAGAGGTCGGCAAAAACCCAATGTTGGTGCTGGCTCCACATTGAACTCAGCACAAACACTCATATCTCCGCCGGAAGTTGCTCTACGGGGATGATCGGAACGGATTCTCAGAGCAATAAATTAGCAATAAAATATAAGTTAAGTCAGCTTTTGATGGGTCGACAAAAAACTCAATGTTTGTGCTGGGTCCACATTGAACTCAGCACAAACACTCATATCTCCGCCGGAAGTTGCTCTAAGGGGATGATCAGAACGGATTCTGAGAGCAATAAATTAGCAATAAAATATGAGCTATGTTAGGTTCCGATAGGTCGGCGAAAACCCAATGTTTGTGCTGACTCCACACGGAACTCAGCACAAACGCTCATAATTCGAGAAAACGGAGAGCAATAAATTCCGCAATACAGCAATAAATTAGCAATAAAAAAGCAATAAAATATCAAATGGTTCATTTGTGTTTGTGCGGAAATGTTTGTGCTGAGTTCAGGCACCCCATTTTTACAATCCTCCAAATAGAGATATCTCTGCATATGCATGGTGAGTCTGCACTTATGGGGTGGAACCGTTGAGTGAGACTTTTGATTGTGAGCAGCGATTCCTGAAGCTCTCAGAAATGGGTTGGAGTATCATCCATATCAGAATGAGACCATGACCAGGAAACTATTCATGAATGCACTTCTATGATAATCAAAGAGTTGCGACGACACGTTCTATATTCTCCCAAAAGGCCATGATTCAATTGAAAATATGACAACTCGATTCCCTAGATTCTTGACGCCTCACGACTGTACCTAGTTTCAATCCCTTATCCTTGAATCAGGCAAGATAAAAAAAATTGAAAGCACTCTATAGCTGTTTTATAAAATGATTGTCTTCCTCTCGATAACGGTGTATGTAAGTACTTGGGGTTCCAGCTTAGATATCTTTCTTTGGATATGAAGTTAGATGCTGTTATACGTATCTCCCAATGTGTTGATTGTATTCACGCTGATGAATACGAATGGGGATGACTATCATCTATTTGGGAGTATCGATGTGCTCTCCAAGGAAGCTCTGGATTCACTCTTGTTCCTAAACATGAATTTTAGAATCGACTGATAGTAAATTCCAAGGAGGATCTGTTTGGGAGAATCAACCTCCTCCCCGAGAAAACTCTGGATCCATTTCTCTTCATGAACATAAATAGTGCGATTGACGGATGTTGAATCTCTGGGAGGATCTGTTTGGGAGAATCAACCTGCTTTTCAAGGAAGCTTTGGATCCATTCTCGGTCCTGAACATGAATTTTGGAACTCACGAGTGGCAAACTCCAAGGAGATGGATTTTCTGATTTTGATCAAGAATCCTGATACACTGATTGCAAATCTCGTTCCTTTGAGGAATGAGTGTACCTCACGTCAACGTAAATTTTCTTATTCATCTCATTTTGGGGGGAATTATCTCATTCCCAAACCATTTTTGTTCGTGAGTGTGGGTATATTGAATGCAGGGGTGCAAATAGTGATCCATTATGATTTGATGGAATCTGACTCTTCTTGGTGAGTCTTTCCAAATCATCTACGTTTGTCAACGTGGAAAGATTGGACGCTGAGATTTGGTCTCACTGAAGAGTAAGTCAAATTGTTCACACTTCAATTGGTCTTGTCTCAACTTTTGAGCGCAGATTCTCATGCTCACTGGTCCAAAAATCGTCCTTCCGTGAGCCAAAAAAATTCTGTCGCCTACAATGGAGAATTACATATAAAGAGCTCATTCTAAGTGTCGCCATCTACGCTTAGAATAACCTGACACACTATGAAAAATGTTGAATGAAATTCAACAACTAGCTTAGTAAAAATACAACTCTGGGAGTGGTGAGTTTCGTCCTATTTCTTGTATCTTCACGAACGCTTGTGAATTGACCAGTCTCAGAGGGGGTAATAGTTGGGAACCAGCCTCAGACTAGTGAAATTTTCTGTAAAATTCCCTCGCTCAGGCTTGTGAAATCCAGTTCAAACGAGTTTGAGCGGATCGAAAGTTTGGTCTGCTAGGCCCACGCACAACTAACCTGAGAAGCTCCTCCGTGAAAGAGTGTTCATGTCTCGAGCGATCAGTTTCCGTCTCGTACGGATTTTATACCCTTTCCAAAATTATCGTGATTTAAGGAACTTCATTCCAAGACTCAATTTCATTAGAAAGAGCCTCTGAGTAACCTGTACGCTTGAATGAGTCTGAAGTTAGCAGACAGATGAGATAGTGACGAGTAGGATCATATGAGTGGAAAAATAGACAATGTCCATTCCTTGGAAACGAGAAATGGACATCTTGTAGAATTTCAATATCAGCAAACAGATGGCAGACAGATGAGCTGACTTGATATGACGTTTTCAGAGATGGAAAATGGAAGAATGTCCATTGTCATAAATCGTTCGAAAACACTTACACGACAAGGGAAACCCGCCTTTCAGTTCATCTGTGACGGAAAATCGGTCTTCACGGCTGGAAAAACGATATTTTGAGCTGAATCGTCTTCAAAACTGAATTTGAGTGATGTCCATGCTCTGGATCCGACATATATGTTATGGAAGACCATTTTTAACATGTATGCTGAGTAACAGAAAATGGACATCTTTAGATTCGGCCTGAAGTGTCGATTTCGATGGCCCCCAAGTGTCTGCTGGCGATCATCGGGTCGCAGCGCCATTTTGGGGCATGTCCTTTCTCTGGAACAGACATATATGTTAGAGAAGACCATTCTGAATATGTGTGCAGAGTAACAGAAAATGGACATCTCTAGATTCGGCCTGGGGTGTCGGTTTCGATGGCCCCCCAAGTGCCTGCTGGCCATAGTCGGGTCGGAGCGCCATTTTGGGGCATGTCCATTATCTGGATCCGACATATATGTTAGAGAAGACCATTTTGAACAAGTATGCAGAGTTACAGGGAATAGACATCTCAAGATTCGGCGTGAGGTGTCGACTTCGATGGCCCCCAAGTGCCTACTGCCCATAGTCGGTTTGCAGCGCCATTTTCAGGCACGTCCTTCCTCTGGAACAGACATTTATGTTAGAGAAGGCCATTTTGAACATGTGTGCAAAGTAACAGATAATGAACATCTCTAGATTCTGCCTGAGGTGTCGAATTCGATGGCCCTCCAAGTGTCTGCTGGCCATAGTCGGGTCGCAGCGCCATTTTTGGGCATGTCCATCATCTGGATCCGACATTTATGTTAGAGAAGACCTTTTTGAACGAGTGTCAGGAGTTACAGGGAATGGACATCTCTAGATTCGGCCTGAGGTGTCGACTCCGACGTCCCCGCCGCCCAAGTATCTGTTCGCCATAATCGGGTCACAGCGCCATCGTGCGGCATGTCCATTATCTGGTTCCGACATATATCTTAGAGAAGACCATTTTCAACATGTATGCAGAGTGACAGAAAATAGACATCTCAAGATTCGGCATGAGGTGTCGACTTCGATGGCCCCCAAGTGCCTACTGCCCATAGTCGGTTTGCAGCGCCATTTTGGGGCTCGTCCTTCCTCTGGAACAGACATATATGTTAGAGAAGACCATTTTGGACATTTCTGCGGAGTAACAGATAACGAACATCTCTACATTCGGCCTGAGGTATCGACTCCGATGTCTCCGCCGCCCAAGTATCTGTTCGCCATTATCGGTTCGCAGCCCCATTGTGCGGCATGTCCTTTCTCTGCAACCGACATATATGTTAGAGAAGACCATTTTGAACATGTGTCGAGAGTTACAGGAGATGGACATCTCTAGATTCGGTCTAAGGTGTCGACTTCGATGGCCCTCCAAGTGTCTACTGGCCACAATCGGGTCGCAGCGCCATTGTGCGGCATGTCCTTTCTCTGGAACCGATATATTCGTTGGAGAAGACCATTTCGAACATGTGTGCAGAGTGACAGGAAATAGACATCTCTAGATTCGACCTGAGGTGTCGCTTTTGATTGCCCCCCAAGTATCTGCTCGTCCTAATCGGGTCGCAGCATCATTTTGGAGCATGTCCAATATCTGGATCCGATATATATGTTGGAGGAGACCGTTCCAAAAATGTATGCAGAGTTACCGAGAATAGACATCTCTAGATTCGGCCTGAGGTGTCGACTCCGATGTGCCTCCAAGTGTCTACTGGCCATGATCGGGTCGCAGCGCAACTTTTGAGGCATGTCCTCCCTCTGGAACAGATATATGTTGGGGAAGACCATCTTGAACATGTGTGCAGAGTAACAGATATTGGACATCTCTAGATTTGGCATGAGTTGTCGACTCCGATGTACCCGTCGCCCAAGTATCTGTTCGCCATTATCGGGTCACAGCGCCATTGTGCGGCATGTCCATCATCTGTATCCGAAATATATCTTAGAGGACACCATTTTGAACATGTATGCAGAGTGACAGGAAACTGACATCCCCAGATTCGGCCTGAGGAGTCGGTTTCGATGGCTCCCCAAGTGTCTGCTGGCCATAGTCGGGTCGCAGCGCCATTTTGGGGCATGTCCATTATCTGGATCCGACATATATGTTAGAGAAGACCAATATGATCATGTTTGTGATGTAACTGATGATGGACATCTCTAGATCCGGCCTGAGGTGTCGACTCCGAAATCCCCGGCACCCAAGTATCTGTTGGCCATAATCGGGTCGCAGCGCCATTGTGCGGCATGTCCTCCCTCTGGAACCGACATATATGTTAGAGAAGACTTTCTTGAACATGTGTAGAGAGTGACAGGCGATGGTCATCTCTAGATTTCGCCTGAGGTGTCGATTTTGATGGCCCCCCCAAGTGTGTGCTGGGCATATTCGGGTCGCAGCGCCATTTTCGGGCATGTCCATCCTCTGGATCCGATATATATTCCAGAGAAGAGCATTCTGGACATTTGTGCACAGTTATAGGGAATGGACATCTCTAGATTCGGCCTGAGGTGTCGACCCCGACGTCCCCGCCGCCCAAGTATCTGTTCGCCATAATCGGTCCACAGCGCCATTGTGCGGCATGTCCTTTATCTCGATCCGACATATATCTTAGAGAAGACTATTTTGAACATGTATGCAGAGTGACAGGAAATGGACATCCCCAGATTCGGCCTGAAGTGTCGGTTTCGATGGCCCCCCAAGTGTCTGCTGGCCCTAGTCGGGTCGCAGCGCCATTTTGGGGCATGTCCATTATCTGGATTCGACATATATGTTAGAGAAGACCATTTCGAACATGTATGCAGAGTTACAGTGAATGGACATCCCTAGATTTGGCCTGAGGTGTCGAATTCGAATGCCCCTTAAGTGTTTGCTGGCCATAATTAGGTCGCAGCGCCATTATGGGGCATATCTATCATCGGGATCCGACATGTATCTTAGAGACGACTATTCTGGACATGAATGCAGAGTTGCAGGGAAGGGACATCTCTAGACTAGTCCTGAGGTGTCGATTTCGATGGGCCCCAAGAGTCTGCTGGCCATAGTCGGGTTGCAGTGCCATTTTGGGGCATGTCCACCATCTGGATCCGACATATATGTTCGAGAAGACCATTTTGAACATGTGTGCGGAGTAAGAGATAATGAACATCTCTAGATTCATCCTGAGGTGTCGAATTCGATGGCCCTCCAAGTGTCTGCTGGCCATAGTCGGGTCGCAGCGCCATTTTTGGGCATGTCCATTATCTGGATCCGACATATATGTTAGAGAAGGCCATTCTGAACATGTGTGCAGTGTGACAGAGAATGGACATCTCTAGATTCGTCCTGAGGTGTCGATTTCGATGGCTCTCCAAGTGTCTGCTGGCCATAGTCGGGTCGCAGTGCCATTTTGGGGCATGTCCACCATTTGGATCCGACATATATGTTCGAGAAGACCATTTTGAACATGTGTGTGAAGTAAGAGATAATGGACATCTCTAGATTCGGGCTGAGGTGTCGACTCCGATAACCCCGCCGCCCAAGTATCTGATGGCCATCATCGGGTGACAGCGCCATTGTGCGGCATGTCCATTTCCTGGATCCGATATATATGTTAGAGAAGGCCATTTTGAACATGTGTGCAAAGTAACAGATGATGGACATCTCTAGATTCTGCCTGAGGTGTCGAATTCTATGCCCGTCCAAGTGTCTGCTGGCCATAGTCGGGTCGCAGCGCTATTTAGGGGCATGTCCATCATCTGGATCTGACATTCATGTTAGAGACGACCATTTTGAACATTTATGCAGAGTTACAGTGAATGGACATCCCCAGATTTGGACTGAGGTGTCGAATTCGATGGCCCCCCGAGGGTTTGCTGGCCATAATTAGGTCGCAGCGCCATTATGGGGCATATCTATTATCGGGATCCGACATGGATGTTAGAGACGACTATTTTGGACATGTATGCAGAGTTGCAGGAAAGGGACATCCCTCGACTCGTCATGAGTTGTCGATTTCGATGACTCCCCAAGTGTCTGCTGGCCATAGTCGGGTCGCAGTGCCATTTCGGGGCATGTCCATTATCTGGATCCGACATATATGATAGAGAAGGCCATTCTGAACATGTGTGCAGTGTGACAGAGAATGGACATCTCTAGATTCGTCCTGAGGTGTCGATTTCGATGGCTCTCCAAGTGTCTGCTGGCCATAGTCGGGTCGCAGTGCCATTATGGGGCATGTCCATCATCTGGATCCGACATATACGTTAGAGAAGACCAGTATGAACATGTCTGTGATGTAACAGATAATGGACATCTCTAGATTCGGCCTGAGGTGACGATTTCGATGGCCCCCCGAATGTCTGCTTGCCATAGTCGGGTCGCAGTGCTATTCCGGGGCATGTCCATCATCTGGATCTGACATTTATGTTTGAGAAGGCCATTTTGAACATGTATGCAGAGTTACAGTGAATGGACATCCCCAGATTTGGCCTGAGGTGTCGCATTGGATGGCCCCTCAAGTGTTTGCTGGCCAAAATTAGGGCGCAGCGCCATTATGGGGCTAATCCATCCTCTGGATCTGTCATCTATGTCAGACTTGACGCTTTTGAATATGTGTGCAGAGTTACAGGAAAGGGGCATCTCTAGATTCGGCCTGAGGTGACGATTTCGATGGCCCCCCAAATGTCTGCTGGCCATAGTCGGGTCGCAGTGCCATTCCGGGGCATGTCTATTATCTGGATCAGACATATATGTTAGAGAAGACCATTCTGAACATGTATGCAGAGTTACAGAACATAGTTGAAGCTTGAGATTCTGCTAACAACTTTTGACTATCAGTGAATCAAATATTTATGTAGGGTAGCAAAACCTATGTCACTCAAATTATCTTGTGATTAAAGTTGACTTGGATCGGCTTTTGCTCCTCTTGTATTATTCCTTAATACTATCTCACTCCAAATATTGATATAAAGTTTGATACCAGGGATATGCTAATTCTCTGGTCCTAAAACATGTGGAATCAGGAGATTCCTAATCACAATCATAACATCCCAACTTACTCTCTGAATAAGGAATGTCTGATATTGTTCAAGCATTGATGATATGATTGTGATAAGGAGATTGTCTGAATTCTTATAAATGAGGTAATTTTTTAGAATAAGATGAAGCGTAATGTCTCGTTCAAAAATATAGAATCAATACTTGGGTGGAATGATATTGAAGAATTTCTCAAGTAAATCAAGAGCCGCTCCAAGTCAACTTAATCAAAAAGATGATCTGAGTGAAATGATTGTTTATATTCTGGAGGGATATGTGATTAATAGATTCTCAAAAGCTGTGATTAGATGAGGAAGTTGATTCCTTCATTTTGATTTTCATGAGAAAGAAATTAGATCCTTCCCCACTCCATTCACTTTTTTCAAAAGTATAATTTGGTGAGTATGAGTTTGTTCCTCAGAACTCATTGATTTCTATCAGGTTTTCACCTTAAAAATGATGATTGGTCCAAATCAGCTGTATTCCATACTTTCAACTCTTGGAAGAAATGAAATCAAAGGAACTATGTCGAGTATTTCTGTAAATTTGATAGACCTCCCATTTTCCGGGCGAAATACTTATAGCATTGTTTCAACTCGTGAAAGGAATGAAATGAATACGAAACTATGTCGAGAGTTTTTCGAACAAGTTTGATTGTATATGGTGACGGATTTCGGAAATTTTGCACGGTCGTTCTTATTCGTTGTTTGTTAAATCCAAAACTTGGATCGGAACAATTGAAGAAATCAAGTATAGTTGATTAAAGAATCGCGCTAATTATTCTCGAAACTGTAGAATTTTCTTTGAAAATGTGGAGCGAATCACTCGTTGCTCTCTCATGCATTATGAGAATTATCAAAAAGAGCGACGAGTGATTCGCTCCACATTTCCAAAGAAAAGTCTACAGTTTCGAGGATAATTAGCGCGATTCTTTAATCAACTATACTTGATTCCTTCAATTCTTCCAATTCAAGGGTTGGATTCAACAAACAACGAATGAGAGAGACCGTGCAAAATTTCCGAAATCCATCACCTTATACAATCAAACTTGTGCGAAAAACTCTCGACATGGTTTCTTATTCATTTCATTCCTTTCACGAGTTGAAACAATGCCATAAGTATTTCGCCCGGAAAATGGGAGGTCTATCAAACTTACAGAAATACTCGACATAGTTCCTTTGATTTCATTTCTTCCAAGAGTTGAAAGTATGGAATACAGCTGATTTGGACCAATCATCATTTTTACTGTGAAAACCTGATAGAAATCAATGAGTTCTGAGGAACAAACTCATACTCACCAAATTATACTTTTGAAAAAAGTGAATGGAGTGGGGAAGGATCTAATTTCTTTCTCATGAAAATCAAAATGAAGGAATCAACTTCCTCATCTAATCACAGCTTTTGAGAATCTGTTAATCACATATCCCTCCAGAATATAAACAATTATTTCACTCAGATCATCTTTTTGATTAAGTTGACTTGGAGCGGCTCTTGATTAACTTGAGAAATTCTTCAGTATCATTCCACCCAAGTATTGATTCTATATTTTTGAACGAGACATTACGCTTCATCTTATTCTAAAAAATTACCTCATTTATAAGAATTCAGACAATCTCCTTATCACAATCATATCATCAATGCTTGAACAATATCAGACATTCCTTATTCAGAGAGTAAGTTGGGATGTTATGATTGTGATTAGGAATCTCCTGATTCCACATTGTTCAGGGTATGTTTTAGAACCAGAAAATTAGCATATCCCTGGTATCGAACTTTATATCAATATTTGGAGTGAGATAGTATTAAGGAATAATACAAGAGGAGCAAAAGCCGATCCAAGTCAACTTTAGTCACAAGATAATTTGAGTGACATAGGTTTTGCTACTCTACATAAATATTCGATTCACTGATAGTCAAAAGTTGTTAGCAGAATCTCAAGCTTCAACTGCTATAGTGTCCAAAAATTCAAATTCCCATCCTCTAGAGTGCTTAAATATCTTCTTCACATCACATGTCAACTCATGAGTTACAACCCATGATTCCAAACTTTTTTGGAGCAGCAATATTCCTGCTAGAACTTTTTAGTAGTACTTCATGGACCCATGAGTCGCATGTATGATTGTGACGATGAAAGAGTTATTAATCTGGATCTGAAATATCGTGGAAGTGTGTGGTAGTTCTATCAAAAGCGCTTGGCCACTTGCCAATATCCCTTGGCACAGACAAGCTCTCAAGCTTCTTACTTGATGACACCAGTGAATAGAACTCAAAAGTCAGCTCAGAAGCAGTCAAAATGATAAAATGTATTGTCTGGTCTTCACAGCGATATCGACTCTTGATATCAGTAGACCAAGAGTAAAATAATACCCGCACAATCTCTATTCATTTAGACTATTCAGAGTATGCATGTAATAACATATAATCAATCACTGAAACTTCCTATCCAACTTTTGACTGAATGTTTAGAAAAAAAACATGGAAAGCAATATCACAAGTATTAACGTAGATGAAGTGACTTATTCGGCCACAAAGCCAAATTTTCATGTATTTGGCAAATGCTCCCTGATTCTTCTGAAGATTGAAGACATTTAGTACTGCATCACATACAAGACTTCAAAGTTGATCTATAAACTCCTAATCTGATGCGGCAAAGAATCCGAGCATACATCTTACACAGGTTTATACAATGTACCGCGTTTAAGAACACCTTCCTCTGAATAGCTCCTTTTTCCATGAAAACATACACATTTTGCATCTATTTTGTCCAAACAAGATAATGCATGCACTAATTGAGACTGCGGCACCGCGATGCATGGCGATGTAAACGGAGCAGACGGATTTTCTCTCTCTCCTCTCTCTCACTCGCTCGTCGACAACTCTCGAATCGAAGCTGTGCGTTTGAGGTCTAAACAAATCGAAGCTGCTAATCATGATATTATTGCACTCGTGTTTGTAATCAATGAAATGATGAATGCGGCTGCTATACGAGTCACTTTGGTGCTTTTTATTACACGACGTTTCGACGACTAATTTGCCGTCCTCTTCAGGTCTACAATTATAATAAAATTGAATATCTGATCAACCTATGGATAACGTAAGATTACAGTCAGGTACAATACCTTCGTCAGCATCTCACATCATTTTTCATCAAAATAGTACACAATTATATCTAAGCTAATCCTTTTTCGTTGGTCGTCAGCATGTTTTTCGTTTATTGTAGTCATGATAGATGTGTTTTCGGACAAACTACCTAGGTAATTGAGTAAATAACATGAATGATCTATGAAATAAAGCCTGATGTACGACATCGTAAAATCTAGCATACCTATCACACACATATCTGTTTTTCTTCACAATTCATATCACAATGTTTTTCAGACGATCCACAATTTGAACAATACCACACTCTGAACACACTCTGACACTCTGAACCTACACCGATCTTATGATCCTCTCTTGATGAAATTGAAAAATAGGTAAAAAATAATACTAGTTAGAATGCAACACATCTCAAATTGTTTTTGTAGCATAGAGATCGGTATATCAGACATTGACATAATCCGAAGATCTAGTAAGAAAACAAAAAGATTTTTTGAATTGATGATAGATGGCGTTACCAATCAGCATTAGTAAGCATAATTGGAGGTAAATAATGAGACGTATTAGCAGAAGTTATTTTGTGATAGAGAAAAATTATGTCATCCACTCAGTCAAGAATTTTTTGTGATTTTATTGTTCAAATTGTGGATCGTCTGAAAAACATTGTGATATGAATTGTGAAGAAAAACAGATATGTGTGTGATAGGTATGCTAGATTTTACGATGTCGTACATCAGGCTTTATTTCATAGATCATTCATGTTATTTACTCAATTACCTAGGTAGTTTGTCCGAAAACACATCTATCATGACTACAATAAACAAAAAACATGCTGACGACCAACGAAAAAGGATTAGCTTAGATATAATTGTGTACTATTTTGATGAAAAATGATGTGAGATGCTGACGAAGGTATTGTACCTGACTGTAATCTTACGTTATCCATAGGTTGATCAGATATTCAATTTTATTATAATTGTAGACCTGAAGAGGACAGCAAATTAGTCGTCGAAACGTCGTGTAATAAAAAGCACCAAAGTGACTCGTATAGCAGCCGCATTCATCATTTCATTTCATAAATCGAAGCTGCATTCGAGGGTCTAAACAAATGGAATGGATATGTAAAAGTTCGGTCACTCATATTCATAAATGATGTAGGGGATCGAATGGATAATTTTTTGAGGTAGTGAAAATTGGCGAAGCGAGTTGAAAGTCCCAGCGGTCAGAATCGGGAAATTGATGACACCGACAGTGAGTCCGTATGAAAACAGCCCTGGATAGAGAGGCAGGAGATGTTCATGCACCCGGTTGGTTGAAATAAGTAAGGTGAGGAAAATGTGTGAGGTTAGAAAACCCCCAAGTCAAAGTATATAAGGCACAGCGCCTCGCTCGATTTTTGTCTGCTCATACTCGCCAGCGAAGCACTATCGCGCCTCTTGATCTCTGTATTCGGCATGAGGTGTCGACTTCGATGGCCCCATAAGTGTCTACTGGCCATAGGCGGGTCGCAGCGTCATGTTGGGGCATGTCTTTCCTCTGGAACAGACATATATGTTAGAGGAGACCATTTTGAACATGTGTGCGAAGTAACTGATAATAGACATCACTAGATTCGGCTTGAGGTGTCGACTCCGATGTCCCCGCCGCCCAAGTATCTGTTCGCCATCATCGGTTCGCAGCCCCATTGGGCGGCATGTCCTTTCCCTGGAACCAACATATATGTTAGAGAAGACCATTTTGAACATGTGTAAAGAGTTACAGGGAATGGACATCTCTAGATTCGGCCTGCGGTGTCGATTTCGATTGCCCCCCAAGTGTCTGCTGGCCATAGTCGGGTCGCAGCGCCATTTTGGGGCATGTCCATCGTCTGGATCCGACATTTATGTTAGAGAAGACCGTTTCGAACATGTATGCAGAGTCACAGGGAATGGACATCCCCAGATTCGGACTGAGGTGTCGAATTCGATGGCCCCCTGAGTGTTTGCTGACCATAATTAGGTCGCAACGCCATTATGGGGCATATCCATCCTCCCGATCCGACATATATGTTAGAGAAGACCATTTTGAGCATGTATCCAGAGTTACAGAGGATGGACATCTCTAGATTCGGCCTGAGGTGTCGATTTCGATGGCTCCCCAAGTGTCTGCTGGCCATAGTCGGGTTGCAGCGCCATTTGAGGGCATGTCCTTCCTCTGGAACAGACATATATGCTAGAGAAGGCCATTCTGAACATGTGTGCAGAGTGACAGATGATGGACATCTCTAGATTCGGCCTGAGGTGTCGACTCCGAAGTCCCCGGCGCCCAAGTATCTGTTGCCCATAATCTGGTCGCAGCGCCATTGTGCGGCATGTCCTTCCTCTGGATCCGACATATATGTTAGAGAAGACCATCCTGATCATGTATGCAGAGTAACAGAGAATGGACATGTCTAGATTCGGCATGGGGTGTCGACTTTGATGGCCCTTCGAGTGTTTACTGGCCATAATCGGGTCGGAGGGCCACTTTGGTGCATGTCCTTCCTCTGGAATAGACATATATGTTAGAGAAGATCATTTTGAACATGTGTGTGAGTGACAGGGAATCGACAGCTCTAGTTTCGGCATGAGGTGTCGACTTCGATGGCCCCCCGAGAGTTTGCTGGCCATAATTAGGTCGCATCGCCATGATGGGGCATATACATCCTCCCGATCCGACATATATGTTAGAGAAGACCATTTTGAACATGTATCCAGAGTTACAGAGGATGGACATCTCTAGATTCGGCCTGAGGTGTCGATTTCGATGGCCCCCCCAAATGTCTGCTGGCCATAGTCTGGTCGCAGTGCCATTTTGGGGCATGTTCATCATCTGGATCCGACATCTATGTTAGAAAAGACCATCTTGAACATGTGTGTAGAGTAACAGAAGATAGACATCTCTAGATTCGGCATGGGTGTCGACTTCGATGGCCCCATGAGTGTCCACTGGCCATAATCGGGTCGCAGCGCCATGTTGGGGCATGACCTTCCTCTGGAACAGACATTTATATCACAGAAGACTATTTTGAACATTTGTGCGGAGTAACAGATAATGGACAACTCTACATTCGGCCTGATGTGTCGACTCCGATGTCCCCGCCGCCCAAGTACCTGTTCGCCATTATCGGTTCGCAGCCCCATTTTGTGGCATGTCCTTCCTCTGGATCCGACATATATGTTAGAGAAGACCATCCTGATCATGTATGCAGAGTAACAGAGAATGGACATGTCTAGATTCGGCATGGGGTGTCGACTTTGATGGCCCTTGGAGTGTTTACTGGCCATAATCGGGTCGGAGGGCCACTTTGGTGCATGTCCTTCCTCTGAAATAGACATATTTGTTAGAGAAGATCATTTTGAACATGTGTGTGAGTGACAGGGAATCGACAGCTCTAGTTTCGGCATGAGGTGTCGACTTCGATGGCTCCCCAAGTACCTGCTGGCCAGAGTCGGGTCGCAACGCCATTGTGCGGCATGTCCTTTATCTGGATCCGACATTTATGTTATAGATGACCATCCTGATCATGTATGCAGAGTAACAGAGAATGGACATGTCTAGATTCGGCATGGGGTGTCGACTTTGATGGCCCTTCGAGTGTTTACTGGCCATAATCGGGTCGGAGGGCAACTTTGGTGCATGTCCTTCCTCTGGAATAGACATATATGTTAGAGAAGATCATTTTGAACATGTGTGTGAGTGACAGGGAATCGACAGCTCTAGTTTCGGCATGAGGTGTCGACTTCGATGGCCCCCCGAGAGTTTGCTGGCCATAATTAGGTCGCATCGCCATGATGGGGCATATACATCCTCCCGATCCGACATATATGTTAGAGAAGACCATTTTGAACATGTATCCAGAGTTACAGAGGATGGACATCTCTAGATTCGGCCTGAGGTGTCGATTTCGATGGCCCCCCAAATGTCTGCTGGCCATAGTCTGGTCGCAGTGCCATTTTGGGGCATGTTCATCATCTGGATCCGACATCTATGTTAGAAAAGACCATCTTGAACATGTGTGTAGAGTTACAGAAGATAGACATCTATAGATTCGGCATGGGTGTCGACTCCGATGGCCCCATGAGTGTCCACTGGCCATAATCGGGTCGCAGCGCCATGTTGGGGCATGACCTTCCTCTGGAACAGACATATATACCACAGAAGACTATTTCGAACATTTGTGCGGAGTAACAGATAATGGACATTTCTACTTTCGAACTGATGTGTCGACTCCGATGTCCCCGCCGCCCAAGTACCTGTTCGCCATTATCGGTTCGCAGCCCCATTTTGTGGCATGTCCTTCCTCTGGATCCGACATATATGTTAGAGAAGACCATCCTGATCATGTATGCAGAGTAACAGAGAATGGACATGTCTAGATTCGGCATGGGGTGTCGACTTTGATGGCCCTTCGAGTGTTTACTGGCCATAATCGGGTCGGAGGGCCACTTTGGTGCATGTCCTTCCTCTGGAATAGACATATTTGTTAGAGAAGATCATTTTGAACATGTGTGTGAGTGACAGGGAATCGACAGCTCTAGTTTCGGCATGAGGTGTCGACTTCGATGGCTTCCCAAGTACCTGCTGGCCAGAGTCGGGTCGCAACGCCATTGTGCGGCATGTCCTTTATCTGGATCCGACATTTATGTTATAGAAGACCATCCTGATCATGTATGCGGAGTTACAGAGAATGGACATCTCTAGATTCGGCATGGGTTGTCGACTTTGATGGCCCTCCGAGTGTTTACAGGCCATAATCGGGTCGGAGGGCCACTTTGGTGCATGTCCTTCCTCTGGAATAGACATATATGTTAGAGAAGATCATTTTGAACATGTGTGTGAGTGACAGGGAATCGACAGCTCCAGTTCCGGCATGAGGTGTCGACTTCGATGGCCCCCCGAGTGTTTGCTGGCCATAATTAGGTCGCATCGCCATTATGGGTATAGCCATCCTCCCGATCCGACATATATTTCAGAGAAGACCATTTTGAACATGTATCCAGAGTTACAGAGGATGGACATCTCTAGATTCGGCATGAGGTGTCGATTTCGATGGCCCCCCAAATGTCTGCTGGCCATAGTCCGGTCGCAGTGCCATTTTGGGGCATGTTCATCATCTGGATCCGACATCTATGTTAGAAAAGACCATCTCGAACATGCGTGAAGAGTTACAGGGAATAGACATCTCTAGATTCGGCCTGAGGTATCTACTCTAGTGTCCCCGCCGCCCAAGTATCTGTTGGCCTTAATCGGGTCACAGCGCCATTCTGAGGCATGTCCTCCCTCTGGAACAGATATATATGTTGGGGAAGACCATTTTGGACATGGGTGCAGAGTAACAGATAATGGACATCTCTAGATTCGGCATGAGGTGTCGACTTCGATGGCCCTCCAAGTGTCTACTGGCCATAATCGGGTCGCAGCGCCATTGTGCGGCATGTCCTCCCTCTGGAACCGATATATTCGTTGGAGAAGACCATTTCGTACATGTTCGCAGAGTGACAGGGAATGGATATCTCTAGATTCGACCTGAGGTGTCGATTCTGATTGCCCCCCAAGTATCTGCTCGTCCTAATCGTGTCGCAGCACTATTTTGTAGCATGTCCATTATCTGGATCCGATATATATATGTTGGAGGGGGCCATTTCGAACATGTATGCAGAGTGACAGGGAATGGACATATCTAGATTCAGCCTGAGGTGTCGACGCCGATGGGCCTCCAAGTGTCCACTGGCCACAATCGGGTCGCAGTGCCATTTTGGGTCATATCCATTATCTGGATCCGACATATATGCTAGAGAAGCCCATTTTGATCATGTGTGCGAAGTAACAGATAATGGACATCTCTAGATTCGGCCTGAGGTGTCGACTCCGATGTACCCGCCGCCCAAGTATCTGTTGGCCTTAATCGGGTCACAGCGCCATTTTGAGGCATGTCCTCCCTCTGGAACAGATATATATGTTGGGGAAGCCCATTTTGATCATGTGTGCGAAGTAACAGATAATGGACATCTCTAGATTCGGCCTGAGGTGTCGACTCCGATGGGCCTCCAAGTGTCCACTGGCCATAATCGGGTCACAGCGCCATTGTGCGGCATGTCCATTATCTGGATCCGACATATATCTTAGAGAAGACCATTTTGAACATGTATGCAGAGTGACAGGAAATGGACATCCCCAGATCCGACCTGAGGTGTCGATTTCGATGGCCCCCCAAGTGTCTGCTGGCCATAGTCGGGTCGCAGTGCCATTTTGGGGCATGTCCATCATCTGGATCCGACATATACGTTAGAGAAGTCCATTGTGAACATGTGTGCAGAGTTACAGGAAATGGACATCTCTAGATTCGGCCTGAGGTGTCGACTCCGATGGGCCTCCAAGTGTCCACTGGACATAATCGGTTCGCCTCGCCATTTTGAGGCATGTCCTTCCTCTGGAACAGATATATATGTTGGGGGAGACCATTTTGAATATGTGTGCAGAGTAACAGATAATGGACATCTCTAGATTCGGCATGAGTTGTCGACTCCGATGTCCCTGCCGCCCAAGTATGTGTTCGCCGTTATCGGTTCGCAGCCCCATTGTGCGGCATGTCCTTCCTCTGTGAAACGACATATATATTAGAGAAGACCATTGTGAATATGTGTGAAGAGTTACAGGGAATGGACATCTCTAGATTCTGCCTGAGGTGTCTACTCCGGTGTCCCCGCCGCAGAAGTATCTGTTGGCCATAATCGGGTCACAGCGCCATTGTATGCCGCATGTCCTTCCTCTGGAACCGATATATTCGTTGGAGAAGGCCATTCAGAACATGTATGCAGAGTTACAGAGAATTGACATATCTAGATTCGGCCGCAGGTGTCGATGGCCCCTCAAGTGTCTGCTGCCCATAGTCGGGTGGCATCGCCATTTTGGGCCATGTCCATTATCTGGATCCGACATCTATGTTAGAGAAGACCATTTTGGACATGTATGAGAAGTAACAGATAATGGACATCTCTACATTCGGCCCGAGGTGTCGACTCCGATGTCACCGCCGCCAAAGTATCTGTTCGCCATTATCGGTTCGCAGCCCCATTGTGCGGCATGTCCTCTCTCTGGAAACGACATGTATGTTAGAGAAGACCATTTTGAACATGTGTCAAGAGTTACAGGGAATGGACATCTCTAGATTCGGCCTGAGGTGTCGTCTCCGACGTCCCCGCCGCCCAAGTATCTGTTCGCCATAATCGGGTCACAGCGCCATTGTGTGGCATGTCCATTATCTGGATCCGACACTCATCTTAGAGAAGACCATTTTGAACATGTATGCAGAGTGACAGGAAATGGACATCCCCAGATTCGATCTGAGATGTCGATTTCGATGGCCCCCTAGTGTCTGCTGGCCATGGTCGGGTCGCAGTGCCATTCTGGGGCATGTCCATCATCTGGATCCGACATATATGTTAGAGAAGACCATTTTGAACATGTATGCGAAGTAACAGATAATGGACATCTCTACATTCGGCCCGAGGTGTCGACTCCGATGTCACCGCCGCCAAAGTATCTGTTCGCCGTTATCGGTTCGCAGCCCAATTGTGCGGCATGTCCTCTCTCTGGAACCGACATATATGTTAGAGAAGACCATTTTGAACATGTGTCGAAAGTGACAGGGAATAGACATCTCTAGATTCGGCCTGAGGTGTCGACCCCGACGTCCCCGCCGCCCAAGTATGTGTTGGCCATAATCGGGTCACAGCTCCATTGTGCGGCATGTCCATTATCTGGATCCGATATATTCGTTGGAGAAGACCATTCGGAACATGTATGCAGAGTTACAGAGAATTGACATATCTAGATTCGGCCTGAGGTGTCGATTCTGATTGCCCCTCAAGTATCTGCTCGTCCTAATCGGGTCGCAGCACCATTTTGGAGCATGTCCATTATCTGGATCCGATATATATGTTGGAGGGGACCGTTTCGAAGATGTATGCAGAGTAACAGATGATGGTCATCTCTAGATTCGGTCTGAGGTGTCGATTCCGATGGGCCTCCAAGAGTCTACTGGCCATAATCGGGTCGCTGCGCCATTTTGAGGCATGTCATCCCTCTGGAACAGACATATATTTTAGTGAAGACCAATTTTGACATTTGTGCGGAGTAACAGATAATGGACATCTCTACATTCGGCCCTAGGTGTCGACTCCGATGTCCCCGCCGCCCAAGTATCTGTTCGCCATTATCGGTTTGCAGCCCCATTGTGCGGCATGTCCTTTCTCTGCAACCGACATATATATGAGAGAAGACCATTTTGAACATGTGTCAAGAGTTACAGGAAATGGACATCTCTAGATTCGGCCTGAGGTGTCGATTTCGATGGCCCTCCAAGTGTCTACTGGCCATAATAGGGTCGCAGCGCCATTGTGCGGCATGTCATTCCTCTGGAACCGATATATTCGTTGGACGAGACCATTTCGAACATGTGTGCGGAGTGACAGGAAAGGGATATCTCTAGATTCGACCTGAAGTGTCGATTCTGATTGCCCCCCAAGTATCTGCTCGTCCTATTCGGGTCGCAGCACCATTTTGGAGCATGTCCATTATCTGGATCCGATATATATGTTGTAGGAGACCGTTTCGAACATGCTTGCAGATTTACAGAGAATGGACAACTCTAGATCCGGCCTCAGGTGTCGACTCCGATCGGCCTCCAAGTGTCCACTGGCCACAATCGGGTCGCAGAACCATTTTGAGACATGTCCTTCCTCTGGAACAGATATATATGTTGGGGAAGACCATTTTGAACATGTGTGCAGAGTAACAGATAATGGACATCTCTAGATTCGGCATGAGGTGTCGACTCCGATGTACCCGCCGCCCAAGTATCTGTTCGCCATTATCGGTTCGCAGCCCCATTGTGCGACATGTTCTCCCTCTGGAATCGACATATGGGCAAATCTCACGAAGTATGCGGTTTGGCCGAACAGGCCTATTTTCACGTTGTCAGAACAACAGTCGCGTTATTTCCGCCGCTCGCATTAGATCATTTTGAAGATCTACTCATATTTAATAGTTCTGCATCATTCAGAAGTCTAAAAATTGCTATAGAAAGGTACTGGGAGACGCTTCTTCGTGACAAAATCACAATTTTCGACCGAACAGGGCCATAGTTCTCTCACGCCTTAGCTCGCCACAGGCGGGGCGGTTTACCGATCGGTCTGAAAATTGGATATGTGATGGATTATAATACATAGAAACATATAATGTTCGCCCGAGGCTGTGCCTATCAATGCGTCGGAGTGCCGATGATTCGTTGGAGCGAACTCCGATTCTACATTTTCTCCTGTATCGCTCTTCTAATGGATGCAGCACTCGGGGCGGTGAATATTTCGTATCTGTAGAAACGACATATTATTCTACATCCAAAAACCTACAAATCTAGCCCAAGAACGATAGTGTGCTCGATTCCGCACGACGATGCGGCTTGAAATGAGAAAAGTTATTTTCGCGTAAATGGGGTCAAAAAAATCGTTTTTCGTGTAGCACACGAAAATTTCGATTCCGTTGGGATGGAAACCACGTGTAAACTGATATTTGTACCTCAAGAAATGCCTATGAGGATCGCCCCTACTACAGCCTCATATCGGTCGCGATGCGAGGCTTGTGAGGATCGACAAATGACGAAAATGAGCGTTTCGACGGTTGAGGCACATCTACATTTTGTACCACAGACCTTCAGAAAACACTGTAAACCATTGAACTCATCTCTCTTCTTCTATTCCAACACCAAGGATGCCATGTATTCACATACACACGAGCCAATTAGAATTACGAAAATATGAGGGTCCCACGCAAATACATGGGAAAAACTTCTACACCCTCACAAATCCACGGCGGGGCTCCAAAATGATTTACGCAAGTATTTCATCATTGTTTGAGCATTACTTGGACCAAACAAAAGTTTATCGGAGATGTGCTGCCATTCTGGAAATTCTCGAAATTTCAAAGTCGAAACCGCATAGTTCCTGAGATTTGCCCATATATGTTGGAGAAGACCATTTGAACATGTGTCAAGAGTTACAGGGAATGGACATCTCTAGATTCGGCCTGAGGTGTCGACTCCGACGTCCCCGCCGCCCAAGTATCTGTTGGCCGTAATCGCGTCACAATGCCATTGTGCGGCATGTCCATTATCTGGATCCGATATATATGTTGGAGGAGACCGTTTCGAACATGTATGCAGAGTGTTAGGAAATGGACATCACCAGATTCGACCTGAGGTGTCGATTTCGATGGCCCCCCAAGTGTCGGCTGGCCATAGTCGGGTCGCAGTGCCATTTTTGGGCATATCCATTATCTGGATCCGACATATATGTAAGAGAAGACCATTTCGAACATGTGTGCGAAGTAACAGATAATGGATATCTCTAGATTCGGCCTGAGGTGTCGACTCCGATGGGATTCCAAGTGTCCACTGGCCATAATCGGGTCGCAGCGCCATTTCGAGTCATGTCCTTCCTCTGGAACAGATATATATGTTGGGAAAGACCATTTTGAACATGTGTCAAGAGTGATAGGGAATGGACATCTCTAGATTCGCTCTCAGGTGTCGACTCCGACGTCCACGCCGCCCAAGTATCTGTTGGCCATAATCGCGCCAAAGCGCCATTGTGCGGCATGTCCATTATCTGGATCCGACATATATCTTAGAGAAAACCATTTTGAACATGTATGCAGTGTGTTAGGAAATGGACATCACCAGATTCGGCCTGAGGTGTCGACTCCGACGTCCCCGCCGCCCAAGTATGTGTTTGCCATAATCGGGTCACAGCGCCATTGTGCGGCATGTCCATTATCTGGATCCGACATATATCTTAGAGAAGACCATTTTGAACATGTATGCAGAGTGACAGGAAATGGACATCCCCAGATTCGACCTGAGGTGTCGATTTCGATGGCCCCCCAAGTGTCTGCTGGCCATAGTCGGGTCGCAGTGCCATTTTGGGGCATGTCCATTATCTGGATCCGACATATTTGTTAGAGAAGACCATTTTGATCATGTGTGCGAAGTCACAGATAATGGACATCTCTAGATTCGGCCTGAGGTGTCGACTCCGATGTGCCTCCAAGTGTCCATTGGCCATAATCGGGTCGCAGCGCCATTTTGAGGCATGTCCTCCCTCTGGAACAGATATATATGTTGGGAAAGACCATTTTGAACATGTATGCAGAGTTACAGAAAATGGACATCTCTAGATTCGGCCCGAGGTATCGACTTCGATGGCCCCTCTAATTGTCTGCTGGCCATAAAGGGTCGCAGCGCCATTATAGGGCAAGTTCATCCTCTGGATCCGACATTTATGTCATGAAAAGATCATTTTGAGTTTGTATGCATAGTCTCAAGGAATCCTGGATCATGTAGGTATGTCTCTATACATATATCTGCCTATACATACGTATATACATATAAACACATAAATACAGAGATACTTACATATTGTACATCATCAATATTACCTGGATAACACCCTTATATGGTTCGTTTTCCGATAAATGGGGAGTTGAATACGTCAAACAATTTCGAAGACTTCGGACTATCTGATTAGAGGAGATGATCAATTTAATTGACAAATATCTCTTTTCATGAATATTCAACATTCCTGTCGGGTGTATTGATCACTCAGAAGGGTTCTCCCTGTCGTACAAAAGGACGGACATGTCCTATTCCATCGGTTGATTGCCTCAAATACGCGTGAGCCATCTGTCTGCTATCTGTCTGCCATCTGTCTGGTAACTTCAGACTCATATTCATCATATATTGTTGAGTGTGAATATGCAAATGTGTGTCGCGATTGAAGATCTGTCTTGGGGCGCGAATGAGAGGGACCGCGAGAAGCGCAGAAGATGGTGAACGAGGTCCTTTCGACGTATCGACCTCTTGATCTTGATAGAAAGGACCTCGTTCACCTGGCTGTGGCGGGGGACCTCTATTTTCGGCTCTAAGTGAGGGTGGGTATCTCGGTGACTGGTGGGTCTACTCGTCTATACACGTGTACCGTTATTCCGACTACTCCTGGTGTCCTCGTCGCCTGCTCTGTCTTGTTGTGTGGCAAGTTGGCTCTTGGAATTTTGGGAGGCGCCTTCGTGGACTACTTAAGGATTCGGCACTTCGTTTGCAAACTGAATAGAGTTGTAGTGGCTCTTTAGGCCCGTGACTTCCGATCTTACTGATGCACTGTCTCGTCGGGTAGATTGAATTGAACTGCACTTGCCGAACTTCAATCCATCCATCTCATACTCATTTCTTACATCCTATGATGCTGAAGTGAAACCACTCTACGAGTGGCTTCAAGTTGCACTCATTACAAATGTGGTAAAATGTTGTGGATAATGTGACGGACCTCATTCGACTGTCACGTAAATATCCATCCTGTGATGTTGATCGAAGATGCTAATGAGGGAATCAGATCCCAGATCGTTCGAATCGTGCAGTGTCTATGGTAATTGGGATGAGAATCTCTCGTGGAACGCGTTATCGCCTCAGTGCCTTTCAAATAAAAGAGATATTAATGCGTGCGATAAGGTTCCTTGGATGGTCAAGCTGATTAGTCTATAAAATGAAATCCTTGGAATGTTGTCACTCCACATCGATTTTATGTCTCTCGTGAGCCCCCTTTTCGCTTTCGAGCCATTTCTATGTGTTCTGTGACTTCATGTCCGGTCCAACTTGGGTTTTGCAGCCGGAAATCGAGTGGCTTTCGAGTAATTCTACCCAGACTATATCGTGCAATGCTGCTGTAGTTTTCCAGTGCAGCTACTTCGTGATGACCTATATATTTCAGATCCCAGGATACAGCTCGTCTCATGCCTCTGCAAGGGTTAGCTGATACATTCTGATTTTGGACTGGATTTGTGGGAAGTGCTAAAAGTTGATGAGATCCTCATAATCACTCAACGGTGTGATAACTAAGACGCTGAGTAGTATATTAGCTCAAGAGCGTCACTGGATAACCGAATTGAAAAAAGGCAGTTTGATGATATGCTAAATCTTCCAAACAGTAATAGAGTTTTTATTGGAGAAAACTTTGGGATCCAGTCATGTTTTCTGATCGATGAACCATAACTAAAGCAACACTAGAAATTTCAAGAAACGATGTGCATCAATCGACTCGGTCACAGGACTCGAATTATCTCCTCGATGTTGATGATTCATGCAGGGAATCAGAAACTGTGACAGATACATCGTGAATATTCCCAATTCCGGGACATCTCCCCACTCTACCGGGGAATCTCTCGATCGTCAATGTGTCCATGAGTATTTGGATATAAAGTCGCAGGCTTGTCATTTCTCAAATGAGCATCCTGCATTTTATTCAATCCTCACAAAAAGAGGTTGGGCAAATTCTAGCAAATCGGGATAAGTTCTGTGCAATTGGAAAAAAATCTCTAAAAAATGATGTGCGTGGCAATCACGTGCGTAGAAAAGTGAAACCTTCTGACCTCAGATCAGGGACGATATCATCATAATAATATGAGATGTGTTGAGTATGTACATGTACAATTCAACTGTGATGAACATAATGTTGAAATTTTCGTACAATGTTGTTCTCAATTTGATAATCAGAAAATTCCAAGGAATCCAATTCATGTAGGGATCGCAATTATTACAGTAGCCAAAGTGGAAGAGACTCATTGCATAAGCATTATTCGCTTATGGGAATGGAAAATTAGCAAATTTGCCACTAGATTATCGTTCTTGGACAATCGAACACATGCATGTTATTTGAGATGTGAATATGAGCTGTCTTTCTTGTTACAGTAAATATGAAAGTTCTGATCTCAAAGTGCACAAGCATTCGCTATGAAAACATGAGTTTTCTTATAATTGGGAGATAAGTTAATGTAAGCTCTGAACTGAATATAAGTCTGAAAGAATAGAGAGGCTGTTCATTAATGCAAGCTTTGATCCCAAAGCCTATGAGCATTCGCTTTTGAAAATCGAAAAGTGTAGATGAGTTGAATAAAAAATCCAAGAATCGCAGAGTCAACTCATCGAAGGAAGTTCTGAACTCAAAGTCTCCAAGCATTCGGTCATGAAAACATGAGTCCTTTTGTTAGTGGTCAATAAGTGAATATAAGCTCTGAAATAATCACAACTTGGATATTGAATTCCTCCACAGTCTAATCCACATCAGAAGAGTCTCCTCACAGATGTGTTGGGTTGTTCACGAACAATTCACATGAGTTATCAGCCAGATGTAGCATGCTAGTTACCGTCGCACACAGTCTTACGTAACACGAGAAAGACCACAATCATGATTACCCTGAAAACGTGCGATTTCGGAATGTTCGAAGGGGGGAAATTGTAGCTTTTGACATGCAGAATCCGAATCCTTTTCCCCCGAGGAGCCTCCTCTGCGCATACGCTGACGGCTAGCGAAAAACCGTGAAAATACTGGAAAAACAACAGTATTAAGGGTTTAAATCAGAGGGGAAGTGATTTACGCAAATTTTGATGGGAACTAAAGTTGTTGCATTTTGACACACAAATTTGATGGTATAACCAGTTTTTCCAGAAATGCATTTTTTGGAGGTTTTTGGGCTGTTTTGGCGGTTTTTTGGCGGAATTTCGGAATTTTGACTGCGGCAATCGGAAGATCAGAAAATTTTACGTCGAAATAGGTATTTTCAAAATTTTTTCTAAATCCACCCCGAGGCCTGTGCACCAGCCAGATGGAGCGAGAGCCAGAAAAACGGATGGGGGCGCCCAAAAAGCTCCCATAGGGCGAGAAAGGAGCGATTTACGCAAATTTTGATGGGAAACAAAGTTGTTGCATTTTAACACACAAATTTGATGGTATAACCAGTTTTTCCAAAAATGCATTTTTTGGAGGTTTTTGGGCTGTTTTGGCGGTTTTTTGGCAGAATTTCAGAATTTTGACTGCGGCAATCGGAAGATCAGAAAATTTTACGTCGGAATAGGTATTTTCAAAATTTTTTCTAAATCCACCCTGAGGCCTGTGCACCAGCCAGATGGAGCGAGAGCCAGAAAAACGAATGAGGGCGCTCAAAAAGCTCCCATAGAGCGAGAAAGGAGCGATTTACGCAAATTTTGATAGGAACCAAAGTTGTTGCATCTTAACACACAAATTTGATGGTATAACCAGTTTTTCCAAAAATGCATTTTTTGGAGGTTTTTGGGCTGTTTTGGCGGTTTTTTTGGCAGAATTTCGGAATTTTGACTGCGGCAATCGAAAGATCAGAAAATTTTTTATTGCATTTAGAAGCTTGAAATCTTGATTCGAGAGCATTTAGATGGACTTTATAAGTGGTCATTCTCGAGGGAATTTTTCGATCTATCGATTGTGCGAGGCTCTAGTCCAGTCAAATGACGCGGATCTCCATGAAACTGTCACGTTCTGGCTGGTGAGGAGATCAAATTGCGGCAAATCGCTTAAAACTCATCTGGAAATGTAAACCCTAGAAGGAACCTTTCTTCCGGGAGATCATACAATTCCACCTTAGAATAATAATTGAGAATTCTTCTGAGAATGCGTTCTTGAGGAAAAGTCAACAGGTTATTCTCAAACAATCCGATATAAATGACACCATTGACATGAGAAACTACTCTTCGAGCATATTCTGATGGGATATTCCCTCACCATCCAAATGCACCCAACCGCGTGTTAATACATTGTTTTGTTTCAGACATAGCAGAGTTTTGGAGGTGGAAAGTCGGCATTCTTTTTATAGGAGACGAATCAAAAGTTTCATAAATTCGCTCAGCAGCTACGCAAAAAAAGATTTTGGGATCCTAGTGACTATTGAATCATCATATTTTCAGGTATCGAATTGATACAAAATCACGAGGGAAAGACGAAATAGATGGGAAAATAAACATGAAATACTAAGTTCATTCGCCCACCTATTCCACGAGGAACTGCTCAAGCGCTCTAGCCAATGAATTACTAATATTCTCGATGTATTCCATTACTTAGTCAGAGAATTCCACGCTGGCACAGGTGTTTATCCCTAGGGAACCAACCTCTGCATGACAATAGGAATGAGTCTTTGAAGAATTCTGTGTGGATACATTTCGACGTAAAATTTTCTGATCTTCCGATTGCCGCAGTCAAAATTCCGAAATTCTGCCAAAAAATCGCCAAAACAGCCCAAAAACCTCCAAAAAATGCATTTTTGGAAAAACTGGTTATACCATCAAATTTGTGTGTTAAAATGCAACAACTTTGGTTCCCATCAAAATTTGCGTAAATCGCTCGTTTCTCCCCCTATGGTAGCTTTTTGAGCGCCCCCATTCATTTTTCTGGCTCTCGCTCCATCTGGCTGGTGCACAGGCCTCAGGGTGGATTTAGAAAAAATTTTGAAAATACCTATTTCGACGTAAAATTTTCTGATCTTTCGATTGCCGCAGTCAAAATTCCGAAATTCTGCCAAAGAACCGCCAAAACAGCCCGAAAACCTCCAAAAACTGCATTTTTGGAAAAACTGGTTATACCATCAAATTTGTGTGTTGAAATGCAACGACTTTGGTTCTCATCAAAATTTGCGTAAATCGCTTCTTTCTCGCCCTATGGGAGCTTTTTGAGCGCCCCCATTCGTTTTTCTGGCTCTCGCTCCATCTGGCTGGTGCACAGGCCTCAGGGTGGATTTAGAAAAAATTTTGAAAATACCTATTCCGACGTGAAATTTTCTGATCTTTCGATTGCCGCAGTCAAAATTCCGAAATTCTGCCAAAAAATCGCTAAAACAGCCCAAAAACCTCCAAAAAATGCATTTTTGGAAAAACTGGTTATACCATCAAATTTGTGTGTTAAAATGCAACAACTTTGGTTCCCATCAAAATTTGCGTAAATCGCTCGTTTCTCCCCCTATGGTAGCTTTTTGAGCGCCCCCATTCATTTTTCTGGCTCTCGCTCCATCTGGCTGGTGCACAGGCCTCAGGGTGGATTTAGAAAAAATTTTGAAAGTACCTATTCCGACGTGAAATTTTCTGATCTTTCGATTGCCGCAGTCAAAATTCCGAAATTCTGCCAAAAAACCGTCAAAACAGCCCAAAAACCTCCAAAAAAATGCATTTTTGGAAAAACTGGTATACCATCAAATTTGTGTGTCAAAATGAAACAACTTCAGTTCCCATCAAAATTTGCGTAAATCGCTCGTTTCTCCCCCTATGGGAGCTTTTTGAGCGCCCCCATTCATTTTTCTGGCTCTCGCTCCATCTGGCTGGTGCACAGGCCTCAGGGTGGATTTAGAAAAAATTTTGAAAATACCTATTCCGACGTGAAATTTTCTGATCTTTCGATTGCCGCAGTCAAAATTCCGAAATTCTGCCAAAACACCGCGAAAACAGCCCAAAAACCTCCAAAAAATGCATTTTTGGAAAAACTGGTTATACCATCAAATTTGTGTGTTAAGATGCAACGACTTTGGTTCCCATCAAAATTTGCGTAAATCGCTCCTTTCTCGCCCTATGGGAGCTTTATGAGCGCCCCATTCGTTTTTCTGGCTCTCGCTCCATCTGGCTGGTGCACAGGCCTCAGGGTGGATTTAGAAGAAATTTTGAAAATACCTATTTCGACGTAAAATTTTCTGATCTTTCGATTGCCGCAGCCAAAATTCCGAAATTCTGCCAAGAAAAACCGCCAAAACAGCCCAAAAACCTCCAAAAAATGCATTTTTGGAAAAACTGGTTATACCATCAAATTTGTGTGTTAAGATGCAACGACTTTGGTTCCCATCAAAATTTGCGTAAATCGCTCCTTTCTCGCCCTATGGGAGCTTTATGAGCGCCCCATTCGTTTTTCTGGCTCTCGCTCCATCTGGCTGGTGCACAGGCCTCAGGGTGGATTTAGAAGAAATTTTGAAAATACCTATTTCGACGTAAAATTTTCTGATCTTCCGATTGCCGCAGCCAAAATTCCGAAATTCTGCCAAGAAAAACCGCCAAAACAGCCCAAAAACCTCCAAAAAATGCATTTTTGGAAAAACTGGTTATACCATCAAATTTGTGTGTTAAGATGCAACAACTTTGGTTCCCATCAAAATTTGCGTAAATCGCTCCTTTCTCGCCCTATGGGAGCTTTATGAGCGCCCCATTCGTTTTTCTGGCTCTCGCTCCATCTGGCTGGTGCACAGGCCTCAGGGTGGATTTAGAAAAAATTTTGAAAATACCTCATTCGACGTAAAATTTTCTGATCTTTCGATTGCCGCAGTCAAAATTCCGAAATTCTGCCAAAAAACCGCCAAAACAGCCCAAAAACCTCCAAAAAATGCATTCTTGGAAAAACTGGTTATACCATCAAATTTGTGTGTTAAGATCCAACAACTTTGGTTCCCATCAGAATTTGCGTAGTATATTAGCTATAAATAAAGTGGAACCTAGAGAAAAATACTATAAAGTCGAGAACATACGTGTCAAAAATATGAGGAGTACCAGTGCTATTCCACTAAGTATTGACGTAGACAAAATCGAAAACATGGAGAGTAAATGCTGATAGTTCGATCAGGTCTCATCCATATACACGGTTGGCCTGAACTGACTTCAAACCAAAGATGCTTGCCCCTCAGAATCGATTTTTCTCACTTCAAGTACATGATAAATGGAAGTTCTTCCCGCAAGAATGAAAATCTTTCGTCGAGCCGTTTTTGAAAAATGTGAAATTTATGGTTTTTTATTGGAATTTCCATAGTAATCTATCCATGCACGATTAAAATGCAGAATTTGTTCCTTCGCCAGAGTAACATCTAATGATTCGCGTAGTCAATTCTATTCTCATGCATATGATGAAATATTTTGAAGTAGAATCTCTGGATTGGGCAAACACTTGTCACGTTGAACGTGAGATAAGTCGAGGTTATCCCGCTTTCAAAGGAAGTTCTTGCAAGAAACTGCTGGAAAATGTTGATCTACTGCAGACTCCAAATCATCACCGCATCAAGAAATTTGCTCAGCCATTCAAGGATTTCAGGGGAGTAGTGAGTTCGTGTTCCGGGAATGAACTGGAAACAAGTTATAGATCGTGTGTAGGAACCTTTTGAAGAAGTTATTTAGAGTTGGAGATTCCAGTTTCCCCGAAAGTTCACGCGGTATTCTTTCACCTTGAATAATTTTGTGAGATGAAGAAGATGGGCTTCGGATTCTATAGTGAGCAATTCATGGAATGAACAAATTTTGACTTCAACTTAACATGAAAAAATTGCATGAAGCAAATATTCTCAATATAACGAGAAACTTGTTACAGCTTTGTGTGTTTACAACAGTATGCACAATCAAATCGTAATTTATTATTCATAAAATTGTTCCACTTTGAAGTGTGTTTTTTCTCATGAACTTCCGAGCATTGATTATTGTTGATCTATACTTTCTGGATAATAATGATACACGCAAATATGTATCAAAGGTCGATTTCGAAGCTCATCCGTGATTATTCTGAGACTAATGTTAAAATCAAGATTCAAAATATTTCAATTTGACTTCTTTCGATTGTAGCTCCGTCGGATGTTCTCATTCTTGCGGGAAACAACTACCATTTATCACGTACTTGAAGGCAAAAGGAGAAATCTGAGTTGCAAGGACCTTTAGGCTGAAGTCAGTTTAGGCCGACCGTGCGACATCATTGCTTGTCTCTCGACATCGTCGGATTCTGGATATTCGCCTGTACTATGAAATCGTTTCTAAAAACTATCCTTTTGATGGATTTCAACGTATTTCGATGTAATCAAGAATAAAGGGACTAAGCGGTTAAGCATAGTGAATCGGCCCTTGTCAGGTATGAGCCCCGGATTAATTTTCCCCAGTTTCTAACACCAAAGTGAGTGGGAAAGAAGGATCATTGGGTCCCGAGGTCGCCTATATTTTTTTTAACACCCTGAAACGACTCTAAAAAAGGCTAAAAATCGATGTTCCATCAACTGAATCGCATTTCAACGCATCTTACTGAATCTCTCTGAAAATTTTTTGACATATTCTTGAAACATTGACAATTTGAAACAAAGTATTTGCGTATCGCCAACTCTCCATTTAGGCCCCAAAAAAAATTCTTGAAAACTAAAAACCAATTTTTCTCATAGAAATTGACCGAGGAAACGGGAAATTCTTATTTCAACGTGTTTGCCAGGAAAAAATACATCGGATATGGGTCTTTTCAGACATTCCCAAGTGGTGGAAAGTGGTCAAAATCGCCTAAAATCATTTCTAAAGCAAATTCCGATTCAGTAATCAGCATCTCCTGCGCACGCGCATTGATCTACGTTCTGGAAAATAGTCACAATCGATAGCTGGTGCAATTTCCTTCAAAATGACCTCTTGACAAAGTCAATTTGATGCATTAGAACCCGAGATATAACTATTTTTAGAGGGAAAAAAATTCAAGGTACCAAATCCGTGAGGCGACGGTAAGCGTGGCGAGCCCAGTGATGATTGGATGCTCATATTTCCGCTTTTGCTGCATGAAATTCACTTCGGCAGAGGGTCATTTTGAAGGAAATCGCGCGGGCTATCGTTTAAGAATAGTTTCAGAACCCAGAAATCACGCGCATGCGCAGAAAATAGCAGTTTATTGTCTATGTGGCAAGATTTTCATGCTTATTGTGGTGTAAGATGATCAAGATTCACGTCCGCGTTGTTCTCGATTCCTTAACTCCCCAATCTCTGTGATCTCCTCATTCACACGATAAAATACTGGATGAATTGACTAGATTTCCCTGAAAATTCTAGGGGCTTTATAAACACAGGTGGGGACCAAATGAGCAGATGGGCAGACCCAGGGTCACTACATAGTACCGGCCCGTATATTCCGTATAAGACATAAGTGTAGAAAAGGTAGAGCCTTGTTCTGTCACCTTCTTCATATACCCTCCTCATTACTATAGTCTATAAGCTATTCTGCATAGATATATATATATATATGCATGTGATCGATGAACCTAATTAGATGCGCGCTTTTGCGCATGCGCTTAGACAGCTGACTGTTGATCCTGTAACTCGTCATTGTAGAACCCCTTTTAATATTATACACCGCACCAATTTGATTTTTCTTCGCGGGCAGACTCTGCTCGGGACATCTGTCCATCGAGGTGTTCGTTAACGGTACTCCCTTTGACAAAACTTCCATTGGAACATTCCAAATCGACTCTCGTAACGGATAAAATCGGATCAGAAGTTCATCTCTAGATACCGCGATTATTTTCTTGCATTTTATCGAGCAAATTCCAAAAATCACGAAAAAATATAGAGCAATCAGACAGCTGTGCCAGATTTTAATTGTTATTGCATTGAATCTTGAAGTTGCACAAATGCTCATTCCCACCACCAATGATGTCCAATATGTGGTTTAGCCTGCAGGCATAGTATGAGTTGTCAGCAATTTGCCGGCTTGATTTCAAAATCTAAACTTCACAAGTGAAACTTGATCAACTGAAAGTGTTGTGCCAAATAAGTAATACGCAGTTATGATTTCTCAGTCAAGAGTTGCAGCGACAAATAAAAAAATGTTCTAGTTGAGAATAACCTCATCTTTTTACACTTGAGCGATGAGCTGCTCAAGAAAGGATGTTTACAGAGGTAATCTAGTGGCAGTGTCCCTGGTGAATGTGCAACTCAGAATCAAAAAACACTTCCTTCGTTTTAAGAGTTCTGAGATGAAGCTGTAATAAAACTGGTTCAGTTTCTTATACAATTGAGCTTGGGAGGAAGAACCCACTATCATTCATTTGTGTGAATTATCATATCCAAAAATCCTTGCTTCAAGAGTCCAAGCTATTTGACAACCAGGATTTTGTATATAGTGTGAGTATATATTCTAATTATGAATTCTCAATCCACGTACACCTAGCACTCAAGCATGCAATCCTCTTCTTCCTTCACTCGAGAGGGGAATGCATTAATTCTGTGACTGTGACAGTGGTTGATCTTACAATGAGTTATAACCAAAGAGTTCTTGCACTTGTGCTGCAGAGTGCTTTTTGAAATGATTCCTTGTAATCACAAAATGTTAGTGGATCCTCATGGAGATAGCAATTATGATGAAAATGGAGTTGAATTTGTCGTTTCATTTTACAAACATTTAAATGAGTTCAAAAAGCTAACACAGGTACCTACTAACATTTGCAGAATTCCTAGGACTTTCAACATCAATTTTCACCTCCAAAAATTCATGCGAATGTCTTGTAACAAAAACAGCCCTCATCAAATGTTGTCAGTGCTTCTTCCGCAAATCATAGCTGCATCTGACAAGGGGAGGTCATGGTCTGTGGGACGGGGATTCGGCTGAAACTCTGGGAATCATCTCCTTTTGGCACCAAAAGATAATATCCAAAACCGCTTACTTGAATGCTGAAGCGTTTTGGAGCTACAACCCATGACATTAGCATTGCCCGTATAGGCCCATGTTAAAAAGTCGCATATATAGATATACTGACAATGATAATCTCTATAGCTGTAGCTCTAAAACGCTTTAGCATTCAAGTAAGCCGTTTTGGATATCATCTTTTGGTGCCAAAAGGAGATGATTCCCAGAGTTTCAGCCAAATCCACGACCCACAGACCATGACCTCTCCTTGTGAGTGTACAAGCTCTTCCAATCAACTATAATGTGAAATTATCAATCTCAATTTGGTACACAGGGGGATGTGACAGCTGGATAGTACTCGAAGGAAATTGTTGGAGGTTTTTAATGGTAGAACACTCTTGTGAATAGAAGTCAATCAATGTTAAATCAATGGATTTGCCTTCGTACAACTCCTTGAAATGTGCAAGGTATGGGATGTACCTCTGGAAACTGACTTAGGTCTCAGATTATCACCACGTCAGATTTTTGCACTATTATGACAGAGGCGAATGTCAGTTATTGGATACTCCAATAAAAACACAATGATAGGTGAGTCTTTCCCAATCATACTCAAGTGGTTGAATCAATGCAACCTGAAAACTTGATGGAGAGATGTTGTGTCAAGGGTCAATTTAATCTCATCTGAAATGCACAAGTACTCTACTTTTGAATAGTTTTATCTTGAATGAATTTCAACTAGTTTGATGATCAATGTGTAGATAATTGTAGTGAATAGAATTGGGTATCGGTCACAGGAAATAGTTTGATCTCAAATTGGAAATATGTAAAACTCATAAGAATGATTGATTTACAGATCAGTCTCCTACACAAACTAGTCATTGATACAACCACGAGATGAAGTTTATACTGCAGCTTTTTCTGCTTCTGAAAATCCTATTGATTTTGGGATGCAGTGTTGAGACTAAATGCTCAACTACGCAACTGTTACTCGCATCAAACATGTCAAAACCAATTCTCAGGTATGATCTTATTGATTCTTTACATTGAATCTTCCGGTAAACATTGAAATATGAATCTTTTTATTGTAGCACTTCAAAGGTTAATGATAGAGGTGAGCCTGTGACATCTTGTAAGAAGAATGAAGACACCAGATGTATTTATTGTTATCAGTCAATCAAAAAGTTGCCAAAAAGCGAGCAAATAGTTCTTACTGAGCAATCAATTCAACGCATCTCTAAGTTTTTTTAAGAGGATCTCAGAGTTGGATCTCTTATTTGTAAGAAATGTTATGGATCACTTTACAAACGAGCAAGCAAACGTCCAAGACTAGATGAGCCAGTACCTATACAGAACGATCAACATGCCCAAAATTCTCAAGGAAGTCAGTCATCAAACTTCTCTGAGTCACCTCCGATACCATCTCAACAATCTTCTGGTGAACTTTATGAAATCCCTGAAGAAAAAGAAATTGAGTACGTTAATGTACCTCTTGCGAGAACCATAATCTCTAGCGGGTATTGTTTCATTTGTCAAGCCAAAAATGACCTCGTTGTCGTTCCAGAGGAGGCGCGTCTTCAAGTTTTTTCACTGAGACAGATTTACATTCCAAAGAGAAATCGTTGTTGCTTAAGACATTTGATCCAAAAAAGATTGCTTTATCGTAGCGAAGTGGATGATTTAACCATCTATTCAAATGAGTGTTCTATTCCTAGTTCAGAATTCACCACTTTTATGTCACGATTGAGTCACAAAATTAATGAAGGTCTGTTTGAACATATCGGCGAGTGAAGTATATCAGACGCGCGTTTGAAAGTTTTCACTGGACTGACTTCAGATGAATTGAAAGATCTGGTTAGCAAAATGAAATCACTACGTGCTTCGGACAATAGAAATGCAATTCAAGCTGTTGTAACCTGTTTGTTCAAACTACGGACTGGAAATTCTGATGAAGTAGTCGCTTCAATTTTGGATCTCAAAAATCCTCGACTAGTATCTCATTTTTGTACATCAGTTTTGAATTCATTTGAAGTTGATATTCTAGCCAAACGATTCGGACCCACTGTCTACACTAGAGATTATCTTATCAAAAACCACACGTCTCCCGTAGCCAATAAATTATTCAATATTGGGAACCGATTGGCACTGATTTGTGATGGAACATACATAAGCCATGAAAAGAGTTCCAATAACGCTTATCAAAGAAAATCGTACTCTGGACAAAAGAAGAAACCTCTCTGTAAACCCATGACCATTTGCACAACAGATGGATTTGTTGTCGACTTGCCTGGACCATTTTATGGAACACAGAACGATGCCACTATAATGAAATTGATAATGGAAGATCCAAATGGAATACGGCGATTGTTGAAGCCCGGAGATATTTTCATTTTGGACCGAGGATTTCGGGATGTGAAGAGTTATTTAGAAGGACTCGGATTTGTTGTGATGATGCCCGCCTTGAAAGGCAACCAGAAACAGTTGACAACAGTCGAAGCCAATGAATCTAGGAAAGTCACCAAATGCCGTTGGGTAGTAGAAGCCGTTCATGGCATTATAGGTAGAAAATGTAAACTATTGCACAACCAAGTCGACAACAAGCTACTTCCAAAAATAGGACTGTATGCTCGCATAGCTTGCTATCTTCATAATGAATATGGAAGAAGATTAAATAGTGACTTAGGAATGGAAGATGCTATCTTCGTGAGGATGACCCAAGACGTTCACGATACCAATCAACTTGCTCTAGAAGTTGAAGAGAAGCGATGGAACAGACGGTCTTCTTTGCTGTCGAAGGTGACCTCGAATGACATCCAAGATTTTCCTGAAATGACGGAAGATGACTTAAAGATCCTGTTCACTGGATCTTATCAGTTATCCCAAGCGGTTTCTTATTTGGCCGAGATTTACGATGATGACGGCAACATAGCCCTCAGTTATGTTAAGGAGTCGCCAGACACAATCAAATTCGAAGTGAGGTCACGGCATGTAAACAGAAAAATGTATAAATGTTTTATAAAATATGACAGCCGATACGCTGGCATTCGCGCCATAGCCGGATATTGCTGCGAGTGTGCCAATGGACTCCGCACCATCGGATGCTGCTCGCACGTGGCATCTATAATTTATTACTTGTCAGGTATTTGTCGCATATCATTAGACCAGCTGAAATTCTCAGCCGAATATTTGAACACGAAGGTTTGGAACCAGTGATAGCAGATGATAGTGAGTACGAAGACTGAGAGAACTCAAAAATTCTCTAGGAACAGGGACCGTCAGCATTTGAAACTCTTGGATATTTTTTCTACTTTGAATGTGGTTTTCGATCATTACTTGCTTTGATAACTTCCAGAAAATACTCATGTGATTAATATTGATGCAAAATATACTTTAAACCTAACCATATGAGTTTTCAGTCTTTCTGTGCTATAACCTTGACGATTATTGGAACGGTGACAATGGAAGATAGCGGAACCTTGCCATAGTTACGATGGAGATCATCAGGCAATTTATTCCACGAAGCAATTGTACTAATCACGGACGAGTTCTCATAGATATTCGAAGTCCACTTTGGCGTAACAAGCTCTCAATCGGGTCGACGTTTAGACCCAACACCATCGACGGGACGAAATACCAACCGTTTCCTCAGATAACTAGGTTGTAATGATGTTAATACACTTACTAACAGGCATATGCTGAGATCATTACGACGAAGCAGATAGGGCATGATATGATACTTATTATATAAAGGTGTAATGTGTTCTGACTTTCGAAAGGAAACAACGAAATGAATCGCTGCATTTTCTCACCTAGTGAGTTTGATTCCTTCTCTTTCAGACAAGTCAAGGAAAAGCCCTCGACAATATCAAGGTTAGGAAGAACGAGAGACCTGAAAAGCTGTAACCTAGTGATTTTAAGGTATGTCTCCTGGGACAATCAGGATGGAAAGTTTCAGCGAGTCGTGTTGTTCTGATAGCAACGTGACCTCGACGTCTTTTATGTACAATTGCGTATACACAACAAAGCAGCTCGTGCACGTACACACTCGCGCGCGCGCGCGCGCGCACACACACACACACACACACACACACACACACACACACACGCGCGCTCTCCGCTGGGCAAAAGTTCAACGTTGCGCGCGGCCAAACGTCACTAATATTCGAGCCCCCGTGTAAACAAAATAAATTGGCACGGGTCCCTATATTTGGCAAGGATGAAGATAACACCTGAATGAATTACATATCAATTCTTGAGTGAGTTCCCCGGAAAATCGTCAGAGCATTCGTGAGAACTGTTCAAAAAAGTCGCCTTCTGCTGCGTCGTTCCTATCTTTCGCGTGTTGCGAGCTCGAATTTCCGATATAAAATACTCGGAAACAAAATGGATAGGCACCTTCAAATTCCGCCAGAAGGTGTGTTATGGATAGTTGAACCACCACACAAATCTCCAGAAGATCCTCTAAATTTAAGAAAACCCGGGGACATACCCTAAGATGATGACCACAGTTACGTAGTTCACTCGAAGTTGCGAAACAATTCCTGGCTATGTTATTGCATTGACTCCGCATACTTAAGCAACCATCTAGGCTTACTCCTAATACCTTCATAGTTTAGGAGTACCCAACCGTCTGATCACCAACTTTGACTGGTGGGATATTTTTCCATCCATCTTGTTCAAAAGTAACGAGATCCAAACTTTAGGGCTCTAGATTTAAATGCGTTCAATCCAAGCCCACTTTTCTATCCCCAAATTCGGAATAACCGAATATCCTCATCGACAACTCCCCAATGTACTGTGCATCATTGATAACAAACAATGTACTGTGCATCGTTGATATTACCGTGGTACTAGATATTTTTGTCGTCCGCATGAAAATGAGATTCACAGTAACAACAGATAGAGGTCGCATCGTTGGCCAGAAGAGATTTAAATGGAGCCTCGGCTTTGGATCCTTAAGGGACACCTGTGTGACGAGACAAAGTCGTGGAACGAGTCCCGTCAGGGGGTTGGACTACAAAAGATCTACCCGTTCAGGAAAACTCCACCTATTTGCATGCCGCGTCAGGGAAACGATATCTCTCTCATTCTTGGATGAAGATTTTGACATTTACCATATCAAAAGCACAAGAAGAATCAAGAGTGGCCAAGAGCGCTATTACCTTTTGATCTATATTACCTCTAGTACCATTGACGATCTTAGTGGGTACCTTGTGCGTACTGTGGTTTTTACGGAATCCTGATTGCATTGGACTGAGTCATTTTTGGTAACGAAATCCATTACTTGCCTATGTGCCATTCGTCGCAGTAACTTCGCCAATAACACAAAATGCTAATCGGACTGACGTTCTTAGGTCCGGACGAGGATTTCACTTTCACATCTTGATTATCACATAGAAGACAACACATTCACACTCAAGTGACATTTTGTTAGATACTTAACCAAAAGTGGCAACCTGTTAGTTACCGGTGTAAATTCAATGAGTAAACATCGATCAGGTATGTACAGAATCTAAATAGTGAAGTAAATTGCTGCTACAGTCTGCAAAGAAGGCATTCACATTTCACGCCACCCCGATTGTGGTCGAAATTGAAACCGAGTCGAGAATCTCGAGATAAGTTGTTCGATGGACAATCGATTCGAGTTTCGTAACGCGGCTGAAATCTTGACGCGAGAAGATTGTAAGGGGTTGAAATTCGCGAGCGAGATATTCCAATTATGAAACCTGTCAAGAGCAAAGTGACTCGTGGTTACCCATGTTTATGACCAAAATAACGGGTTCTGATGGATCAAGGCCCCTCTGAAGCCAGGGAAGCATGAAAGAAGTAAGTTCGAAAAAGTGTGTGACGTTTAAATGGCTCAACTCAGTGTTCGAAGCCCGGTGACCTTGCGCACCCACCATAGAGATATTCTCCAGTAGTGGAGGCATGTGCCCGTTTCCATCAAGACAGCGGAATATGAGAGAAATGGTCAGGTCATGCTTCCATCTCTGTCTAATTCCGCGTGTCTACGCAGCTTTAGCTCTCACTTCCTTCTTCCTAAACTCTCCCTACTCCTCCGACTCGTACGACCGTTCCCATTCGGAATTGGAGCTGCTAGTATTAATTCCATGTAGAGAGCATATATATATATATATATATATATATATATATATCTCAGGAGGAGAAGAAGGGTTCACCACGAGCAGAGGGGTGTCCATAAAAGCGCGTGTCCACGGCTGCTTAGTGAGAGAGAACGTAATACAATCGTTCATTCTCTCTTCCTATCGTTATCTTGCGTCCACTTACAGCGGTCCCTATGCCATGCCTCCTCAATTGGTATAATATCTCTATGGCGCTGACGCTGTCTACTCTGAGAGGAAAAGAAGGTAAGAGGCGCTGCAGCGCCGGGTAGCGTTTGCCGAACGACCCGAGTAAGTTGAAACTGAACAGAGCCAGGCAAGCCGTGCCTCGCCACTCGGGCGATTCCTGCCTGACTCGCGCTCCGAAACGAAACATCTTCGTAACGATGCATGGCCGATACAAATCATATCGGCACTGTGATACGACTGAATGGAATAGTCTGAAACTTCGCACACACATAGTTGAAGAACATTGCTTTCACATAGTATGAGAATTGCGTTAAAAAATAGTTCCCCAAAAAATTAGAAAAATCGTAGCATTTTTTGAGATTCTTATGGGTTCCTTCAACGCGCGCATAATTTTCGTCATGCGAGAAATTTCTACAGATTTCAAGTACAGCAAAACTCGAAGCGAGGGAGTTACTTGGAAGGCTCTAAACTGTGTTAATATCCAAGATTACCGCCGCATTGGTGGGGTCGCTGGGTGCCAGCTCTTCCGATGAGTGGAGTTGAGCATCGTTCGCCGCGGTTAGTACTTGGATGGGTGACCGCTCATTCAGGTCTACCGTGTCGGCTTTGTTGACTTTCCGGATCGGTTGGTCGATGCTCACGACTCAGCAGTGCGAGCGGGAGTTGCGAAGTGCTTACAAATTTGGTATTTATCGATCGCTGATGCGGAAGATCTATGCCCAATCGGTAACACGATAAGTGCACCGGGCTCTCCGAGGCGGGTTTTCTTTACACCATAAAGTTTTCCCTTGCCTCACGGGTGAAACCGGGCGAATGCGAGGAGCTTACATAAACAAACAGTACACTGACACACTGTTATCTCCAGTTATACAAATGAGACCTCTCACTCTGCGAGTAGGTGAGTCCGTCACTGCGAGCAGTTTCACTCGTTAATGCCCTGAATAAAGGGTCACTGAAGGCCTTGAATAAAGAGTTCTGGTGCCTCTCAGAGTGTCTGAACAGTCGTCTCATGCACGCTGGTGGAATCTGGGAGTAGTTGTTGGGAGGGCCCGGATAAACAAGGAGGACACAGTGGCCATCTCGTTTTGTCTGTGCCGGGAAGTTCTCCGTATCAAACACGAGTATCAAGAACAGAACACAGCTTGAGCTAGTCGTAACACAGTACACAGATAATCAAACAGTATCACCACACAGTGAAGCTGTACAGGCCTCCAAGGCCTCACTGCTTCGAATGAAAAAAGAATATTCAAGATTCAGATCGATTGATGCAGTAGGGAAAAAGTTGAGAGATTCATTGAGATTGTTCGATGAGGCGTCATGAACTCAAATTTGTCCTCTGCAGCCAAAGCTTCAGCCGCTATACAAAAACCACTGTCACTCTTTCTCTATTGCATTATTTGGTCGAAACCTTGAATATTAATATAATTGAGTCCCTCCCGAACAAGTTTCTTGCTTTGAGTTTTGCTGTAGTTGAAATCTGGGAAAATTTCTCGCGTGTCGAAAATTATGCGCGCGCTGAAGGAACCCATGAAAATCTCGAAAAATGCTATGATTTTTCTGATTTTTTCGGAAATTTTTTTTATCACAAATCTTACACAATGTTGGAGCAATTTTCTTCAACTATGTGTGTGCGAAGTTTGAGACCATTCAATCGAGTCGTGTCACGGTGACGACATAATTCGTACCGGCCGTGCATCGCTTATAAAGATGTTTTGTTTCGGAGAGCGGGTCAGGTAGGAATCGCCCGAGGAGCGAGGCACGGCTTGCCCGGCTGATCAACCTAAACTTACCCGAGTGACTCGGGTGCCTCCTGACCTCTTTTTCTCTCAGTGTAATATAGAGTGTACTTGCATATGAGGGTTTCCGCGGAACTATCGAGCTCCTGGAATAAAGAGAAGTATTCTGCATCGCACATATTTTGAATGAGTTTCATATGATTCTTAGACCTTGAAAATATGTGAAAAGTGGTGCTACCCATTTCCAAGACGAAGTATCTGTAATCGAAAGTGCGGAATCTAACACGTGGAACATTCATGAAGCAATTTCAATCAAATAGATTCGACTCTGATCATTGTTCAGATGGCTGTTAGGGACTGTATTTTGCCTGAATCGACTCTAGGAAAAAATTCATAATATAATCTGCCAGTTGCGTCCGGCGGTGCCAGATTTTTATAGACCTATATATACATGTTCTATATATATATTTATATAAGACTTATATATATATATGTGTATATAGAACATGTATATGATCTATATACAACGTATATGATCTATATACAACGTATATGATGCATACGTGGTTTAAATCACACGTATACGACGATCTAAATTTCTAAATTTCTACGTTTACTACTAAAACTATTGCTACTACTACTACTACTACTACTACTTTTTTTTTTTTTTTTTTTTTTTTTAAGTGGAATATAAGGAAAAATCTGATGACAGGCTATCCCTAATGGATCTCCCACCGGCAGACCATGAGCGCTTTCATTTTGCTCACCCGGTAAACCGGATGAGCATGAATCCAACGCCCGTGTGCCCTGGGGGCTAAAACCTTCTGCTCTCAGCCCTACGATGTTGGCAAGCCATCATTGCAGAACTGGGGGCAGCTAACCACTATCTAACCAACCCACCCCGGAACCGCGTTAGCATTACTTCAGGGTGGGAGGCGTATCGCGCGCCATGAGGCGTCCCTCTTCGGTGTGTCCGCTCTTCTGTCTTCCCTCTTCGTCGTCAATGATCACTCTTCAAGTCGTCGTTGTTCGCTATGCAGCGCCCCTTGCTTGACGCTGCAATGCCCGTTCTCGCTCTTCTTTTCGGGTGATCGCCGTCTTGATATAGGCGGCAATCTTATCCCATGTCTCTTTGTTACGGAGCATGAACGGCAATAGATTCTCAGGGGTGATCTGATTTCCAAGCCAGTTCACGAGCTCCGCTCTCTCCGTAGCTGTGTTCATGCAATGGAAGAGTGCATGCTCCGCATCGTCCCAGTCTGCCTCACACATCTGACAGACCGAGGTCTCCCTCTTCTGGAACCGCTCTAGGTACTCCCCGAAGCAGCCATGACCACTGAGCGCCTGCGTCAGCCAATAATCTAACTCTCCGTGAGCTCGATCGATCCACCTGGCTATGTTGGGGATCAATCTTCGCGTCCACTTCCCTTTCGTTGAGCTATCCCATTCTTTCTGCCACTCTTCGACAGTTCCCCCCCTTTCGACATCTCGAATGAGGGCCTTCCGGGTGGGGTTTAGTACTACTCCATCGTTCTTGAGAGTCTCTTGGCGTTCCCATACACGCACCCTTTCGGCTACAAGTAGTCGAATAGGTGGAGTACCTGCTAGTACACAGGCTGCGTGGTCGGACACCGTGCAGTAAGCGCTGATCGTCCGGAGCGCGGAACGTCGCTGGACTGGGCCTAGCTTCGCGTCGATCACAGACCCTCTAGCTACACGTCCCCAAATTGGTGCACCGTACAGCATGATGGAATAGCTCACGGTGCTAAGTAAAGATCTCCTGTTTGGCTTGGGGCCGCCAATGTTTGGCATGAGCCGTTGAAGGGCGCAACCAACCCTGTCCGCCTTCAGCGCTGCTTCCCTAACTTGGGCCTTGTAGCTCCATCGGTCGTCAAACCAAACCCCAAGATACTTGAGTTCCCTCTTGAGTGGGATCTCGTACCCGTTGATGGAGAACACGGGGGTTTCGAAACTCCTCCTCTTGGTGACTAGCATTGCTTCGCACTTGTGCTCGGCAAGCTCCAGCCCGTTCTCAGGGAACCACTGACCAATGCGGTAAAGAGCTTCATTGGCCGCACACTCCACTTGCCACGCGGTTTCGGCGACCACGACTAATGCCGCATCGTCCGCGAAGCCAATAAGTTCCGCCCCATCTGGCATGCTCATGTTCAGGAACTCGTCGTATTGCGTGTTCCATTCAAACGGTCCTGACACGGATCCCTGAGCTATCCCTGCAGAGAGTTCCAACTCAACCCTTCCCTCATCGGTGTCGCACACCAGGACTCTGTCGCGCAGTCCATCGCTGATGACTGCGAGCAGGTAAGGGGGTACTCTTCCATCTAGGGACCTATAGATCCGTTCCCAACTTGCCGTGTTGAAGGCATTCTTCACATCCAGGCATATTATGGCACAGAACCCTCCACCTGGTTGGGGAGCCATTGTATGCGCTCTGTGAACTCTGTCTTGCACGCTCTCTATTGCGTGCATCGTACTGCGCCCCTTACGGAAGCCAAACTGCATCGGGGACATACCTCCGCTACGCTCATACTCTTCCTCCGCCCGGTTCAGGATCATGCGGTCATACATCTTGCCGATGTTGTCCAGCATATTGAGTGGCCGATTCGATGATGGTTCCGCTGGTTCCCCACCCTTCCCCTTGGGTATAAGCACTAGCTTCTGCCGTTTCCACACTTTCGGGAACATTCCCGCGAGAAGACACTTGTTGAACAGCTTCAGTAGCAGGCTGGGCTGCTCTCGGACCACTATTTTCAAGGCCTCATTTGGGATACCGTCCAGCCCCGGGGCCTTACCATTCGCTAATCTCTTAGCGGCTCGTCTCAGCTCTTCTTCGGTAAAGAGGGGGATCGGCTCGGAGATTAGCCCAGGGAATGTGAGTCTGGGCTCACCTCTCGGGTAGAGTGCCCTGGCTATCCGTAGGACTGCCTCTTTGTCGGTTGGCGCTGTTGGTCCATCTCTCGTGCGCAGCCGGCTCATGACTACCCGGTACGGTGTCCCCCACGGATCGCGATCGACCATGCTGCAGAGCTCCGCCCAGCACCTTCGTTTGCTGCGACGAATGGCATCCCGTAGGAGTTTCTTCGTCTCTTTGTAGGCCGCTTCGTCTGCTTCCGCTGATGGACGTCCGCGTTTGCGCGCTCGCTTCGCTCGTCTCCTCTCAGCGTTTGCGTTGCGGCGAAGGTCTCGGATTTCATCGTTCCACCAGTATGCTTGCCTCTTCTGGAACCGGGGTTGCTTCCTCCTCGGCATGGAGGCGTCGCAAGCTCGGGTGATGGACCGGATGACACTCGTTACCGTCTCTTCCGGCGAGAGCTCTTGTCCGGGGTCCTCTGCTTTCAGGATTGCTTCTTTGAAGCTTTCCTCGTCAAGTTTACGGACTTGCCATCCCTCGATTTGCCGTGCTATGCCCGCGTCTCGGCCACAGTCTATCCTGAAGAAGATATGACGGTGGTCGCTGAGCGTTTCCGAGTCTAGGACCTGCCACTTCGTGACTCGTCTCATGAGAGGCGGGCTAACGAACGTTAAGTCGAGCACAGAGGATGATGCCCCCCTATGCCATGTCGCCTTTCCTACCTCATTGAGGCAAACCAGGTCCAGTTGGGCCATGGTCGTTTCCAGCGCGTTGCCTCTTTCATCCTCTGGCCCCCCACTCCAGGCTGGAGCCTTGGAGTTGAAATCCCCTGCTACTATCGCGAGACCTCTCCACTGCCTCAGACTATCCTCGAGTTCTCGCAAGTCCCGGAGGAAGTCATTCATCGGTGCGTTCGGTGAGTAGTAGCAACTATACACCGCAATATCCCCGATGACTCTTCGGGCGAAGCCCGTCCCTTCGGTCGGCTTTTTTGTCTCTTTGAGAGTCTTGTTCCAGACTTGGATGGCTGCTCCCCTCTCAAGATCTTCCGTGGTTCTCGGTCGCTCTTTTCGGAGGTACTGCTCGGAGATTATGAGGACGTCTACTCCCAGTCTTGAGGCCTCTGCCTCGAGTAGACTGTGAGCATCGTTGCTCCTGCGAAGATTCGCTTGCAGAAAGCTAGCCATCGGTATGCCTCTTCCGACCCTTCCATACTGCTCGCGCCTGCTGGTAGGCCTTGCAGCACTGCGTGCCCGACCTGTGCTTGTGATCCTCTGAGAGGGCCTCGCAGCTCAGACATTTCTGCTCTCCGGTTTCACATGCCGCTGCTATGTGTCCTTCTTCCCCGCAGTTGAAGCAACGTTTTGCCCTTCTCACCTGTGGCTTGTCGCACTTCGCGGATAAATGGCCGTATTGCAGGCAGTTGTAGCATCTCGGGATTCCGCCTTTTTCCCGGATCCGCGCGTTAACGAAGTCTACACGGACTTTCCCTTTTGCCAACACTCCTTTAGCGAGCCCCTCTGGCAGTGTGATCACCGCGACCTGGGTACCCCTATATCCTAGGCGGATGGTCCTAGCCGTGATGCTACCCGTATGCTCTGCACCGAGTTCTTTCACAAATGCCTCCTTGACTTCTTGGAGTGTACTGACGTCATCTAGGTCAAGCACTTCCAGCGTGACCGTTGGGGAGAGACGTCGTACCACCCCCGCGTCCTCGATGACCGTCTTGAGGGCATCCTCAACGGCTTCCGCTTCTACCCCCTTCTCGAGCTCTATCAGGAGATGTCCCTCCCTTGACTTTCGGAGTTTGGAGACTTTAGTAGCTACCTGCTTCGCTTCTTCTCCTTGCTTCACTTTCCTGACCATGTCTGCGTAGGACAAGCCATCTTCTTTCACTTCTATGAGAATAGCGTCAGGTCTGATTCTCCTCCTGTTTCCTCTGTTTTTCTTCTTTCTCTTCTTCTTCGTCTCCACTCTTCTTTGCGTGTTGGCACCCTGTTCATTCTTCCTCCAGCCCTTGTTACGCTCTACTGTTTGCCATCTTGACTCATCGTCCCACGGCTGGCTGCTTTCTGTGCAGGTTGACGCTGGTGTGCCCGGCGTGAGTAGGGTTTTCTTGCCCACTCCTGCTCCCAACCCCCCGAAGTTAAGCTGCGCCGGCCTAAGGGCTGCTCTTTTCACTCTCTTGTTGTCCATTTCTTGCTCTCGATTCATGGGGCTTGTGCGGCCCCTTTTCTGTTGGCTCCCCTGTCCAACTCTTTGCGAGGACACAGTGGAGTTCCATATGGCTGTCGAGGCTGTTGCCCCAGTGGCATCCTTGGCCTCCAACTCCAAAGTGGAGCTGATTACCTCCCTCATCTTCGAAGCTCTTGCCCTGGCAGTTTCCAGCCCATCGCGTAGGCTGCTGGCCTTCAGGACGAGCTTCTTGGTCGACTTTTTTGCCGTCGCGTGCTCGTTGACTTCCTTTGTGATGTCATCGAGGACTTTCAGGATCTTCCCCATGAGATCTTCCTCTCTCGAATGGGCCTCTTTGAACTTATCCCAACTTGTTTTGAGGTCAGGAGTGTCAGTTCTGCCTGACTTCTGTTGGCTGGCGCCCTGCGTGTTGTTGCCGCCAGTCTCCATCGTTTCCACATCAGCTCGCCCTTTGCTCGATGTTGCTGATGTTTGTGTTTGGGCGGGACACCCAGTTGGCAGTGTCGCTCCGAAATCGTCCAAATTCGTTCTTGATTCTGCCATTTTAAAATTTTTTTTTTGTTCCCCCTCGACTTACTGTGTGCCTTTGTTTGTGTTAGTGGTCCCACCTACTCGCGCCCACCGGTGCCGGTATCCTGTTCCTGAATCCCCCCACTTACCGTCCGCGCCTACAGTCCGGTGGCCTCAGATGACGTTCCAACCCCCGCACCCTGCAGCATGGTCCCATCCGGTCACCAACCGGCACTACTACAGGAGCGGGATTTGGGGTTCCCCCCTACCGTTGTGCGGGACTGCCTCCCCTCGTGGTTAGCGTGGGGTTCGGGTCCCCCTACTACCGGCGGCCCAGGAGCGATCACTGGTTTTAACGCGGTACCCTCCAGAGTGGGCGCGGAGACGGCAGTGAAGGGATCCCCTCCCAGGGACCGTTGCACCAGTGGCGTGAGTAGTGCGCTGTGTGTGTGGTGTATGTGTATTGTCAGCCTCATCCCTCGTTTCCACCCGAGTCCTAACTCTTCACCATGCCCGCTGGTTCCGTGGTAGCATTCCCTAGTTCGGCCGGTCGCTATCCCCATGAGGGCTCTTGTGTTTCCTTGGGGGAGCCCGTGTTATCACTCAGCGAGAGATCACCCGACTTGATTCAGGCCCTCGCATCACTCTTGTGACTCGATGCATATACGGTAGAGATACCCTGTATCGACAAGGTCACCGCGTTGCTTCTCACCAACTTACGGTCTGCCCCTCCGTACCAGCAAGGCAGTCGATGGTCGGCTCCGAATGTCTGCGCGGGTTCGCCTATTGCGTCAGTGTGGTGTTGTATTGTGTATCTGTAGACTCCTTGTCCGCGCTCGCTTATTCTACATATTCGCGAGTAACCAGAGGGGTTGAGGTTCGTAGCGAGCCCCAGCTACTCTGGCCGTTCCACTATCCGCACCCCGTGGACGCGCCCTGTAGCATGGAGGATGCAGTTTAAGCGCTTCTTCATGACCACTCGGTGAACCGAATGAGCATGAATCCGTCGCTCGTGAGCAGGGACTACTACTACTACTACTACTACTACTACTACTACTACTACTACTACTACTATTATTACTACTAATACCACTAAATCTACCACTACCACGAATTTTATTGATTGTGACATCGTTTTACCTACCTTTTCTTATTTATCTGTGTGTTTATTTTCATCTTTTCGTCTACTTCGTGTTGTCTGTTTAAAAGATGAAATTTAAAGATCGTCGTTCTGTCGATCTGTTCGTCATCCTCGTTCGCCTCACTTTCTATAGAAAATTGGCGCTCAATCCTTAAGATCGCCAACATGCGTACCGGAGTGTTGCAAAGGCGCGGATTGAGCGAGCAAACTCTATAGTTTCGGCTCGCGAGGATCTGTCGGTCGTCTGAGGGTGCGGCCACATGAGCAAAACGTTTGGCGGGAACGCCTATACCAGCCGTGAGTGCGACAAGGACAGGCCATTTGGCGCCACTCTTATCTCTTTGTCGCACTCATGGCTTATCGGCGTTCGCGCCAATTGTTTTGCTGCATGTAGCCGCAGCCTGAGAGTGATGAGTGAGAGTTGAAAATGGAGAATGGAGTGAATGAAGTGAAATGATACTGAATGAGCATAGGAGATGGAATGAAAGGATGGGATGAGATGAAATGAAGTGTGATATGAAAAAATGGAGAAATTGAATTACTTTACCTTGTCTTACTTACCTGAGGGATGATTTGTTTTCTCGTCTAGTTTGTACTGTCTGTTCCAAGATAAAACTTTAAGTTTGTCGTTCTGTCGATCTGTTCGTCATCCTCGTTTGCCTCATTTTCTATAAATGATTGGCACTCAATCCTTAAGATCGCCAACATGCGTACCAGAGTGTTGCAAAGGCGCAGATTGAGTGAGCAAACTCTATAGTTTCGGCTCGCGAGGATTTGTCGGTCGTCTGAAATTAATGAGTATAGATTTGAAAATGAAAAATGAAGTGAAAATGAATGAATGAAGATGATGAGAATGAAAATGATAGTGAATGTGCATAGGAGATGGAATGAGATGAAACAAAGGAGTATATGAAAATTGAATGAAGAAGTGATATTGAATGAATGTGGCTGGCTCACCCTCCTATTCGCGAGTAGATCCGGACGCAACTTATGCACCCGAAGGCGACTTACGTACGTGCAGGCATCTCTCTGCGGATAGGCGATCATTGGCATGAGTAATGTGTGTGAGAGTAGGAGATGGAAGAATGATAGTGTATGTGAGGTATGGGGTGAATGAAGAGGAATGGTGTTGAAGAGTGGAGGGGTGAAGTGAGAGGATGGAATGAGATGAATGATGCGATGAAATTCATCGAGCAAGTGGAAAGAGATGAAATCGGTCGCCTGACTCTCCTATTCGCGAATAGATCCGGACGCAACTTCTGCACGCGGCTTACGTGCGTGCAGGGACCTATGTGCGAATTGGCGATCATTGGCATGCATGATGGATGTGATAGTAAGAGATGAAGGAATGACAGTGTGGGTGACGTATGGGGTGAATGAGAAGAAATGGTGTTGAAGAGTGAAGGAGGTGAAGTGAGAGAATGGAGTGAATTGAAATGAAAAATGTGATGAATGATGCGATGAAATTAAACAAGCAAGTGGAAGAAGATCAAATTGGTCGTCTCACACTCCTATTTGCGAATAGATCCGGACGCAGATTCTGCACCCGAAGGCGGCTCACGTGCGTGCAGGGACCTATGTGCCAATAGGCGATCATTGGTATGCACAATGGATGTCATAGTGGGAGATGAAGGAATGACAGTGTAGGTGAGGTAAGGAGCGAATGAAAAGAAATGGTGTTGAAGAGTGACGGTGGTAAAATGAGAGAACGGAATGAAATCAAATGAAGAATGAGGTGGATAATGTGAGGAAATTGAACGAGCAAATGAAATTGCCTCACCCTCCTATTCGCGAATAGATGCGGACGCATTTTTTGCACTCGAAGGCGACTTACATGCGTGCAGGAACCTATCTGCGAATAAGCGATCATTGGCATAAGTACTAAATGGGCGAGTAAAAGATGGAAGATAGTGTACGTGAGATTTGTAGTAAACAAGAATAAATGGTGTTGAATCAGTGAAGGGGGTAGGAAGGAAGAATACAAAATGAAATGAAATGCAGAATGAGATGAATGATGTGAAGAAATTGAACGAGCAAATGAATAAGAGTTGGAAATCAAAGAACGATTCTATGTGTGAGGTATGGAGTGAATGAAGGAATGATGTTGAATGAAAGAATGAGGTGGAACGAAAGGATGAAATGAAATGATGTGACGAATGAGATGGAACATGTAGAGAAATTAGATGAGAAAGTGAAATGACATGGAATCGGTCGCCCCACCCTCCTATTTGCAAATAGATCCGGACGCAACTTCTGCACCCGATCTCTCTGCGAATAGGCGATCATTGGCAAGGGTGATGAAAGTCAAGAGTAGAAAATGAAAGATTGATTCTGTTGGTGAGGTATGGAATGAATGGAGTGAATGATGCTGAATGAGTGAATGAAATGGAATGAGATGCATGGATTGGAATGAAAGGAAGGATGAGATGATGAATAAAAAATTAGATAAGAAAATGGAATGGAATCGGTCGCCTCACCCTCCTACTCGCAAATAGATCCGGACGCAACTCCTGCACCCGAACGCGGCTTATCTGCGTGCAAGGATTCAGATCCAAATAGGCAATCATTGGCGCGTGTGATGAGTGTGTCGATGATGGATAAATAACGATTTCGTATGTGAGATATGGAGTGAGTGATGCGGAATGATGTTTGATGACTGATGAGTGAATGATATGAGATGGGTGAAATGGAATGGACGATGGAGTGAGAGTATGTAATGAGTTGGATTTGGTCGCCTCGCCCTTTTCAATGGGAATGAATCTGGACGCAGATTCTGCACCCGGAGGCGACTTAGTTGCGTGCAAGGATTTATCTCTGAGTGGGCGATCATTAACGCTTGTGATGAGTGTATTGTGAAATAATGCATGTGAGACTAGGAGTGAATGTTGTGGGATAATTTTTGATAGAGGAGTGATTTGGAATGAAATGAGTAAAGGTAAATGAATTAGAATCGGGTGGAGGATAGAATTGAATGAAAAATGAGTTAGAATCCGTGGAAGATAGAATGGAATTCAACGAAATGCTCGGAAGAGTGAAATTCGGTCGTCTCACCCTCCTATTCGGAAATGAATTCGGATGCCAAATATGCACCCAAAGGTGACTTACTTGCGTGCATGGATTTATTTGCGAGTAAGTGGTCATTGGCACCTGGGATCGGTGTATGTTGATGATGGATGCATAATTTTGTATGTGAGATATGGAGTTAATCATGTTGAATGATGTTTGATGAATGAATGATATAAAATAGAAGTAATTGGGGGAAATGGGATCGATTAAGGGATGGAATTCAATGAAAGATAGAATGAAATGTATGAGGAATGAAACGAGAATGATGATGAAGTATGAAAGTCACCTGTACTCCAATTTAGAAATGAATCCTGACGCACTTTCGCACCCGAAGTCATCTTAGTTCCGTGCAAGGATTGATCTCCAAGGAGGCAATCATTTACACGCGTGATGGTTGTGTGTTTTGGAGAATATGAACGATAATGAATGTGCATTATAGAGTGAATGATGTAAAATGATGTTAGATGAGTGAATGAAACGGAATGGAAAATGGGAAGAGAAAATGGGATGAGTTGAATTCGGTCGCCGCATTTTCATAAATAAAAATAGATCCGGACGCAGTTCTTGCACACCAAGGTGACTCACTTGCGTGCACGAATTCATCTGCAGGTGGGCGATCAGTGGCACGTGTGATAATTGTGCGTTTCAAAGATGATCTTACGATTATTCATGTGCGTTATGGAGTGAATGATGGGAAACAATGCCGGATAAATGTCGATGGGAGATGAAGAACAACAGGGGGGGGGGGGTGAAATGAGATGATGCAATAAATTGAATTTGGTCGTCTCGATCTACTATTTGGGGATGAGCCCAGACGCAACATATGCATCCGCAGACGACTTACGTGCGTGCGGAGATTTTTCTCCAAATAGGCAATTAATGGCGTGTATGATGAGTGTATGTGCCTGTTCAATCGGGTGAATGAGCTGAGGGATGATGAAACATAGAGTGATGAACTTAGAATGTGGGATACTTTGAGAAAATGAGTGGAGGAAGTGTATGATAAAAGGAGATTGGTTGTGCGGTGTGCGTTGTACAGTGCGAAATGAGATGATGGGAAGGTACAAAATGAAATTGAAAAAAGTGACTCCCCTTATTCATTGGCGATTGATTCAGACGTAATCTATGCCCCGTGAGGTGACATACATACGTGCAAGATTCCCCCACGTAGATGATCATTAGCGTGTATGATGAGTTTTCATATTCGAGCTATTGAATGAGGGAAAGAATGGTAAAAAATTGAGTGACAGCATAGAATTATGGAATCATTCAATGTGGGGGGTGAGACAAATAAGTGATGGGCTATGATGAATTGTGATATGTGCACTGTGAATTAGGGAACAGGGTGATGATGATGTATCTACATTTCCATCACCTCATTCCCTACTTTGATGATGATCACGGAATAAGTGAGAATGATCACTTCAACCTCCTATCCGAGAATAAATCCAGATGCAACATTCGCACCCGAAGTTGTCTTATGAGCGTGCAAGGATCTATCTCCCAATAGGCAATCGTTGGCACGACCGATGAGTGATGGATACGTTCTAGATGGGAACGATGTGTGATGAGAACGATAGCCCGAAAAAGTAAACGGTGACCAAGTTGGAAATAAATTAGGAACGGTGATAACAGCACTGAGAGATATGGAAATTGCCTCACCCTTCTATTTGGGATCAAACTCGGACGCAACTTTTTGCACCCGAAGGTGCCTAGGCGCATGCACAAATTCATCTCCAAAAGGTCGATCATTGGCGTTTATGAGTAGTGTGATCAATAGATAGACGAAAGATCCCTCAATGTCAAATATAGAGTGAACAATATGAAATGACGTTGGATGAGTGAATTCATTCTCTTATCTGGGAACGAATCCCGATGGAGCACTCTCACCTCAAGGTGACTTATGAGCGTGCAACCATTCATCCCCGAATTAGCGATCATTAACGTGTGTGGTGGTGTACTCAAAAGATGGATAAATGATTCTTTGATGTCGAGGATAAAGTGGATAATATGGAATGATGATGGATGAGTGAATGATACGTTAGGAATAACGACGAGGTGCGATGAGAACAATAGTGCAAAGGATTAACGGAATGAGTGACAATGATTGACTCGTCCTCCTTTGGGAAAATGGATCCAGACTCAAGTTCTGCGACCAAAGGTGACTTATGTGCGAGCAAGGGTTCAACTCCCAATAGGCAATCATTGGTGTGTATGTGTATGCGCGCGCGCGCGCGTGTGTGTGTGTGTGTGTGTGTGTGTGTGTGTGATGAGCGCACTTAAAAGATGAATAAATGATTATGTAATGTCAGATACAGAAAAAAGTGAGACGAGGGTTAAATCCAGACACATCACTCGCACTCGAAGGAAGCTCATGTGCGTACACGAATTCATCATCGAGCAGGTAATCATTGGCACTGTATGAATGGAAGTTCAAGTCAAGTATGTATATCAATGCAAGTGCTGTTGAGATTAGAAAAGCTGTCGAAAACTACGGAAATAAGCGAATGGGATGTGATGAGATTGGGGGAAGTATCGATCACGGTATGGAATATACGGTAAACGAAGAAAAGAAAGATGAAGAATGATGACAAGCTCAATACGTGTCTGTACATGCGTTCTGAATTAGTACAGACGCGTGGATGTTACACACAGGTGAATTACAGAATACAACCAAATAAAAATCAGGAAATTTGACGAGTTCATAAGTATTGAAGTATGACATAACAATTCATTCCTCGATTCAACCCTCCGATCAACCCATTCCAAAGACTCAAATTATTCCCAATCATTGATAATAATCCATAGGAGAAAAACACCCCCACTTCCGCAGTTTCAATGAGCTTCAATTTATTATAGCCGAGCGAGCATGGAGAGCGAGGCAATCGCGCTAGTTCATTATTGAATTCTGTAAAATCCGATGGAAATCTCCGAAACCGGAGCACGTATCATGTGTATAATTTTGATTCCTGGAGTATACTGTAGTGTGATTCCGTCCATATCCCAGCCGTATATTGTGTGAACATCAAGATATTCGCAACACAATCACATTAAGAGGCTCATTCTGCTTACCATTGAGATCAAATCATTTTTCCTTAGCTTTTCATTCGAGTACCGATCGACAATTGCTAGTCAAAACAATGTGATCATACCCCTCTTGTGTTGAAGAAATAAGAGCAGAACATCCCATAGCTCTGTCTAGCGTCTGGCGAGTGTGCCCTCTGAAAATAGCGATTCTCTGAGACAGCAGCGCGACATTTTCATAGCTTCCGAGCCGTGTAAAATTTTTTCGGATCATGGCACAGTTAGGAACCAAACGCGATTCGATTCGGCTCATTCTTACTTTTGAACTACTCTTTCTACATCCTCCGTTTCGGTCAAGGTATTGCATCATCTCAGCAAAATATAGAAGTGAATTTTTCCACAAAGCCGAGTTACATCGACAAATGAGAGCTATAATCATAGCCAAAGCTAGGCATACCCCTGAATCAAATTTTCCTTGAGAATATAATCATGGTGAATGAATACATGATTTGACCAGAATTTTTGAGAGTTGGGTATTTCTGGTACAGCACTATCTATTTAAGAAGAACGTAAGTTCGCAAGTGAAACACACCAGAATCGATGTTTGCAGTCTGCTGTTGACGAACCAGGGCGCGTCTCAGCAGAAGTGGAGAAAGTACGTCTTGAATAATACGTGACCGATACGTGACCAATATACGACAGACCCCTGTGGATCATTTTAAAGCATCGAGCTGACCCACCCTGAATCTGTTTGACGACCTAAGGGAACGAATGAGCAGATTATTCCGGTCGATCAACTTCAAGTAAGCTTATTGGACACTTCGTCACAACATGACTCCCTGGCCACGAGCGCATGTGCTTCGACTCTCAACCGAAAGATCGTGTGTTCGAATCCCCTATTCGCGGCATATTGTTTGAATATCTGGACGAGTTTTCTTCAGTTTTTTGACCGTAGAATAGTGATAGATTGGCATGACAAGTTCCTCGCCATGACCTGATCATCACAAGGAAACATTGCTATGTTATTAAGCTTCAAAATCAACCGTTGGAGATCACATAGAAAAACTGTATCTTGGTTGATGAGCCAAAATTCGGTTCTCCAGTGTTATTGAGATGTAAATGTCAGCTATTCAATCTAGTGAGCTTACAAGCTAGGGTTGGCAGATGTGGGAAAGTGGTCACCATTCCAAGCACTTGATAGTTGAAATTGAATAACATCAACCGACATGATTCAACTTCAATGATCGGATGAGTTGACCCAAAGTAACCTCACCGATGCTTAGATATGTCTCAGACTTCGAATTATTGAGGTTTATGTACGGGAAGAGGATGAGATTCCGTGTTTGAGATGCGTGGAGATCACATTTCCTTGATGTAGCGTTCTTGGCCGTGGTGGCATGAAGCAGCTTCCATATCGACGATGCCGAATACATGTGAGCGTGCGTTTGGGTTTCGAAGACACCTATGTATTGACTGCAGAGGCATTCTTGCGGGGATGGAGCTCTTACCATGGGGCCCTTGAGATATCATCTTTCCAACCGTATTGGGTTCTTCGTTTTCCACTGAACCTGAGTTATAACCTTCCTCTCCCCAGGCTCAAGCTAAGGAGGAAAAACTTGCTCGTGAGAAGCAGCGTGAGAAATTACAGTTAGAGATAGCAGCAAGAGAACGAGCAGAGAAGAAACAGCAAGAATATGAAGAGCGATTGCGTAACATGTCAGAAGAGATGGAAAGGAGACAAGCAGAGCTCATTGAAGCTCAAGAGATGATCCGTCGTTTGGAAGAACAACTGAAGCAGCTGCAAGTTGCCAAAGAACATTTGGAGGACAGGCAAAAAGTAAGAATCCTCAGTTTGTTGAGATGTAGATCCAATTTCCACCCATTCTTGCATCACCCCATTCTTGAGCGGTTCTTGCACTGGAGTTAGTTTCTTTTGCCGCGAACCGCTTTAGGAAATCTTTTAAATCTTCCGAAGATACACCAAATGTATCGAATGATGATCAGATATCCTCCCTATCAGAATCTACTCTGTTTTCTGACAGATGCCCATTTGAGCAACAAATCACCATCCTCGCCCTAATTCTCTTCATAGGTCTCTCCACCTGAATGTAATCCCCCTGGGGACGAAGAATGATCCGTTGAGACTGAGGAATCGATTGAAAATATTGTGAAAAAGTTCTCGAATCCGCAAGAGTCTGGCTCGTCCACCCAATTATTTGGGGGAATGCAGCGATTCGAAAAAAAGTATATTCCATCACACGGGCGTAGGAACTTTGCTTTGCTTTCGAGTGATCAGTTACCGGTCCGAAGCGTAGGTGAGACCCAGAACTATCGAGAGGATGCATAAAATAGGTTCCACTTCCGTGTATCAAACCATCCATTCTCCGATACTTTGTGCGCAGCACTGTACTTATGGCCATGCGGTAGCCGTGCAAGCTAAATTTTGTTCCAAGTATTCTCGAATTCTCTTGCGATTTGGGCTAAACGACGAGTAATGCCACACTTGGTATCATCTAACTTGAATGGTTCAACTTGTCGTTCAGCGCAAATCGCAAGAGAATCCGAGAATAGTCGGAACAAAAATTTGTGTATATATAATAGGATAATATATACCAGACGCCCAGTGGTTCCCACTTTTCTGCAATAATTCAATGATTTGGGCTGAACGTTGAGTTGTCGAGTGTGAGTCGGACAATGAAAATAACTAGAAAACTCATCTCAAACTTTGTACCATTGAAGTTTTCACATAAGTGGTAAAAGGGACTACACGGCCGTGTTGCCCAGCTACTGCATGCCCTCGTGCGCTTCAGTTTGCTGACTCTTACTGGGACTTCATCGGGAAGTATAACCTGTACGAGAAAGCAAAATCTATCTCAATTATCCTCGCGAATATTCTCATCACTACGAATTGAACACAGCGGTCAACGCGAGAAATTGATCTTCCATTCTCGTATTGGAACATCCTATTTTGATAAATTGAGCGTGAAAATTGATGGAGAGTGCGCGAATTACACTTCCACGCCTAGTGTATCAGAATAGTATTTTCGTGCCTTCGATCGTGGACCGAAATGAGTGATCCAGACTAAGTAAACTCTCTTGTGAATATTCATTACGGTATAAAATCTTGAAATGTTTCAATCACGGGAGTATGTAGGACCAATATTGGTGAGAGGAATCTATCAGTCATTCCGGTTACTTAGATGATTCACAAGCTACATCTGGAAATGCATCTTATGGTTGAATATTTGGAATAAAACCCGAAAACCTGCACATCCACTGACTTGCTATGTCATCAAAATTCTCAGCTATGACTCGGATTGAAAGTTATTCTTGTGGCGAACCTATGACGAAGCGTCATACCGAGCAGATTCGAGTGCTGCTTTCCCCCTCACATACTTCTATCAATCACAATCGGATCACAAACTGCGACAGAGATCACCATTATATTCGGATCTTTCACGTGCTCGAGTTGGGACGTCCCGAACCTGAATAGTCCAAATTACACCTCGAATGCTGTGCATCGACGACGCACAGTGGGGCCAAGGAGTTCTTGAATAATTCACCATTACGTGAATTTGCAACCAATCGACATATGCGCAGACGCAGGAGGTTGTTCTCACTCATCCAAAAGTCTTCTGTTTGCGCATATGTCGATTGGTTGCAAATTCACGTAATGGCGAATTATTTAAGAACTCTTCGGCCCCACTGTGCGACGGTCCCTTGCTATGTCATCAAAATTCTAAGCCAGAATGAGTCATAATTCTTTTATTGTCTTGAGACATGAATCTACTGGACCTTTGTTATACCAAGCAGATTGGATTATCGCCCCCCCCCCCAATATTGGCCTCAATAGCAGCCAGAATCTGATCCCAAATTCTGCCGGGATTCTGAAAGAGTCTAGCATCGAGCCGAGTAATCTCAAGGATTCGTGTCATTTCATCCGACCATCTGATTTTCATCGCGTCCCAAGTTGATGCGAACAACGTAAGCCCATATCGAGCGTAAAAGGTGTCCGCGTGTTTTTTTCAGTAAAACAAATGAGTATACTTGTACTCTGGGGCTTGCTCTGCAGTACAATACTTGAAATAACACGGTGTCAACTGTAAAAGTGTTCCAATATTGAAAAACGATCACGCGTTGTCTGGCGCATCTCTACATTGCGGTGGCAACATAACCTAGAAAACCATACACTTCTTCTTCCATGTTCCTATAATTCATGAGCACGACTCGCCCATCAAGTTTTTGCTGCGAACTGGTAGAGAGGATGATTCTCATCAAAGTACAATCGAAAGGAACGAGGTGGCACTTGAAAATATTAGCCAGCAGCGATAGATATGCCACTGCCCCCGTCAACGCAAGACTCATCACTCACAGTATATTCCACACAGAAAACGCCCACATGTTTTTCCTGACTCCAGATTACAGCGAATCATAGCTAGACTCAGGATTCACACAATGCAATTGGAATGAACACGGTGGCGGGAAAAGTATCTCAGAATTTTCAGAAGTGACATTAGTCTCGAGGTTTTAGGGATTACAATAATTTCCCGCATGCATGAAAAATCAACCAGCTCTCACTGAAATCCTAACCACGTAATGTGATTCACGTATCTCCTGACTCGAGTAACGACTATGTGGCTAATCGGTCCATTAAATTCCTCAGCAATAGTTGATATACTTCATACGCGTTTGGAAAACGATAGCACGTACAGATAGTGTGAGCCAAATCGTTTTGATCGATTCGGGAATACTTTTGATGCCACCGTTGTCATTCCAATGGCGTTGCATTGATTATTGAGCCTAGCACAAAATATGCTTGATCTCGAGCCAGGAGAAACACATAGGAATTTTTTGTAAGGAACATACTGTAGATGTTGAATTTCACGTCAACGGTTGCACTCGCGATTCTATCGTTGTTGACTGATATTTCCGAAAGCGACCTCATTTATTTTTCTTGTACTCCGTCAAAAATCATCCCTTCTATCCATTCGCTCCCAGCACTCGATGGAAAAATCACGCTAATAATCTATAGAAACATGAAAGAAGAAGCGTATAGTTTTGTAGGTTATGTTGCCCTCGCAATGTAAACAATGCCGCCATAACCTCGCTCACAAGATCAATGTTATATACGCGTATCACTTTCGCGAATGGAATGTTCAGGAAACTCGCAAGCCCTCGAAAAACTATCGTCCTCGTATATTGTTTGTTATTGCGGATCAACATTGTACAGACTTCTGAGTGCTCTCAATTCCATGTTGAGCAGACACAGCAGCTTTCAATGCCGATATATAAACAAACCTGGGTGATCAAAACAAAGAGTTACTGAATTACTAACCTCCATGACACCCCGAGTTACCAATGCCCTAACCTGACGGAAAAGCCCTTGCATTTTCAAATTTCGACGTTTTCAATCGGTTATGCTGGAAAAGTGGATAATACCAACATCATCAGAGGAGTTAGTCTGAAACTAAAATTTCGCGGGCTACACGGACCCGCAACTCAAACTGATTCTCTCTCGATATTTCGAAAAAAATTTCGCCGTTCGCATCAAAAAAGAAACAAAATTCCTAATTTGGACCTGTCATCGGACAGTTCGGATCAAAAAATATGAAAATAAATTCCGTCCGAACTGGTACCTCGAACAGGAAAAAACGTCAGGGGGTGGCCACCTTATCGTGGTCATACGATATAGATAATTTTGCGAGCACTTGAGTGGCGTGAAATATTATTCGCCTCAGCTTGGCCGCTTCCACTCGAACATATGGATATACTCACGTTTTCCGATGCTCAGATGGATCGAAATCCTCGTACTTTCGATCGATCGTTCGGGGATGTGGTCTCAGGGAAAACTGCACTCTAGCTGGAAAATGCTTAAAGAGCATGATATGGCCACACGTTACTCATAAGAAAAATATGAGAAACAAAAAATGCACTTCGAACCCTTTATTATGGGAATTCACCTGTATTTTTGTCGGTTTCCTGAATATTACGATTACATCGATCGAATCGCTCGTTCTCAAGTTTGGTACGTGATAATTACATGTACCTTGGCTTGAATTGTAGATAATCGAGTCTTCCACTCGATTAAATCGTGAAACAGGATAACGCTGTCGCCTGAGACAAGTATTTGATCGATTGAAGGTCGATTTTGATGAAATCGACAGCTAAAATATATCATGCAAGTATCTACGATAGCTGGTGCAAATAAAGTTATTCTAATGCGAAAACAACTCAGAATGGTGCATATTATATGTATATGGGTGGCTCTATGCATGGGAATTCGCTTGCCAGAGGAGGGCCTGAAAATATTGAGAAATATGTTCTGGGAATTGAAGTATTGGGTATTTTCTCATGAAAATTCGATTTGTTCACTTGACTAGAATTTATTCGAGTTATTATGATGATTTGAGAGATCCTGTGAATTTTATAATTCTATACAATCCAATACCACGAGCTCACCCGTGTACATCGAATTTTCTGAATTATTATTCCAATGAAATTACTCTTTGAGTCTTGAATTATCGAAGACGTGACTCTCGTCTTCGATCCGTCATTTTGAATACGTCTGTCTGTAACATATTTCAATCAATACGCATTAGTTCTCATTTTTGCAATAATGGACCTTACTCGCGTATGCCGGGTATTTCAGGGCACGAAGTGATTTTAATTCCGCGATTAGTGGGCCGAACAAACAGATTTTACGTGTTTCGGTCAAAAACGCGGGCTTGCGGAATAAATTAGTCAGAATCCTCCAAGGAACCGAACCGGCATCAGATCACTGCGCTATGTCAGCTTCACGTGAGTCTATTCCCCATCCTGGGTATAGAGACGATCAAGGGGGAAATAGCTAATATTCCATACTGTAGATACTTGGCTTATAACTGTACGTACTTGCTCGCACCTGTCAATACGCGCAATAGTAATTCCTGCTACCTACACAGTACGGAATGGGTATGTGATGGATTTTGGAGAGGCGCTCCAAGTGCACGTAACAGTAGTTGCCAGTATGTGACGGGTACTGAACAAGTACGTGACGGGTACTGAACACGTACGTGACGGATTCTGGAGCCCTTGCTCAGCGAGCCGCATGGCAGTAAATTCGTGTATGTACCAAGTACGGATCGAGTACGTGACGGACTCTAAGAGCGGGTCACGGGGTACCATGAGGCAGTAGTTGCCAGCACGTAATAGGAACGGGACAAGTATGTGACGAACTCCGTGAGTGCAGCTGGTCTGATTCAACCTACCTTGAATGACGGTGTCTCCTGCTACGTAATTATCACGCAGAGAATTAACTAATTTATTAATTAACTGATTAATCAATGAATTAGCCTGCTCGAATCTCACACGAGCCTCACCGCGATGCTCTACACTCACGAAGGTCAAAATGATGAAAAAACACAGCGCAACGAAATGAAATTTTGACCCCTTTTTCGATAATAATTTTTTTTGGCGACTCTGGATTTCCAAACTAATGATTGCGCCAACAATACGTCGAAAGTGACCCTCTGTGGAAGTATCCGAGTGAAATTTCACTTGGATCGAGTTGTTTTTTCACTCGATCCTCGAGTTGCTTACAATTTTCAGTATAAAAAAACTAAATATTTATATATTGTGGAACGATATTGAGACTAAAATGCTAAATGAAAACAACGGAACTGCATAAAAATTGAAGAAAACACTCTCAACAAAGTTTAGTATGAATTCATTATTGGTTGTCGCTGGGGTTTGAACCTGGTTGCCTTGCTCTATCTTCTCTGTTCGTTATTTTTCACGCCAACCATCCAACCAACTGAGCCATCGGGGATATTGACGAGAGAGACTGAGAAAACAGTGATGAGGGCCGTTATGACAACCAATCGGAAATTTTTCGACAAAAGTGGTTTACTGTAAGTCTGAGTATGACTATTTTTCACTGCTCTACGTAAAATAGCCTGATTCACTGTTTCTCGTCTAATATGGCTATAGAAACCCGTATGAAATCGAAATCTCAGGATTACAATGAATGATTTGATATGAATAATTGCTATCTACGAATTGAACCTCAATGTTTGGGATGAAACGCACGGTAGAATTGAAGCATAAGTCCTGTTTGCATCAAATTGCACATCTTAATTTGTATCAAGAACGTCATAGTAAGAGTGTCAAGATAATGATGTTGACTTAGGAGTTATTCCACGAGAAAACGATGTATGGTCGACAGTTGGATCTCAAATTTCTTTCTAAGTGAACTTTTTCGATTTTATAGGTTGGAAAATGAACTTCCTTCACCATAAAAGAAATTACAAAAATTTTTTTCGGACCCCGGTACACAAATCAAAATCATGTTTTCAACTTTTCTTTGCAAAATTTCCGTAACTTTATCACACTCAAATCGTTATAGCTCAAAAATTACCGCAGATAGAGAGACGCGGTTCGGCGCATCTGAAAGGTGAGCAAGAAACCTATCAAAAACACTTTGGAGTTCTAGTGCTCATAGAACCTCGATTATATATAGATGATTCCGTGAAAATCATCTTCCATTTTTTTTCTTAAGAAGCTATTTTTTTAGAGGATTTAAAAGTACATTCATTCATGTAAAAAGTTGTGTTCTCCACGAATAAATCATTTTCACTCTGCATTTTTGGGTTTTAAGCTATTTTCTGGGCATTTTTTCGATTCCAATGACAGAAAACCTCAATTCTCTGCGCATGCGCGAGATTTTAGAATTCCAGAACTAATTTTTTTTGAGAAGCTGAGAAAATTTCCTTCAAAATGACTTCTTGGTGAGCTTGAATCCGTTGATTTGAACCAAAGTTACAGTGACTTTTGACAGCCACTACAAAAAGCAGCTTGATGCAAGGCCCCATGTTCGCTCCAGTCATTGCCTGGAAGCCTTCATGTTTTCGCTCGAATCGTTCTTCATCATTCGGGCGCTGTAACTTCGCTTCTAGTTGATGGAATTGAACTTGACGAAAGGTCATTCCAAAGGAAATTTTTTCAGCTTCTCAGAGAAATTGGTTCTGGAATTCTAAAACCTCGCGCATGCGCAGAAAATTGAGTTTTTCTGCCATTGGAACCGAAAAAATTCCCAGAAAATAGCTTAAAACCCAAAAATGCAGAGTGAAAATAATTTACTCGTGGAGAACACAACTTTTTACATGGAAGAATGTACTTTTAAATCCTCTAAAAAAATAGCTTCTTGAGAAAAAAAATGGAAGATGATTTTCACGGAATCATCTATATATAATCGAGGTTCTATGAGAACTAGAACTCCAAAGTGGTTTTTGATAGGTTTCTCGCTCACCTTTCAGATGCGCCGAACCGCGTCCCTCTATCTGCGGTAATTTTTGAGCTATAACGATTTGAGTGTGATAAAGTTACGGAAATTTTGCAAAAAAAAGTTGAAAACATGATTTCGATTTGTGTACCGGGGTCCGAAAAAAATTTTTGTAATTTCTTTTATGGTGAAGGAAGTCCATTTTCCAACCTATAAAATCGAAAAAGTTCACTTAGAAAGAAATCTGAGATCCAACTGTCGACCATATATCGTTTTCTCGAGGAATTAATCCTAAGTCAACATCATTATCTTGACACTCTTACTATCACGTCCTTGATACGAGTTAAGATGTGCAATTTGATGCAAACAGGATTTGTGCTTCGATTCTACCGTGCGTTTCACCCCAAACATTGAGGTTCAATTCGTGGATAGCAATTATTCATATCGAATCATTCATTGTCATCGTGAGATTTCGATTTCATACGGGTTTCTATAGCCATATTAGACGAAAAACAGTGAATCAGGCTATTCCACGTAGAGCAGTGAAAAATAGTCATACTCAGACTGACAGTCAACCACTTTTGTCGAAAAATTTACGATTGGTTGTCATAACGGCCCTCATCACTGTTTTTTCAGTCTCTCTCGTCAATATCCCCGATGGCTCAGTTGGTTGGATGGTTGGCGTAATAAATAACGAACAGAGAAGATAAAGCAAGGCAACCAGGTTCAAACCCCAGTGACAACACATCATGAATTCATACTAAACTTTGTTGAAAGTGTTTTTTTCATTTTTTATGCAGTTCCATTGTTTTCATTTAGCATTTTAGTCTCAATATCGTTCCACAATATATAAATATTTAGTTTTTTTATACTGAAAATCGTAAGCAATTCGAGGATCGAGTGAAAAAACAACTCGATCCAAGTGAAATTTCACTCGAATACTTCCACAGAGGGTCACTTTCGACGTATTATTGGCGCAATCATTAGTTTGGCGATCCAGAGTCGCCAAAAAAAATTATTATCGAAAAAGGGGTCAAAATTCCATTTCCGTGCGCTGTTTTTTTTTTCATTTTTTCGACCTCCGTGAGTGTAGAGCATCGCGGTGAGGCTCGTGTGAGATTCGAGCAGGCTAATCCATTAATTAGTCAGTTAATTAATAAATTAGTTAATTCTCTGCGTGATAATTACGTAGCAGGAGACACCGTCATTCAAGGTAGGTTGAATCAGACCAGCTGCGCTCACGGAGTTCGTCACATACTTGGCCCTTGGCCCACTATTACGTGCTGGCAACTACTGCCTCATGGTACCCCGTGACCCGCTCTTAGAGTCCGTCACGTACTCGATCCGTACTTAGTACATACACGAATTTACTGCCATACGGCTCGCTGAGCAAGGGCTCCAGAATCCGTCACGTACTTGTTCAGTACCCGTCACATACTGGCAACTACTGTTGCGTGCATTTGGAGCGCCTCTCCAAAATCCATCACATATCCATTCCGTACTGTGTAGATAGCAGGAATTACTAGTGCGAGTATCGACAGGTACGAGCAAGTACATACAGTTATAAGCCAAGTATCTACAGTATGGAATATTAGCTATTTCCCCCTTGGAGACGATTGCCCGACTCTCCCAATCGGATCTGATGCATTCAGTTTGTCGACGTATGATGGTTATAAAAGTTCTTATGTCCCGCCCTGAATCATAATCGTCGCCAAGTTGACGATTATCCCGATCCAGAGAGGGTCGCGATCACCTCATCCCGCGTACTCGCTGAGGCGGACCACTTGGGCCAACTTTCATTCCTTACACTTACTTTGCGTCTCGGGGAGACCTGGTGCCCGCCGATACTGACGTGTTTTTTGGGTATAAGTCAGCTCTACGCTGCTGGTGCTACGCAAGAGCGCGTAAGAGCTAGAGAGCGATTCTTGTCTGTGCAGCCGTAGATATTGCATCGAGCAGCCAGATCCCCACTTCGAGACCAAATCGGGTGGCTAGAACCCATCGATCACATAGGCACGCGATTTCGCGCACACAATGAAATGCATTTACGCTAACTATATTGATGGGTTGATTAATAGTAGGAGCATATCGATGAATTATCGGTACAGAAGGAATATGCTACTACCTATATATTTGAATATATATATATATATATATATATATATATATATATATATATATATGTGTATCATAAGTGTGAGAAAGCGATTGACTTGGAGCTATATTAGTACATCGATTAATGCACACCTTTAAGGCATGTGGGTGTTAGTATTAGTATCTACAACTACTAACATATATGATTTTGCTTACACGACTGGTCTGATGGTCATCTTCGCAAGTGGATAACTGATCATTCTGATTTCTGAAACTTTTCGATTCATCTGAAAATTGCAGACGTTGCATAGTTCCCCCAATTCCTCGGAGTCGAATGTCATTCATGAAGATTGATGGAGATAAATTAAAGGAGAAAACGAAACAATTTTCAAATCAGACCATCGGATGGTGTCATAAAATGCCCGTGATTTCACTCTAAAATTCTGGAATTTGATTCTACTATGAGTATTGAAATGATGTTATGCGAGGTAATCCATCAACGAAAAGTACTTCAATCGAGTAGAATATGGACGAATAACTCAAATCCTATAGTTATGGATCGATAACGTGAAGCGAAGTGCTTCAAACGCATGTAAATGAGTAACAAATCAACTCTTCAGCACTAAAGATAACTATAAATGATCTTGGGTCATCAATCGACCTATCTCTCATATGTATCTGGTAAACGAAGTGATGTAATATCTGTCTACAAGATAAAAATCTATTATTATATACAGTCGCGAATTAGTTTTGGTTCAATCGACTAGAATGGGAAAAGATGTGCTCAATCTCAAGCACTTTTCTTGGAAGGATTCCATAATTCCTAGTATTTTGGGTATGTACGATTCCAAACAGAATTCATACTAATGATCACAAATACAAAAAAAAATGTAAAATTCATTAACGTTGAAAAAATAGGTGAGCATAATCCACTCACATAGAACGTTTTCAATGTTCAGAACGTAATTTGAAATGTCAGTATTCGACGAACATTCGATTTTTGGTCGAATCCAAGTAGTTGTTATTACTTATTGTTGACGGGTGGGCGTAGATCCATAGAATTACAAGTCAAAATTTGGAACTCTAGTTCCCCCAGCTATGGCTGATGAGATCATGTACGACAACCATCAATTTATTGGAATGATATACCAAGTTTGGTCTTAAAACTGAAATTTCAAACAAATTCTACAATTTTACGTATACGCACTCACTCATCAGCTGGTTAACCTTGCTTTCGGGATACTCATCCATCCAGCAGGTAGATCACCTGACAAATTTTTGGGGCTGTGCCATTCTGGCGAAATTTTCTGGTTTCGAGATCCTCTCCGGAATTATCATCGTGGGAGTTCTCTGAAGAAACAAATGTGTTGTGGTCTTACCGAGAATAAACTGATTCTACTTGCCAATGATTAGACGGTATCACATTATGTGCATCTGATCGCAGGGTTGCGGTTAACCACCTAGAACCACTCCCTCTGGGCTCAATTCACCCGAAGTTACCGTCTAACGTCTGGAAACTCACGATCCGATCGCGTGTATCAATAATTTTATTATCATCTCGCAGCGACATCTCGTTCACAACATTGTCAGAATGGACTGATTTTGAAGTATCGTTACACGCTGATGTCTGCGAATTAACGACCAAAATATGGCTACTATCCGGATCTATTTCCCGGGTTTTATCACAAAGGCAGGCCTATCGATCTGCCCCTCGAAACATACACATGGTTGCTCGAATTCATCTAAAGCGGTTTCAAGTTAATTCTCGGTGACACAAAATTCAGATTATCATGCTGAAAAATTTGCCGCGATCAGATTTATGACCAGCACTGGTTAGCAAATGTAGGCTAGCACCGCAATCAAGTGCCAGCACTTTTCTTTTACATGATGGGATCTCACTGTGTTCGAATTCTGGGTTTGTTGTAATGCATACCTCACAAAATTTTGCAAAATATCGGTTACGGAGTTGGATTCATAATCTCCGTGACTTGTGCTAATGTTCCGTTGAATGAATAGTTCGACGAACCAGATGAAATATATTTTCTTGAATTTTGGATGAAAAATTCGTGAGAACATTGGTATACCCATTTCAAAGTTACTAAGATTACGTCAAATTCCATGTATGTGACGATATTCTTGGAAGAAAACTATAATTATTCGCAAAACTGAACGAATTTTCTATCGAATTGCACCATGATCATTGTTTCGCACATTATTTCCGCCGCTCGTTCAGAACATTTGCACCAGCCTTGTAATGTATGTAGACTTGTGAATATTTCTCTATGATGAGTTCAGTAGTTTATTCAATATGATGTTACAAGCGGCGGCTCAGTAAGCACTAAGTTCCACCATTGGAAGCATGTCTTATATATTATCGCATATGTCCTATTTAATATGAATATGCGTAGGCACACGAAATCGGAGCGCTGACCGCTGATCACCTTTTTATCATCGTAAAAGGAAATGCAGTTCCCTATTCTGCAAGCTCCCATACACTTCATCATACTTCACTCAAGCAACTGTCGAGTATGCATTTTACATTTGCAATACATTACAATTCCCCTCCTCTCAATTTTGGGATCGGTTTGCGAATTTTTTGGCTATTCGTGCGGAGCGTCTTGGTGTATTCAGATTGTTTGCATTGATCATTCTTCCTACAGATTTTGAGGGATTATTTGTACCTTTACATGAATTCTCAGGAATCACAATTCGTTGTTCCTTATGATCATCATTACATGTGATCTCCTCTCCTCTTGAATTTGAAATCAATTCTGTTTTTATAATTTGATTTACATGTCTCTTCGTGATAATACCATCCTTGAATTTTACTTCATACATGACTGGAGACAATTTTTTCATGATCTTTGCTTCACTCTTATTTTCAGAACCTATTCTGTAATCATTGACATAAGCAATCTCATTCTCAAGAAAATCTACATTTCTGTTACCCTTTCTGTATATTTTCTGATTAAATTGATTTCGCTCATTTTCTTTGGTCAAATCTGTTTTCAGTAAGTAGAATCGAGTTCGTAAATTACGTTTGAACGATAAATTTGCTGGTGTTCTGTTGGTTGTACAATGTTCTGAGTTCCTATAATCAATCAAGAATCTATTCATTGAAAAATCCAAAGAATGACCGTCGCGTATCATTTTATCTACTTTATGTTTCACAGTCCCAACAAAATTCTCAGCTGCACCATTAGTTGAAGGATGATAAGGAGCTGAAGAAGTATGCTTGATTTCATATTGTTCAAGGAATTTCTCAAATTCGTGACTCGTCAGTTGTGGTCCGTTATCGCTTACTAAATGATGCGGTAACTCGTATCTCGAAAACAATCCATCCAAGACTTCTATCAGTTTGATAGAGGTCGTATCTCTTTTTATATTAATAAGCTCAGGCCATTTTGAGTGTGCATCAATTACAATGAAAAACATACAAGCATGGAATGGACCCATAAAATCAACATGAATTCTTGACCAAGGTTGGCTAGGCCACTGCCAAGGTGTTAGTGTTGTCTTTCGCGGATCAGGGCGCGATTCTAGACAAATTTCACAAGAATTTGCTATTTGTTCAATGTCATAATCGATATATGGCCACCAAAAATAGCTACGAGCTATCTATATCATTTTGACTATTCCTAAGTGTGATGAGTATAATTCTCTCGAGATGTCTTTTTATAAAGTCTTTGGAATAATCAATGTGTATTCCCATGAGAGACATCCTTGTTCGAAATCTAATTCATTTCTCTTGCTGAACAAGTCTTTCTCAAACAGTGTGAGGGTTTCAATTTTTGGCCATGTACTTTGTTCGTATGAGATGATTTTCTTCAATTTCTTATCAATTGCAGTTGCTTTTACAACTATCTGAAAATCCACTATAGAGCATTCGTCTTGAATATAATTGATATTTGTGAACTCAGTTCCAAAAATAGGCGTATTATTTCTGATTGGTAAACGTGATGAAGCATCACAATTGCCATTTGATTTTGATTTCACGACTTCAATAGTATATGTGTATCCCGGAAGGAAGTATACCCATCTCAGTAGTCTACTGTTGAGCATTTTCGAGAAATCTTTACTGCCAGAAATAGATTTCACAGCTTCGTTATCTGATTTCAAAATTATGTTGTTACCATACACGTATTGATGAAATTTTTTTAATCCAAAACTAATTGCACCTGCTTCTTTATCCATTATGGCTCTATGTTCCTCGCTTTTAGGAATTATTCTTGAAGCAACCGCTATAGGTCGCTCTGTTCCATTATCATGTCTATGAGATAAGACTGCTGGTATTCCCACGTCACTGGCGTCGCATGCCATGACAAGCTCGACGTTCGGATCGTATAAAACTAGTACTTTATCCGATGTGATTCCTTTTTTAACCCAATCAAATGCATTTTGGCACTTGAGTGTCCATGACCATTTCTTATCTTTAAGTAGATCATACAATGTTTAGAATTTTGATCTATCTTCTGGAATAATAATGATCTATTTCAATTTAAGATATTTAAAAATTCACAAAGTGTTGGATTCAACTCGATTTTGTAGAATATTGTATAACTGACATTCAAACTGTCAATTTTAGCGTGACGTGACCGTCTGCTGACGTGTCACAGCCTGTCTTCCTCTTCGCCTCGCTTCCGCTCCACGCTTTCATCATCCATCTATCGTTGGCCATGGCAGCGAGCAGCTCGCGTGCTCTCGCTGCCACTCATACTCGTGCTTTATTGAATGAATTTCAAAGTTATTTATTATAATTTGGAGTGCACTCACTTCCCGCGGTCGATAGGCCCCGATGAAGCTTCGTCTTGCGAAGATCCTGCGTATTCGCAGGGGAGCTTAAAGCTATATCGGGCAACCTTGGCAGAGTCGCCAAGTAGTGAGCGCTTGCACGTGGTGCATATAACGCGAGTGATCGTGCTGCGCAAGCCTAAGTGCACATGTGGTGGCCCAAGTGACATTTGACGTTGAATTGTGTACCCCACCTGCTCACAAGAGTGAGCAAAGTGGGCGGTGAGCTTGCGGTTAACCTGCCATCGACCTGGGGAGCGGCGCCGGGAGCAAGGCAACGTCAAGCCCTGCCTCACCGACGCAGTTGCAGTCAACGGCGCAGAGCTTCGAGCGGCTACCGCTTATCTTCACTGGCGCTCCGGTTGCTGTTTGTAAAGCTGATCGTCGGTAGCTTCACTATGCCTCGCTCAGTTGCCACGTCACAGCTGATTTGGAGTGAGCTTGCTCCATATCGTTCTTATTGTGTGCCGGCTGGACATATATTGTAGCTGCTCGAGCACAGAGCTTCTTGCTCATGCTTCATATGACTTTGCGTCATTCTCATGATAATTTCACAAGTGTGAATATCCTCTTTCAACATTCCACGACTACTGATGTGGTGTTTTTTCCAACTGAGGAATCCCGCAAAAATCTTCCCGATTCGCTTTGGTACTGAAGTTCTGACTCCTTTCGATTGATTTGCACCATTCTTTACTTCCGAATTCTTTCAAAATGGAGAAGCTTGTCGACGCACAAATGAACTTGAAGCGGAAGATTGCTAACTCTCATGTAAATTTCACCAAAGAAGTTAAAAAGAAGAATCGCGGAAAAGCTAAAGGTCGATTAGAGCAACTTTAACTAGATCGGAAAACTTTCCAAGATAACCACAAGGCTATCTTTGACGAGCCCGAGGTTCTTAATCCCCGCCATGATTACTTCACTAATGGGCAAATAGATGCGACTGAGAATATTTATCTTGATGTATTAGGAGATTTCAAAGAGTATTTGCTCCAAGATACTCACTCACTTGTGTATACTGTTGGTGAAGGTGCCAGCACTGTCCAAGTAGTTATGCCTCAAATCCAATCTGCGCGTCTAGCCCCCATTGATATCAAGCCTTATTCGGGAAATATCAAAGATTGGCCTTGTTTCCGAGAACTCTTTACTGCTACTATTATAAGATCCAATTTTTCGGATACTGTAAAATTCTACTAAATTGACCTTTCTCGCAAGCGCATAACGAAGATGAACTTTCGTATATAAGGGCGTTCAAACCATCGAACATTCGGCCACTTGAGCCGTGTGTCTTGGCTATTCAGGAAGTGGTAAACTCTCATTGCTCTTCCACCACTTTGAAAAGCCCGAGCAATGAGAGAAGGGCGAAACACGCACAATATCAGCGTAGAATCCAAATTTTTCATAAAGTTTCTCATTTCTCATCTTTACTTTTCATTCCTTTCCATCAAAATCCTTTAGATGCATCCTCGCAACCCATACGAGGCTCTAAAGGTGCATTGATCGAGAGTGGAGAAAAATCCATTCTCGATTGATGCTAAAAATTCAGCAAAATTTGCTGACTTTAACTCGCAAAGACCGATAAAATTACATCTTCATAATGTAAAATTCTACTATCTCAAAGCCCATCTACAGTGCGAAGCTGCTAGCTTAGTCCAGGGTATAGCTATGGGGGATGAAGAATCTGATTTCAAAAAGGTTTGGGATGAGTTGACCTCTAATTATGAGAACCAACGCAGAATGGTCAATGCCCATTTGGATGATTTGTTCTCAGTTAAGCCACTGCTGTGGCGTCCCAGACGACGCAACAGTTAAAATAATATTTCTCAACATGGAGAAATATTATTTTAACTTGATCAGCAGGAATGTGTAAGCAGGTCAAGATGCAATCAGCAAAATTGCCGTAGTCCAAATTATATGTGTTACAAGTGTAACACCCGAGTTACACATATCTTATGAATGGTGTAACACATGTGTTACAAGTGTAACACCTGAGTTACACACATCTTATGAATGGTGTAACACATGTGTTACAAGTGTTACAGTTTCAAAAGTAAGTCAATTTCAAAATCAATTTTAAAGAGGACAGTTTCGAAATTACTTCAAGTCATCAAAATTAGCTCGTGTCCACACGTATAAATTCGAACATCAAAATTAATTCTTCGATTAGTCACTGACTCGATTCAGTTAGTAAAGCTTTGTGAGTCTTTGAGACACGTACCGTTTTGCCCAAGTGTGCCTAGAAAACACACGACAAAGCAAAGTTCGAAAAAGTGCGGACCAATAAGTCAGATTAATTCCGTCGAAAAGTAGACCGACGATACCCGTCTCAGCTGTTCAAGGGCCAGCTCCGAATTCGCTCTTCGTCGAAAAGTAGGCCGACGATACCCGCCTCAGCTGCATGAGGGCCAGCTACGAATTCGCCCTGCTTATACGTTCCTGCCTTGAAGAATCATCATTCCTTCAAGTAGACTTGTAAGTGCGCCTAGGTTAAGCTATTCAAATTATATTTAGACGATAAGTTTTTATTTCTGACCAGGATTTTATAACTTGATTTGAATAAAATAGAATCTATCACTTCTGTAATTCTATTTCATTATTTTCTGAAAGCCATAAGATAACTGGATTTTTATATCTATTTGAAATCAGATAAATTATTTTATTCTTTCAAGTATCCAGTATTATAAGACATTCCAAATCCAAACGCACTTCAATCATTCTCTTAAAATTACAACTTTGATGAACCAATACTTCTCAATTTGAAATATTCATATATATATACGTAACCAGAGACCAGCAATATATATATATATATATATATATACATCCCGTCTGAAGCCTCAACGCAATAACAGAGAATAGGTAGGTGCAACTGGGCAGTCCGCCCGTAAGCTGTTCACACGAACTCAAATAATTTATTTGTTACCCCGAACCCTCCGCTCGGGTCATAACACTGCAAAGCGCATCAGCTGATGAGTTACAGGTTTTAATCAACGGCACTACCAATCCTTCTTGGCACTTCAAGCAATGAAACGACCTACGGAATCTTGGGATGATTCACTTGTTTACCTCACTGCAAGTCGTTTAGATTGCGATTCGCGTAAACTGTGGGAAACTTCTCTCGGGCGATCATTGAGTCCTCCCACTTTTACTCAAATGAGGGATTTTCTCAAAACTCGACTGAACACCTTAGAAGCTATTGAAGCTAGTAGTTTCATGAGTATTCCTTCTGCTACAGGTGTCAACGGGAAGGAGTCCAAGAAACCCCCTACTGATTCTACTCCGAAAAATTCACAACAAAGTGCAAAATCTCTGCACACTTCTCAATCAGCTGATCAATCTTAAATGAGAAAATGCTCCTGTTGTCAGCAGTCTCACTATATTCGAGAGTGTGAAACTTTCAAAGCCAAAAGCGTCGACGAAAGGAGGGCATTTGCTAAATCCAAGAAACGATGCTCCAACTGTTTGGGGAATCACCTCTTTGACAAATGTCCAGTCCCAAATAGATGCAATAGGTGTCATCTCAGGCATCACTACTTGTTGCACTCTGATAGTCTCAATGCAAAACCTGGTCCTCCTCCTCAAAATAATTACGCTAGTAAGCCTAACCCCTCTACCACATTAACGAGCTCTCAAAGTGTAAACTCACTCAGAAGTACTGAGACTGTTTTACTTTCAACCGCTTGGGTTAGAGTTTCGAATAAAAGAGGGGATAGCACCTTTGCTCGAGCAATTGTTGATCAATGCTCACAAACCAACTTCATTTCTGAATCTTTGTGTCAGCGTCTGAATCTAAAAGGTCAGTCTCAGCTCCTGTTGAGAGGATGGGGGCAAAATCAACCTACTGTCAAGGCCTGTCAATTGCGACAGTCATCTCACGCATCGACCCCTGCATTTCTTTCGATGTCGAGGCTATGGTACTCGAAACGGTGACCAATCACACTCCACGTGTGACCGATTCAGCAGCTGACTGGGCTCACATCAAGGGGCTTGAGCTCGCAGATCACCGTTTCTCTGAAAAGGCTCCGGTTGAAATTCTGCTTGGCGCTGTACCTCATGCACAGCTCGTTGAAGGAGAGGTGCTCAAAGGTGCGCCTGACCATCCTATTGCCACCCGTTCTAAACTTGGTTGGCTCTTGTCTGGACCAACTAGTAAATTGGCTTCTTTGCCACGCCGATCCACCGTTCTCCACTGCTCTGCTGAGATTGAAGTTGACAAACTGTTGCAAAGTTTTTAGCGACAAGGAGAGGTAAATCTAAAAAAGTCTCTCCAGACTGTCGATGAGAAACGTTGTGAGGACCAACATTAACTTCGTTATTATTATTAACTTTAATTATTAACTTTTAATTTTTTAATTATTAACTTCGTTGCTACTCACTCCAGGGGATCGGATGGAAAATATCTTGTGAGACTTCCTTTTAGATCTGATCTAGGAACTTTCAAGCCCGAACAATCTCTCTTTCCTGTCCGGCAATTGCTATATAAATTGGAAGATAGACTGTCTCGGGATAAAAAGTTATCTGATGCTCACTATGAATTCATGAATGAGTTGATCTCAACCACATGTCTCATTTCACTACTGTTACTGAAGCCTTTGATCTCACTGGTTATTTCTTCTTGCCACACCATGGTGTGCTTAAAGAAAGCAGTACCACCACAAAGTTACGAACTGTGTTCAATGGATCTTTCCAAACTTCTGATAAGAAATCTATCAATGATTTCTTGCATCTAGGTCCTAACTTACTTCCTGAGTTGCCAAATTTCTTACTCAACTGGCAAAAAATCGCTGTGCTTTCACAGCGGACATCGAAAAGATGTTTCGTCAAGTCTGGGTTCATCAGGATGACCGTGCTTTTCAATCAATTTTGTGGAGTAGACCATCGAACCTTCCAGTCTCTATCTTTCATCTAAATACCATCACATATGGTATGACACCTAGTCCCTACCTTGCAAATAGAGTTCGTATACAGCTAGCTCGTGATGAACGAGAAAACTACCCTCTCGGCTCAGATGCACTTGAGAGCGAGACTCATATGGATGACGTAGCATCAGGAGGTCATTCTTTGGAGTCGGCAAAGAAGAAGTGAACTCAGCTAATAGGAGTCTGCAAAGTGGGCGGTTTCAATCTTAGAAAATGGATTTCTAATGACTGTCACCTGTTGAATGATCTTCCTCTCGATCTACTTGCTACTCAGAACAAATTGGGAAAAACTGAATCTCATCTCGATGACTTAGAGAAAATGTCTGCTTTCTCTGTCCTATGATTACAATGGTTTCCTCGGTCTGACATATTAAAATTCAACCAGGGTAAGACTACGCCTATCCAAAAATGGACGAAGAGGTTAGTCCTGTCAAAAATTGCCAGCGTCTATGATCCCTTGGGTTGGCTAGCACCCATGATTGTCACCACAAAAATCTTCGTGCAGAAGTTGTGGATCGGCAAGTACGTATGGGATGAGGAACTCAGACCAGACGAACTTGAAACTTGGCATCGTTGGCACTCACAGCTACACTGAATTTCTTCTATTGAAATACCCAGATGGAAAGGGTATACTCAAAATCCAACGGTTTATGAGCTACATGGCTTTGGTGACGTCTTAAAGCATGCATACAGTGCTGTTGTCTATCTCAGAGCTGCCTCAAATGATGGTATCAAGGTAACTCTACTTCGAGCCAAGACTCGAGTTGCACCGATCCAAACAGTGTCTATTCCTCGACTGGAGCTTTGTGCCGCCCTTTTGCTTGCACAATTAGCTTTAACTCTTCTGAAGTCTTTGAATATCCACGAAATTCCAGTACACCTGTATTCTGATGACATGGATGTATTGTATTTGCTGAAAGACCATCCTTCTCGATGGCCAACTTTTGTGGCAAATCGCTGTTCTGCCATACACCCTTCTACTTCAAGCTTCATGGAAACATGTACGCTCACAGGAAAACCCTGTAGATCTCGCTAGTCGTGGCAATAATCCTGACGAGATGCAGTCGGCAAAACTGTGGTGGGCAGGTCCTGATTGGATATCTTTTTCCGCTAGCGATTGGCCTCTTTCTCGAGATCCATTGAAAGATCGCAGGAATGAAAAAATCAGCCTGGGAACTGCTTGTACAGTCTCGACCATGCCACAGAACTTCCACACTCATTCTTCACTGCAAAAGAAATCTTCCCTTTCGCAGAGCTGCTCGATAAAATGTCGTCATACCTTAGACTGACCAACATCACAGCCTCCTTGCTGCGATTTTCGTCTAAAACCAAACCTGACTTATTCAAGCCTGATGCAACTTCTGATCTATTTCAACACCAAAATTGGGCCAACGTTCAACAGTTTGAGATCTATGTATCATCTCAAGAACGCGAACGAGCCAAACTAGCTTGGGTGTATTTTGTACAGAGAATTCATTTCTCTCACGAAATCTCAACCCTGATTACTGATAATGAGTTATCTAAGTCTCACCCTCTCTGCAAGTGTTGCCTAATAGTAGTTGAAGGTATCTTGAGACTTGGAGGCAGGCTAAAGCATTCATTGCTCGAATTTGATGAAAAATGCGCTATGACTCTTCCATCTGGTAGCCCTTCCACCGAGATGATTGTGCGCAGATGCCATGCCATAACGCTTCACGGCGGGACTCAGATCACTCCGGCAACTCTTCGTCGAGATTTTTGGATTCTCAAAGGTAGGCAAATTGTCAAAAAGGTCATCTCCAACTGTGCAGTCTGCATTCGGTACAGAGCCTCAACTATGTACCGGAGAATGGCACACTTACCCAGACCCAGTGTACAACCAGCTCGTCCTTTCCTCAAATCTGGTGTGGATTATGCAGGGCCTATTCCCGTGCGTCCAGCTCCAGGGCGAGGGCGAGTATCAAGCAAGGGTTATGTTGTCGTATTTATATGTCTGTCAACCAAAGCAACTCTATTTAGAGGTTGTCTCCGACTATTCGTCGAAAGGATTCATCGCTGCATTTCGCAGATTCAGTGCTAGGCGTGGTCACTGCTCTGAACTTTTTTGCGACTAAGGGCCCAATCTTGTAGGTGCAGAAGCTGAATTACGAGACATGTTTCAGAAGTCTAGTGCCTTTTCTTTTACAGTGTCTGACGATCTCTCAGAATTACAGACCAACTGGCACTTCAACCCCCCTGGTGCCCCGCATTTTGGTGGTATCTGGGAGGCGGCAGTGGAGTCTGTGAAATTTCACTTGAAAAGGGTGATCGGTGATCATACCCTTACTCATGGTATAACGGAGATATGGTGTGCTCACGCGCAGCGTGATTTTGACCTCAGCCCGGGCGTCTGTCCAATCAGAACGCGACCGGGAGTCGGGTTGCGTTTGAATGTAGATGGGATGTTTGACGATGTTTGATGCATGTTGTAAAGGAGATATGGTGTGCTCACGCGTAGCGTGAGCTCTCAGCCAATCAGATTTCGACCCCAGGCAAGCGCTCGTCCAATCAGCACTCGCGCATCTTACAACCACTTGATGATCCCATGTGTCAGTTTATACACGTCCTAAGTGATTTTACGCACTCTTGACACCTAATTTTGGATTCTGACCAATAATATCGTGAGTTTTGATGTGATGAAGGATTTTGATGCCTGTTTCAAGGCTGTTGAAAAACGTGGTTCCAATATTCGCAGGTCTGTAAAATATTCCTGGGGGGACTTATGATTCGTAAAACTTATTATGTTTTCAAAGAAAAAAATTCAATTCTTGAAAAATGTGAGCATTACTTTAACTAAGCTTGTTCAGTGGAAGGTTCTCTTTGTTTCCATTCCTTACTGAATTCTTACATTTGATACTGAAATGTAAACATATTGCCGTGGCCTTCGGTGTTCTCATAAAACTTGTAGCAAGAGTTGGACATATTGATTTGGCGAAAAAGTGATGTAACGTGAGTACGTGACTTTCTGTAAACTGGATAACTGATGATGCCAAGAAAGTAGAGTTATTCAAAACTTAAATCACATTTGATTCGATTCATTCTCAAATTGATGGATCCTTAATTTTTTCTCCATCCTGAGCCCACATCTCGGTTTCCGGACAAATTTGTATAATATCTGAGTACGGCCTCTGAAGCCATGGAAATCAGATCAAATCTCCTATTCCTACAAACCCTGCGTTGTTCTGGAGCCGTGAATTGAGGATTTGAGGTACAGAAGTGCATTTTACCATGAATCGGTCGAAAAATTACGAGAAAAAGTTTTCCGTGGATCGCATTCGATATGTTCTTTCAAATACCATATCGGAATCTCTGAGGTACTTTCGGTCACATTAACGGTTGCTTCCGGCGCACCGTGCCAAACCGACGAATTTTATCCTCAAAATATTATTTGAGAAGAGGAATTCTAATTTTCCCAAAGCTAATGGTGGAGAAATTATTTCGATGGAAAAGCAGAGAAATATTTCCGGGAATACCCATGTACCAAAACGTATTCGTTCAATGTTCGTTGCACTTGATCCAATAAGAGATAGCTTCTCGCAAAATGTAACATTGTTATTGAAAAAAAAAACCGCACCAGGGGGAAAAAATTTAGAAGTGATGGGATTTGAACTCGGATCATGGGATTGAGATGCAAAAATGCCGACCACGCGACCACGAGCGACATCACTGGAATTAGCATAAATGTTGTATATAAACCGCAGCCCTGACATGGGGGCTTGGCATTTGATTCATTCTCGATTCTAGTCGTGTCCTTTACATTTTACGATGAGATCATATGTATCAACATCACTCAGTCGTGTCGAACAATTACAGAATATAATTTTATCGCGTAAAATGTCAAGCGATTCGTGGCTGGCTCATATCGGCTGCTACAGTAAACAACCAATATGGCTGACGGTGGGGTCTGCGCAGATCGAGACGGAAATCTGTCCTCCGTGTGAGCACACCGTATCTCATTTACACCATGCCCTTACTTATGAGGAGCTCTCTACACTCGTCAACCAAATCGAAGCCATTCAGAACTCTAGGCCCCTTGTGCCTATGTCAGATGATGTCCAGGATTTGAGTCCTATCTGTCCATCACACTTCCTGATTCAGACTGACTCATTCATACTACCGGGAAAAGATGTCTCTGAAGTCAAAATTCCAGCTGGCGAGAGGTGGTTGCTCGTACAGCAAATGCAACAGCAATTTTGGAAGAGATGGTCACGCGAGTATTTGCAATCTCTACAGCGCAGGAACAAATGGACCTCAGTCGTCCAAAATTTGCAACTCGGTGACCTAGTCATCATCGAAGCTGAAAACACACCTCCTGCTACCTGGCCCTTGGGCCGAGTGATCGAGATACACCCTGGAGATGATGGTCTCGTCAGGGTGGCTTCAGTAAAGACTTTAATATCAAAATTCCAGAGACCTGTCACAAAGCTAATAAAGCTCTGCAGTGACACTGAGGTCTAAACCAGTATGTTCCAGAAGAAGATAAAGGCAAGTTTGATGCCTATATTGATTGATTCTTTGGCCATATGTACATATTTTGATTTTTTTTCCGATTTCCTTCTTCACTTTATGAAGGAAGTGGGCGGAATGTTCAGAATTTTGATTTATTCTCTGGAATAATAATGATCTATTTCAATTTGAATTATTCAAAAATTCACAAAGTGTTGGATTTAACTTGATTTTGTAGAATATTGTATAACTGACATTCAAACTGTCAATTTTAGCGCGGCGCGACCGTCTGCTGACATGTCACAGCCTGTCTTCCTCTTTGCTTCGCTTCCGCTCCACGCTTCCATTATCTATCTATCGTTGGCCATGGCAGTACTCATGCTTTATTGAATAAATTTCAAAGTCATTTATTATAATTCGGAGTGCACTTATTGATCGGCCTGACCCGCTATAAACTTTATAAACAGGTAGATATAATCTGCTCTATCGATCAAGAATCTCTCATAGGAATCTACAAGTCCTAAAAAAGCCTCTAATTCCTTCGTATTTCTTGGAATGGGAGCTTCATTTATCGCCTTGATTTTGGATTCACTCGGTTTAAGACCTTCTCTGTCTATAACAAAACCTGATATTTCAATCTCTTTTTTGAAGAAGTCACATTTCTTCAAATTCACTCGTAATCCCGCGTTTTCTAACCGTTCAAAAATCTTCATCAGGATTTGAAAGTGTTCGTGATCATTTTCTCCTGTGCAATAAATATTGTCAATGTAAATTTCTGTGTGTTTGATCCCTTTCAAAATATCTTCTAAAATATCTTGAACTTCTGCTGGATTTGATGCTATTCCTTCTCCTAACCGTGTATATCTATGTAAAACTTCGTGAGAAATAATAGTCAGTGCGTCTCTAGATTCGTCATCTAGTTCAAATTGCATGAAAGCGTGAGTCAAATCAATCTGTGACCATTCATTTCCAATTCTTAACGTGTTGAAGATTTTCCCTTTTAATCGAATCGGGTGTCTCTTTTTTATCAATTGTGGATTCACTGTAAGCTCAAAATTTCCACGAATTCTAACTTCTCCATCCGATTTTATAACTAGGATTATGGGTGTTGCCCGTTTATTGCATGAAACTGGTTCTAAGTTCCCTAGTTCCACTAGCCTCTGTATTTCCTTTGATATCCTTCCGGTTAAAGCAAAAGGAGCATGACAAGGTCTCATTTGTATCGGTTTTACGTTGTCTTTGAAAACTAAATGTATCTCCTTCCCTTTATAACACCCCTGCGTGTTAGAAAAAAGATTCGAAAATTCTTCGATTATTTGTTCCCTTATATCGTCCCCTTGTATACTCAGTATATTCGCGGAGTTTGTATTTCGTAAAACTTTTAATGGCCATAGTCCAAAAGATGCAAGCCATCGGCGTCCCAACAATATAGGCCCTTTACCTCCCATTACATACATGTCAAGGTGCTGTTCCGTACCATTAAATTCGATATGCATCGATTTCAAAATTCCTATTGGATTTAATAGAATCCCTCCATAACTTGTCAGAATAAAGTCACATTTACTCAAAGGGACTTTTCGAGAAATTCTTTTCCGGTTGAAATCTGAAATTGCTGTTACGTATGTACCAGTATCTAATTCCATCCGAACCGAGACATCGTTAATAACTACGTCAAAATATGCAGGATCCGCAACAATTTTGTGACAGATTCCATCAGAGTTCATTTGAGGAATTGAATAAAAATCTTTGTCAGAATCTGAATCATTGAGTTCTGTATTTGTATCGAGATGTTTCACTTGCTTATCTTCATCATTCGATTTGGTGTTATCTAATTTGCTTATAATACCAAAAATTGCATTCTCTCCATGTTCCTTGATACACGCTTTTCCTGAATGTCCTCTCTCATGGAAAAAGTTACAATCTCTATCTTTGTATCTACAATCTTTTGTGGAATAATTATCTCTCATTCCGCAACAAGTACAAATTTTATTGTATTTACTCGACTTTGAATCTCGCATGTACTTAGATTTACCTTGATTGTATGTCGTTTGTTTCTGCTGATGTTGATGACCCAAATGTTAAACCGTAGAGTTGTTGTGAACACGTTTTGTAGCATTGCCATTCCGTGCTGCTGCTTCTCTGGTTGTAGCAATTTCCACCGCCTTCTTGTATGTAAGGTTCTTTTCGCTGAATAGAGCAATCCTGGTATTCCGATCTGCTAGGCCGCTCACCAGTTGATCACACATTGCATCGTCGAGATTATCAAATTTGCAATGAAGCGCCAATTCCTTCAGTCTTGCGATGTAGTCCGAGACTGATTCACCATTATTCTGTCGATCTTGATGGAATGTGCATCTCTCCATCCGTATGCTTTTCTTGGGGCATAAATGTTCACTCACAAGTTTATTCAAATCGTCAAACTTTTTATCTTTCGGATGATCTGGTGCGCATAACTCCTTGATGAGCTTAAGGGGGTGCGGAAGCTCTACCTTTACCGTCCTCGGATTTCATCACAAAAAAAATCCATTACTCCAGCATTACGCAATATCTCGGGAAAAGGGCTATATTAGGCTCTTCCTTGGAATCGCAGCTATCTCCTCGTAAATTTTCAGGGTGATTCATCATGATTTGGAGGAGAAAAGAGCTTTCTCAGTTACCAAAATAGTGGTTGTTTTACTGAGACAGGTCTTTTCTCCTCTGAATGACAACGAATCACCTTGAAAATCCACGAGGAGGTAGCTACGATTACAAGGATGAGCCTAATAGAGCCCTTTTGCCCCAACTCATCCTAAAAAAATCATAAAAAATCAAGTACTATCACGAGCCTGTGAACACTCATAATGTCAACAAACGCGTGTGAGCTGGGCGTTTAGTTGCGGGTTCGCCGCGTCATCTGACACCGTGTAGATGTTTCACGGCTTCCCGGTGCTCTCGCGGGTGATGGGATGGTTTTCATTTAGTGTGTGCTAATACTTCAGTGTCGGTGGTGATGTTTGGTGCAACTGCGAGATAAGGCCAACCCTGGCTACAACGCGGCATCGGCGTTTCCCATCTCCTCAGCAACACCCGGTCGGCGTCGACTGCTCGCATGAACGCCGGACGCCTGTTTCTTGGACGTGAGTATCGAAATAAATCATACATCTTTCCAGTGAATAGTGCACTTCGGTGGTGCTCAAAGTCATTATAAATCGATTGTGCTCAAAACTGTCTAGCTATGTCGTGTACTTCAATCATGGGCAAGGTTATAAGTCAGCTACTTTAGCCATGTCTTTCAATAGGGCTAGATGTCAACTCATCTGATTTTGAAGATTTTTCTCATGGATTAGCTCTAACCTAGGAGTTTTTATATTCGAAAGATTTTAAAAATTATGATTTTACCATTAGAAAAGGTTTGAGTTGTCAATAAAGGCATTTTCTTGACTTTTTGTCATTTCCAGGACCTCGTCATTTGAAACAGAGTTCTACGTTATGGCTTGAAATTCATCCAGAACTTCTGAGATATCATCTGCACTTTTTAGCATATTAGTGGAGGCTCATAGAAATATTTTTAACAGTCCTCTGCCATCCTTGGAAGATTTGAAGGTCCATACGGTATGGTACTCTAATTTGAAAGTTGGCGATATTCTGAATAGACACTCAGTATAGTGAGTTGGCCAATCAATTTATACTCTAAACTGCTTACAAATGGTGAGCATTCTCTAATAGTTATAATGTTAGAAGCTTCATGGTTTTCTCTTATTCCTTAAAGAAAATTCCAAAACTTGGTCATCAGGTGTTATATACTACACCGCAAGTTGCAAAAGTGAATTCTTTAGGCTTTTATATGAATCATATGGAGCCTCAATCATGCCTTTGCCCTATTGCGTATAGAAATTTCTTATGACAACCTCAAGTAAATTACTGCTTCCAGGTGCAAGCAGAACTCAATCACTCGTGTCGACTCCTGGTCTCTAATGGGTTCTTCTATAGAATCAGTCAACCTATTTCTCTCCACTCTCCCTAATACTAACGGTATTGAGGGCTCATACAACTTTGTAAGTATTCAGATTGTGAAAGCTTCACATCTTTAATCTACATTCTGAGGTCTTTGAGGGAGAAAATCATATCTAAAAATATACTTATTTCAGCTGCTAACAATCAATTAGTCTCAAAATGATGCAGGATTTACCCTTGTAAAATGATGTGGACTGAATCCTATCCCTGAATATTAACCATTTCATACTTTTAGATATTACCTGTTGGTGATGACACGCTCCATCGATGCAAGCAACCTCATCTCATATTTGAAGCTCAACTGTTTTTTCTATACCAGCACACTCTAGATTATGGCATTTTCCAGGTGTCCAATCATTTCTAACTTTGTGAATTAGATAGTACTGTTGCAACATTTATGGAAATTTTTCTATTAAAGAAAAATATGAATTACTAAAGGATAACTGATAATTTCATCTTCTTAGGTTAATTTTGGTGAAACTTTTCCAGATCAAATATGGGTTTGATGCAGTTCATAACCAAGTTGAGCAGTCATGAAGATTAATTGGTTTTGAGGTCTCTATTCGATACCACAAATGCTTGCCTTCCCTCCGCTCACAGTCGAATAACCTGGTAGAGCCTTCTGTTTGCCTATATCACTGCATAATAAATGCACCCACTCCAGGGTGCATGAAAAATGCAAGATATTCAACCAAAATACCAAGTTGAGCAGGAATGAAGATTGATTGGTTTTGATGTTTGCCTTTCAGATGTCTGTTTGTTTATATCACTGCATGATAAATGCACACACTCCTTGGGTGCATAGAAAATGCAAGATGTTCAACTACAGTACCAAGTTGAGCAGTAATGAAGATTGATTGGTTTTGAGGTCTCTATTAGACACCAGAAATGTTTGCCCTCCCTCCGCTCAAAGTTGATATGTCCTGCTTCAGCCATCTGTTTTGGTAATATTACTGCATAGCAAATGCACCCACTCCTTGGGTGCATAGAAAATGCAAGATGTTCAACTAAAATACCAAGTTGAGCAGTAATGAAGATTGGAAAAATTGGGCCGGCGCGCGCGGTAACACCAAGCAGAACACAGCTCCGGATGATCACCTCGAATTTCGTTTTCCGTAAGCAAAACCAGTGACAAGGAACTTCTACACCACTAAAACCGCGACCCCGGAGCGCGTTAAACAATAAAGTTTGTGTTTCCGTGCAGTGTCTGTTGAATTTTCCAATGTTTATGGGTGCTGTCGAGTGCGAGGTTAGGTCTGTGTTGTGATCGAAGTGCTGGAAATAGCGCGCCATCTACCGTGCTTGGGTATCACTAGAACAAGATAACAGCGCTGCTCTACTCTATCAACAGAGAGGCAGCATGGGGAAACCAGACCCTCCGAAACTTCAGACCACGAATAAAAACCTCGCGCAAAACCCGCCACAAAACAACACGATCAAATCTTTCCTCAGATCGGGAACTGGACTACAGAGTAAACCGGGATTGAGGGAACCCAAAGAGATCGATATGAACACAACAGACGAAAAATTGCAATTAATTCTCGAAAAATTATCCGAACAAACAAGAGAAATCCAAGATCTCAACAAACGGATGAGTGAGTACAAAGATCTAGTACGAGACACAGTCACTGAAATTGTTGCTAGCAAAGAGGCAGAATGGAACGAAGAGAGAGCAGCACTGATAAGGAGAGTGGAATATTTGGAACAGAGAGAGGAGGCAAAAATGAGACAAGAGAAGAGAAACAACATCATCATACGAGGTCTCCAGTTGGAAACCCACAACAGTCAACGTGAAGTCGAATCGTTCTTGAACGAGAACCTGCAACTGTCAATTAAGGTAGCAGAAGCAGTGCCAATACAGGTATCACGGGGCAAAAATCTCATCGTTGCAAAAATTTCCTCAATGGAGGAAAAAATTAGCATCATGCAAAATAAGAGGAGACTGCAAGATTCTTCGATTCCGATAGCCAGCGACAGGACGAAAAAGGAGCGAGACACGCAACGACAAATTCACTCAATAGCCGAAGAACTGAAAAATGAAGGGAAAACTGTCACGGTTGGCTACAGGAAAGTTATTGTAGATGGGGTAACCATGGTTTGGAATGACGATGGTAAGCTGTACCCTAAAACTACAAACAGAGGCAGCCCACTCCAAGACCCACAACGCAGGAGATCACCGAGCTACCCTCGAGAAACGGCCAGCGCCTGATGCAGATGCTCTACACCCAGCGACAAAAACCAAAGCGTAACACCATTCATGAATCTCTCCAATTTATCATTTTTTAGCCAAAACTCTTCAACACTGACTTTTCATGAGGATTCCTCCCCAAACTTGATAGTAGAGCCAAATGCCAGTAGCCAGATTGCTCCTTTTAAATCATTCTTATCTAATCCTACTCGTCCCTCTAGCCCATCTCGAGAAACTAGAGTCAATCCATTTGGAAACATGGGTACGATCACCTTCTGGAATCTCCATGGATTCAGTAATTTCAATAATCTTCCACGAGACGATATCCAGAATCTTTTCGATAAATGTATGATCTTCTGCTTCACAGAATCATGGATTAGTCAAAAAATATCACAAATACCTCGCTTTGCAGCAAAATTCCAACTGTTTGATGTGCCCGCGAAAAAGAACAAGGTAAGAGGCAGAGCGAGTGGTGGAATTGGCATCTTTATCGACCCGGATAAATTCAAGAACCCGACGGTCTGCGAAACTCAGGATTCTTTCATTGCCATTTCTGGATTCATCAATGGACTGGAGTGTCTAATCATCAACGTCTATCTAAGCCCAAGCGATACAGAAGCAGATTTTCACAACGAACTGACTACCCTATCCACGTTTCTAAGAAGGAAATTCGAGAAATTCCATGGAACAGTAATTATAGGAGGAGATTTTAACGCCAGGATAGGCTTCGCCAATCAAGTAGCAGAGGAAACACTCCAAGACTCACCTTTCTCCTATACCAGAAACTCAAAAGATAAAACTCTCAACAAACATGGCTCTCTGAACTTTTGGAAGAATTCGAAAACTTGGGTCTCGTAGTTCTGAATGGGAGGAGCACATCAGACGCTACAGGTGACTATACTTTCATGAATGAGAGAGGTTCAAGTACCATAGACTATATTTGGACAAACTTTACGGGCCTCCGATATTTGCTGGACATGAATATACTAATCGTGGGATCATCGGATCATCTCCCAGTACAAACGATGTTACAACTTGATCAACTTGATCAAGACGACAATATCGTGGACAATGAAATTCCCACCTCAAATAGCAGATTCAAATGGTCCCCAAGAAAAGAACGTGCATATCTCAACAGAATGGCCGAAAAATTCAGATATGATGATTCATCTAGTAATTGTGTTCATACTTTGAGCCAAACCATCATCAATACAATCATGGAAACTGCTAAAGAACTCGACATGGAACTCAAACCCAGAAAACGGCAGAGCCCACGATCCTACGGTAAGATTTGGTTTAATGCTAAATGTCACATAGCCAACAAACGACAACTAAAAGAACTACGCACTTGGCGGAAAACTAACAGCCCGGAAGCGAAATCAAGATACTTTGAAGCAAAGAAAACCTATAGAAACCTGTACAAATCCACGAAGAAAGAATTCATCTGTAAGCAACAAGCCAATATAAGCAACGTGAAAGACCCCAAAACTTTCTGGATAACTGTCAAAAACATGACCAAGCGTGAATGCGCCGAGTGCCCCCTTACAAAAAGTGCCGTGACAAGGTTCTACTCTGAAATGTTCCCCCCGCGGACAGCTCCATTCCTCACCTACCACGATGCGAGACATCGCATTCTAGACAAACCCTTCGATCATGAGGAGATTGAAGATGTCCTATCCTCATTGAAGAAGAACAAAGCCCCCGGACCTGATGGAATACCTAACACATTTTTTGAGAAACTTCCAGGAGTCTGGATCGAACATATCCGGATACTATTCAACACGATCATGGAAACAGGAATCATCCCAGACGATTGGTGTACCTCCGAAGTACTGCTATTTTACAAGAAAGGAGACAAATTACAAACCAGCAACTATAGAGGCATAGCTTTGATGAGAGCGATTACAAAAATCCTCACAACCGCAATAGCGAACCGCATCAAGAAATGGTCAGAGTCCAACAACATCCTGCCTGAGTGCCAGGCGGGATTCAGAAGTAGAAGATCATGCGACGATAATGTATTCACGCTGCAAGCACGAATCCATCTCGAACTCTCCAAACAAAATGGAAAACTTTACGCAGGCTTCATCGATTTCAAACGAGCATTCGACTCGGTAGATCATGAAACCTTATGGCAAACACTTTTTGAGGCAGGAATCAGCGCTAAAATCATTTCCATACTTCAAGAATTGTACGAACAAGCAAAAATGCACATCAGGCTAAAAAAAGGCGAGAAAACCGATGATTTTAAGATCAGCGAAGGAGTCTGGCAAGGTGACCCGCTGAGCCCTCTACTCTTTGCGCTGCTCCTATCCGACATCTTACAATTCTTCAAAAATAGAGGCCACGATAACGTGGCTCGAGACATCGACATCCTCTTGTTCGCAGACGATCTCACCATCTTGGCAAAGAACCCAGTAGACCTGCAACTCAAGCTGGATACACTATCTAAGTATGCATCGTTGAAAAAACTAACGATTAGCGAAGAGAAATCAGTGATGATGAAATTCAAAAAGGGAGGACGACCCAAGTACGAAAAGCCAATCTACCTCAACGGAAAAGCACTAAAAGCAGTCAGACAATTCACCTACCTAGGTGTCACGTTTGCCACATCAGGCTCCTTCAACGCAGGCTTGGAAAATGCCCTCTCAAAGGGTAAAGTAGCACTAGGATCTATATGGAAAATTTTACACTCAGGGAGTCATTCCAGCTGGTTCGCAGCACAGAGGCTATTTAGTTCTACGGTAAAGTCAACCGTTGTGTACGGCATGGGCGTATGGGGGCTCTTGCACAAGGACCAGATAGAAAGCATCCAAACCTCATTCCTGAAAAGACTGCTATACTTGCCAAGGTGCACACCGGGATATCTACTACGGCTGGAAACAGGTAGCTCATCTTTGAGCTGGGAGGTGGTAAAACGTGCCCTACAGTACTGGCTAAAATTACTTGACATGGATCCCAACAGATACCCACGACAAATGTATGAATTACTAAGATCCCTAGCACTCAAAAACAACCCATCGTCAAATAAGTTCAACTGGTTCGCTCAACTCAAGTCGATATTGGAGCTTACTGGCCATGCCTACCTCGTGGACACAAACTGCACAAAAACCATAAAACTCGCACTCCCCAACATCGAGGCCCGCTGGAAGAATATTTCGTTCATGGACGACGTTGAAAAGGCACTCCACTCCACCTATAATCCATTCTACAAAGACATCAAAGACTTGAGTGTGCCGCAACTAGAACCATACCTGACCCTCGCTCTGCCTCAATCTTACGTGAAAACTTTTGCCGGGTGTAGATTAGCTGGCAAATACACGATCAGCTTTTTCATTAACCGAATTCCATATAGAATACAGTCTCAAAACATCTGCACAATGAGTAATTGCAACGCAGAAGAGACGATGCAACACATCCTTTTTGAATGCCCTATGTACAGAAATCTAAGAGAGAAATATTTAAAAGACGCTGGGCTGCTAGAGCTTCTGCAAAACTACGACCTTGATAAAATCAAGAATGTACATTTCTACCTCAGTTCGATTTTAAAATTACGTTCGTTCATTCATAACGAGTGTTATGCTGATTAGTCCCGAACGGTTCCTGTAATTTTTCCATCACGAATGTTAATCTATTTGCTATGTGTACCTCTACTGTGGAGATAGACTAGAATTTATATGTATATGTAGACGATAGTGGTGAGAACTATCTCACCCGATTGTAATGGGCACGCCCACATGCAATTATTTTGAATAAAAAAAATAAATAAAAATAAAAATAAATGAAGATTGATTGGGTTTTGAGGTCTCTAGTGCTTGCTACAGATGTTTGCCTGTCCTCCGCTCACAGTCGAATAACCTGGTACAGCCATCTGTTTGTCTATATCACTGCATAACAAATGCACCCAGTCTTTAGGCGCATAAAAAATGCAAGATATTCAACTAGAATACCAGGTTGAGCAGGAATGAAGATTCATCTGTTCTGATATCTCTATTTGGATAACAGCAGTGTTTGCCTTCCCTCCGCTTACAGTCGAATGTCCTGGTTCAGCCATCTGTTTGTTCAAATCACTGCATAACAAATGCACCCAATCTTCGGGTGCATAAGAAATGCAAGATCTTCAACTAGAATACCGGTAAAGTTGAGCAGGAATGAAGATACATCTGTTCTGAAATCTCTATTTGGACACCGGAAATGTTTGCCCTCCCTCCGCTCAAAGTTGATATGTCCTTCTTCAGCCATCGGTTTTGGTAATATTACTGCATAGCGAATGCACCCAATTCTTGGGTGCATGAAAAATGCAATGTATTGAAGTAAAATAACACATCTATGCATGTCAAGATACACATTCCCAGTGAATTTGTGAGAAAGATGTGTATAAACAGCATCCAAAGTGGAGTTTTGGACAGTACTCTGCAAATTTGTTTTCAGTAATGTGAATCTCTACTTATGCATGCAAAACGCATGTGATTGCTGCATGTAAATGCTAAGGAGGAAATAGGAGTAACTCGTACTGAGAATTTTCTCATCTCTCTGCATGAATCTTTGCACTCAGATACACACACTTCTGTGTGTAAAAAACAGCAAAAAGTTCATCTTAAGACAGTGACCAGCAGTGACAGAGGTGAATATTAAACCATAGAAATATAAGATCAAATCTCTATGGATCAAATTCATCGCTGCTTATGTCAGACTGTCGAGTGCTTGAGATAGATGTCTACGAATAGACATCAAGAAGCCACGTATCAGTCACTAGACCCAGCCTACATGCGACCACCTAGGTCGGTAAAAGTAGAGCTTCCGAACCCCCTTAATTGTCACGATTCCATATTTTGTTAGTAGTATGGCTACCTTTTTTATATCCGTCGTGATGTCATTTGCCACAAAATATAACTCCATCCGGTCGATGTAGTCATCCCAAGTTTGTTTATTCTTATGGAATTCCATAGTTTCCATTTCGTCTGATTGTAAATCGGCTATTCTTGAGATCTCACCAATTGAATTATCCAAAGTACAAAATGTGTGATATATCTCTTCTACAGAAGTCGATGCACTTTCCGACCCAGAGTCCTTGACTCCTACTGTTGATTGTTTTTCTTGAAGTGGTTGTTCACCAAGCGATGTTGGAGTGCTTCTATCGCTCTTGTCAGTTTCCGCTGATATCTGTACACGGAGTGATTTTCGTGAAATGTCGACTTCTCTTCTTTTCGTTTCGAATTGAATATCACGAATTTTTCTCGATAAACTGCGTAAAATGTCCAGCGATAGCAGATTGAGATGTGGCCTTATTGGAAATTGATCCAATAGATCAATCAATCCCAGCCTCTGTAGTGTCTGTATCGATATTCCAGTGAGATCTGGAAAGTCACCTGGTGGTAAGTCGATTGTAGTCATGAAGATTTCTTCATCAGTTCGAGACGTCTTTTATTGTTTACCCGTCGCTGAGTACTTGTAGGTTTCCTCGTCGGATTTCCCTCATCTTTGTCAGATTAATGTGTTATCCTCGTCGGATGTCTTCTTCAATCTTCGTCAGATTGATTCTTTTATCCTCGTCGCCAATTGTAATGTATGTAGACTTGGGAATATTTCTCTATAATAAGTTCAGTAGTTTATCCAATATGATGTTACGAGCGATGGCTCAGTAAGCACTAAAATCCACCATTAGAAGCATGTCTTATATATTATCGCATATGTCCTATTTAATATGAATATGCGTAGGCACACAGAATAGAAGCGCTGACCGATGATCATCTTTTCATCATCGTAAGAGGAAATGCAGTTTCCTATTCTGCAAGCTTCCATGCACTTCATCATACTTCATTCAAGCAACTGTCGAGTATGCATTTTACATTTGCAATACATTACAAGCCTGATCAGCTGAATTGGCCGAACTCGTTCATGCGTAAAAATCGTTGCAAGTAATTATGCATCTCAGTTCCCCCGGACTATACTCCGAGAGTACTGAAATGCGTACTCATCGCACGAAACGACAGGAAAGGGATTGCTCAATAGTCCCCCAAGCTCACAGATGGGATGTAACGATTTGCGAAAAATCAGTTTTAAAAAAATAGCCTTTCTTTTCCTTGACTGTAAGGAATGTTTATCAATGCTTATGATAGCGCAAGTTCAATCACCTGCTCGAGCCTGAATGCGTGAAATTCATTTGAATGAGTGTAAGAGAGACAGAAGTACACTATCTATAACGTGAGTAATAGGGTATCAGCATTGTGTATGTACTGTGTAAGCTATACGTGTAGCAACGAATAATAAGAGGAACCAATGGACTGACCGATAACTCACTATAGTATATATGTGCTATATATACGCATTCAGAGTCGATGTACTCATTTCCGAAATATGTGTTGATAGCAATATTTTTGTTTGCAGCTTATACAGATGAGCCCGTTGTCGAGATACACGCGTGACTTTCCTCAGTTATAAATTCAGTGGGTATACTGCTTCCACGGAATACCTCATGCACAGCTTCCCGAGGAGTGAACAAACACGATGTATCTTGGCACTGTCTCTGTACATTGACACAATCGATTCTAGTGCTCGAACTCACGAAATGCAGAGTCAATGGACCTGGGCTGTTCGAGCTCCTTAAGTATAATTTTGAATCTATCATGTTACAGACAGATGTTCGCGATTTTCATATCACTTTAATTTTATGGACGAATTTATGTATCTTAGTTACGAACTTTTCATGAGAAATTTCCTCTTTCGAAAGATTTTTCCATCAGAATCAAGTGAGTTTTATGAAGATTTTCATGCAAATGTTTGCTCTCGACGAGAGCTAATAGAGTCTGGGTTCGTGTCAGGGTTAACGTACCACCAGCTGGGTACCATTTGCGAGGTTGTGGAAATTATGAATAAATATATAATTATCTGGGCACTTGAGTTGCGTGAAATGATATTCGCCACTGGATCTCAGCTTGGCCGCTTCCTCTCGAACATATGGATATACTCACGTTTTCCGATGCTTGGATCGATCGAACTCCTCGTACTTTCGATCGATCGTTCGGGGATGTGATCTTAAGGGAGACTGCACTCTAGCTGAAGAATACTAAAAGAGCATGCTATGGCTACACGTTACTCATAAGAAAAAATATGAGCAACAAAGAATGCACTTCGAACCCTTATTATGAAAATTGAGCTGTATTTTGGTCGGTTTCCTGAATATTACGATTACATCGATCGAACCGCTCGTTCTCAAGTTTGGTACGTGATAATTACGTGTACCTTGGCTTAAATCGTAGGTAATCGAGTTATTCACTCGATTAAATCGTGAAACAGGATAACGCCGTCACCTGAGACAAGAATTCGATCGATTCAAGGTCGATTTTTATGAAATCGACAGCTAAAATATATCATGCGAGTATCTACGATAGCTGGTGCAATAAAAGTTATTCTAATACAAAAACTACTCAGAATGGTGCATATTATATGTATATGGGTGGCTCCATGCATGGAAACTCGCTTGCCAAAGGAGGGCCTGAAAATATTGAAAAATATATTCTGGGAATTGAAGTATTGGGTATTTTCTCATGAAAATTCGATTTGTTCACTTGACTAGAATTTATTCGAGATATTATGATGATTTGAGAGATCCTGTGAATTTTATGATTCTATATAATCCAATACCACGAGCTCACCCGTGTACATCGAATTTTCTGAATTATTATTTCAATGAAATTACTCTTTGAGTCTTGAATTATCGAAAATGTGACTCTCGTCTTCGATCCGTCATTTTGAATACGTCCGTCGGTAACATATTTCAATCGATACGCATTAGTTCTTATTTTCGCAATAATGAACCTTACTCGCATGTGCCGGGTATTTCAGGGAACAAAATGATTTTGATTCCGCGATTAGTGGGCCGAACAAACAGATTTTACGTGTTTCGGTCAAAAACGCGGGCTTGCGGAATAAATTAGTCAGAATCCTCCAAGGAACCGAACCGGCATCAGATCACTGCGCTATGTCGGCTTCACGTGAGTCCATTCCCCATCCTGAGTATAGAGACGATTAGCCCGACTCTCCCAATCGGACCTGATGCATTCAGTTTGCCCACGTATGACGGTTATAAAAGTTCTCATGTCCCGCCCTGAATCATAATCGTCGCCAGGTTGACGATCATCCTGGCCCAGAGAGGGTCGCGATCACCTTATCCTACGTGCTCGCCGAGGCGGACCACTTGGGACAGCATTTATCTCTTACACTTACTTCGCGTCCCGGCGAGACCTGGTGCTCGCTGATACTGGTGTGTTTTTGGGTATAAGTCAACTATCCGCTGCTGGTGCTACGCGAAAGCGCGTAAGAGTTAGGGAGCGATTCTTGTCTGGGCATCCGTAGATATTGTATCGAGCAGCCAAACCCCCACTTTGAAACCGAATTCGGCGAATCGACCACATAAACACGCAATTTCGCGGACACAATAAAACATATCTACGCTAACTATATTGATTGGTTGAGTAGTAGCTTATCGATGAATTATCGGTACAGAAGGAGTATGCTACTACCTATATATTTGAATATATATATATATATATATATATATATATGAGAGTTTCCACGGAACTTTTAACTTTTGTGTTACTGCAGTGTTCCAGGAGTATTTTGAACTATTCGTAGTGCGCAGGAGTGGCATTTTATGGTATTTGGCATCGTTCAATATGAGCTACATTCTTTCTTGTTGGAACGCATCCTGATTTGTCAATAGCAGACCGCAAAAGATGATTTTTGGGTAGTTTACAAACGTACCAACGCGATTTTTTGAATTGATAAGGCTGTAACCAAAATACCTATGCCTCAACTACTTCGGTGGAATGATATATCCATCTACTAATCTCATATTTTGAGAAAAGCTTTGATTCAGAGGTGTGCGCTGATTTGGCTATGATATTAGTTCTCATTCATAGATGTAACCGAGTATTGAGGGAAAACTTTCTCTTGCTATTGTTTACGAAATTAATGAAATACCTTGGGCAAAATGGGGAATTAAGCAATGAGTTTCCAAAGTTAAAAAGAAGACAAATCGAATCCCGTTTGGCTTGTGAGTGTGCGTTGATCCGGAAAAATTTTATAAAGCTTCAAAGCTCATAAAGTTATCGCGCCACTGGCTCTCGAAACGGTCATTTTTTGATGGCATACTCAGGAAACGTAAAGCACAGGATTGGAATGTTGTGCTCTTTTTCCTTCATCACAGAAGGGATATAACCGCACTGTTCTGAGTTGCAATTATCGATCGGTATTTCTGTGAGAAGCTGAGGAGTAATATTTGAATCCGGATGGTAAGCTGAATAAGCCTTCAAATGTGATGTTATCGCGATTTTCTTGATTTTTACACAGTATACGGCTAAAATATGAACAAAATAAGTCCACAGTGTATTTTAGGAATTGAAATGAGACTCATAGCTCTTGACTCGATTTTGGAAATTTACCTCGAATTTCGGAGAAATCGAGGATGAAATTCATCTTAAAGTCAAGTCAGGCAAAATATAATCCGTATCGATCGTCTAGACAATGTTTTGAATCGAATCTATTCGATTGAAGTTGATTCACGAATGTTTCAAGTGTGTAATTCCGTACATGTCGTTCTGAACCAGATACCTCGGCTCGGAAGAGAGTGGCACCACTTTTTTCACATGTTTTCGAGGTCTAAGTATCACATGAAACCCATTTCAAACGTGTGCGATGAGAAAATTTTTTTTTTATTTCAGAGGGTCAATAGTTAAAAGTTCCATGGAAACTCTCATATATATATATCATCTCATAAGCGTGAGAATGCGATTGACTTGGAGCTATATTTGTACATTGATTAATACACGCCCATAATGCATATGGGTGTTTGTATTGGTATCCACAACTACTCACATATATGATTCCACTCACACGACTGATCCGATGGTCATTTGCGCAAGTGGCTGACTGAAAATTCTCATTTCTGAAACTGCTAGAATTATCTGAAAATTGCAGACATTGTACAGTCGAAAAATCATTGTACGAAGTACTATTTATTGAAACTCATCAAAATCGCATATTTTTCACTAATGTAAGCAAATATTGAATTAGTTACAGAATGATCAAATGGATGTCAGTTGTTCATACGGTAAGAAATTCAAACAGATCAAAATATTAACTGTATTATTAGAGCTTTTTTTGGTTTTCGATTGTCGAACTTCCTCTTGTTTTCCGCCAAGTGGTACACGTGCTGACAACGAATCCTTTTTGAAGGTATCGAATCTTACGCTTCTGAAACAACGTAAGTGTGAGGTTGTGTTGGTGGAAAACACGTACAAGGGGAGTCCGGAGTCTCCGGGTCCTGAAATCTCACCAAAATTTTTTTCCAATCTCGTACCACCTAGAATATGAAGAATCTAGAGTAACTCCGTCAAACGGGCCCTCTGTCCCAAGTTACAGCCTGTGACATTAGCATTGCCCATATAGGCCCATGTTAGAAAGTGATATATATAGATATACTAGCAATGTTGACGTTTCTGGCTGTAGCTCAGAACAGAAGGCCCATTTGACAGAGTTGCTTTAGAATCTTCATATTCTAGGTGGCACGAAACTGTGAAAAAATTTTGGTGAGATTTCAGGACCCGGAGACTCCGGACTCTCCTTGTTAGTTGGGATGCGTAGGATTTAAGACTTTCTGAAAGAATTCGTTGCCACCAAGTGTACATTTTTAGCATCATCTTGAACAATCACCTCCTCATGCTTGATCATCATGCCAACTAAGTGCTCACATTGTGCGTTTTTCGTGAAGATTATGGTATCTCTATGACAATTACACGTTACATGGTTGGATTAGACTTCGATCTTTCACATTTTCGAGCGCCAGGCACTACAGCTATCAATATTTCCCCATTCCCCTTGAACGTGCGATAAACACATTGTCTTAAATTCTGCTGCTGTTTATACTCGCTATCGCGTTGTTATGTTTTTGCCTTTAGAGATAGTTACAATCGGCAGTTAATAGGACAATTATATCACAGTCGAACGAAATCTGTACATCACAAGATCATAATTATTTTTAAAATAATTTGATCTCTCGTGGGCGAACCCCGAAGTCCCGTTTCAATGACCTTTCTTCCCCGTGCGGAAAAAAATTTTTCCCACTGCGCGCGTCTTTTCCCGTTCCATCAAATTAATATACCGTGCTTCAAAATGTCGTTCAAACGCCTTTTATTTCCCGTGCAATATTATACTTCCCAAGAAGATTATATTGCAAAAAATGGCATCAACCAATGATTCCTGCCAATGCAAAGTCCCGATACGATTCATCATCGAGTCCTAGATCATTATGAATGACTCCTGAACATCACGATGACGTCAATCCGTCCATACATCGAAAAATTCTCAGTCGAATCAAGCGATCCTATTACACTAAACGCCATGTATCGAATGAAGACAGAAGACTTTTCTATAAGATAAATGTCACGGAGACATCCATGAGAAGTAATCTGGAGATGATATCCACCAAGGCCGACAAGAGAGGAATTACTATAACAATCTCTAAAGGAGAATTTATCCCGGGAGTTGGAGAATTTCTTAATGATGAATCATGAGGAACTCGCAGTTGTTGACCCGTTAATCATTGTGACAAAATGAAGGAGGTCTGTTTCTACATCAATTATTGATTAGGCGGAGAAAGGCGTATTCGATTCTGATCCTTGCTCTGATTTAGTTACCGAAAATCCATCGAGAACCAATATATCATGAACTCATGATTCCATTAAATTGCATGAGGAAGAATAACCTGTGCGTAGAATTGTACCGTCTACCAATAGTCCGACTTACCTTTCGGATGAATGTTGATCGTTATTTCTTAATATTCCACCTCCGGACTCGCGAATTAAGAACAGCTGTGGATTGAACGGATTCCTCGACGAATTGTCCGTTACAGAGGATTCTGGTTTAGTTCCTCTGGACATCGTTAGTCTCTCCTCGAATATTTTGTACGACTTGATAATCGATGCTCTGGGCAAAGAGAGACAATATAGGAAAAACATACTGGTGAAAAAGATTGGAAGAGACGAATTTCTCTCTGGATCAGAATCTCATTATATTCGACTATCCTTCAATTCAATGATGAATATTACAAACAAGGAATAAGCTCCCCTGTGGGTGGCTGTTTGTAGTTTATGATTGTCTGTTGATTATTATGAGAGTTCAAATTTGATTTTGCTTGGAGGTTTTTAATAAATATGACATTCGCAATTTACTCATGAACTTGAATAGAATAATAGCATCAGTCTCGACCTGAGAATTATTCGTAGACCCTGCGAACCGTGCATTGTTGATCGGTTCAGAAAATCATTATCTCCAAACCGTCACATGCATTGATCACATCATCCTAATTCGAAGGAAATTGCTATTATTTTCGTTTCGGTTGACGAATTCCACAAGCTGTCAGTTCACACATTCCATTTCAAGTACCTCGATTTCGTTCGGAAACTTCTCCTGAGTGAATGTGATGGTAATCCCCTCACGATTATTGACAAGTACACGAAGAAGAGTACCCATGCAATAGACAAAGTCAATTCTGGTATTTTGACTTGAGACAAATGAAAGTAGAGGCAGACTTTCTTTCATGGTTTTTACATTCGTCGAAAATGTCACTCTGAACATCAATAGAATACACAGATCAATAGAAACAGATCTTCATTCCCCCCGAATGAATTCAATTCTAGCATTAGATTGAGTGAAGATGACCCGCCGAACGAACAAAAATCTACTATTGTCTTTATAATCAACTGCAAGGATTGCAAATTGGTGTATATCGGTACGAATATGAAAATGTTGGTTACGAGAGTAGCCGGACATGGACGATACGTCAAGAAAGAATCTCCAATCTCCTGCTTCAGCGGAGCATGTTCGAAATTCCAATCACTCCATAGAATGTTAGCTAATGATGGGAAATACAAAGTAAGATCATCCCCCGAAATGCTGAATATCAATCACCATTCCAACCTCAGGAATTTCAGAGTTGATATGAGGATACCTCCGGAACTTCTGACTTTCGCTGTTACAGCCTAGCTAAATTGTTTGTAGGACGATTTGTCAAAACTGACTTGTGAGATTATCTTCATTCGAATGTCCTGAAAGTGATCAACAAGTTGAAGCTTGATTGTTGATAGTAGGTGGATATTAGAGTCAATCATATGCGGAGAAACATCCAAAAATCGAGGAATTTACGTGCCACCGCGTAAGTTTTTAAATTCGGCTTGGTGTCGTGGATGGATCATCCCTGATCATGTTTTGTAACTTCTCAGACTGATTTCTTATGGTCCAAAGTTATCAATTTCCTAGTAGAGAGAGAGAGAGAGGTGTTCCACTGTGTTTATCACTTTGGAAGCTGCAGCTTGTGGAACGTGATTCAAAGGCACTCCGGAGGAATCTGATCATACATTTCATCGAAGAACGATGATATTGAGCTGATATAGGCCTACGGGTCTTGGCAGAGAAGCCAGGGTACCAAATAAAACGGAGAATGAAATATCATCACGGAAGTTTAATTGCACAACTTTCCGGAATGCACGTGCACAGCAGAGCGAGCACAGACTCATGAACACTGCGAACATTTCCCAAATACCCTCGAAATATAATAGAATTCCCCCCCCCCTCCAACCGTCTGTACGCTCCACGAGTACCATCCGTTTGAACGAGGTTGATGCGTCAGTCTATGCTCCGTGGAATGGGATGAAGAAGAGTGATACTATCTTCAGGCGTTCAGATGAGATACTGCAAGATCCTGGATTATATCGGGGCTATTGCAGCCATCAAATACTCTGGTGATACTGTTTGAGATGATGAATTCCGGCTCATTCATCCAGCTTTGGCACCGAATTTGTTTTATAAGAGAATCGTTCGATGAATGAGATCTCTGTTTTCCGAAGCGGAGTTAGAGACTGGGGTATACTGTGGTATCCTTTACCAAGATTCAAGATACAGGTGTGATGAGAAATATAGCGGAGTGCGAGTCGAGGGCCATCGATATGAACAAGTAAAAGCTACGGTGGTGGCTACGTCTATAACTGTAAAGCTCGCTTGACAATCTCCTGTTATCACACGTGTTTCGACTCGTGCTGTGAATACACTGCTTCGCATGTGGATAGATCCATTTGCTTCTGATAATGTAGCTGTATAATGGGTGAGTGACGATTTTTCTCTTGCACCTAACCTTCGAGCACGTACATTGCGTAACACGAGTGACATGGTGAGTCTCGAGCCTGTGGCCTCTCCTCTCCTCGTCATCTGACGAGGCACCAAGTGCACCGGTAGCTATTCCGAAGAAGCTTTAATCGTTCCCCACCAAAGCGCATCGTTGCGTCGTGGACCCATCATTGCAGACAACAAGCCTCGCCGCTGCAGCCCGCTCTGACCAACCTCCAGATTCACACTCTCTCTCATCTCTCAGTTACCTCTCTTACATCAAAGTCAGTCTCCAATCCAATCTTTCTTGTTCATTCGGAAGACTTCTTTCCCACATTACACCCCCGTTTTGATGCTGAGTGGAGTTGTCTCCTGCGGATCGAAAAATTTTCTTACGAGAAGTCTCTTCCGGATACTGCAAAATTTTGCGAGAGTGTCGTAAAAAATGAATTGTGACGAAAAGAAGACAGGAGTTGAGCCGAGCAGAATCCACGGGAAACGAGGAGAATGTAACAACAGCGAGTGCCCAGTCCAACCCACCCGTCGTTCACCATTTAGATTACTGCACAGTCGTGTACCTCGACGCCACGGACGAACAGCGGCAACGGATACAGCGACTGAGCAATTCATGTGTGAGGTACATTTTTGATCTTAGGAGAGACGAGCACATCACCCCGTTTAGGGAACGTCTAGGTTGGTTACGTACTGATTCGTGGAGAATGTACTTCGCAGCTCTGTTAATGCACAAGATTATGCTCTTAAAAGAGCCTGGCTACCTAGCTGCGATGTTTACCAGGTACCAATCTGAGAGTCCCACACGGGGTGATGTAGAAGAGCAGGTCCTCAAGGTTCCCAGGATGAGACTTGAGTATGGAAGAAGATCTTTCCAGACGCAATGTGCTCACCTGTAGAATTTTCTCCCTTCGGGCATTCGGCAGCTCGGTAAAGTGACAAAATTCAAGGAGACATTGAAGAGCTTTCTGCTAACAAGATCTCCGCAGAAGATTGATGTGGATTTGAAGCAATACAGACGGACTTCAGGTCTTGAGAAGAGCTTCAAGATGGAATGAGAAAAGTTCGATTTCTACCAAGTGGAGACGAGTTATTCTGATTCTTCGTAGGAGAGATTTTCATCGAAAATAACTCAAAATTTCATTTTCGGCCTCATAAGGCTATCTGAGCACATGAAGCTCCACAGAAACGAAGGGGCAGCACGTACACCATGATATTTGGATGTTTCCTCTGTATTTACACTCACACATGCCATTTGATAGCACAGGCACAAGAACTTCCAATAATGTCATAAGAAGACGGAAATCGGAGAGCGTTATCCACCGCGTTATATGATGTTATCATTCATCGAATGTGAGTATCATCAACTCTTTGAGACGTGGAAACGTAGGATGATTCTCCTAGTTTCCAAAACTACGTGCTCAATCATCTCTATTGAGCTCCGATACTATCAAATCAAGGAGAAGTATTGAGACCAATTTTCAAACACGACAAGAGTCTTTATGTCGGAACCTGTTCACTCACTTCCGCCAGTCCATAAGCCGGCTAGCCAGTTTCTGGTCTCGCAGCCAGTACATTCGAAAATCGCTCCGCCGGCATCGGGCACGAGAATTGAATATATTGTCGAGGCAGTTCATAAACTGGCGAGGGGCCGATCCGCTGTTTGTCCACTGGATGACTGTGATGTTTCGAAGAAAATATGCGCGCGAGGATTCGATTTTCTGAACGCAGAAAATTCCATAATATGTGCTGATTGTATTCAAGGGAAAAATTTGTCCAAGGCTCAGGATAATTGTAATGGGCGTCAGAAAGTACCTGCCGGGGAGATGGTTTCACGTTCAGCGAAGAACTTCTCAAAGCTCAGTATAGCTGACTTTCTGTGCCAATATTCGATCGGCCCCCACAAGATTTGCCTCGTGTCATCGGTTTTATAGTAGATATCCAAAATGTGGTGTATCCACGGTCTTATACACAGGTCCGTCAACTCCCGTGGTGGGGGAAGGTCCACTAGTGGAGCCGTAAAGTTTCGTTTCGTCGCCACCTCGCGTCTCTACCTGTCCTTCGAGAGGCGGCCGAGCGCGTGCGCGCAGGAAAGGAGATCGTCTGCTGCTGCTGCTCTGTCTGCTGCTCGGCGGCTCGTGCACGCTTGCACGAGCATGCACGAGTTTCATAAAATCGTGCTCTCGTCAAATTTCTTGTCGACCCCCGATCGCATCGATAGCAGTATTATCTGTTTATCAATGCAGGGTCCCATATGCCAATCTTTGACTTCGCTAAACTCAAGCTCATCATAAGCCCCAACTGGTGCCAACAAGCTAAGAGGTAGGTTTTTGTTGAGGTAGTACTAGTGGTACTCGAATTACCTATCAGAAAATTACGAAAGTCGGCACAGTGGTACATTAATGCCTCAAACAGGCACAGCCAAAATTTCGAAATTTTTAGGAGCCGGGGAGAAAAGTTCTGGGCGATTTCGCAAATGCCGATTAACATGGCGTCTTTTGGGAAATGATCGATATACTCATTTCTAACTATCAGATTTTCACGAGAGTGAGCACACTGGTGTAAGACTGCACGAAAAATGCAAAGAAAAAAACAGATCGACGATTAGCCTATAAGGGAAGATCCGAGCCAACATGTCACTACTTCCGGCGGTTTCGGGGTTAGGCTGTAGTCTGCTGTGTGCATTACTATACCTATGTAGGAGGGCGGAAACGAGTCAAGCGAGGATCTAATCTACACTTGGACTTATCAGTACCGCTAGTACTACCTCAAATTGGGAACATTGTGTTCGCGGTCGAGTGGATAGCGTCACCGCTCCATTTCTGCATTTGATGGTTGCAGGTTCAAATCTCGGACGGGGAAATTTTTTTTTCATCCGAGACAGCCCTTTTGAAGACCTAAGTATTCATCATCGGAGTATTTCTTTTTTTCACGGACTTATCCATAGAGTGCTGGAGTTTTTTGAGATTTTTCTTACGTCAATAATACACTAAGGAACAAAATTCACGGTCTGAAATAACCTATTCAGGGAAATGGGGTACATACATTTCTTTCGTATTTTTTGACAATCCATAGATAGATTTGCTGCTACATTTCAGGGCATTTTTCTTGCGAAACAACGGCCTTATCCATACCGTTTCTTTGCTAATCTTGCAAACTGATGGCTTTACAAGATAAGCAAAAACACGGCAAAGATAGAGCCGTTGTTCCGCAAACCTGTGATTCGCATTTGGAAAAAGTATCATCAAATCTGGCTACGGATTCGTTGATGAAGTGGAAAAATACAGACAAAAAGTATGATTCCCCAAATGGGTTATTCCAGACCGTGAATTTAGTACCCAGTGTATTATGTATTGATGTGAAAAAAATCTCAAAAAACTATGGCATTTTATGAATGGCTCCGTGATTAAAAAAAACAAAAGAAATACACCGATCATTGAATTAAAATACTCATGTATGTTCGTTATAAGGTGATTCTTTAAGAGATGAATTTCTTGAAAATTTATGATTAAAAAATTCATTTCAGATGATATTTAGTTTCAATTAAAGATTTATGAGTCACATTATCCTGAGGTTAATATATGAAATAAATGAATTTGATTCAATTTTATGAGAAAGGATTTGATAGTAAAATTAACTAGTTCATTAGTTTGAATATGATATCAAAGTAAGTACAAATAGCCCGTGGTCTTCTAAAGTAAGAGCTGTCTTGAATGGAGAAGAAGAAAATTTCACCGTCTGAGATTTGAACCTTCAACCATCGAATGCAAAGATGGAGCGGTGACGCTATCCACTCGACCGCGGTTACAATGTTCCCTATTCGACAAAAACCTACTTCCTACCTTGTTGGCCCCAGTTGAGGCTTATGATAAGCTTGAGTTTAGTTATAGTGAAAGATTGACAGATGGGACCCTGCATTGATAAATAGATAATACTGCTATCATCAATGCGATCGAGGGTCGTCAAGAAATTTGACGAGAGCTCGATTTTATGAAACTCGTGCAAGCGTGCATGAGCCGCCGAGCAGCAGCAGCAGACGATCTCCTCTCCTGCGCGCACGCGCTGGGCCGCCTCTCGAAGGATAAGTAGAGACGCGTGGTGGCCAAAAAAAGAAACTTACGCCGCCTCAATATAGTGGACCTTCCCTCACCATGGGAGTTGTAGGACCTGTGTATAAGATCGTGGGTGTATCGAATATGAATGAAAGACGGCATAATTGAAGGGTGGTTCCCAAGATCAGAACTAGTCCCTGCTGGAACTGGAGCTGTGCGTTTGGCTGATGTTAACATGGAGAGATGTAATTGTGCGGCAATCACTAGTCAGTGTAAAATGAAACGATGCTTTTGCTTGAAAACCGGTGAACTGTGGGTCGCGATGACTTCTGTCGCCAAACGACATGCTTTGATAAGTTGTATGTATAAGATAAGCTGAAAATATTCGCAGTCATCAGCTTTATTCATCTGTGTGACGGTTATATACCTCACATGGAACATTGAATTTATATGATGATTAAGGGTCCATTTTATTCTCCAAATGACCACTGTGTGTTTTAACCTATGTCCATATTCCAAAGCCGTATACACTCTGAACAAACGGCGGATCGGCCCCTCGCCAGTTTATAAACCGGCTAGCCAGTTTATAAACTGACTTGACAATATGTTCAAAACCCGTGGGCGATTCCGGCGGAGCGATTTTTTAATACACTGGCTGCGAGTTTATGAACTTGCTAGCCACTATATAAACGGGCTAGCTGGTTTATGAACTGGCGGGAGTGAGTGAATGGGCTACGACATACATAAATGATGGACAGTGGCTTTCCATCATTGCGCCAGTTGATTCGTACGAACTCGCTTGTCTCAACTTGTGTACTAGGTTCAATACAATATTCTGAGGAAGTTCGACAGAAACCTGCTACCGATAGGCATACTGGCGAGTTAACTCGATACACTTCGAAACGCGATTTGAAGCGGGCGTGACACTGGACCCCCGCACCTGCTAGTTCGGCACGCTACCACTAGGTGAATACCAGTTTTAACTCAACTGCTACTGAATCGGTGACTATAGTTAAATTCATCCGTCCCGGATTCCGGCGTAGTAGATGATACTCCTGTTACGCAACAAGTGTAGAGCTACGGTGAGAACGATTACGAGAGGAATTGGATCGCGAGGCTGGTCCTGGCTCCTGGCTTGCACTCACGTTAAATGATGTCGACGTCAAAATACAACGACCGATATCATCTTCGGCATTGTCAGTGTCCCGTTCTTAGGTCACTTAAAAATCTGCCGAGGACCCGTCTCCCCACATCGCGATCTCAGCGCCTGTATCTTGGAGAGCATTCAACATGGAACATCGAATGGTGGGCAGCACCCTATCCATCGCGGATATTGCGAAGTCCATCAGTTCTATGGTTGAGGAGGTGTATTCCAAGTTAGAAATTCCGATTGTTTCCCACGCAAGAGTTGAAACCTTGATCTCGAACTATCATGAAAAGTATAACGATATAGAACGTATAGCCAAGCGTAAGGATGGAAGTGAACATTTTCGATCGAGAGTTGGAAGATTTCTAATGGATTTCCTAAGCCTATTCGACATAGCCACGTGTAAATGTCAGCCATCTGAGAGTTGCAACTGTCCTAGAGATCGAAAGGTCCGAATAGGTGGGATGGAATTTTTGCAGGACCAAAGAACGACCAGGGAGATGGAGATGAATGTTTCTGATTCTGGTGAGACGGGATGCCTCAAATGAAAATCGGAAAATAGAAGTAAAAATTCGACGAGTAACAGAAGAGCACGCTCCAATGTAACCAATCCCCAAGATACTCTATCTTCCCCACAGACCGAGGATTTACAAAATACCCGTGATCCTGAGGAATTCTATCAACTGTCACCAAAGCAGATGCCCTGTTCAAATACTCGGGTTTAGGTCGAACTCCCGCATACAGCTGCAGTCTGCCACCGATTTGGGATTCCAGACAGAGCTGCCGCTGCATTGGTGACCTCTGTGTTGCTAGACGTAGAGATGGCAACAGGCTCACTTCAATCATTCGTTATCGACAAAAGCAACATTCGCAGGGAAAAATCTCAATTTGCTGGCAGTTTGAAAGGCGATGGTGGCGAGGATGACCCCATTCGTGCCTTGTACTTTGACGGTCGTAAAAATGAAACAAAGTTTATGGATCAGAAAGATTCTAAATATTATCCGACTGAGATTATATAAGATCATTATCCTGTGATCGAAGAACCAAGTTCTAAGTACATAACCCATCTTTGACCAAGCACTGGGTCTGCTGCGTGCATCTCGAGGTGCATCGTATTATATATTGAAGAAAATCACCCTAGAACATTGGATCATCTCGAGGCTATTGGCTGCGATGAGACTGTGGTTAACACCGATCCAAAAAATGACGTGATCACAGCAATTGAAAATGAAGTTGAGAGGCCCTTACAGAGATTCATTTGCTTACTCCATTTCAATGAAACGCCACTCAGACATCTATTTCAGAATTGAGATGGCGTAGCATCAGGTCCAAAGTCATTCACAGGAACCATCGGTAAAATGTTGCCAGGATGTGAAAACATGCCAATTGTGAAGTTCAAAGCTCTTGACTGCGACTTGCCTCAACTGGACTCTGTACAATTGAGTAAAGATCAAAAATACCTGTATAACATATGTCTCGCTATTAAATCGGGCAACTGTGATTGAGACCTTGCAAATAAGAACCCTGGCAAGTTAAACCTTCCCAGATGGGTGACTTTATCTAACAAAGTTTTGAGATTCTATGTTTCGAAGGAAAATCCAAGTCTCGAACTCCAAATTATGGTGGAGTACATCTTGGAAATATACGCTCCTCCCTGTTCCCGTATTCAGATAAGGCATTCAGTCTCGGACGGAGAGAGGAATCTCTTTGATTCCATAGAAGCTCCACGTTATCTGCCAGAACAGTACTCGCAAATCATTGATCCAGTGTTCCAACGGAACACTTACTTTGCTGCTATAGATAATATCCTTCTGAGAATGCTAAGTGACGGAAATGCTCTAGTCAGACGCACATCTCTGAACAGATTTATTCAGGCGAGAGAATTGGAGGCCATTCAATAAAATGACCTTAGAATGTTTGAAGTACCTGAGCTCAATTTTCGAGCCGAAACCTACGTAGATATGATTGATTGGTCAAATGCTCGTGTCCGATCTCCTCCAGTTCTTCGAGCTATAGGAACAGATGTAATCAAGATGTACCTCGAGAGTGACGATATTGACACGAATTGGCAATCTAGTGAGTACCCGTGCGACACACAGGCTGTAGAGCGTATGGTCAAGCTGGTGACGCAGGCATCGAGCAAAGTTTATGGTAAGGGGAAAGAAGAAAGTTTATATGAGTCATTCTTCATAAACGCGTCATTTTGGACATCTACATTCTGAAGAAAAAAATGGTACTTGAAACTGGCCTGGTGGGTAGGATATCTTTCATTTTCGCTATAGATGAACGTATGATGTCTTGGCCAACCAAATCTGAACTCCCAGCAACGTGAGATGAATTTCTGTGTATTGGTGAGCTACGGAGTGTACATACTGACACGAAGTTTACACAAATAACGTGAAGACGCTTCTTATGGAGTGAGGGGATAGATATACTACCTTGCTTGAAGTGTTCGTGTCTGAATGTGATTATTCAAACTCAAGGGTCAAGAAGTATCTATCATGGGAGCGCGCATCTCGTTCAGTTTGAGCCACAGAAGTAGATCAGTGCGCGACTCTCGAAATTCGAGCACTAAGTGGCTAAACTCGGCACAACAGCATGATTCTGGGCTGAAATGATAGGTGGCACATTCAATGATCGATATTGATGACAATCATTGTTGAAAAATTGCGATATCAAGAAATAGCAAATACGTGTTCTTTCCGCCTTTTCGTGGTTTTTTGAGTACAAGTCGGGAAATATTGATATCTCGAAAGAATGAGTTGAGTAACTTTTTGTAGATTTTTTCAAGATCTACGAATGTTGTTTTCCAAAAAACCCCATATTCTAAGGCTTATAATGAAAAAACCGAAAAAGGCGTTGAAGGATGCACGTTTCATTGTTCATTCTCGCCATGACCCAATTTTCAAACAATAATTCTCATTAATATTGATTATTGAATGTGCCACTCATCATTTTAGCCCAGGATTATGCTGTTGTAGCGAGTTTAGCTACTTTCTCAAACCAGAAACGTTTTACAAGCTATGGGTGTCTCGTATTGAAATATCGTGCCACCACATTGCGAACCACACTCACCATTGGATACAACAGACAGTATAGACAAAGACCGTCTGATCATTTGCTGAAATCGTTTCATCCTTCATACATCCTATTCAATGTCCCTACACCACACAAATCACATGCGCAGGATGATTGACTCAGGACCATGCCTAGGTACGTGTATTTTTGGACACATATCGAATTCGAGTAGTATGATATTTCCCCAACAATACGCATACATGCAATGAGATCCTCGGATACAGACACAACAGCATTCACACATGCCTGCTTTACAGTACTCAATTGATTCGGATAGTCTGACGAGTCCCCCGGGACTCACACACATGCATCAAATCTCACGGTTACTCGTGCATTAGCACACACATACAAACCTACTCCATCAACAGAATGCAGAAAAAGTTTCACTAGATGGCCGAATGTGTGGAAACTAGGGCCACGGTGCAGTGCAAGAAGAGCATTTGGAGTAGTAGCAAGTATGGGACACGGAGTTTACATTTCTGCTTTCCGTGCTTTCTTGACGATTCTACTCACTCTAAAGCTAAACCCACTCATTTGGTATATAGTGTGGTTGTATTTGATACATCCCAATAGTTTTGGGTAGTTCAAACTATAGGAGGGAGTAGATAATTGAACCATGGAGTTTACGAAGCAAAAGGGTACGCTCAAAAATTCGTCGATCAACGCTCAATAACCAGCGATCCTGCAAATATTTCGGTTCCTGAACTCTACTTACCGCTACCTGTGTGTATTATCATCAACTAACACTGTACCAGGGGCGCAAAGATGTGAAAATAGTGACTGAACTTCGCAATTTATTGAAAACAACGAAATTTTGTGAGAATTCGATTACATCACCATTTCGAGTCCCACTGAACGCCGCACACAGGCTTACGAAACACCTCTAGGCCCAAAATTAATCTTACGCTGAAAACGATCGATATCGGAAAGTTGCAAGAAAGGAGATTGTAGCTTTTTGATCGTAGAATCCGAATCCTTTTCCCCCGAGAAGCCTCCTGGACCCATACGCCCATGGTGGGCTGAATAGCGCGAAAATGAGGAAAAAACGCAGTATTAGGCGTTTAACTCGGAGGGGAAGCGATTTATGCAAATTTTCATGAGGAACAAAAATGTTGCATTTTTGAAAACAAATTTGATGTTTTGGGCGATTTTTCGAAAATTGCGATTTTTTGGAGTTTTTTGCATTTTTGAGGAGGTTTCCACCAATTTTTTGGGATTTGGACTACGGCATTCGAAAGAACGGAAAATTTTACGTCGAAAAATGTGTTTTCAAGAATTTTTTTACGACTCATTTGGAGGGTTAGGTTCCATTTGGGGACGAGAAAACATGAAAAAACTGCATATTGGTCAAAAATCATGAATTCTCGGGGTGTAAACGCGAATGAGCGACATTGAAAGTAACTGGAATACCTTTCTACATCATTTACATATCATTCGCCGTGACCCAGGAGTACGTGGATACACCTGCGGGACTTTGAGAGCGTCTAGAACGAGCTTTCAGGCGGAAGGCCACACGAATCACTGCGAATTGGTGCAAAATCATGAATTCTCGGGGTGTAAACGCAAATGTGCCACATTGGAAGTACCTGGAATACAAGTTGAACATTTGGTCTCGTCGATCTTGAAGGACGGTGGGGAACTAAATGAATTCTCAAAATTTCATGATGGAAATTTTATTGCAACGTTTCGTCTACTAGGTATTGTGGACCTCATCAGGCTTCAGGTTTCTGTTTCAACATATGTATAAAGATAGAGAATATGAAATTTTTTACAAATGATGGATGTATAAATATTCAAGATGCGCAACTTACGTTATTCTTTAGATCGTCATGATATTTTGAACGATCTTGTAATAGAGCACAGACATAACGTCTAGCTCCTGTCAATACAAGTAAACAGAGTGAGTCATCGGTCCTATTTTTCACTCATATTTATATTAGCCAGGTATCTTATGATACCTGGAATACCTTCCTCCATCATTCACGTATTATTTGCCGTGACCCAGGAGTGCGTGGATACACTGCGGGATTTCGAGAGCCGTCTCGAACGAGCTTCGAGGCGAAAAGCCACACGAATGCACTGCAAATCGGTCGAAATTCATCAATTTTCGGGATATAAACGTGAATGTGCCACATTGGAAGTACCTGGAATACCTTTCTATATCATCCACCTATCATTTAACGTGACCCTAAAGTGCGTGGTTACACCTGCGGGAATTAGAGAGCGTCTAGAGCCTTCACCTCAAAAAATCTCTCAAAATTCATTACAGGCTTTGACCCACTATTGTTTGGATACTTCAATACCATTCTTCAAGCTTTGTCTTGTTCTCACAAGATCGAGCCCCTGAAGTTCGAAAATCTGTGCATGAAAGCAGCGATATGGTACTGTGGAATGTACCCTTGGTACAAGCTTCCACCATCAGTACATTTTATCTTGATGCATGGATGGCAAATGATGCAGTTTTACCATATCCCTATCGGAATGTTGTCAGAAGATGCTCTTGAGACCACCCATAAAGTTGTCAAGCCATCCAGACTGGACCACACCAGGGAGTTTTCCAGGTATGCACTTTTTATTTTGCACATGCCTCGTATTTTCGGGACCCTATTGGACATTGATGGAATCAGAATTTTGTTCGAGTGTTCACGCGATCATGTATATGGGATACCGAACTATGAGGAATACGATTCACCATGTCAGAATGGATATCCTTTCGGATGATGAATCGATCAATGTTTAATCTTTAATCCGGATAAAATGGCATCTCCATGAATCTTCTCAGTAATTCATATCAAATTCACTATATTAGGCCCATTCACTTTTTGTGATGATTGCCAATTCTCGAAACTTCTGACAATGACACTGTGAATCGCCATTAAAGACTCGTAACGGTTTGCAAATTAATCACTCCAATCAAAAAATGTCAGCTTAATGAGGAAAGGGTCAGCTGGAAATGATGATCAGGGAATTATTCCCATCACCAGAAAAATAATAAATGATGTAGAATACCAAAGCGGTAATGAATCCTTAAATTGTTTTCCAGGGAAGCTACGAATGAGGACCTCTTTAATCGATTGTTCCTGTTGTCAGACCCTGTTCTCTCTCAGACTCGCAAGATCAGGGACAAGAAAGTGAAACTCCTATCGCCTGAATTGAGAGAACTGATCGTTGTCGATAGTGAGGATGATGAATAGATTATGATTAACTAGTCAATGTAGGGGAAATAATATGTGAATGATGTAGAAAGGTATTCCAGGTACTTTCAATGTGGCACATTTGCGTGTACACCCCGAAAATCCATGATTTTCCACCAATATGCAGTTTTTCCATCTTTCTACATCCCCCTCAACATGAGTCGTGAAAAAAATCTTCAAAAAACATATTTCGACGTAAAATTTTTCGTTCTTTTGAATGCCGTAGTCCAAATTCCAAAATATTAGCGGGAACCCCCTCAGAAATGCAAAAAACTCCAAAAAATTGCAGTTTTCAAAAAATTGCCCAAAACATCATATTTGCTTTGAAAAATGCAACATTTTTGTTCCCCATAAAAATTCGCATAAATCGCTTTCCCTCCGAGTTAAACGCCTAATACTGCGTTTTCCCCTTATTTTCGCGCTATTCAGCCCGCCATGGGCGTATGGATCCAAGAGGCTTCTCCGGGGATAAGGATTCGGATTCTACTATCAAAAAGCTACAATTCCCTTTCTTGCAACTTTCCGATATCGCTCGTTCTCAGCGTGAGATTAAATCTGGGCCTAGAGGTGTTTCTTAAGCCTGTGTGCGCCGCCGCATTGACTAAGTTTAACCCACGGCTTGTAGACAACTTTGAAGCCTAACAAATCACCTATCCCATGTAAGATAGCTCATTTACTCGTCAGAGCAGCGAGAACCCCGGACCAAATCATCGATTTTTCAAATTACTGCCACGGAGTTCACATTCCGACGATGAAACCAGTCGTATCATACCATTCTCAGAGAAATCGTGGTCCGCATATACATGTGCTTGACGGGGAATATGTTGTTCTAAGTCATGAAAGACTTCCCGGTACGCTAGTATATTCTCCTGGAAAATCGCGAGCCATTACACGAAATTGACGCGCCTATGGAGAATGACCCATATATCAGCAACGCTTCAATCTAGACAAATGATGGCGAAGTTCGACTGGAAGAAAGATATCAAAGCCCTTTGAGATAAACTCAGATTCAAAATCTAACAGAAATATGAAAGAACTTTCAAAGAGGTAGAGGAATGGTCGAGTACGGAAACTGAGAGGAAACGGAGAGAAGTGGAGCAAAAAAAATGGAGGAAAATGGAGAGAATTTAAAAAACCCGCAAAAATATCAAAATACGCTGCTAAATGATATTAGCAGAATGCTTTCTCACGTCGAAATGTGCTTACCGTTGTAGACCAATAGACTATAATTTTGAAATTACTCATCAATTTCACCAATCGTTTCTTCATTGATATAAGATTCATGATTTAATTGGTAAAGATAGATATGAATGAAAACTACACATTAACCAATTGAAGGAGGATGATGAAAAAATGGTCGTTTAGGTAAAGCAAAATTTGATGTGTTGATTTTGAGAAAAGATATTTGAATATAGAATAATTAAGGTAGTATTAGCGGTACTCGAATTGACGCTCAGAAAATCACGAAAGTCGGCACAGTTGTAGATTAGGGTCTCAAAGTGCTTCAGTTGGAATTTCAGAAGCCTTCAGAGTCGGGGAAAAAAGTTATGAGCGTTTTTGTAAAAGTCGTTTAACACGGCGTCTCATGGAAAATCACCAATAGAGTGATACCTGACGCACAGATTTCCATGGCAGTGAATACACAGATGTAAGAATGCACAAAAAACACTCAGGAGCGATCAGATTGACGATTCAGAGCTTACAAAAAAAGATTTGAGCCCAAGTGTCACTCATTTCTGCGGTTTCGGGGTTGGGTTGTCGTGTGCTGCGTGCATTCACTATACCTATATCGCGGGCGGAAGGGAGTCAAGCGCGGGTATGTTCGGCACTTGACACATCCAGTACCGCTAATACTATCTTAACTACTGGAAAATTTCAACATTTTTATTTTCAGAGTCATTTATCGAGAACTGTTCAATAGATTGAGCTATGAATCCTTCCAGCACATCTTCGCATGGTGCTCTACCACCCACATGAATTTGAGAAAGATCGGTCAGAAGGCGGAGGAGATACCGTTGTCGAAAAAAAACAGGTGTAATAACAGATACTAACAGATATGCACATCGACAGAGATAGTTCAATTGGTAGAGGACCAGGGATGACCCTGGAGGAAAAAACGTGACTTACAATAGAAAGATATCGGCGAGTCGAACAGGATGGTGGAAGCTAATTGAGTGTGAATGGTGATCTTTAAAATAAACAAATGATCTGAATGGTGAAGTTTGTGGGGAATTTGTTGTCATGGAATAAATTCTATGATTTTTCGTCCACAGTTTCTCCTCAGCCTTTCGACCGATCTTTCTCAAAGGGACTATGCGGTTAGGCATGGTGAATCGGCCCTTGTCAGGTATGGCCCCTGGACTAATTTTCCCCAGTTTCTAACACCAGAGTGAGTGGGAAAGAAGGATCATTAGGTCCCGAGGTCGCCTATATTTTTTATAACACCCTGGAACGACTCTAAAAAAGGCTGAAAATCGATGTTCCATCAACTGAGTCGCATTTTGACGCATCTCGATGAATCTTTCTGAAAATTCCTCGACATACTTTTGGAACATTGACAATTTGGAACAAAGTATTTGCGTATCGCCAATTCTTCATTTAGGCCCCGGAAAAAATTCTTAGAAACTAAAAATCAATTTTTGTCATAGAAATTGGCTGAGGGAACGGGAAATTTTCATTCCAACGTGTTTGCCAGAAAAAAATACATCGGATATGGGTGTTTTCAGACATTCCCAGGTGGTGGAAAGTGGTCAAAATTGACGAAAATCATTTTTGAAGCAAATTCTGATTCAGTATTTAGCATCTCCTGCGCATGCGCGTCAATCTACGCTGCTGAAAATATTTCTAATCGGTAGCCAGTGAAATTTCCTTCGAAATGATCACTTGACAAAGTCAAATTGATGCATTAGAACCTGAGATATACCAATTTTTAGAGGGAAAAAAATTCAAGGTACCAAATCCGTGAGGCGACGGTAGGCGTGGCGAGCCCAGTAATGATTGGATGCTCATATTTCCGTTTTTGATACATGAACTGACTTTGGCCGGGGGTCATTTTGAAGGAAATCGCGCGGGCTATCGTTTCAGAATAGTCTCAGAACCCAGAAATCACGCACGTGGACAGAAAATAGCAGTTTATTGTCTATGTGGCAAGATTTCACGCTTATTGTGGTGTAAGATGATCAAGATTCACGTCCGCGTTGTTCTCGATTCCATAATTCCCCAATCTCTGTGATCTACTCATCCACACGATAAAATACTGGATGAATTGACTAGATTCTCCTGGAAATTCTAGGGACTTTATAAACAAAGGTGGTGACCAAATGAGCAGATCGGCTGACCCAGGGTCACTACCGAGTACCGGCCCGTATATTCCGTATAAGACATGAGTGTAGAGAAGTTAGAGCCTTGTTCTGTCACCTTCTTCATATATACCCTTCCCATTACTATAGTCTATAAGCTATTCTGTATAGATATCTATATGCATCTGATTGAGCGATCACCAGCTGTACTACGTTGCGTCATCCGTGTGGTGATCTGGACTTCAGGTGTGATGAATTATTATATAAATTGTAAAACAACAAATCATCGGATCTCGGAACTCTGAAGGAGGAATTTTTATTGAGAGAATTGGAATTTTTTACGACGCCTTGCGTGTAAGTACGAGCTACAGGGAAGCCACACAGCGTTTAATGCCAGGCGTACAGTCATCGATTCATTATGAAGAATACAGGAATAATGAGTTTTTTGGAACGCGTTTTCGGAATAAGGTGTTTTTTTGTATCTAAATCACTTTTTAGAATTTCTAAAGTTGGTGCCAACTTGTGCTTGCTCAATCAGATGCATATAGATATCTATACAGAATAGCTTATAGACTATAGTAATGGAAAGGGTGTATATGAAGAAGGTGACAGAACAAGGCTCTACCTTCTCCACACTCATGTCTTGTACGGAATATACGAGCCGGTACTTGACCCTGGGTCAGCCGATCTGCTCATTCCGTCACCACCTGTGTTCATGAAGTCCCTAGAATTTTCAGGAGGATATAGTCAATTCATCCAGTATTTTATCGTAAGGATGAGGAGATCACAGAGATTGGGGAATTATGGAATCGAGAACAACGCGGACGTGAATCTTGATCATCTTACACCACAATAAGCGTGAAAATCTTGCTACATAGACAATAAACTGCTATTTTCTGCGCATGTGCGTGATTTCTGGGTTCTGAGACTATTCTCAAACGATAGCCCGCGCGATTTCCTTCAAAATGACCCCCGGCCAAAGTCAATTTCATGTAGCAAAAGCGGAAATATGAGCATCCAATCATTACTGGGCTCACCGAGCTTACCGTCGCCTCACGGATTTGGGACCTTGAATTTTTTCCCTCCAAAAATTGGTATATCTCAGGTTTTAATGCATCGATTTGACTTTGTCAAGTGATCATTTTGAAGGAAATTACACTGGCTACCGATTGGAAATAGTTTCAAGAGCGTAGATTGACGCGCATGCGCAGGAGATGCTAAATACTGAATCAGAATTTGCTTCGAAAATGATTTTCGTCAATTTCGACCACTTTCTACCACTTGGGAATGTCTGAGAACACCCATATCCGATGTATTTCTTTCTGGCAAACACGTTGGGATAAAAATTTCCCGTTTCCCCGGCCAATTCTTATAAGGAAAATTGATTTTTAGTTTTTAAAAATTTTCCTTCGGGCCTAAATGGAGAGTTGGCAATACGCAAATACTTTGTTCCAAATTGTCAATGTTTCAAAAGTATGTCAAAAAATTCCCAGGAAGATTCATCGAGATGCGTCAAAATGCGATTCAGTTGATGGAACATCGATTTTCAGCCTTTTTCAGAGTCGTTTCAGGGTGTTATAAAAAATATAGGCAACCTCGAGACCTAATGATCGTTTTTTCCCACTCACTTTGGTGTTAGAAACTGGGGGAAATTAGTCCGGGGGCCATACCTGACAAGGGCCGATTCACCATGCTTAACCGCTTAGTCCCTTTATGAGGATGGTAGAGCACCATGCAAAGATGTGCTGAAAGGATTTATAGCTCAATCTACTGGACAGTTCTCGATTAATGAGTGTCGGGAAATTAAAATGTTGAAATTTTCAAGAAATCATTGGGAATTTTTAGAACTTATGTCTAGATCATTTTCATAAGGGAAGTTGAGGTGACCTAACAAAATGTTCATCTGGCCATCCTTGATCGATTGGTTGATACGGAATTACGTTCGACTGTATGGGAGAAGAACTGTACATGATTTTTTTTCTATTGATAGAAGATTCATGATTTAATTAGAAAAGATAGATATGAATGAAATTCACGCATCAACCAATTGACCGAAAATGATGACAGAATAGTCGTTTAGGTGACGCAAAATTTGATGTGTTTATTTTGAAAAAAGATATTTGAATATAGGATAATCGATTTTTGAAAAATGTTGACATTTTTATTTCCGAAGAGTCAATTATCTAGAACTGTTGAATAGATTGAGCTATGAATCCGTCCAGCATATCCGTGCATAGTGCTCTACCACCCACATGAATTTGAGAGAGATCGGTCGAAAGGCTGAGGAGAAACCGTGGACGAAAAATTAAGTTGCACAGACACACATACGAACGGACACGGACAACAACAGAGAAAATTAAATTGGTGGAAGACCAGGGATAAGCCTGGAGGGAAAACCATGCCTCACAATAGGAAGATTTCGGCGAGAGGAACAATGGTGAAAGCCGATTCGCTATGGATGAAGATTTTTAGGATGGAAAATTTATTTGAGTGGAAAAATTGAGCAAAAATATCTGGTCACGAATACAACCCTCTCTTTTTGAGAAAGCAAAAGAAAAATCTGCCATTAACGGTCCCAAGGCCGTATGAGGAAAGGGGAGAGCCAAATGTGGTGGGAGATTTTCGATAATTTCAGAATTATTGCTCGATTTTCTGCGCGGGCTCAGCAAATGTGCTTTGGAATAGTGTTTGTGAGTGTAAATACAGGGAAACATCCGAATATCATAGTGTGCGTGCTGCCCCTCCGTTTTTGTGGAGTTTCATGCGTTCAGTTAGCCTCATGAGGCCAAAAGTGGAGTTTTTTTGTTATCCTCGATAAAAATTAAGATAACTCGTCTCCAGTCCGTCAAAATCCAACTTATTTTAGCTCATTTCGAAGGTCTCAAGGAAAGCTCGAAAATAAGTTAAAGTACGTCTGGAAAGGTTGAAATGCGTCAGAGTTATAAGGGGAAAGAATGTACAAATCATTCAGTCCCCCATTCAAACGCATTTTATTAAAAAAAAACATCCACGTCTCTTGCTCGAACGGAAGATCTCATTTCCAGTGCCCAGCGAGAGAATTTTCACATCTACTAGGCGAAACCTAACTTTTTTGACCCCAAGCGTATCGATCTAGTAAAGGATTCATTTTCGGCCCACCCTTACGAACAACCAGCAGCCTCTCCATGCCTGCAACCACGGCAACCCCACCTACGCCTGAATAGCCGCGGCGGCCGGGGGGCTAGGAGGCCACCGTTCGTCCCCGCAGATGTTCTACCTAGGGTGTAGCCAAGGTGAGCTGCACGGGCCCACCGCTGCAGATGTGCCCTCGCGAAGGCTCACGGGATGCCACGCCCCAGCCTCGGGACTAATTTCACGGCGGGAAATGCCGGACGGGCAACGTGTTGCTCTCGCTCATTCGTATGAGCGAGAGCAGCTATTTTTGTATATGTCGCAGGCAAAGTGATCAATTCTTCAATGTATACAGTCGTTAGCGGATGTATACATTACCTAGGCACTGTATACAGCCGCAGTCAAAGTGTTCAAGAATCGCTGCTGCAGCGCCGGCGAATAATTTGCCTAGGTAATGTATACTTCGACCAGCGACTGTATACACTGCCATAGACCGACTCGGCAAAGTATTCATCGATGGCGTGGGCAACGGCTTCACCTATATAACAGGTCAATGATGGACATTTTATTCTCTATATTGACATACGTGGATGCACCAATAAATAAGTTCCAATGCTTATTTGACAATTCATGCCTGAATGTTCCCAAACTATGAATGTAAACCATGTTTACGATTGATATTGAGACTATGGTAAATAATAGAGAATAGAAATATGAAATTGAATTTAATCAAGACACCTATCACAAAGTCTTTTGAAAAGAATTGAATAGCACTTCCATTGAAAGAAAAAACACTTATGACTCCTCATTTGTTTGGTTTTCAGAAGATTAGCTCATCACTCAATTCGAACGCGTCCTAGGCCTTCAAAATTGCTGACATCGTGTCCAGCAGGTCAAAATATGTAGAAAATCATTTATCCGATGCGCCCTTGGCCCACTACAACGATAAGTCACCATATCCTCGCATCTACAGGATTGGCAAAAAACGTGACAATAGCTGTTTGAAGGTGAATTAGTTTCTCGCGATTGAAAAAATTTCCCCGTGTATAGGATCGAAGCAGAGGTTGGATCCGTGTATAGGATCGAAGCAGAGGTTGGATCTGGTTTCTACGTCAAAAAATATACAAAAAAATTATCATCCGTCAAACGCACTACTTCTGGCCCAAAATTTCTTGTCCATATATTTATTCTTCGTTATCTTGTTAGTACCGAGTCAATTGAGAGTGATGAGTTTTTTTCTTCCTAATAAAAGTGCAATTTGATTCTTATCAAAAGACTTTTTGATTCGTGTCTTGATTGAATTCAATTTTATATTTCTATTCTCTATAATTTACGATAGTCTCAATATCATTCGTAAACATGTTTTACATTCATAGTTTGGGAACATTCAGGCATGAATTTTCAAATAAGCATTGGAACTTATCTATTGGTGCATTCACGTATGTCAATATAGAGAATAAAATGTCCATCATCGACCTGTTATATAGGCGAAGCCGTTGCCCGCGCCATCGATGGATACTGTGCCGAGTCGGTCTAAGGCAGGGTATACAGTCGCTAGTCAAAGTATACATTACCTAGGCTATAACTATTCGCCGGCGCTGCAGCAGCGATTTTTGAACACTCTGACTGCGGCTGTATACAGTGCCTAGGTAATGTATACATCAGCCAGTAACTGTCTACATTGACGGATTGATCACTTTGCCTGCGACATATACACCGCATCGCGTACCGCGATCCCCCGAGTGCACGCGGTCGTGGACCCATGACCGGGTGGTGCACTCCGAAGGGTGGCATAGCGGTGTCGCGGGGTGCAGAAATGCACCGAGGCCGACCTAGAGATGCGGGGCAGCAACAGCCGTTGCCCGAGGGCCCCGTGCTGCATCCGCCCCGCACCCCCAGCTTTAACAAAATCACACTCGCGGGTATATCAGACGCAAGTGCGTGATATTCGCGCACTCGCATTACTCTCATGCAATATCAAATTAAAGTCTTGATATACCGCGCACTACACCAACCACCTGTAGAGTAGTTGTCGCGTGATGACAACAAGGCCAGGACGCCCTTCTCAGGGCGACGATGAAGATGACAACGAACACGGGTGATTATGGCTAGCTTGTTATCCTGCATGATCCGTGCAGCACATCCTGGGCTTGTTGCCATCCGGACCTAGGTCCCATACGCAGCAGCCCAGTGTCAGCTGCACCTTGCTTATGTTGTGGTGATACGTGTATGCAGCGCAAACTGCATGCATCCACACATAACCTGGCTGAAAATACACCCGCGTACCATCACACCACTATATATGCGGTCACCCACGACATGGGTGACACGCAGGCCGATGCGGGTGAGCCCGGGTGGCTCACCAGAGGACGAGACGACGGAGCCGATATTAACACATGGTCGTGCAGACGACGCACTGCCAACTTGTTGCTGCCGGCGTGAGGACGCCACCTGATGGTGTAGCGTGGCTCAGGGCGGGTATACCTGATCAGGCCCACGTGGGAGATTATAGAGACCCGGATATCGGCTCCTGGATGAAAATTCACGTTGCAGACGACAAACACCTATGCATATGTGTGAGTGAGGCCGAAATACTGTATTGTAGCTGTATACTAGGTACATATGAGCGTGTTACGGATATGCAGAGGCCCATATAGATATACTGATGCATGGGAGACACTATATAGCTATAGTGCTACAGGCCGCGATAGATACAGGTATACAAGGCCATCTAGCGGATATTGTATGTAGTAAAAAGACAGAAGTGGAGTCAAGGCGAGCTGCGCAGTGCCTCCACGCCGGCCGATGCTCGCTGTGAGTGGAAGTCAGATGAAAGACGGTATGAGTGGAGGCAAGAAGAAGTGCCGCACACATATTTCCGTGAGTTTTGGCCGTGTGATTCTGTTATTTCCCTGCGCATACTTGATGCAGTGTGCCCTAATGTACTTCAAACTTTGCCGCGCAGCCCCGAATGGGGGTAATGCTCGTTTTCCGGACAAGTTTTATCGACCAACCAGAGAGCTTCTTCTCCGGTGAAGATAAAGCTTCGTTGCCGGGAAGAAAGGTCGCCATGAGAACACTTGTGGATCGGACGTTGTCTTACGTGCACGTGCTTGTGCTCCGTTTGTCTTCACCGATGGGAAAAGTTGCCGTGTGCCCCCAGGAGTCCCAGAGGACCGCACACTTGACTACAAGACTCGATAGCTATCTAGGGAGGGACCATTTGTATTGATTTGGACCAATATTTGCCAAGGAACACGGTGAGTTTATTGCTCTTTTTCTATTTAGTGAATTCCCTCGTCCTGGCTGATAGTTGAGCCTCGTTCGCGGGTTCATTCCTGCCGACTCCCAGCCGATACGGACTCCTGGGGGACATGTGCTAAGGCCGAACCGTGACGAAAAATGAAGTTAGCACGCCCAGGATCCGTAGCTTCGTGAAAAGGCCGAAAAGTCGAGTTCTCGACCTCGTGAAGATTTAGTGCGCGTGTCGGGTTCGTGTCTCGGGGCGACATGGTGGGAATTCAGTGTTGCTGTCGTCCAGGCGATGACTATCAAGGCCGCATCCCGGGTGGATCGCCATCCCGGGTAGTCGCGTACCGGTTTCCAGGGATAAACTATTTGTGTGCGGAGCTCGTGCTCCGAAAAAACGGTACGAGTGGCCATTGCCGAAGTGTGGCAAATATCATTGCCGTTGAGCAGCCATTTTTGGGTGAATTTCGGAGCAGCGTGCTCCTTGAACTTGGAGCAGATCAATTGAGGAAGTTACTAGGCCGTTATATTAGTGACTAGGCCGATAGTTAATGGTCCGTTGGAGTCCTATCAATATTGTACAGTTACCGACATGGACGGGTTTTCGGATTTCTTGATTAATTTCTGAGATATCCAAAATCTAACAAGTAACGCCAATTCTATGAACCATACAGAATCGGCGTTACTTAGTAGAAGTCCGGTATCTCGAAAATTCATCGGAAAATCCGAAAACTCAATAATGTCGTTATCCGACATCCTTTTAACTAACCAGGACGTTAGTGAAGTGTTTTGTTCATTGTATTCTCAGGGTCAGTGGAGTGAATTTTCGTGTCCCTCACTATATCCTATTCTATTTCATTTTATTATATTTCGAAAGGTTCACGGTCACCAGGCCTTTTTCACACGTTGTTACAATTCTAGTGGCTTAACAACTATGAAACAAGAATATCAATATAATATTTTGGTTACTGCCTTAGGTGTTATAGGAATACCTCGTAGTATAGCAATAGATTCACGAATCAGTTCAACTACCTATGAATTCAAACCATTATCCATTTTCATCTGACACTTCCATCAACCTGTTTACGGGTGACCTTCTACACAATTCACCTCTAAGGTTGGACTGGTTATAGAATGACTTTAGATTCACTCTCAGTCTAGAGTCAGGCACTCTAAAATTAATCCTAAGTAATGGATCTGGAGTATCACAGTAATTTCTAAGTAACTTAAAGATTATGAACAGATCTTGATAATTCCAGACAGAAGCCATACTTGGAATTTGGAACACCGCTGATATCTGTGAATAATCGTGGGATTCTTTGTCCATTGGATCCTTGCAAAATATGACAAAGAATGTAAGAATTTATGCTGAATGATCTCAATTTCACAGATCATCCTCTTTTGTTGAGGTACCCATATTGGGGAGGGATAGGTTAGATGCGATTTTACCAAGGTATTATGAAGAGAGCAAAGTGTTGCTGGATCTTTGGGGCTAGTTGATTTTCTCTCCATCACTGCTAGCATTCTATAGGCTTTGTCCTTGATAAATTTCAAATGAGGTCAATTAAAGGAAAGAATAGCGCGAAAGTAGATTTTGGAAAAGAGGTATTTTTTGCAAGTTCGTGCGCAAAGATGTGCGAGAATCCAACTCCTCTTCATTATCAGTAGTATGTGAAGTAATGTGGAGAAGACTTCTCGCACAGTTTCACATTTAGGCACCGGTAAACTGTGCGTGAAATTGATTTCTCGCAGAGATTGCAATGCGCAAATGTCAATCCTCGCACGAGTCACTCGGCATATCTGTGAGATGTTCGACGATTTTGAGAGTCTTCTCCGACCCATGAAACTGAACGGTCAAAAATGTTCCAAATTATTAGTTGGTCGTTTGAATTAGTTCTCGTCACCATTCAATCACATTCTTTTGATAAGAATGTCCATGATAAAGATGACTGATGAGTTTATATTCCATTATGATGTTCGAAAAAATGTTCAGTTCTGTTCAACCTAGAAAAAGCTCTGAATCTATGCTTGAATTATGATGTATACTCAACCAACGAAAACGAATATTTGGATTAATACTCTGAACTCCAATCTTGTCTTCAGTTATTTAAATTTTGTAAGTGAGTCATCGAACTCATTAAGGATCTGACTAATCTTATTCAGAGACATGTCATTTAATAACTCGCCAAAGGATATCAATCATTGGGAATGATTTTTTTTCTGAATGATCCAATCATCGATCTGTCTGTACAGCCTTGAATTTTTAATCATTCAAAAATCAACTATGGTCAAAATTGTGCAGTGTCTACGAGATATTTATGAGAGGAAGACTTTTCAAAACCATTTCCAGAACTTTTTCTTCAGTCGGGGGGCTCCGCCTCGGGCCCCGTCCCCCCGACCCCAATCACAGCTTTCGTAGCCGCAGTGATACAACTTTGCGCACTAATCGCAAAATAGTACATTACGCAACAAGTGCGAGAAAGGCGATTCCCGCACAAGTTGCCGATTGAGTGGGAGAAGTAAAATTCTTGCGCAATTTTTGAATTTTACGCAAAGCGAAATTCGCGAAGCGAGCGTGCGTGAATGTGTACTTCTAGGTGTGCGTGAAGTTCAAAATTGTGCGTGAATTTTACTTCTCGCACGAGTCGGCAACGAGTGCGGAAACTTCTCGTACGTGTTGCGTATATTATTTTTTCCAATAAGTGCGCACAATTGTATCATTGCGGCTACGGAAGCTGTGATTGGGGCCGGCGGCGGGGGTGCAGGGGGCGGAGCCCCCCGACTGGAAAAAAATTCTGAAAATGGTTTTAAAAAGACTTCCTCTCATAAACATCTCGTAGACACTGCACAATTTCAACCATAGTTGATGTTCGAATAACTAAAAATTCAAGGCTGTACAGACAGGGTGTCTACTGAGACAGCTGAAAGAGAATCCTTGGATTATCCAGGTTATCCAGTCTGGAATGAGAAAATATCCAGGTCCAAGAATCACAGCCGAGAGGAATAGTCAGAATGCATCATGAAAGTCTTGTAGTTCGGATCCACGATCCTTCAAATTTCAATGATTTCAATCTTTCCAAAAAGTGTACCTTCAAATGGAACAAGGTATCGAGTCAAAACTAACAATCCTCGGAAGGAGTCAATACTATTAGGATTCGAAAATTCAAGTGCCAAAAGTACACAAACTCACAGGTTTCGAGGGTCACAAGAACAAGCCGAAGCTTGCCATTTGGGTAATCGTGATATTCTACTGATGATCTGAAAGACGAGAGGGAGTGACTCTACCTATCCTCGTGTGGAGTATAGGCGTATTTAGTTTTCGGGGGCTCGTTTGAATTTCCTCATTTACGACAACTATTACTGTTACAAATTATTCATCTCAATAACACGTGGAATGATTAAGAATTTAGCTGAGGTGGATCCAGGTTTTTTTATGAAATCCCTGGATTCTCCAGGTTATCCAGGTGCCAAACCGAATCCCTGGATTTTCCCTGTTTTCCCTGTTCTCCAGGTCGGTAGACACCTTGACAGATGAATGATTGGGTCATTCAAAAAGAATCATTCCCAATAATTGATATTTTTTGGCGAGTTATTAAATGACATATCTTTGAACAAGGTTAGCCAGACTCTTAATGAGTTCAATGACTTACTCACAAAATTCAAATAACTGAAGACAAGGTTAGAGTTCAGAGTATTAAACTAAATATTTGTTTCCGTTGGTTGAGTATACACCATAATTCGAGCATACATTCAGAGTTTTTTCTAGGTTGAACAGATTTGAACATTTTTTGGAACATCAAAATGGAATATAAACTCATCAGTCATCTTTATCATGGACATGCTTATCAAAAGGATGTGATCAGATGGTGATGAGAACTAACTAAAACGATCAACTAATAAGTTGAAACATTTTTGACCGTTCAGTTTCATGAATCGGAAAAGACTCTCGAGATTGTCGAACATCTCACAAATATGCCAAGTGACTCGTGCGAGAATTTACATTTGCGCATTGCAATTTGTGCGAGAAATGAATTTCACGCACAATTCGAATCTCAATTATCGACGCGTAAATGTGAAACTGTGCGAGAAGTCTTTCCCGCATTACTTCACACACTGCTGATAATGAAGAGGAGTTGGATTTTCGCACAACTTCGCGCACGAAATTGCAAAAAATAATATACGCAACACGTGCAGGAAGTTTCCGCACCCGGTGCCGACTCGTGGTACGAGTAAAATTCACGCACTCGATCGGCAACGTGTCTGGAGATCGCACTTCTCGCATTCGTTGCATAATGTACCATATCCTGACATATTTTCACGAATGAACTGAGAATTTTCATCCTCACCTTATATGCCGGAATGGAAAGATTGACCACCGGACTATTTTTTTGCATATCTACTTGATCTTGAGATGACTCAGTTGAATTTTCGGCTTATATCATTGAAAATTGCATCTTCTAGAATATTTTCAGTGGAAAGGCCTTTATTGCAATTTTTCGCGATAATGTATCATTGCAACAAAATGCACTCAAAAATAGAGCGCATAGCTGGTACACCTGGGTATTTCTAACCAGCGGCAACCTTGTTTGGCTGTGGTGAGAAGACGCGCGTGCCGTACCTGTTGCTATACGCACGGTCGGTAAGTGGCAAATCTTCGCTACCAACAAATGTCAGTATTAGCCTGGGTAACTTCGAATCACGAGCGTGGCGATCTCATAAAAAAGGCCTCGGGTTGAATAGACCCACGGGTGCTAGCCATAGGTTTAATTTGTTGTAGTCGATTGTTTGAGCATGAATCCATGTTGTTGGAAAATAATGAACTCATGTGAATGAGTTGACAACTTGACATCCATGACTTCTTCTAAGTAACATGCTTCCCTGGGTTTATCTCCGAGCCAATCCCCCTCTTATAGCGATAAACTTATATCGAGCTTAACTAAATTGAAAAAGAAGACTTTGAAAGCTATTTTTGATTGTGACAATGATTCGAAGGTGTTTTGTAGCCCATTGTGGCCTAAAGAGATTCACAATTTGCTCAAGAAAGCCTACTCAGCGAGTGCTCGCTCAAAATTTCAGAAACCAGTGGTGAAAAATCTCACTGTATGTATGAAACCCTCTAAAACTGACCCACTGGTACCAATTTCTTCAGAGCTTGATCTCGAAAACTTTGAATCTCAGCATAGAATGTACTGCTGAATAATTCAGCTTCTATATTATACGTTCTGTACTACAGTCATCTTTCTGATTTAGATTTTGTAATTCAACTGAAGAGCTTGCTCTGCAATCCCCAATTTTTTCTCGGTCAGACTGTCCAGAGTTCACATCCCAGGAACGTCAATTATCGCACGAATATAGTCCTCGTATGTGAATTACGCTGTGATTTCACTCATCCATTCCGATCTCTGTAATCCAATTCATTCTGATTGACTCCTCAAATTGACTCCACTTGATTATTACATTTGCGATATCGTTGTTATATATGAATATCGATACAATTCATAAGAATTCTTATTGTTTTGAATTATCCATACATATCTATATGATATTATATTATTATGTACCCTGAATATTGCTACCTGTACCACATAGGGTAATACCCCAAGGTACCAAATAAAAACTAATCTAATCTAATCTTCACCGAAGAAGAGCTAAGACGAGCCGCTACGATATTGGCGAATGGCAAGGCCCCGGGGTTGGACGGTATCCCCAATGAAGCCCTGAAAATAGTAGCTCGAGAGCAGCCTACCCTGCTACTAAAGCTGTTCAATAAGTGTCTCCTTGCGGGAGTGTTCCCGAAAGTGTGGAAACGGCAGAAGCTAGTCCTTATTCCCAAGGGAAAGGGTGGAGAACCAGCGGAGCCATCATCGAATCTGCCACTCAATATGCTGGACAACATCGGGAAGATGTATGACCGCATGATCCTGAACCGGGCGGAGGAGAGTATGAGCGTAGCGGAGGAATGTCTCCGATGCAGTTTGGCTTCCGCAAGGGGCGCAGTACAATGCACGCAATAGAAAGCGTACAAGACAGAGCCCACAGAGCGCATACAATGGCTCCCCAACCAGGAGGAGGGTTTTGTGCCATAATATGCTTGGATGTGAAAAATGCCTTCAACATAGCAAGCTGGGAACGGATCCATAGGTCCCTAGATGGAAGAGTCCCCCCTTACCTGCTCGCACTCATCAGCGATGGACTGCGTGACAGAGTCCTCGTATGTGATACCGATGAGGGAAGGGTGAGCTGGAATCATCTGCAGGGATAGCTCAAGGATCCGTGTCAGGGCCGTTCGAATGGAACACGCAATACGACAAGTTCTTGAACATGAGTCTCCCAGATGGGACAGAACTCATTGGCTTCGCGGACGATGCTGCATTAGTCAACATGAGTCTCCCAGATGGGACAGAACTCATTGGCTTCGCGGACGATGCTGCATTAGTCGTGGTCGCCGAAACCGCGTGGCAAGTAGAGTGTGTGGCCAATAAAGCTCTCTACCGCATTGGCCAGTGGTTCCCTGAGAACGGGCTGGAGCTTGCCGAGCACAAGTGCGAGACGATGCTAGTCACCAAGAGGAGGAGTTTCGAAACTCCCGTGTTCTCCATCAACGGGTACGAGATTCCACTCAAGAGGGACCTCAAGTACCTCGGGGTTTGGTTTGATGACCAATGGAGCTACAAGGCATAAGCCAGAGAAGCAGCGCTGAAGGCAGACAGGGTTGGTGGCGCCCTCCAACGGCTGATGCCGAACATTGGTGGCCCTAAGCCAAACAGGAGAGCCTCACTCAGCACCGTGAGCTATCCCATCAAGCTGTACGGTGCACCAATTTGGGGACAGGTAGCTAGAGGGTCCGTAATCGATGCAAAGCTAGGTCCAGTCCAGCGGCGTTTCGCGCTACGGACGATCAGCGCTCATTGCACGGTGTCCAACCACGCAGCCTTTGTGCTTGCGGGTACACCACCCATTCGAATGCTTGTAGCCGAAAGAGTGCGGGTATGGAAACGCCAAGAAACCCTTAAGAGCGATGGAGTTTTGCTCAACCCCACTCGTAAGGCCCTCATACGAGATGTCGAGAGGGGGGAGACCGTCGAAGAATGGCAAAAAGAGTGGGAGAGCTCAACGAAAGGGAAGTGGACGCGGAGGATGGTCCCCAACATAGCCAGGTAGATCGATCGAGCTCACGGAGAGCTGGATTACTGGCTGACGCGAGCGTTTAGTGGGCATGGCTGCTATGGAAAGTACCTAGAGCGGTTCCAGAAGAAGGACACCCCGGTCTGCCAGATGTGTGCGGCAGACTGGGACGACGTAGAGCATGCACTCTTCCAGTGCATGAACACAGCTGTGGAGAGAGCGGAGCTCGCGAACTGGCTTGGAAATCAGTTCACCCCTGAGAATCTAGTGCCGTTCATGCTCCGCAGCAAAGAGACATGGGATGAGACCGCCGCCTCTATCAAGACGGCGATCACCCGAAAAGAAGAGCGGAAACGGGCATTGCAGCGCCAAGCAAGGGGGGCTGCATAGCGAACAACGACGACTTGGAGAGTGATCATTGACGACGAAGAGAGAAGACAGAAGAGTGGACACATTAGAGAGGAACGCCCCATGGCGCGCGATACGCCTCCCACCCTGGAGTAATGCTAACGCGGTCCCGGGGGTGGGTTGGTGAGATAGTGGTTAGCTGCCCCCAGTTCTGCAATGATGGCTTGCCAACATCGTAGGGCTGAGAGCAGAAGGTTTTAGCCCCCAGGGCACACGGGCGTTGGATTCATGCTCATCCGGTTTACCGGGTGAGCAAAATGGAAGCGCTTATGGTCTGCCGGTGGGAGATCCATTAGGGATAGCCTGTCATCAGAATTTTCCTTATATTTCACTTCCAAAAAAGGAAAAAAAAGTAACATGCTTCTAATGATCATCTTCATATAATGAACAAAGGCACGAGTAACTCCAGATGATAGTTCTTAACGGAAATAGGGCAGACATTATCAGGACCTACGCCCGTCGATTCATTGACTTGTGAGAGCTCATTTAAAAAATCCTCCGGTCAAATATCGAGAGAGGAGAGGGGTATTGCATGATTCGAATACTCCAAATCAGGATCAAACTGACTAGGCTGAGTTCTTGAGTAAAACGATGAAAAGTTTCCAGCAAGAAGCGCAACTGACTCATGAAGGCTATTGGCCCTCTTATGCACATAGCAGCATAGATGCACCAGTCGGAGTGATGAGAGAGATCTCAACATCCCCAGAGTCCGGCTCAAAGCCACTGAATACTCCTCTCAGTATCGTGGTGCCAGGCTCTGGAACTCTCTACCGCCCCTTCTGCGCAGCTCACCCTCATTATCATCATTCAAACTCGCTTTAAAGTCTCATTTCTTCATGCTTGACTCCCGGGGCTCCCCGATCATCCCAGATGTATTGGAATGAGCATTCTCAGCAAGATAGAAAAAGGTATATATTTCATTAGTGCAACCCTGTCTTTTTTTTATATTTATTAAGTGACGTGTCATATCTGTGATAAACTAAGACTGCTAGAAGCGCTGACCAAATATCTATACTTATTATATTGTAGCCAGAATTTTTCTTATTTCTTTGCAAATGGTATTTTTAATGTGTGCATCTAGTAGTGAAATACTCTGACAATATGTTTACATATGTGATGATTATCTGGTTTTTGCCTATTGGCAGAATAATAAACGTATCTATCTATCTATCTATCTTATCCCCAAGGACCATTCTCTCCGGAATATTGGTACCTATCTTTGGATTGGCATAACCTCAGAACGACTTGGGTTGTTTCATAATGTGACCATCAACTTCAACAACATAAGATTTAAAATCAGTATGGATGAGACTTTTGCACCTAATTTTTTGACTACTAAAGATCCTAAAATCACTGTTCAGTCTTGTAGTTTTATACCTGATATGGTAACACTTTCCCACTTTGATGGCTTCCTTTGTTTCTTTTGGAAACCAAAACGGATACACTCATCCGCAAACTTTCTACAATAAGGCACGTAACAACTCACCAATTCAAAACTGAATTTGTAAAATGTATCAATTGCAGCATCTAAGTTCAATTCCTGAGAGAACAATTCATCCGAATCAAGTACCTCCAATTTATTTTTCAATCCATCGAAGTCCGCCTTCTTGTGATCAAAAAAAATATTTTGAAGAATCAAGAACAGATCGCTCTTGCATGAAAAGACCCATGGAGCACGCTTTGTGCCAAGCACTTAAATCAATCAAGGGGTCAGTGCACTCGTAGCAAACCATACCATCAGCTTGTAGAAAACTAAGTCTAATATATTGTTCCTAGAATTTGGTGAACCGATCCAATCCTCGAGGGTCAGTTGATTTATGATCTATTCCAACTTATGAGCAGCTTCCCTGATCCCCTTCAAGACATGATAACCTCCTGCCAATATCAATCGCTCTGAGCAAGCTCATCTAATGCCAGAAAGGTTATAATCACCACATACTATAACTTCAATTGAACCTGAGCCCTCAACCCATTCATTCATCATATCACCAAACTTATCAAACGAGTCAAGTTATATATAATACGAGCAAGAAGATATCGGTGGAATGTAAGTAATAGACAGAATAAACTGTTTCTTGTTCAACACTAATCGGCAGTATTATACAGTCCAAGACATGAGATTTCAACAGCTGCGCAGAGATGGAATCTCTAAAGTATTACTCCACCACCTCTTGTTTTGTCAGTAGCATCATGATCTCTGTCCAGTCGATAGAATTTGTAACCCGGAATGATGAGTTCCGCATCCAACACTTGTCCATCCAGCCAAGTCTCTACTGAGCAAATCACATCATAGTCCACACAAGAACCTGCAATATTATTCTTGAAAAGCTGAATCCTATTCTTAATGCCTCTAACATTTTGATAATATGCAGAGAGCATCTCCTCTCTCATTGCCAGCCTCTCAAGTTTTTTGGCCCTAAGTTGAGAGACGGACCATCTGCACCTTTGCTTGAGCCCCTCAAGGAGGAGTTACCTTTTATGAGCTGATTTTGATTGTTCTCCTGAGCTTGAGGTATGCTTAGTCCGGGAGCTGGTGAACTTTTTTGTGTCACATTCAGTTAAATCTAGAATAGTGTTCAAAACATTGTTCTCTGTCTCCCGATCCCAAAACCGGCGTCAGACGGCCTAGTTTTGGGGGGTTATTTTTTTATCGATTTTCGAAATTATTATTTTGACAGGTTCATGTGTCATAATCCGTCAAGGCTGGAACTTTCGAGGATGATAGTTTATGATTAGAAGTGTCCAAAAATAGCCGTCAGACCGCTCCGGAGTGGGAGAATACGCGTCAGCACAATTTTGAAAATCAATATGCGATAAGATCGGGTGTCATATTTAGTAAAACTTGAGAATTCGTAGTATCGTAGATCTCATGCTTCTTAACAAGATTTCAGTCGTCAGACCACTCAATGGTGAGGGGGTTCCAAATCAGACGGCCCATAAGGTGCCGGGTAAGGTCACGGGAATAAGGGGTCAAAATATCAATAGAGGTCCGAAAAAATTCAGGCACGCTCTTTCTACCGTAAACAATGGAATTCTCTTACATTGGACCTGATTCTGTGTGAAACATAACCAACAAAAATTATATAATTTCCCGGAATTCTTTGAAGATATATTTCACGTATGAAAATGTCCGAAAACATTACTGCTGGTTATCCTTGTACATACACATCTACGATATTTTTTTTGAATCTCGTATTCCAAAATTTGTTCAGTAAAAACAAATTCTGCTCGAATCTTTGGCGATTCGGAATGTCGATTAAATTTATGATGCCACGCTCGCAATTACTCGAAAATGTGAACACGAGAAGGGTCTCCTGCGTCCCCGCTATACCATCGGTTCTGGAGCATAAATCCACGAATCGCTCTCTATTCTTGATCACTTCATCGAGTGATGAAATCATTGATGAATTTGTAAATAATGAACTAATACTGTGCCAATTCATACTGATATTCAACTCCGACATGTTGTATTTCCCAATTACCCCTTCCAATTGATGATTTTCAATAACAGTCACGAGTCAAGCTGGCAGTTCATGATTTTCAGTGACACATTTTGCAAGCTTGGATAATTTTTTTCACAATTTCGACAACCAATGAGAAATTCTGAATGAGGACGACCACGGAGATTCATGCTATCAATTATTAATTTTGATAAAAGTGACGCTACCAAGAGACCTCACGATGATTCCATTTGACTTATACCAATCATTTTATAACCTCAATGTACAATACGAACTCTGGAACTTTTTAAATGACTCAATGCTAATGCTATTGTGTCGATTAAGGCAATGCGGTCACCATGCAAGCTGGAAATCGTTCCAATTTTCCTCCGATCCCCTTGCGATTCGGGCTAAACGACGAGTGCACAAATATTTGTTATCATCTAACTTGGATTTGTCCAGTCATCGTTGAGCCCAAATCGCAAGAAAATCGGAGAAAAATTGAAATGAAGATGTGCTTCTGCGCGATCAAGTTCTTCACATTCTTATCTGATTCTCTTGCAATTTGGGTGGAACAGCGAAGTGTCGAACACAAAATGGGCAATAACAATGATTCGACAACTCGTGTGGAACCGATTCATCATTTAGTCGAGTAAGTAAGCTCCTGAATTCATTCACTAAGCGGCTAAACTCTTCCGAATCCTCGAATTTTGGGCTGAAATGATAGTTGGCACATCCAATAATCAATATTGATGAGAATTTTCGCTCAAAAATTGGGGAAAGGCATGAATAAACAATAAAAACATGTTTTTCCCAATTTTTTTCTGGTTTTCCATCATGAATCGGAAAATATCGGTTTTGTGAAAAAACTTGTGCATAGGTGATTTGTAGATCTCTAAACGATCTACAAGATTGATCTGTACTCCTCCCCCCCGTAAAATGCATCCTTTTGGAGTTATTCCTCATCAAAGTTACAATCGAATTTGTTTATATAAATTTGCTAAAATTGTTTATAACGGGTCCGAATTATTCATCCTGGGTAATTGAGTCAATTTTGGAAAGAAAGGGTCTCGTGGTATTCTTGCCTAAGTTTCATCGATCTTAAGTAATGAAAAAAGCGAATTTTGCGACTTCTCACCCTCAATGCGGTGCTTTGTGACAGCACTTCGAGTTGGAAGTCGCGAAATCTGCTTTTTTTATTAGTAGGAAACGATCAAACTTAGGGAAGAATACCAGGAGACCTTTTCTTTTTAATCTTGACTGTATTACTTAGGAAAAAGAACTTGGACCCGTTATAAACAATTTTAGCGAATTCATTAAAAAAATTCGATCATATTCTAGAAAATATCTTGAAACAGCCTAATAAACCTCCATGCGAATTTATTACCAATTTTCTTAGAGCCTGTTCTCTACTTGTCTGATGAACAGTATACAATCAGGTTTTTCACTCTTATATCAATTTTTTGTTTTTTCTCATATCTACAGATTCCATACTCCTACTCATCCCTTTCCCCTTAATTCTATCATACATTTTCCATTTCCCTTCCCTTCATACCCTTCCTTTGGTTGGGTAACAGTTTACCAGTTGAGGACATCCATCCTCTCCACTATACCAACCAGATGCAACCTCACCTACTGGTGTAATGGCTAAAGTCAAATCTGCTCAGTAGCAGAAAGATATGGCCAGAGAGTAGAAGAAGAAGAAGAATTCGATCATAACTTTGATCGAGAATAACTCCAAAAGGATGCATTTTACGGAGGAAAGTGTATGATCTAGTCTTGTAGATCGTTCAGAGATCTACAAATTACCCCTCTACAAGTTTTTCTGAAAAACCAATATTTTCCGATTGATAATGGAAAAACCGAAAAGGGTCGGAGGAGAGCATGATTTTATATGGTAAAATAACCTGGGAATTTCTTTAAAATCTCAAATTTTTCTCAATTAACAAATTTTGAAATGAGAGATGTGGAGAAATGTATGAAATATCATCGTAGATGCGTACAAGAATAACCAGCAGTAATGTTTTCAGACATTTTGATACGTAAAAGATACCTTCAAAGAATTCCGGGAAATTATATAATTTTTGTTGGTTATGTTTCGCACAGGATTTGGTCTAAAGTGAAAGTAATTCCATTCTTCACGGTAGAAGGAGCGTGCCTGAATTTTTTCGGATCTCTATTGATATTTTGACCCCTTATTCCCGTGACCTTACCCGGCACCTCATGGGCCGTCTGATTTGAAGACCCCCCACCATTGAGTGGTCTGACGACTGAAATCTTGTTAAGAAGCATGAGATCTACGATACTATGAATTCCCAAGTTTTACCAAATATGACACCCGATCTTATCGCATATCGATTTTCAAAATTGTGCTGACGCGTATCTCCCCACTCCGGAGCGGTCTGACGGCCATTTTTGGGCATTTCTGATCATAAACCATCATCCTCGAAAGTTTCAGCCTTTACGGATTATGACACATAAACCTGTCAAAATAATCATTTCGAAAATCAATAAAAAAATAACCCCCCAAAACTAGGCCGTCTGACGCCGGTTTTGGGATCGGGAGACAGAGAACAATGTTTTGAACACTATTCTAGATTTTACACAAAAAAGTTCACCAGCTCCCGGACTAGCTCAACGAACGAGTCGTATGACTGTCTTTGACTGTCCAGATTTGAACTTCTAGTATCTTGGTCACCAATCGAGTCATTATCCACCACTTCCACTATTGTTGGCATATTCTCTATATACCCAATGGTAATATTCTTTTCACCTTTGGCCTTTCTGCTCTCAAGCTCAGCTTTGCGTTTGAGTGAGAGTTGCCTTTGACCCCATGTTCTGTCGCTGGCATATTGTACATCGTCAGGCACGGTGTGCCTGAACGCATTTTTCTTCAAAGTGAAAACTCCCTCTGAGATTATTTTGGTTCCTGATTCTACATTTTTGGGACATCATTTCCCCACAAAAATTGAAATCGCGGGCTGAGCCCTTTCGGAGGAATGTCGTTTGGAACATCTTTCGGACCCAGTCTAGGAACGCCCAAGTGATATGGCTCATCCCTCGTTGGATATGAGCCCAAAATCGAGTTTCTTCAGTTTCTAACACTAGTTTTCAGAGAATATGACCGCTTTGGATACTTCTAAGGCTTGTTGAGGTTGGGCATGTACCCTAAAAATCCTTCAAAAATGCAAAAACCAATGTCTTGATGCCTCATTCGAGACATGACCATCTACCGTTTCGGCTCTCCAAGACGCACCATTGGAAATAATCTTGTCATGGACATTACAATGTTCATCACGATGTCTTTTGTGATGGAAATTGTAATGTACAGTTTAACGAATTCCAATCAAGTCATAATGTTTTCTTTTGTTGTGTTCCGGTAATGGCGAGGAATTTGTTACGTCAATTCATTACTATTTTACGGTGGAAAAAATTGAAAAAAAACTCTCCTACATAACTCGTAAATTTTACCGAGAGTGGGATCCGAACCCACGACCTTTTTGTTACGAGACCAAGCACATCTCGGGGCCAGGGAGTCATGTTGGAGGTAGATGTCTAATAAGCTTACTTGACGTTTGACCGACCGAAACAATCTGTTCATTCGCTAAAAATCTGATTATCCATTCACTCAGTTCGTCATGCAAACAACTCAGAGTGGATCAGGTGGATGCTTTGAAATGGTCCTGTTTCAATGAAAGCCCACGATTTTGACTATTTCGGTAATCTCATCAGTACAACGTGAAAAATGATTGAACATCAGGAAATATCTTCTTTCACGTTCCTAAAAGTGTTGAAAGGTAAGTGTGCCGCAAATGCCCCCATTCCCTAATATGCCCCGACTCGAGTTCTCAAATGTACCAGCTTGCAGACCTAGACACGCATTTTTTTCATGTTTGTTTCGTTAAAATGAGAGGAAATCAACGGTTTGGGCCGATCCGAAATGACCCGCGCCTTTCTTACAACATTACTAGCGATATTCGGTACTTTCGACTTATTTCATCTCAATCACTGAAAGCTATGCCAAATGAGATTGATTCAATCGATTTTTCAAGTAATTCTCTCGATTCTCTTTGACTCCGTCCAAACTTCAAAATGCTTCTCACTAAATAGAAAAAATTCGATTCCTCGCCGATTCTACGCCTATTTTACTGAAAAAGTGCATTTTTGGCCCCATCTACCCAAGGACTCTTAAGGTATGTCTCCGAGTTTTTTGAAATTTAGAGAATCTCCTGGGCATTTGTGTGGTGGTTCAACTATTCATAACACACCTTCTGCTGAAATTTCAAGGAGCCTGTCCATTTTGTTTTCGAGTTTTCGATGTCGAAAGTTCGAGCTCGTAACACGCGAAGGATAGAAACGGCGCAGCAGAAGGCAACCTTTTGGGCCGTTCTCACGAATGCTCTGACAATTCTTTAGAGAACTCGCTGAAAAATTGATATGTCATTGATTCAAGTCTTGTCTTGATCCTTGCCAAAAATAGGGACCCGTGCCCATCCATTTTGTTCACACGAGGAATCGAATAGTTTGTTTGCAATGTTAATTTTCTCCACGCGGAGAGCGTGTGTGTATGAGCGTGTGCGTGTACGAGCTGCTTCGTTGTGTATACCAGATTGTACATAAAAAGACGGCGAGGTCACGTTGCTATCAAAACAACACGGCTCGCTCAAACTTCTCATCTTGATTGTCGCAGGAGACATACCTCAAATGAGACATCAAGAGATTGTTTTTTGCATTTTTGAAGGGTTTTCAGGGTACATGCCCAACCTCAACAAGCCTCAAAAGGAGCCAAAGTCGTCACATTTTCTGGAAACTAGTGTTAGAAAGTGAAGAAACTTGATTTTGGGCTCATATCCAACAAGGCATGAGCCATGTCACTGGGGCGTTCCTAGACTGGGTCCGGAGAATGTTCCAAACGACATTCCTTCAAATGGGATCAGCCCGCGATTTTAATTCTTGTGGGAAAATGATGTCCCAAATATGTAAAATCAGAAACCAAAATAGTCCCAGAGGGAGTTTTCACTTTGGAAAGAAATGCGTTCAGGCACACCATGCAGGGCGAGAGTTACTTTGATTCACTCAGACCCATCTTGCATCCTCAAAGGGTGTGTCCAGAAACAAAGCGCTCGCGCCGCTCCCGGCACCGGCGCTGGCGCGCGCTAGAAATAGTTTTTGTTAATTCATAGACACACACGTTGAATCCTCTTTCTGGGGTTATACTTAGTGATCGAGGTGGCTAAACTCCGGTTCTATACTTCGGATATATAGTCAATAACGTGGAGAATTTTTGAGCCTGCTCAGAGCGCGGTGCCAGCGCGGGTGCCGGGGGCGGCGCCACGCGCCGGAGCGCGGCGCGGGCGCTTCGTTTCTGGACACACCCTAAATAGTCAAATATCTTTTCCACTGGTCTAGTCTTATCAACTGATACCTTCCCCAATCTTTAAAATCTGATTGATGACACATCGAATGGAGCTGTAACAAACGAACTGTCCAAATAATCAGATGAGTAGTCACGACTGTAAATCTCAGGAATGCCGAGGATGATGACACTTTTATCTCTTATCATTCTATCCTTTACTTTAGATATTATTTGCTCCCCTAGTTCAGCAGAATCACTCCTATGAGTATTTCCAAGTACAGCCACGCGATTGTTACTCCGCTCCATATCACTCTTAAGATGTGTTATTCGCTTGGAGCCATCATCAATCTATTCAGATAACTCACCAATTTTCTGACCAGTGTTACTATTTATAGACTCTGATAAAGTGAGAATCTCATTATTGATGAAGGGACTAGACGATTAAGGAGGATGGAGTGCACCTTGTTCGGTATCTCCCCGGAAGTATTTTTTCCGACTCTCTAACCCCAAATCATGAAGAGAGCAAAGATCTGTGAGTCCCAAGGTCGCCTATATTTTGCGTGGCACCCTAAAAATTCCCTTGGAAACTTTCAAAACCGGGGTATCTTCTATGCACTCGCATCTTGACGCATCTCATCGAAACGCTCTGAAATTTTTGTGTATATTCTTCAAACTGTATCGATCAATAAGAAAGTATTCTCGTCATGACAACTTTCAATTTAGTCCCCTGAAAAAACTCCTGAAAATTACAAATCGATACGTTCGGGTGAACGTTAGGAACCCATTCCATCTTGTTTACCAGATCATTTTGAATCAGATATAGGTGTTTCGGTCCATTCCCGAATTATAGAAACCGGTGAAAAATGTCAAAAATCACCTTTGAAGCAAATTCAGTATCAGTAATTTGCATCTCCTGCACATGCGCGCTGATCTACGCTTGTGGGGATATTTTTTAAGAGAGCTGGTTCAATTCCCTCGAAAATGACTACTTGAGGGAGTCAATTTGACGGAGCAGAGCCCGAGATCTAGCCGGGTCAAGGAATGGCAGAATTGAAGGTAGCGAATCCGTTAACCCGTGGCTCCTTCAGCTGTCCTGGAGGATGCGGTGTTTGAGTTGGAGTGTTCTTCGCGCGTGAACATGTGTTTCTCATGTATTTTTCGACGTAGAAACTGAATCCGTGGTCAGTTTCATCCCTAACCTCCGAGATTTCTTGGTACGCTCAAAACACTGACCCAAGAGTGGAGAGCCGTTTTCAGCCTTCTTGCACACATCTGAGACTATGCACGTATCATGCATACGTGCATAGGCAGGTTTGAATCGGATGTTGATTGAATCGAACTTTGTTGTTCCACGTACTCCGACCAGCTGAAAACGATGCCGGTGGTTTTGAAGCTTGAGGAAGCGTCGCACTATCTTTTTAAAAACTCATCTTTGCTAGTAAAACCGCTTCAACCGGCCTCATCAGCTATTGGGATGATTCAAACGGTATTCATCCCGAAATTGTCCCAGCTACAGGATGCGCCCTCCCCCCCTCTTTGCCCTCAACTCGAGGGGGAGGGGTGGGGAGCAATAAACGCCCCCCCTCCAAACGACGATATTTCCCCAAAACAAAACATACACGTGACGAGTCCCTTGTTCTACTGCGAACTTGAATATACTTGGAGTACATCCCAAAACCCTATAGTTGAATTTCGGACCTATCCTCGAACCTGGAAATCACTGCTATGAATTCTAAGAGCGATCTTCAGCCAAAAACATGCATAGACACTTCATATTTGACCAACTTTGAATTCAGAAATCGTTGTTGAGATTGTTGCGATGCGTTTCGAGCTAAAAACGGTTGAAAATGCCCTACCGTCTGATCAAAGTCATGGATTTCAGCTCGGATTTCCTCCTACTGCCAGCTCAAAAACACTTGGAGTGCACTCTAAAATGACTCAACATGATTTTGACATCATTCCCGAGTCTCAGAACTACTGCAGGATGATTTATGACCGATATCAGGCTAGAAAAGATAGAAGAGAATTCGACATTTGGGAGAAAGATATGAATTTTAGATTGAGGAGAACTCTACTGCCAACAAGTCAAGGCTTGACGTAATAAAAACGTGTTTTAACGTCTACTCCTCAACTCAGATCCGCGGATATCGATGATTGATTGATTTATTGATTGATTGATAACCTTTTTTCGCCCGAGGGCAAAATTAAAAAAAAATACAGTGGCATATGTCACATAAGTTACACCTACATAATAAATATAGAAAAAAGTATAAATATTTGTCTTTTTGGTCGAGGAATATTAGAATTATCACAGAAAGTGACTAGTCATTTTAAGGCATCAAGAGATGCATAAAAGTCAAGGGAGAGAATGATAAGATACATCTTCATATACATATATCAGCCTTTACAAGAACGATCGAGGAGGAGAAAACATTATCATGTAGAAAGGCATATGGAAGGCTTGGGCCAGCAAAAATATCACAGGAATTTCAATTCAGTGACGAGGTAGCCACGTATAAGTCTTTCAAAGAAGGAAACGCTGGTTGGAAAGAGCCCAAACCTATCACAGTTTAGAGATTGAAATGATGCCTCCTCTCCACATCAATCTTCTGCGGAGATCTTGTTAGCAGAAAGCTCTTCAATGTCTCCTTAAATTTTGTCACTGTACCGAGCTGCCGAATGCCCAAAGGGAGAAAATTCTACAGGTGAGCACATTGCGTCTGGAAAGATCTTCTTCCATACTCAAGTCTCATCCTGGGAACCTTGAGGACCTGCTCTTCTACATCACCCCGTGCGGGACTCTCAGATTGGTACCTGGTAAACATCGCAGCTAGGTAGCCAGGCTCTTTTAAGTGCATAATCTTGTGCATTAACAGAGCTGCGAAGTACATTTTCCACGAATCAGTACGTAACCAACCTAGACGTTCCCTAAACGGGGTGATGTGCTCGTCTCTCCTAAGATCAAAAATGTACCTCATACATGAATTGCTCAGTCGCTGTATCCGTTGCCGCTGTTCGTCCGTGGCGTCGAGGTACACGACTGTGCAATAATCTGAATGCGGTTGATTTAATGACTCGACTAGGCAAATTCGGAGAGGTCTGGTGACACACGCCCTAAAAAACTGCAATCCGTATAGGGATCTATTCACTTTCTTAGTTACTTGGTCAATGTGCGGTTTCCACGTCAGTTCACTATCAAGTGTAACACCAAGACTCACGACCGTATCGCTGGACGGAATGAACTTCCCTTCCTGTATCTCAACCCCTGGCAAGTCCATTCTCTTCAGATCTTTGATATTCCTCTCAGAGCTGAAGAAGATTGCCTTGGTCTTGCCATTGTTGAGACGCAGGCCGGAACTTCTGGCCCATTCAGCAATTAGTCGTCCTACTTCCCCCAGCCGAGTGATGCCTTCCTTGATCTTAGTTTTCTCGACTTGGAGATAAATTTGGAGATCATCCGCGTAGAGTAGATGATATACCGACTTTCCATCTAGCCATCCAGGTAAGTCATCAACATATAAGCTGAAAAGTAAAGGCCCGAGAACGGATCTCTGTGGAACACCCAGATCGGTTTCGAGCCAATCAGAACTACCGGATTTTGAAGTGACTATTTGGGTGCGGCCTTGTAGGTATGATTCTATCCACAGGAGTGCCGATCTTGAGAATCCAAGGTTTCGGAGCTTCCTCAACAGCTTCGATGGTGTTATTGCGTCGAAAGCTTTGCTAAAGTCGAATAGTAGGAGTCAGGTGATCTTCTCCCTATCAATGCCTATTCTGATGTCATCCGTCAACTTTAGTAAAGCTGTCTGGGTGCTGTGGTATTGCCTGAAACCAGTCTGGAAGCGATCAAGAAGTCTCTCTACTTTTAAATACTCCGTGATTTGGTCATGTGCAATTTTTTCCAGAACCTTGGAAAGGAAGCACAGCAGCGCTATAGGACGGAAGTCCGAGACCGTTGATGGAGCTGCAGTCTTCTTCAATGCAATCAGCTGCGCTTGCTTCCAAGCCTCAGGAAAAACGCTATGAGTGAAAGAGGAATTGGGAATATGTACAATAAGATCACCAATTGCCGGAAGAGCCTTCGCGACCACGCTCTGGGGGATCCCGTCCAGCCCGCGGGCCTGCGAGGAGAAATGTTTAATAGCAAGGACTACATCATTGGAATCTGTGGGCTTAAATTCAAACCCCTCCTGCTATGCAGAGTTAATATCGTCCATTGCTTTATTGATATTTTCGTGAGGCGAAACGAAAACCCCCGCGAAGTAAGCGTTCGACTCATCCGGTGTGAAACCGTGAAGTTCTTCCTCTTTGCTCTCGGGCAAGAGGCCGAGATTGCGCATCTCCTTTCAGATGTTCTTGTTCTGATCAAGAGCGTCTGAAAGACGGTTTTGATGGAAGGAATTACGCTCTTGCTCAGTGCGCAGATCGACCTCTTTGCTAAGCCGAAAGTACTCATTTTGAAGTTCAGGACACCTGTGCTGGTTGCGTTGCATGCGCTCCCAGCGCCTGCGCGTCGCGTTCCGCTTATTCATGAGCACCCTCAACTCGGGACCAATCCAAGGAGCATCATTTTCACGCGGGTTTATAGGTTTTCCCGGTGCTAAATCATCTAAAACAATCTTCAAATTCTCATTCAAGCAGTGAATTGCGTCTTCCAAACTGGTTTCGGCATTTTCAAGAGCTGTCCAGTCACAGCGAAGCAGACGTTCATTCAATATCTCCGGAGTGATGATACGGAAATCCCTATACTTGGAAGAATTTTTTGGCGGAGTAGGGGTGGAGACGTTGATGGTGACGTCAATGACCGAGTGCCCCCCGAAACTGGGCAGGTGTTTGTCTTGAAAGTCAGTAATGGTGTCGTTGTCATCTACATAATTGTGATCAATCCATGTATGAGATTCATTGGGGTTTTGTTGATGAGTCGGGCCATGCTGCACTATCTGCAAGGCAAGTTCTTCTGTCAGTGCAGTCAGTGCCTTGGTGTCAGGATGAGCAGTATCCATTAAGTCAGCGTTCAGATCACCCATAATGATTTTGTGACTGTAATCTCCACACAGCCGGCGTAACGAGCCAAACAGCCCATCATCCTTCTGCATGGCGATCTTTGGGGGTCTATAGATTACCGCGACTAGTATTGAGGTCGAGCTGCCTTGCTGTGCGCTACAGAGAAGAAATTCAGGCACGCCAGGTTTCCCCGGCCCAAAAGTATTCAACGAAACTAACTCCTCGACTTTGAAGTCATTGCACACATACAAGGAAACTCCTCCACTCTCTCTGTTGCGATCTTGTCGCAACAACGAAAAATCTGGAATGTGAACGAGACTCTCATCCACATACTCATCTAGCTTCGACTCGGCCACCCCAAATAGATGATAGGAGGGACCGTTAGCGACGAGCAAGCGTAGATGCTCAATCGTATCTGTTAGGGAGTTCAGGTTGATAAATCCAGCTTTTAAGAAACCTCCACCCCCTCGACGCTCCTCAGCAGCCGTATTTAGTCGAGGAGCCTCCGCTGATTCTGCTGCCGGAACTCGGCTCTGCTCCGGAACGACTGTGCAGCTCTGGGTATTGTTAGAGGACGCACAAGTACGTTTTGGAACACTTTGACAGGCCGTTTGGATGACCTGCAGATCAGCGAGGGATTCGAACGTATGCGCTCGCTCACCATTTTTCCGCCTGACCCAGAAACGTCCACCGCTGTGCCAGACGTATCTTAGACCTAAGCCGCGTGCAACCGATCTCAAACGTGTGCATTCCTTGTACTCCTCACGGGGGAGCATTTCATTCATAAAGATTTTACGGTTAGGCACATGAGCTTTCGCATCTGAGTCAAGTAGATCAGGCTGGATGTTATTAGCCGTGAAATAATTATTGGCGATTGAACGTTTAGCCCGAATCACTTCCCCGACTAAATGGCCACTGGAGCGTTGGACTACGCATGATGATAGAGTGCGTGAGACGGCAGCTGAGGCTCGTGAAGATGGATCCGAATCACGATTACTTGCTGGAGGCCTCTCCTGAGACGCATGCCTTGGATGCAGGACATGAACATCAACAATGTTTGCCCTCTCCAGCGAGGGAAGAATGGACTTGAGCACTGTGTAGGAAATACCAGATATTTGTGCCGGTGAGGCCATAGAATTTTCTTTCAAAACACCATTAATGATCAATTCACAGCGCTCAAGCCCATCACTGCCATGTCCCCGTCCTTGCTTCCCATCATGTCGATGGGGGGAGTCGTTCGTCCTTCGTAGATTAATAAGAACCGAGGATTGATGTGTCGATTCGGCATTGCAATTCCCTCAATTTCTTGGATTATGATTTCGCAGAGTACTCTGGAAGCCTTCAAGCAGCTCAGTAAGAGTGGAAATCTCACCCTTCAAATTGGAATCCTGCTCCAAGAGAAGCTGGCGATCTAAGCAGAGCTCTTCCAGCTGGGAGTTCTGCTTCTCTATAAGTCCCTCGAGAGAAGATACACATGCTAATAGGGAATCATCCACCTCTTTCACCGCTGGCGTGAGAGATAGAGGGGGAATGGCAACGTTGCGTCGACTCACGAGGGATTTTATTTCGTCATGCTGGTTCTGGAGCAAGGCATATTGGTCGTAAAATAGGTCCAGAGTACTCTGTGCTATAAGTACCCATTTTGGCTCCGGAGAAGGTAACGGCGTCGAAGTGGGTGATGCAGAAGGATGTTCCAAGATGTTGGAGCTGTTTCTCTCCTCCATCCCAGCAGGGCCGTCCTCAGGTGGCGTAGAAAGCAGCAACTGTGAGGCAGTAGTGAGCCGCTCTTGTGTTGGCTGGTTATGAATATTCGCGGGCTCTACTTTGCTGGAGTCGTGGATGGTTGCGCCACGTGATGGAGTTGAGACATCAGCTTGCGGGATACCCCCCGCTAGCGCGAGCTGTGGACTCCCGGTGGAATGAGAGGTCTTGGTGGTGGGGAGTTTCGCGCTACGTCGCACGCTGGTATATTGCGGAGCGGGGGGAGACAATCCAGACGCAGCATGCGTGCTGAGCCGCGTGTGTGAGTTGGGCTGGTTACTCACACGTCTCTGCGAGTTCGTATCCTCCTTCTCTCTCTCTCTCTCTCTCTCTCTCTCTCTCTCCAGACCTCTCCGGATTCGCCTAGTCGAGTCATTAGTTCAACCGCATCTAGATTACTGCACAGTCGTGTACCTCGACGCCACGGACGAACAGCGGCAACGGATACAGAGACTGAGCAATTCATGTGTGAGATTCATCTTTGATCTTAGGAGAGACGAGCACATCACCCCGTTTAGGGAGCGATTGGGTTGGTTACGTACTGATTCGCGGAGAATGTACTTCGCAGCACTTTTAATGCATAAGATCATGCATTTGGGTGAACCTGGCTACCTTGCTGCGATGTTTACCAGGTACCAATCCGAACGCCCCGCACGGGGTGATCTAGAAGAGCGGGTACTCAAAGTTCCCAACATGAGACTTGAATATGGAAGAAGATCTTTCCAGGTTCAGTGTGCTCATTTGTGGAACTTTCTCCCTCCGGGCTTTCGGCAGCTTGGGAAGATATCGTTGTTTAAAGAGGCCTTAAAAGATCTCTTGATGACACAGACTCCTCAGAAGATTGATGTGGAGAAGAAGCATTATTTTAATCTATGATAGGCTTGGGTTCTTATTTTTAGCTTACGATTAGATTTACGTGACCTTCTGTCACCTGACTGAAGCAAACTGTGATATTTTCTCCTTGTGAACCCATGCTCTCAGATTTTAGACATACGCGAATTCGCAATTGTAATGACTAGTCACAATTTGTGATATGTACCTGTCCTTGACCAAATCGCTTGTGTTATATATATTTTACACCTTTTCTTTTTATTTTTGAATTTTTGAGTACTCAATTATTTCTAGAATTATGCAACATATGTAAAAATATGTGGGTTACATTTTGTCTTATGACGAATAAAGGACATCAATCAATCAATCAATCAATCAATCAATCTCTGGCCGTCTGCGTGCTGAAACGAGTGGCAGAAGTCATCTGCTTCACTGCTTTCGATGGTAATTTTGCGGTTTGAATTTTGCTCACCTGCAGACAGCTCGTGCATGTCACTACTCCTCGGGATAACTTTGAGCACTTGACATGTGCAGATCTTTTGCATATACTGCATTCTCTACTGCCCGTGCGTAAGGTGCCGTTGCAGGCACAGCAGGTTTTGTCATTTATCGTGCATCGGACAGCGAGACAGGCCAGTGGAGCAGACGACCTCCGAGCATGCGCCGAGAGCTCTTTTTCGGCGCCAAGCACTGCCAACTCGATGTTGTTGTTGGAGTTGCAGAATTGGAATTATTCCTCCCAGGCTCGATCAGGAGCCATGCAGTAATGCTCCAGTGGTATAAGCCTGCAGGAGGAAGCCCAATCTGCGAAAAAGTGCCACTCGGAACGACGTTTTGATGGTTAAAACGATATTCTAATACAGAGCGATGTTGAATGCGTGTGGAAGCACTTACCGCGCCAGAGAGAGAGAGAGGTGGTGATGATGAGAAAGGTGGAGAAACAGAAGAAATTTCCATTGACGGATGAAATGTTGTCACTGATTCAGCCACGAGCCGATGAAACGGTAGATATCGTGGAAGATGAAAGTTATCATGAATTGACAAAAATGGGATTTTGTTACACAATTGAGGAATAATCCTTCGTAGGAATGGGGTATGCGCTTTTTGGCAATGTGATTGTCGTACTGATCTATCGTGGATTACTTATAGGGTTTCAAGTAATGAAGACGTGTTTCAACGCCTACTCCTCAACTCAGATCCGCGGATATCGATGATAAGAAAGGTGGAGAAACAAAAAAAATGTCCATTGACGGATGAAATGTTGTCGCTGATTCAGCCAGGAGCCGATGAAACAATAGACATCGCGAAAGATGCTGATAAGTATCTAATTGATGGCTTACGATTTGCTGATGATAGGTCCAATGAATTGAGAAATGATGATGATACTGAATGCGATGATGATATTGACCACGATGATCATGACTATGATAGTGGCCACACTGATGATGGTGAAAGCGATGACAGCTCAAATGACGAAGGGGATGTAGAGAGTGACCCTGAGTACATTGATTATTACTGAGGAAATTACTCAGCATTCCCTATAGTTTTGTATAGTACTTACTCGTTATCTACTCCATGCTGTTCTGCCTGAGATTCCTTCGATTAAAAGATGGGTATCGCATAGGACTTAACATTTTGGTATCATTCAACTAATATCTGCGGGATGACAGGAAGATCATGTAAAGATAGAGTGTAGTATCTGTAGAATATCGCAGGTCCGTTCCAATCAAGTCCGGGACAGGGGGGGAGCTACACGTCCTCCAGTACATTTCATATAGGTCGTCAATAATCATAACAATTTATGAGTCATTGCTAGTGGACCGTGTCATATGATGGATCAAGAGTACCTCTACGTGGAGGGGTGAATCGCACGCACTATTCCTTCCAAATTCTGTACCATCCACTATTCCTCTGTATCTCTATTGGTTGGAATACTGTATCCAATAGAATGATTTAGATCCAAATCGACCTAGGATCGATCAGAGATGATTCTGAGATATTGGGCAGGGCCCAAGTCATACCCAGGAGGACTCAAAATGTACCGTGATTGTTTCCAGATTGGCAGTGGGAGGAGTCATCCCGTAAAATTGACCTTTCCCTATCCCATCAGCAGCAATTTTCGACCGTTCCAGGCCCAATACCAATCGCAAATCGATCTGCAATGACCCTGAGACACGAGGCCGGGCCCACAATATTTCGAGCGCACCGCAGTTGATCTGAGTGGCGGGACTGGGCTTAAAATATTTCTAGTCGATCCCAAAATGAACTCATCCAGTTGGCAGGAATAGGATTCACCCCCTAGAATTCATGATTCTGAAAACAATTTGGAATTTTTTCCAATGATCCTGGGCCCAATACCGATCTAAGATCGCACTGCAGTAATCGTCAGACACGGGACCGAGCCGAAAATACTTCTAGCGGAACTCAGAATGTCCTAAATCCATCCTTAGGTTGGCAGAAATAGGATCCACGCCATAGAATCCATCATTTTCGATAGGACACGAGCTGATTTGCGAGTAATCTGGGCCAAATATTGATCCCCGATCGCACTGCCGTGGTTCTTAGACACGGGAAAGTGCCCAAAAAATTCACTGGCAAACTTGGAACTCGATAAGATCGTTCTCGAGTTGGCAGTTGTATTATTTCCCTACTGAAACTCGTCATTCTCCGTGGGATCCGCACGGATTCCCGATGATTTTGGCCCAATCTTGATTGCAGATTACACTGCAGTGATTCGGGGGCATGACACTGGGCTCAAAATATTAACTGTCGGACTCGGAACGAGATGAAATGGTACTTCCCTTTGCAGTAGTACGATTGAAGAAAAACAATTCCACTATTCCTCATCGAATCGACTGTAATTTACGACAATACTGAGCTCAATATGCATCTAAAATTCCTCTGCGGCAATTCTCAGGTACAGGATTTGGCTAGAAATTCCTGTCTGTGATCCTAGATTGTGCTGTATGCATTCCTGGGGTAGCAGTAGTACTTATTGAGGTATTGAGTACTTATTGATTACACAATATGAGGCTGAAATATATACCAAAATATTTGAAAGATAGAGCGTGACAAATTTTCTGCAGAGGAGTTAATATGTAGAAAGAATCACGTTTGATTTTTGAGCAACACGCAAAACAATGCAAAGGTTCCACAAGATGTGGTATAAAAGATACGCCATAATCAACACTCTGCAACACATATAGAATTGATAACAGCAGAGAACGAATCTTCTACGACGATGAATTGAAATATTGAAAAAGCAAAAGAAAAACTATCTATAATGTAACCATGATTATAACCGAAAAGAGAGACTCCAGTAGATTACTTTATCAGAAATTATGTATCAATCATATTTAATCAAAGATTTTAGGATAACAATATATGTAGATCAAATATCTGTTACTAGTCAGAATGAGAATAACGGAAGGCCTAGACAGAATAATTTTCGCAAGGTACAACGTTCCAATGGCGCATTTATACACATATCCAATTGTAATGATGTTCTATCAGAATTTCGGCCAAAGATAATCATGCCAGCTTTTCAAATCAAATCTTGATCGCACGTGAATTCACAATCACACATCCCATGTACATTTCAGCAGGAAATGAAAAGATAGGAAATGAATCTCATGTTAGCGCCAGCTGTATCATACAGATTGAATAGCAAGAATAGTGGAAAGCTTGGCAAACCAGATAATTATGATAGTCATGGATTTAAAATTATGTCACTGTAATTTCACATGTTTCAAGAGTCGAAGTTCAAATCGACTCGAGCTCAAAATATTATGTCGAATCTGGAAGAAGGAAAATTTTTCTCTTACCAATGCTGTATGTTTAATGAGGAATCAGCAAATACGTACTGAAAATTGTAAGAATCTGAAAACACGATCCAATATGAGATAAGAGTCATTCCGGAGCATTTCGGTCAGAGGCGTCACCAGGGGGGTCTGGGGAAAATCCCAAGAAATCTTTTTCCATCAATACTATGTTTAAAAAAAAAACAAGAAAATTTTTTTGGAGTTTTTCTGAAGCCCTCCACGAGCCCTAGGTCCCACAGAAGGTCTGTTTTGGGTCTTTTTTGGCCTCTTTCTGGAAAATCATAGCTCCGACTAGACTCAATCTTTTTTTGCGTACTTGGGCGCATTTTCTTCGTCAAGACTAGCACTTTTGAAAAAAGAAATAGTCCGGAATCAATCATGCAGCCTTGTAACTTCTCGGAGCTATCCGCTGAGAGCAGATTTTAGCGATTTTTGGGCCTGCTTCAGAGCGATCTAGCTCCTACTAGACATGTGATAATTGACTTCTGCAGGTGGTCATTTCGGAGGTATTGGAAAAACCTACAATTTGACTACCTGTAGAAGTCGATAATCGTACTTTTCATAGGAGCTATAGCCGATACAAGTTCAGCAGTTCTGTAAAAATTCCAAACTATGAGCTCAATTTAAAAAAATCGTTCTTTTCCTTTCGACCCAAAACCTGTGCGAATATGTTCTTCGATACAAATACTATCAATTAAAACAATAATCTGGGTGGGCCATTTAATCCTCGATTTCATTCAGCCAATCTAAAACACCCTTTTTTGAACTTTTGCTTAAAATGCCGACATAGGCATGGCTCGCATATGCTTCCATCTGAGTTGTTGTGCACCAATCTGGAGGGAATTACTCCCCAAAGTACCCCCGAATATGTATGAGAACTCCCGGAGGCGAGCCTCAAGCGAAAAGCGAGCTGGAGGCTCAAACCATCAGGTCCGAGATGGGCATTATTTCGTCTATTTTAGGGCAGGCGAGCGATGTCTCGATTACTCGTGTTCTTGTCCACAAACGGATCGAGTGGATAGAGTAGGGGTACAAAGATGTTTCTCCGACTCAAAATGACCATCTCAATACGATCCCGGGGTCAATTCGTGCCTGGGATATCATCCAATCCTCAAACGGCGTTAAACTCCGTCACAACAGGTTTTGCGCTTCTACTCCAAAACGGTGATGATTTAGGGCTCAATGGACCCCGGAATCGTGTTTAGATGGTCATTTTGATTCGGGAAAACATGTTTCCATCCCTAATCTGGCCACTCGTCTCGTTTCTGGGCAAGAACACGAGGAATCGAGACCTCTCTCGCCTTCCATGAAATAGACGAAATAATGCCCATCTTGGGCCTAATGGTTAGAGCCTCCAGCTCGCTTCTGGCTTGAGAATTGCCTCCGGATGTTCTTATACATATTTGGGGGTACTTTGAGGAGTAATTCCACCCAGATTGGTGCACAACAACTCAGATGGAAGCATATACGAGTCATGCCTATGTCGGCATTTTAAGCAAAAATTCAAAGAAGGGTGTTTGAGATTGGCTGAATAAAATCGAGAATTAAATGGCCCATCCAGATTATTGTTTTAATTGATATTATTTGTATCGAAAAACATATTCGCACAGGTTTGGGGTCGAAAGAACAGGAACGATTTTTCTGAATTGAGCTCAAAGTTTGGCATTTTTACAAAACTGCTCAACTTTTATCGGCTATAGCTCCTATAAAAAGTACGATCATCGACTTCTACATGTGGTCAAATCATAGGTTTTTCCAATACCTTCAAAATGACTACCTGCAGAAGTCGATTATCACCTGTCTAGCAGGAGCTAGATCGCTTTGAAGCAGGCCCAAAAATCGCAAAAATCTGCTCTCAGCAGATAGCTACTAGGAGTTACTAGGCTGCATGATTGATTCCGGACTACTTTTTTTTCAAAAGTGCTAGTCTTGACAAAGAAAATGCGCCCAAGTACGTAAAAAATGATTGAGTCTAGTCGAAGCTATGATTTTCCAGACATAGGCCAAAAAAGGGCCGAAAATAAACCTCGAGTGGGCCCTAGGGCCCGTGGAGGGCTTCGGAATAATCCCAAAGAAAATTTTTGTACTTTTTGAACATAGTATTGATAGGAAAAAATTTTTTGGGATTTTTCCCAGACTCCCCTGGTGACGCCTCAGGCCGAAATGCTCCGAAATGACTCATATACTATGGACGCCCGGAATTCAAACCCATGACCGCTCGAGCCTTGTTGAACGCTAGCTATGGAGAAATTTCTCTTCTAGAGGATTCTAACTTGGGAAAATTTTTGATAAGTAAGTCCACGCAAAGTATACATTCTGATACGAATCTGATTATAAATTTCATTTCTCCGGGGAGCAATGAGCACGGCTATGGACGTGTCAGGGGCGCAGTGAGATCCACATATTATTACAGTGGATCCTGTCAAATTGGGCACCTCCGTAACTTGGGCACCTGCCAATATTGGGCGCTTTCTTGTAGAACCGGGAGAATAACATTGCGTCTCACGGGAGATTTCCTCCGCATATTGGGCACCTTCGTAAATTGGGCATCTCTCTAATTTGGGCAACTTTTGCCTCACATGTTGTATGCAACTGCATGTTGAATCATCTTCATAAATTGGGCACCCATCATTTTGGTGGCTCTTCATCAGAGTTTCGCGGGACCGTCATGGTTTGATTCGCAATACAGTGCCTCGCCAATAACTCCACAGGCTCACTTGATGCGCAGCCATGAGGTTCACGACATAGAATCCCGAATGACTCTACACGAAGAAACCCCAGCTGCAGTCAAAGAAATCTTGGATTGTATCCTTCAAGGGGAGACTGTGTCTGGAGATGAAGACAACTCCGAGGATGAACCCAAACTTCCATCAAAAATGTGTCACCACCGAAACACGATGAGGCCGTTGAGCTGTATCACGATTGGTTGCATAATCTTCCTAGCACGAAAAATCATTAATGGTTGCGAGTTTGTTAAAGATGCAAGTTGAGATTGAGAATGAGATCGTCATACGATCCTTACAATTTAACCAAAACAAGATCTCAGACTTCTTCACCCAGCAGATGAATCGAGCAAAAAATTGAAGAACTCCCATCGTTGAGCTCATGTATTGTGTAGCTTGAATTCATCATGTAAAAATATTTGTATTGACTTTTTTCCATCAACATTTGTATCGATTCGAGGATTCAATGAGATTGTATTGGATATTGGAGAATTGTGGAGTATTTCATCAATCAGCTGAGTATTTCACAAATAACTTGACTTGAGATAAAGAATTTCCTCAGAATAAACCCATACATCTATCGTAGAGACTTGTTGACATCCTTCTGGCCATGCAGACACCGTTCAAGTTTCTGAAAGAAAAACCCCTACAGAATAATGCCTGTCTCTGTATATTGGGCACCTGCTCATATTGGGCGCATTTCTTCGGAACCGAGGGTGCCCAACATAGACAGGATCCACTGTATATACTTATTGCAATACATATATGATCATATGATAGAATTGAGCACATAGCAACTCATCTCTTTGTCCTGGGGAAACCCCACCAGCGACGATGAGCGATTAAGAAATGTAACAATAGTATAAATACGGCGCGAAGGAAGCGCTGTGTGGTTCTTCATCTGCGCCTTCTCGCACTACGAGCTTTTCCGCGAGCTTCACTCGTAGGGCTCTTTTTACCCAGTCCTCATAGCTGTAAAATCTAAGCGCGCCCCCGCCTCGTAAACGCATTACGAGTCTCTCTCTTATATTTGAATATACTTTCTATTGAATAAACAGCAATTAAAGATATTGTTGTATCTGTACATATGTAAATATCTGACGTTCGCAACCGTTGGTATTTATCGATCGGTCGGTTGCTAGTGTGTGTTTGTTTGTGTAGTTATGTTTTGAAGTTAGTCTGCTCGTGGCTGTCACGAGGATAAGACGCTCTTGTTGTGTCAAAGAAATAAAGACACGCGTTATTTTGATAATTCGGTGGCTCTAATTTATTGTGTTACGAGTGAGTGTAACAATTTGGGGGCCCCTCCGGGATTCAACAACCAAGGACGGTAGTGGGAAGCAGCGAAATGAGGACCCGGAATAACGAGTATTTGCTGCCGGGAGATCGCACGGACGCTGGGTCAGTATCGTTTTATGTCCCGATACAAAGCCCAAGATCATCTGATGCTGCATCTGGTTTCCGTGGATTTCCAGGTGAGTGCAGTGACCAAGGCCCTGTTGTCATGCGTGAGCCGACCACTCATCGCCCTGCGGCTCCTTCCGTGGCTGAGATGATCGACGCGAGGGCAACCCGCGGTGACAGCGGCAACGCCACGTGTGATGCGGCTGGTGATGGCTTGCAGCCTGACATCTCGGGTGACCCTGGTTCTACTGCGCCTACCGGTGGTGCTGCGTCTGTCATGCCTGCGGATACGGAGCCTTCTGCCGCCGCTGTCTCTACACCTGCAGCAATCGGCAACGGTGGTTTCGCTCGCCCTGGTGTCTTCGGTGGTGCTGTTCTCAACAACGCTGCGGACCGAGGCACTGCGACTGCGGGCGGCATTTTTGCAGAAGTCGCTGCCGTCGAACGAACCGTCGGCGCAGCGGGATCGTCCTGTGCTGCTGTGACAAACGGTGAAATACGGCACGATCCCGAGATTGACAACATGGCTGCTAAGCTTCGCCAACGAGATCGCGATTTCATCGCTGAGCGACGAGCATGGGAAGCAGAGCAGCGGGTTTGGATGGAGGAGCGACGGTTACTCATGCAGCGGATTGAGCTTCTTGAGCAACGACCACAACAGCTGAGTTCAACCAATTCTCACACCATAACACATAACGCGATCCCCAACATTTCTCACACAAATGAATTACAAACGGGCTCACAGACAATTCCACTCACTGCACAAATTCACAAATCATTTCGACCAAAGCCAGATGAATATAACGGAGAGACACCTCTACGGGAGTACATCAATCAGTTCAAATTAGTTGCTCTCGCGAATGGTTGGGATGACAGAGCTAAGGGCATCATGCTGGCATCGTGCCTGCGAGGGAAAGCAAAATCTGTTCTTGACAATGTGGATCCAGAGACGATCAGTTTTGAATCTTTACACTCAAGTTTGGATTTACGTTTTGGCGATTCTCATCTCCAGGCTATCAATTTTTCACTTTTCCAGAATCGAAAACAGGAATTTAACGAGGATTTCTCATCTCTAGCTTCCGATATCTCTCGATTAGTTCGGGATATTTTTAAAAATTCTCCGGTTGAAGAACAGGATCGGATCGCGTGTTCGAAGTTTATATGTGCAATTTATGATCTTTCAATTCGGGAAATGTTGCAACTCGAAGGTATATCTTCAATGAAAAAAGCTTTAGCTCGCGCTATGGAAATAAAGGTTATTCGGGATGAGAATCGTAGAGAGCATGGTTATAGGAACTCGTTGAATTCAAATCAGTTCAGTCAGGCATCTTCACAGTACATGAAACCAAATTCAAATAACACGACACAAAAAAGACAACTCCCCACTTGCTGGTCGTGTGGTCTTGAAGGACACATCCGCTCGAACTGCCCAACGAATGCTGACAAGGGAAACTGAGACACGTCAAGCTAGACGAGGCAAGCTTGAGAACATTGACTCCAGTCCTCGGCAAAAACTCGATGAGTGGCTCTGGTTTTGGGAGAATGAGGAGAATTACTGGGAGTTCTAGCGGGGCTAACTGCTATCTAGGTTCATTGGACGGCATGCCTTGTAATTTCAAAATTGATTCTGGATCAGATGCGTCAATCATTAGTAAGAGATTCATGGTGAATGGAAAAATTCGAACAACCAGTAATTTTCCGATTTTGAGATATCCAACGGGAGAGAGAGTGAAAACTATTTGTAGAACGTCGGTTCAGGTAGAAGTTGGTATTCACAAGCTTAGTCTATCAGTTTATGTTACTGATATGGAAGATGATTGCATTCTGGGTACAGATTTTCTTGAGAGAGTAGGCGTCACGACGGCAATTGATGAGGTTATTCTAGGAACATCTACATCCTCAGGCCAGTCGCGTGAAGTTGATCTTGGAGGAACATTTATAGGTAGGATTCTATCGGAATCGCCGGAGGTTGATAGGACATTTCAGGCTCCAGAAAAACTTCCCCCTTTTCTTCTTGCAGTTTTTGAACGCGATTCCGTTGGGTTGACTCCGGATGAGAAAAATCAATTCTATAAATTTTTGTTAGAACACCAGACGCAATTCTCTCACGGTGAGGAAACAGGTAGATGTGATTTGAGAGAGCATAAAATCGAGGTGGTGGATTCAAAACCCATCAAACAGCAAATTCGTCGAGTTCCTATGCATTTGAGAAGCAAAGTAGAAAAAGTGATAGAGGAAATGAAGAGACACGGGGTGATAAGCAAATCCAAAAGTTCTTGGTGTTCGCCAGTGGTCATAAAGATTAAGAAAGATGGGTCTATTAGATTTTGCGTTGATTACCGTAGACTCAATGCTGTGACCAAGAAGGACTCTTACCCATTGCCGAAAATCGACGAGATTCTGGATACTTTGAAAGGCGATTCTTTGTTTTCTACGCTCGATTTAAAATCAGGATACTGGCAAATCCGGATTCGGCCAGAGGATAAGGAAAAAACCGCGTTCTCAATAGGCAATGGATTATGGGAATTCGAAGTTATGGCATTTGGTCTCTGTAATGCACCTGCAACTTTCGAAAGATTAATGGAAGAAGTGCTGTCCAATCTGATCAACATAATTTGCATGGTTTATCTAGATGACGTTATTGTCAAAGCAAACACGTTTGAAAGAATGATTGAGAACCTTAGGATCGTTTTCTCTCGATTCAAAGATGCAAATTTAAAGTTGAACGCGAAAAAATGTCATTTTTTCAAACGTGAAGTCTTGTATTTAGGACATATCATTTCAGCAGAAGGAGTGCGAGCAGATCCTGACAAAGTTTCCAGCATCGTGAACTGGCCGACACCGAAAAATAAGAAACAGGTTTTGAGTTTTCTTGGTTTAGCGTCGTACTGCAGGAAATTCGTTCGACATTTTTCGGCGATCGCTAAACCTCTGTATGCTTTGACAGGGCAAGCAGCCGTTTTTATTTGGACACCCGAATGTGAAGATGCGTTCATGAAACTCAAAACAGCGTTAAGTTCTCCTCCAATTTTAGGATATCCTGATATGGATGCCGAGTTCATTCTGGATGCTGATGCTTCGGGGCATGGGCTGGGCGCAGTGCTGTCTCAAATACAAGGAGGAAAAGAACGAGTTATTAGCTATTTTAGTAAAATTTTCAGCAAATCGGAAAGAAATTACTGTGTGACTCGACGTGAGCTACTGGCTGTTGTGGAATCTGTTAAAAATTTCGCACATTACTTGATAGGAAAGAAATTTACAGTAAGAACTGATCATAGTGCTTTGAAATGGTTGCTATCTTTTAAGGATTTAGATGGACAACTCGCGAGGTGGGTTGGAGAGCTGAGCAAATTCGATTTTGAAATAATTCATAGGAAAGGCGCATCTCACGGCAACGCAGACTCGCTGTCTCGCAGACCGTGCGAAGAATCATCGTGCAAATATTGTGATAATCTAGAAGCTAGATATGACTCACATCACACTTTAGGTCGGATCCAGTTGTCACAGGGGAACGAAATCGAGTGGAGAGATGCGCAACATACAGATCAAGTTCTACAGAAAGTCATAGAATACAAAAAATCTAATGAGAAACCGACATGGGAAACCATATCTTCCCAGAGTTCCAGTTTGAAATTCTATATCCAACAGTGGGATTCATTGGTTCTCAAAAACGAAATTTTATATAGACGATGGGAGTCCACTGACCTCAAAACGAGTACTGATCTTATGGTAGTGCCTAGATCAAAAGTTTCTGTCGTTTTGAGAGAAGCCCATGATTCTCCTGGTGGTGGTCATTTCGGTCAGAAGAAGACTCTGATGAAAATACGCCGTTTATTTTATTGGGACCGTTGTCGTAAGGATGTGGAAGAGTACTGCAGAACGTGTGATGTATGCATAAGTAAAAAGGGTCCACAAGGCAGTGGTAAAGGGAATTTGAATATTTATAATGTGGGTGCGCCGTCAGAGAGAATTCAAATAGACATCCTGGGACCGTTTCCACAATCATCATCGGGAAATAGGTACTTGCTAGTAGCTGTCGATTGCTTCACGAGATGGCCTTGGGTTGTCGCATTATCGAATGTTAGAGCAAAATCTGTAGCTGACGCGCTGGTCAATAACATCATTCCTGAGTCAGGCGTTCCTCTAGAAATCCATACAAATCAGGGAAGGAATTTCGAGTCAAGATTGTTCAAAGAATTGACTCATAGGTTGGATATTTTGAAAACCAGAACCACTCCATTACACCCACAGTCCAATGGTATGGTTGAAAGACTAAATAGATCAATCCTTCAGTATCTCTCATTGTTCGTTTCAGAAAACCAAAAAGACTGGGATAAGCTGATACCGTTCTTCCTACTGGCATTTCGATCTTCCCAGAATGAGAGCACTGGATTCACACCTGCCGAACTCCACCTCGGCCGAGACCTTCGTCTTCCTTTGGACATGATTCGCGGTGTACCACCGGACAGCGCTCGAACATCTACGCCTGGGTATAGCCAAGAATTGCAAAGGAGACTACAGAGAGTACACCATCTTGCTCGAGAGAGAATGACAACGAAATCGGAGAAAACAAAAGCACGCTACGACTTGGACGCGAAGACGAAGAAGTTCGAAGCAGGACAGAGAGTTTGGTTCTATTGCCCAAAAAGATCAGTCGGCAAAACACCCAAACTACAATCATCTTGGGATGGACCGTACCAAATCCTGAAGAGAATCAACGACAACGTCTTCTGTATCCAGAAAACACCAAGACACAAGAGACGGATCGTCAATGGAGATCGGCTCGCACCTTACTTGGACAGAGACAAGAGTTGCCCCACCTGAGGTTTTTGGCTGGTTTTCCCTTCAGGTGTTCTGGCAAATGCCGGGGCAAGGGTTGTGATATCCAGCATTCAACATCTTCTATCACAAACCCGAAGAACAAACACCCAAGGACCCTCGAACAGATAACATCATCGAATCACGAATACTTCGAAACCCCTGGAATCACCAGTTGGCTTGGAAGTCCTGGAGCTGCTGTTGGAGCAACGGAGATTAATTCGTTCAACAATCTCGAATATGGACCTTCATCGCGTCCTGGAACGACGGTTGGAGCCGTGATGCATCCTGGAGCCGACGTGGATGTGAGAAGATTCTCCATTGCAGAGCCTAATTGACGAGGACGTCAATTGTTCGAGGGGGGGATAGTGTTGTATCTGTACATATGTAAATATTTGACGTTCGCAACCGTTGGTATTTATCGATCGGTCGGTTGCTAGTGTGTGTTTGTTTGTGTTGTTATGTTTTGAAGTTAGTCTGCTCGTGGCTGTCACGAGGATAAGACGCTCTTGTTGTGTCAAAGAAATAAAGACACGCGTTATTTTGATAATTCGGTGGCTCTAATTTATTGTGTTACGAGTGAGTGTAACAATATCTACGGAACCATCTATTTCTATTGGCATCCACTTCCAACCCCGTCTGCTACTATTAGCGGAGACAGAGGACGACCAAGACCCTAACACAATTTGATGTGTCAGTGTAAGCAGTGTTTTGTACGTCCATAGCAGTGGCATAGGTGGTCATGCTGATGATGAATGTCAAGACTTGAAAATGTAGTTCTCTCAAAGCTAGTTAAGTTTTTCAGAATTTCCCTTCCGAAACCACAATCTAATCTTCATCACAAAATCCACAGCGGCATTGCCCTCAAACCATAGATGCTCCTGTTAGAGAATCGTGTTTATTATCAGAATCACCTTTGCCACTGCTATGGACATACTCAATAGCGCTTGCGTTGTTCCATCAAACTAATACACCACGCTCTGCCAATTTTCAAGAATTCAGCTTGCGAATCACATTGTAGTAAATTAAGAGACACTTATTCAGACCAATACCATTTGTTCAATGTACTGATTTCCCTTTATTTGGTGAATTTGCAGTTCCAAGTTTCTGTCAACTATTCTGCCTGTAGATAAATCCTTAGCTAAGGATAAATCTTTCGCTTTTGAAGGAAGCAGCAATTTCAATTCTACACTCCAATAATTTCATGGAAATTTGTGAGAACTTTGATGGATAGATTATGAGATGTTTGTTCACATGTCGATACATAACCTTCAAGCCACTTATTTCAAGTTGTGTAAGGATCACTACCTCACATCTTCCCAACGGCACAAATCAAACATTTCGTCAAATTTGACCGAGATTACATATCACATTCTTCCCAGTCAACAGTATGAACTGATCTGAGAAGAATTGGGATGTTCATTTGTAAATTGCGGTCAATTGAAAAATATTATATGTGAGACAGTTGTTCGATCGGCGGTACGGCCGTAATACGCTCAGTACTTCGACAGTAGCTCACGGCCGTAATACGGTCGCCGCCAATAGGCTACGACCGTATTACGGCCGTACACCCTATGATTTTTCCACCAGGGTGACTCGATCGAGTTTTTATCCATCGAATCATGATGAATGGTGAACAATCACGTTAGTTCTCGGCGATTTGGATGAAAACTCAACCAGTGAGGAAGAAACTGGGCTCAAATTGGTATCCTGTACGTGGAAATACAATGGAATCCTTGAATCTATGCCTTGACTCGACCTCCATATCCTTTCTGGCTATGCAAATCTCTGAAACAAGACGTTGCTACGAAATTGCATCTTGCTAATGGTTCTTGTGCTATCTCGTTCGTGCCTAAAGAACTACAACTAGATACTGAAGAACGGAATTCACCAGCCCATTCTACGGGGAATTTCTCATGAAAATGAATGTTGCCATCCTTCTGGCCTATTCAAAGACGTTGTGTTAGCCACTGTCCTCTTGATACCTATCGACTGTTCAACATATGCCAAGAAGATACATGGAGTTGAATGGCGTTTCCGAATCTTTATCTTGCATTTCACGGCGGGTCGGAACGGCGAAAAAGTGTTAGGTGCGTGATCATGAAAAATACCAATTGGATATGTTTCACGCTAGTCTTAAGATCAATTTCCCGAAAGAATTAAAATCATCGGTCGGGGATTTCCAAAATGATCGTCATTTTTGTGTTATTTCAATTTACGCGCTTTGATACTCCAACGACCCTTCACCAATTACTCGAGCTATGATCGTTAGACTCAGAATAACTTTCAGAGCTGAACAGACAACAACATTCCCACGTATATTCATCCATATCATTCGTTGGTCTGGCCTTAGCCCGCCAGAGATGAAGGTATGGTGATATACATTGAGATTTAGTGGAGTGAAATACCTACGTCGTCTTGATGAAAAGCCGTTCAATACGAACATTCAGTTAGGATTCAGAGCCATTCCAAGATTGTAACACTACATGTAACAGTCGTGTACATTTAAACGCGTGTGTGATGTCAGAATCCCCGTAGAGCAATGCATATTACAGATATATGATGAATTCCACGCCAAAGTGACCTACGAAAAGGGGTCATCTCTCAGATTCTTCTTTAACCTTTTTCATTCGATTCTATGGCCCAAAATAGGAACTTCGGACCACCTATGGGGCCCAAAAAAAATTTTTCCTCTCCATTGCACGCATATCCGTCAACAGACCCAAAATTTATCGTGTGAAAATCAATGCTCTTTTATTCACGAAAATGGGAATATTCCGAGTTTTTGGATAGCTATCGATTTGCGGGTTGCGGCATCTGAAAGGGCATCAAAAAACCTATCGAAAACGTTGTCGAGAATTCCTTCTCTGTGATTTGGGGGCCTCCTGGAGGCAAAAGAGTGTTTTTCACTAAGATAATGATTTCTCAAAAAGCCATTTTTTTTATTTTTTCAAAATCATATATTTGACGTAAAATTTTGCGTTCTTTCGAGAAAAATGGGTTTCAGAGAAGTTCGGGGCGATCCAAGTGACTTATGAGCCATTTTTTGAAAATTCGGTTTTTTCGGTTTCAGAAAAAGGCGATTTTCTGCGCATGCGCACAAACGTAGACTTTTGGCGCCACTTTCAACGGAAAGCTGACAAAATTTCCTATAAAATGACTACCCGCAAAGTTGAAATTCATGCACTGAAACGCGATCTGCAAGAATTAATTATGTTGAATCAAAATCACATGAAAATTCAGCCCATTAACGCCTTCGGAGCGCCTGCTGAGATAACACATTCACGAGATCTTCTCGGGACTCAATTTTGAGTACGAAATTGACCTGAAAAAAATTCGGACCACATGGTTTCAACGTAAAATTGTATGAACTTTCAAAATATGCGATGAAAAATCCCGTTGGAGGCGAACCCGAGGTGCTACATTCAATTTTTTGCCAGAAAATACGATATTTCGCATTCAAAATTGCGAAAAATTGAATGTAGCACCTCGGGTTCGCCTCAAACGGGTTTTTTCATCGAATATTCTGAAAGTTCATACAATTTTACGTTGAAACCATGTGGTCCGAATTTTTTTCAGGTCAATTTCGTACTCAAAATTGAGTCCCGAGAAGATCTCGTGAATGTGTCATCTCAGCAGGCGCTCCGAAGGCGTTAATGGGCTGAATTTTCATGTGATTTTGATTCGACATAATTAATCCTTGCAGATCGCGTTTCAGTGCATGAATTTCAACTTTGCGGGTAGTCATTTTATAGGAAATTTTGTCAGCTTTCAATTGAAAGTGGCGCCGAAAGTCTACGTTTGTGCGCATGCGCAGAAAATCGCCTTTTTCTGAAACCGGAAAAATCGAATTTTCAAAAAATGGCTCCTAAGTCACTTGGATTGCCCCAAACTTCTCTGAAACCCATTTTTTCGAAAGAACGCAAAATTTCACGTCAAGTATATGATTTTAAAAAAATAAAAAAAATGGCTTTTTGAGAAATCAACATTTTAGTGAAAAACACTCTTTTGCCTCCAGGAGGCCCCCAAATCACAGAAAAGGAATTTCCGACAACATTTCCGATAGATTTTTTGATGCCCTTCCAGATGCCGCAACCCGCAAATCGATAGCTATTCAAAAACTCGAAATATTCCCATTTTCGTGAATAAAAGCGCATCGATTTTTACACGATAAATCTTGGGTCTGTTGACGGATATGCGTGCAATAGAGAGGAGAAATTTTTTTTGGGCCCCATAGGTGGTCCGAAGTTCCTATTTTGGGCCATAGAATCGAATGAAAAAGGTTAAAAAAGAATCTGAGAGATGACCCCTTTCCGTAGGTCGCTTTGGCGTTGAATTCATCATATGTGAACATTCGTTTGATCGGAAAGAGACCCCAGAAGGTGAATCCACAACTGATCTATACTTTTTGAACAAAACATACATTATTTTTGAATTCACTAAGGTATTAATCGTATCCCACAGTCATGTTTGAACATCAATGACATCCTCCGATCGCCAATTGGAATATTAGAACTTCTCATGCGTCACCTTCTTTTGTTGTGAGCGCTCTCTCGAACTTCCCCAGTTACCCCCTCCCCCGTTCTTCGTGACAACTCCGAAACTCTTTTGGGGTGAAAATTCCACTCATGCTCGAGTGAGTCTTACTCTTTCCAATTTGCCACAACGAGAGGGGAGGCGGCTCACTCGGAAAGGATAAGAGAGCGGATAGGGCTGAGATTACAACCCTATTGGAACAAAATTATATCACTCTTCCCGTTCAATCAATGGATAATCTATTCCAAATGTAATCCATTGAACTCACAAACAACTCGTAGTCTGGGATTCGCTCGCTATGACAAATTTTGGCTCTTTTTGAAATTGAAATCCGAACTGAACAAGGATGGGGCGCTGTTAATAAACTCTCGAGATCACTCTCAACCTTGAAGATTCGAGACCAACTCTGATAATTTGTGGATATGATAAAACCTAGTCATTCAAGAAAGATGAAATAGAGAGGTCTAGTCTTTTTCATATCTACCGTGAATCTCCATGAGTATTTTACATATTTTGCAGACCAGTGAGTCTCTAACATGCATGGACATCACATACACGTGTAATGTTGAATGTGATGTAACTAATATGGATCATATTGGTGTATGAATGACACTGAATCCTGACTGAATGCTTGTTTTGAACGACTTTTGAACAAAATAACGTGGGTATTCCTCCTCACTCACACTAATCTCAAGGTGTATCACCACAACTTCATCTCTGGCGAGCTTAGGCCAGACCAACGAATGATATGGATGAATATACGTGGGAATGTTGGTGTCTGTTCAGCTCTGAGAGTTATTCTGAGTTGAAAGATCATAACTCGAGTGATTGGAAAAGTATCGTTGAAGTATCAAAACGCGTGGATTCGAATAACACAAGAATGACGATTATTCGAAAAATCCCCGACCGATGATTTTAATTCTTTCTAGAAAATGATCTAGAGACTAGCCCGAAACATATCCAATTGGTATTTTCCATGATCACGCACCTAAAATTTTTTCACCTTTCCAACCCGCCGTGATTTTGACAGTGAATCTGCTATATTCCGATCGGAAAAGATTCTGGATCTATAAAACATAACAAACAAAACCCGATCAACAGTTTTCCTCGGCACTCTTGGTCTGCCTGTTCGACCTCCCAGTCCACCATGTATAGGTACCAGCGCATTATTTCCCGTCGTGAAAAGTACGCCTGAGAGTTGTATTTTCTGTTCATGAACGAATTCGCGTTGGTTCCGTAGCGGCTCCTATGACCAATCTCGAGAGGGGAGAAAAGAACGACGTCTTGCGTTTATTTTGGATGGAGAAAACTTTTGTTCGGTAAATCGCTGCAAGTCGATTTCATGCGGGAAAATTAACATGCATATTCGAAAGAAGCATCTAGCGTCATTCACAGCGAAATCGGTTGGTCCAGATTTAGCCTCATTTGCAACAGCTTCTCCGATGGCAAGTATGACACTGCTCGAATCTCGGTATGGGAACTCTCAGTCCACTCGTGAAATGCAGAAACTCATATCTGGGTGTGTTTCAACCTATCAAGACCGCAATATTTTGGAAATGGTCAGAGGAAGGCGCTATCCTCAGTCGGAATCCGTGCTTAGCAAGTTAGGATACATTAGGCATCACTCCCATCACCCCTGATCAAGGAACTCTCCATTTTGTGGGCCTGTATTATTCATCGTCATCCAGTCGAACGTGCTCCTCGGGGTACCGATCACAGGCCGAGATTCATTAACCACCAAATTTTCACGCAGGAGTTGACAGTTATGATGGAGAGACTCGAGCGTTCCCATGAAATGGAAGCTGCTGAGAGAGCTAAATTGGAGGCAGAGATCCGTAATAAACAAGAAGAAGTTCAGCGCATCCAATCCGAAGTCGATGCTAAAGATGCTGAAGCGAAAAGACTACAAGAGGAAGTCGAGGCTGCAAAGTATGGAAGTCATTTCTGTGAGATAAAAACGAAGCACACAAAATCTCATGCTTGTTTACGTCATCCAGGGATGTTACTGAAATTGACTCCCAAATTTTATTTCATTCCATTATTACTTGTGAATCTCGCTCAAACTCATCATGGATTCCTATTGGAACCAATCAAATTCCAGTATATTCAATGATTGTGATCATCTAAGACAAGAGAACCATTTCAGTTCTGATGTAATCTATCGAAGACGGAATGGAATGAAATCCAAGAATCAATTTCGGCCTCTTCCCGGAATGTACTCCCTGCAAGCATGCTGGTTAGTAGAACTTCGCGGGATTGTGGTGAAGTACCGTACTTCTTAAGGAAAGTTCGGCGCCACCACGATTCTTGAGATATTTGGATGGAATCAACATAATTTCCCCTGGCTAATGCTCAACTAGGAAGTTAGGCCTAGAGAATAGGATCTTGTCACGTTTAACCCCCTGTATCATTCCACCGAGTTCTCGAACCTAATGTGATGAATTGCATGTTGCAAGCTTGCCCAGAACCGTGATATCTTCATAGCGTCTCTACTCCCTTTGAACCCCCAAAAAACTCAGAGAATCGACTTCTGTCCAATGAGCTCGCTGTCTGACATGTGTGGATCTCTATGCACATTCCCGGAACTCGAGCTATTAATGGACGTGGTGTTTGTGAGGGAATCGCGTATTCGACGAATATGTCGAGAAAAACTGCGCTCGTTGCGATTCAAATTCATTCGCAACGTTCAACATCCCGTGAAAATTGAAATCCTGTGATCGAGTGCACGGGTCTGAACTCCTGACTGAATATCTTAACCAAGACTCGCAACCGAGTTCCCGAGTTGAGATTTTTTGACCAAGCGTTTAATGCGTGGTTTGTGCTTGAGTTCTGTAGTTTTAAATGAGCCTGCCGTTCGAACCTCTATGTCGGATACTCGTACTTGACGGATAGTGGTCGTACAAGTGCCAGTAGTCCTGACAAAGTTCTGAAGGCGAAACTTGTTTGTACACTCATACTAGTAATCTTGACCGACTACTAGAGCCAAGACACCTAATCGAGTATTGAAACGAAGACTTGAATCGAGACGTGTGACAGAGTACTCAAAGTGAGACTCGCGCTCGAGTACTCAAGCTAGTAGTCCTAACCACTACTTGAAGACGAATTCGTACACAGACTCTGCGCGGAAAACTGGTCTCCAAGTAGGCAATCGTTGGCTGATGATGTGATGGGTCGATGGATGTCAGGTAGATGAGTGTGGTGGATGAATGTGAGTAGAGAGATGATGACAATGTAGTGTGATGGGATAGGATTATTTCGTATTCAAATGTGTTAAGGTAATTTTCTATGAATGAACGATGAGTGAAGAGATGATGGTGATGACGAGAGATGAGATAGTCTGATGGTTGTATGTGTATTGATGAATTTGATTATTGAATGAAGAGTGATGGCTTCAGGAAAATTGAGAGATATGAGGAGATTTTTTTGCTTTGAACGTCATCCTGTTCCACTTTAGATTTAGGAATCTGAAATAGTCAGGAGTGCGACCCTCTGAATTCGATCACTAAATGGCTAAACTTGGTACTTCAATACGATCTTCAGCTTAAATGATAGGTGGCACATCCAATAATCAATATTGAGAAGGAATATTGTTTGAAACCTGCGGCGTGGCATAGATGAGCAATAAAAACATGCAATTTTTCACGTCTTTCTCGATTTTTCCGCCATAAGACGGAAAATTTCAAATATTTATGAACTCTTTCTCCTTTCTTCATTTGAATTCCGTATAGAGCCTGCCTAATCGATGCAGAGGTAGAGGTGATCTCTCCTCTCCTGCTTTCTTGCAGCTTAGTGATTATTTTCATAGGTTCCTCCATGCCTAGGATTTTCAGATGGTAGTCCTCATCTATGTGCGAAATTATGAATCGTTTAGCGACATTTGCCCTCATTACAATATCTTCCGCTGACAAATTGATAGGTCCTGAGTCTCGAGGGTCCACCAGATCCAACAACCTCTAGGTTATTAATTCTGTTCTGAAGTTGTCTATCCGAACCTCAAACCTTTCTTTAGTTGTGAGTTTGTAAGTCCTCATTATTTTCGGTATTCGGCATGGTCCTCCCATATTCTGGCCCTGCATACTTGAGACGACAGCGGCAGATACCTCGCTACAGGAGGCCTGCGGCTCGGATGTTTGTTTGTTTGCCAAGCTGAGCTTTTCTGTTTCCAACACGTTCTTATGTGCCAGAACTAATTTGTCGATTGCTTCTTTGATTAGCATCTGATTAGTCTGATCCCCAGACATCCTCGGTAGCGAGCTTTTTGCTGAAGCACTAGCAGCTGCAATAGCACCTCGCAATTCGGGAGTATTAGACCCTCCATTGTGGCTCATTGGGAATCTCAATTCATTCGACTTTGTGGGGTTATTTTCGCTCATGGTCTCTCGATTCGCTGTTCTTGTTGTGGCCGTTGCTGTGAATTGGACCTGCTAATTATTACCTGGATTTACTCCCTCTGAATAAATTGTCAGATCTGACCTCACTCACTCACTCCCTCACACTCAGAATTCACAGCACTCAACTTGTTAGTCACTTGAAGTATGGCGGATTCCTCGTGTAGTCACCCTCATGGACTCCAAGTACTCTAAGTGCTCTCCGTCCATTGGGTACTTTTAGTTGAGGGGATGACTAACCACCTGATCCAGGATTATGAAACATTCTTAATTAGCGTCCATTCATTTTCAACATTATCAATAGAAAAATTTTATCATCAATCTATTGATCTCAAAATATTCACACCAGGTGATATCCTCATTCTACTAGAAGAGGAATGTTTCATGTTTCAAAATTGAAGCAACTGCACGGCAGATTCCTAGAATCCGAAGCGAGACATTAGAGTTCTCCAAAGCGCATACCGCACATGTACACCACTCACCGCGTTCGATCCAGAGTGTTACCTCGGAGTTACCGCAAGGGGGACATTGTGTCCCGGGGTGTGACGACCCTCTGGCCCCAGTCACTGGGACACCGTACCCGGGCTTAGGCCCGAAGCCGGTAGGAAGAAGACTGGTCCCGAGACTGGCGCTCGGTACTTTGACTTCTTCCGAAAACCCGCAAGGGGGGTTGGGGCATGGTGCCCCATCCCTGGAGTCTGACGTGCTCCCGGCCTCGGTCATCGCCCGCCGGAGCGGAGAGACCGCACATCTTCATCCGGCACCACGGGAATGGGTGAGTCTAGGGACTCGTATTGGAATCGCCCTCGGGCGATAACACTGCGAGCCCGAAAGACTCATCCATCATCCCGAGGGACTCTCTGGGCTCTCAGGAAGCCTAGACGAGTCCCAAAACCCCCCACCGAGGGGTGGGCATCGGCCTTGTGCTGGGTGCTGAGCCCAGAATTCGGTAGTCGGGTAGGAGGACTGAGTCATCATCGAGCCTGGCTCGGTGGTGGCCACTCTCCAAACCGACGCGCTGGCAGGGCGTATTCCTGCCCCGCGCCCATGGGGGCAAGCCGGAGTGAAGGTGAAAGCCAGGCACCCGGGATATAAAAGTTAAATTCCTGTTACCTCGGAGTTTGATCGGTTTCGGGTTAATCAGGCACAAGTGCGGGTCACAATTGGAGACATATTAATACCTCTAGTCAATGAGCAAACTACACTGAACAGAAGTTTCATCTAAACAATGACCTCAGATTTTACTGAATCCTCACAGGAATTTTCAATCAAGAATATAAACTCAACCTGAGGAAAAAACCCCGCCCGAGAGCCAACAACTCTAGTCTGACGGCAAGGCAGTCAAGATCGGAATGCCAAGATCCCGGGAAAAATCTTGAACTCAGTGTGTCCATTCCAGGAAAATTCTGTCCCGCTGAGGGATTCATCGATGACATGTGACTACTCAGTTAATGTTCATCTCATGGTTTCTCATCACAAAGGAATTATTTACCTGTTCATTTTTCAGAGATTATTCAATCATCTGCTTGACTCATGACTCTGTGGACGGATTTTCACTCTCAACCTCTTTTTTTCTTCATTTTCCTCTATTGATTCCATCTCAGAAAAAAATTTCCTCGACATCTTATGGGATGAACAGCCTCACTGATCACAACTCATGATACTCAATAATACTCAGAGGCACCGCCGCAAATAAGAACCTCTTCCGCATCTATGTATTCACATACAAATCATGGATGAAACCAAGAGCGTTCAACATACTACGGTCCGGGCCGGGGAACTCATCCAAGAATCGCCAAAACTCCCTCCGTTCTGTGCAAACACAACTCGTGCTCATGCTTGCGAAACAAAAATCATGAGTGCTTCACTTGCATCGGCTCAAACAGCTCGATACGCATGCAAGTGAGACCGTGGCGAGCACAAATACAAGGTATCCGAGCCCACCACGAAGCCCGACGAAACAAGTTCGGACGCATGCACGAGACAAAAACCGAGACAGCCACGAGCACTGAAAACTGATGTACTTCCGATGCTTGTTATGAGACACCTGGATCGCGAGATGACATCAATATGGGCCCGAAATGACATAATGGGATGATCGATGTATGATTCTACTCGTGGTCCGCACGAGAAAAGTACTTCTTACACTTTTGCTGTAAGCACGGGGCCGCCCGATCAAATCCAACACACACGCTGCGAACCAGATGAAAAACTCCGCTAGATCACTCTCTGCACCATGATAACGTCCGACTCTTGGAGGTCCCGTATACTCGAAGATGAAAGCGAATTCACTCGAAGAATCCCGCTGTTGAGCGATCTCGAAAGAAAATCGACCATTTCTCCACTGGCTGCATCCAGACAGAGCGCCCGGGCGCTTATCGCGCAGCGCGCCTGTATACCCTGAGTACAGTACCGCAGCCCTGCACACTCATCGCGACTCACATGGACGCAGCCACTTGCACGGTCTACACCGCTTCTCTCGAGAACAAGGGAAAGCAACGGGCGGATTAGGGCCGTTCCGGCAGCCGTGCCGCATCCCTGCTCTCTGACCGCTTGCTCGCCGCAAGGCGCCTCGCCCCACTAAACGGGAGTCTACACACTTATCCTCTCAGACTTACCTCGCAGTTTATTCTGGTGGGGATTCTGTCGTTGTGGTGGAGATTCATCACCTGTAGTAGTATGCACAGCGCTAGTGTGTGGCCAGTTCTCTGAGCACACTGTACGCAGGTTTCAGAGCACGGCTAATTCTCGTCACGCGCTCACGCACTTTTTCGTGCACCACTCTTTATTCCACGGATCGGAACCACGCTCACTACTATCATATAGGAGTAACTAGAAGTTTGGGCCGCACTATTGCTACTAAATGAACAGTTCACAAATATTCACTGATTTTGCCTCTTTATTGCACACCGCGTGCTCTCAATGGTGATTCTGATTATGCAAGGATAGCCGAAGTACTGTCTTCAGCTGTGGGAATCCAAGTGTCGCGCGTTTGCTCCCGCTCGTGCGCGGCACCTAGATATTCTATGTGTGTGCGTGTGTGTGCGTGCGTGTGCGTATATATATATATATATAATGTATATGGGAGAGTCCACGCAGAGCCGGCCACTCGCTTCGCGTCGCACGGAAAAACGCGAAATTGCCTTGTTTGAACCCGCTGAATTTCTCATCCAATACCATAAAAAAATTGAGTTCGGTCATATTTGGAGATTTTTCCACCACCTTTCCAATGCGTGACTCACTTTTTACGAATAATAACACAGCCCCACAAAAGGGAAGTACTGACCTAACTCCCAAACCATGCTACCTTTATGTTTTTGGGGTCGCTGAACCCGAATCCGGGGTCATTTTGGTCCCAGCACGTCGAGATTTTGACATAACCTCAAATAATCACAATTACATAAAATCGATCGGAGATCATAACCAAACCATACTAAATACAGTTTTGTGGAATAACCATAGGTTTTTGGGGTCGCTTAATCCAAATCCGAGGTCGATTCGGTCCCAGCATAGCAAGGTTCTGACATAACCTCAAAAATTCGTGACTTTTCGAGAATGCTTGGAGCTGGTGATTAAACCATAGTTCGTTTTGCACTTACTCCATGTTTGTGGGTTCGCTGAATCTGAATCCGAGGTTGATTTGGTCCCAGCATTGCAAAATCCTGACATAACCTCAAAAATCAGGGATTTTTCGAGAATGCTTGGAGCTGGAGATCAAATCTCTCTTGGTGTTGCGCTCACTCCATGTTTTCGGGATCGCTGAATCCGAATCCGAGGTCAATTTGGTTCCAGCGCGTCAAGGTTCTGACATAACCTCAAAAAATCATGATTATTCGAGAATGATTGGAGTTGATGATAGGAGCATGCGTAGTTTTGCAATCACTCCCTATTTTCGGGGTCACTGAATCCAATTTCGTAGTCAATTGGGTCCCAGTACGTCGAGGTTGACGTAACCTCAAGATACTCGGAGCTGTTGGTTGGGGCGTACTTTGTTTCGCACTTACTTCAAAATCGTGTATCAACCTCGGATTCAGATTCAGCGACCCCAAAAACATGGAGTAACCGCAACACAAAGAATGGTTTGATCTCCAGCTCCAAGTGTTCTCGAAAAATCCCTGATTTTTGAGGTTATGTCAGGATTTTGCAATGCTGGGACCAAATCAACCTCGGATTCAGATTCAGCGAACCCACAAACATGGAGTAAGTGCAAAACAAAGTATGGTTTGATCACCAGCTCCAAGCATTCTCGAAAAGTCACGAATTTTTGAGGTTATGTCAGAACTTTGCTATGCTGGGACCAAATCGGACCTCGGATTTGGATTCAGCTACCCCAAAAACCTATAGTTACTCCACAAAACTGTATTTAGTATGGTTCGGTTATGATCTCCGATCGATTTTATGTAATTGTGATCATTTGAGTTATGTCAAAATGTCGACGTGCTGGGACCAAACTGACCCCGGCTTCGGGTTCAGCGCTCCCAAAAACATAAAAGTAGCATGGTTTGGGAGTTAGGTCAGAACTTTCTTTTTTTGTGGGGCTGTGATAATTCCTTCTACCTGAAAATCGGTGTTGAAGTTCAGCTCCGAATATCTCGGAAAGCCCATCTTGCGGCTCACGAATCTCAATCAACATAGTTATGACAACAATTCTTTTGATAATTCCCGGGGAACGGATTATTCCAACGAGTCACCACAATGACAGCAAATACATAGACGGGACGAAGCTATCCCATGAAATGCACCTGTTTGCATGCTACTTACCTGCGACCGACGCGACGCCACAGAAACCGGCCCGTCACCCTCAGATTTTTGCACTCAAAAATTCGTAACTCTTGAACGAAGCGAGTACCCACCCTGGAAGTTTTTTCTTTCTCACACGGCGTGCCAGTGGCGAAAAGAGTATGCCTGAAATGTCGCCCAAAACCGGGAATGGGTTTCGATTCCTAGTGCCGAAAAACGATGAAATTTTATCGCCAGAAAATCGAAACTGCTCCTTTTTGCAGAATAGGCTAAAAATATAAAGTCGGTGCTCGAAAAGCTACTTCCGTTCTCTTTAGACAGACAATTGGATCGTGGAAGTATGTCATGAGCTTTACAAACCGTATGAATATGATATTTAATTAGGAAAACGTTTCCCGCGGCTCATTTCTCAGTACACAAAGAATGAGAGGCGAGGGAGAGAGGAGGAGGAAGCCTGCCAAGTACGGAACAGATTGAATTTATTTGCCATTATCACATCCGTCGAGGAATAATACATACAAATATATTTTCTGCGATTATAGAAATATATTAGTCGATGCAGATGTCAAAACGAGATCAATTTCGTCGACACTTAACATGAAGGGATGAAAACTGTACAGTGGCATCCTTCAATTTTTGGGCGTAAACGTCGTTGATTTTACTAACTTTCCTTCGGTTCCAAAATTTGAGGAACTCTCGATGAGCAGACTCGCCGGCTTGTTCGGACCACAATCCCAGGCTGTCATTTCCATCAAGAAGCTCGAGTGATTGGGCCAAATGACGCAGAAGAACATGCAACTTCAGAGTTTCCGAAAAATTTAAGGTGACTGATTCTTTGTGTAACTTTCTCTGTAACTCATGGATGTCAGCTATTGATTTTTTCCGTTTCAAGGAGAAACATGAATCAACAATTTCATTCATGGTCTTGAATGCGGAAACGGAAGGTTTCAAGATCAAAAGGCTTGCGTTCCCTCGGACTTCTCTATCAAGAAGTCGGTCGGCCTGTTTCAGTAGAGTGCGACATGCGTTTCCTTCGAATACCTCTCCATGATAATCTTTGGATACAAGATTCAAAGCCTCCGGCCATCGTGAAGCTTGCTCTCGACCAAGAGCAAGTACTATACCATACCAGAACGGAGTATTAACGAATGGGAGTTGTTATTCGCAGTCGTATTCCGTGTATGTCCGTGTAGAAAATATACCCTCCGTGCGCGTCCGTAAGAACATTAAACTAAGATGATAGAGTACATCCGTTGACTTCCGTGAGCTTGCAAGCTCTGTCCGTGGGTACCCGTCTACCCGTTCTTGTCGCATCCGTGCACACCCGTCTACCCGTGTGGATCCGTTTTGGTTCGTTTCGGTCGTTGTATCCGTGCAGACCCGTGCATCCGTGCGGACCCGTGCAACCGTGTCTAGCCGTTTTGGATGTTCTTCCCGTCGCATCCGTGCACACCCGTGTACCCGTGTGGATCCGTTTTGGTTAATTTCAGTCATTGTATCCGTGCAGACCCGTGCATCCGTGCGGACCCGTGCAACCGTGTCTAGCCGTTTTGGATGTTCTTCCCGTCGCATCCGTGCACACCCGTCTACCCGTGTGGATCCGTTTTGGTTCGTTTCGGTCATTGTATCTGTGCAGACCCGTGCATCCGTGCGGACCCGTGCAACCGTGTCTAGCCGTTTTGGATGTTCTGCCCGTCGCATCCGTGCACACCCGTGTACCCGTGTGGATCCGCTTTGGTTCGTTTCGGTCATTGTATCCGTGCAGATCCGTGCATCCGTGCGGACCCGTGCAACCGTGTCTAGCCGTTTTAGATGTTCTCCTTGTCGCATCCGTGCACACCCGTGTGCCCCGTTCATCTGTGCGGACCCGTGCAACCGTGTGTGGCCGTGCAGTCCCGTGCATCCGTGCGGACCCGTGCAACGTGCACACCCGTCTACCCGTGTGGATCCGTTTTTAATCGGCTCCGTGCGGACCCGTGCAACCGTGTGGATCCGTTTTCGATATTTTCCTTGTCGCATCCGTGTACACCTGTCTACCCGTGTCTATCCGTTTATAACCAGCTCGGCCATCGTATCCGTTGTCAACTCTGTTTGAAAACGTATCACCTAGATTGTCTGGGTAGAGATTCTACACCCCTCCAGGATTGGTTTTGCCAATTTTGTTGAGGAGACTTCGCTTATTCTGGATCGATTGTTTCGATTGGAATTCCCACTCAATGTATGACATTTTCAGTTGCAAGATATCTGTTCGATGCTCACCGAACGAACTTATTCTGATCATGTCAATATCAACTCTTGTGGTCCATCCAAAAGGCGGTCTGCATGGAATTGTGGACACAATATTTATCCAGTTTTAGCTTCTGATGTTTTTATATGTTTGCAATTACTTAATTCCTTTTTAGTGACAAGACATTCCAACAAAAGTCTCGAGTGGACCGCTTCACAACTTCCTGTATAATTTATTGATATAGCAAGTTTAGCGAGGTTTATAATGTCTTCAAATGAGCATAATATCTGAAAGAATTCCCGGATTTCCAATCGTGCACATGCTCTTAGACTTTTTTCGTATAATCATACAAAACGATGATAGAAGAATAAAATGGCTCATAGAATACATTCTCTGCATACCTATTCCATCTCTGATCCTCTAACCCCTCTTTCCCTCTCCCTTTCCCGTTTCCAAAGTGATACCGGAAGTTTTCAGTGTAGATCGGTTTTTGGGACTAGCTTTCTGCCCATACAGACGATTGGATTATTCCAGACATCCTAATTGTATACGTGCCAAATATAACAAGCGAGTTCTGGAAGCACAACACGACATTGAAGTTGATGCAAAATTCTTTGATTTTCATTTGATCAGAATCTCGTAATTTCGTGCACACAGAGTCAATGCATACTTTGTGGATCGGATGTGAGCCTTATTCTCATTCGTAGGATCCGCCAATGCAAACAAATGAAAAACGAGCCAGAGCTTCCATTAAATCCGCAAACTTTGGAAAATGATCATTGACTCTAAGGGGAATACTTTATTACACTTCAATATACAGGGTTCAACAAGACAAGTGACAATTGGAAAATACACATTCATCCAACCTCATCCTCATTATGCTCTTTTTAGTGGAAACTCAAATGTATAAGGGAATATTGGAATGAGTTACGCCGAACCAATAGCGGTTTGAGCAGGTTCTTGTATATATATTGGAGAGGGGGAAGCCGCGTGAGAACGTTGGTTCAATTTATAATCCGATCCACGTACATATTAGACTTTTGGCACACGCGAAATATCAATCTCATCTTCAAGTCGGAGCTCATGTTTTGGGGTTCTGGAGCCTACATGTAATTTCATAATTGAATATCGCCTTTCAAATGGACCAATCACAGAATTTGGAAAAAAAAATTTTTTTTAAATATCCTCAAAATGAGTACTCAAAATTCATCACCGACAAAACCCAACATTTCCATTTTGAAGAATATTCATTCAAACCAAGTGCCAATAGTTTCTTTGAAGTCTACTTGTGATATAAAAATGATCACCACGACGATCTCAGCCACAATTGATATATTATTTTCGAAATTTGGAAAATTATCCATCACCGTAACCCAGAGAGAAGACAGAAAGACATTTTCTGGAATTTTTAAATGAAGTATGTGGTTTCCAAACCTAAGTAGGAAAATTCATATTGATTCTGAAATGTTTGAAGTACATGAAAGTGATTTTTAACCAGAATTTTCCACGAGAAAAGCGCGGAAATAGGGTAATTTTCGGGATGTGTGCCATTTGGCTACCACGTGGGTTGGAGTGTTAGTAAATCTTGCGTGGGTAACTAAGGGTTAAAGCTTCATCAAATATACCAGGGCGACACTCAGTGTTTCTGAAGGAGTATGATGTGTCAATTACAAATCCACGAAGTGTTTATAGTATCGGGAACAGATCTCTTCCAGGGATCAAAGGTTCAGAAAGAGGGTTTCGGCCAATTCTGTGCTCGAGTATTGGTCGAACAGCAGAATGATTCAGATAAATGTTGTAGCGCTTCCGAATACGGAGAGAATGAGCTGAGATACCGTAGCCCCGCTGTCCTACGGACCAAAAACTGCATAGCGCATTTTATTGGAAATGAGATGAAAAAATCACCGTGTAGATCTAATAATCCTCTATGTAACAAAGCTCATAGAATGTTTCTATCCAATATAGTTGTTTTTAACTAAAAAATAAACATTTTTATGCGGATCCACAGAATTATGCTCCAATTCTCGCCGAGGATACCGTAAGACGCTAATCCTATGCAAAAACTCGTAGGCACAGCGCAAAATCACTTACGGTGTTTTTGCAGAGGATGGAACCGTAGCGGTCGACCGCGCATACGCGACTTATTGCCGTGATAGTAACATGTCGAGGTGACTCGCGGTTTATTGCAATCTTGCATAGGATCAGTTCCAGTCGGTAAACCGTATGTCTGTACCGCAGGAATATTTCCGCGGTAATCTTGGGCCCATAGGATTTGTATGCGGCAAAATGCCGCCAGATCCTTTTTGCTCCTTCTGAAGAATGAACTGTGATTCTCTGAAGAAAAACCCCAGCAAAATTTTGACAAAATTCCCCACTGAATCCAATATTATCATAAAGAAAAATTCGTTTATCTAAAGAATGCCTCGAAGATTTTTCTCCTCTCACCAAAATCTATCGATTGTAGGTGATAGTTTCCTTCCCGATAGCCCCCGAAATCTGTTAGAGACCCATCATCCCTGCCCTTTGACCGCGCGCACGCATGTCCGTGTGGGTGTGTGTTGTTTTCTACCGGACACGTTTCGTCATCCTACCGTTCACCCGAACAATTTTTAGTTCTCTACTAAGTGTAGAGAGCCCAGTGATTTGGCAGTTCCCACTTTCCAGTCAAGAAAAACAAGAAATGTACTCGTTATTAGAGTCCTAAGAACGAGCATGGAAAGATTGTAAACGAAAAAAAAATTATTTCATGTAATATTACATCTCCTCCCCCTCACTCCACTTTTTCCAAAAGTATAACTTTGCGAGTATGGCCATCCTTTCCCCCTATCACTTCATCTGGGATCAAAAATTGAATTTCAACTCTTGAGGGTCATAAAATCAGGGGAAACATGGGTAGAAAATGAAAAATATTAATTTCAACTCTTGAGAGTCATGAGATCAAGAAAAGTATGTCGAGTAATTGTTTTGCAAAATCTGAACGTGAAACGCATGGAAAAGGATTGATTACATTACGATTTGACTTTCTCGGTAATTTTGACTCAACTTTAGTTTGTCACCATCTCCTTCGTCTATGAAATGTAATGAAAATAATTCATTCAGACCATTGAGAAGAAAAGGAAACCAGAAAATTCAATCTAGCATTGATCGGTTTAGTTTGAAATTCAGTAGAGATGGTGAATAACTCAAGATGAGTCAAAATTACCGAGAAAGTCAAATCGTAATGTAATCAATCCTTTTCCATGCGTTTCACGTTCAGATTTTGCAAAACAATTACTCGACATACTTTTCTTGATCTCACGACTCTCAAGAGTTGAAATTAATATTTTTCATTTTCTACCCATTTGTTTCATGTTTAAATTTTGCTAAATAGTTACTCGACATGTTTCCCCTGATTTCATGACCCTCAAGAGTTGAAATTCAATTTTTGATCCCAGATGAAGTGATAGGGGGAAAGGATGGCCATACTCGCCAAGTTATACTTTTGGAAAAAGTGGAGTGAGGGGGAGGAGATTTCAACACTTGGCTATGGTAATGACTGAATATCCTGAGATTGAAAAACATGCTATCAATAGTAGCATGTAGGAAAACAAAAAAAATTCTATGTATCTCATCCATAAAAATCATTCTCCTAATTAACACTAGTGTGCTTCATTCCAAGATGAACATTTTTTGATCATGAACAAACAAAAATCTGGAGAAGGACATCTTCGTATTTTTGATAGCAAGACTCTTGAGATTAGTTCATGGAATTTACTTGAGTTGATGCGAAGACTCCTAACCCACTTGTGATGGTGCTTGCAAGAGAAAATTTTTGGATCACGAGGAACTTCTAGATTGTGAAAATTCCCCTGATGATGAACTACATCCACTCTTCAGCAAGAGAGCATACTAAATATCAGAGTGAATAACTAATAACTAATTGATAACTGAAACATAGAATTATGACACTACATCTGTTGTTCAACATTTTCCAAAGACCAAAAACTGAAACAAATTCCATGTAGCACATTGGTAATTCATAACACATCAAGAAGTTAGAGCAATTTGTGCGAATTCATTCTGAGGGAAATGAAGGTTCAGTAGCATTATGTGATATGTTGTGACGAGGTAAATCGCCACACGCGATACGAAGCATGTATTCAGATAGCCGAAACGTTAGGCTAGGATATGAACAGATGATGAGTAGCGAGAGAGAGGGGAGAGAGAGAAAAGAGAGCAAAGGGACAGCTGTCGTTACGTTGACGAGCAGCTTGGCGCGAGCCGCGATATCGATCGGGCGATCTAGCCGTCGGACGGAATCGGCGAGGACACGCGCGCGGTGCATGGAAGTATGTGTGTGTTCCGATGCTGGCCTCGGTCGTCGGCCACGTGTGAATTTGCCTAGTGAAGTGTCCCCTGGAGACGATGCTGGTAGCCGACCGGACCGAGCCCTAGACTCCAGCTGATTTGCGTGTCAGCGCGTCGGGGATATGTCGGCCCGGGCGCGAGGCGCCGGCCCGGTTGTATGCGGCGTGGAATGTATGCGGATATGGTGAGTCTCTCTCCCGCGCGTCTCTCTCTCACGCGGTAAAAGTTAGAATAAATTGCGAGCGGTAAAATCAGCGTTTAACGCGCGATAATTATATTGAATATTTGTATGAATATTGTCCTTTTTGAAAGTGAATAAACTACTCGAAGTTCACGGAGATTGAATCACAGCAAATAGAAAATATCGAGTCATGAGTCAAGTTATTTGTTTGCATATGAAACATATATATATTTTGCTATGAATATATCCCCAAAAATTCCTCATCCCTTCAGGACGAGATGTAGCAGATAAGGGTAATTAACGATAGGCTCATTACCCTATCGCATTGGCGCCCAACGTTTATTTAATTATTGTACTTTGAAATTTCATGTAACGCGTTTCGCGCGCAAATTTTGGAGCAATAGCTCGATTTCATTCGGAAAAAGCGTTACGAGAAATGAAAATCAGTGCAGTAATTAAAAATCCACCCCAAAATCGAGCCTAAAAATTTTAGAAGAAGTAAAGTAGCCAATTTTCATTTAAAATCATTAAAATTTTTGGATATATGTAAAAATTAGAAGGACATGAAATCGATAGAAAGCGCGCCAAGGCCAAGTTTAGCCGGCAAAATTAGAGTCAAGTACCTCATGCGTAAATATAAGATCGCGTGATGCGTATATAGATATAGCAAGCTCCGTAGGCGTCAACACAAGTCGATGGCAGTTTTTTTTTCTTTTCTCTCTGTAGTAGTGAGAATAAAATTTGTTTGAATTTCCAACAGCCGGATAGAGGCGTGTCAAGTTTAACAGGCATATAGAAATAAATACAGGTATAGAGTTAGCATTTAAATTTTGCCTCGACCGGTTTTCACGCTTACGTCTGACCAATTTTTTAATGATATGAGAATATGATATGAGAATAGTTTGCATGATAGGATAATGAATAATTACGGCGTGATTCCCACACGCGTAATATTGAAGTGATGAATTTTTGAAGTAGACATTTCTGATTTCTGGCCCGTCTGAATTTTTAAGAAGTGAGAAAGATTTTTTTTTTGACAAAATGGCTGGAGCTCACATGGAGAGCCACGTCTTGGACGATTTTATAAATAATATTGATGAAGAAACGTTAGATGAGGCTTTGGGTGAACTCTTGCTCTCGCGTGAAGGAACATTCAGGGCGCGAATAGAACGGTTGCGTAGACGCGTTCGCGGTGAATATAACGAGGCAGATTTTGATCAATATTTATTGATGGATCTGGCTGAATTAGAAGCCGCGCGAATGGAGTCATTACCGAGATTCTTACGCAAAACCACACAGACAGCCCAGGATAGGCGTTCAATCCTCAACAGATATGAGGAGGACGATATTTTTGCGAATAATATTAATGACGATAATGTGACTAGGCGCAATCACCGAGTGCGAAGAAGCTCATTACGCGATGAATTAGCGGATGTGCAAGCGAATGCACAACGGTGATCGACGTTAATCCAAAATGACGCGCGCCCAGAAATTCAAAAAGCTAACGAACCGTCGACAAAATTTATTACGTTGCAAGATGAAAAGGGCAGGTTATATGAAATTCCTATGCAGATCGCGGAGAGTTGGAAAAATTCGGCAGACCGCGAAAATGCTGAAAATCAAATCATCCGCGAGAATATTTTAGATCAGACAGTGCGTTTTCAGAATAGCGCGAGATCGAGCGCGCCATTACAATCGAATACCCAACGGCAAGCGAAAGAGCCGAGCGCCGAGACACACAGTAACACGCACACAACCACAGATTCAAACAGACCCAAGCGGCGTAGTCAAATTTTACGCGAACAATTACAGCAAGCATTATTAGAGGAGGAATACGAATCATGCGGTGTTAGGAATAAATCGTATAAGGGCAATGAAACAGGGCAAATTGAGGATGATGAGGGAATTTCCTCTAGTGATAGTGAGAATGAATTTTCTCAGAATCAAGGGGAAAATTCGAGACCCTCTTTGCCAAGACTCAGCGGCCATTCGCGCGTGAGTTACGCAGCGGACGTAAATCAGGCACCGCAGCCGAATAACACGCAACAGACACAAGCAGCGCGTTCAGATTTTCACGCACATACACAAAATAGAAACGATAGAAATACAGCTGAGACGAGAGATCTCACGCGTACAGTAAAATCTTGGAACCTTAGATTTTCGGGCTCAGCGAATCAGAGTTTGGAAGAATTTTTGATTAAAGTTGATGAACACAGAATGGTGGCAGGTATGTCCGAAAATGATATTTTACGCGCAGTAGCAGTGTTATTGAGCGGCCCAGCGTTGAATTTGTACAGATTACGCGGTAGTAGCTGGCAATCTTGGAAAGATGCGGTTACTTGTTTTCGCGCGCATTACCAGGACGAAAAATATTCAGAACGGTTAGCAGACGAAGCACGCGCACGGTTACAAAAAGACGATGAGCCAGTTCATGAATATATCACAGCGATGCGTTTAATTTTCAACAGAATGCCGGAACCTCCACCTGAATCGAAACAGGTTGAACGTATTTACTATAATATGAGAAAAGATTTTCACCCTCTGATGCGTCGATATTTGCACGCGGGTATCGAGAAATTTTCCAGACAAGCTACCGAGCTTGGAAAAGCTTTTGATGCGGGCAAAAATCAAGCACTCGTTCAGGGTAATAAGAAAGATGAGGAAAAATCGAGTTCGCAAAAGTCTAAAAATTTGAATCAAAATTCAAAAGAAACTCAAAATTCAAGTCAAGATAAGGAGAAAAAATCAGAATCTGAGAAAGAGACGATAGATTTAGCGACCGTCGAGGTCACAACGATGGCAGACGTTGCAAAATTGATGAATATCCAAATTCAAAAATTACGAGAAGAACTCTTACCGAAGCCGAACGGTCAAAACGCGAATCAAAGTAACAACGCGCAGAATGCGAATCCAAACAATGGACAAGGTAGAAATAGAAGTCGACGTAGAGACCGAGGCGATCGGGGAGGCAATAATAACATCAATAGCAACGGTGGCAATAGCCAGCAACAGGGTGCTCAAGCAGGGCCACCACCTCAGAATTTCCAAAATAATTATCCGCAACAACAAAATTTTCAGACGCGCGAATTTTACGCGAACAACGGTCAAAATCAAAGTCAAAATAATCAATATCAAAATCAGAATAGAGGTTATAATGGCAATTATAATAATAATTACCAAAATAATTATTCAAGAGGAGGTTATAGAGGAAATCGAGGAGGTGGCTATCGCGGAGGTTATCGTGGTAGAGGATATGGTAATTATTATAATAATGGCTATTATAATAATTACCAGAACCAGGGCCAGCCACCACCAATACAACAGCAAAATGCACCGGTTAATGCAGTAAATTTACAAGAAAACGCGTCCGCGACGAAACCACCCGTCGATGCGGGAAACGCGAAGCCAGCGGCGTAAATGAGACCATTGCGTTAGCTACGTCCGAACAGGTCTCAAAAGTTTGCGAAGCCAGTCAATCACAATCTCAAGAAACTGCGAATACTTTTCAAGTTGACGCGACTAGGATTTTCAAAGTTCCTGATACGACAAAACCGACAGATTATCCTCGATATTGGATCAACGTAAAAATTGGTCCAATAGAGTTGAAGGGATTATTAGATTCGGGAGCCGCACGGTCCGTGATAGGCAGAAAGTATCGAGACATCGCAGGGCAAATTGGTATTACGCTCCAACCCTCTAATTTTTTGTACGCTCAAATGGCGAACGGAGAATTAGAAGAGGTAGCTGGGGAATTGATCACTCCCCTGGAGATAGCTGGGATAAGCAAAAATATGCCGATTCTTAGCGTGCCATCATTACCTGTAGATCTCATTTTGGGACTTGAATTCATCCGTTTCTTTGGGATGCATATTTTAGGTGATAGTGACGAATATACATTCGCAGACCTTAAGGACAAACAAAAATTTGCATTTGAATTATTTTCAATTGAAGCACCAAGTCAAGTGAATTTAGAGTCTGAAATTCCAACATCATCGGAAGAAAAAATTGAGTCGAAATCTGAAGCGTCAAAAAACGCGCAAGAGCCACAATCGAGAGGTGAAGGTTTGAAAAAGTTGAGTGATTATGAAGCTTACAGGCTGAAAAGAGTTTTAGATAAATGTTTACCTCACCAGAATAAAAATGAGAAATTTTTGAAAGCAACTGATTTAATCGAATACGAGATTCGACTCTTGAAAAGTGCACGTCCAGTAAAGCAAAGATATTTTCCGTTATCGGATAAAATGGAGAAAACAATGCATGCAGAATTTCAAAAATTATATGATGCAGATGTAGTTGAAAAATCAAATAGTCCGTGGAATAATCCAGCGTTTTTAGTAAAAAAGGCGAACGGAGGGCATAGATTAGTAGTAGATTTACGAGTAGTCAATTCATTAGCTGAAAAAGATGCGTATCCGACACCCTATATGGACACTATATTAAGGAAATTAAAGAACGCGAAATATATAACCACGCTGGACTTATCCATGGCCTACCATCAAATAAAGCTTAAAAAGATTTCGAGAAGCATTTGCGCATTCACTATTCCCGGTAGAGGGCACTGGCAATTCAAAAGGCTACCTATGGGTTTAGCTAACGCTGGAGCCTGCTTTCAAAGATTAATTGACTCAATTATAGGAGACCTAGAGCCTTACGCGTACGGGTATTTAGACGATATTGTCCTGGTGACAGAGACGTTTGAACAACATTTAGAGCTACTAGAGAAATTATTAAACAGAATCGTGGGAGCAGGTCTAACGATTAACAGAGAAAAGAGTAAATTTTGTTGCCAAGAAGTCAAATTTTTAGGATATATAGTGGACGAGCACGGTTTAAGAGTCGATCCCGCGAAAACAGAAGCAATAAAGAATTATCCGAGGCCTAAAAATGTCAAACAAGTGAAGAGATTTACAGGTATGACATCATGGCACAGTAAATTCATTAGAAATTATGCGACGATTGTAGAACCAATAAATCGGTTATTGAAAAAATACGCGAAATTTGAGTGGAAAGAGGACCAGGAGAAAGCGTTTTGTACGCTAAAAGAAGCATTAGTATCTGCACCCGTGCTCAGTATGCCAGTTCCAGACGCTGAATGGTTCTTGCATACTGATGCATCAGACACTGGGATAGGATCTATGCTTACACAGAAGGTTGATGGCAAAGAACGCGTAGTTTGTTACGCGAGTCGATCACTTTCAAAACAAGAAAGAGTCTGGTCAGTAACAGAACGTGAATGTCTGGCTATAAAATGGAGTATTGAAAAATTTAGGCCGTATATTGAAGGGGAAAAATTTACTGTTGTAACAGACCACAGCGCGCTACAGTGGCTGTTTAACAAGAAAAATCCAGTAGGACGCGTAGGCAGATGGGCCCATGACCTCGCGAGTTATTCGTTCCGCGTGATCCACCGCAAAGGAACGCTTAATGTTGTCCCTGATGCGCTCTCAAGAATGTTTGAAGACGACACGATGAATATCGGTTCAGTTGGAGTTCTTGAGAAAACATCAGATAGGTGGTACAACAAAAGATTTTTTCAAATTTTGAAACATCCAAAAAGATACAGAGATTGGAAAATTATGGATGGTAGAATTTATAAATATAGGCCAGATCACGAATTAAATGAAATAATTGATGATTTAGATGCGTGGAAATTGGTAGTTCCAGAAGAGAACCGTGTAAAAATAATTAAAGAAAGCCATGACGAGCCATCAGCTGGTCATATGGGCAAAGAAAAAACGTATAGAAAGGTCGCGCAGTCATACTATTGGCCCGGTATTTACTTAGACGTCGCGAATTACGTGAAAAATTGCGATAGTTGCGCGTTATATAAGGTAGATCAACGCGGTCAGATAGGTATGATGGGGACGCGCACAGTCGACAGACCGATGAAAATTATTGCAATGGATTTAATGGGACCATTCCCAAAATCGAAAGAACAGTTTGAATATTTACTCATTTTTGAGTGTATTTTTAGCCGTTATATAGTCTGCGTGCCACTACGTAAAAAGACTGGTCAAGCGGTTCAGAATGCACTTGAAAATGTATTATGTACACATTATGGTACACCGGAAATTTTGATTAGCGATAATGGGTTAGAGTTCAAAAACGAATTGATGAGTAAATTCTGCGAAGAAAACGGTATAGAGCATGAATTCACCCCTAGTTTCCATCCCCAAGCGAATCCAGTTGAGAGGGTTAATAAAGATATTAAGACCATGATAGCAATATTTGCTGATAACCACAAAGAGTGGAATAAGCATATTCAACAATTTCAATTTTGTCACAATTCGAATTTTTCAAGTTCAACCGGAAAATCACCAGCGTTCATGATTTATGGACGCGAGATTAAAGCGCCAAAATTATGGAGAAGACGCGTGGAAATATTCGGGAAGAGCTTGAAAAATTTCATGAAAAACGGTAACCAAACCGAATTAATAGAGTCATTAAAAGGTTTAGACGGAGCAGAAATCAGTTCAAAAGTAAATTCAGAAAATAAGGTAGAAAGCGAATCAGAAAATCAGAGTTCAAATCAATCAAATGAGCGTTCGCGAGTCGATGAGCCCGAGAAATTTACTATTCAACACGAGAAGCTCAATTCAGATTTTATTGTTTCTCAGGAATCAGTAAAAAATTGGTCAGATCGTATGAATAAGTTACCCGAGGTACACGACTCTACTATAAATAAGATCGAAAAAGCGAGCGAAAAGCAAAAATTGAAGTATAATGTATCAAAGCGTGATGTTAGATTTAAGATAGGTGATAAGGTACTGAAGAAGAATCGACCATTGTCATCGGCAGAGAAGAATTTCACAGCGAAGCTGGCAGAAAAATTTTCAGGCCCATTCGAGATTAGCAGGCAATTAGGAGAAAATGTCTACGTATTGTCGAAGGATGGAGCTGAATTACAATCATCTGTCCACGCCAAGGATCTGAAGTATGCAAGCGTTGCATCAAATCAGACGAGCAAAAATAATACGCTCGAGCAATCATCACATCAACAGCAGAAAGAAGATTCGGCGTTGTCAAGTGCCGGCGAGTCTCCCCACCCCGCAGCAGCGCCGCGCGCCCGGAAAAATAGCCGGCAGAAGCCGCGAGGAGCTGCAGGTGAGCAGACCACACGCGAGAGCAATCCGCAATCCACGCGCACGAAAGGGCCGATAACAAGATCCAAATCGAAAGCTAAAGAGTGACTAGAGTGTACATAAAAACAGAGTGACTAGAGTGTATATAAAATCTATAAGTGACTAGAAGTGTATATAAAATCTAAGTGCCTAATTCTAAGACTTAAGACTAGTGACTAGATAAAGTGAAAGACTAGAATAGTAATTAAAGATGGGACCTATAAAAGAGGCAGTGCTTAAGTGGCTAAATAAAGATAATCATAATCAAGAGCAAAGTGAAGATAATGACTCTGTGACGCGCGAGATTAACAGTGTGGTACAAGACGGAGACAATACAGGGAGTGTAAATAATGTGCCAGTGGACGCTCAAATTCCTATATTAAATGAGGTGAGAGTGCAGGTGCAAAATAATCCCGTTGTGCCCGTAGTTATTCCACCCGCGCGTGTAGAGAGTGCAGAAATTAGTGCCGACGATATTGCAGAATTTCACGCCCGTAAACGAGTGCGTGAGAAATCCGCGCTAATGAAAAGTTTGAGAGCCATAGCACAGCCGTGGAGAGAGCAGGATCGTCGCCAGCGTGAATTGGAAACGCGCGCGATAGCAACAACAACAACAACACCGGCGCCCGAATTCCAGGAAGAGCAAAGAAGAATTCGTGTAGCACGCGCCTTAGCTCATGCTGCAGCAAAGAAAGCAGAGATCGACAGACAAGTGAATAATGCAAGGCTTGGGTTGGAAGTTCGGTGTAGCCGCGTCCTCCAAGAACGCCAGCGCGACCATTTCCAGCAACTCCAAAATCAAGAATATGAGGCGCGCATGGAGAGAGAACGGCAAGAAATATCACAAAGATTTGCAGTGGATTTACCCCGCGCTATACAAAACGCGGAGCAAATTCATGCATCACTGCAATATCGGGAAGACATGATGACATCAAGGGAGGAAGCAGTCATGCAGCGTGAGGCAGCGGTCCACGCGCGTGAAATTATGTTGCAGCGATCAGCTGATCGTTGGTCTGCAGAGTACCGAAATTTGGAAAGAAGATTGCGCGAGGAAAGGTCACGCGCAAGATATCAACAGCGTGTGCTACCCCCTCCCGCGCAGAATAATCATCGCCGTCGGATTTCTGCCACGGTGCAGATTGATTTCAATTTCTACGTCCCAGAGCAGCACCAAAATCAGGTGATTATCGAGGAGGTGGAGGATGAGCCGCCCGCGCCAGATATGGAGCCACGAATACAACAGGTTGAAGAAACACCTCAACCAGCTGGTGAGCCGCAGCAGCAGCCACAACAAGACGAAAATGCGTGGAGGCCGATAAGAGGCTACCGCACGCAAGCAGAACGCGAAGCGCGTGTATATATCACACAAGCGCAGCGCATTCAACGCGCGGAAGAATTGAATGAGTCATTCAGACTCAGAAAGATTCAACAGATGAAATTGAATAAGGCGTGGGCAGATGCACATTTTCTGCCAGGTGAACGAGACATCGAATAAGCAGCAGCATCAATTCCAACAACATCGAGTCTACAACATCAAGACAACGCGTATAGTTATTATTTTATATGATTTTTGAGTTACTTTATTGATTAAAAGCAATTAGGAATTTTTTCCGATCGAAAAAGTATATATATATATTTTGAGCAAAGCGCGTCAAATAACGCGTACTATTTATTCATTTTGCGTTACACGGAGAAACAAGAGAGAGAGACATATATATACAATGAGAGAGACTCGTATTTATAGTTTAAGTATTTACATTATGTACATTGAACCAGTTCCTATATACAAGATTGATAATTTATTTACATTATTTACAGGTAATCAGTTATTATCTCAAAAATTGAGAAAATCAAAAATCAGTTTTATTTTTTTTCTACTAGCAATGGAATATATATATATAAAGATAGATAAGCAAAGGAGAAATAATTATTTACAGGTGCGTGATAGATGAGAATAATGATGCATTTTCTTAGGTTTTTTTGGTGTGTAATAGACTCACTTATCTTACGCGGAGTAAAAGAAAGTAGAGTAAATTTGGCGATTTATTTTTGTTTGTTTTAAGGTTATATCCATGGTCAATTTAGTAAAGCAAAAGCTTCGATCGCAGTGATATTTTAATCTCTCACGGGTCTCGAGATTTAGCGGGGGGCTCTGTGACGAGGTAAATCGCCACACGCGATACGAAGCATGTATTCAGATAGCCGAAACGTTAGGCTAGGATATGTACACATGATGAGTAGCGAGAGAGAGGGGAGAGAGAGAAAAGAGAGCAAAGGGACAGCTGTCGTTACGTTGACGAGCAGCTTGGCGCGAGCCGCGATATCGATCGGGCGATCTAGCCGTCGGACGGAATCGGCGAGGACACGCGCGCGGTGCATGGAAGTATGTGTGTGTTCCGATGCTGGCCTCGGTCGTCGGCCACGTGTGAATTTGCCTAGTGAAGTGTCCCCTGGAGACGATGCTGGTAGCCGACCGGACCGAGCCCTAGACTCCAGCTGATTTGCGTGTCAGCGCGTCGGGGATATGTCGGCCCGGGCGCGAGGCGCCGGCCCGATTGTATGCGGCGTGGAATGTATGCGGATATGGTGAGTCTCTCTCCCGCGCGTCTCTCTCTCACGCGGTAAAAGTTAGAATAAATTGCGAGCGGTAAAATCAGCGTTTAACGCGCGATAATTATATTGAATATTTGTATGAATATTGTCCTTTTTGAAAGTGAATAAACTACTCGAAGTTCACGGAGATTGAATCACAGCAAATAGAAAATATCGAGTCATGAGTCAAGTTATTTGTTTGCATATGAAACATATATATATTTTGCTATGAATATATCCCCAAAAATTCCTCATCCCTTCAGGACGAGATGTAGCAGATAAGGGTAATTAACGATAGGCTCATTACCCTATCGCAATGTGTTTGAATGATCCTCAACATATTTCCAGATAGATGATGTGAGGATCCAGTTTGTTTAGTGATTGACAACTCAAGTAATAATTTTTTTAATTTGAACTTACCACTTCCCACCAAGAGCGTAAAATGGTGCCTTTCTTTCTTCATAATACTCTTGATGAAACAGGTGAACGCTCTACAACTTTCTTATCCTATTCAGAATTTAGTGCCAAGAAAGTAAAATCCATATACCATATGAGAGTAAGAGTCTAGCTGAGACCTTTGGGTTAGAGTATTACGCGATGGACATATGATATTCAAAAGTAATAACCAGAGCAACACCAAATATCAGTGCTTATATATCACAACAACTGTTCTTGGACAGTCGTCAATTGACTGACCTGTCTTACAACATCTAAATGTGAGAGACGATCCCTCTTAATGTGTTGGACATTGACAGGTCTACGAAAAGCAACACGAAGGATATTCTATTGGTCACACTCTTCTTCAACTAGAGTGGTTTATCAAATTTTCTTTGAGATGCACAATTTTTCAGAGTTGGGTCTCTCTGAAGTATTGAGGAAACTGAAAGTGAATACACGGCTGAAATGTAGATTGACACTGGCACTCATTTTTCCTCACGATCAAATCCTAAATTTTCCAAATATTTTTGAAGATCAATTCTTGACACTGCACAACAGCGAGAATAACACACATTTTGACCTTTGGCCTTTTATTCTTATATCACTCCAGACAAGAAAACCCACAACAATAAGTGGCTCTTATTCCCTCAACAATGAGAGCTGATTTCTACAAGCTCGCTGCAGGCGGTGCTACCATTGGCTTTCAATCTCTGCTTCAAAATAGTCAGAAAAGTTACATGTTACTGCAACAACATGTTATTGCTGGAGCGGAATAACGCCGTCTGCTACACATGCGGCTGCATCAAAACATCACCCGTGTGTTCTCACGGTCGATCGTCCCGCGTGATCGACCCCAACAATCGATTGTGTTCGACTTCGAGTGTCGTAACGCGGCTGAAATCTTGACGCGAAAAAAATGGGAAGGGGCGAAATTAGTGAGTAAGATATTTTGGCACTAAACGCTGTCAGCGGCGAAATGACTTGCCAATATCCTTTTTGAGGACCGAAATAACGGGTTCAGAGGGAATGAGACCCTCCTGAACCCAGAAAAGCATGAAATAAGTAAGTTCGAAAAAATGTGTGAGGTTAAGACGGCCCAACTCAGCGTATATAAGGCACGGCAGCCTTGCGCGCGCTCTCTCTCTTTCTCACATGTTCTTCTCTTTCATATACTCGCCAGCAAGGCATTGCCGCGCCTTTTGATCAGGCATGAATTTAATTGTTTCTGTCATTTCAAGATGAATCTTATGATATGTTTATCTCATTCTTCTGAAGCCAGTGTCTGACCAATTTTTTGATCGAATCCTTATTACTTTCACTAAGGAGGCCTTTTACTAACTTTCATGTGGTGAGGTAGTTGATTGGGATAATTTCTTGCACTATACGTAATTCTTGTCTTTTCAACATTTAGCTTGACAGTACGGATGCGCAAAGCTTTGGATTTGGTGCAACTCTTAGGCTTTAGGAATTCACTTTGCATACTACTGAACTCCATCAATGGAAAATTTATTATTTTATTTCATCGCGGTATTTCTGGTTCTACGTGACAAATTGGCTTCATTCTTCTTTTCATCTAGGGTAGCTTGAGAAAAAAAACGCAATTGACTGGTTATATTCTCAGTTTCCTCCTCATCCAGTAGTTATATTCTGACATATTGATAGATAATGGCCATAATAGATAATGGAAGGCGTGTGCAGGTTATGAACAATTAGCTCTCAAAAATCGCCTGTAATCGCCTGAGAATGATTGAGCTTGATGAAAAAAGACTCACGATCTTATTCTTACGCCGGTTTCTGATATTTGCGTGTGACCAAGAAGAACTGGGGAACTGATTCGAGATTGATGATTGGGCAATTCCAGCATATCTAATCGCTAAACGCATAGACACGAGCGGACGAGTCTGCGCGGATCTAACGAGCAGAACCAGTCAAAACGGATAGACACGGTTGCACCGGTCTCCTCGGATACGACGGCAGAAGCGACCCGAAACGGATAGACACGGGTAAACGGGTGTGCACGGATGCGACGGGAAGAACATTGAAAACGGATAGACACGGTTGCACGGGTCCGCACGGATCCGATGACGGAGCCGACTGAAAACGGATAGACACGGGTAGACGGGTGTGCACGGATGCGACGGGAAGAATATTGAAAACGTATAGACGCGGTTGCACGGGTCCGCACGGAGCCGACTGAAAACGGATAGACACGGGTAGACGGGTGTGCACGGATGCGACGTGAAGAATATTGAAAACGGATAGACACGGTTGCACGGGTCCGCACGGATCCGATGACGGAGCCGACTGAAAACGGATAGACACGGGTAGACGGGTGTGCACGGATGCGACGTGAAGAATATTGAAAACGGATAGACACGGTTGCACGGGTCCGCACGGATCCGATGACGGAGCCGACTGAAAACGGATAGACACGGGTAGACGGGTGTGCACGGATGCGACGGGAAGAATATTGAAAACGGATAGACACGGTTGCACAGGTCCGCACGGATCCGATGACGGGGCCGACTGAAAACGGATAGACACGGGTAGACGGGCGTGCACGGATGCGACGGGAAGAATATTGAAAACGGATAGACACGGTTGTACGGGTCCGCACGGATCCGATGACGGAGCCGACTGAAAACGGATAGACACGGGTAGACGGGTGTACACGGATGCGGCGGGAAGAATATTGAAAACGGATACACACGGTTGCACGGGTCCGCACGGATCCAATGACGGAGCCGACTGAAAACGGATAGACACGGGTAGACGGGTTTGCACGGATACACGGACCTGCACGGATGCGCCCTTCAGCTCAGGGCATGAAACGGATCGGCACGGGTAGATGAGCTTGCAAGCACACGGAAGTTCACGGATAAACAGCTGCATTTGCTTCAAAACTCCTCACGGACACGCACGGAACACGTGGTTTTTTACCCCATTTTGGCTCATTTTTTACACGGATATACACGGAACGACTGCGAATAACCGGGGCCTTAACGAATCCTTGTAGAATGTGTAGTTCTGGAATTATGCATTTTTCGAAAACCAACGTATCATCGCTATCATTGAAGAGAGGCATGTTAATTTGGCTATGACATCTCATAGCCAGTTTTTTATTCTTACCTAGTTCGATAAACTTCTCATAATCCTTTCTTAGATCTCCGAAAGTCTTGAAACGGAACTCTCCGACAGTCGCTGAAGTATCGTTTAGTTCATTTTTATTTCTCAAATCTTGTAAGCTCATATGGCAGTATGGACATGGAAACGAGGATGTTGCAGTTTGTTGCCCAATCACTATGAGTTCCAACTTAAAATCGGATACCCACTTGAACGTAATTTTATCAAGCCCAATGAGGTCGAATAACAATTTCACGTTACTGTAAGTTTCCTTGATGTCGGGCACTATGCACAAGATGATCAGTTTCTTAACACTTGTGTCTGAACTTGATTTGAACCATGGACTCGAATCAGTCTTCCTCTTTTTGTTGGGCACTGGGCTCTCCGAATCTTCGGCGGTGGAATGTTCGAATAGAGAGAAACAAATTTTGAAGAAACCTTGCCCTCCATCGCCCATGATTTTGACAAAATATCCACCAGTGAAAGCACGTTCGGCTAACACAGATTCTATCAACTGTTTCGCGTCAGCCCATATCTCGGGCCTCCTTTCTACTCCATCTGACGTTTCGAAATCCAAAAAGTCTATTTTGTACAATTTTTCTAGTAACTTGTTTCTCTCAGTTACATGAGCAATGTAATTGGCGGGGACAGATGCTTTGCCGGTGGAATGGCGAATGGAAGAAACTAAATTTTCCATATGACGGACTGGAACAGCCATATGAGTATGATAAGAATCTAAATCTTCCATAGAAAAGAATTTAGCATCCTTAATCGTCTTTCAGAATATACGTTTTGGTCTACCTTTGGTTCGTAATGTTATTGATTTTTTCTCTTCAACCCTTGATTTTTCATCAATAGTATCAGATGCCATGATTTCTCTTTCTTGAAGTGGCAATTCCTTGTTGACTAGGGCCGCTATATTTTTGCGAGCACTGCTCGAACGTCGCAGACATTTCTCTTACCTCTAGCAATCTCACTGTTACACCTATCACACAATTTCATCACTTTCAAGCGTTTATTCCTAGTATCATTCCGTTCAACTTTGGGAAGCTTAGTTACTCTCGAGTTTCGAGATCCATCCAGTCCATTTGATTCACTGATATTATTGTTCAAGTCTCTTTTCACACCCGACCCTTTCGGTGTACTGCGATGATGACTGCATCTCCCTGTTAAACATATATAACAGTTGCATGGAATGGACTCTTCTTTTGATGATTCATATCCCCTTGTCGTTCTATTCAACAGGATTTTTTGTCATCTGGAATTTTTTGTAAGGGTCTTCTTGTGATTTTTTTTCATGTTCTCTCAAGGTCAAACGACAACTCGAACAAATACCAGTTGGATATCTGTCATTGTTTAGATTATAGCATTGATCAACAAATTAAAAAAATTTGTTGATCAATGCTAAAACAATCAATGCTAACAGATAAAAAATCGATTCCACTTGATGTCGTTTCAGTTGAATATCAGCCAACTTTCCCCTCCCAAGCACTATCTTCCGCCAACATGGACCACAAACTTTGTTTCTATTCTCTTCGTGGTCGCACTTCCGTTGGAGATGTGTTGGCATCGTGGACGTAGGAAAAACGAATTATCTTCAAAATGTATCTTAGCTGTGTTGGAACAGTACTGGAGTCAGCATATTCGCGAATAGCCACGTGAAAACGATGTTCGCATACTTGCTACGAGTGAACAACGGATATCATGATGATAGCCAGGAGCCTGAAGGTAACATACAGGTCTAGTGGTTTCCCTCACTCTCATAAGACCAAGAATATAAACGTCAACAAAAGCTACGCGGCATCGTAGCGCGTATCACAGAAACTCACACTCACACATTCAATTTTCGCACGTCTGCGATTCATCCAAACCACGAATATGGACTACGTCAGCACATATATTCGCGGATGCACATAGTTATATATTGTAGTGTATATCAGAGATTTGTGGTTCCATATTCCACACTCGTTTGATCTCTTGAAGGATGATCTTCGCAATACAATTGAAGAGTTATTACGAGAACAGACAATTACTTGCTCAAATCGCAAAAAGGAGCAGTTTCGATTTTCTGGCGATGAAATTTCATCGTTTTTTGGCATTAGGAATCGAACCCCATTCTCAGTTTTGGGCGACATTTCAGGCAAACTTTTTTTCGCCACTGGTACGCCGTGCTCAAGTTCATTAGAGTGACTATTGATATCAGTAATTTAAAAAATTTCTGAGATGGGCTTTTCGAGATATTCGGAGCTAAACTTCAACATCAATTTCCAGGTAGCAGGAAGTACCATTCGTGAAAAGTAAGTAGCGCATTGGAGAGGTGGTGAAAAATCTTCAAATATGACCGAACTCAATTTTTTTCCATTGTATGGATAGGAAGTTCAGCGAGTTCAGAAGAGTCGTTTTCGCGTTTTTCCGTGCGACGCGATACGAGTGGCCGGCCCCACGTGGACTCTTCCATATATAAGAAGGGAGTGAGCGCTGAGGACGCTGATATTGGATAGTCGACAAAGCTACTTTACCGACAATGGGGAAATCTCGTGATTATTCAGGTGGAGTTAGTCAATAGACAGCATTTCCATGTGGGGTTCGTAAATTTAGTGAGTCTTCAGGTAGGGTCAAATCTTATCCTTTTATCATCAGGCATAGTCAATTCAGGGAATATCTAGTGCTTCTCAAGTGAGGTTAGTCAATCTGGGAAGAAACTCAGAGCTTTTCCAGATCAGGTTAGTCGATTTATGGAAAAATCTAGTGTTTTCGAACGATGAGTGGCCACGCAGATTGATATTGAGGAATTTACTAGTAACTGCCACTCCTGTTCGCACTCATTGGGAATGCTCGACAAGTAGAACTCACATTGATCCAATATATCTACGTGATAAGAAAGTTGCGTCTCTAAGAAAATAATCACAATATTCTCACAACATACCTCTTTTCCATTCTTTTTTGGAAATTCCACATAAGTCATTATTGAACGCTCATATTCCTCGTTCTTAAAATGCGACAAAAACTATCGTTCTATGAAATCTTTCGGCAGTCGATTGCCTCGTATTCCCATAACACAGAACGGAGCGAGCGTTAGCGAGCGACGATTTTGCTAAAATTAATCTAGCGAGACTTTCCTGAGTGCCTCAAGAAGTACACATGAGTACTTCCTTGAGAATACGACACACCAAATAATGGTTGCAGTTTTTTTTCAAGTGAAATTTTTCAATCCTATAGTCCAAAATACGAACATCTGCCACCATGGAAAGAATTAGAAATATTTTTCCGGACCCTGGCGCACAGATCAAAATCACATTCCAATTTTTTTGTGCAAAATTTTCGTAGTTTTTCCCACGAGAATCGTTAAAGCTCAAAAGCAACGTAAGATAGAGGAAGTAAAAAGTTGTGTTCTCCAGGAATAATATAATTTCAATCTGCTTCATTGTATTTTTAGCGATGTTTTGGACAATTTCCGATTCTAATGATGAAAACCCCCCATTTCCTGTTTATGCGCAGGGATTGGGGATCCCGAAACCACTTTTTCCGAAAAGCTGGAAGCATTTCCTTGAGAACCAACACCCGTTCAGTTGGATTTTGTTGATACAAACCAAAGTTCCAATGTATTTGAGAGGCAGTACAAAAAGCAGCTTGATTCGAGATTCCGTATTTACTTCGATGGTTACCTGGATGCCTTTATGTTTCCGCTTGATTGACCTTTCATCATTCGAACGCTGCAACATCGGTTTAAGTTGATGAAATCGAACTCGGGAACAGATTGTTTCAAGAGGAATTTCCTCAGCTTTTCGAAGGAAGTGATTTCAGAATCCGGAATTCCTGCGCATGCACAGAAGAGTGAGGTTTCCCATCATCAAAATTAAGAACTGTCCGAAAAATTATTTGAAACTCAAGAAAGCGGGTTCCAACTACTTTTTTGTGAAGAACACAACTCTTTACATGAGAAACTGTGGCCTTGAAATATTGAAAAGGAATTATCTTTCAGAGAAAAAAATGGAATAGTGGTTTTCACGGAATTCCCCATGTGTAACCGTGATGAGATGAAAGCCAAAGTTTGGTAATTGTTCTCAATACCGTCAAATTGGGTGATTTTGGTACGATTTTGGTACCCTCGACCGGGATTACTTTGAACTGACGGGTTTACTTTGAACTGACACTCGAGGAACAAGTTTTCAATTTCCGAAATCAACAAAGTAGGGATGCGCAAGGGTTCTAGAAGTAATGTGTTTGATAGTGGTATACGTGTACAGCATTCTGGACCAGTGAGGGGGTCTCGATTAGCTGTAAGAGAGTTTCCAACAAACTTTTTGGATGGCATGATTTAGGAGCGAAAAAAAGTGCTCCGTACAATTTTTCTCGTTTGAGTACTCCCAAGTCGAATTCAAGTCCCCGTCGAGAGATTCCATCGACCCCTACCGATATCTTGAAGAACCCATCGTTACAATAGAATATTTCCACCTTGACTCAATTTTGTAGGGTAGAAACTGAAAAATGCGTATTTTTCTCCAAAACGGTGTATCTTTGAACACTCAAATGGGAGAATACATGCTTCTTCGACGAATGCGGTAACTTTGAAACTTCAAAAAACCGTAGTCAATCGAAAATCGCGCTAACTCTAGATCATCTAAATTAATTCTTGTATTTCGATGATTCTGGACTTCCAGATTCGTGATTGAGATCATTTGATTTTCAAAATTCCCTACTTGACTCTCTCAATCATCATACATGGAGGACTGAATATTTCTGGATTAGATGAGACCTTTGTATAAGCGAATTTTTCAATCCAAATGCAGATTGTAATCACAATTCAGATAATTTCTTGAAACTCCTCATTCATTGTTTGAGCCACTATTCCAATTTCAGAAGATTCAAAATTAGTCTATAATACTTTTCTGAATGCAAACGTATCGCATAAAGACAGACACAGCATTAATGTCCGTTATCGAGGATCTTGCGTTCAATTAATCTAGTGTTCAAAGTTACCCCAACTAGGGGGTCTAACTTCGAACACTTTTCAAATGCTCATAACTTCCGTCAATAACATCTAATTGGCCTCTACTGCGGCGCTATCGAGAGAAAAGAAAATATGCTTTCAATTGAATCTAGAAACAATGCCATGGTAATGTAGGACGTATAAAGTATAGGGAAATTACGAGAAAAATTTCCAATAAGTGTTCAAAGTAACCCCGGTTGAAGGTACTTTTTAGTTTGTCTGGCTTGGCATTCCTATATACATCGACAAAACCCACTCTTATTGGTAATCAATAGAAAGCTTACACTCTCAGTTTTTGATTGGCGGGCTACGGAGTTTAAGGAGGCACCAGCGCTGGGTAACGTATCACAAACAGCTAGGGCCCCGCACCTACCAACACAAGCGTCAGGCTACGAGACGCGCTCGCTCACCGACACACATACACAACCCAAGCTCGCGCTCGCGCAAGCGTGCAGAGCTCGAGCAGCCGCTGCACATCTGTTTTTCCACAGTTTTGTTTCTTTCGAATGTTTTCCTGCCTTCTACACGTCGGCAACATGCATGTTTCTGAATGATATTCCATTCATCTATAAGTGATGCATGCTTGGAAAGTTGCTCGTCGCAGTAACACAGTTAAATTTAGAGATATGACTCATTCCGTGGTCATCACCCATAAGACACCGTCCTAAATTCCAATATTTCGTAGGACTTTCTTTCTCAAAAATTAAGTCGGCAACTTGCGTATTCCAAAACTGCAATGGATTCGTTACATCACGGAGTATGTACCATAATTTTTCCGAATCGAAATGCCTGAAACAGCTGGGGCGCTGGTGCCTCCTTAATCTAGCAGTTCTGTAAGTGTACCAAAGTTTTTTCGAATCGTGGAGAATTCCCACCCAAATGAATGCATATCAGTGATTCCGTTGAAAGTGTGATTTTCCATATTCCGCGTTCCCCCAAGTTTCTGAGGGTCTAAATATGCATTATAACAATTTTCTGGGGTGTATTCTATTGGTGCACAACTATGTTGATAGTTTTAGAGTCGTTTCTGACGCCCCCTCAGTTTGTAGTGCCTCATAAAGAGCTGAAATGTCAATTCCGCCCCCTGTAGACAACCCCCCTTTGACTCTTGCATCCACTGCAACGCATATGCAGAGTCGAAAACCCTCATGTGTAGCTATGCACTCCAATCTGTAATACTACAAACAACATATTCCATCACTTTGTGGATCCCAATTCAGCCCTCAGCTTGCGCACGGCTATCCGACATTTTGAAGACCGGTTTGCACCGAAACTGCTTGCACAGCACCAATTAGGTCGGCAGAGTCCCCGATCGTCTATTGAGCCTTTCTAAACAATCAGGTTGTCATTTAGACACCTAAATACATCTCATCCATTCGCGACACTAGCCGAAAACTCGAATCCGCGGCCGAGTGCACCATATAAACGTGTTTTCCAAATGGCGTACAAAATTTTCGGTCAATCCCGTCCCGCTCCTCCCCAACGCGCTACGATGCTCTGTGGAACGTATTTCCTCGAATTTCGATTTGGGGTGGTGATTTCAATGTGCTTGAACAGTTGGAATTATTGATGTATACTGGACTCTTTTTTGTGGATTGGTCAAGCATTTGATTCATTTTCTTTCCATGAACGCCCACGTTTCGCCCATCAAATTCACATGGGTCTCATCAGGGCTCGTATGGAATGATCAAAGAGACTAGGTGGTTAAGCATGGTTGCGAGGTTGGGGTATGTATGAATATATATATATATCCGAGCAAACGAGTGGCGTAAAATATTATTCGGCACTGGATCTCAGCTTGGCTGCTTCCTCTCGAACGTCTGAATATACTCACGTTTTTGCTGCTTGGATCGATTGAAATCCTCGTACTTTCAATCGATCGATTGGGGACTGGAATTTTGGGAATACGGCACTCTAGCTGTTCAATGCTAAAAGAGCATACTACGGCCACAAGTTACTTATATCAAAAACTATGAGCAACTAAAAATGCACAATAATTAAAGAATCAATGAATAAAGCATGAAATCGGTCGATTTCATCGGTTATGCGATTCCATCGATCAAATCACTTATTCTCAGGCATTTTACGAGTAAATCATATGTATGTTAGCTCGTTCTGTTTGTAATTGATTCTATTACTCGATTAAACCGTGAAACATGATAACGCCATCGCCTGAGACGAGTATTTGATCGATGTATAGCTAAATTTTTAATATCGATATCAAAAATGATATCATGCAGAAATTCGTTCTACTGGCTTCAAATAACTTTGTTATAGCATGAATTTTAGTGATTCTTGTGCATGATGATCGTATATAAGTGGCTTTATGTATATAAGAGTTTATTACCAAAGGAGGGCCTGAAAATATTAAAAAATAATTCTGGGAAATAATTTATCGGGTATTTTCTCATGAAAAAAGTTTGGTTCGTGTGACCATGATTTTATTCCTATAACTTCACAATGATTCGGAATTTACTTTGAAATTTGATTCTACACAATTCAAAACCACGATCTCGATCGTGTACATAGAATTGAAAATTTAGGATGATTTCTGGTCTCTTAGTATAATCGACGATGTGACTCTCATCCTCGATTTGACTTGTGTCTATGGAAAAATTATACGTCTATCTGTAACACATTTGAATCAGTACGCATTAGTACAGATATTTATAAATTTGAGCCCTATTCGCGTGTGTCTGATACTTTTGAGACACAAATGATTTTAAGATCGCGCATATTTGTAGTGGGCCGAGACGAAAAGATATTACTGGTGCGATCTATGGATTTCTACGCGTATAACCGGGTGATTTTACTTTGAAATCGAACCGGCATCAGACCACTGCGTTATGTCGGCTTCTCGTGAGTCTGAACCCTATCCTGGGTACAGAGACGATCGGTCCGGCTTGCCCAATTGGGTCTGATGCATAAAACTTGCCCACGTTCACGTAAAAAAATTAATTTCTGTCCCGCCTTGGATCCTAAATAGTCGCCATGTTGACTATTCATCCCGATCCAAAGAGGGTCGCGATATTGAATCCGCGTGCTCGCCGAAGCGGTCCACTTGGATATTCGAAATTTCAACTTACATTTGGTCTTGGGGAGACCTGGGTACGCTCTCGATACAGGCGTATATATTTCGGCTTGTTGTAGTTTGCTGTCGTTTCAGCGCAAGTGACCGCGCACTTGTCCGTCGGCTAACTATATGCCTGAGCTCGCCAGATCCCCACTTCAAGACCAATTTCGGCGGCTCGACTGGACGATCTCATAGACACGCGTTTTCATGCATACTAATGAAAATTTCACCGCAAATTTGAATTGATTGGTCAGCTATTAGTATTGATATATCGGTGATCGTTCGTCGTGGAAAGGGTGTAAAATATAGCTGACCTGACACATATATATTGAGTTCCCCAATCGTCGTGTAAAAGCAGTTTCTAAGTATTAGTACATTGATTAATTCACAATAATTCACTATACAATTGTTAGTATTAGTATTACCACACCGTACATGCATGAATCTACTTACACGACTGGTCTGATGCATTCGCGCAAGTGGCTGACTGGAGATTCTTATTTCTAAAACTTTTAAAATTATCTGAAAATTGCAGACGTTGCATGGTGAAGTGGACCTTGTCAGGTATGGCCCTAAAAGTATTTTCCCTCACTTTCTAACCCCAAATTATGACGAAAGCAAAGGTTTTCAGGTCCCAAAGGGAGGTCCCCTGTTTTCTACGGCACCCTAGGAATCCTCTAAAACACCTTCAAAATCGATGTTCCTTCCATCAAATCGCATTCTGATGCATCTCAACGAATCGATCTGAAAATCCTCTGACATATTCTTGAAACTCTACCAAATGGAAGGAAGATATCTGTATACTGACAACTTTGGAATTAGGCTCCGAAAAAAATTCTTGAATATTGAAAAACGATTTTTCTCATAGAGGTTGGTGATGAGCACGGAATTTGAACATTCCACCGTGTTTGTCAGATAATTTCCCATCTAAAACTGCTTCGAGACATATCATTTGAGGTGGTGAAAAGTGGTCAAAAAAGCCAATAAACGTTTTTAAAGCAAATTTTGATTCAGTAATTTGCATTTTCTGCGCATGTGCGTCCTTCTACGTCTCTGAAAGTATTTTCAATCGATAGCTGATGCAATTTCCCTTAAAAGGACCTCTTGAGGAGGTCGATTTGATGCAGTAAAACCTGAGATCTAGCTGGTCCAAAAAATGGCGAAATCCAAGGTATCAAGTCCGTGAAGCCGTGGCTCCTTCAATGGGACCGAGAAGTCCGAATTTTGAGTCGGACTGTTTCAAAGATGTGAACATGTGTTTTCGATGTAATTTCTGGCGTAGAAACCGAATCCGCGGTCAGTTTTGTTCCACACCTTCAAAATTTTTGATGATCATCAAAAAACTGATTGGACAGTGTACGGCCATTTCCAGCCTTTTTCTACACATTTAGGATGTATGTTGAGTATAGGCAGAGGTTTGGACTTGTCGCGTAGAGAATGCAAGTATGTTTTCCTCTGTATTTTGACCAGCTGAAGACGATAGCGATGGTTTTGAGGCACAGGAATAACTCGAGAGAGAGATATGAGGTGCATGATGCAGTTCTCTCTGATAAGATCATGAAACAAAATATAGCTCCATTAGTCCAAATCTGACTCCCAACTCATTCCCAAGCCTCGAAATCATCGGCATCATCTTCAGCTGCTCAGAATACAGAGGGAAACATACTTGCATCTTCTACACGACAAGTCCAAACCTTTGCCTATACCCAACATACATCTCAAATGTGTAGAAAAAGGCTGGAAATGGCCGTGAACCCTCTGGTCGGTTTTTTGAGAATCATCAAAAATCTTGAAGGTATGGAACAAAACTGACCACGGATTCAGTTTCTACGTCAAAAATTACAGCGAAAACACATGTTCACATCTTTGAAACAGTCTGACTCAAAATTCGCACTTTTCGGGCCCATTGAAGGAGCCACGGCTTCACGGATTTGATACCTTGGATTTCTTCATTTTTTGGACCAGCTAGATCTCAGGTTTTACTGCAACAAATCGACCTCCTCAAGAGGTCATTTTAAAGGAAATTGCATCAGCTATCGATTGAAAGTACTTTCAGAGACGTAGAAGGACGCGCATGCGCAGAAGATGTAAATTACTGGATCAAAATTTGCTTTAAAAACGTTTATTGGCTTCTTTGACCACTTCCCACCACCTAAAGTTATATGTTCCAAAGCAGTTTTCGATGTAAAATTACCTGACAAACACGGTGGAATGTTCAAATTCCGTGCTAATCCCCAACCTCTACGAGAAAAATCGTTTTTCAATATTCAAGATTTTTTTTTTGGGGCCTAAATCCAAAGTTGTCAGTATGCAAATATCTTTCTTCCATTTGGTGGAGTTTCAAGAATATGTCAAAAAAATTCCAGATCGATTCGTTGAAATGCATCTGAATACGATTTGATAGAAGGAACATCAATTGCGAGGGTTTTTTAGAGGATTCCTAGGGTGCCGTAGAAAACAGGGGTCACTTTGAGACCTTCAAACCTTTGCTTTCGTCGTAATTTGGGGTTAGAAAGTGGTGAAAAATACTTTCGGGGCCGTACCTGACAAGGTCCACTTCACCATGCTTAGCCGCCTAGTCCCTTTCGTTCATCACAGATAGAAGAATCACAATATTTTCCTCTCGTATCATTCGATACATGTCAATGGTGACATATTTGAGAGCATATTTTGTGGTGGTCATTGTTATGATTTTATTCTTCTTCATGCACTGATTAAAAAGTGCGGCCGCCGGGAACCGATCCGGCGACCTCTTGAACAAGAGTCTGACACGCTATCGACTGAACTAGTCCGGCCGCACCAAGCGGCAGTCCTTATATGTGGTACAAGTGCGGGCGCCTGTGTAGCTTGCGCCCGTAACACACCCCCTGGGCAGAGTCGGCGATGTCCTCATCGTCTGAACTTCATGTCATTGTCTTCTAATTGTCGTCCATGTAGATCCCGAGTCCATCTTGTCGGTACAGCAGGTCTACCCGTGGGAAGCGCCACCTAATTATCATCGTTGATTATCCTCCGAGTACGCAGTCCACTTGTGAACGGGGTTCATTCCGCTTTCTGACACCAGTTGTCATGATTTTATTCTTCTTCATGCACTGAATAAAAAGTGCGGCCGCCGGGAAACGATCCGGTGACCTCTTGATCAAGAGTCTGACACGCTGTTGACTGAGCTAGTCCGGCCGCACCAAGCGGCAGTCCTTATATGTGGTACAATTGAAGTGCGGGCGCCTGTGTAGCTTGCGCCCGTAACACATGTGTTTTGTAGGTCTTGCTCCTCTAGTCAACCATACCAGCGCTGATGATCGCGCACAGGTGATAGAATAAGGAAGTAGTACATTACGTAACAAGTGCGGAAACTTCTCGCACGTGTTGCGTATACTTTTTTTGCAACTGTACGCGGAGTTGTAATTAAATGCACCACTGTTCGAGCAAGATTATCTCGAAAACGAAGTTTCGAAGAAGGGCCGAACTCACAGGGTTGATATGGCATCATATCTTGTAACTGTGCGTGAATAAAAATTCATTAGAGCGAGAAGTTACATTCGCGCACTCTCCACCTGTGCGTGAATGTAGAACTATACGAGGAGTCTATTCCGCATTACTTCTCGCACGGTAGATAATGAGGAGAAAACTCATTTTCTTACAACTTCGCGCACACAGTTGCAAAGAAATATTTGCAATAGCCCAAACATAGACTAGGCCGTCGTACAGATTCCACACCGAAAAAGGCGTGTGAAGCATTTCTGTAGGTGAGCTCAAGGCTCCTCATAATGAGTCAAATTTCGAGCTCCCTTGTCTATCGAATGTGCCTCTGAGATCATTCAAATTATCTCTTTCAATCACATCCAAATGGTGTATCTCACTCTGGATGCCTAGATCCGGTTGCTTTCGGAATGGAACTATTCAAGTGCCCACACGAGCTTGGGATGGAAAGCAATGTAAACATGATTTACTGGATTTGATGATATATCGAGGTTCACTTGATATCACCAAAGTATAGATCTCCGATATCATGTCATGGTAACAGAACGGAATTACACAGAAAATAGTTTCCGAGGGCCGTAGCGAAAAATACTCAAGATTTGACTGATCACGAGGAGTCTTGAGCCTTTTCCAGATAATGCTTCAAACGCGTCTTTCAGAGTAGGACATGCATATTGGTCCCATCTGTTCTTGGGCTATTGCAAATAACTCTCTCTCATTCTATACACGAGAACGAAGAAAAAACGACCTTGTGAGTTGTAAAAGGATCTCCTTGGCCGATTTCATGGGCATTTGGAGATTCATTGCAAGATCGTCGAATTTAGCTGATAGCAACTTGAAGAATCATCTTGCTACTGGTCTCAAACGCCTCCTAGCCATCTCAGAGTACTGCCATGGTGTTCAGCAGGTCAAAATACGTAGAAATTATAGTTTTGGTACGCTCTGCACATACTGTGAGCATGCAGTATCAAAACTATGTATTATCAAAATTTGCAAAAAACGCCTGTTGTGAGACGATCAGTTTTTTGCGATTTAAGAAGAATCCTGACATCTGGTTGCAAAACTCGGGTCAAATTCGGTTTCTGCTCCGAAAAATATACAAAAAAGTTATTGTCCGGTCAATGTACTATCCCTAACCCACAGGTTCGTTGTCCAGTGGAATAAGTCTCCCTCCAAAACCACGTAATTCAGCACTATTCCTCTGACCCTGTTCCTAAGGTTGTAATTATAGCGGCCAATCCCATCTGAGTCCCAATTTTCCAAGAATGATTTTTCGACGTAAAATTTGACGAGGAATTCGATGAGAATATTAAATTCGAGATGAAATTTGACTGAAGGGCCGAAGAAACGTTTTTATGCAGAAAAGATACTCTTTTGAGGTTATGTTGACCTTTTTCAAATCCGAAGGATTTTCTTCGTAAAATTCAGCTTCTTTACGTCAAAATATGTGCTTGAAAAGAATTTTTGTAAGGGTCTTACATCCGTGAGAAATCAATCAAAAAATGGAACAGTCGATTTTTTTTCAAATTCGAAGAACGAAGATAGCGCTCCAAGCCTGCACGAATGTATTTTGGGACCTATGAACTATGCTTTCCATCTTCTTTCACCATGTTCAACGTGTACCTGAGTTACAGATAAATCGCTGACCATTGACCGAAAACCTGGTGATAATCGAAAGAATGTGTCATATATATATATATATATGTGTGTGTGTGTGTGTGTGTGTGTGTGTGTGTGTGTGTGTGTGTGTGTGTGTGTACTAGGGGGCGAGCCCTCATGCTCGCTCCGATCGCCAACCCCCGCTACCCCTGGTTATTGATTTGAAGGACTGAAGAATCAATAATCCATCCATAGCAACTTAAGAAGTAATGAAAATCTAGTCAATTCCATTGATGGTTCTGGAGATTGTGGGAAAACTTCCTTGTGAAGGTCTCTCATTTAATATTTTCATCCCAAAAGAAGAAGGTTCTGTCAATGGCGTGGACAAGTATTGCGTCGATTTTTTTTACCACAAGGTATGACAAGTCATAGATACTTCAGACTACCCTCGGATGTAGAAAGTATTGAAAGTATTTTTTTGGAATCTGATGCTGATGAGAAGAAATTGAGGGAAGCAGGTGTTATCATCTGGGGTGAAGCATCAATGATTTCCAAAAAAGCGTTGGAGGTGGTCGATAGAACACTCCGTGATGTTTTTTACAATGACTCACCCTCTGGTCGAAAATTGGTGATTTCAGGCGAGGATTTCAGACAAATCTTACCAGTTTTGACCAATGGGGATAGACATTCTATAGTGCAGGAAACTATCACATCGTCAGCCGTATGGCTATTGTTTAATGTAATGAAGCTGACTAAAGTTTGAGATCTGAAGACACTGATTCTCCCAACATCCTTCTGGTAGAGGTGAGGGTAGAATTGATGAAGTGAAAGTGAGACCTGCGCGGAAAAGTAATGATGTACGTAGAACCATATTCAAAGACATCAATGGAGAGATTTCTACGAATAGAGTTGTTCTGTCATCTCATAACGAGAATATCATAAAATTAAGTAAGAGAACCTTGAAAATGTTCGAAGGTCCTACATCCTCTTACTAAGCGTTGATCATGAGACTCACAAAGGTGCAGATCAAACTGAGCACACTCATCTGAAATATCCAACCGAGTTTCTGAATAAAATTAGAGGCGGTTTAACTCCACATGAACTTGATTTGAAAGTAAATGTTATTGTGATGTTGTTCCGGAATCTGATGACTCGGAATCTGAGCGTGGCAGAGGGTGTGTGTAATGGGATCCGATTGAAGATTAGGTAATTGTACTAGCATGATATTGAAGCGGAAGTTATAACTGGGGAGAATATGGGGACAATACTGCCGTCCAAATATAAAAGGGACGTAACTGCAGCCGATTCGAATTAGAGAAAATCGCAAAAGACTTTGCAACTTTGCATTAGCGGCCATACAATTTTCCAGTTTCGAACTGATTTTTTTGTTACTTCGGATTTTTGGAGAATTTCTCAAACTAGATATGAAAATGTAGAATTTCTCAATCTATCCAATGATATCAATAACTCAAATTCGATCAGGGTTGCAGTTACGTCCCTTTTATATTTGGACGGCAGAATAGTTTGCATACCCAAGATAACACTAACCAAGGGTGAGGCTTTCCTGCCGTTTGTAGTTCACAGGAAACAGTTTCCTGTGGTATCGGTATTGGCAATGACGATTAATAAGTCTCAACGTCAAAGTTTAGATAAGGTTAATATTTATGTGGAACGGCCAATTCTCTCCAATGGACAGCTTTACGTTGCTCTTACTCGGTAAAGAGGTCCGAAGAATTCGTTCATTGAAAATAGATTTGATGGTTCGGATGAGATCGAAAATGTTGTTTGGGATGGAGTATCTGATATTTAATATTTTTTCATCTATGATTAGAAATTCAAGTATATTGTTCTCAAATTCCGTTGAGATGGAGTAAAATCTGGAGTTGGGAAAGACAGTACAAGTATATGAACTGACGAAGCAGGTAATCTTGTGGTGTTTGAACAAACAGTTCGAAAGAGAAAGTTGGAGAAGGATACGGAAAGTGCTCAAAATAATCAGATCGATCTACAGGAATTGAGTGTTTGAATGAAATGATAGCATTGCATGGAACAGAGAGTATTTTTTTGAGAGCTCACAGCGAATGTGAGCAATTCCCGGACTCGATTATTCGAAGAATAGAGTCAAAATTGGAAATGACACAACGTTAGTAATTCAGTTCACTGATATGCATCTCTATGATTAGAGATGTTGATGACATTGATATTACAGAACTATAGTTGCGTATGTTGACGAAGTATTTCGCAAATCTGAGTTCCAGGAAAAGGGCGATGGCAGTGAATTAGTGAGGTACGTACAGAATGGATAACTAAGAACGAAATTGAGAATAATATTAAGAGATTAATCATCATATCATATTGAGTATACGTGTATAAGTAATGATGTATGGAGAACCATGTTCAAAGACATGACTGGAGATATTTCTACGAATAGAGTTGTTCTGTCGTCTCATAACGAAAATATCATCAGATTGAACAAGAGAATCGCGAATACGACGTTGGGATATACAACAAAATATCAACAAAAATTTGACGATATACCTTCGAAATAGGAACAATAAGTGAGTTGAATTGACGATGTTTCGACTATATGACACGATTTTTACACAAGTCTTGTCGATTCTCCAGAGATAGAGGGTTATCTGAAGGATCAATACGTTCCAAGAAATGAGAAGGATGAAAGTGGAATTCTGGGTGTAATCACGAATATACGTCACAAACTCGATGTTATTGTTGTGAAAGATGGAAACGGTCAAATTGAATCGTACGATCGTGGAGTTGAGTGAGAAGTTTGCGGTGACTCAAAAGAGAATGGTTAATTTTCTGATCAATCAGATAAAAGTGAAAAGAATCGTTTCGAAATTGATTCCATTGACTGGTCTTTACAGGTTCAACGTACACGTGAAAGTAGAGGCTGTAGATAAATTGAAATTGTTACGTGGTGAAAAGATCGAAATTGAGAACTCGATTCTGGAAAATGAATTTCATGTTGTGGAAGAGTGTTCCGTCACACAAAGATATTGGTTATTGATTTTTGAATCTCGGATATACTGTAGAATTTCTCTAATTCATATTTTTTTGGAAGAAATATACATCTTCTTCGCAACCCAAGCTCACTTTAGATAATCTGATGGAAAATAATGATGATGGGGAGAAGATCATTTCTAGTAGGCTGCAAACAAAAATTGAGAAGACTGAGGGACCTGCAGGGGCTCAGAAAAATTTAGGGGCCCTCGGGGGCCCTCAGGGGCCCTCACAGGCTCTCAGGGGATCTCAGGGGAATCCCTCAACCCCTAAAGTAAATATGGAACGTAATTAAGGTTAATTGGTCAGAGGCACTCGGGGCCTCAGAGGCCCTCAGGGGCCCTCCTGGACAATCGAGGCAGTCAAGGAAATTCAGGGGAGTTCAAGGGAATTTAGAGGAATGTAGGGGAATTCAGAAGAATCTCATTCTCACTACTATATATTAGGGATATATATATATATATATATATATCCACACCACGTACTCAATCTGTCTCTACAGAGTGACTCAGTCCGGCCGTATACCCACTGTAGAAAATCTTCCCGAAAAACTTCAACCATTATCAGATATTCTTCTTATCAACTTCTTCGGACAATTAGAGCCAATCTTATGATAATGAGAGGGGCCCTGTGGCATCAACTTGTGTATCCCACGCGCATGGTGCCGAGAATCAACGATATAAATACCGTCAGTGGTTCTGCAGACACGTGTTGAGAGGCCAAGTATCGGAAACCACTCCCATTTCATATCGTGATCAGAATATATGAGAGGCAACCGAGGAAGGGAATTTGTTCAAAATTTGGATATTTTACTATGAGTCAAAGGGAAGAGTAACTGTCTCGCTCTTGTCTCTCTGCTGGGCTCGTCAGTCAGATGACAGAGAGACTTGTCTAAAGCAGAGAAATATTGGGGAGAATGATAAGTTGGGAGATGTAGGTGATATGACCATTGCTTCTATATTTTTTTTGTGTTTGTTATAAGAATTCAACCAAAGTGGATTATCACAATCTGTCCGTGCGGTCCTTGCATTTCAGGTTGGCTACGTGTGGGGAGGCGGAATATGATGGATGGTCATATGGATGGATGAGGTTGGATAGAGGGGTGGACTGTTGGATGATGGATCGATGGTCGATGGATGGATGATGTATGGGGTCGACGAATGGATGGAAGAATGGATGGTGGGTGGACGGATGGATGTATATGGATGTTTGGTGGATGGATGGATGGATGGGTTATGTGTCCATCCATCCATCATCCATCCTTCCATCGTGCATCTATCATCCACACTGTCACCCATCCGCCCTTCATCCCTCTTCTCCACTCATCCAACCATCAACCATGCATCTATCCGTCTATCCACCCATCGTCTTTTCACCCATCTATTCATCTATCCATCCATCCATTCATCCACCCATCCACCCATCCATCACGGAATATAATTACTTGAATGAGAATTCAACCAGTTGGTTGAATGAGAAATCCAACCAGTGTGGTTGAAAATTCAACTAGCTGGTTGGAATGTTGGTTGAAAATTCAACCAGTTTTTTACAGTACCTATTTCGGTCTCTGCATCATGCGTCACGATGGTCCTGAAGCAAGTCTATCCTCCGCTGACGACAGCGAGTGGGATTCTTGTTAGATATGGTTCGAGACATCTGTGGCATCACCACCTACTATGAATCAGAATCGCCATCAATGGCCAGAATGAGCCGTTTTCTAAAAAAGTCGAAAGAACGTGTTTTTTCGATGATTTCCCCTTTTTCACCCTCAAAAACTCGAAAGAAACGCCTTTTATCGAAAAATATGTAGAGTAACTCTTTGTAGAACTTGAAACCAAGAACAAAAAAGGTCTCCACACATTTCTTCATATAAGACCGCCTGTTCCTGTAATGAACGTATTTCGTCTGAGACTCGTATTTTATCTGTCATTCTGCACGGTTTCGACCCCATATTTAGTCGATCACGGAATACTGTTAGTTAAACTGAATAACATAGGAATGATTGATTGATTGATTGATTGATGCGCGTTCATTCGTCCGAAGACAAAAAAAAAATCAGTTACATATGGTAATATATATCACAGATCAATAGTGCTCATCAATAAAGATAATGAAGTCATTTGGTCAAGGACAAATCTTGAGTATATCACAATTTATGACTAGTCGGGTAGCACTCAGAAGATTCACAAACTCCATAGAATAATATAAGAATACAAAAAAATGGCAGGGCTCACAGGCATATTACAGAAAAGTTCAGTCGGTTGACGAAAAATCACACTTTTACTTATAATTTTATTCTAGATGAACGAATCAAGCAAGAAGTCAGCCCAAGCCTTTCAAAGTTTAGAGATTGGAGTAATGCTTCTTCTCCACATCAATCCTGTGGGGAGACTGTGTGAGCAAGAAATCCTTCATAGCCTCTTTGAATAATGACATTTTCCCCAGCTGCCGAAAGCCCGGAGGGAGAAAGTTCCACAAATGACCACATTGAACCTGGAAAGATCTTCTTCCATATTCAAGTCTCATTTTGGGAACTTTGAGTACCCGTTTTCTGCATCACCGCGTGCGGGGCGTTCAGATTGGTACCTGATGAACATCGCAGCTAGGTAGCCAGGCTCTCCTAAGTGCATGATCTTGTGCATCAACAGAGCTGCGAAGTACATTCTCCGCGAATCAGTACGTAACCAACCCAAACGCTCCCTAAACGGGGTGATGTGCTCGTCTCTCCTAAGATCAAAAATATACCTCACACATGAATGGCTTAGTGGTTGTATCCGTTGCCGCTGTTCGTCTGTGGCGTCGAGGTACACGACTGTGCAATAATCTAAATGCGGTTGAACTGATGACTCGACTAGGCGAATTCGGAGAGGTCTGGTGATACACGCCCTAAAAAACCGCAATCCGTAAAGGGCTCTGTTCACTTTGTTAGTTACTTGGTCGATGTGCGGCTCCCATGTCAGTTCACTATCAAGTGTAACACCAAGACTCACGACCGTATCGCTGAACGGAATGAACTCTCTTTCCTGTATCTCAACCCCTGGCAAGTCCATTCTCTTCAGATCTTTGATGTTCTTCTCAGAGCTGAAGAAGATTGCCTTGGTCTTGCCAGCGTTGAGACGCAGGCCGGAACTTCTGGCCCATTCAGCAATTAGTCGTCCTACTTCTCCCAGCCGAGTGATGCCTTCCTTGATCTCAGTTTTCTCGACTTGGAGATAAATTTGAAGATCATCCGCATAGAATAGATGATATACCGACTTTCCGTCTAGCAAACCAGGTAAGTCATCAACATATAAGCTGGAGAGTAAAGGCCCGAGAACGGATCCCTGTGGAACACCCAGATTGGTTTCGAGCCAATCAGAACTACCAGATTTTGAAGTGACTATTTGGGTGCGACCTTGTAAGTATGATTTTATCCACAGGAGTGCCGATCTTGAGAATCCAAGATTTCGGAGCTTCCTCAACAGCTTTGACGGTGTTATTGTGTCGAAAGCTTTGCTAAACTCGAATAGTAGGAGTAAGGTGATCTTCTTCCTATCAATGCCTACCCTGATGTCATCCGTCAACTCTAGTAAAGCTGTCTGGGTGCTATGGTATTGCCTGAAACCAGTCTGGAAGCGATCAAGAAGTTTCTCTACTTTTAGATACTCCGTGATTTGGTCATGTGCAATTTTTTCCAGAACCTTGGGAAGGAAGCACAGCAGCGCTATGGGACGAAAGTCCTTGACCGTTGATGGAGCTCCAGTCTTCTTCAATGCAATCAGCTGCGCTTGCTTCCAAGCTTCGGGAAAAACGCTATGAGCGAAAGAGGAATTGAAAATATGTACAATAAGATCACCAATTGCCGGAAGAGCCTTCGCGATCACGCTCTGGGGGATCCCATCCACCCCGCGGGCCTGCGAGGAGAAATGTTTAATAGCAAAGACTACATCATTGAAATTTGTGGGCTTAAATTTAAACCCCTCCTCCGGTGCAGAGTTGATATCGTCCATTGCTTCATTGATATTTTCGTGAGGCGAAACGAAAACCCCCACAAAGTGAGCGTTCAACTCATCCGGTGTGAAACCGTGAAGTTTTTCCTCTTTGCTCTTGGGCAAGAGGCCGAGATTGCGCATCTCCTTCCAAATATTCTTGTTCTGATCAAGAGCGTCTGAAAGATGGTTTTGAAGGAAGGAATTACGCTCTTGCTCAATGCGCAGATCGACCTCTTCGCTAAGCCGAAAGTACTCATTTTGAAGCTCAGGACTCTTGCACTGGTTGCGTTGCATACGCTCCCAACGCCTGCGCGTCGCGTCTCGCTTATTCATGAGCACCCCCAACTCAGGACCAATCCAAGGAGCATCATTTTTACGCGGGTTTATAGTTTTTTCCGGTGCTAATTCATCTGAAACGATCATTAAATTTTCATCCAAGCAGTGAATTGCGTCTTCCAAACTGGTTTCGGCATTTTCAAGAGCTGTCCAGTCACAGCGGAGCAGACGGTCATTCAATATCTCCGGAGTGATGTTACGAAAATCCCTATACTTGGAGGAATTTTTTGGTGGAGTAGGGGTGAAGACGTTGACGGTGACGTCGATGACTCAGTGCCCACCGAAACTGGCCAGGTGTCTGTTGTGAAAGTCAGTAATGGTGTCGTTGTCATCTACGTAGATGTGATCAATCCATGTACGAGATACATTGGGGTTGTGTTGATGAGTCGGGCCATGCTGCACTATCTGCAAGGCTAGTTCTTCTGTCATTGCAATCAGTGATAATGATTTTGTGACTGTAATCACCACACAGCCGGCGTAACGAGCCGAACAGCCCATCATCCTTCTGCATGGCAATTTTAAGGGGTCTATAGATTACCGCGACTAATATTGGGGGTGAGCTGCCTTGCTGTACGCTACAAAAAAGGAATTCGTGCACGCCAGGTTTCCCCGGCCCAAAAGTATTCGACAAAACCAACTTCTCAATTTTGAAGTCATTGCGCACATACAAGGCAACTCCTCCAGCCTCTCTGTTGCGATCTTGTCGCAACAACGAAAAACCTGGAATTTAAACGAGACTGTCATCCACATACTCATCTAGCTTCGACTCGGCCACCCCAAATAGATGATAGGAGGGATCGTTAGCGACGAGCAAGCGTAGATGCTCAATCGTATCTGTCAGAGAGTTAAGGTTGATAAATCCCGCTTTTAAAGAATTACCCCTCCCTCGTCGCTCTTCAGCAGCTGTATCCATTCAGGGAGTCCTTGCTGATTCTGTTGCCGGAACTTTATTTTGCTCCGGAACGATAGTGCAGCTCTGGGTGTTACTAGAGGACGCACAGGTGCGTTCCGGACCACTTCGACAGGTCGTTTGAATGACCTGCAGATCAGCAAGGGATTCGAACGTATGCGCTCGCTCACCATTTTTCCGTCTAACCCAGAAACGCCCATCACTGTGCCAGACGTATTTAAGACCCAAACCGCGTGCAACCGACCTCAAACGTATAAATTCTTTGTATTTTTCACGGTGGAGCATCTCATTTATAAAGATTTCACGGTCTGGCACATGAGCTTTCGTATCTGGGTCGAGTAAGTCAGGCTGGATATTGTTGGCTGTGAAATAATTATTGGTGATTGAACGTTTAGCCCGAACCACTTTCCCGACTAGTCGACTACTGGAGAGTTGGACTACACATGATGGTAAATTGCGCGTGATGGCAGCTGAGGCTCCGGAAGATAGGACCGAGTCACGATTACGTGTTGGAGTCCTCTCCCCAGACGCACGCCCCGGTTGCACGGACACGGACATCAGCAATGTCTGCCCTCTCCAATGAGGGGAGAATAGACTTGAGCACTGCATAAGAAATATCAGATATCTGTGCTGGTGAGGCCTTAGAATCTTCTTTTAATACACCATTAATAATCAGTTTACAGCGCTCAAGTCCATCATTGCCTAGTCCCTGCCCTTGCTTCCGAACGTATGGGTGGGGGGACTCGTCCATCCTGGGGGCAGTGTTAGGAATCGAGGATTGATGTGTCGATTCAGCATTACTATTCTCATCATTACGAAATTTTCTATTCTGCAGAGTACTCTGGAAGCCTGACAATAGCTCCGTTAAGGTAGAAATTTGGCCTGCCATGATGGAATTTTGCTCCAGAAGAAGCTGTCGATCCAAGCGAAGCTCCGTCAGCTGGGAGCTTTGCTTCTCTATAAGTCCCTCGAGAGAAGATACACGTGCCAAGAATCGATCATCCACCTCACTTACTGCTGGTGTGCAAGATAGAGAGGTAGTGGCAACGTTTTGTCGGATCACGAGGAATTTTATTTCGTCAAGCTGGTTCTAAAGCAAGGCATTTTGGTTGTAGAATAGGTCCAGAGTACTCTCCCGTATATATACCCACTTTGGTTCCGGAGAGTTTGACGACGTCGAGGTAGTTGTAGCTGCAGGTTGATCCGAGATGTTGAGGCTATTGCTTTCCACCGATCCGACGGGGTGATCCACGTGTGGTGTACTGAGCAGCGACGCAGAAGCAGTAGTGAGCCGCGCATCAGCTTGCTGCTTTTGAATATTCGCGGGCTCTGTTCTGCTGGACTCGTGGATGGTGGCGCCACTTGACGGAGGCGAAGCAGTAGCTGGCGGAATACCCCCCGCTAGCGCGAGCTGTCGACTCTCGATGGCTTGCGAGGCACTGGTGGTGGGGAGCTCAGCGCTGCTGGGACCGAACTGACCTCGGATTCGGGTTCAGCGACCCCAAAAACATAAAGGTCGCATGGTTTGGGAGTTAGGTCAGAACTTTTTTTTGTGGGGCTGTGATATGAATGTAAAATACCAACGAATATCCTCTTAGCCCTAAGATCCTGGCCAGAAGCTTCCCAAGAAGAATATTACTTCATGCAATGTAGTGTCTTGTCGCAGAAAAGCATTCACTCAATCAAGAATTTGAGACAGAAGTCAAAATATTCCTGCCTGTTTGTACTCATCATTGCCAATTTCAACTCTTTCACCTGATTAATGGAATTGAATGGATTCTTATTCAAATTCTAGAGCTTCAATTGAAATAAACTGTGACGGGTAAACCGTCACAGCCGAAATTTGGAAAATCTCTCGTCGCCGTCTCGAGCCAGAAAACTCAAAGGACAGGTATTGACCCTAATACTCCCCTTTCTTGTCGAGGTGCTGGCTCGAGAAGACGATGACGGCGAGCGACGGGAGAGTGGACCGGACAACGTGACGCTACATAGATAGGCATGCCTGCGCGTAGGCAACCCCACCTACACCAGAAAAAGACGCTGTAGCCGTATCATAGGAGGCCGCCGCGACCAGCAGCCGCCGGACGTGATGTTTTGACAACTGGGTAGGCTGGATGTCTTCCCCAGGGCCCTGAAGCACTTTAAGGCCACTGCCCCAGCCCTTTTTCCACCCAATGTGGTCTCATCATGTCCTGGGGTAAGACTACTTGCCTGGAAACGGTATGACAACGGAGAATTTTTTGCTGGTACAACGGACTAGACTCTCGCCCGTCGGTGGGCGAGAGTACGAGATTTCATGATCACTTGATACCGCACGTACAACGATGAACGCTGCGCGGCGGGGGTACGGACAGGGTGACGACGATGCATCAGCTGCATACGCGTAGCACATCTGATGGTGCGCTCTCCGGGCTGCTAGCCATCCAGGCAATTGCCCCATCTGCTGCAGCCCGAGTATGCATACAAGCCGGCGAAGACTGAGCTCATGCACATGTACAACACCTGGTGCACCGCACACCCCAGCATTATCAATACAGCTCCGGGATGGTCACCCACGACACGGGGACAGCGGACATGGATGCGGATGAGCAAGGGTGATTTATTATGGGTGAGCGCCGACGAATTGCTTGTTCACACGGTGCTGTGCAGACGACGGACTGGCGCACTGATGCGGCAGCGCTGCGGGTGCGCAAATCCGGGCCAGGCCCGGGCAGCCGTGGGTACGGGAATCTGACGCACGAGTACCTGGACATTGGCTGCTGGTACAAAATGTGACTTGCGGACGATGCACACAATTATGTATGCTTATATACACGCAAGTATGCTGCACTGGGACGGTGTACAGTATATATACAGATATACAGCTGCCACGGGGACTCGATATCGTTATACTACGGACGGCAGAGACTATATATAGATAAACTGCTCCCACACGGACTAGATATGGGTATATTCGGACGTCTATTTGGAATTGTTGCGCAGTACGCGTGCAGCGGTTACCAGTTAGCGCCAGTGGTTATTCTTGTTGACCAATCAAGGCTACCTTCCTCGAGTGAAGATGAAGAGCCAGCGGACGAGAGAAGTTGGACATTTTGTCAGTTGAAAAGTAGCCGCTGAGCAGAGCGCGTGTGCTTTGAGCTGCCGCAAATCGGAGGAGTGGCCGCGTGGCCGGGGCATCTCTGCCCTGCGGGGCAGAGCCCCAGGAAGTCTCTCGAACAGCGTGAGGACTGAAATGGACTCGAGGATCAGGATTGGAAGCTGCAACTGCTGACTAAAGGGCCCGCAGCGGACGAGATGGACTGAAAAACGGTGAGTGGTCTTGCTCCTTTTCATGTGAATCTCTCGTCGTGAATCTTCGAAGAGCCTCGCGCGTCGCGGAGGGCAATCGCTACGCCCGCGGACAAACCGGACTGTCGGGGGACCTCGTTAGCTGGTGCGGTGTGCGGACGTGGACAAGACGTCTATGATAGACGTACGCGAGTGGAGTTAGAGCACCTGAAGGACCGGACATCAACCGCGTCGAGTGGATTATTGGAAGCAGCGGACTTGTGAATTACTTAAGCGCGGTCAAGGCCAAGATGCCTCGAAGTAGGCGTACGCGCGTAAATAGTTAGCCAATCACAGAGTGGACTATGAGCCAGGTATGGGATCGTACACCTGTTGCTCGAGCGCGTGGGACAAAAGGGCATCGGTGGCTCCAAGGCATCGGAGCACAAGCCATCTAGGACGTTCGTTGTTGCGCGCGTGTATCGAGGGCTGTTGGACGGCCGTTTTGGACAAGAGAACTTTGGAGCAATCTGTCTTGAGACAATTATCGGAGTAGAGGCTGGACAAGCTGTGCTCTACGGAGCACAGGTAGATTTCGTGAGTGATTGGGACAGATCATGGTCTATATGAAGTGTATTATCTCCAGGAAAATTCAGAGAAAATCTTTGATGATTAATGAGTTGATTTTTGTTGAATAGTAGAAGTACTCGGACCATTGTCGCACTTGATATATGTGTGAATTCATGTATCGCCGCACAGAAGAAACGTGAAGAATAGAAGCCGATTATCCTTATAATAAATATTCGATTTATCATTTCGAGCGTGTGCTCCCCCCTTTCGATTTTCAGATAATGGCACGGTAAGTGATTCTGTGCTGCGGACGTAACTGCGGAGTAACTCAATTTTTGGAGTCGTTTCGCCGTTATCGCGCGTATTTCCTGCATCTTAGGTTGAGAGTCCCGTTGAATATAAATGAGTTGTGATGGTTGAAATACCACGTCACAAAACTGATTAGTGAAAACAAGACACACTGGGTGAACATCACAATTCAAATTTGATCATAATGTACATTCATCGTCGAATGCCTCCATCTGCTCAAAAAAGATATCTATGTGCTTCTCTGTGCAGAATTTAGAGTCTGAATGAATAAGATATTGCTTCCATATCTAAAAGGTACAAAGTTTCATCGTGACATCTTAAATCCAACGATTCAGTAAATCCCAATAAGATTCTCTCCTTATTCAATCAGCTCTGATGCATTTCATGAACCTGGATCAAGTGGTAAGGATTCAAATTCAAATTTAGAGGCTTTTCATGTACCCCTTATAACCTTCTAAGGAGTCCACCCAAGGTCAAAGACTCGTCATTTTAGCTTCATAATAGTGCTTAACACTCGAAAAAATGATGCAAACTATCTCAATCGCTCAGGGGCTTATTGGTGTGCATCTTTGTCGGTATGGTTATATAGTGAGCTTTCAGAAGCTTGAACCTCAGTTTTTTAAGTCGATCAAAATTCTAGACTATATTGACATTTTCACACATCTTATCGAGGCGAATTTTGGAACTCCGCCCCATACGCGTTTCTCAAACGCCCACGAATTTTCTTCTTTTTTGATCTTGAAATATATCTGGCCATTCCGAAGCGATTCGACGAATGCCTGCACCAGGAGGGTCTAGAAAAAATCCAGAAAAATTTTTTCCGTTAGGTCTATATTAGTATAGTACAAAAAATTCTTTTCGATACACTGTGCGTAAAAGTGCACTTTGTGCACAGTTTGTCGACTTTTACTCACAGTTTATTGAAAAGTATAGTTAGATACACGGCCGTGAAACCTATTATTCGCATCCTCGTGATGATTCCGACCCTCGCCTGCGGCTCGGCCCGGAAACCCATCACTCGGACGCAAATAAAACGTTTTACGCCCTTGTATCGAAATGTACTATTTGGATTCTTATAAGTAATTCGGTAGATTTTTCGTCCTTGATGGTTAATATACAAAATGATTTTTTGGTCTCATCGATCTTGAAGGACGGTGGGAACTAAATCAATTCCCAAAATTTCATGAAAGAAATTTTATTCCTACGTTTCATCCGCTAGGTTTCGTGGACCTCATCAGGCTCCAGGTGTCTGTTTTGACATATAAAGATGAAAGATATGAAATTCTTTACAAATGATGCATGTATAAATATTGAAGATGCGCAACTTACGTTATTCTTTAGATCGTCATGATATTTTTGAACGATCTCATAATAGAGCACAGACATAACGTCTGGCTCTTGTCGATACAAGTAAATAGAATGAGTCATCGGTCATATTTACACTCATATTTATATTAGCGCGATCGCAGCATACAGTGGGTGACATATATATGAAAAGTAGTCCATGTGGGAGAGAGAAAGAGAGCGGGGGTCAACGAGCTTCGTCAGCCGTTGCCCACAGCGGCTTATATATTCGACTGAGATTTTGGATATCGTCTTTTTTATTGATGCAGTTTTCATCGAATTTTATGTGGATCATCTCAGAAATCAACCGTTTTTTCCAATTTTCCTCTGTGTCTAGAATTTTGGTTTGATCCCAATAGAAATCATGTTTATCTTCAGTCGAATATATAACCCGCTGTGGGCAACGGCTGACGAAGCTCGTTGACCCCCGTTCTCTTTCTCTCACCCACATGCACTACTTTTCATATATATGTCACCTACTGCATGCTGCGATCGCGCTAATATAAATATGAGTGTGAAATGAGACCGATGACTCATTCTATTTACCTGTTTCGACAGGAGCCGGACGTTATGTCTGTGTTATATTACAAGATCGTTCAGAAAATATCATGTTGATCTAAAGAATAACGTAAGTTGCGCATCTTGAATATTTATACATCCATCATTTGTGAAAAATTTCATATTTTCTATCTTCGTATGTCAAAACAGAAACCTGAAGCCTGATGAGGTCCACGAACCCTAGTGGACGAAACGTAGGAATGAAATTCCTTCCATGAAATTTTGGGAATTGATTTAGTTCCCAACCGTCCTTTAAGATTGATGAGACCAAATAATCAACGTGTATATCTTCTGGATTTTTTTCCAAGGCCCCCGTGGGCCCTGGGGCCTATGAAAGGTCCTTTTTAGGACCCTTTTTAGCCTATTTCTTGAAAATCATAGCTCCGACTTGACTCAATCTTTTTCTACGTACTTGGGCGCATCTCCAGAAAATCATAACTCCGACTAGAATCAACATTTTTGGACGTACTTGGGTGCATTTTCTTCCTCGAGACTAGTACTTTTGAGGAAAAGATTGTTCATGCTCGATACTAGTGCTTAGAATTTTCTAGGAGGTATTTGCTGAGAGCACATTTTAGCGATTTTTGGGCTTGCTTCAAAGTGATGTAGCTCCCACTAGACTTGTGATAATCGACTTTCTCTAGAAGTTACAGTCGTTACAAGCTGAGCAAATCTGCGAGAATGCCAAACTTTGGGCTCAATTAAAAAAAAATCGTTTCTTTGCCTTCGACCCCAAACCTGTGCGAATGTTTTTCCATACAAATACTACCAATTAGAACAATAATCTGGGTGGGATATTGAATTCTCGATTTTATTCAGCCAATCCAAAACACACTTTTTTGACCTTTTGCTCAGAATGACCTCACAGGTATGGCTCGCGAATGCTTCCATCTGAACTGATGTGCACCAATCTGTGTGAGATTACTCCCCAATGTACCCCCACATATGTGTGAGAACTCACACAGGCGAGCCTCGAGCTTAGATGCAAGCAGGGGGTTCTATTTTATGAATTGAAGATGGTCATGATTTTGTCTATTTCGACGCAGGCCAGTGTGGATGGGATGTCACTCATTCCAGGTCAAAAATGAGATGAGCAGCCGAAATAGAGATACGTTCTGACTCAAAACGATCATCTTCACACGATTGCGGGGTTAGTTTGGCTCCGAAATATTGATACTTGTTCTCAAACTAGAAAACACTTTGGTTAAATGTTTCCCGATGGAGTGGCTTCAGACGTTGAATGAAAGCCAAATTGACCATGAAAACATATTGGGATGATCATTCTCATTCAGAAAACTATGTTCGTATCCCTATTTTTGCCGGTTATCTCATTTGTGAGCTAGAATAAGTGAAATCCCACTCACACTCGCCTGCGTCCAAATTGACGGAATAATGCTTATCTTCACTCGTAAAATAGAACTTCCTGCTCGCATCTAGCTCAAGGCTCGCCTCCGGAAGCTCTCACACATATTTCGGGGTACATCCGAAATTAATCTCACACAGATTGGTGCACATAAGTCCAGATGGAAGCATTCGCGAGCCATACCTGTGAGGTCATTTTGAGCAAAGAGTCAAAAATCGTTGTTTTAAAATGGCTGAATAAAATCGAGAATTCAATATCCCAACCAAATCATTGTTCTGATCGGTAGTATTTGTATAGGAGAACATATTCGCGCAGGTTTGAGGTCGGAAGGAAAAGAAACGATTTTTCTTAAACTGGGCTCAAAGTTTGGCATTTTCGTGAATTTGCTCAGCTTGTAACGACTGTAACTCCTAGAGAAAGTAATCGACTTCCACTGGATATCAAATTGTAGGTTTTCTCAAGACCTTCAAAATGACCACTTGTAGAAGTTGATTATCGCATGTCTAGTGGGAGCTACATCACTTTGAAGCAAGCCAAAAAAATCGCTAAAATGTGCTCTTAGCAAATAGCTCCTAGGAGTTGCTAGGCTCAAGAATTGACCATGGACAATTTTTCTCTCAAAAGTACTAGTCTTGAGAAAGAAATTAAGCCTAAGAGCGTCCAAAACTGTTGATTCTAGTCGGAATTATGATTTTCTGGAAATAGGCCAAGACGGGGCCTAGAAGGACCTTTCATAGGCCCCAGGGCCCACGGGGGCTTCAGGAAAAATGAAATTTTTTTTGTACTATATTAATATAGAAAGAATATGGATTTTTTTCCAGCCTCTCACCCCCCCCCCCTGGTGAAGGCATTCGTCGAAATCCTCCGAAATGGCCCATATGTATCTTTTCACGTGTACACCCCGGGAATCTCCTCAATGATCTTCCTCTAACTAAAAGGACTATTCATGTAAGGACAACTCTTGCATCCTCTGTTTTTGAATCGAGTCCATATTTATCCTTCATCCTCATATATGAGAGATTTTACAAAAATTCTGACATTGTGCGTACTGCATGCTCCAAAATTTTAAGTGTTTGTCAAGCTGTCGAAGCTGAATTTAATAGGTTCCAAGGCCTCCGAAACTGTACTCTATTTGTTTTTCCGTCGAGGGAAACACTGGCTATGCGCAGTACGGCCAGCAACTATCATTTCCTCGGTATCTCTCAGCGTACTCGCGCCATTTTCTGATTTCTTCAGCCTGCCGCGAAAATTATATTGCTCGAGGAATTCTGCCACAATTCAGTGACCATCTGGACAACTCATATCCTGAGAAAGCATTGGTTTTAGTCACGTGCCTTTGACGTGGTAGTCAATGGAAAGAAGAATCATGTACAGTTCTTTTCCCATACAGTTTACTGTCATTCCGTATCAACCAATCGATCAAGGATGCCCAGAGGAACATTTTATTAGGTCACTTCAACTTCCCTTATAAAGTTTCTCTAGACATGAATTCTGAAAATTCCCAATAATTTCTTGGAAATTTCAAACTTTTCATTCTCCGACACTCATTAATATAGATCTGTTCAATAGATTGAGCTATGAATTCTCCCAGCACATCTTTGCATGATGCTCTACAACTCTCATCCATTTGAGAAAGATCGGTCGGAAGGCTGAGGAGAAACCGTGGACGAAAAATCATAGAATTCATTCCACGACAACAGATTTCCCACAAACTTCACCAGTCAGATCATTTCTTTATTCTAAAAATCACCATTCATACTCAATTAGCTTCCACCATCCTGTTCACCTCGCCGATATCTTTCTATCGTAAGTCACATTTTTTCCTCCAGGGTTATCCCTGGTCCTCTACCAATTCAACTATCTACGTCGATGTGCATGTCCGTTACTATCTGTTATTACACCTGTTTCTTTCGACAAAGGTTCCTCCTCAGCCCTCCGACCGATCTTTCTCAAATTTATGTGGGTGGTAGAGCACCATGCAAAGATGTACTGGGAGGATTGGTAGCTCAATCTATCGAGCAGTTCTCGATGAATGACTCTTCAAGACAAAAAAATGTCAAAATTTTCCAAGAATCGATTATTTTATGTCCATATATCTCCTCTCAAAATCAACACATTGATGGCATCTTCGATTCAATCACAAATTGTATGCAAACATATGAAAATCGCTTTTCCTTTCACAATCGCGCCCATTTCATTCTAGTCGAGTGTACGTAGAAATGAATTTGTATATATAGAAGTGAGTGTTATACGCATCGTATATTTCAAAGTGTATAATGGAACCTACGCGCTATATTACATGCACCAAGAGCAAGCTTAATTCTCTCTCGAGCCCTGTGATCCTAGAGCGAGGCAACGCTGATGAAAGGTGCATCTTGACTTTCAAATAATGTATTGTAATATAGGCGGTACACTTCTCGTGAAGCTATAAAATCAGGTTCTTCTACGAAAAATTTGATAGAAATAAGGAAAGGCGAACCATCTTTCATGGTGTCGAATGAAGTAGGGCTCGCGTATTACTGCATGACTCATAACCTGAATCCGTTCCTCGAACTCGAGCGCCCTCGCAAAGAGAAATATTCAATATAAATTTCAAGTGTGTCAATGAAAGGCTGTAGACGTATTTCGGCGCAGGTTGGAAAAGGTGGCCATCTTTCAAGAATTTTCTATTTTAAGAATGTAACGGCCATGCCGAATTTCTCTTCCGGCAATGTAATCCGCATACCATACACGCCGCCAGTTGCCAGTTTACAATTTTGAGTAAAACCGTATTCGGATATTTCTTTGACGATATTGAAACATCAAACGCTAATTCCATCTCTTACACTCCATATCCGCGGATAGTGTAAAAAGGGCAACATTTTTAAGAAACACACAGTCTCTCGCGGGGAAGCGATGATCGCCGTCGCGCGTTTTAAACTTTGTATACTGTCGCGCGCGTTCTCTACGCCCGGTTTCGTGGCATGACCTACTGACCTAAAGATGTGTGCTGAGTGTCTTGTATTGAGATGGGTGAGTGGACGGATGTACGGCACGCAAGAGCGTTTTATCTCAAGATGTTCGGAGCCGAGGCCAAGGAGTCGATCATAAACCAACGTCATTTGAACAACTTTTTACAGCTTTGGCCGTATCACCACCCATGCATCCACTCACTCCTCCTTGCCCACATCAATTGGCTCCCAACGAGATGGGCTCAAATCCGCCCTGAAAAAACGAATTTGCAAGCAGATGATGCTCCTGACCCACGACCATGAGAAAAGAAGAAAATCACCCCTCGGACGACCAAGCGGCTCGGGGCGGTCTGTTCCGCTTGGTGGCGCTCTTTAACTCTAATTCACCATCATGGGGGTACTTTAGCACACCAGTCTGCAGTACCCCAATCCTTATTGCACAGCAAGAAAGCGATAAGCGGATAACCCAGAAGTGTCACCAATGGACAGGATATACGGACAATTTCCGTTCAACGGGCAGCCAGGCGGATGGCCCTCGCGGGGCCGACCTCAACCAAATTCCTGACACATGGCGCAATATACTCTGCGACAAGAGGAATCTGGATGGAAACGCGAACGGCCTGGCGAAGAAAGAAAACCTGACCAGCCCCGCGAGTAACCCGGATGAAAAACGCATGAAGTGCGGTATCCGTATTTCATTTAAAGAAGCATCCTGTATAAAAGCCCTCGCGAAATTGCCAAGGGCATCAGTGCGCGTTTTGACCTCTCGTCTTGTACTCCACCCGCGCAGTGAACTGTGTCGGGATTCTGTGTGTCGTTGTTTTCGTTTTTCTGAACCAGGAGCGAGACGCTGGCTCACGGGAGCACCAGGAGGCTGGTGGCCCACTAAGGTCGAGTCGGACCCATCAGACGGCGACGGGCCCTCATACTCGCCCCATCCCTCGCCCATCCGGATGGATCGACGAGAAACGGTGCTCATTGTGATTGATTCACCGGACGACGAATCAACAAAGAACAGTGAGATATTCGGAATTTATCCATCGGATGATGATCTACCGACGCAATCTCCGTCCCCCAAGAAAGGGAGAGTTGAGCTCTCGGTCACATTCGGATCGAGCAGCCTGGTGGCTGCCCCAATCGATTCGAGCCGACGTGAATCACCGCCGCAACTACTGGCCCTGCCCCATAGCGACCTACCCCAGGGAACGCTGCAGCGGTCGGCACCCGGGTTGCCCCAAGGCCTGCCATATCTGCGGCTCACGGACGATGAGCTAGACGCAGCATCTACAACGGCCCTCGCATCCAGCGACGAGCAGGAAGGCATCAACGTCACCATGGCTCAATCATCATCATCATCTGCTTACGCGTCAGGGGAGTGTGGTACGCCCTTCGCCGACATCCACAACCGATCAGCCGGCCAGCAGTGCCTCCGCTACTAGCCCAGCGCGACAAAGGCGAAGAAGCAGGCAAAAACGAACCGCACGCAATGCCAAATGGGCATCATCATTCGACAAGCACGTGGCGATCAGTGAACAGTTCTCACCTTCTCTCAATAGTGAAGTTTTTGCGAGTAAAGATTCAGAGGCCGACGACATGATCTTCTCATACACGGACTTTGATCGTTTAATGGCTGTGTATTGGGCTACCCTTGACCCGGAAGACGGGGTGTGGCTACAGAATTACGTGGGTGAAAACGTGACCCATACCCGCAATTCCGCGTACTTGGAGAACTGGCGTAAGAACAAGCGAGACGCAGAGTTGCACCAGCTTCGTCGAGAATCCCGCAATGCCGACGATTGTATCGACGAGCTACGTGAATCACTCGACGCAAGTGCTCCGACGGACTAGCGATCGGGACCGTCTGGGGAACCCAAACTGGAAGAACGAAGGGTTTCCAAGAAGATTGAGATGACGGGCCCGGGCAGCTCCGAGCTCCCGCCGGCAACCCGGTGTGCGCCAGTGAAGAAGACAATACGCCGCAAGAAACCCGCGAGTGCCACCACCACGAGTGTTTCTGCAGGTCAGCCCGGATCTGGCATCAATGCGGCCGCCGAATAGACACCACCCGCACTGCTCGATTAGCTGCCCCAAATTCACGGGATATCGGCAGCCTTCAACGACAACGTGGTACCATCAGAATGGCAAGTACTCTCGACATCCGGGCAGTTTGAAATTCTACTATCTTCTCCGGTGGGCAGCGACCGTCTCCAGGGCATCGGGATCGCCCCGGATCTAATCTTCGAGACATTTCTAGAGAGCTCATCAGGCGTGGATCAACGGCGGATCGATTTGATAGCGTTATCCTACGAGTGACCAAGCATGCCAAACCACTTGGCCACCCTGAATACCGCGCGCCCGGAGGACGACCTGGCTAGTTCATCCTCGGAGCCGAGGCCATGGAGTCGAGCATAAACCAACGTGCATTTGAACAACTTTTCACGGCTTTGGCCGTACCACCCGACCCGCCTCACCACCCATGCATCTACTCACTCCCCCTTGCGCACATCAACATCAAATTTTGCGTCACCTACACAACCATTTTTTCATCATTTTCCATCAATTGGTTAATGTATAACGTCCATGCATATTTATCTCTATCTATTGGATCATGAATCTTCTATCAATGAAAAACAAATCATGTACCGTTCTTTTCCCATACAGTTCAACGTAATTCCGTATCAAACAATCAATCAAAGATGGCCAGATGGACATTTTATTGGGGCACCTCAACTTCCCTCGTGAAGTTTTTCTAGACGTAAATCCGAAAAATTCCTAATAATTCCTTGAAAATTCCTATCTTCCGGGACTCATTAATCGAGAACTGCTTAATAAGGTGAGCTATGAATCCTTTCAGCACATCCTTGCGAGGTCCTCCACCACCCACCAGTGGCGGATCCAGGGATTGATCTCGGGTGGGTCGATCTGGACTAATTTGCGAAATTTTCCGGACGCCCGCGCTGCCGCGCGCGCGTCCTTCTATATGCTCCATGCATATTCTTTCCTTTGATGGGGCAGTCGTCCCTACTCCCCCCCCCCTGAATCCGCGTCTGCCACCTACATGAATTTCGGAAAGATCGGTCGGGAGGATGAGGAGAAACCATTGACGGAAAAACATAGAATTTATTTCTATGTTTCTACCGATAGACTATAATTTCAAAATTATAGTCTATTGGTCTACACCAATAGGCACATTTTGCCGTGAGAAAGCATTCTGCTCATATCATTGAGCAGCATATTTTTAGTGAAATATGTGAAAACACGAATGAGGACGACAAAACGCAAATAGGTGGAACTCGAGTACTCACACTTGTCCAACATGGTCAGATAATAAAAAACTAGTGAAATACAGTGTGCATCTATGATCAAAGAAGGTTCTGCGTGTTGTGAGTGCGTAGATTAGGATTCAATCAGGCGCGCTCGATGGACCTGAGACGTCTTATCATATTCATTATTAATCAGAGAAATAACGTCCTTCCAAACCAGTGGGCACGTATTACTCACTCGTTTAGGAGGTCCTACTTATCAGCAAAATTAGTTCCAGACGCGTGCCATAAGAAAAAAAAAAATTCATTCCTCACCAACCCAAATGTGAGAAGTTCCGTAGAACCTGTCATATATACAATTAGTCAGCTTAATCTGATCGAAAATCATCAAGCGTTGATTTGGACAACTGATTTGCCACCGAATAACTAATGTCTTCTCCGTTGCTTCGACAAACTACTCCCTCTCTCATCAATCAATTTGAGCTGCTCTCCCTCCTAAGTTGTCCACTGTTCGATGATATCTCGCATTCTTATCTCGAAACTCACCAACTAGACATTCAGTTCTCCTCACGTGCCGGCAACATCGACCAACGATCAGATCTCTTTCGGCAGAATCATTTCTCGCATTGCCTATTTTGTTTGCTTTTGCAGCTACTGCGTTTCATTGATCCCTGGCATTACTTTCGAGTATCGTATTCCCCGACCGTGGTTTCTACCCCCTCGGCCCGCTCAACTTGTTCTGCCATCTGTAAGGGAAAATTCCCCATTTGATCTACTCGACGATAACAAGGCCTCAATGCGGACGCCTGAAATTCTCCCCGGTACTTGTTCATGTTCTCATGGAAAAGCTCATACGCGCTACTGGCGATATTCTTCCGTATGACGTACAGACCTTCGTACAACGCTGAGAACTCCACTGTGATCCCCAACTTGGCGGACGAAACATCGCAAGCTGTGACAGGAACTTCTCGACCGACCAGAAGAATCGTGGCTTGGGAACTAACATCCGTGTTATTTTAGATGGCAGAAAAAAGCGATATGGCTGATACCCAAATCTCTCGCATGAGAATAACACGGAGAAAAGATGAGAGCGCTTATCGCCTGTTAGCTCCCAATTTTTTTTTTGAAACCTAATGCTTTTCCGCGCGTTTCATCCCCTCCTCGACGAGGTTTTGAGCTGCAAATATTGACTTCTGTTCGTATGATATTTTCTTACGTTCAATGCATCCCATATTCACCATTTTTTTTTTGTTATTTCATTGCCCTATTTGAAATTTCATCGCTCTCCAGCTGAACGATGTATGCATGTTTGGGCTAGCTTATACAGTGGGCTGGATGGTCAAACAGGTGGACCAAGAGTGTCGAGAAAACGGTTGACGGGGTTTTGTTCGGTATCTTTCATAGATCTAGAATCAATTGCGATCAGAATTCTAGCTGATTCGCTGTCAAAATGCGAACGAAGAATGTGGAAACGTCATTCAACTTCATGTCTTTTCTCGGCATATGTCAACCAGTCGATGGGTATCAAGAGTACAATGTCTGACACAACGTCTCCGTATGGTATCAGGGGGTGTGAAGATGCAACTCCTAGGGAAATTCTCCGTAGAACATGCTGGTCAAACTGTTTTTTGGTATCTAGTGTAGCTTCTGAAGCGCGAACGAAATAGCTTCAGAACCATAATTGCAATGCAATTTCGTAGCAACGACTCGTACCAAGAACTGCATAGCCGAAGAGTATATGGAGGTCGAGATAAGGTATAGATGCATGATTCCTATCGTATTTTTACGTACAGAATACGACTTTTGGACCAGTTCCTCCCTCACTTGTCGAGTTTTCATCCGAATTGTGGAGATTTGTTGTGATTCCCCAGAAACTCCCGATTTTCATTCGAATTCTGCTAAGAATACAGATCAATCGAACAAGAGCTGTTCCTCCTCGATCTCACAAGATTGTCTGATGTCATCAATCAATATATTTAACCCTATCCGACATAATGTCGATGGTGCTATGATTCAAGCACGCACTTGAAGCACGGACTGACACGATCGAGGTTTCATCCACCGAATCATAATGGATGATGGAAAATCACGTCACTTTTCGGCAATTCGGAAAGAGACTCAAATAGTAAGGAAGAGACTGAGCTCAAATCGGTATTCTCCATGTGAAAATACAATAGAAATCATGAATCTGTACCTACCTACTACAAGTAGATACCAAAATACCGATTCTACCAGCATATTTTACGGAAAATTCCTCATGGAAATGCATGTTGACACCGCTCGAGCCCATTCGAAGACGTTGTGTTAGCCACCGTACTTTTGACACTTTTCGACTGGTTAACATGTGCCAAAAGAATACATGGAATTGGATGGCGTTTTCACATTTTCCCTCACTTTTTGACAGCGAATTAGCTAGACTCGATCGGAAAAGATTCTGGATCTACAAAACATAACAAAAAAACCCTTCAACAGTTTTCTTCCACACTCTTGGTCCGCCTGTTCGACCTTCCAGCCCACCAAACTCAAGTCCAAAAGTAGCCCAAACATCGACTTATGTGGGTCTGATCGTTACTCAACATAGCTCATCTTTCATTGCTTCTCTATTGCTTGAGAACCCTTTTCGAGCATTCCTCTGAAGTCAACGAGTGTGGAGGAACACATGTTCAGGCCAGCTCAAGTCTACAGCTAGCCCAAACATCGATTCATATTGATCCGAGCGTGACTCAATTATGCTCATTGTTCATTGCTTTTCTATCTCTCCAGGAATCTATTCCGAACATCTCTCCCAAAGTCAATAGAGGTGGAGAAATACATGTTAGGGCCAGCTTGAGTCTAAAGCTAGTCGAAACATCGACTTGTATTGGTGCGATCGTGACCCAATTGTCCTCATGTTCTATTGATTTCTCATTGCTCCAGAAATCTGTTACGATTATGCCTCTTATTTGGACCAGCTTGAGTCTTAGACTCCAGTCTTACGACTTCTCCAAAAGTCCCCTTCACCCCATATTGTCCGCAATCGCGGACACAGCTACTCTGTATGTACTCGCATGAGTCCTTTATGGTAGTCTAAATCATGATTGGGATCTATCATGGGAAATCTACAGATTTTTTAGAGAATTCCGTCTGGTGACTTTGAGGTCCTCCGCTGTAACTTTGATAACTAGTGTATCGATATCGCATGTGTTCGTATGCACACTTGCTTTATCGTTTGTTCGGCCTTGCAACAGTGCGACGAACTTAAGACGCATTGCCCGGGTTGCAGATTGCTGAGCTTGCACATTTCTGGTCAAACGCGACATGGCGGATCATGAGCATATGAGCAGCCACCCGCTCGAACCGTGCCAGATTGCTCGACAACCAAGCACTCCACTCACACGATTCACGTCACTCTGACAAGGTGGGTTCTGGAAAGGGGTCGCTGGTAACATTCCCTTGGAGACCTGATCACTGGTCACGTTGGCACAACTCGGACATTGAGGAACTATAGGTTTGGTATGCGGTTGATGAGGTTGAGATTGAGTGAAATGACACACGGTATGTTCACACAAATATGACACAGTAACCAAAGTGCGTAAAACAATCATGGAATGATCACTAGGTCGCGGTGACGACGTTCCTGACGGCACCAGGATACGTCGGAGTAACGGAGCAGCGTGGCCACGACTGGGCCAAGTGTCGCGGAGTATGCGTCACGACGGCGGTTTGAAAGTTGACTCTGTTTTTGAGCTTGGATTGCCGGGGTTCTCATATGAGAGTTTCCACGGAACTTTTAACTTTTGTGTTACTGCAGTGTTCCAGGAGTATTTTGAACTATTCGTAGTGCGCAGGAGTGGCATTTTATGGTATTTGGCATCGTTCAATATGAGCTACATTCTTTCTTGTTGGAACGCATCCTGATTTGTCAATAGCAGACCGCAAAAGATGATTTTTGGGTAGTTTACAAACGTACCAACGCGATTTTTTGAATTGATAAGGCTGTAACCAAAATACCTATGCCTCAACTACTTCGGTGGAATGATATATCCATCTACTAATCTCATATTTTGAGAAAAGCTTTGATTCAGAGGTGTGCGCTGATTTGGCTATGATATTAGTCCTCATTCATAGATGTAACCGAGTATTGAGGGAAAACTTTCTCTTGCTATTGTTTACGAAATTAATGAAATACCTTGGGCAAAATGGGGAATTAAGCAATGAGTTTCCGAAGTTAAAAAGAAGACAAATCAAATCCCGTTTGGCTTGTGAGTGTGCGTTGATCCGGAAAAATTTTATAAAGCTTCAAAGCTCATAAAGTTATCGCGCCACTGGCTCTCGAAACGGTCATTTTTTGATGGCATACTCAGGAAACGTAAAGCACAGGATTGGAATGTTGTGCTCTTTTTCCTTCATCACAGAAGGGATATAACCGCACTGTTCTGAAATGCAATTATCGATCGGTATTTCTGTGAGAAGCTGAGGAGTAATATTTGAATCCGGATGGTAAGCTGAATAAGCCTTCAAATGTGATGTTATCGCGATTTTCTTGATTTTTACACAGTATACGGCTAAAATATGAACAAAATAAGTCCACAGTGTATTTTAGGAATTGAAATGAGACTCATAGCTCTTGACTCGATTTTGGAAATTTACCTCGAATTTCGGAGAAATCGAGGATGAAATTCATCTTAAAGTCAAGTCAGGCAAAATATAATCCGTATCGATCGTCTAGACAATGTTTTGAATCGAATCTATTCGATTGAAGTTGATTCACGAATGTTTCAAGTGTGTAATTCCGTACATGTCGTTCTGAACCAGATACCTCGGCTTGGAAGAGAGTGGCACCACTTTTTTCACATGTTTTCGAGGTCTAAGTATCACATGAAACCCATTTCAAACGTGTGCGATGAGAAAATTTTTTTTTTATTTCAGAGGGTCAATAGTTAAAAGTTCCATGGAAACTCTCATATGCGGGCTGAGCCGCAAAGAGTGTATAACGCTGAGCAACGTTACAGCATATGAAATATGCCATGTGTAACGCGCGGATACGTTGCGTGTGTACCTGGGGATGTACCGGTGAGGTACGTTTCCTTATGGGAAATGCACTATGATTAACGTTTCGTTGCGTTACGTGTTTTTGTGAGTGGTCACGGTAAGCAGCGTTCCTAGGTGTGAAACTGGCGTAAGTAACGTCCCTTCGCGTTATACGCACAAAATGCGTGTAACTGCAAGTTGCGTTTCAGATCTATGAAAAAGTGTGGGGTAACGCGCGGATGCGTTACGAAAAACGAGTGATCGTTTGTTCATGTCATAAAACTAACGGGTTGCCACGTTACTTTCATGTGTATGATGCGAATGAATGGTATCGGGTTGCTTCGTTACCTATAAAATTATTATGTGTATTGCGTTATAAATTGGGGTAACGGGGTGCCACGTTACCAAGCCTGTAACCGGGTGCCTCGTTACGTGATTCGATATGCGTCGTGTAACAGTGTGGTGCGTTACCGCGATGTGTGGCATGTGTGTGATGTATGAATGAGTGAAATATAATGTGCCCTTGATCGGGCACACGGGAAACAATGTGCTCGACGGAAAAATTAGATGTGTGTATGCACGCATCAACTCGTGATGTTGAATATGGGCCATTCCGGAGCACTTCGACGAAAGCCTGCACCAGGGGGGTCTGGAAAAAATCCATGAACTTTCTTTTCCGTTAGCTCTATATTGATATGGTACAAAAAATTTTCTTGGATTTTTTCTAAGGCCCCCGTGGGCCCTGGGGCCTATGAGAGGTCCTTTTTACGCCCCTGTTGAGCCTATTCCTAGAAAATCGTAATTCACTAAAACTAGAATCAACCTTTTTGGACGTACCTAGGCGCATTTTCCTTCTTAAGACTAGTACTTTTGAGAAAAAAGTTGTACATGGTCGATACTTGAGTCTCCCAACTTCTAGGAGCTATTTGCTGAGAGCACATTTTAGCGATTTTTGGGTTTGCTTCGAAGTGATGTAGCTCCCACAAGACTTGTGATAATCGACTTTTACAAGTGGTCATTTTGCAGGTCTTGAGGGATTTTACAATTGCAACACTGGTGAGAGTCGATTACTGTACTTTCTCTAGGAGTTACAGTCGTTACAAGCTGAGCAAATTCGTGAAAATGCCAAACTTTGAGCTGAATTTGAAAAAAATCGTTTTTTTGCCTCCGACCCCAAACCTGTACGACTGTGTTCTTCGATATAAATACTACGAATCAGAATAATAATCTGGGTGGGATATCGAATTCTCGATTTTATTGAGCCAATTTAAAACACCCTTTCTTGACTTCTTGGCTCTACTTGGACGCAGGCGAGTGCGAGTGGGATTTCACTCACTCTAGCTCACATGAGCGGCTGAAATAGGGGTACAAACAGGGTTTTCTGACTCAAAATAATCATCTAAACACGATTTCGGGGTCAGTTTGGCTCCAAAATATCGATTTTTGCTCTCAGACTAGAGAACACAGACTAATTAACCATGAGATTATGTTAAGATGATCATTTTAAGTCGAAAAACCACGTTCGTATCCCTTTCGCTTTCTCTAAAGAGAAAGCTTGTTTTCACCCCATTGAGGATTCGATCAAATTTTTCATCAAAATCAACATATTCTTCAACAAAATTCCTTTTATCTAAAAAAGCCTTCGACCATTCTCTTCCTCTCGCCAAAATCTATCAATTGTAGGTCACACTTTTCCTCCTAATGGCCTTCCAAATCTGACAGAGAGCCATCTGTGCGCCCCTTTTTCCGTGTCTGCATGTGTGTGTGTGTGTGTGTGTGCGCGCGCGCGTTGTTTTATACCGGACACGCTTTCTCTTTTACTGTCCACCTTATCAACTTTTGGCTTTGTATAGATTGTACAGAGTCCAATTTCTGAGAGCCCAGTGATTTGGCAGCTTTCGGCTCCCAGTCGAATTTGTACCATGGGCTTTTTCAAGCAAAAGTACTCAAATTTTGACTCTTAATACATGAATATCTCTGTCTAACATGGTCTTCCCGCGAGAGGGGCTGGGGCATGGTGCCTCATCCCTGGAGTCTGACGAGCTCCCGGCCCCAGTCAGCGCCCGCCGGAGCGTGGAGACCGCATATCTCCATCCGGCACCACGGGAGTGGGTGAGTCTAGGGACTCGTATTGGAATCGCCCTCGGGCGATAACAATGCGAGCCTGAAAGACTTATCCATCATCCCGAAGGACCCCCTGGGGTCTCAGGAAGCCTAGAAGAGTCTCAAAACCCCCCACCGAGGGATGGGCATCGGCCTTGTGCTGGGGGCTGAGCTCAAAATTCGGTAGTCGGGGAGGACGATCGAGCCATCATCGAGCCACAAGTGGCTCGGTGTTGGCCATCCCCCAAACTGACGCGCTGGCAGGGCGTATCCCTGCCCCGCGCCCATGGGGGCAACCGGGGTGAAGGCGAAAGCCAGGCACCCGGGATATGAAGAATGAATTCCTGTCTAACATGGTCTCACCACGAATTGAGTAACCTAACCTATGATTTTTCCTGCATGATCTATCGATTGGTTAATACCGGAATTTTATCCAATCTTTACAGATCTCGAATTTTCGAAAGAATCAAAATTTCCACCAAAAATTCCATTTTGACCCTTTTTAGACCCACTGCATCGAAATTCCGTCTCAACCAAACAATAGACGTAATCCAAAAAACCTCAGACTAGATGGCCCAAATCGCTCTAAGAAGCTTTCTCTAAAGAATAACTCAAAATATAATGAAAAGTTTTTCTCAATATTCATTTTTTCCTCGTACCTCCCTTCACGACTACTTCGTCTCAATTTTGATCACCCAAACTATGATTTTTCCTGCATGATCTATCGATTGGTTAATACCAAAATTTTATTCAATCTGTACAGATCTCAAATTTTCGGAAGAATCAAAATATTCACTGAAAATTCCATTTTAATCTTTTTCAAACCCTCTGAATCGAAATTATGTCTCAACCAAACATTAGATATCATCCAAAAAACCTCAGACTAGATGGCTTGAATCGCTCTAAAAAGCTTCCTTCAAAAAATAACTCAAAAGATGATGTGGAGTTCTTCTCAATATTCATTTTCTCCTCGTATCATCCTTCACCACTGATTTATCTCAATTTGAATGACCTAAGGACTCACTTACACGCCATTTTGAATCAATTGGTTGATACCAAACTTCTCAAAATCCGTAGAATATTATCCAAATGAAGTTTTTCCTCGCGAAAACAAAATATTTAACCAAGTTATCCGGTTAAATCCTCTTTCAACCAACTGTATCGAAATTCCGTCTCAACCAAACGATAGATATTGTTGGAAAAACCAGCTTCTAGATGACCCAAATCTCTCTGAAATGCTTCCTGAAAATAATAACTCGGAATATAGGATACCGTCAAATTGAGTACTTTTGGTACTTCTTCAAAAGTTTTGCACAACGCTTTGGGTGCAACTGAATTAATTTTACAGAACTCCAATCAAATCCTGTTATCAATTCTAATACTATATATTCGTTGCTCCTGGAACGCAGGACAAGCCTTTTGAAGGTGTACCAAAGTTACCCCACGTATACCAAAGTCACTCAATTTGACGGAACTTTCCTATTCGTTATGATCATTGTCATATAACGCCGTGAGGAAGCATTCTGCTCATTATTTTTAGCAGCGTATTTCAGCCGCTCATCTCATTTGTGAGCTATAATATGTTTAATCCCTTTCGCACTCGCCTGCGTCCAAATAGACGAAAAATGCCCATTTGCAACTCGTGAGATAGAACCGCCTGCTCGCATCTAGCTCGAGGCTCGCCTCCGGAAGATTCCTCACATATTTCGGGGTACATTGAGGAGTAATCCCACACAGATTGGTGCTCATCAGTTCAGATCGTGGCATGAGCGAGCCATACCTTTGAGGTAATTTTGAGCAAAAAGCCAAAAAAGGGAGTTTTTAATTGGCTGATTATAATCGGCAATTCAATATCCCACCCAGATTATTGTTCTAATTGGTCGTTTTTGTATCGAAAAACGTAGTCGCACAGGTTTGGGGTCGAAGGAAAAAGAACGATTTTTTTAAATTAAGCTCAAAGTTTGGCATTTTTACGAATTTGCTCAGCTTGTAATAACTTTAACTCCTAGAGAAAGTACAGTAATCGACTCTCACCAGTGGTCAAATTGTAGGTTTTCTTGAGACCTTCAAAATGACCACTTGTAAAAGTCGATTATCACGTGTCTAGTGGAAGTTGAATCACTTTGAAGCAAGCCGAGAAGTCGCTAAAATGTGCTCTCAGCAAATAGTTCCTAGAAGTTGTTAGGCTCAAGTATCGACCATGGACAATTTTTCTCTCAAAATAACTAGTCTTAAGGAAGGAAATGCGCTTAGGTACGTCCAAAAATGTTGATTCTAGTCGAAGTTATGATTCTCTAGAAATAGGCTAAAAAGGACCTTTCATAGGCCCCAGGGCCCACGGAGGCCTCAGAAAAAATCCAAAAAAAATTTTATAAATTTTTTCCAGACCCCCCTGGTGCAGGCATTCGTCTAAATGCTCCGAAATGGCCCATATACGTTTTCATCTCGACATTTACATTGTTTTATCCCACCTCCCCCCCCCTCCCAAACCTGCGTCACAGTGGTGCTAGGTGTGGATGAAAGTTCGGGAAATTCGCGACTGTGAATGGCAAACTAGAGTCAAAATGGGAGGCAGTTCAAGTGCGGAAAGAGAGTATCGGCAATCGCAAGCGCAACGAGGTAGGAGTACTAATCTCCAATCCTACACGCAAAGAAGGACGCGCCGCTGCAGTCGGCGCGCCGCGTCGGAAGAGCGAGATTGTCAACAAACCTAAATTCTCGGGCGCTCGCCCGAGATGAGCCGGCGCGTTGACCCCTGAAAAATCGACCCAACGCCCGCGTTCGAACCATGAGAGAAGAAAAAGGCAAGCCGTGCCTCGCCACTATGGTCGGCACTGTGACATGACTCGATGAAATGATCTGAAATTTCACGCACACATAGTTGAAGAACATTGCTTCGATTTAGTGGAATATTTGGGATGAAAAACAATTCCGAAAAAATTAGAATAATCATACAATTTTCCGACGTTTTTGCGGGTTTCGATACCGAGATGAGCGCCGCCAGCATGATTTTCGAGATGCGAGAAAGTTTTTCAATTTTGACCCACTATAGAACTCAAAGCGAGAAAATTGTTCGAAAGGGTCTAAAGTATGTTAATCTTCAAGATTCAGATCAAACGATGCAATAAGAAAGAAGTTAGAGTACCTTTCGTATATAAATCTACTTGCGGCCGGCGGGTAAACGACGCGGTGATAAACAATATTCTCAATAAAAGTCTTAGGACTTTTTCCCTATTGCATCATTCGATCTGAATCTTGAAGATTAACATACTTTAGACCCTTCCGAACAACTTTCTCGCTTTGAGTTTTATAGTGGGTCAAAACTGGAAAACTTTCTCGCATCTCGAAAATCATGCTGGCGGCGCTCATCTCGGCATCGAAACCCGCAAAAACGTCGGAAAATTGTATGATTTTTCTAATTTTTTGGAATTGTTTTCCATCCCAAATCTTCCACTACATCGAAGCAATGTTCTTCAAATATGTGTGTGTAAAATTTCAGATCATTTCATCGAGTCATGTCACAGTGCCGACCATAGTGGCGAGGTACGGCTTGCCTTTTTCTTCTCTCATGGTTCGAACGTGGGCGTTGCGTCGATTTTTCAGGGGCAAACGCGCCGGCTCATCTCGGGCGAGCGACCGAGAATTTAAGTTTGTTGACAATCTCGCTCTTCCGACGCGGCGCGCCGACTGCAGTGGCGCGTCCTTCTTTGCGTGTAGCTCAACAACACCGGAGATGAGCTCCGCAGGAAGAGAAGGAATATTGGCTTTTGTATACCGGGTCCCTGCCTTTCGGCTTAACCCCGGTTGCCCCCATGGGCGCGGGGCAGGGATACGCCCTGCCAGCTCGTCGGGTTGGAGGATGACCAACACCGAGCCAGGCTCGGTGATGGCTCAGTCCTCGGCCCCGACTACCGAATTTCGGGCACGGCCCCCAGCACAAGGCCGATGCCCACCCCTCGGTGGGGGGTCTTCGGACTCTTTTAGGCTTCCTGAGAGCCCAAAGAGCCCCTCGGGATGATGGATGAGTCTTACGGGCTCGCATTGTTATCGCCCGAGGGCGATCCCAATTTGAGTCCCTAGACTCACCCACTCCCGTGGTGCCGGATGGAGATGTGCGGTCTCCTCGCTCCGGCGGGCGGTAACTGGGGCCGGAGGGTCGTCACACCCCAGGGATGAGGCGCCATGCCTCAACCCCCCTTGCAGAACCCCCCGCAGGAAGAGAAGATTGATTCCCCATTGAGGAACATTGACGCACACAATCGTCACCGCCAGCCCAGCGAAGTTACGCCATGGGAAAATCATCAACCGCCAGCCAGGATATCAAGTGGGGAATAAACAATGACATGTAATCCTGCATTCGTTGCAATTTCTGGTCTAGTGCAACGCGACGGACCGTGAGCGTATAGGCCGCCACCCGCTCGCGCTGCGCCAGACCGTTCGACAACCAAGCACTCCACTCCACTCCACTCACACAACTCACGTCACTCGTGATATCGAATAGACGTTCTTAAATCGACATCTACAGTGTTCTATTCCACCTAACTTTCCTCCCAAACCTACGTCACATTAGTTAGTTAGGATACTTCCAATCGTTTTGCTCCGCTTCTTTATTTTGCATCACTCGGCCGCTCTGGAGTACTTCCAGATCTTCCTGAAAAATCCACTTGAAAAATCCACTCGAATCCACTTCCAAATGCATTTATTGTATGAGTAATTCTTCTCGAAGATGTGGAAAAGGTATCAGCAGAAGTCAAGGGTTCCAGGAGTATTCCCCGATTCTCCTCTGTAATTATTCCAGGTCCGATCTGGAAGATTCCTAGTGAGTTACAGGAACCTTCCCTGATTCATATTTGTGAAAGAATCATGAATGATTCCTGAACGGGTGCGTATTGTGCACACGAATCTAAACGCTTTCTAGAATAGTTCCAGAAACATTCATTCCGGTGTGCACTCAAATGTGCACACCTTCATCGGGAACAACTGAACCCAGAACTGTCCCCGTCACGCTCAAAATCACATGTTTTCTCAGTGCAGAGATTGGGTGTGAGCTCGAGATCAGTGGGAAGTCTTCGATATTCACACGTCAAATCCCCTAAAAGTATTGTTTCATATGGAAATCTGCTTCACGAGTCGTCCAAGGGTAATCTGGAAAAGTGTGACTCTACCCAGATAATTCACTGATGTTACGGGTAAATCACAAGTTCCTTGCATGATGACAAAAAAAATTCTCATTGTAGGGTCTCGATTTTGATTCGCACGTAACGCCACACAACTCGTCTGAGGTGAAAAGATGAGGATACATCTTGAAAGTTATGGGAGCGTGATGAATACTGCGTTTTCCCCATCCCAATATCTCAAAGATAGGAATTGAGCCGATTCTTTCCAAAAGAGTGCAACTCTCGAGCACTGAACACCGTTGCGGGTATAAACTCATTAATGCTGAGAATTTTGTTCGCATGTTGTAGGCTCCGGCATGAAGAGGCCCATAGACAAGAACTCGCAAATATCACTCCTTATCATCATCATGTCCAAGAGAACGAAGATGGAGACGATGGTGATGATGATACACCTCTCGGAGATGTCACCAAAGAGCTACCAACGGATGAGTCTATCATTGATCCTATCGAAGAAAGACGCACGCTTGCCGAACGCAATGAACGTCTCCACGATCAACTCAAGGTATGGAGGAACGTTCGAAAATTACTGACGAGTGGTGCATCTGATGTATCTGATCCCTCATTTATTTCTAGGCTTTGAAGCAAGATCTTGCCCAAACTCGAGACGAGACTAAGGAAACTATCATGGACAAAATTCACCGAGAAAATGTTCGTCAAGGTCGTGACAAATACAAAACTCTCCGTGAGATAAGGAAAGGGAATACTAAGCGTCGCGTGGATCAGTTCGAGAACATGTAGAGGAATTTCATAGTTTTACTCACAACCTTACACGACCCACATTTAGTATAGATCCCTACTTAATCTTGATAACATCAGTTGAGATCACGCGTGGATAGAATGGTATGCGGATTTTTCCAATAGCTCATCTTCTTGGTCGACTCGAATTTATCATCATTTTCAACAGACGATCCGATGGACAGGAAAACAGAGAAGTCATCTCTTGGCGGAGTTTATCTCTGCAAAAATCTTGAATCGTTATGCATGATTCACAGGATATGCTCACCATCTCACCTCGTCTTAAAATACAATCCTGTGAGGAGCACGGATTTGAAGTTCTGGACCGCATCAAGAATTGGATTTGAGGGCAGGAAAAACAGTTTCATCCTACCTGTATGACGGCAGATATCCTTCGAGACATAGATGTGCTTCAGTTCTACTTCGCTTAGCATTTCTCATATCTCTCTATACTCCAATCAGTTGATTGAATCTCTTACGTGGGCAAAACTATCCCGCGGAATCAATAGTGAAATGACTTCTCTCCAGGAACTCTAGGTAGACAGTGTAAATCTCATACGTCAATCGTTCACGGCCCCTGGTTACTGTTGGCAATTTCTATCACATTGATGGGCCTTGGATTACGAACCGAATGAAAAAGTTTTTCCAAGTGTACTCAAAGTTTCGTAAAGACAAGCTCATAGCCCAATTTAATCAGAGTAGATGAGTCCGTTCTGTCCATCAGGGGCCTTGAAGTGGACTATCGTGAATTTCTGCAGGTGCTCATATCATTCAGATTGGTTCCTGAAGTTGGATACATTATTCGAACGATTTCCGCGAATTTCTTCATCTAGCCTAAGAGAATTAGACTTTGTTTGGGAAAAGATGGAAATTATTCCTTCGGGTAGAGGAGCTGACAATGATAGTACCCTCAAATTTACACCGTTTTTTTCCACGGGGGAACTCGAATGAAAATTCCGAAACTTCAAAAAAATGCTTTTCCGGGCTCTGGAAAGTCGGCGTCTGATCTCAGACGAAACGGTCCTCGACGAAAGTTTCAGTGTTCATGGAGACTCAAATTATAGACCGACCGGAAATTAGCAACTTGCACTGTTCGCCCGTAATCAGAGGGGAAGTAATGAGAATGGCTATTCACTCAGCAATAGAGATGACAACTTTGTTATTATCGTACAATTGATTACTGCTAATTTGAGACATATGCATGATTCTTCGTTACCCGCTAGCTCGCATAGTTCCCGCACTATGACGATTGTTTATCAAGAGAAAGTGATAATCCGCTCTAATTTCCCAAGCTTCTACGAGACTCAGAGCAAATCGTCGAGGGGATTCTGAAGTTGACAATCTCTAACGTTGGATTCTCCAAGGAATCTCATCTATTTCTATGGTTCAAGTTATTCAAAATGGATTATTCCCAAGACACTATATTTTTTGTTATAAAGAAATAGAATAGGTCGTCTAATATTGGTCTGATCAAAGAACAGATCGGTGGTTTGAGTTCCTGGAATTTTTCTGCAAATTCACAAGGGAAGGAGGAGATTATCCTTGACCACTCAGAGCTGGAATGATTATTTTCATTCCCAAAAAACCACAGCTTTCTCACTGTTTATTGTGGGGGATACAGCTTGAAGACACTGAATGAGGAAGAGCCAGAGTTTACAGACATTTTTCACCAATTTGTTTGATCCGCGTCTTGTCATGTTGAGAAGTGAAAACATGATGAATTGAGGCTATGCGGTAGCCTTGTAATCCGGGAATCATTTTTCACTCATACGTAAATCAACATTTTGACAATACAGAACTTGACATGAGTTGTCCATTACGTATCATCATCTGAATTGTAGTGGATAACTTGCCATTCGTCACCAATCACATAAGCATCAGAGATGAACGAAAATAATTTGCCCGCGGGTACTTCCTATCCCATGAACTGGCATATTTTCGTTCATAAAAATCTCGAAACCTATCCCAATTTGGGCTAAACGAAGAGATATTCAGGTCAAGTTAGATGATTAGCAAGCCTGGATAACTCGTCGTTCTGCTCAAATTGCTAAAGATTTCGAGATTTTCGTGAACGAAATTCAGCGTGCACAGCGACCGCATCGCCTTGAGAATCTGCCGCGTTACCTAAACCATGAGCCGCGAAGAAGGAGAGGCTCGCGCGGTGGCGCTATGCCGTAACCAAGGCGTGAGTGAGAACTGGTTCGCGGATTCCAAATTCGTCGATGCGTCCAGAAATGGTTATTTCTCCGAACATATACAACCAATCTTGACGATCTTTTCTTCTCATTCTGGGGTGATTCTCGATTCTATCATCCGTGAGCTTATGAGATCCTCAAAAAAATGTAATCGAACCATGTTTTAAGCAATGGGTTTCTGATCTGAAAATGTTCCATCCGATCGTCACGTAGTGCGTCACGGTGATTGATGAAACTTGTTTGACTTCATCTCACCTTTGACGAGATCCTTATTTTGGATATGACATTCTTACATAGAAATCCCACTACCCATAACATCATCCGATTACATTTCTTCGGAAATCGAATAAGTTCATTGATGGTGGGTCCTAGAACTAACCCAACATGAGAGAAAAATCGTTGAGATTGGTTGTATTGTTTTGGAGATCTCGCCATTCTTGAACGCATCCATGCATGTGGAGCGCGCGAATTAGTTTCTCACGGCTTTGGAACGGTCAAACGCCAACGCGCGGGCGTCTTCCTCTCTGTGGCTAATGGCTGAGGCAACGCGGCAGCTCTTCACTCCGCCATTTTTGGCTTCTCAATGTGACAAGACGTCAATCGAACGAATCAGTTAGTCAATGTCTATGAACTTTGATTTTTCCACATTCAGTGTGTTTGAGCTGCATTCTCTATAATAAACAATGAGAGTGCTACGATTCTTTGAGGAGAAGAATTATCTCAGCCTTGAGTGGTTGGAGAATAATCTGTTCGCTTCTCCAATTACCAGAAGAATGCCAGGAATCGAAATCTCCGATTCGTTCCTTGATCAGACTAATCTGGGATAACTCATTCTATTCGTTCATAATGAAAGATATGGTGTCTTGCACGTAATTCATTCTGAACAACTCAAATCATGCAAATCGATAAGCTTTTTTGGAGGATTCATCGTCGAAGCTTGTCAACCTCCGAATCCCCTGAATAGGTTGCTGTAAGTCTCGTAGAAGCTTGGGAAACCAGTGCTGATTATCGTCTCCTTCCAATGTACAGTCGTAGAAGTACAAAAACCATGTAAGCTAGCGAGTCGCGAAAAAACATGCACGTCTGAAATTATGAGTAATAGATTTTACGATACTAGGAGAGTCTTCGTCCCCAGTCTCCCATGGGAAAAATTGGTGAGAAAATAGCCTATTTTCTCATTCTTTCTCCGAATACTCATAAACAGTAGGATTTGCAAATTTCTGGTTCGGACTTTTGCGTTTCCTCAAGCGCTACAACTTTCGACCAGAACCTCATTTCCTTACATCGAACGACTCCGACTCTTCAGAAACCGAGAAAGTACTTTTCCGAACCTTCGGAATTTTTATCCAGTTTGCCGCGTGGCAAAACAGCGTGAACAAAACAGCGTGAACTCGACGGTACTATGAGTGTCAGCCCCTCTACCCGAAGGAATTTTCCTCATCCTTGATTCAATTTTTCGCCGAAGTGACTCCCTGAGAATCCAATTCTCTTAGACTAATCGTCTCACAAAGAGTGGCTTATATTCGAAAAAACGTTGCCAGTGATGAGGTGCACTGGAACGAAGAAACGAAGAAACCCTATGGGAATCGTAAGAATATCAAATAGACCACGGTTGAAATTTTGCGAGGTGAGGAATTTTGCCATAGAGTAAATTTTTTACCTCACTGCATAACATTCCAAACATGACCGCTTCATTTCCGGTTAGTACTCAGCTAGGAACAAGATACCAGGCAACAGGAACGAAAAGTCTAGCTCCGTCGAATCATGAATCTTCTATACGAGCGACTTCCGTGTATATAATTGTCCATAAGAGTGCAGAGTTAGCCGCTACTAGCTGAACAGGATGTTAGGGTTGTACATGCAAGTTACTCATTATATGTATAAATGATGTGAGCAGTCATGCGTTTGAGTCTATGGCAGTAAATTTTGGGTAATGCGAGGAATGTGTAAGCATACTACATACACCTTTGGTGGAATGTAGATAAAGCTAGCGTATCTGTGAAAAAAATGTGGTTGGACCAACAGAAATCTGCAGTCTCTGGATATTGAAGTACATGTTGTGTGATACATTAATAACAAGGTTCTCATAAGACGGGAGACATTTCTCATTCCTTGTTTCGTCTCGAGCGTATTTCTCTATCTCACAGTAAATGTCTCCATCGACCTTCATTTAGATGATGCCCCCAGCTATGATAACTGGATTCTGATGTTTTACTATGTCTGGAGGAACTTGGATTTCCTTCGGATGTTTCAACTGGATAAGCACAGATACTTCATCATTTTCTTGAGCTCGGATTCAGAAGACGATATGTGGTCTGGACTATTGGATGATGTCTTCATGGATAGGGAAATTGGGTGTTTGTAATCGAAACTTTCAAAGCTCTATGATTTATCGCAAATATTATGTGCTCTCAAATTTGAGGCTGAATGATCAAGTCGTATGAAAATTTTAAAGTAGTTGCCATGGAGTGGAACTTGGAGTTGAACTAGGCAGTAACTAAAATGGGAAATGTATATTCATACATATTTATATGAATAAATGTCATCCCATTGATGGTGCAGTACTTGAAAGTCGATGTACCTACCTTCCTGATCCATTCTTGTCAATACCATGATGCAGTAGTAGACCAATCCCGAATGGAGACTCAAAATGACAACGGAGACTATATTCCTCGTATCTAAAATCGACAAATACTCCGTGACGAGGGAAATTTTGGAACTGGAAAGCTGCAACCACCCGCGTTGCCTAACTTCTTATGGCCTGATCAGGTGAGGGCCAGGTCTACTGCGCCACGGAGAATGAGATGGCAGGGATGTCCACGGGACTCTTGAGAATCAAACTGTTGGCTGTTGATGACAACTAGTCATCGAACGATAACTCACGGAATTCCAACGGAAAATACAATAAGATCCATTTCTGATAACTATGATCATTCCCCAGCTCACAGGCCGATGAAACAAGACACAAAGGCCACCTGTGACATCATAGTCACTCTGTGTGAGTCCATTCCCATCAAAAACGTGATTCTACTAAACTTTCCACATTGGAAATACCCTTATGGCACATGCTCGAATTCACATCGATCTGTAGCGGTAGAGACGCCCGTGAATATCATTATTGTAGCTGATTCAAAGGACATTGGCCTATGTCCGCTTGGAGTCTGTCAAGCTATCCCTCTCACACCATTTTTCATCGCCGCCGAGAGGTACTGTGCGTGACTCAAATGACCGCCGAAGTAGCACACGTGACCCAATCGGCCAGGAACACTAGAGGGACCTACACGCAAGAAAGTCTGGATTAGTCACAGCCATCACCTGTGCGCTGTTCAGTAGAGGCGACTAAGGGGTCCTCGTGAATGTGACGCGTGCTGATCAACATCAGCGCCGTAGCGCTAAAACTTACCTGATTACAGACTGGGCAGTTTGGCGTGACACCGACGTTCTCCTCTTCCGATGCGCCTGAGCGCCGATCGCTTTTTTGTGCTCGACCCGGTGCACATGAGCGTGAAATCAAGCTCACTCGAGAAAATTTCTTCATCCCACATAATAACCCCTGCCGCTACAAGATAATCAAAGTTGCACCGATTTATTGTTTCGCAGGGCAATGATTATCATGCAATTTGAAGTGAAACTTCCAAAAATTCTCGAATAGCATCTCTGCTCCGAGCGTCCGGTTTCCCGGGCTTTCGTTTGCCTTCCTAGGTTTTGGAGTTGATTTCCGTCCCATAATCCATGGCCCGAACATTTGGTTATTTGCGGGTTTATTTGCCTCCCGGGGTTTTCGGATTGAATCCCTCGACAGAGTTCTTGGTCCAAGCATCCGGGTATACACCCCGTATACCCCGGGGTGTCTGATGCCTTCCTGAGTTCCGGGGATGATTTTTCTCCACACGAATCTTCAGTCCGGGCATACGGAAATGCGCTGGTTTACCCACCTCTTTGCGTTTCAGGAATCATGCTCCATCCAAATGAAATTGATTACCTTCGAATACAAATTGAGAAATAGTCGAGAATATCTGGGAGGCTAACTCCGCGTTGTATGATGAACATTGTCCTGCAAAACGATAAATCAATGAAACTCTGGATATCATGGAGTGGAGAAAGTCGTCAAATTGAAAAGGAGAGGGGCATTTCTCAAATAGGCTTGATCTCACGCTTATGCGCATTGATCGGGCGCAAACGAGCAGGTGATGCTGGGGTGTTTTGCGAGAAGCGCATTTCGGAGTCACGTTATCAGCTCTAGAATCAGATAAGTTAGAGCATCACTTTACTGCTCTCGACCAGCATACAGCACACTCACGAAGGTTCCTCGGTTGCTTCTATCGAGCAGCGAACAGGCGATGGCTGTGGCTACCCCAGACTCTCTCGCGGCATAGTGCGGATGAGTGGTGGACGTGGAGCGGACTGAGGTGGATATGGTGTAGAAACGGCGAAGCTGCCGCACGCTGTAGCGTAGTCAAAATTTACCCCTACCCGCGGTAGGGCATGAGCTTAGCCTTTCTTCACGAAATTTCGACGCACGATTCGGGGAACCAATCTCCTAATCTGCGTTTGTGGCACTCCGCAACATAGCCCCCTAAATCTCCAGTAGCAACGGAGAGCAGGCGCACACGGGGGAAGAAGAGGTCTCACTATCCATGCTAACCGTGTCGAGGTTGCAGCTGAAGGGGTCTTACGCAGCGCCTGCGTGGTTGGCGCCAGCTATCTCGGTTAGCCCGGGCCAGGGTACCATCCGTGTGATTACCCGGGCCACAGTGTGAGTCAGTAGTATGGGCTAGACGGGTTCTGTGGCTCTACCTTACCGACACTCAATCGGTCAAGCAGATGTCTATATTACCAATAGTCGGTATTGACACGGACATCCGTCTAGCCCTTTTTTTGTTTTTTTCTTCGTTTTAGAGAGAGGGGAAAATGCATTACGCACGATAGGAGGGCTCCTACCCCCCCCTGTGTAGGACTCCCAGATTGGTATACACACTAAAAGAACCCCTCTGATCTCATTATGAGCAACTGCTGGATGCTATGTGAGACTTTAAATGATTATGCTGGCTAGCAGTCCATCCAATGTGTGGTGGTTCGATTCTGGAGAGCATGAGGAGGTAGCGATGTCGGTTAGCTCCAATCTGATTTCCGCACTGACCGGCCTGGATATGAACTATCTCCCTCACTGTGTGGCTGTCAACACTTTCCTGATCATGAAAAGTTCAGTGTATAATACACATCAACGGCGGTTCGAGAGAGCTGGAGAAACATTGTGCTCAAATGACACAAGAGCATGATACAGCCACATCATGAGGGGAATAGTTCATATCCAAGCCGGTCAGTGCGGGAATCAGATTGAAGCTAACCGACATCGCTACCTCCTCATGCTCTCCAGAATCGAACCACCACATGAAACTATCATTCCTCGTGTTAAAGTATCTCGAGCCTGCGAATATTTGAGGGAAATTTAGCAGTTGGTGCACGGTGCGATGACCCGCGATTTTCCCTCGATGTCACGCGAGTGATATGATTCAAATGTCACTGGCCCAATTGGCACCTGATGATTCTGTCATCCGCCCTGCTCTCCTCTGCGAGTCTCTCTCGCAGCTCGAAATTCGTGAGTTAGCCACAGGTCAGCAAGCAGCGATCAGCTGTACTGCTTGCGCACATAATTATATCCGAGCCGGTGCCCGTCCTCGCGACCGCGTACTCCCGTTCCCTTCAACTCTCGCGCCGCGCCCACACCGCCGCGTCTCATCTTTTTTCTCACAAGTGTCGCACACCTTATAAGAGAATATATTCTCACTTTGGTGTTCAATATGAACAAACCGTGAGTCGTCATTTAGTGAATCTTCCCTGCACATCCCGAATCTAAAATCAGGGCTCCAAGGTACCATGAGAACACCTTGAACCTTCTCACCTCCTATTCCTTCAATGGGAGAGTTAGTCTCTCACCATCCCACCTCCTTCAATACTCAGCATCAAGCATGCACATTAGACTTTTTGCACGAGACTTCTTCCTAGTCTTATTAACTTGACCGTTTGTAGGACTTTGAGATGTATGTGTGCATTTTTGATCACACTCATCCGAATTGTTCGTTCGAATGGTCTGCGGCTCGTTTTGTACGTTCTTCATCACTCGAATGATGTAATTACGATCATCAGGAGATCCTTGGAGAGGAATTAGGGGTAAGTGGAACTTTATACCCTCAGAGATGTTATGACATCTCTAATAATTTGGATCGACCCATCACTCCTCGGGACCGGGTAGATTTCGATGATGTCAAGATCGCGCATCGTGACAGACTGCGGATGGAGGCCGTAGAACGTCGTATTCATAGCTCTACAGACCGATGGTGAACCCGGAGAGAGAATGAAGGGGGGTTCATCACTTGAATTTTGCAATGTGTGATGAGTGACCAATGATTAATTGACTTTTCTAGGTCACTGTTCTCACATCACCACTTATTGGATTATATTTGACAACGCGATCGTGAAGGATCAAACTATACGCTGTAGTTTCTCTCGGGATATTTCCCTCAGCCTCAAATTCGATACGAACATCGACGGCTGCTTGCTTGAGAGATTCGTTTTGTTTTGAACAGTCAATCACGATAAGAGGCGCTACAGACTTGAAAGCACCCCTACTTAATAGTCGACCAAATTTATCATCCTCGTCGCCGTAATAAGATCTTTGGAGATCTATAAACATCTGATACAAGATGGCATATCTGTTTTCATCGAAGTTGACGCTAAGATTCCCATACGGATAGTATTGAGAGTTGAGGAGCAGCTTAGCGTTCGTGATATTACTGTGATCAAACTCACTCATATTTTTGCTCCTAGACCCTTTCCTGTCAGTCTGAAAGGCTAAAATTACATAACGAGGTCTCTCTAATTGATTCGAAGTTTTTACTGTCCAGACATGCTGAGAAGTTTCCGGTAACATGGGGTATTCATATAAATCCCACGATCTGAAACCCATTGTGGTCGGGTTGTCTCGGTCGATATTATTCAACAGTTGTATTTTACGCTTATCAGATGGTATCATGTAAGGCACACGCCACTCTATTCGGGTAATTTTCACCACAAAATCTTCATATACACTACCTACCATAAATAATGGATCACACATGGGTTGACAAAAATGATCATATTTCTTAAACGATGCAACCTACGGAAACTTCAAAAAGAACATCTTGAAAATCTTGGAGAAAACTCTCGATTTATGCCCCAGCAAGAAATTTTTATGTCATTTTGTTACTATTAATCGTGCTTGAAAAAGTGAAAAAAAATTTTCAATCAATTATGAACCATTTTTAGGGAGGTGGTTGGATCCTAATGATTGAAAAACGAGCTTGTAGTTTCTTCCAAGATCTTCAATTTCCTCCTTTTAAAAATTTTCTACGGGCATTTCAACCCAAGTAACGGCCTTCGGAAGATTGATGATGCGCACCAACTGATCCATCCAGCCGTATAACGTGGCCGAGGCCCTCCACCCACCTCTACTTCCTCGTCTAATTCAATAACCACCGAAGAAATTTTGATCTCACATACTTTTGACATAAAATTGACTGAACTTTCAGAATTTGAGGTTACAAAGTCAATCTAAAATGATCCCAAGGACTTATACAGTTTTTTGTACAGGAAGTGATGATTTTACAGTTGAGGGGTCATTTAATGCGGAAACAAAATCCTCGCGATACTAGTAATCTTCAAAATACATCAATCAAGTATTTTGAATAATATAGTACATTTATCAGATGTGCATGGTGCATGGCGAATCGTAATGGTGTACGTCACACGTTTGTCTAGGTATTCTTGTCGACGTCGCGCGCTGTAGTAGTAGTGAATATGAACTCTTTTTGATACAACATACGGATGATCTTATTGGTTCTTCCTGCTAATTCCTACATTCACGCATTTGCACTTTTTTATGCGGATAAGAAATCATCCTGGAATCGATTCAGTTATATTAATATGAATTTCCCTTGTTTACCTTGGTCCGTTATCATTCTTGCCAATCTTTTTGTCCGGCACCAAGGTCCTGGTTCGAAGAACTTCCCCGCGTTAAACCCGTTGGATGCGAAGGATAGTGATATTTAATCGTGTATGATATACTATTAGTATTGTAGTGTCCAAGATATCAATTCCTGCCGTCAAGTCGAATTGGTAGCTTTTTCTGACTGCATAAAGCCAGTTGCAATCGTTAGCTGTATCTTTCACTCCCTTTAATTGTGATATTATATTATACAATATGCTTGATGTATTTTGAACATTTCTAGTATTGTGGATCATTTTTTGTGTGCATTAAACGACCTCCCAATTGAAGAATCATCTTTCTCTGTACAAAAAACCATTTAAGTCCTTGGGATCATTCCAGATTGACTTTTCGACCTCAAATTCTGAAAGTTCAGTCAATCTTATGTCAAAAGTATGAGAGATCAAAATTTCTCCGGGGGTTATTGAGTTAGACCAGGAAGTAGAGATGGGTGGAGGGCCTCGACCACGTTATACGGCTGGATGAATCAGTTGGTGCGCATCATCAATCTCCCGAAGGCCGTAACTTGGATTGAAATGGTCGTAGAAAATTTCGACGAAGGGAAATTGGAGATCTTGAATGAAACTACAGGCTCATTTTCGAATCATTAGGATCCAACCATTTCCCTGAAAATGGTTCATGATTCATTGAAATTTTTTCTTTCACTTTTTCAACCACGATTAACCTCTTCGCGCATTTGTCCACATACGTGGACGCGTCTTTGGATGATGCCAGTAAATTTCACTCCCAAGATATCGCAAAAATTCTTGTGGGGCTCTCTTTTCTCGCCCGAAATCAATGATTCATTCGAGTTTATTCTTCGGTACACTCATTTCCACTACCTGTTTGAGGCAAATTCATTGTATTGAAAAATTCAGTTGTCCGAAAAAGCTAAAACTTGAGCTTAATACTTGAATATAAGGTCTAAAAATCATGCAGAAGGATTTGAACATACTCTTCGAGTACACCGAACTATTCCTACAAGAAAGGATACATAATGTTGAAGTATACGGAATAACGAGCCTCGTGAAGTCTGGCCTCATACGTGTACACCGTGCATTCGAGGAATTCGAAAGAGCCAATTTGTCCAGAGTATACAGAGAGTTCACATACAAGAACGTGTAGAGTTTTTCTCGTCGTACTCTTTGCCATGATCACTTTATGGGAATCGATTATGATTAGGACTTTTCAAAGAATCATCCATGTCCAAATTTTTATATAGTTATGATGTATCGACAATGAGGATGAGACGATGTGGAATAGTCTCACGATAGAAATGTCATGTTATTGGACTATGTTATACGCTGTTTAGTACTTATTCATTAAACTGGTGGAGTCAAATTCCTTCTATGATTCCTTTCCATGACTCCACGGTGTCCACATACGTGGACATGGTCAACAATACAATATAATGATGAATTTTTCCATCTGTTTGAAGCTCAGAGAACTTTTCAACGTTAGAGTTGATGAAATTCATCGAGAAATAATTCTTCCTACCACGGGAAATGAGTGCGTGCACGAAGAGGTTAATAGTATGAAAATCACATGAGAAAATTTTTTCTGGGACATGAATCGATAGTTTTTTCAATATGCTTCTTTTTCAAATTTCCGTAGGTTGCATCGTTTAAGGAATATGATCATTTTTGTCGACCCATGTGTGATCCATCATTTATGGTAGGTAGTGTACTTGTGCACCCACAGCATTCGCAACCTTAGTTTGAATTATAGCAGGTATATCACTCCTCGACCCCGTGAGAATCAATTCATGTTCCACACTGATGAGAACTCTTCGATAGTCCTCTGCAAATCCAAAAATTGCTGCGAGTGGTATCATGACGTCAAATTGACCAGCATCGTTGACAACTTTTCTAGTTTCCAAGGCATCTAACCAACCTGCGTTCTCGAGCGCATTAGCCTGGTTTGAATTGAAGGGAACGTATCCTTCCAGCAGAGTCGTCAGTTCAACATTCTTGCATCTCTCTATTTCTGTACCATTGATTCCGTAACGCCCACTATCAAAGAGGTGACAAAGTCCATTATTCACAAAATTTGTCCCTGTCAGGGCTTGATCCTTTGTATCTGTCAATTTCCCACACATATGTAAAAAACTTCTGGAAGGAACCAAACACAAATCCTGATGTTGGATCGCGATGCGGATTCCGTAATTGTTATTGATGTTTAAAGATGTATAAGGTTGATGGTCGTGGAATTCTAAATGAGCAATGAACTCATCAAGAATCTTTGGAGATTGTACATCTAGGATCTCCATCTCCTTGAGATCTATAGCAACAGACAGAGGAACAATTTATTCTTTTGAAGATTTCTTTGAAAGATGACTTTTGGTCACTCTGACAGCTGACTTCTTGACTCTCAATCCCAGGCTCTTGAGGAACTTTATGTTTTGTGGTGTTAGCCGTCCGACCTTCGGAAGATGGCTGTTGATTCTGCGACATGAGAGGGTACTCATATACCCATATCCAGTTTTGAGTACAAGACCTATTAATCTATCGTTTTCACGTGTAACCGAACACTGATCAATTTCCTACGAAAATCGATTGGATCGCCGTTCTGATCAACTATAGATACCTGTACAACTTTGAATTGATCCTTGACTTGAATAGGATAGGAAATTGGTTGTGTAGCTTCTTCGATCATCTCATATCCAGGAGGGACAACGGGAAAAAATTCGTGTATTGTATGCGTCAACTGATCATTGATGTATGCTCCAGTTGTTATACCACATTCGACTCGTATGACGTTTACTCTGAGAATGTTCACTGGGGAGTCAGACTCGTAGGTTTTATCTGCTTTCAAGACTTGCTCTGAGAACCCAAGTGTTCGACCTATCGAATCCTCACGACGTAAGTCAATATCACGATTGCATTGAATTATGCTGCACTGAGTGTTGTTGTTGGGCTTTATGCTGATTTCAATATTCTTTTTCTTGAGCTTCTTCTGAAATTCTCGTTCAATGTCACCAATTTCGTAACTACCTGTTGGCAGCTCTACAACCTGTCCATTAGGGTGTCCGTTATTTCCCAAGTTGGGCGCGAGGCTTAGGTCGCCCCCTAGATCGTCTCGTCATCACCAAAAAATGGTATCCCAACCACGACTGGTGCAAAAATCGACCTTTAAACCGTGCCTCTAAAGTCAGGGGCTTTTTCACATGGATAGTCCAGCGTAGCTTTCTTGAGGTGCTCGAACACTTGTGGCTATTGGCCACCAACACTTCAATACGAGTCTAAACATCGTCAAAGGTGCTGTTTTCGACGTAAAATTTCCTGCTTAATTCGAATCCAATGTTAGTTTCACCCTAAAAGAGTGACAAGACTAGTTATTTGATGCTTTTCGAGGAGGAAATGGACTTTTCTACACAAAAATGACCTTATTTTCGTTGTTTCCGTCCTCCTGAGAGCTACGGGTGTCTTGAAACGATCATATCCCATGTAATATTGTATGCAAGACTTGGAGTGATTGGTGATTTTTACCTAGGAGAATCGCCAGACTCGCTGATTGATGTTTTTCGAAGAGTAAGGAGTGGTTTTACGCAAAAAAGCTTCCATTTTGGGTGTTTCCAACCTCCTCAGAGCTACGGATATCTTGATACAATCATCTCCTACCCGAATCTGCGCGCTCGATCGATATTCATTGTTATTTCTCTCCTAGGAGAGTCACCAGTCTGGCTAACTGATGATTTTCGAGGAGAAAATGGGGTTTCCCGCGGGTTAAACCCCACTGCACTTACATTTCTGACCTCGTGAGAGCTACCGACATCTCACAAAGATCGTTCCTCGCGTGGAATTTCATGTTGGATTCAAGTTCATTGTTAGTTTTCCCTTACAGGAAAAAAATCACCGAGGATATCAACCTGGGCGAAAAATCTAGGGTATTCACCCAGTGTTGGCTCAGTCGATAGCGTGCTAGCTTTGGAATCAAGACTGTTCGAGGGGGCGTGGGTTCGATTCCCGGCGAAATCACTCGGAAATTTTTTCTCAGGTTTTTTCGAAGGGGAAAAAACCCATCATACCTCGCTTGCTTTGGAATAGCGTTTTCCCCGGGATTATCCTTCAGAGACATCCTGGATTTTCCCATTTCACGAGGTTCGACTAGCGGGCCTTGGGCGAATCCGAAGCAGGGGGAGGGTGGGTAACGTAGGGAGTTAATAAGCCGACCCGACGTGCCTTTCTTAGTGCACGGGGAGGTGCGGGGAATGTCGGCCTTATCGGCATTGGAGATTGAGTCTCACCAAATCATGGCCTTGCAAACCATGAAGAGGCTCTCTCCGGGAACGCAAAGGGTACAGCGGATCCGATGGCTCACTTTGTGAGACAGGGAATGTCGGCCTTACCGGCATTGGAGAGAGGCATTCCATGGCTGCAAACCATGGCGTAGGTCACTCCGGAGAAGCTGGGATCCACAAGTAAAGGAAAAATTAGGGCATAACCCTTCACACCAAGGTGGCAAAGGGGCCCCCCGTGCTAGGCCCAGGAGGCAGCAAGGGGATCTCGAAAAAAAAACCGCCGACAGCCGAAGTGGCTATTGTCCGGAGAATCGAGATGTTTCGTCTCCCTCCAGAACTTCTCACATACTTCCGAGCAATTAGCAAAGCAGTCTTGATTGTCGATCTTGAGTCTCTATTTTTATTATTTCTAGATCTAATAGCTCTTGATGTTGTTGCAATGATTTTTCGTGATGTGTGTATTTTTTTATTAGGACGACCTTTACGGACACCCGTACCTAATTTTGATTTTGCTTTCATAATATTTGTGATAGCGTTAGCAGCTGCTCTCTCTCCAAAACTTGAATCTTTAGCTAAGAATCGTTGCCGAGCTTGATCAGCTTCGTTCCTTTTCCCGACCGCTCGGTGCTCTGAATATCAAATATCGTGCTCTCTGCAATAATTATCCACAGGACTGTGACCCTCTTATCACCTCGTGATAGTCGCTAGGTCAATTTAGTCTCTAGTCCACAAAACTGATACCTCAGTATATTAAGTTCAAACGGTGGCTAATTGATGAGCTTATTGACTGTCCCATAACCTCTGTGAATGATCATATCGATGGCTCAGAGTAAAAAGGAACTATCTCAAAACGACAGAGTTAAGAGGAACTATCCAAAAATTTTTGGTAAAAGGAACTATTTGAAAATTTTTGTTCAAAAGGAACTATCTGAAAGTGCCTGTGAACGGAACTATTCAAAAAATTATGACAGAAAAGAACTATTTATAAACGGAAGAATTGAGAAGTACTATCTGAAAGTTTTTGGTTGAAAGGAACTATCTAAAAATGTCTGATTTTAGAAAGGAACTATCTATGAATTTTCGATTAAAACTATCTGTAAATTTTTGGTTAAAAGGAACTATCTAAAAGTTTTTGATAGAAAGGAACTATCTAAAACTTTTTGATTTTAGGAAGGAACTATCGATCAATTTTTGGTTAAAAGGAACTGTCTGAAACTTTTCGGATAAAAGGAACTATTTGAAAATTTTCGGTTAAAAGGAACTATCTGAAAATTCTGGGTGAGAAGGAAGTATCTAAACAATTCTTGGTTAAAAGGAAATACAGTACTCTCCGCTTAATGTGGTCACATCGGGACAAAAAATTTTGATTCTAATAAGCGGATGATTCTAATACCCAGACAAGATATATCATCGTCAATTCACGTTAATTATTAAAGTATAGCTAAGAAACATGGAATTTCCATCATCTCTCAACTTATTCATTAGTAAAGGGTGATATATTGGCATTCTGTACAATCGTCAACAAAACACGGAAAATCGTCTGCGCTATCTTATTAGGAAAAGAAATTTATTTCTCTTTTCCACTTCTCTTCCTCTTCCGATTTTCATTGACATCATTCAATGCATCACTCTCGATTTCTTTCCTTGACTTCAACGGCTTACTGAGCGAAGATTGGGGAATTGCAAGCTGTAACGCAGCATCCCACTGACTCGTGCTTTTTGGTAAAATATCATATTCTGTGAACAGTTGCAATTTATTCACTGACACTGAGATCGGCTCGCTTGCTCATTTTGGCGAATGTTTAGAACAGAGTCGCGATCGGATAAAGACTGAGACAGAGAGACACTATATGATGAATACTAATGTAGATAGTGTGAATATATCGTTAGTAGAACGCCTTTCTTGCTCTGTAAATATTCTAACTAACTCGCGAAGTGGACTTGGTGTGATCCTAATAACCGGAGTTTTGAGCACAATATCCGATAAATTTTACATTGGTCGATAAACAAGAGGGTTGGGACCAGCAGTTCTGATCACAATAAACGAATGATTCTATTATCCGTGATCACATTAAGCGGAAAGTACTGTATCTGGAAGAATATGAGATCTATCTTAGAATATGAAAAGGTCTTGGTGTAGAGATAATGAATCGGCTCTAGCCAGGTATATCACCTTAATATCAATTTTTCCTAGTATCTGGTTCCAAACCGTAGAGACTATGATGATGATTCGGCCTAGATAGATCTTTGGTTTCGAACAAGAAACTAGAAAAAGTTGGTATTAAAGTGATATACCTGACTAGAGCTGAGTCATTATCTTTACGCCGAGGCCATTTCGTATTCTGAGATAGTCCTCATATCTTTCTAAATACTTCCTTTGAACCAAGAATTGTTGAGATACTTCCTTCTAACCCAGAATTGTTTAGATAGTTCCTTTTAACCGAGAATTTTTAGATAGTTCCTTTCAACTGTGGCGTCCCACCATCCCGAGGTGCCCCAATTACCCAAAGAAGTTGTGAATTGCTGAGTTGCGATTGAGGATTGCTTGTCTTTTGAGTAACCTCTATTTAATTAAGCAATCAGAATTATGAAGACAGGTTGATTCAGCGCATTGTTGTCGCCGTGCGCGTAACCCACAGTAACTCCAAGTTACGCGCACGGCCAAGAAAAAACAGGTCAAATTTCATAACTACACAGCTATAAATATTGAGTGTCAACAGCAGTTGATTGATCAGTCTTGAAACGTAACTCTTAAACTCACGCGCAAATTTTACCCAAGTGTTGAGCACAACAAAGTAAATTTCTAAGTGAGAAACTGAGTCGACTGAATCCCGCCGCGCATCTCCGGCGTCATCCCGAGAACGAGCTAATCAACCTGTCTATCAGCCTCCAGGATATCTTGACCCGCAGAGCTGGGAATCCTCGAGTAGAATTTAGTATCAACATAATTGTAAGTCTAAGAAAATCTACCATTCATGTTTAGTATATTAAATCGATCGTTGTTACCTTTGTATTGTCCAATTCAAAATTGGCATATAAATCGAATTATTCTCAAATTAATATTTATTAATTAAATTGACCTTCTCCCTGATGATTAATATGCATATTTCATTTTTCAAAATTTGAACGATATATATATATATATATATATACTTTTCTACATTGTCTACTTGTCTACATTTTTTAATAAGGTGAGTGCAACAGGGCAGGCCGCCCTTCAATGTCCAAAAAACCCACTCCAAAATAAATATATTTGTTACCCGGACCCATCAGGTCCGGTCATAACATAACCAAAAATGCATAGATAGTTCTTTTCTGAAATCAGAAATTTTCAGATAGTTCCTTTAACCGAAAATTTTCAGATAGTTCCTTTCAACCAAAAATTTACGGATAGTTCCTTCTAACCAGAAATTCATAGATAGTTCCTTTCTAAAATCAGGAATTTTTAGATAGTTCCTTCCTACCAAAAACTTTTAGATAGTTCCTTCTAACCAAAAATTCACAGATAGTTCCTTTCAACCGGAAATTTATAGATAGTTTCTTTCTAAAATCAAATTTTTAAGATGGTTCCTTATAAATCTGACACTTCTGGATAGTCCCTTTCAACCAAAAATTTTTAGATAGTTCCTTTTAACTCTTACGTTTTGAGATAGTTCCTTTTTACTCTGAGCCATCGATATCAGCATGACGGTTCATTCATGACTGAGTTTCACCTCATAAATATTCGTTTTTATAGCTCTCACAACACAGTATCGATGAATCTGCTGTAGACGATGGAGTCTCATAAGTATTCAAAAAAGTTACCTGTAATGGATTTTGACTTGTTGTCTGGTGACTATGGATGTAAGGTAAAGGAACATGGTGATTTGCTCCCAAGTAATGTTCGTGCTAATTTCTGTGGAGCTTCAGGCATGGGGAAAACAAATGCTCTCCTCGCTCTCATTCCACATGAAAACGGTCTGAGATTTAAGAATATCTATATATATTCGAAATCATTGGATCAGCCAAAGTACCAGTTTCTCAAAAAACTGCTTCAATCCTTGGACGGGATCAAGTTCTTCGGGTTCAGCGAACATGATGACGTAATATCACCCGATGGAGCAGCTAACAATCCTATATTCATTTTCGATGACGGAGCATCTGAAAAACAGGATAATATCAGATCTTTCTATCGTCGCGCAAGACATAAGAATCTGGATAGTTCCTACCTATATCAGTCCTGCGCACAACTGCCTAAGCATCTTGTAAGAGATAATGTCAATTCCCTGATATTCCACCAAGATGAAGCGAATCTCCACCACATCTACAAGAACCATGTCAATACTGACATGTCCTTTCGGCGTTTCAAGGATTTGTGTGGTTATTGCTGGAATGACTCTGATTGAGGATTCAGAGTCATTGATCGTAGTCATGGACTGAATGACGGCAGATACAGGAAGGGATTCGATTAATTTATCATAAATTTATGAACAGGAGAGTTTGAACAGCATTCACTGACTAAGCACTGATCTATCAACATGGCTGACTTTGACCAGCAAATCGGTGTTCTCCGTCAAGCTGAGAAAGCTCGTGAAGCTGTGAAGCACAAGTATGATTTATTGAAAGCAAACACGTTTGATACTGGAAGAACCTTGAATGAGACATTCAAACCAGTAGTTGCACCACTAGAGAAGTTTATTGAAACATCAGAATCGATACAGAAGACCAAAACACCATCAGTAAAGTTCGAAATTGGAGAAGACAATACAGATGAGGACATCAAGAACTCTAGAAAGATACGTCGGAAAATGTCTAGAAGAATGTCTAAAGAGATTTTCACAACCGATGATGATGTATATCCATTCGAGTCGGCTTGGAGTGACTCAGCTGCTGAAGATACTGAAACCCCATCCAATATTAGTGGTGATGATACCTTTCGAGCTCTAAATGATGATGACACTCCTCAAGCTGATCCAGCCAACAAATATCTCAGGATGCTAGATGAAAACAATACTCAGCTCCTTGATACATCATATGGAGTCAGAAAAGTTCGGAACACTTACATGATTGGTAATAAACCAGTAAGTTTTGATGACAGTCGTATACACATAGATAACGATCAGTATGAGAAAACGAACGGTCTCATTCAATTATTGTTTAAGAAACATATTGACTCCGACGCAGTCATGGGTGAAGACCTGGGAAATTTCAACAAAATCATGCAAACGACCAGTTTACACAGGAAATATTAGAGGAAGAATGCAGAGCTACGTCTACAAGAGTCTGAGAAATTTCACCGATATATCCGCTTATAAGTAAAGCTGAAAAGAAAAGGACAGCCAGTGGTAGAGGATTACCAACCACCTATAAATTTGTTGAGAAAGGTGTCAAAAATGAGTATGTCTTTTGAGATGATGTGAATGAGCTAGTAGATCGCTTGAAATCGCTAATCGCCGAAACTTCTGCTGGGAATCAGAACCATGTCAATGAGATTCATTCAATAATTGGAGAGCTACGCGAGGCCGGAATCATAAATGAGAGCGTACATTCTGTAAGATAACAGTCACAAGATAGCGTTGATATGTTTGGTCGTCAACTACCAAATAACCGCCAGAGTATCCCAAGACCTCCAGGTGTAGGGTTCAAGTTGACCCAATCTGGAGAATACGATCTGTCAAATGAGAAATTGTGCAATGTTGCTGATGCATCAGACAATTTTGATGCTGTCGATTTGGATATCTCACACAATCGCTTAGATCAGAGAATCGGAGAGGTTGAATCGGTGCAGAATTTATCAGTTGGAAACCTCAAGGATGAAGTTCGACAAATGAAACGTAAACTCCATAAGTGTGAAAAAACCATTACTAGTGAATCTAATCGAATGACATATGTTGATCAAAAACTTTCAGCATTGACTGAACGAGTGAATCACTTAGTAACTCTATCGAATACCACGAATGATGAGGAGGGTGGAAAATGAACGGTAGCAACTATTTGAAGAGTTACACAAGCCAGCTCGTCGATATTATCCTCGGAGAAGTTTTGATGTACGAGACATCGATGAAATCTGGCAAGCCGATCTGGTTGAAATGATACCCTATGCGAAACAGAATAAAGGTTTTCAGTATCTCTTGACAGTCATTGATATTCTTCCAAAACTCGCGTGGGCAGTGCCAGTGAAACAGAAAACTGGTACCGATGTTGCTGATGCTATGAAATTGATACTTAAATCTGGTAGAGTGCCAAAAAATCTGCAGACAGACCAAGGCAAGAAATTTTCCAACAAAGACTTGGAAAAACTCATGGAGAGCTATAAGATTCACCTATACTCTACGTACAGTCATCTGAAAGCTTCAATTTGTAAACGTTCCAATCGTACGTTGAAGAATAAAATGTGGAAAATATTCAGTCTCAAAGGATCGTACAGATGGTTGGAATTATTACCTGACTTGATCAATCAATATAACGGATCCGCTTATCGAATAATAGGATGAAACCAAGAGATGTCAAACCAGAACATGTTGCTGATATACTTCAAGGCATATCCTCTTCGAAACCTCGAGCTCTTGCAAAACAACCACGTTTCAACAACCACGTTTGCAAGTAGGCGAGAATAAACAGATTTTTTAGAAGAGTTACACTCCTGAATGGTCTACCAAAATTTTTGAGATCTACACGGTGAGAAAAATGATCCCTCCTACATACAAGCTGAAAAACTATCAAGGTAATGAAATAGAAGGAGGCTTTTACGAACAAGAACTCATCAAGGCAAGACATCTAGATGTCTATTTGGTAGAGAAGATCATCAAGAGACGAGGGAATGATGTTCTAGTAAAATAGTTGGGATTTGATTCTTCCCACAATAGTTGGATAAGTGAGAATGATATGTGAAGGATATTTAACCCAATGGAGTAAGTAGATAGAGCTATGCCGATTCTACGCCAGACACCTGGACATCCCCATCTGGATGAGCGACCCCACGAAGACGGGGACCTCCCCCAGGGAGTTGCTGTATCAGATAGGAATGCCCAGGGTGGGTAGCCTCGGCATAGCTCTTTGTTTGACCTTGATTTGACCCTTTTTCTCATCGAATAGAGCTCCAGGTGACTTGCCCTGGCCGAGGATGCGGGCGCAATGATGATTCAAGGCTGGCAGCCGTCTGCTGCAAAAACTCTATCTCACTCTCTCTCTCGCGCGCGCTCTGTGTACATGGTCACACACACACACACACCCAATACACATGTCACACATTAAATCTCTACCAGTTTTGATCGTGTATATCTCCCTATATTATATAGTTGAAATGAAAACTTTTGAGCGATTCCACCGAATTCCTCTGTATTCCACTGAGTGCCACCAAGGGCCACCGAGGTCCACCGAGCGCCACCACCTTCTACCGAATTCGTGCGAATTCCACTGAATTCCACTGACTTTCGCCGAATGCCACTGAACTCATTAGATATTCCACTGAATTCCATCATTCTTCTACTGAATTCCTTTGTTCTTCCACTGAGATTCCACTCCCTAACATTACCATTTTCCACCTACGTTTTTATGATATTTGATGAAAATGGCACGTTCTGCCACCTGCGATCCACCGAATTCCAATGTGACTCCACCGAACTCTCAATTATTCCACCGTTATTCCACCGAATTCCACCGAATTCCACCGAACTCTACCGACGTCCACTGAATTCAATTTTTTTTTTCGAATCCACCTCATCCTATTTTTCTGTACTATTTCATTTTCAAAAAAGAATAGTCTTTCAATTGTATTGCAACAAGAAGAATATATTCTCTCAACCATGAACGGAAAACAATATCTATCAAACAAAACAATTTTTTTCAAAACTTGTAAAAACATGAAACATTGGATGAACTATAAAGTGAGCTACAAACGGAAAACAATATGTATCAAACAAAACAATTTTTTCAAAACTTGTAAACACATCAAAATAGTATGAACTATAAAGTGAACTACGAATGTGAATAAGAAAAATATTGCTTAACAAAAAAGTATATTCTCTCAACCATGAACGGAAAACAATATCTATCGAACAAAACAATTTTTTCAAAACTTGTAAAAACATGAAAAATTGGATGAACTATAAAGTGAACTACAAACGGAAAACAATATGTATCAAACGAAACAATTTTTTCAAAACTTGTAAACACATCAAAATAGTATGAACTATAAAGTGAACTACGAATGTGAATAAGAAAAATATTGCTTAACAAAAAAGCCATATCAAAAATCAGATCGAGACTGAGCCAGTCTCAATCTCGTCGATTCAATCTCTTGATATCGAGAGAACCCATCCAATTCATAGAAACAATTTATAAAAACTTTAAAATGAATACAAACTAATAATTTTTGAACCCACTCATTCTCATTCAAATTTCGATGTCTCCATCTCCACCTTCCTATGAATGAAAGTCACATTTTGATAGTCATACTATATGATAAAACGATTCATTTTGATTTATGTTACCTTTCTCACAAAAATTTCGTTAGCAACAAGTAACTCCTCCAAAGCCATTGTTTCATCTGGAAATGATTTTATATTACCAGCAGATTTTACTCGTATAACATAGGTCACCCCTTAAAATATCAAGAATCGAATCATAATTAACAAATTGAACCTTTGGTCTCGTCGATCTTGAAGGACGGTGGGGAACTAAATAAATTCCCAAAATTTCATGATGGAAATTTTATTGCAACGTTTCGTCCACTAGGTTTTGTGGACCTCATCAGGCTTCAGGTTTGTTATTCTTTAGATCGTCATGATATTTTGGACGATCTTGTAATAGAGCACAGACATAACGTCTGGCTCCTGTCAATACAAGTAAACAGAGTGAGTCCAAGTTTACTTGTATTGACAGGAGCCAGACGTTATGTCTGTGCTCTATTACAAGATCGTCCAAAATATCATGACGATCTAAAGAATAACAAACCTGAAGCCTGATGAGGTCCACAAAACCTAGTGGACGAAACGTTGCAATAAAATTTCCATCATGAAATTTTGGGAATTTATTTAGTTCCCCACCGTCTTTCAAGATCGACGAGACCAAAGGTTCAACTTGTATATTAACCATCAAGGACGAAAAAATCTACCAAAATCACTCATAATTAACAAAATTCACCGCAATTCAAGTCAATATATCGTTGAAATTTACCGTTTTCTTGCAGATCCCCTATTAATTCTATCTTGTTCCCACGTTCTATTACTGGACAAATCTCATCCTCGCATTTTATCAAAACAAAATCCAGTTTATACCTCCCGTCAGTGATAATCCCCATCCATTCATTTCCGCTCTTGATGTTCTTCTTCACAATATCATCTTTCAGATAACCAACCAATTCTGCAATTTCAAAAATGCACACTGTATATATATATATATATACTCTTCTTTTCAGTACATATTCTACATACTTATCAATCCATTCTTCAACGGTACATCCCGGAAATTGATTGATAATGGTTCAGATAGTTTGCCGAATTCTCCGCAATTGAACACAGTTGAATAACTTTGCAAACTTATTTCATAAGGGAGATTTCCCTTCGTGAAGTTCTGATTTGATGCCTGTACGGAGCATTTTTCCAGTAATAGTTTCTGCACATACATGGATAACATTCATTAATATTCTATATCAATTAGTGAATTATCCATGCATCAATTTGTTCACCACTTACACAATTTAAATTGAATGATTTTTTGAATTTCTGTATGTTGTCATCATATAAGTTGCACTGCAATTTGATACCACTGTTGTTGTTCAATAATATTTTCATGACTATGACCTCAACATTGTCTTTTTTTCTTGTGAATTGTTCTTCTCCAAGGAATTCATCAACGTAAGCCACTATCGTTCTACAACGCACGTTTGTTTTTTGTTAATCAACCTATACTTATAAATCATTTTATCAATCAACAATCAATCCACGCTTATAGCATGTGAGAGAACAACGTTTATTCATGATTAAAACTCTCTACTCGCTAAAGTTTGGATAGATCCCATCACTCATCTTTACTCACGTAGTCTTATCACCAATTTTGACTTTATTCTTCAGGAATTCAGTAGTAGATAGTTCAATCGTCTTCATTTTTTTGGAGAAATTTTTACTCTCTTCTTTGTTCTTGTTTTTGCTCATTGTAGCTGTTAATTTTGTTACCGAAGAATTGAAATTCATTGTCATGTTCAACTAATTTTCGCCATGCTTTTTCAACAAGTGTTTCTGTAGGAGATCGTTCCTAATGAATTATCTCCCACAATTTTCACACTTGAATTTTGGATCTTTGTGATTCAATTTGTGTCTATTCAAATTTGAAATAGTAGAATATTTCGTTTTGCAATTCCTGCAATTATATCGTTTAATATTCGCATGCGTCTGTGAATGCTTCTCCATGAACCTTGAAGCAACAATCAATCCACAAATTCCGCAACTTTTCAATTTATTGACTTTCCTTCTATGTTTGAGATCTTTATGTCTCTCCAAGAATCGAATAGATGAAAATCGTAATCCACACCTGTTGCATCCGAAATATTCTTCTTCGTCACAAGAATCATTGTTAACAGAGTCTCTACAAAACCATTCATTATTTAGAACATTTGAAATCTGAATATGTTTCAAATACTTTGTCATATGATTACTTGAGTTTTTTCCCCATCAGTTTTTTTCCCATATATCGTAGAGAAGGCGATGGTCGATGGTATTTCTTCAAGTACAATTTCAAAAGTTGTAGATGTTTTATATCACACTAAAGGGACTAGGCGGTTAAGCATGGTGAAGTGGACCTTGTCAGATATGGCTCCGAAAGTATTTTTTCCCACTTTCTAACACCAAATGATGGGGGAAGCAAAGGTTTGTAGGTCCCAAAATCGCCCCTGTTTTTTACGGCACCCCAGAAACCCTCTAAAAAACGCTAAAAATCGAAGCTCCTTCTATCAAATCGCATTCTGACGCATTTCAACGAATCGATCTGAAAATTTTTTGACATACTTTTGAAATATGGTCAATCATGAAGAAAATATTTTCATTCCGACAACTCTCGATTGAGGCCCTAAAAAAAATTCTTCAAAACTTCAAAGTCAATTTTCTCATGTAAATTGGAAAGAACTATGTTAGAAAACCATTGCATCGTGTTCATCAGGTCATTCTGCATCAAAAACGGGTATTTTTGGGATTTTTTAGGTGGTGGAACATGGTCAAAAATCTAAAAAATCGTTTTCAAAGCAAATTTTGATTCAGTAATTTGCATCTTCTGCGCATGCGCGTCCTCCTACGTCTCTGAAAGTATTCTCAATCGATAGCTGATGCAATTTCCTTTAAAATGACCCCTTAATAAAGTCAATTTGATGCAGTAAAACCTGATATCTAGCTAGTTTAAGAAATGGAAAAATCCAAGGTACCAAATCCGTGAAGCCGTGTCTCCTTCAATGGGCCCGAAAAGTGCGAATTTTGAGTCGGACTGTTTCAAAGATGTGAACATATGTTTTCGATGTAATTTTTGACGTAGAAACCGAATCCGTGGTCAGTTTCATTCCAAACCCTCGAGATTTTTCATTATACTCAAAAACCCGACCGGAGGGTGTACGGCCATTTACATCCTTTTTCCACACATTTGAGATGTGTGTTGAATATAGGCAAAGGTTTGAACTAGTCGCGTAGAGGATGCAAGTATGTTTTCCTTTGTATTTTAACCAGCTGAAGACGATGTCGATGATTTCGAGGCTTGGGGATGACTTGGGAATGAGATTTGGGCTGATGGAGACAATATTTTGTTACATGCTCTTATCAGAGAGAACTGCATCATGCACCTTATATCTCTCTCTCGAGTTATTTCTGTGCCTCAAAACCATCGCTATTGTCTTCAGCTGGTCAAAATACAAAGGAAAATATACTTGCATCCTCTATGCGACAAGTTCAAACCTTTGCCGATACTCATCATACATCTCAAATGTGTAGAAAAAGGATGTAAATGGCCGTACACCCTCCGGTCGGGTTTTTGAGTATAATGAAAAATCTCGAGGGTTTGGAATGAAACTGACCACGGATTCGGTTTCTACGTCAAAAATTACATCGAAAACATATGTTCACATCTTTGAAACAGTCCGACTCAAAATTCGCACTTTTCGGGCCCATTGAAGGAGACACGGCTTCACGGATTTGGTACCTTGGATTTTTCCATTTCTTAAACTAGCTAGATCTCAGGTTTTACTGCATCAAATTGACTTTCTCAAGGGGTCATTTTGAAGGAAATTGCATCAGCTATCGATTAAAAATACTTTCAGAGACGTAGGAGGACGCGCATGCGCAGAAGATGCAAATTACTGAATCAAAATTTGCTTTGAAAACGATTTTTTAGATTTTTGACCATGTTCCACCACCTAAAAAATCCCAAAAATACCCGTTTTCGATGCAAAATGACCTGATAAATACGATGCAATGGTTTTCCAACATAGTTCTTTCCAATATACATAAGAAAATTGACTTTGAAGTTTTGAAGAATTTTTTTTAGGGCCTCAATCGAGAGTTGTCGGAATGAAAATATTTTCTTCATGATTGACCACATTTCAAAAGTATGTCAAAAAATTTTCAGATCGATTCGTTGAAATGCGTCAGAATGCGATTTGATAGAAGGAGCTTCGATTTTTAGCGTTGTTTAGAGGGTTTCTGGGGTGCCGTAAAAAACAGGGGCGATTTTGGGACCTACAAACCTTTACTTCCCCCATCATTTGGTGTTAGAAAGTGGGGAAAAATATTTTCGGGGCCATATCTGACAAGGTCCACTTCACCATGCCTAACCGCCTAGTCCCTTTCCAACAATGAATAAATAATGTTTGCAATCTTAAGAGCATATTCTATATACTCTACTCCAGTCAATTCAAAAGCATTGAAATTCTCATTCTCTATACGATAATTGACAATTGCAAAAACCGCTTCTTTCAGAGTTTCAGATACTTCATTCCAACTTCCGAATTTAGGTATCAAATCATTCTGTCTTTCTTTATTCTGAATAATTTCGCTGAAGTTTCTCAAGCGGTTGTTGTCATCTAAATATTCGGCGTATTTCGAATAATTTTCTTCTCCCAACAGATGATTCTTTATTTCATCGTTCAATTTTGATAAGCGACCCTCTTCTTCTAAATCAACAATTTCTACTAATTTTGCTTTCTCCGGATCCCACTCCATTCTTTTGAGATCTGACGGAATGACAAAATCGAGACCAAGATAGAATTCTCCTTGTCAGTCTTCCAAAATTTCTTTCCAGATTACATTTTCAATCGTATTCGATTCGTTTAATTTATTTTCAATGAATAATTTTTCGGGATCTTTGCTTCTAGACAACGCAACATACAACTGTCCGTGAGAAAATAAAGGCTTCCGTATGAATATTCCAACATTGTCAAAATCCTGACCTTGCGATTCATTTATTGTCATTGCAAAAGCTAGGACAATAGGGAATTGTTTTCTATATAGGATGAATGGAAGAGATGATTCACGAGTGTCCAGAGTTATTCTGGGTATAAATACGCAGTTCCCTCTCTTTTCCCCAGTTATTATTTCAGCTTCTATGTTATATTTGAATAAGTATTTGATCCTTAAACGAGTTCCATTGCACAAGCCATCTGTTGCACTCAAATTTCGAATCAGCATCACAATTGCACCAACTTTCAATTCCAATTTATGTGGAGGAAGACCTTCTCTGATGTCATTTAGGAATTCTATTGGATATTTCAAATGAATGTTATCGTCAGATTGATCAACTCCTTTGTGAGTAGCAACATCTATACTGTAATATGTTTTTGTATCACCATCCATCATTTTTAATATTTTCCGATTCAATCTCAGAGTATCTTCATTATGTGGAGCCAAAACAACGCTATCGAGAGGTGCAATGCCTTTCATTCTACCGAAGATTCTCTTACATACATCACTTGATTTCCACTTCTCGGGAACACATAGAGGATTCATCTCACCAGAACCAACTTTCAGTAAAAATTCCGAAAATTCAGTGTTTTGAGTTCTTAAATTTTTTCTCAAATGCATAACATTGAATAGATGCCAGAGATGTGAAGATTTTATTGTTTCATTCACGATCGTGCTCCTACATCCGTTAGGCACTATCGGCAGAGTTTGCCTGAAGTCTCCACCCATAATCACCAATTTCCCTCCAAATGGTTTCTCACTAAAACTTACATCACGCAAGGTCCTCTCAACAATATCAAATGCTTTTTTTGGAATCATTGAGGCCTCATCCCAAACCACAACATGAGCCTCTCTCAATTTTTTCTTATCGAAATCAGATTTCAAGAAAATGCTTTCTATTGAATCTAAATTTAGTGGTAACTTGAAAGTTTTATGACTTGTCAGCCCTTTAGGCAAAAGGATTGAAGCGATTCCTGTCCAAGCTACAGATAAAACTTTTTTACCAATAGATAAGAAATAATATATCAAAGTTTCGTACAAGAATGTCTTACCACATCCTCCAGGTCCATCTATAAAATTCATCATATTATCCATACTCACTAATCGATCGAAAAATAATTTTTGATCTTCGTTCAAAATAGCATGCATCGCTTCGAATTTTATCTTGCATCCATGATTTGTTGAATCGTGGTCTTTTTCATCTTCATGATCATTTTTATAGTTCACATCAGGCATAGGTAGATTGAAATCGGAACAGGACTTGTCGTCTAAACTCAAAATACTGTTAATGTGAAAGAGAGCCGAATTGTCACAATCCTCTTTGAAATCTTCAGTGAAAACTTTTTTATATCTTTCCCAAATATCTTTGGCATTGAACGTTTCAGACAAGAGAAACCAAGAAAAGAATTTTCTCAGCTGTAGAGGTAACATGATTGAACATGCTTCGTCAAAAATATCATAAATTTGTTTATTTGTTTCTATGAGACCCAAAGCCATCGCTGCCTCTCGAAATGAATCATGAATTATCCCATCAACAGTCCTCAAATCTCTGAATGAAATAGCGCCTTTCTTACGATTCAGTATCAACTTCAGGAAGAATCTTTCGCTATCTTTCGGAGATACAACATTCAATCTGCCAATAGTTTTGTATTTGATGTTGTTCTTTCTCCTCACCCATTCTTTCATTCTTTTGTCAAATCGATAATATTTAACGATATTTATGTATCTTATTCCCCTAGCAAATTTGTCCTTTTTATTCAATTCAAACCAAGCAGTCAATGCTGTTTTCGATTTTATCAACGCTTCAACCTCTTTGTCTTCCTCAAAAAGAATTTTTTGTTGATTCTCGAGATGGACTGGTAATCTTTCAACAGCATGACTCCTACCAACTATTGGAAATTTAGCCAATCTCCATGCACATTCCATCGGGCTTAAATATCTACCATCAATGTATTCATCAATTTCATTGTGAATCTCTTCAACAATTTCATGACCATCATAATTCTGGATTATTTTACAACGAGCTTTATCATGACCCTTGTGCAAATATTTGTAAACATATTTGATACTTGTTATTGAAGCGCAATATTCTACATTTATATGGCATTTGAATTTCCTCAACAAAAATCCATTGTATGATACAACCATTGAATTGTCAACTGGCAATCTCTCGCAATTTCTCTTTGAAATGTACCTATAACCTCTACATCTATTATCTCGTCTCCTGTAAGTTGGATATCCATCTTTATTGATGGATGTCGATTCTTGAAATTGTTTTGGAAAATTTTTTTCACAATTTTTTGTTTCCTGATCATAGCATTTTGTTTTATTGGAATGTGGACCGTGGAGCATATGTTGTAAGACCAATTTACGCAGTACTTTATCATTTTCTGGAATTTCAGCAGAGATGAATTTATCTATCAAGTCAGGCGTTCCCATCTTATGGTTTGGATGTAAGGTTATCAGTAAATGAGCATGAGGAAGTCTTCTTTTTTGGAATTCAACTGTATGCACATAAGCTATGGCTTTACCGAATATATCATTACTCATGATATCTTTCAAAAGCTCATCTAATTTAGTTTTGAATAATCTAACCATTATGTTCGGAATATCATTAGGCTTGGTACCTCTTGGGAATTTTCTCAAAACTCTCGTGATTTCATCCCACTTTGGATTACAAGTCATCGTAATGAATAGATCTGGTCTTCCCTTTTCTCTCATTATGGCCATTGCATCCTGATAATGCTGTTGCATGTGACGAGGACCACCAATAAATGTTGAAGGTAAAATATATAAATTCCCCAATCTCTCTTTTTTCTCGAAGTTTTTGGATTCATTCGATGCAGCGTTCTCCACAGCGTCAAAAAATCCTTGATAACATTCAATTCTTAGTTTTTCCTGATTATTCTTCAAAAAATTCATTCTTTTACTTTCAACCATGATGTAAGCATTTATGAACTTCTGTTGAGTCAGTCTACCTCCATATAATAATGGGCTAAAATTTTTGTCATTAGGCCTGTAAGACAAACGGTAAGAATAAAATTCTAAGGGTGAAAGAAAATTTTTCTTGGATCCATTTGGTTTTTTCCTGTAACCTGTACTCCAACCTAGGTCTCCTTTCGGATAGAATATGGGGAAAACCATAGGATCAACATGACGTGACAATTTGTTCAAATAAGTCCTTTTCACTTTCTCTGCTATAAATTTAGGGTAAGCACATAAATCAAAGTCGTATGGTATACCCGTGTCTGAAACTACAATACCTCCGCACTCAGATGTCAGGGGTTTATTGTATCTATGCTATTGTTTGTCATTTTTTCTGACGAAATAAAGTTTGTGATTTGGGAGTTTTTCACACTTAGTCACTTCGTACAAATACTTATATTCTTGTGCATAAGGATTCTGTTTCATGATATCTGTTAAGATATTCATATGATTCTTCCTCAATTCGTCATCTAAGTTTTTGCCTTCACTAACGTCATCGAAAACTTTCAACCTTTCATCAGTTGCAAATTGATCATCATATATATATAACTGTGATAATTTGGGCCACTGATTTTTTTTTGGAAGCAGGTGATCAGGAGTGGTGTGGAATACTTGACCCTGAATTTTTATATTGTATACATCACTCATGTTTTTTACGTTAGCACTGAAAGTGGCAAAACTAAAACTGTTGTTGTAATAGCGTATCAAATGCCTGAAAGCAACGTCATAGAGGAGAAGTTTCCTCAATCTTTTGTCATATTTACTTAGTGGAGATAAGACAATTGTCCCTTTTTTACAACAAGAAGATTTCCTTGACTCATTTTTTCAGTAAAGAGCCCCGCAGTGCTTGCACTGGTAATCAAGATCACCGTAATCAGATACATAGTTCAATTTTCTTTGTACCTTGTATGACTTTTTTGTCTTCGTTCGGAACCTAGCCTCATATGTGGGTAATGAATCGACCTTTCCATATTTTTGATAATTGCTAACATTCGAAGAATCTGAATGCTTCATTCTAGATGTTCTGTTTTTATAGGATGCATTGAATTTTGGCTTTGAACATTGCTTGATAATTTTCAATGATTCTTTTTCCCCAACAAATGCTCTAAATTTAATCTGAAACTTTTCTGACTTTTGTGTCTGCGAATGAATCTCATTTCTGGATACATGGGACAATTTCAACTTCTTACAACCAATCTTGAATGAATGGTATGAGTTAAAATTTTTTGGTTCACGGCCAATGACCTCTTTAGAACTTTTTCTCTTCAATTCACAACTCCGTTTGAGCTCATTAGTAAGCTCTCCGCTTATCACATCGAAATGTCCACAATCTTTCTGCCCGGAGAATAAAACATGTAAATCTGATGAGCTTGAATCAACATTGAAATTTATAATGTTTTCCGAATCGTTGAAATGAACCTTTACGTTTATATTGTATATTTCTGTGAAAGCTTTGATTTCAACTTCGTTGCCATAAAATTTGTCTCTAGACATATGTTCACAATATTGAACAGAATTTTTAATTTTCTTTCAATATTCATTGCCCACTATGAAACTTTTGTATTTCATCCAATTCGAACAAATATATTTAACAATATTCAAACGTATCGATCTGTGGAACTCTTGATTACCATGCAAATAATAAGGAAAACATCTGAATAGGCAGTTGCCATCGGCTAACATGAATGTGACTCGTTTTGACATTTTCTTTTTTGATGAAATACCCCTCAAAATCTCCTATTATTCATAAGAAAGCCTCAAAAATTTGAAAAATGTAATATCAACTTGATTTTTTTTCGTAATAAATTACACTAATTACCATTTGTCATGTTCCAAATCAGTAAGCATTATTATGTCATTATATGTATTATTTACCTCGACTTTACTTTTTCTATTTCGAAAATGTTCCAAATATGGATACATATACCTGAAAAAATATACTCTTCATTACGTACTGGTCCATTCATACACCAATTTAGTCAATTGTCAGATATTATATCACAGTTCTCCCAATTCTCTGAGATTTCTGATAAGAATATGCGTTGAAATTTTGATTTAACACAAATATGGAACCTATCATACATACTATCCAAGATTTTTACTCGCAAATATTTGCATGATCTGTTTTATTTCAAAATTTATTTGAGAATACTGAGACTCGACCATGGGGTTAACTGTGCACGTCGTGTACGCGTACCACAACTCATGGACTAGAAATGCCGAAACCAAATAATTTCTTACATATTCTCTTAAGAGTTTCTTATCTCTTCTCTGAACACCAAGTCCACCAATGTGAGAGTGAATAAGTTCTCTCATCATCCCCAATCACCCAGAATTTCAGAAAACAAATTTCCAAGATATTGTTTCATCAACACACAGAGAGCTCGCCAATTATCTCGGAGGTGACGCTTGTCATTTGGTCTTGGATTAATCTATCTTTGAAAATTCATTCGTACATAATTATACTGCACAATCATTTTCAACACCATGGCTTGATGATGGAATTGCCATAGAAAATATGTTCATAAATTGTTCCTATCCAAAATAGAAACTAAGTCGTTTCCATCGACCCCCAATCATGTCTGCATTCTCCAAAAAATAAAAAATCCATTTCCAATTTTTGTGATTGCACGGCTAAGGAATCACCGATGAAATCCCTTTCAGTAAAACCTGTGCAAATTTATTTCTATTCGACCAATATCAACGTACCTGTGGGCATTCGATTCCTTCACTGTAGACCGTCAAAATCCGCTCTTTCGAGTTGCAGAACTCGCATCGGAAACCATAGAATTTCGATGATAGTGTACTGAAAAGAACTATAAATACCTCGAGACGAAAGCAACCCATTGCGGCCACGGGTATCCCGCCCTCGCCTACTGGCTCGTGCAGCAACTCACCTGGGCCGCAATGTGTCCCTTTCGGCCCCTCGCGGACGCAGGTGCGTAATATACTATTTTTCGATATCGATACGCTTGGGGTCGGAAAAGTTGGGTTCCAAGTAGTACATGTGGGAATTTTTTCCCTGAGCGCTGAGAAACCACATCTTCAGTTGCAGCAAGAGCCGTGAAGATTTTTTTCAAATTAACACAGGTTTGAATGGGAAAGTACCTTTTTTGCTAATTTTTTCTTCACTATTTAGCACGTATTTCTGACGCATCTTGACATTTTTCGACGTATCTTAGCTAATTTTGAACCTTGTTCCAAACACTCAATTTTTCCAAAAGTTGAGTTTTAACGAAAAAAAGCGCAAAATTGCGATTTTGACCTTCTCTTAGCTAATTTTGAAGCTTGTTCCAAACACTCAATTTGTCAACACTCGCTTTTTTCGTTAAAACTCAACTTTTGGAAAAATTGAGTGTTTGGAACAAGCTTCAAAATGAGCTAAGATACGTCGAAAAATGTCAAGATCCGTCAGAAATACGTGCTAAATAGTGAAGAAAGCGTCCATATTTCCATTCCATCCCATACAGGAAATCGAATTTGGACTTTTGAATTCACTACAACGTCTATGCAGGGTGAAAAACCTCTATTTGTAGCTATATGACTACAAATGATAAAATCCACTACTTTGCGAGTCGAAATTGCAGTCGTAGCTCGCGGACGGTTTTTTGACATTTGATTTTGGAGACAGTTTTGCACCAACACTTATACTTATTGCACTGCACTCACGAGCGCGGCAACGGCCCGATCATCCATGGAGTAATCTAAACCAATGAGGTTGTTATCGAGATACCCAAGTACACCTAATCCATGCGCGACAGGAGCCGAAGACTCGAATCCGCAGTCAAACGAACCTCATAAAAGTGTTTCCAAATGGCGTACAAAATCTTCGGTCCTCCTTGCTTGCCTTCTTGAAACGCGATATCGTTTTGCAGAGCCCATTTCCTTGCGTTGTTTGACCACACTCGACTAAATCTATGCGAAAAGGAGTCTACGATGATTTGCCACGCGGTGAAATTATATTTTTGAGGTGAAATGTCAGAATCTGCCCCCACCCCCATCCGACCCCTTGAACTTTATGTATCGTTGTCTCGTTTCAATTTTGGGATATGCAGGTTCCGGTACTTCTTTTTTGTGCTCAAAAAAAGTGAAATCAACAACTACGAGCCGCCGAAACTCGTCTGGGACTGAAATAACTTTTTGAACCAAATCACTTTCTGATGCGACGATTTTGTCTGTCCCCCAAAAATTTCACGTTCGGCGGAACCGCCCATATAGTCTCTTTTTAATTCGAGTTTCGGAAGCTTGAAAGATATCTGGACGAGTTCCAACTTTGCCAAAAGCAAACATGTCATCTAGCTTCTGTGCGAACTCATCGGTTCGTTTTTTGCGCTATCTATATTATAATGAAAAAGCAATGATATAATCGCAAACGATTACGGAAAACTGCTTTTCGACTTGAAACTGTCACGCTCGCGTCGTGGTTGATGGAATGATTATCCTGCTCCTTTTCCGTAAGCAAATGGACTTCTAACAGTTTGAGGAATTTCAAATTGTTTCATTCATGAGAATGATTCAGTAATACTGTATTTTGAAGTTTTTGTTTTGTCACTTAGAGAACTTTGTTATGTCGTGGTTGGGATGGTGGCATTGATATACTTTTTACATAATATCCGAAGAATGCCGAAAAAGGCGAATGAAATTCTACTATTTAATTTTTTGTTTTCAATTTCTTTTTTCCGTATCTACAGTACCGTTCAAAAGTTCCGATGGGTGGTCCCTCGAGTATTCTGACTTGCAACAGCGGTAAGTCGAATTCTATACGTTTTACGAACATTTGTAAAAGAGCATTTCAAAGGGCAGAAAAAATACTAATTCTTACTGGGTTTGGATGATTTTAATCGAATATTTTTGAAGGTCCTACACGCTGATGATAAAGTAGAAAATCCAAAAATTTTTTACTTTCATTGAGACACCTGCAGTTTTGATGCGAATTAAGATACGGCAATTCTGAAAAAAGCATCTTGTAGAGCGGGAAAAATTCTATGTGTAGCCATTTTTGATTAATTTTTACGTATCGCGTGTGAGAACGTGCAACCTTTCCAAATCCCCAAAATCATGGTTTTTCACGTTTTTCTGTGCACTTTGCGGTGATGAACAGTCATTTTGGGTATCTAGACAGCTTGTACGTTCTCACACGCGGTACGTAAAAAATAATCAAAAAATGGCTACACGTAGCATTTTTTCCACTCTACAAGATGCTTTCAGAATTGCCGTATCTTCATGCGCATTAAAACTGCAAGTGTCTCAATGAAAGTAAAAGTTTTTTAGATTTTCTATTTTTTTCATCGTCGTGTAAGATCTTCAAAAATATTGGATAAAAATCATCCAAACCCATTGACAGTGAGTATTTTTTCTGCTCTTTAAGATGCTTTTTTAAAAATTTCCGTCTAACGCATAGAATTCCACTCATCGCTGTTGCAAGTCAGGGTACTCGAGGGATCACCAATCGCGAACTTTTGAACGGTACTGTATGTGTAAAAATGTAAGGGAATATCAATTGCTGGAATATATTACTGAAACCTAAAATTCATTGCAAGAAAGATAAATCACAATAATTGAAATCTTGCATGTAGTTGTTCATAAACCACATGGGATAGATCCTAGGGAAGTTACTTTAGGGTTCTGATGCAAAATGACACCAAACGGGTGGAATTTACTTCTCTAATGCACCGTAGTTTCACTTTTTCATTGCTTCCACTTTTCTACCAGGAATGAAGGACCAAAACCATGCACAAGCAGTATATATCGATTAAAAGGTCGAGAATAGTTATGGCATAGTATTTGGTATGATAAAATATAGTTAGTTGAAGCAAAAATGATTAGCAGATGAACTATTATTCTACACCTAAAAAATTTTTTCGAGGTGGTAAAAAAAAACCAACTTCTCCCTCATTACGTACAAATAACTTTCTAGCGAAATTGATTTTCGATTGGAGTTGTATGTCGTTATATCACAACTTCATACCAGAAAAGATCAATTTTCAATTGATATTCCATATCAAGCTGATAAGAAGCGATCTCATCAGAAAGAATCACGGGCGATTAAATGAGCGCGTTTTTACCAATCTTCTGGAAAATGATATGTAATATTGTGGCATACATTGGGGCATGGCAATTCCATCATCAAGTTAGTCTGCTAGAAACGATCTCGTGAACGATAATGAGAGTATTGAAATGGGAGACACAATCTATTCAACATCAAGACTTCATGAAGTCACGTGTTTTGAAACAAAATTTACTCTACATTGCAAATTTCTTATGGAAAAGATAACACATTACCTGTTTAATTGGATGGCTCGATATGACAAATTCTTATTGCCGATGGATGACTCAAGAAGAAAACACAAAACGATGAGTAGAAGAAGAAAGAATCGAATTACAGACGTCCTTTTTGAGTTCACTAGAACAAATTATTATTTTTAATGAATTTTAGTGGTCTTATTTTTCGATGAAGAAATTGATGAATTGTCACGTAATTTTTTATGGAACACTAAGTATCCTAGACTAACCTGAAAGCATATAATGTATGAAATTCTCAAATACCTTAGATATTCAAAAACCTTTTTCTTCAAAATTCATTGAAAAAATATTCTGCAAATACTTTTGATATGGAACTCGTCATGTATCAAAATTACAATTAATTTGACATGGAGGACTTTTGTGTGTAACCTGAAAAACCAATTGAAAATTAATATAATTTTAGGAAGAATTTATGTTCTATAAATCATAAATATTCAATACTCACCATTAAATCGAATATGTCGATAATTTTGATCATGGAAAAAGGAGATATTATAAAAATTCACAAAACGTGTGACACGAAACGTAATATGTTGATATCAAAACATTCTGTTAATAAACAAATAGCAGACTGTTGTCGTGTCAACAAAACATAAGAACAACAGCGCCATCTAGGGTAATCAATATATTGATTTGTGGGTTTGAAAGAAATTGATAACATCAAAGACTGGTATTCATCGTCGGAAGTAAAGTTAACTAAGTATGAATTTGACATAGTCAAAAGTTTGTTGAGTGTAACTATATGTATGGAAAATAAACTTTACTCCCGACTATGAGCCCGAGTAAAATATATACGAATAAAATATAAGAATAAAATATTTTAGTGGGTTGAGAATTCGAAGTGAATGTTTTTCCGGAAATATTTGCTATTCACAAATTTGGAGGGTAATTTAACGATTTAAATGTAGGAGCTAAGAGTACACAGAAAAAGTGGTCTTTGGGCAATGATAGGAATGAGAATTGATGGTGAATAGAATTATATTCTATGAGTTTTCCTGCGAGAATCAGTGACGAATTTTACTGAGGGACCTCTCACTCAGAAAGGTCGAAATAATTGAAAATAAGGAGGTACGGAATTGGAATTTTGAATCTTTTTCCGATGGTACTCTTTTCGGTTCACCATGGACCAGAGAACTAATCATTGCAACGTAAAGAAGAAAAAAAATACATGAGAAATGACTTTTGTAATTGTTTGCTGAAGATTTTTAAGGTTGCGTGAAAGCTGGCACACGTTATTTGAAAGTTTCTACGGGGGTGATTATGTAAATTGGAATTGTGGGGGTTGGCGAGCGTAGCGAGCAGGGGGTACCCCCCTAGTATATATATATATATATTTTTTCACCTCACCATTGTCGAAATACAGATAAAAATTGGTTATGTGACTCGATTACACGTGCGGAATACATCCCAGTATCGAGATAACGAAGCACCGCTTCGGCATCTCGATACTGGGATGTTAAAGCATACATAATTCTTGAGCTCATCTTGCTGCAGCCCACACCTCATCCCGCGAGTATAATATATTCATACCCATGCGCGCCGATCGGAGAAGCTCCACAGGTAGCTACGCTTGACCGCAGCACTAATGATGGCTCATTTATTATTATGCGGGCCGACCAAACAAGTTTACCTTTGGATAGAGATGGTGCAGATTTATTCACAGTTAGCTGCGATCGGCCTCGGCTTCAATGATGGCTTATCCATTACAATGCAGGCGAGTGCAGCAGAGGCCGATCAAAGAAGTTTGCCCCATTATGATGTTCATCTTGGAGGAAAATGGTGCCGATTTGATGATTATTTTTCGAGTGAGTACAGTTTTAGTTGCGCTCTCGTGGTTATGTCGAAAAGTTCTCGATTTGGTACAGTAGTATTGAGAGAATAAATTTACATACCCATCATGGCTTCGAAAAAACAATGTATTCTGAATCATCTGCATATCCATGATGGCCGCTGACGAATAATGTATTCTACTCCGAATACTGAATTCAAGATTTTGATCTACCATTCACCGATAATCCAAAATTTTTCCAAACTTTTTCTATTCTGACAAATTGGTTATATGCTCATGATACTTGATGAATAATATGGATATATTACTTCATACACCGAATCGAAAATGTGTTTTTCTTAGGGTGATGATGATGATAATGATAATGATGATGCCCCATCATAAACATCATCGTCTTCAAGTAACTCGAATATATCCCTTTCACGCATGTCATACTGCGCCTCATCATTATCATCGTTGTCATCGTCAAGATTTGGATGTACATTGACCCGGCGCATCTCATCTTGCGCTTCAAGAATTGAAAATACTTGGTTCTTAATTATCAGTATTTCAAAAAATCCGGCATGACACGGACACTTTAATGCATAGGTTAATGAGGTGCCCCATGGCAAAAGTGATGGGATTTCCATCGTGAAACTGGATCTGCATCCAATAAAAGCATCAGTTTGCGGATAAAATGATCTATCTTCGTGTTCAAGGATGGTATACGAGACAGCCTGTGAAAATATTCGTAGAATGAGATACTACTTTAGTCGAAAATGATGACCGATTTTTTTTTTGTACTCACATGCCCCATTCTGCATCGAGTTTGATCGACAATCCATTCTCCCTCATATAAATGTTCAGTAACGGGGATGCTGTCGCGGACTCTTTGGTGATGATCAAAGCCCATTATTAAGCCTGGGCATACATATTCGCGACTGCCGATCTAACATGCAAAATTTCAGAATTAGCATCTCCTTCTTCCGTACTTTGAGGAATTATTCTGAAAAGAATTAAACGTACGAATCCACATCTAAAGCAGAATACCGGTGCGACCGTGTATCCTGAGAGCGGCATCAAAAAGATGCCACCACCACTTTCCCGGTTCAGCCCTACTTGCTCAATCAGGGATGGGTCCCTGTACATCGTTATGGTGAACTACTATATTTCGACCAAGTATTTTAATTACTGAAAGTGCATCACCTAATGTGGAGCAATCAACTCACCTATAAGCATTCTACGCATGATATTCGCTCTTCTAAACTTGTGTCTTCGACTTTGCCCCAGCTATACTCTGAAGTGATATGGTATTGCAATTGCTCTCTCCAAGACTCATCCCTGTTACGCCCAGTAGTACGTGCATATAAGATCCAGCGACCTAGTGAACGTAAGTCACCTTCTGTCAAACCGTGATGACGTGGTAGCCCCATTCTACCAATATCTGGAATGGAAGCACACTTAATTACTCTTTTTCACTTTTTTGCAATTTAAACACTTTCACAAACACTCACATTCATAAGCGTATGCAATACGTTGTCGCAATGGTAAAACCATTCTTAAACGATGTTCGCTCACCGTGTGGATATAGGATACTGACGAGATCTAGTACAGCCGCCGTCGGATGGACCAACGTGCATACCTTCAAACTAGACCTCGGCATTTCAAGCATATGGAAATTATCCCAGATGCTCGAATCGTATCGCGATGGAATCGGCTCCCATAGTCCACACACCACCAATGACTGATTGAATTGTATTAACAAACAAGACAAAAGTGATGTATTGGAGCTGGTCGCTTTGAATATCTTTTCTTGGTCTTTTCAGCAGTCGAATATACCTGAAAGCGATCGAGCTCACCATGCGACGGAAGCTTTTTCTCTCTGGGCAGCAAAATTTCTCTCTCTTCTTTCTGCTCACCTCGGAAACTCTCATTCCTCGATGCAAACTGTGGCCTATCTCATCATGGTTTGGAACGAACAATAAATGAGTATTTTCACATTGGTCGAGCCAGATCATGTAAGAGATTTGCTGCAGACGAATTTTAGGAATTTAACAGATGACTTTTCCTCCTCTTGCTGTGATTCGGGACTACCTCTTTCTATGCTCACTAAGTGCATTTAATAAACCATGAAAATTACATGCCCAGAGTGAACAAGGTAAGAAGAAGCTCTCCTCTTTCTCTCATATCTTCTGGCTGATCTCTCTAGATTCCTGACTCAATAGATATACTGGTCGAAGAAATGTGAGCGAGAGTAGTTTTTTTATTGGAAGTGCAATGTTCACAGCCAGTGTACTCGCATCTTCTCTCGTTGATTTGTTGCGTCCCTTTGATCCATCATTCAGCCTTTTCATTTTTTTGTAACAGTGAAAAAGCTGATTAATGGACTAGACGGATCATGACCGGCTTTATTGAATTACTGTCATATACATGAGATAGTAACTTTTCATCAATTATGACTAGAATAACACTCGGATATACATGATATGATGAATCATTGATACATATTTTACCCTCTACCACCAACACCATGAATATGTCGAATTTGTAAATATCCAACACTCATTATGGACATATTTATCGTTCTCTTCTCATTTTTATTTTGATGTTATATAAAATGTCGTCTAAGCAATTGGCTATGACGCTACATTCTGACATATTGTTTCTATGACTATCATTCAAGAACTTTATGACTTGCATTTTATCGTCGAGATTGATTTTTTCATCTCTCGCACTCTTTTCCAAGAATTTTCTGAGAGATTTGAATGTTCTGGACAGATTCAAATCTAATTCTATGTATTCACTAACTCTTGACTCGATGAAACTGTCCATCGCAGTTAAATTCAGGAAATTTCCCAAAGTAGAGTAAATCTCACAGTTTTCATGAGCTAACGTTATTCTTTCATAGTACATTCTTTTCTCAAAATACATAGTAATGTTCGACCCAATAATATGACCCGACAATAATTTTTGCCTACAGTCTTTATCATTCTTGAGGCTCAGCAAATTTTCTTCCCATGTCATTCTGCTTAAGGCGAGGGGATAGGGCTGCGCCATATTGGATTTTTTAGGGATAATCACCCGTAATCCGTTCGGAGAATAACTCAAATTATAATAAACCAAATAACCTGAAATTTGATATGGGCGTATAAAATGCCTGTCCGAAGAGCGCATTGTGGCCAAAAGTCATATTCTATGCTGGGAAAATGTTTTTCCAAATTGTGATCTTGATGTCGTCTGCTACAATGAGGGCACCCTACCCCGAAATTGTTTGTATGCGACGCGATCACACAATTTATCGGGGTTTTCGCGACGATGCGCTCTTCTTTTGGATCTGAAGATTATGATGAATGCGTCCTTTGGACGCAACTCCTCGTAAAACTTGAGATAAATCCCGAACGGCAGCGAATGCGACGTTACCGGAGTGGTTTGCGACGAGTTCTATATGGGTGGCCAGCCTGCTACGCGAGAGTCAGCGTGCTGAACGGTACGGTGGTTTGTGTACATTCGTGAGCATCAAATTCTTCTGCTACCTGCTTGCGGTCATGTCAGAATTCACGGCCCTATTTTCGAACGATTTCGAATGAAAATACTTACAAGCCTTTGGTGATTAGGTTATTGTCGTGGTTTCAGCCGACTCACGACACGTTGTACGTTTTTATCAGAAAATGTGGCCTTAGGACTATTGGTGTGGAGCTGTTGGTGGGATGTGACAGAACGACTGATGCAAATTTATGCGGTGCAACCATAGACATACGTTTGCGTTGTTGCTAAAACTTATATGTTAGATGACAAGCATCAGTCACGACGAGAATGTTACCAAATTCTTCCCCAAACTTTGACCAATGGAGCTGCCAGTCGAATAATCAAAGTGTCCATTTATTGAAAAAAATCAAGGTAAGAAATGATTGCTTTGGAACGCTGACACTCAACACTGGAACATCAACACTTGCTTACAAAACCTGTGATTTGTATAGCAAAGACTATATTCTTTCAGCCTCTGAGTATCCTCTCTGATCATTGTAACCATTTTATCCAAAGTTCCAGTTTCTTAATCCTAAAATGTTTGGTCAAAATGGCGCATCTGGGTCATTCTGAGAGATGAAATTAATCTTGGAATATGGAATTTGAGTTTCAACCCTGTCAGCTAAGATCCCTACATTCTAGAGGGATGAATCCATGCTCAATGATCTGAATCCGTTGACATTTGGTCGAGTTCTAAAGTTTTTGTGACCAAAGGTTAGAAACTTATATTATAATTTCCATTCTACTCAAGATGTATTGGAACAATACAGGATATCATTGCTTTGTTGTAGCCTCAAAACCATTTCTGATCATTCTAATTATTCTATCCAAGGTTCCAGTTTTGATATACTAGAAAACTTGGTCAAAATGGCGCATCCGGGTCAATTTGAGTGATCAAGTCAATCATGGAATATTGAATTGAAGTTCAAATCATGCCTACTAAGATCCTTGTATTCTAGAGGGGTGATTTTATATTCAATTATTTGAATCTGTTGGAATTTGGTTGAGTTCTCAAGTTTTTGCGACCTCAAGTTAGGAAGCTTGATTGTGAATTTCGTTGTACCCAGCATGAATTTGGAAAATACAGAACATAATTGTTTTTTTGGAGCCTCTAAACCATTTCTGATGATTCATGTTTTTCTATTCAAGGTTCCAATTTCAATTTTCCAAAATATCTGGTCAAAATGGCGCATCCAAGTCATTTTGAGTGATGATGTCAATTTTAGAATATTGAAAGGAAGTTTCAACCACATTTGCCAAGATCTCTGTATATCAGAGGGATGATTTCATGTCCAGTTATCTAAATCCGTTAAAATTTGGTTGAGTTCTGAAGTTTTTGTGATCAAAAATTAGAAAGTTATATTGTAAATTTCATTGCCCTCAAGATGTATTGATGGAATACAGAGTGTGAATGTCTTATTTGGGCCTCTAGAACATTCCTGATTATTCAGACCATTTTATTCAAAGTTTCAGTTTCAATATCCTAGAATACTTGGTCAAAATGGCGCATCCGGGTCATTTTGAGTGATAAAGTCAATCTTGGAATATTGAATTGAAGTTTTAACCATGTCTAACAAGATCCCTGTATTTCAGAGGGATGATTTGATGTTCAGTTATCTAAATCAGTTGAAATTTGGTTGAGTTCTGAAATTTTTTGTGACCAAAAATTAGAAAGTTATATTGTAAATTTCATTGTCCCCAAGATGTATTGATGGAATACAGAGTGTGAATGTTTTATTTGGGCCTCTAGAACATTCCTGATCATTCAGACCATTTTATTCAAAGTTTCAGTTTCAATATCCTAGAATACTTGGTCGAAATGGCGCAGCCTGGTCATTTTGAGTGATAAAGTCAATCTTGGAATATTGAATTGAAGTTTTAACCATGTCTAACAAGATCCCTGTATTCCAGAGGGATGATTTCATGTTCAGCTACTAAAATCAGTTGAAATTTGGTTGAGTTCTGAAATTTTTTGTGACCAAAAATTAGAAAGTTATATTGTAAATTTCAATGTCATCAAGATGTATTGATGGAATACAGAGTGTGATAGTTTTGTTTGGGCCTCTAAAACATTCCTGGTCATTCAGACCATTTTATTCAAAGTTTCAGTTTCAATATCCTAGAATACTTGGTCAAAATGGCGCATCCAGGTCATTTTGAGTGATGAAGTCAATCTTGGAATATTGAGTGGAAGTTTCAACCACGTCTGCCAAGATCCCTGTATTTCAGAGGGATCATTTCATGTTCAGTTATCTGAATTAGTTGAGATTTGGTTGAGTTCTGAAATTTTTGTGACCAAAATTTAGAAAGTTATATTGTAAATTTCATTGTCATCATGATGTATTGATGGAATACAGAGTGTGATAGTTTTGTTTGGGCCTCTAAAAGCATTCCTGATCATTCTGACCATTTCATTCAAAGTTTCAGTTTCAATATCCTAGAATATTTGGTCAAAATGGCGTATCCGGGTCATTTTGAGAGATAAAGTCAATCTTGGAATATTGAATTGAATTTGAAATTATGTCTGCTAAGATCCCTATATCTCAGAGGGATGAGTCCATGTTCAAATTTGGGGTTCGGTTGAGAATTGATGAGTTTGTGTAACTATTTTCATGATCTGAAACTGACGTATTGAACACAAAGTTTCATAACTGCACGAAAGATTGGTTATTCCATGAACAGAATTTTTTGAGATTCCTGGTCTTTGGGAGTCAGTCTCAAACCCATCAGGATATCTGAATGATTTGAAAACAAATCCACTGCACTCATACATTCTGCCTGTAACCTAGAAATACAGGCCAATGAAACCGAGTCTATTCATGAGAGTTCAGGATACTTTTTGATGTTGAGCCATCGCTAAGCAAGACTACAGTTTGAGAGTCTTGATTCATTATCTCCATTCAGCCGCATACATGCACATGGATGTTGTATTGCATGTATGCACCTTATCATAAATATGTGTTATCAGAGATTCTTTCACATACATACATATACATACATCTGCAAATACACAGATTCAACAGGAAGAAGTATATACGTGGCCACCCCCGCTGATCACGCAAGTTTGAAATCTCAGAGACTTGGTGACATCAGGGGTGCCACCATGTCACTAGGGCCGATTCAATATGGCGCGGCCCTATCCCCTCGCCTTAATGTTAACCTTTTTCAACCACTTCTCAAGTTTATCTCCAATGAGGAATCTTTTTCATTTATCAGCATTCGAACTTCGACTCGAATAGTTTGCGACAAGCTCTCATCAGCTCACTAACATGCTTCATCTCCTTTTTGCTATGAAATTGGACAGAATAAAGAAGCAATATTAGACTCGAGTTTATGTCCATGAGCATACTTGCTCTTTCTATCAAGTTTATGAGCAAAAATATGATTTACCTCGTTTTGATCGTGATACTCGATGATTTTTCAATGTTATACGTCTCTCGTTCCTCATCCTCATACTTGGAAGTATAGTCATCCTCCTCCTCTTCGTTGGAACCAGCGCTGTCGGTCATAGATCCCCTCGGTGATTGCGTTGGTGGTGTAGGAATATCCGAGAACGACAATCTCCTCTTTCTGGATACTGTGTTGGTGTTGGGTGCGCTCACGTTTGTTATGGGCAGAACATGGGCGAGTGATGGTGGTAATGATCCTTGATTTTGCGTTGATTCGAGGTTTATGAAATTTTGGTCTTTTGAAGACATAGCCATACTGCTGCCTTCATTGCCTTGCGAAAAATGTGACAAAGGCACGGCCAGTGGACAGGGTGGTATATATGTTTTTATATCACCACCTGTCGCCGCAGGAATCCAACAACCCGAATCCATAACTTTATTCTTGCTTTGGCGATGTTCCTGGATCGATAGTCACTCGCTCTTCTCCTTCTTCTCCCCCCTCCTCCTCCTTCTCACTATCACTCGATTCAGATTCCTCGTCTACAGTGTCGTAGAACTTGATTCTATTATATTTCCCGATCGGACTGTATCTACAATGCGTTGTGCCACCTTTCTTATTGAGCTTACGCAAGTAATGTTCTTTATCTTCGGATATCGATTCTAAAGGACACTTGGGCGCGTACACTGTAAATTTCTCCTTTTTTTTACTAGTCGGATCGCACAGGGTTAGGGCGAGACTATCGCCCCAGCCACTATCAATGATCTTCCCCTGAAGAACGCGATATCGAATTTTTGTGCTAAGGGTATTGAGTTTTACCGTGGGCGCGAATTTACCCGCCCGATTCACTCTTTGCCACGACATCGCGATTTATGTGAAAGGTATTCTCGCGATCTTATATATGAACAAGGTGACACTGGTCAGTGGGGAGAATCTGATCAGATCATAAGGTGGGGGATGATCGACGTCCTGGGATGCTTTGTGACGTGCTAACGCTTTATATTTTGCAATGTAAAACAATCACTCAGACTTGCACATAATTTCCAAGCTCGGATATTCAAATTCGACAGAAGGATGCATCCGTGCACATCTTTTCTGTTGGGAATAATCACATGCTCGATGAGACGCATTGGCCCCAATGTATTATTTTACTTGCTGAATGGGAGCGTTGCACATTTTTTCTTCTCCTGGGTAGGATAATGTATTTCATTTGTGTCGAGCAAGGAAAAATTATATGAAAATGGATTGACAAATCATTGGATACGAAAATTTATGCAGTCAAAATTTGATGCATGTGATATTTAGATTAGATTCGTTTTACTAACCCAAGAATTTTGAGTTTCCGATAAACCGAGCCATTTGACGAGATATTGATCCCCCTTCTGTTTTAAGATCTTCTCGACAAGATACACGCTCGGATCTTTTACGTGAGCCAATTCTTGCTGATAGAATGCTCCTGCTATTCGCTCATCATCGCTATCTTGAAGTAAATAAGTCACAGGATCTGTATCTTGAACTCTAACTATCTTGAATATTTCTGTGCCCCAACGGCCTGTGTAAGATTTATCGAATACTGATTTATTTTTGGATACTCTCACATCATCACCTACTTTGAATTTGTGCTTCCCAGCGGTATTTCTTCGACAATACACTGTTGACAGGAGCTTTGAGATGATATTTTTCTGTTCCCGAGATTTTTCCCAGACCTTGACGGGTTCCATACCAATAGTTCGATGAATTGTATGGTAATTATATTCGTCCAGCAAGCCTGGTAGTACATCGATCCATTTGTAAGAACCACGTAGGGCAAAAACTTTGAACAATTTTTCCTTCAAAGTCCTAATCATTCTCTCCGCGATACACGCCTTAGTCACACTGTACGTGTAATAAAAGTTGATACTGTGTTTCTCGACAAGAGCCAGGAAAGTCTGGTTGTGGAATTCTCGGCCTTTGTCGGCTTGCAAATTCTTGGGCACGTGATTTGCTCTTTTGAGAATATTTTCGAAGGCTCTCGTAACATCTGGACCAGACTTGCTTTTTACAGCTTCCCCCCAAGAGAATTTGGAGAATGCGTCTACAACAACCAGTATATATTTGTAATTCTTATTGAGTTTTGCATACTGTATCATGACCGCCAGATCCATGTGCCACAAGTCATTAACATTCCTTACTTCGACTCGTCGACGAGAATAATTGAGTAGAGCTGGCGCATATAATTCTCGAACAAGTTGGATCTTCTCCCGACTGTATTTATTCATTTTTTTTCAGCTCTCGATTCTGCCACTGTTGTAACTCGAGTATAATCGCTTGATTTTCTTTGAGCTGTTGCATCGCTATTTGAATACCATTTCTCAGATTCGTATACCTTTTTTCATGATCCGAGTCTCTCTCTCTCGAAAGTTTGCATCAGTCTCGCTCACAAAATTTTGGAATCTATCTCGCAAACTATTCACCTCCACTTCGATTTCTCCGAGTTCCAATCTCTGATTCGTCAAAGCTGTCTCGTTGAAAATCCCAACACCCGCCCCTGTGGACCTTCCAAACTTATCTATATTCATCGTGTTACTGACATTAATCGGATGAGTTTCGTCTTTTATACCCACCTCGTGAGATTGGTAGAATGTGATAAAAAAAGTGGGGGTTTCAATCCATAAAGTACACATATCTCTCTTTTGAGTGATTTATTGAACTGCCTTTGACACCATATTATACTTAAGATATGCCATAAACGGTACACCTCTCAAAGCACACTTGTATTGAGTGTTATCATGATAAGGGCAATCTGAATATTCGTAATCGTCGCTATAATAATCCATCAAGGTAAAATCACGCTCGGTGTATATATTCCTCATAATAAACTTTGGGTTATTCACATAGAATATTGGCAGAATAGTCTGTAGCCAGCGCTTTTTTTCTTCTGAAGAGACGTAAACGCATGTTGCTCTATTTGTTAACCAAGCCTCTTCACAGATTCTTCCAATCAGTTTATTTCTCGAGAACCAAGGTTTATTTCCTTTGCTCCATTTCAAATTATGCTCATAATTGGTTGCGTATCGCGCCCTCCGAGAATCCCTCCATGACAAGTCTGCGAATTTGAAAGGTGGATCGAATAAATAGTGAGCCAATCCAGTTTCATCTCCATCACGATAGCGAGCATAATTGAGTATAGCAGCTTCCTTCACTATGAAAGTTTTGCCACCGACGACAAATCCCTCGAAATCGATGAAAATGATGTTTAGTTCGATGTCAATCTGTTGATCTGTGTGTGCTATAAATAGCGGGGATTCTGGGTTGCCAAACCGATCGAGAGATATCTCGTTCCCTTCTTCTTCTTCTGATTCCTCTCCTTCTTCATGCTCCTGAATGATACAAATTCAGACCGATTCAAATTACTTTGTGCACAATATTGGTCATCGGACTATACTCTATGATTTTATCGTATAGAATCAAGCAGTAAGCGCATGTATCCTTGGGTATATTCCCAGTGCAATTAAATTCCAATCGAATATCTACTACAGCATTCTTGAGGGACTCGACCTGGCGCGAGCAATCAATCACGACGAAGGGATAATTTCTCTCGAAATCGTTCCTTTTGAATAAGATCACATCATCCGCGGTCTTATAGAAAGATCTCCGGAATGATTTGTACATCTGGTATAGAAGAGAAGTATTTTTTCCCGATGTCCAATCGATATTCATCGATTCGTATGGGTAGATTTCCGAATTCAAAAAAAGTTCCACGTTTGAAATTTTGCAATGGTCAAAGCGCATTGCGTACGATTTTTTATTATTCCTGCGCAGAGTCTGTAGAGCCAGTATCACGTATCTCGGTTTCTCCAACTGATTTGTGGATTTTACTGCCCACACTTGCTTGTCAGTCTCTTGCAACATTGGACACTCGATCAAGTCCCAAGATCTAAAGTGAATCGGTACAAACGCATTTCTTTCCACAATTTTAAGCATATTTAATTTGACTATATCATTAAGAATGACATGTGGAACACACCACTGTACTCGAGTCAACTTCACGACAGGATTGCAATTGTCTTTTGTGACAACAAAACAATTATTGTCCGATTTGGCTCTAATCATGATCAATCCATGCTTCGCGTGGATGATTATTTTCCTGTAATCTTCGCAAAACCCCAAGAGTCTGTGCAAAGGTAGGCAAAAATTGAACTCGTGACCCGGATCTATGGTCAAATTATTCGAATCCCACCCTTCACTCGACGCAGAAGCTTCTTCTTGAGGTGATAGTGACAAGTAATACTTGAGAGTTGACGTTATACCAACATTTTTTATTCCATCAATTTCTACGCCATCGAGTTCATAGCGGATTTCGTCGAATAAATACGAGACAAAATTATTGACAGCCACAATGTGGTCTTCATTTTCGAAATCTATTGTGCCTTCGATGTAAAGATAGCTTTGACTTGGCAATAAGTATAAATCGTTTGAATTTATAACGATCCTGATTTCGTCATTCAAATTCAGATTCATCAAATTGTAAGGTGAATAGAATCTTACGTCTCTCTTTGTGATGCTCTCATCCATTTGAGGTCGAGTGAGAATATCAAGTGGATTCCCCACGATTGCCATTGCTGCCATATTCGCGAACTCTGAAACCAAGCGATCGCAAAAAAGATACGTTGCGTTGACTAAGAACGTCACTTTTTCTTAGGCACGAGATGGGTTTGGCTCTTGGTAGAACTCGTTTGCGAATGAGAGCTTGAGGTGAGTAAGCTGTATTATATATGATCATTCCCTCCTCTTTTTCCTCAAATGAACGTTCAGTGTAATTTCTTCCCCGCGAAAATTCGCAATGCCCCCTTTCAGATCACAGATTGATATAACGATATTCTGTATTGTGCTAGCTCGAATCGGAAGGTATATCACGGAAGAGGGGACTATAGTTATTTTATAGCCCACGGGTACCGACGGTGAAAACGTGAAAAGTGTGTGGCTCTCCTTCCCGTTCAAGTATGAACCTGTGACTATATTACAGTCAACTCGAATAACATTAGTTTTGATGATATTTACTGGATAAGTGGACTCATGCCACTGCATCGATTTTAAAATCACACCAGATTCAGATTTCTTACGAAATCCGAGTAAGGCTCCTATGTTATTTGGCTTGGAGAAATCAATGTCAAAATGACTGAACAATTCGGTTTTTAATGTATTTCTATTCCCCCTGATCGCTATCGGGTATTTTTCTTCTCTGTTTGCGAGTTTCTCGTTCGCGCTAACCACCACAACACCGGCCCGTAGAGAGATAGCTGAACGCAAGTACTCTTCAAGATCGGTCAGTTCATACGAACCGACTGGAATCTCCAACACTTGTCCGTTTCCGTAATAAAATTTGTTGTTAGTCGCGTCAATGTTTGGAATAGTGTTGAATGTGCTGAAATTGATTAGACCCAATTCGTAGCTTTGTCCGTTTTCTATAGCTGGATAGAGAGTGTGCTCGAGGATCGACGAATGACCCGATAACATGAAAGTAAGACATGACTGATTCCTGTGGAGCGCTGCTGTTATACTTAAACATTCTCGCGGATTTTGACTCGGATGTTCAGAGGCAGTTCAATTATGCATTCGAGCCCCTCTCTGAACATGGTCATGATTAACATTGGACACTCAAATATATTTATACATTTCCTTTGAGAAATTTTAGACATAATTGCCCACAGTTACTCTGTCGATAGGTTTGTTCTTGACTTCGATTGTAAACTATCCGGGAATTGGGATCGCTCTTCTTGAAATATTGAATCAATTCGCGACACGGTTTCAAATTTCCAAACGAGTCATAGTAGGAAATGTGGTTGCCTCGTTTTTTCACTGCCACCAAATGAGTACCCCTACCATTCCCGCATAGATTAACGATAAAATTCTCGTTGAATCTCGCAGGTGGTTTGGGCAAACTTGTGCGCGTAAAAACCCCTCTGAAATGTGGAATATTTTTTGCTGCCGCCATAATTTCACGGCCACTCATTCCCATCACTTTCGCCCTCTTTTTTTTCCCCCGCTGATCGACTTTTTTTTCAATCCACCCCCCTCCTGTGCGGATTCAAATATAGTCCTTTGCCTTCGAGAGCTTTGTTATGCCTAATCATTTCGGCTAGTTGTTTGCGATTTGTGCGAACAGTGCTCACCGATTTTGCAATATTGGCAGCCCCACCAGCTAATGAACCCAACGCTCCAATCGCAGCGAGTGCAGGTACAAGAAAGCCTCCACGTTCAGCAAGCAACAGTTCGCGCAGGGGTTGCTTGCGCGGGGTCTTACTCTTTCTTCCTCTCTTGACCTTTTTCCTCTTACCAATCCCCATGCCAAATTTTCTCTTAGCTCTCATCGCACAAGCTACACCAGAAGCTGCAAATTTTTCGAGAAAAGGGGTGCTTCTGTTTGCGGCACGTTTTTCGGCAGCGATTTGAAGTTCTAAATCAGCTTCGTGACGTTTTGCAAGATCTTTTTCACGATGATAGGCTATGTCGTGGATCTTGCACGCGTCGTCTAGGGGATTTATACCCTTGTCACCACGATCTAACCTAGTCTGGAGCTTGGTCCCAGGTCCACAGTAATTATAAGACGGCGAATGAAGCTCGAACGGTAGATTATTAATGATTCGATTGATGAACCCTCTGCCTCGAATTGATGACATTGACACTATACATGTCACCGGTTGGGAACACAACGAAAGACTGGAGAGCAAGCGCGTTGAAATAAAGTATTTATAGACCCTGACGAGTTCAAACATGCATAGTCGGGGTCGAAATCTCTTGCGACCATGAAATTCGTCAAGCAGAGTGACGCTCACTCCATTCCAAATGATTTAATTTTGGCAGAGGGAGAATCGGAGAAGAGCAAACGTCATGGAAAGCTTTTACCTAGTGCGATTCGTTGTTTAATTATCGGTTCATCTGGGAGTGGTAAGACTAATCTACTTCTGAATCTCATCATCAACCCAAATGGACTCACATTTGATAACGTGTACATATATTCCAAGTCACTCCATCAGCCAAAATATCAGTACTTGGAAAAAGTGATGAACAATTTAGTTGATGATGGGATAAATTACTTCACGTTCACAAATAATACGGAGATAATCCAGCCTAACGAGGCCCAACCAGATTCCATTTTCATTTTCGATGACGTCTCTTGTCAGAACCAACACATTGTGGCATCGTTTTTCTCTATAGGTAGACATGCAAAAGTGGATTCTTTCTACTTGTCTCAGTCTTATGCATGCATAGCAAAACTTCTGATACGAGACAACGCCAACTTGCTGATGATTTTCAACCAAGATGAGGGGAATCTAAAACATATATATCGAAACCATGTGAACTCAGATATGAATTTTAATGAGTTCAAAAAAATATGCTCAGCATGTTGGAATGACAAGAATGGATTCCTCACAATTGTCAAAGATGATCCACTGGATAAAGGGCGATATCGTCGAGGTATTAATGAGTTCATCATCATTTGAGATAGTCAGTTGCGCATGAAACGCCATTATGGTCAGAGTGAAAAGCATCCCCGTCAAGCGCGTGATACGGAAGCAAGACAAAAGAAGAAAGAAGAAGAAGAAGAATGTGCGCAAAAAAGGACTTTGCTCGGAGAATGATATTGTGAAACGAGAAATTGCTAAAACGAGCGAAATTATTCGGAAAAAACATCGAGCTTTCAAGACTGGAAAGATCGAACATCGTACTGAGAATGTCGAAAATTTGGCACCTCTTGTTGAACCGTTGGAGAGACTTGTCGTCAATACTCGAGCGCTGAGTCAGCTTGGCGACGACGTAAAATTGAAGAAAGAGGAATCTCAAAAAAAAGGGTCGTTCAATGCTGACAGTTCTCATGACGATATCTACGATAACAATGATGATGACTACGAAAAAGTGACGGAATCTTCGCGAAACCAAATTAAAGTTCGCGAATCACTCCCTCCAAGTGCGCGCGTCGGACATTCTTCATTAGCTCAAAGAGATTTGAATAAGTCATCAAGATTTGGCGGGGCACGCAATCATGACAACAACAGAAATTCTCGCGAATCGATTCAACATTCTTCGCCATTGGGTCAAAGTTCTTCGTTAAGCATACCTTCAACTCCTCAAGACTTGCAAGACTCTAGCGTTCTGGAAAAATCGATGCAAGAAGTTGTTGACAACCCGCATGAGTGGAACCAATATCTCAATTACTCTCATCAAAACTTGGGAGCTTTGTCACATAATTATATGACCGAATTCTTCACAAAAAGTACGCAGATAGATGGGGTGTACGGTCCTTTCTATGATAGGGATACCTTAAAGCTTGTTTGCATGAATCTCGATTTTGGGAAGGGTAATGATAAGATCTTGCTCAATGATAACATTGCTATCCAAGGAACTCGCGGGCTATTCGAATTAATATTCAAATCACAGCCCAGAAACTACACCTCGCACGATCTCATGCAATATAAGAGGATTTTGGAGGCAACGTCAGCGCATCGAATCGGGAATGATCCAGGCAGTAGGGTTAAGAGTAACAGAGGTTCAAAGTACAAAGATATTATCCAACCGTTGCTGAAAACATCTGATGCAGCAAACCAATCGGGGGAAGGATTGAGAGTTTTGGTGGGAAAAGTTCGGGAGAACGATTCAATGTTACTGCACGATGATACCACTCCTCCGGCTGATTATGTGTACTGGAATGACGTTAATGAGCTTGTCCAGAGATTAGAATTGCTGATTAGATCTACAGCAGCAGGCAATACAAGTTTAGAGAACGAAATATTGAATATAATCGAGGAGTTGAAAGAGGGGGGGGGGGTACATAGTATGAATTTGTTGAATTTCTTCGAACCTTGGTATTATTCATTTGAGATTGTGAGAAGGTGGGCCTATCCATAAAACCAAGTGAAGATGATTGCGAGTGCGATAAAAAAACAATTTGTTCAATCTGGATCATCATCGAAACATGGTGACAAGATGGAGGATGAGGGGAAAATACTTGATGCAATGATTGGTAAGTCATCGATCTAGACGTGCTACAGTATCGGATGGTGAATATATGTCTAACCAAATTATTTTTCCTCTCTTTCCTCAGCGGATTTCAAAGATAAGAAAGCGTATTACGCCAGAGCAATGGATGAGCACGAAAAATTCAAAACTGAATTTGAATCGTTCACCAATGGCATTGTATCAAAAATGCAAAACATTGAGAAGCAGAACTAGGATCGCGAGAAGAGAATGGATAGCTTTTATTTGAAATTCAAGAAAAATGAAGGCTTGTTACAAGATGCAAAGGATAAACTGATGCAAGCTGAAGTCGATAATTTATTCTACAAGAATCAAGTGAACGATTCTGTGAAACTGTTCACTGATCATGCTAAAATTTCTGGGGAGAAATTTTCAAAGATTGATGACAGAATTGAAGAATTGGAGAAGAAGACGGTGTACTTCATGGAACAGTATGGAAAAATTTCCAAGATTTGTGCAACAACTGTTTCAGATTTCAAAAATCTCAAGGATTACATACAGGTCGAGTTGAATGGAATTCATCGTATCGTTGCAGGTCACCTCACTGCAGAAATAATTGGGCTGAAACAAAAGACCAATGGTTTGGTCGAGAGATTGGATCGTGATATTGCCCATATGGATTTCAAATACAACAACACTCGAGCTTACATGGACGAATTGATTGATAGACAGGCCAAGATAATTAGCAACATCACCGAGACCAAAAACGAGTTAGAAGTGAAGGACAGTACGATGAATGGTATCCTGGATACGTTCAAGGATCAATTGAAATCATTTGGAAAGACCATTGAATCGCTTCAAGATGAAATCAAGAAGGAGCCTCAAAATAATCAGAGCCTCGAAAGAAAAATTGATGATAACAGGAGAATAATCCGCGATGCTCTTGAGAAATTTTTAAAATTGGATGCAAATATCCAAAAACATTTGAAAAATTGAGATAATATCTTTTTGTGTAACTATAATCATATGATCAATAAAACTTGGTACTACTTCTAAAAAAAAAAATGTTTCAAGTCATTATTTCCCTTGAAAGAGAGAATGGTGCTCGACGCTTTTAATTGGTGGGTGGGTTTCTCATCAATGAATCAATGCATAACTATTCAACTCTCCTTTATTTTCATGACAATTCTGAACGAAAGTCTCCATGAGCGAAAGTATTGATGTGATCATTGCATGTCACGCGTTTATCGTCAAATGGGTTTATAGCCAATTCTCTCTCACTAGTAGTGAACAAATGGTGATTTTTCGACACTATATTTTTTTGGTCGCAGTACAAGTACTCTCTCTCAAATAGGCAACGTTTGTAGTCTTGAAAGCTGATTTTGTTCCTCAGCACGCTTCTCTTTATTCCTTTTCCCACATTTTTCTCTTCTTCATCGTCCATCAGAATACTGTACGATTTCGATCCGATAAAAACTGCTTCTCGAATAATTCTGGGTCCATACTCGACTCTCATCAATCCTAGAACTCGTTTATTCTGCGGAATGATCCCAAACTCGTTGTCGATTGGGAAATTACTTGTATCAAACCTTTCGCTATTAGTTTTTACAATTTCAGCGTAAAAATCGCAAGAATCTAGCTTCAGGATCAGAGAGTCGGTGTCAGTATAGCAGAGCTTGCAATTTTCGGGATAATCTTTGAATTTTTCTCTCATGAATCCGTAATAAAACTCATACATCAAATATTTTGAAAGATCGAGAATGGTTTGGCCAGCATATAATGGCTTAGTCATGTGTATGCTAGTTTGAGATAGCTCTATAGAAACCAATTTTTTATCAAAGATCGTCATTCTCTTTAATTGTGGAAGCGAGACATAAGACTCAACCCCATATCTACCTTTCCAACGTCTAACTAATTTCAAATTCATTCTATTGAGAATATTCTCCATGCACTTACCGAATACTGCATTATTCATTAGTTTAAACATATTAGCAGAGAAGGGGTCGGTGCTTTGCTGCCTCAAACGAGTGTTTAAATGGATGTAACTAGCCAACCAATCTTTCTGATCAAATTTCAGTATACGCTTGATTTTCGCGCGCAATCCTGCCTTGATTGCTTGCTTCAGAACGCGATAATGTAAGATGTAGTCTCGTTTATCGTAAAGAGTAGCCATGAGCTTCTCATTGTCGTTTACACTATTCGCAGGCACAAGTTTCTCGCAACAGTAAGGGAAACTGGCGTGTATTTCGTGGAGCTCCTTAGGATAGACGAGATCCACCTCCAAAATATATCCTACATCCGACTCATCATCGATGGATAACACATCAAATTCCGACACATCCTCGACCCACTCAAAATTCTGATATGGTAATTTGCAACACATACTCCTTCCGTAAAGGTTATTGACGTCAAGGTACGCGATTGTTCAGGTTGGCTGAGACGGATCGTGATCTTTCATATATTTATTATTAGCCTTAGCGTAATGCAAAGAAGCTTGACTAAGCCCCCCTCTAATACCTGCCTCGAAGAAAAGTATCATATCTATATCGGTTAATGTTACACCCGTTTTCGAAAGCATGACATCCATTGCGTAGCTTGGAAGTGTGCAATAATGAGCGGGGTCCAAAGAATAGTTTTCTCGGCAGTTTTGTCGAAAGTTTCCGAAAATATCGCTCAAGAGGCACACATCTATCTTCAAATACAAATCAGAATACTCCCCCAAATTTTGACAGTCAAATGTATTCCACACTTGACAAGCATGCGCGTAATCGGTCTCGGATATATCTGTATCCGTCAAAATATTGAAGAATTCGTCTCGTTCGGGCATATTTCTCTCCTTCAATCGCGAGAGGCTATTGACATGATCGTAGGGGAAAAACGATTTTTTCTCAACAAGTTTGAACACTTCCTGACCCGTCATATTTTTTTTCATGGAAATTGCATCAACTGATCGCAAAAATTACTGTACAGAATTTTTTTGCGATGAGACGGTAAGTAGCTCCCCAATGTCTCAAGCTTTTCGTTCAGGAATTTTATCGAATCTATGAAAGACAGACGTATCCGAGTTCCAGGTATCATTTTGAAAAAGCAGATGTAATTTTCTGTATTGCGAGGTATGACTTTGACCTCACCTGGGATGCTATTAGCAATACTTCTGATCAGTAGGTGCAGATCGTAATGGGCGCCATTTTGTATGATTATTGGAATGTTATACACATTTCTGTAATTCAAATTGCAAAGCGAGTGGGCCGCTGACCGGAATTTACCTGGAATAATAATCATTTGTCTATTTAATGATGTCACTCGGATATTGATCCGAAAAATTCTCCCTTACCTGAAAAATGATCATGATCTCGAACGGGTCGATTATCACCATCTTTTTCCCTATCGAAAGGCTGACGACAGATGTGACAGTGAGTACTGTTTTGAAATGCCTTCTCATCTTCCTCGGACATGACCAGTGGAATGGGGTTTTTGAGTTCCTGAGCATCGGTTGCGATTAGTAGTGGTAGAATAAGAAGAACGTGTGGAGAGAGCGAAAGAATAATCTGATACATACTTGCTCGACTTGATGGGCGATTGTCTGTAGTTGCTGAGCGAACCAGTCGACACATCTTTTCCCTCTTTTAAAATCGTATTTACATCTGTTTTCATCGTACGCGTGATGCAGATAATAGCCCACACTGTAGGCTACATGTTTCTGGAACGCATTCTGTACTACCTTCAATCGATACAGCTTTTTCAGATTGATATCGCCAGATTTCATGAAATATTCTTCGTTTGTTTCTTGCAGCAAACTTTCTATGTCTGCATAAACCACGTAGGGGACAGTCTGTTCCTTGTAGAAATTTGAGAACTTCAAGTATTTTTCATCGTCTGAAGGTGTCGCGATTGCACATTTGTTCTTCGCTAGACATCTTTCACGATGAATCTTTAATTTCGAATCTGAATAGAAACAGTGTAAACATCTATTGCAAACGTGAATTCCATGGCCATGACGGCTCACTTGTTTGGAAATCAATCGCGACAGGCTCTTGATCAAACAATAATGATATTGATCACCATTTTGAATCAAGAGAAGATTGACATCGATCAATCGCTCTTCACTGGTCAGATATAGCGGATAAAACTTGTACTTCTTCATCTCAACACCGTACACATTTACGGAAATTTTAGGGTTCCGATTTTCAAACTTGGGTATTGCCTTGATTGTCACAGGGAACTTTATACCCTTCAACTTTAAATAATCTTTATAGTGAGGGTAACTGGACGTTGGATTTTGGCGCGAAGAGCAAGTTTCCCGAGAAAATATGGCCGCCATTATTGACCAAGCAAAACATGAATAATCATCAGTTTTTATATTCACCACAGCATGCTTATCACTGATCCATTTGGGCAGCTCAGTGTTACCAGATCCACTCAACAAGTTCGTCTTGACGACGCTGATTTTCAGAGACAATATCTCTTCCAGTGCCCATCCGCTTCCAGAGTCTTCAAAATCTGATGATTCACGATCCAAAAATTGTAGAGATTCGTCGTACCACTTATTCAGTTTTGCTGGGTACAATAAATTCTCATAAAGAGTTTGAAAATGTTTTATAGCTGAGTTTTCGTCTTTGATCTTGAAATATGCATTGAATGTCAAATTAACTTTGATTGATTTGAAATTCTTGAGGATTGGGCGCAGATATTTCAGTACCAATGGTCTAGAATCATTGAGAAAGAGCATGCAGTCTCGATATGAAATATTTCCAACGATCCCGGTTCTGATCCGATTCTTGAAGGCTGACTCCCCCTCGAAGAAGATAAGATCTCCCAACTCTGATCTTGTGCGCGAGTGGAGTATATTCTCCAACTTTATCTCTTTGGATTTCAAATCGTTGTGCAGAGTTCCCAGACGAGCTTTATATCCCGCCGCCCATTCTAAAGTGATTTTTGGGTATTTCAAAATATCCGAGATACGTTTAATCAGACAAGAAAACTTTTTTCTCAGCTCTGTAATACGTTCAGGATCATTCTGACCAAGATCTCCCTTGCTTACTTCACTATACTCTGAGATGAGTTTATCACACTGCTCGGAAACTGATGTGAGAATAATCGGTATCTTTGGAGTCGATCTCGCCATTTTCACAACCGCGAATTCGAGAGCAAAGACTGTCCTATTATACACACTCGACCACTCAAATCTTTTACATCTCTTTCTCTCTCTCTCTCTCCAGTTTTACCTTCTTCTTCTTCTTCTTCTTTTGTCTCGAAGCCAATGATATGTAAAATGATTCAAGGTCGATAAAGAGACGAGTCACTTGGATTCACATCATTTCTTTCTCATCTCATTTTGTTTCTCGACAACCGTTGCAATATCACCAAAAAATCAGCCATCCGTAGAGGTAAATGCGTAACAACATGAATCAATCAAAACATAATGTCGATGAATTATTTTTCATTATCTTTCTTCGCAATCATTCTCAACTTTTTCAACACTTACATAGTTATCGTAGGATGAACACTTGTGAAATATTTTAAACAATACTTTGTCCGTTCCTTTCTCGACAATCCAAAATTTGCGAACGTCTGGAGGATCGTTGAAGCGTATGTAATAGTCAACATTTTCGAACTCTTTGAGCTGCGGGTCTAGTGCAATCAGATCGTTCTTAGATTCAAATACTCTCTTTACTCCGCAGTATTCCTGGTACGTGACCGCCTGGGCATCGAAAGGATGATCCATCCTCGCTCCTTTTTCTCCACACTCGATCGAATAATCTTCTCCTATCCACTCGGTACACCTTCGACAAGATTTGATACACAACTGTTCTATCTCACAAGCGCGCGCGTAACTAAACTCGCGAGACAGAATAAAAAGTGGTTTGTTACTAGCAGAGAGGGGATATCTGACTAGCATACCGACTCATTTGCAACTCGCAAACAGTCTTTGCTAGCAAGTGCTCGTTTGCACACGCTTTTGAGAACTGTCCAGTGCTCGTGATGGGGAATGAATCCCATATTTGCATACATTTTCTCGATAGTAGTGGCAAGACAAAGAGGACTGAACAATTACAGTCGTACAAATGGCGGAGGGTATCTGAAGATTTCCAAGTGCTACCAGGAGAGTCAAAAGTCAGTATAAACTTGCACAATGATGATGAAGTGTGTGAAAAATGTGTAGACAGTGCTCGCTTTGAATTCAACATGGTGCATCTTGATTTATGGATCAATGATCTATATTTTTATAGTTTCAAGACTGGCAACTATTACGATTTCTACTCGGGCTCAATAATTCAGAATGTTGGGGTACTTTGTGCAAGGAAGATTGAGCCTGAATATTCTTTCCTGCGTAAATTATTCGGTAAAGTGAACGAGATTGTGTGTGGGGGAGAGATGAACAAATTAGAGCTCATTCGCTGCATCGAATAATCTAATATTGATATTGTTGAAGAGGATGATTGGCCGACGAGCAATAGCGAGAATTTTCTACTGTGTAATGAAGAAGATGAATAAAGGCTATCGATGCAACCATTATTCTTATTTCATTCCACCTCCAGACATGGAATGAGAAAAACAAATAAGGCAGCAGACGTCTGCCAGCCTTGAATCGCATCATTGCGCTCGCATCCTCGGCCAGGGCAAGTCACCTGGAGCTCTATTCGATTATATATATATATATATATATATATATATATATATATATATATATATATGATCAAAACTGGTAGAGATTTAATGTGTGACATGTGTATTGGGTGTGTGTGTGTGTGACCATATACACAGAGCGCGCGCGCGAGAGAGAGAGAGATAGAGTTTTTGCAGCAGTTGGCTGCCAGCCTTGAATTGCATCATTGCGCTCGCATTCTCGGCCAGGGCAAGTCACCTGGAGCTCTATTCGATGAGAAAAAGGGTCAAATCAAGGTCAAACAAAGAGCTATGCCGAGGCTACCCACCCTGGGCATTCCTATCTGATACAGCAACTCATGCAGCACTCAACTCAGCAAGTAATGTTTTCATTCATTTTTCATCTGATACATATTTTTGAGAATATATGGTACAATAGCATTTTCAATTTCTATAATTTAACACAGAAAACGTTCTCGATCACGTGCTAGTTGCTCCCATTGACTGCATCGAGCAGAGGAGTGCTCGTCAGGCCATTGATGTATCGTTCGAGTCTCCACTCGATCGTTAAACTGGACCTTCTTCTGGATTAACTTTTGTGGATCCATCTCTGAGGGAGCTAGAAACATACTGGTTGAGAATTATTGAAACGGTATGCTATAATGTCCCCAAGCTAGAGTATCAATGCCGTTGGGTGGAAGAAATCTTTTATTATCATATGGATTGAGTGCTACCTCCCTCTGACTAGCTGTGTGTACCTTGTGCAACCTGGATCAAATAATGCATTAATTCCTCCTTTGAACCCGTAGTCCTGACGGAGATGATACATAATCTTCAAAGTTTATAGTGTTCTTAACGACGGATTTCTTGATACCCTTTATTTTATTGACACTGTCTTGACCATTCACTCGAGTGCTATACATTTTGCTCCTGAGTCCTACAAATTCAGTCGGAACGTTTCCATTACATTCATCAGACATCACACCAATGATTTCTTGTTTATTAATGGCACCTCGAATTGGTTATCAGCTGCATAATCTGATAATCAATTCCTCTCTTGAACGTCTTGTTTTCTGATTTCATAGAGAAGACTATCCGTATCGGTATAGCACAAGGAGCAATCATCTCCATAAATATTGAGCATGTAGTCATAGTGGAAGTCATAAATGAGAACTTTCAAAAGATCCAGGACTGATAAACCTATGTATATTGGCTTGTTGAAAACAACCTCATTCCTATGCAGTTGTACAGCTCCTAAGTACTCATTAAAAATGACACTACTGTGAAAATTAGGTTTCGATATCTGAGCCTCCATACCATATCTGCCCTCCCATTTTGTTAGCAGTTTAACGTTTACTCTCTTCCTGACGTTTTCCATACACTATCCGTATATACTGTTGGTCATTAATTAGGAAAGATTTTTTGGGATTCGTTCTTAGAATTGGCTATCATCGATGTGTTCAAATCGATGTAAGGTTTTAACCACTTTGATTGCTTAAATTTTAATGCTCGGTGGATTTTCTCAGGATGGAGACCATTTGCCAGCGCTTGTTTGAGTGAACGGTAATGCAATACATGATTACGTTTGGATAGTAGAGTCGCCAACAATTTTTTTTGTTTGGATCCTGGTGGTTTCATATGCTCTAAACAGAAAGGGAGATGATTATATTTGTCAAAAAGTTCTGGTGGGTAATTGAGATCACATCCGATGATATATCCAACTGGAGATTCGTCATCAAGAAAAAAAGACCAATCCCTCACAATTCTCAACCCACTCAAAATCATCTTGGGGGAAACCTTGGGTCATGGCCCAGCCATATAAATTAACAGCATCATAGTACATAAGGAATATATCATCTTGATCTGAATTGTACTTTTCTTCCATATATTTGTTGTTTGCTGCAGCATATCTACGAGAACATTGGCTCAAATTTCCTCGTATACCTCGTTCTATGAATAAGACCATGTCCAAATCCGTGAGATGATTATTTGGTCTCATCGATCTTGAAGGACGGTGGGGAACTAAATAAATCCCCAAAATTTCATGAAAGAAATTTTATTGCTACGTTTCGTCCACTAGGTTTCGTGGACCTCATCAGACTCCAGGTTTCTGTTATGGCATATAAAGATAGAAAACATGAAATTTTTCACAAATGATGGATGTGTGAATATTGAAAATGCGCAACTTACGTTATTCTTTAGATCGTCATGATATTTTTGAACGATCTTATGATAGAGCACAGACATAACGTCTGGCTCCTGTCGATACAGGTAAATAGAATGAGTCATCGGTCTCATTTTACACTCATATTTATATTAGCGCGGTCGCAGCATACAGTAGGTGACATATATATGAAAAGTAGTGCATGTGGGAGAGGGTAAGAGAGCGGGGGTCAACGAGCTTCGTCAGCCGTTGCCCACAACGGGTTATATATTCGACTGAGGTTTTGAATATCGTCTTTTTTATTGATGCAATTTTCATCGAATTTAATATGGATCATCTCGGAAATCAACCGTTTTTACCAATTTTTCTCTGTGTCAAGAATTTTGGTTTGATCCCAATACAAATCATGTTTATCTTTTAGTCTATGAACTGAAACTACGGACTTTTTATCTCTGTTTGTCACATAATCATTAATACGTGTACCTAGTTGTCTTTTTGTCTCTCCCACATACGTTGCTGGGCAGTCTTTGCACTGAAATTTATAAACAACACCAGTTTTGCTAAATTTGTCTAGTTGGTCCTTGCCTGATTTTACTATTGAACTTAATGACTTGGAAACTTTTGGAAGTGTGTGAATATCGTTATGTTTGTACATTTTTCATATAAACGTTCGTGGTATGGGATACAGATTTTGTTCTGGCCGGCATATAAGATTTGATTGCAACGTATTTTTTCTGCTCTGTTCATACGATCTTTTGAACGATGTAATCTGGTTTTCATACATTTATCAGTGAAATCTTTAGGATAATCGTTATCTAAAAGTGGATGTTTTATAAGCGACTAATTAGAGGAATGAAATTTTTTATGTGAAAGTGATGTGGCTCTGTCGACTAGATTGAACACTATGTTCCTCTTTTGGTTCATAGTATGATTGGATTTGAAATTCAAAATCCTGCCTGATGACGTTGGCTTTTGATACCAGTTGGTGATGATTTTTTCATCCTCTCGGATCAGAGATATGTCAAGGAAATTGATGGTATCATTGTTTCCAATCTCATGTGTGAATTGTAGATGCTCACTGTAACTGTTGAAAACATTGAGGACTACATCTACATGATCTTTCTTCACACACATTAGAGTGTCATCGACATATCTATAATAAAATAGAGGTGTGCAATCGTGTTCATTTTTCAATTTACGCAAGCATGAAGTTTCCAAATCATCCATAACAATGTCTGCGAAAAGTGGAGAGATGGGTGATCCCATCAGACTAGATTTGAAGATTTGTTGATAAATTTGATTATTTAATTGAAAGAATGTGTTGTCAAAAAGGAATTTAGTACATTTACGAATTTCATCAAACGGTATGTTAGACTTATTATGTATATCTGAAAATCTGCGGTCAAGTGCCTTTAGCACTAACCAACATAGGATGTTTCTAAACAGAGAGCTAACGTCGAGAGGAAGGAGTATATGATCTTTTGGGATCGTCAAAGTCTCCAACCGTTTTGTCAATTCGAAGCTATTGTCAATTCGTGATGCAGGTGATTTGATACATTTTTTCAGCTCTTTATATAAAACGGAAGCAAGAAAATGAGTAGGGCTATTGACTGTAGGAATAATTGGTCTGAGTGGAACATTTTTTTTATGAATTTTTGGTAAACCATAACAACGAGATAAGTTGGTGTCCGTCTGTGTAAGAGCATCGTTGTGATATTTTCTAGACAAATAGTTCAAATCGTTCCAACTTCCTAGTATTGTATGTACTTTTGCCTGTAAATTTTTGAGTGGATTATTCTTGTTCGGAACGTATACTTTTTTATCCCTCAACAAAGTGTTCATTTTATTGGTGTAATCCGACTTATTCAAACAGACGGTGACATTGCCCTTATCTGCACGTGTGAAAAAAATATCTGAATTTTGTTTCAAGAAGTGCTTAGTGAAGCTCAATTTTTTTGCGAATATCCTATCTTCAGGAGAAATGTGCCTTTGCTTATCATCTTCAGTGTAAAGGATATTCGTCGTCTTGTGACGGATGTTATCTTTCTCCTCGTTATTCAAATCGAGGTTCTCTATGCACTTTTCGACATTTTTTACAGTATCTATGACATTCGTTAAACTGAGAATGTCTTTCTGACTGAAATTAGGGCCCAATGAGGATACGTCAATAACATCTGGAGAGAGAGGAATATTGCTAAAATTTCTTACCCAATTATTTCTATCGATCGTGCGAGGTGTTAAGGACGGTTTGATTTTTTCGAATTTTTTCATATGTGTGAAATCATATTTTTTACGTAATTTGATAGACATTTCATTCGTGAAATTTTGAAACTGGCTCAAAGTGTTTGGATCAATATTCTCGTTCGTTAATGGTTGTGAGGTTACTGATGAATTCTTTTGAAGTCGAAAAATTTTATTATGGACGTCCCATCATTTAAAAGTCTTCGAATGTAAATAGAGTTTTGACGACGAAAATTTTTTGAACATGACTCACTGGAGAAATTCGCTTTTTAGGCGCTTGTTGATGTTTTAGATATGTGGTAGTAATACATCGTTGCTTCTGCATCTCAAGAGGAAGACTCGGCGCGACGATGCCTCGGCTATGCGATGTTGTAATTTTGTAGAGGCTTTCATTAGATGTGCTATTCGATGTCCGAAATCCTCTCTTATATGTTGGAAGAAACCCATGTTTTCTCATAGAATGCGGTGGTGGCCTCTCTTCGATCTTAGGCCTTGGATATCATGTTTATTAATATACTCCTTTCTCTCGACGTTAGCTCTCTGTTCACAAACATCCTATGTTGGTTAGTGCTAGAGGCGCTTGACCGCAGATTTTCAGATATACATAATAAGTCTAACATACCGTTTGATGAAATTCGTAAATGTACTAAATTCCTTTTTGACAACACATTCTTTCAATTTAATAATCAAATTTATCAACAAATCTTCAAATCTAGTTCGCTGGGATCACCATCTCTCCACTTTTCGCAGACATTGTTATGGATGATTTGGAAACTTCATGCTTGCGTAAATTGAAAAATGAACACGATTGCACACCTCTATTTTATTATAGATATGTCGATAACACTCTAATGTGTGTGAAGAAAGAACATGTAGATGTAGTCCTCAATGTTTTCAATAGTTACAGTGAGCATCTACAGTTTACACATGAGATCGAAAACAACAACACCATCAATTTTCTTGACATATCTCTGATCCGAGAGGATGAAAAAATAATCACCAACTAGTATCAGAAGCCAACGTCATCAGGCAGGATCTTGAATTTCAAATCCAATCATACTATGAACCAAAAGAGGAACATAGTGTTCAATCTAGTCGACAGAGCCGCGTCACTTTCACATAAAAAATTTCATTCCTCTAATTTGTCGCTTATAAAACAACTCCTTTAAGATAACGACTATCCTGAAGATTTCACTGATAAATGTATAAAAACCAGATTACATCGTTCAAAAGATCGTATGAACAGAGCAGGAAAAATACGTTGCAATCAAATCTTATATGCCGGCCAGGACAAAATCTGTATCCCATACCACGAACGTTTATTCAAAAAATGTAATGCTCTATTCAAACATAACGATATTCACACTCTTCCAAAAGTTTCCAAGTCATTAGGTTCAATAGTACATTCAGGCAAGGACCAACTAGACAAATTTAGCAAAACTGGTGTTGTTTATGAATTTCAGTGCAAAGACTGCCCAGCAACGTATGTGGGAGGGACAAAAAGACAACTAGGTACACGTATTGATGATCATGTTACAAACAAAGATAAAAAGTCCGTAGTTTCAGTTCATAGACTGAAAGATAAACATGATTTCTATTGGGATCAAACCAAAATTCTTGACACAGAGAAAAATTGGAGAAAACGGTTGATTTCTGAGATGATCCGTATTAAATTCGATGAAAATTGCATCAATAAAAAAGACGATATTCAAAATCTCAGTCGAATATATAACCCGTTGTGGGCAACGACTGACGAAGCTCGTTGACCCCCGCTCTCTTTCTCTCTCCCACATGCACTACTTTTCATATATATGTCACCTACTGTATGCTGCGATCGCGCTAATATAAATATAAGTGTAAAATGAGACCGATGACTCATTCTATTCACCTGTATCGACAGGAGCCAGACGTTATGTCTGTGCTCTATTGTAAGATCGTTCAAAAATATCATGACGATCTAAAGAATAACGTAAGTTGCGCATTTTCAATATTTACACATCCATCATTTGTAAAAAATTTCATATTTTCTATCTTTATATGTCACAACAGAAACCTGGAGCCTGATGAGGTCCACGAAACCTAGTGGACGAAACGTAGCAATAAAATTTCTTTCATGAAATTTTGGGAATTTATTTAGTTCCCCACCGTCCTTCAAGATCGATGAGACCAAATAATCATTTTATACATTAAACATCAAGGACGAAAAATCTACAAAATTACTCATCATGTCCAAATCCGTTCTCGATTTCACGGTGGTTACTCTCAACCTAAAATCCCAAGCATATCCTGGTGTTGTGAAATAATGAGCTGGATCAAGACCGTGAGTTGCGATGCACTCGTTTCGGAAATTTCCAAAAACATCCGCGAGTAGGAGAATATCTGCTTCCATGTACAGATCACTGAATTCACCGAGATTGTTAACCCTTAGTTACCCACGTGAGATTTACTAAGACTCCAACCCACGTGGTAGCCAAATGGCACACATCACGAAAATTGGTCTATGTCCGCGATTTTCTCGTTGAAAATCTTGGTTAAAAATTACTTCCATGTACTTTGAACATTTCAGAATCAATATAAATTTCATAACTTAGATTTGGAAACCACATATTTTCTTTAAAAATCCAGGAAATGTTATCTTTTTGTCTATTCTCTGCATTACGATGATGGAAAATTTTCCAAATTCCGAAAAAAATATATCAATTGTGGCTGAGATCATCGTGGTGATCATTTCTATATCACGAGTAGACTCCAAAGAAACGATTGGTACTTGGTTTGGATGGATATTCTTCAAAATGAAAATTTTGAGTTTTGTCGGTGGTGGATTCTGAGTACTCATTTCGAGGATATTCGAAAAAAAAATTTTCCAAATTCTTTGATTGGTCTTTTTGAAAGGTAATATTGAATTATGGAATAACATATAGGCTCCAGAACCCCAAAACATGAGTTCCGAATTGGAGATGAGAACGAAATTTCGCGTGTGCCAAAAGTCTACCACGTGGGTCACTATGGTTAATCTCAAACGTTCTCCATACTTCTTGTGCATGTGTATGATCACAATCAGAAACATGTGAATCATTCCATACGCTGAAGAATCTTTCTTTCTCGGGAAGTCTTATCTCGTCAAACCATTCTGAGTGAGTCATATATTCATACGGATATATACCCTTCCTTGTGAGGAGCTGAATCTTTCCTCTACATAGGTGGGAGAATTCTGAGTGGACTATCTTATAGTCATCCAAATATGATGAAAGTTTCTCTAACAATGATAGCATGAATCTGAACGAATCAATGAAACGAAATTTGATGGGACTTCCCTCAAAATGTTTCGTGAAGGCTATGTAGGTAACGAATCTACGTTCCCTGGGAAGAGATTGGATACAACAGAAATGATGAAATGAACGTCGTATCCGCTGAATGAATGAAAAATCACTGGGATAAGTCTTGAATCTTGATATAACAAGTTACAAAGTGGATGTGCAGGTCCTCTGAACGATGAGTATAGATGAGAATGATCTCTATGTCTATCCATCTTATTGAGAGGCTTCTCGCAGATATGACGATGACCAGAATTCCTGAATCTTACTTCTTCCGCTGTTGTCAACGTCTCCATTTTTTTCGGATTTCCATGCAACTTCTCCACAAATTCTGCAATACTTTTGAGCTTCTCAGCAAACCACTTTGCTGGCTCTTTTTCTCGATAAGCGTCATATCTTGATGGGAAATCATCAAAACTACACTTGAGATAGAGTCGTATGCTACAGATCTCGTGTTGATGGATCAATCGAGTATACGATGAACTGTTATCTGATGCTTCTGGTCCATCTCCTTGAATTGTCTTCAAAAGACATTCACAGTCTCCCATAGATCACAGGGGGGGGGGGCCTTTTCCTTGTGATTGTAGTTCTCGAACTCAATCACATCATTGCCAGGCTTAGGGCCAATGATCCTGCATTCATTCATAGAATCACATAACTATTATGATCCTCCAGTCGAAATGCACCAGGGAAACAATTCAGGCAAGCGTGACAAATATATTTCTTAGCTTCTTTACGTGAGAGGTTGGAGCTCACGAGTCGTGACAGATCTTTTATGAGCACGTAATGAGAGTTAATCAGAAGCTCATCACCAGTCTCTTCCTCCTCTTCAAGTAATAACAGATCACAGTGTTTTTCTTTCTCTTTCATAGTTTTATAAAATGGTATGGTGTCGTTCTTCCCTAATCCAAAGACGTTGACAGAAATTTCGTTCTGGTTTTCAAAATCCCGTATTTGATGTATTTTAACGGAGTATGATATACCTCTCATATTCAACTCCTCCTGGTACTGAATATAGTGGTTTATCTAATTTGGATGATTGTTCCGAGGAACTAGATGAAGAGCAGCCAAGATTGCCCATTTGAAACACTGATCATCGTTGTTGAGCGCAAGGCTCTTGAGCGATCGGATAAATTTAAGTGGAAGCGATTTGTTGCGGATTCGGGAAAACGAAATTATAACTGACTGTTATTAATTAGAACACTGCATTTTGATCACTCAATAAGTGTGAGAACACGTGTGGAAGGATGAAGTCGCGAGGTCGCGGCAGTGGGAGGAACAACTATGAAGTGGATTCAAAATGATGGCGAAAATCGAGTGGTGCGACAAAGACATAGGCACCGGCGCGAAACGCAAAACGCAGTGACTGCGCGAGCTGGATGAGCTGCGGCCAGCTCGGCGATCCAGCGCTGAGTGCCATAACACACACGAGACCGGCGCAACGAAAGCACCGAGACGTTGGCTTCTCGAATATTCGAGCATTTGAAAAGGACATATATATGGATCGGATCAGTATATTTTGGGAAATTCGTGCGCACGACCCCCGCGGATCTCTTCGCCAATTTTTTTACATAAAAGTAGGCACAAAAAATAGTACTTCCCCAGAGTTTCAGCCCCCTAAAAAATTTTTTACGCCCGCTAGAATTTTTTGAAGTTTGAAAAAAGGCCTCTTTCATCATTCTAACCTAAAAAGGCCGCATTCAAATGCGGTTTTAGAGTTCTCATGATGAAAAATCATTATTGCTCTGTGTTTGCAGGCCCATTTCGGGCACGGAGGGCTTATTGCCCTCGCTCCGCTCGGGAAATAAACTGTCCTAGCGCCCGAACTGGGCGTACGCGCCCAGGGCAATAATGTACTTTTTTGGCGTTTTCTAAAGAAGTCGCCATTTTGACCAGAAACATCGTAGCGAGGCGTGCGAGATCGCATTTTCTTTGTCTGGCGTCAACTTTTAGAAGAGGAATATACAAGACTCTCAATACCGAATGCGTTCAGTCTACACGACAATACATAAAATCACTTTTTCCGATTCTTAGCCCATTTTCAAATGGATGCTATTCCGACGCATCTGAATCTTTTTTATCCCACTCGACTTTTTTTCTGTCTTAAGAAACCCCGAATCGGATAATTTTTGCTCGAGTTATGTCCATTAGAACATGGCGAGTTATCGAAAAATGACCAATTTGTCAAGCTCGTCAAATTTATCGCCCTCCACCAATCGACTCAAAACTTGACACAGATGTTCTTTCAAGTGTCCCGAACATGCGGAAACAATTTCGCGCTGTGTTTCGGCCCTCCGTTGGACCTATGAATTTTATAAATAACCTCATTTTTGCGGATTTCCATGTAATTTCTGAAACGGTTGCCGCTCTCTTCCTGCGCATGCGTACATCTGTACTGCTCCGGGAGTATCCTCAATTGATAGCTCTTGCAGTTTCCTTCAAAATGAACTCTTGACAAAGTCTTTTTGATACGACTGAACCAGAAATCCAGCTATTTCAAGGCAGAAAGAGATCACCACTATCCAAATGGCAAGCCTCGGCCACTTCTTGTCACCCTGAAAACCTGTGATTTGGGGTACTTTCGGCACTTCGAGTTTTTCTTGCCTTAGGATAGCTACCTCTCTGGTTCAGTTGCATCAAAAAGACTTTGTCAAGGGTCATTTTGTAGGAAATTGCAAGGGCTATCAATTGAGGAGACTCCAGGAGCAGTACAGATGTGCGCATGCACAGGAAGAGAGCGGCAACCGGTTCAAAAATTACACGAAAATCCGCAAAAATGAGGATGTTTGTAAAGTTCATAGGTCCAACGGAAGACCGAAACACAGCGCGAAATTTTTTCCACATGTTTGGGACACTTGAAGAAACATCAGTGTCAAGTTTTAAGTCGACTGGTGGAGGGTGATAGATTTGGCGAGTTTGACAAATTGGTCATTTTTCGATAACTCACCATCTTCTAATGGACATAACTCGGGCTGAAATCATCCGATTTGAACGTTCAAAACCGCAAATTGTAGGGTAATTGAAGACAATAAAAAGTAGTTGAGTGAGATGGAAGAAGATTCAGATGCGTCGGAATAGCATCCATTCGAAAATGGGCTAGAAATCGAAAAAAAGTGACTTAATGTATTGTCGTGTGGACTGAACGCATTCGGTTTTGAGAGTGTTGCATATTTTTTTTCTACAAGTGAACGTCAAAACGAAGAAAATGCGGCCTCGCACGCCTCGCTACGATGTTTCTGGTCAAAATGGCGATTTCTTCAGAAAACGCTAAAAATGCTTTTTTTCGAACTTCAAAAAATTCGAGCGGGCATAAAAAATTTTTTAGGGAGTTGAAACTCTGGGAAAGTACTATTTTTGGTGCCTTCTTTCATGTAAAGAATTGGCGAAAAGATCCGCGGGGGTCGTGCGCACGGATTTGCCGAAATATACTGATCTGACCCTTATATATATGTGGACATCAGGTGATGTCCATCATAGCTCTGTCTCTGTCACTTTCGGTGCCTCGATCATCGAGCGACTCGAGGCCTGTAATATACATATATACAGAATTGAACAATCGTTATTCATGATATTGATGTATGAATGTTTTGTCTGGATAAACCGTGGTAGGGGTATGTATGAGCCACCACTGCGCATTGGTTTAATTCTATTGATATTTATTTGCAAATTCATCATGGAACTGGATGACAAGCCGGAATCTTTCTCTTGGAAGTCCCCAATCTCGCTCAGTGATGGATCCTGTATATGATCGATGGACCATTATTTCAATCGTGTAGATGGTAAAACCTTTGCATTTTTAGTATTGAAATTTTTGATATCAATGACTTCCTGACTACCTTTGTCATTATTCACGTTTCGTGTAAATCTACAAAATAGAACAGGATTGATTTTGGAAGCATTTTGATTCTCCCGCATAATTCCTTCAATTTTCTTTCCAAATAGTTCCGAGGCGTCTTTTAGGAACTCTTTCAGATCGATATGATGTAGATGAGTTATGATGCTCGTCCTCATGCGTTTCTTCAAAGCACTCTCAGCATCAGTCCACTGGATTGTAGGTCCATTGTTGTTACTGAGCCCACTACCTTATTTCAAAGTCGAGCCGAGAGTCAATCTCAAACTTATGATTTTTCCAATGGCATGAGTTACTGATTGTTTCTGTGGAACAGTCAATAACGGGTTATGCAGGACACGTTTCAATGTATCAATTGAACGAGTGCATTGATGCCCCCATGATTCAATGGTGTTCTCGTCCACATCACTTGTCTCTGTGAGCAATATTCCTTCTTCAAGAAGACCCACATGTATCCTATCTCATCCAAAATTCCACGCATCTTCCACCTTGAGACCTGACAAGCGAATGAGCCGTGTAAGAGACCCATGCTGGATATAAGTTTAATTTCTTTGAAGGGAGAGTGGTGGAGGCTCCCACATGCGCCTCGCACCCGTGAGGTCCAACCAGTAGAGTTTCCCAAGAGCTCTCTGAGTGCGATTTTCCGCGCACAGAGAGTGCTTGGAACACTCATGACCTCTCCTTAAGGAAGGGATGGGGATGGGAGATATAAGTTGTTTTATTATTTTTCAATCACAGAGGATCGATGGAATAGGATATAGGATAGATTAAAATATCGAACCTTTTATTCACCCATAGGAAAGATAGAATAACAATCATTGTAATAAATGGGCCATTTCGGAGCATTTCGACGAATGCCTGCGCCAGGGGGGTCTGGAAAAAATCCATAAAAACTTGTTTTCGTTAGTACTATATTAATATAGTACAAAAAAATTTTTTTGGATTTTTTCTAAGGCCCCCATGGGCCCTGGAGCCTAAAATCATGACTCCGACTAGAATCAACATTTTTGGACGTAACTCGGCGCGTTTTCTTCCTTATGACTAGTACTTTTGGGAAAAAAATTGTCCATGGTCGATACTTGAGCCTAGCAACTTCTAGGAGCTATTACTGAGAGCACATTTTAGCAATTTTTGGGCTTGCTTCAAAGTGATGTAGCTCCCACTAGACATGTGATAATTGACTTTTACAAGTGGTCATTTCGAAGGTCTTGAGTGAACCTACAATTTGATCACTGGTCAAAGTCGATTACTGTACTTTCTATAGGAGTTACAGTCATTACAAGCTAAGCAAATTCGTAAAAATGCCAAACTTTGAGCTCAATTTAAAAAAATCAATTTTTTTCATTCGACCCCAAACCTGTGCGACTATGTTTTTCGATACAAATACTACCAATTAGAACAATAATCTGGGTGGGATATTGAATTGCCGATTTTATTCAGCCAATTTAAATCACCCTCTTTTTATTTTTTGCTCAAAATGACCTCAAAGGTATGGCTCGCATATGCTTCCATCTGAACTAATGTGCACCATTCTGCGTGGGATTACTCCCCAATGTACCCTCAAATATGTGTGAGAACTTCCGGAGGCGAGCCTCGAGCTAGAAGCGAGCAGGCGGTTCTATTTCACGAGTTGAAAATGGGCATTATTTCGTCTATTTGGACGCAGGCGAGTGCGAGTGGGTTTTCACTCATTCTAGCTCACAAATAAGATGAGTGGCTAAAATAGGGATACAAACATGGTTTTCTGACTCAAAATGATCATCTCAACACGTTCTCATGGTCAATTTGGCTTTTATCCAATGTCTGAAGCCACTCTATCGAAAAACATGTAACTAACGTGTTTTCTAGTCTGAGAGCAAGTATCAATAATTTGGAGCCAAACTGACCCCGAAATCGTGTTCAAATGATCATTTGGAGTAGAAAAACCATGTTCGTATCCCTATCTCAGCCGCTTATCTCATTTGTGAGCTAGAATGAGTGAAATCCCACTCGCACACGCCTGCGTCCAAATAGACGAATTAATGCCCATTTTCATTTCGTGAAATAGAGACGCCTGCTCGCTTCTAGCTCGAGACTCGCCTCCGAAAGTTTTCACACATATTTGAGGGTACATTGGGGAGTAATCCCACGCAGAATGGTGCACATTAGTTCAGATGGAAGCATATGCGAGCCATACCTTTGAGGTCATTTTGAGCAAAAAATAAAAAGAGGGTGATTTAAATTGGCTGAATAAAATCGGCAATCCAATATCCCACCCAGATTATTGTTCTAATTGTTGGTATTTGTATCGAAAAACATAGTCGCACAGGTTTGGGGTCGAATGAAAAAAATTGATTTTTCAAAATTGAGCTCAAAGTTTGGCATTTTTACGAATTTGCTCAGCTTATAATGACTGTAACTCCTATAGAAATCACAGTAATCGACTTTGACCAGTGGTCAAATTGTAGGTTTCCTCAAGACCTTCAAAATGATCACTTGTAAAAGTCGATTATCACATGTCTAGTGGCAGCTACATCACTTTGAAGCAAGTCCAAAAATCGCTAAAATGTGCTCTCAGCAAATAGCTCCTACGAGTTGCTGGGCTCGAATATCAACCATGGACAATTTTTTTCTTAAAAGTACTAGTCTTAAGGAAGAGAATACGCCGAGGTACGTCCAAAAATGTTGATTCTAGTCGGAGTATCTGATCTCTTCTCTTCGTCTAGCGTTGAGAGTTTTCGAGTTGGAAGGTATTCAGGTAGAGTTCTACCTACAGAATTTATTCGTTCCATTGCAGTGGCTCGGAGAGGAGTCTGGTGAGTACTGACTAGATTTTGTCTGTCACACAGGCTTTATAAGCAGACATCCAGTCCAAGTGAAGTGGGGCGAAAGAGGAATTAGTCAAATATCTCTATACGACTCTTGCCCATGTGTATAAAGTATAGAGACGTTGTACTTGATTTTGCAATCGATTCTTTGTACACCCGAGTATCTGTAATGAGTAGGTCATTCAGTTCCGATAGTACAAAAATCTCAAACTTGTTCTCCAGCTCCATAATTACTTTCGGTCCCCACCAAGTTTTGACTTTTCTAATCTTTGTGATCTTGTATCGTTTTGTCTTTTCCAGCTCTATTATCGTCTTGGTTGGAAGGAAGTCTGGCGAAGCTCTACCCGTTGCGTTGATCTGATCCCAATCAAGAATTGGTTTGTCAGTCTGCTGACTACTGACTGCTTTTAGTTCGTCAGCGCTGGCTTCATAAGTAGATATCTCATGTGAAGGAAGTGGGGACAAGAGAGTCCCTCCACCACACCCGTGAAGTCCAACGTGGGGAGGGGGGGAGGGAAGGGTGATGGTAGTGTTCTGTGAACCTCTTACCTGTGTGCTTCAAGCCGTCCCACTAGTTTAGTGTAAGGTCAACTATATCTTCCTCTATGTCAATTGGAAAGTTACTCGTTAATGTTACTGTCCTATGGACTCATACTACATCCTATAGCTCTATGCATTAGCTTACTTGTATATCTATAACCTACTTGTATATCTAGAGGTATACTCCCCGAAACTGCGCGTACCCGCGCCAGTAGAGTTTTCCGTATTTGAGTGCGGAGCTAAAGGGAGATAGAAAAGAGGGGCGCCGAAAAGCGTCTAAGAGAAAAGGGTCCCTTGGCTTTTCAGGTGGACGCTCGGGACTATGCCTGTGTAATACGGGGCCTGTTGTGCCCTCAAGCTGGCCGGAGGCTCTGTCGGCCAGCATGTAATTGTAATAAAGTATATTCACCTTAAATTTGGCTTACTCTTCCTGTCAATATCTTAGCTCCAGAGTCCAACCCCACCGAACAGGTGACAAATTGGCGACCGTGACAGGACCTGGAGTCGCGGAAGTGTATACCGCGAGTGTATGTAAAACACCTAAGTTATACAGTGAAGGGAAGCCAAGGAGTGATGCGACTGCTATACAGTGAGATGCCTCGCCAAGCCGAGACCCGCAGATTGCCGATCTCTTCATTGCAACTACAAAATATGCCGAAAGTGACACGTGAGAAGAGGCTTCTAATAAGCAACTGATGGATATCTTTTAGTGGAGGTCGCAACAAAGGAGATCAGAAGTGAGTAAAAATCGCGAAAAAGGCGAGACGCTCAAGGCAGGAATGCAGTGAGTCGTCGCGTGGAGGTGTGAGAGAGATAGAGCGCTAGAGAAAGTCAGCACTAGGAGGAAGGGCATGACTGCCGCTGCAGGGACCGCTCAGCTTACGGAGCCCTCTGCACGCCACCTCTTACGCGTACCAATGCGGTATTGTGCGTTCACTATGAGTAATAGAAATTGACTTATTTATTACACTTTTCATTAACGCAATGCACGAGATGAGTAATAACCACAACATACCTTATAATAGTCAAAGCCATACTATGAATCCGAAGATGAATCTCTCCAGTATAAAACCGCAAATAAAAATTAATATCGATGATCAAATGATTGACTACGATTCTACTTTCAAGATTTGGGAAATATTATCAGAAATAGAATATCGCTGTGAGACTTTGCGAATGAATTCGCCTAGATTGCCGAATGAATATCAAAACTTGCAACAAATGTTGAATGAAGTCATCAATATCAGGAGAAGAATGTGTCATTCGGGAGGAGATATTCAATCTATGATACTGAATTTTGAACTACTTCAATGCAAATCAATGAAAAATCAGGATTCCCATGCTTTGAGTGAATTTGGAACTTCATCAATCATACGAGAAAAGGCTTCGTCCTTAACGAATCAAATGAAATCTGTAGAAATAAACTCCAAAAACCAAGATGGAATGGATGATAACTTGATGCCGTGGCGTTTTGATATGGGAGATGCGTCTAATACGCAACCATTGATCACACACCGTCAAGAATTTGTCCATTGGAAGAAATCGCTAGAGTTTGGGTTATCATCAGCAGCTATTAGATTGAGAGATTTGGAAAATCTACTACAGATGATTGAACCACTGATGACCGAGAGTGAAATAGAACATTCTGCTATAGGTGGCCTTTTCTGTAGAGTTTATGCGAATGATTCAGCTTCAACAGATCTCAAAGAAAAATTGAGACATCTACGGAACCAATGCAGAAGGGGAACAGGAGCATTATATGAAGTCATCAATATACTCGGAGATTCACAGTCAATTGTAGCATCACATATTCGACTTTTGGACGAGACTTTATCAAGAATTAACCAATTGCCAATAGAGATCGATGAAAGTAAAGACACTCCAAGGAATGAAATCATACGCTCAGACCTCAATCGAGGAATATCCGGGAATTCTCTTGTTGAAACCTACGTCCATATGGAAGATGCGTCTAAAACGCAGCCGACGGAGTAGGTCTCAAGTGATAACGACAGCAAAACAAGTATTGGATATATTAGTGAACCCTGTATGAGAAATGATACTTTCATAAATGAGTAACTTTCTGAGCCGAAGGAGCGTCAAGTATGCATCGATTCAGATAGAAAGATAATCAAAACTTCGAACAAAATCCATATTCAGCTGGAAGAAGCGTCTAATACGCAGCCAGTACTGGAAAGCTCTACGAAGAAACATTCGAGTGGAGAATCCATTGTTGGAAGAGCGTATGATGCAAACAGAGTTACTGACTCTACAAGAAGGAAGAGTTTTGCTGAGTCGAAGGAGCGCCTAGAACGCATCGAGTCAGAAAAACTTAGAACGCGGCTGAAATGCGTTGATTATTTAGAATTCATCACTCAAAAAGATCGTACTCCGATCCAATTTGAAGGTACATCCACGAAATTTTCTTCTGATGGAACGCAAGAGCAACCTGCTCGCGCAGTTCCGTTTAAGAACAATATCAAAAGTTTTGCACGTTGTCACGAGGAAAAAGCGTCTAATACGCAGCCAGTGTTAGCCAATGTAAGCCAATGAGGAAAAACGAGAGAAAAAAGCTCGCAGATGGAGACTTGAATTGGCACAGAAAAGCAGGGAGGGTAGAAATCCCCCAATCATTCCAAATTGTCATGTGGAAGAAGCGTCTAACACGCAGTCACTGAGAAGAGAGGAATCAAAACGCCAGTCAGATGTTGATTTGGTAAAAATAAAAAATGAAACTAAGCAACCGCTCAATGGCGTGGAATCAAAAAGGAGGATAAATAAGAAATCGAAGAATGAGTTGATACAAAAAGGGGTTGAAATTGATGATCAGCCCATGATGTGACCTGATGAATGGGATGAGCGCCAAGAATGTACCTGCTCATCAGAGGACGAACTTGTGGAAGAAAAAGTTCACTCAATTGCAAAAAATGAATCGGTTGAACAAACCAATAGAGAGGGAAAAATTATCCTTCACCAAATGAATAAACAGAGAATGAAGAGAAGCAAAATCCCATTGATCTCCAAGCAGCTTAAGTTGATATTAGAATGGATCAAGTCAAAAGTGAAGTCTCGGAAAGAATACAAAGAAGGAAGAAAATCAGAGAATAACCGAGAGTCCACAGAATATCATTCGAAATTGATCATATATTCGGTTGAGAGTGAATATTCAAAATGGAGTGTTTCACCAAAACATTTGGTGAAGAAGAAAATGAAGAAGGAGATCAGACATATGAATGGAGATGAAACCAGAGATTCAAGAGCATTCATTGCACATTTGGAGCACGGCGTGGATTTCCCAAATGAAGAAGTTCCAAGATTGAAATGGATCACCCCAGGGAAAATCAAGATTGCTGTAAAGGATGTCCTCAACACAATAATCGGAAGAACTTGTAGTATTTTTTCCCACAAATATAGCACCTGCACTCTGACAGTGCTCTCAGGTAATCATAATTCTAAGAAACTTAGATCATTTGAGACATTTGTCATAGAAGTAGGAGATCGAAAGTATAATTTACAATCTCAAATCAAAATTTTCCGAAACATAGTAATACGTATATCCAGAAAAATTCAAATCATGATTGTTGGAAATTCTTGTGGCATCGAAAGGATATCAGTGTCTATACATATTTATCTATTCATTCGATTTTTTGAAGAAGTCAAGCACGAAGCTCAGTTACATATGGGTCATTCTGGACCAAGGTGAACATTTTGAGAATCGACGCGATTTAAAAATGCCCCAAACATTTTTTTTCCGTTAGTACTACTAGAATATAGTTGAAAAAATTTTCTTTTAGATTTTTTTGGGACCCATGGCGGGCCCTACGAATTTTCCAAGTCCCATTCTTGAGCAGTTTTTCGCCTATTTTTCGCTATCTTGGAAAATTCGTAGTTCGGACCCAAATGCATCATTTTCATCCTAGCTGGGCGCATTTTTTTCGGTATGACGTACACTTTTAAGAAAGAAATTGACCGGTCCAAAAAATTGATATCTGGTAGGTCCTCCGGTTGCATCAAAAAAGGCCCAAAAATACGACTTTGCACCACCTTTGGAGGCGTATAGGTCAAAATGGAAGCCTCGTAGCAAAATTTTGTAGGAGGGAAAACTTGTAGGTCTTGGAAAAACCTTCAATTTCCTTTTTGGAACGTGTCATTAACTTATCTCAGGTACGATCTACAGCCGATTTAAGTTGGGCATTCTTGTAAAAACGTGAAACTTCAAGGCCAATTTAAAAAAATCGTTTATTTTTTATCGACCCCAAACCTATGAGAAAATGTTCTTTCAGGTGTCTATTTGAAGGTTCAACAATAATTTGGTTGTTCCTTCAAAATCCCGATTTTATACGAGTGTTAAAAACAGTCGAAAATACCGAAAATTGTGTCGAATTCGGTCCTTATCATGAAGCTTCGTGGACTGGGTCTTCCCTTGCTCTCGATTCGTATACAGCACTCGGCATAAAATATTGTGGAAGATGAGACCTAGAGCTGAAAAATGGCCTCTCGTGCGATTCTTTACGATGGAACCGTCCAAAACTAGAGTGAATTGAGTAAATACAAGTTAAATCGAGAACCGGCCGCTTTGGCACTCCGCGTATGCTCCGCACTGCATGCCATCCTCCGTTAATGCGGAAGTGATAAGTGATATCAACAGCTGATGCAGTATTGTCAGGTATTATCCAGTATAGACAGAGATGAGAAGGTTCTCTAATCTCCGTTATAGACTGTAGACTGTACGAGGTTTTGGTTGTTAGTGACCACCACGAAAAAATTGTATGTGTCAGTCAGCGTCTCGATCAGAAATTTTGGTACACTCGAGAACAAGGTGAACCATGGCGTGAAGATAACTTCTGTTATCTTTACGCCATGAGGTTACTTGCAATGGGATGACGGTCAGTGACCGTTCGAGATCTGTCGTCTCCCTCGCACTCATGGGATAACCTATTAGGTGCGAGTGAGATGGGAGATCTCGAATGGCCGCTGACCGTCATTACCTTCCCCGCGGGGTTTGCCCCGAACCATGGCGGAATAATAACAAAGTGTGTGACACCGGAGCCTCAAAACTCGTCTACTCTCGCGCAGACATGGCCCTGTCTCCACTAGAGACCCTCCACTCAGGGTCTCTCATCTCTGAGTGGAGATTCTCTAAGTCTCCAGTTGTCTCCACTCGCCTTTCTTACGTATTCTAGTTCGAGCCGCGTGTAAGTGTTGGTGACCGACAAGCGTGTATGGCTTGGCTTACCGACAATTGTTGTCCTGCTATCCAGATCATTCTGTCGAAGTGCAAAAAAAGCACAGGATCAGTTATCGATGTTAAGAATGTGCAGTTTCACCGATTCCCTCAAAATTTTAGTCTCGAGGACAGTTAAATTGAAAATAAATACCGATTTTGATTGAAATGAATTCATGATTTTAATCTTCATTTCAACTGCAATATCATTGCGGCATCGTTCTAGATTTACGTATTTGCCTATAATTACGCTGAAACTTGCTTGTTCACGCTGGGACTTCTCACCTTCCTCAAAATAAGACCTACTTGCAACTCGTTTGTACAGTACTATACAGGGAGCATGATTTGGAAGTTCGCGGTCAAGAATATCAAAATGGCGTCGAGTGGAGACACATCAAAAACGTGCGCGGTCACACACCTTGTTATTTTTACGCCATGCCCCGAACATCGCGGGTATTAGGGCAAATGTATTGTGAAGCATATGAAGTGTAACGCCTTCCCCGCAGGGCCCCTGCAAAGTATCAGATCACTTTCACAACATTCCTGCATAGTGTCTCAGAGTTAACCTCACTTCTGTGGGTGTATGATGGAAATTTCAACAGAGGCATTGAACGTCAACATACTGTATTTTAATATCATTGCTGAGCACCACTCACTTTTCACACAAATCTCAGTCCAGCAAAATTAATTTCTTCGTCTTACGCTGCAAAGTCAAGTGACTATTTGCCCTTAGTAGAAGTGAACACAGGCTGGATATTAGTAGCTCTTATGAGGCTTTCCCAGGTCTTCAATGAATTCTCAACTTTACTTGAACATACTCTACTTAAACAATCACATAATAGTGATAGCATTACAAACATATCCGAAATTATTTTAAAGGTCTCAACAGAAAGTGCACTAATTTTGCGCAAATATTGCCCCGATGATACCTCGCGGGTGCCCCGCGGGGAAGGTGTTACACTTCATATGCTTCACAATACATTTGGCCCATCTTCGGGGCAAACCCCGCGGGGAAGATACCAAAATTTCTGATCGGGACGCTGACTGACACATACAATTTTTCCGTGGTGGTCACTAACAACCGTAACCTCGTACAGTCTACAGTCTATAACGGAGATTAGAGAACCTTCTTATCTCTGTCCATACTGGATAATACCTGACAATACTGCATCAGCTGTTAATATCACTTATCACTTCCGCATAAACAGAGAATGGCATGCAGTGCGGAGCATACGCGGAGTGCCAAAGCGGCCGGTTGGACTGGTGAACACGGGCTAGTTAAGCGAGAGATGCATCACAATCGATTCCCTTGATTTATCTTGTGTTCACTCAATTTACTCTAGTTTTGGACGGTTCCATCGTAAAACATCGCACGAGAGGCCATTTTTCAGCTCTAGGTCTCATCTTCCACAATATTTTATGCCGAGTGCTGTATAATTAGAGTCCACGAATCGAGAGCAAGGGGAGACCCAGTCCACGAAGCTTCATGATAAGGCCCGAATTCGACACGATTTTCGGTATTTTCGACTGTTTTTAACAGCTCGTATAAAATCGGGATTTTGAAGGAACAACCAAATCATTGTTGGGCCTCCAAATAGACATCCGAAAGAACATTTTCTCATAGGTTTGAGGTCGATGAAAAATAAACGATTTTTTTAAATTGGCCTTGAAGTTTCACGTTTTTACAAAAATGCCCAACTCAAATCGGCTAAAGATCGTACGTGAGATAAGATAATGACACGTTCCAAAAAGGAAATTGAAGGTTTTTTCAAGGCCTACAAGTTTTTTCTCTCGCAAAATTTTGCTACGAGGCTTCCGTTCTGACCTATGCGCCTCCAAAGGTGGTGCAAAATCGTATTTTTGGGCCTTTTTTTATGCAACCGTAGGACCTACCAGATATCAATTTTCTGGATCGGTCAATCTCTTTCTTGGAAGTGTACGTCATACCCAAAAAAATGCGCCCAGCTAGGATGAAAAAGATGCATTTGAATCCGAGCTACGAATTTTCCAAGATAGCGAAAAATAGGCGAAAAACTGCTCAAAAATGGGACTTGGAAAATTCGTAGGGCCCGCCATGAGTCCCAAAAAAAATCTGAAAAAAATGTTTTCCAACTATATTCTAGTAGCACTAACGGGAAAAAAATGTTTGGGGCATTTTTAAATTTCGTCGATTCTCAAAATGTTCACCTTGGTCCAGAATGACCCATATATATTGAGAAATGTTTCATTCACTTTGACATTTGAGAAATACACTAATTGATCATTGAAAAAAAGTGGATTGTAAAGCAATAACTTGACGTTATACGAACTAATTGAGTAGTAGAATATTCCTTCACCGCTAGACACGCGAATAAAGATCGCATTCTTTTCCTGACTCAATCAGAACAAAAAGGAGAAAAGGAAAATGATAGAAATTCTAGGTCTATTTCATCAGAATTGATCGGAACGAGAGGAACTGAGTACAAAACAAGTATTTAGAATAATCGAGAATGATACCATGATAAATGAATAGAGAATGAGCTAGCTCAGAACAGGATATAATTTTGACAAATTGATGAATGACTGAATGACCATATTCGTATTTTATTTAGAAACATATCAATAGAAATGACTGGTGAATGAAAACATATTTTTGGTTAAAACTAACAAGCGAACATTAACATTCTCCATAATGAAACGAACCAGCCCAAAGTACTTGATATTGAGAGAGGGTATTTGAACAAAATTACCAAATACTTATTTTATACCATAGAATCAGATATTTGGAAAGAAAAAATTGCAATAAGAAGGTTGTGTAGTTCATCCACTCGATAGCTAATTTCAGGTCAATTTTTGAATCTTGATTTACGCAAAACCTGAATTCATGACATAAAATGATTGGTCCACGGAAAGGGATCCCAATTCATTACATAAAATAATTTATTAGTAGAGAAGAATTCAATTGAGGCTATCAAGCGAATTAAACTGTGAGAGAATGGAAAGGGTAATCAGAATTTGTTGATCACAACTTTTTGCAGCCAATCGAAAGTTGGTTAAGTATACATAATATCTCACTTTAAGGTACAATAACTGGATACATCCCTTGCGAAGAGAATTATTGATCAAGTTTAGAATTTAGGGAAAATATCAAAGTCTATCCTCGTATCATTAGAGTCAACTATCCAAACTCATTATCGTTCCAAATAAGATAACCAATGAGCCACGATGCACAATGGCGCAAATTTACATTCGCAATCAAAGCAAAGATTTTAGTCGAGAATCAAAAAGGCTTCAGGTTTTTAATAGTAATCTTCTCCTCATTTGTTCACTTTTTGAAGAAAGTATCCATCCAGTTGATTTGAAAACTCAGAAAGATCTCAAAGAACCCATAATCAATCATTGATACCAAAACACTTGCCCAGTTTTTGATATTCTGGCGAGAAAGCTCCCATTTTGAAAGAAGAGAGAACTCAAACAATCCAAGAAGTTTCATATGCCCACCACTTTTTACAGTTTCTAGGCGGGAAGATCGCAACGAAAATTGATGAAAGATTCATCTCCCAAATCGGAGTGAGTCTGTAATGAACATCTAGCAAAATCTAAATTTCCAATGATGAGACTCTCATTAAACATAATTGGGTGAGATTTATACTGCTCGCCAATCACCTATTCATAGAAACATTCGGTCTTGAAATACGATATGCACCCCCTATCCATTGATTCTCCATGGTCGATGAATGACCTTGGTAGAGAATATTTATATTTATACGATTTGAATTAAACTGAAACTCCCCGGAAAATCTGAATTCAAATGCCACAAAACGTAAACGAAAGTAAGTGAATGAGACGATATGGAAAATCAATAAGTATCATATAAGAGAAAAATCTCAAGGATGATCGAGGATGACTAGCATTATACTAGGGTTGAAATACAAGAGAGCTCAAAGACGAATCATTGAGAATTGATTCAGTGAGACACCTTTTAAGAAGAGCATCAAGGAATTTCTAATGAAAGCTTCAATTCGAGTTAACACGTTCCATAGACCGCATGAATTAGTTGCCTGTAACGTCATTCAGTATAAATGATGCGAAAGAAGATGACGGTTATCACGTTAAACAAGTGAGTAATATAATCAATAAAGTGAAAGATAAGGTATAATGAATCTTAGTAAGAATCTACTACCTAGAGACAAGATTAGATCATAAATATTGACTTTTTGGGAATAACTTCAGTCTATACTCTTGAGAGAAATCACACAATCATGAATATGATGATATAATTCCAGATAGGTTGGAACGACGACTACATCTTGATGTTAGAAATCATGGTAGGACGAGAATGAAAGATGAGCTACAAAATAGATTGTCCACATTACGAATACATTTATATCAATCGTGTAGAAATACAACGTAATAGATATTATAGCTCCGTAGAATTGATCAGCAGAGCATTCCAAGCTCACAACAGCTTTTGTTTCCCGACGACCAAATAAAAATTCTCAAATTCATAGGGCACCGATGCTTTGAATGACCACTGAGATGTGAGATCAATTAGAAATAGGTCATGAGCCTTTCCCCGAAATTATTTCGTCGTATACTTTATTTCACCCACAGAACTTTGAAAAAACTCAATACAAATCTAAGATTCTCTTGAATGCATTGAAGGCTTTCAATCATTATAAGTAGAAAATGAAACAATTCTAAATTACCGAGATATCCATAAGACTTTCATTGGAATAGTGAAACAGTAAGTACAGCCTACATTATAGTCTACAAGAACGGATCCCAACAGTATCAGGTGTTTTTCAAAACTGATAGAAATAATCTCTCTGAAATAAAACTGACAAAGTGAGAGTTTTCATATACATAACAAACTATGGATGAATTCCACTTCACTTCCGAAGGGACTTTGATTTCTCCAAAATTCCGTCGGACGGAAAACCAAATCAAAATTACGAGAATTGCATTCATATCCCATTCAAAGGCATCAGAATCTAGAGTAAGGATTTTATTGATGATCTTGCAAGATAATATAACAATAATTACTACTTGATATCATAACCAAGTATGTAAACTTCGAATATTGATAGATGATAATGACGAAACAATGACCCTTATGTGTTATGCGTATTGAGAATTGAGAATATTTCTTCACGGAAATTCAAACAGTCATATATGTTACCCACATTCAATCGCTTGCAGAATGAAACGATCAATACTTGAATCCCTCAAGATTTGCCAGCACACCATTGAATATTTACTCAAAGTACATCTTTCGATGAAAATATCCCAGGATTCTTGCAATCAACTCAAATTTGAAGAATGGGTTAACTTTTGTGCTTTCGTTGATTGTAGAAAAACCAATAACGATTCAAAATTTAACGGAGTGAAAATTCAGAACAATCAATTCAAGTGATGCTGAAAACTTTGACGAAGTGATGATATATCTAAAATAAAAATATTCAGATGAATATGTGAAGCAGGTTTCGATAGACATAACATTTAATCAACATACAGAGTTCAATTCAAGTGCAGCTCTGGTATACTCATAACTTATTCTGGTTTAAACTTTTATTATCAACTGATTAAAACAAATTGATCGATAGTCCCAAAATAGTTATTTGAAGAAATCACTCATACATTTGATAATTTAGTCATATCAGTAATTTTTCGGGTTGCTACTATGATGAAATTTCATGACATTGAGTAAACCCACCTTGGCTTGAAGCTTCATTGTGACTTTACTGCACGAGGCTCAAAATAATATGTCAAATGGAAATTTAGAAAAAACAAGTAGAATTGAATTCAAATACAAATTTAATGAAAAGGACGATACGCAAATTATCAACTATGGAGTGTCACCACTTTCAGAATCAAATTCCATTCATCACATGAGGACGAAAAATTCACATATCCGAAAATTTTCCTGGCCTTAAGGGGGGAGATGTCCTATGGACTCATACTACATCCTATAGCTCTATGCATTAGCTTACTTGTATATCTATAACCTACTTGTATATCTAGAGGTATACTCCCCGAAACTGCGCGTACCCGCGCCAGTAGAGTTTTCCGTATTTGAGTGTGGGGCTAAAGAAGCGAGGAGGGAGGAAATAGAAAAGAGGGGCGCCAAAAAGCGTCTAAGAGAAAAGGGTCCCTTGGCTTTTCAGGAGGACGCTCGGGACTATGCCTGTGTAATACAGTGCCTTTTGTGCCCTCAAGCTGGCCGGAGGCTCTGTCGGCCAGCATGTAGTTGTAATAAAGTATATTCACCGTTAATTTGGCTCACTCTTCCTGTCAATATCTTAGCTCCAGAGTCCAACCCCACCGAACAGGTGACATTACTGAATTGGAGAGAATCCAGTTCTTAATAAGTTTCTTATTCACAGACACATAACAATACGCGCATGATTAATGATGTCTGCATCTCACTACCTCATCTAGTGGATACTCGAAATCAGGACAAGAAACGTCCTCTACGTTTATAACTCGTTCAGAAAATGGTCCGAGCAAGGGTTTTTCTGTTCATCCTTGATATATACGATTATCTGACGATCCTCGCTCAAATTTCTGATATTGTCACATATCATCGGTGATTCATCATAGGGCTATTCACCCTGATACCAGAATAGACCATGATGGTACATTTGAAGGAAGAGATTTTCAGACTGTATTTCTCTGTCAAGCTCGTCCTAGTCACAGGGAGGTTAGAAATGGGATACGGTTGGATCCGTTTGATCATGCAACCCACTGTATGCGAGCTCTTCGATGACTATGACGTCTTGACTCTTTCTAAACCATTGCACGTTAACTACTACTTCCATGATGATGATCCCTTCCCTAATTGTACGAAAATTTGTGAGAAAGAGCGGTCAGCTCACACTTAGACTGATCTGGAAAGATCTTATGAGACTTTCAGATATATTCACAATGAATACTATCTAACGACTGAACTCTGAGCGAACCCAGTACAGAATTCATTGAGCTCCTTGAAGACGCGCGCATCGGAAGTAGATAGATAGAGTGGGAGACGTGATTCGAGCTCTAAGAACTCAGATATACCACAACTTTTCCGAGATGGATCCGAAGAGATCCTCCGAGACTTTGCGATGTACTCACAGCGAGTACAATCTCAAAAATGAACCACGAGCGAGCCCGTTCCTGGATCTAACAAGCTCTTGGGATGCACGCGCATCGGAAATAGATGAATAGCGTGGGAGTGCTTGATGTATGGAGTAGAATACGTGATTTGAGCTGAGATCTCAGATATATCACAATTCTCCTTAGATGGGTCCTGAGAGACCCTACGAGACTTTGAGATGTACTCACAGCGAGTACGATCCCAAAACTGATTCACGAACGAGCCCGTTCCTGCATTTAACAACCTTTTTGGATGCGCGCGCATCCACAGTATATGGATAGAGTGGGAACGCTTGGTGCACAGAGTGGCAAAAGCGATTCGAGCTGTGAGAATTCAGATGTATCACGATTTTCCCGAGATGGATCCGGAGGGATCCTACGAGACTTCGAGATGTACTCACAGCGAGTGCGATCTCAAAACTGATTCAGAACGAGCCCGTTCCTGGATTTAACAACCTTTTTGGCTGCGCGCGCATCCACAGTATATGGATAGAGAGGGAGCGCTTGGTGCACAGGGTGGGAAACGCGATTTGAGCTGTGAGGACTCAGATCTACCAGGATTTTCCTCAGATGGATCCGAAAGGATCCTCCGAGACTTGAATTCAGATTTTCCGGGGAGTTTCAGTTTAATTCAAATGGTATAAATATAAATATTCTCTACCAAGGTCATTCATCGACCATGGAGAATCAATAGATAGGGAGTGCATATCGTATTTCGAGACCGAATGTTTCTATGAATAGGTGATTGGCGAGCAGTATAAATCTCACCCAATTATGTTTAATGAGAGTCTCATCATTGGAAATTTAGATTTTGCTAGATGTTCATTACAGACTCACTCCGATTTGGGAGATGAATCTTTCATCAATTTTCGTCGCGATCTTTCCGCCTAGAAACTGTGAAAAGTGGTGGGCATATGAAACTTCTTGGATTGTTTGAGTTCTCTCTTCTTTCAAAATGGGAGCGTTCCCGCCAGAATATCAAAAACTAGGCAAGTGTTTTGGTATCAATGATTGATTATGGGTTCCTTGAGATCTTTCTGAGTTTTCAAATCAACTGGATGGATACTTTCTTCAAAAAGTGAACAAATGAGGAGAAGATTACCATTAAAAACCTGGAGCCTTTTTGATTCTCGACTAAAATCTTTGCTTTGATTGCGAATGTAAATTTGCACCATTGTGCATCGTGGCTCATTGGTTATCTTATTTGGAAAGATAATGAGTTTGGATAGTTGACTCTAATGATACGAGGATAGACTTTGATATTTTCCCTAAATTCTAAACTTGATCAATAATTCTCTTCGCAAGGGATGTATTCAGTTATTGTACCTTAAAGTGAGATATTATGTATACTTAACCAACTTTCGATTGGCTGCAAAAAGTTGTGATCAACAAATTCTGATTACCCTTTCCGTTCTCTCACAGTTTAATTCGCTTGATAGCCTCAATTGAATTCTTCTCTACTAATAAATTATTTTATGTAATGAATTGGGATCCCTTTCCGTGGACCAATCATTTTATGTCATGAATTCAGGTTTTGCGTAAATCAAGATTCAAAAATTGACCTGAAATTAGCTATCGAGTGGATGAACTACACAACCTTCTTATTGCAATTTTTTCTTTCCAAATATCTGATTCTATGGTATAAAATAAGTATTTGGTAATTTTGTTCAAATACCCTCTCTCAATATCAAGTACTTTGGGCTGGTTCGTTTCATTATGGAGAATGTTAATGTTCGCTTGTTAGTTTTAACCAAAAATATGTTTTCATTCACCAGTCATTTCTATTGATATGTTTCTAAATAAAATACGAATATGGTCATTCAGTCATTCATCAATTTGTCAAAATTATATCCTGTTCTGAGCTAGCTCATTCTCTATTCATTTATCATGGTATCATTCTCGATTATTCTAAATACTTGTTTTGTACTCAGTTCCTCTCGTTCCGATCAATTCTGATGAAATAGACCTAGAATTTCTATCATTTTCCTTTTCTCCTTTTTGTTCTGATTGAGTCAGGAAAAGAATGCGATCTTTATTCGCGTGTCTAGCGGTGAAGGAATATTCTACTACTCAATTAGTTCGTATAACGTCAAGTTATTGCTTTACAATCCACTTTTTTTCAATGATCAATTAGTGTATTTCTCAAATGTCAAAGTGAATGAAACATTTCTCAATATATATGGGTCATTCTGGACCAAGGTGAACATTTTGAGAATCGACGAGATTTAAAAATGCCCCAAACATTTTTTTTCCGTTAGTACTACTAGAATATAGTTGGAAAAAATTTTTTTTCAGATTTTTTTGGGACTCATGGCGGGCCCTACGAATTTTCCAAGACCCATTTTTGAGCAGTTTTTCGCCTACTTTTCGCTATCTTGGAAAATTCGTAGTTCGGACCCAAATGCATCTTTTTCATCCTAGCTGGGCGCATTTTTTTGGGTATGACGTACACTTTCAAGAAAGAAATTGACCGGTCCAAAAAATTGATATCTCGTAGGTCCTACGGTTGCATAAAAAAGGCCCAAAAATACGATTTTGCACCACCTTTGGAGGCGTACAGGTCAAAACGAAAGCCTCGTAGCAAAATTTTGCAAGAGAAAAAACTTGTAGGCCTTGAAAAAACCTTCAATTTCCTCTTTGAAACGTGTCATTATCTTATCTCACGTACGATCTTTAGCCGATTTGAGTTGGGCATTTTTGTAAAAACGTGAAACTTCAAGGCCAATTTAGAAAAATCGTTTATTTTTTATCGACCTCAAACCTATGAGAAAATGTTCTTTCAGGTATCTATTTGAGGGCCCAACAATGATTTGGTTGTTCCTTCAAAATCCCGATTTTATACGAGCTGTTAGAAACAGTCGAAAATACCGAAAATCGAGTCGAATTCGGGCCTTATCATGAAGCTTCGTGGACTGGGTCTTCCCTTGCTCTCGATTCGTGGACTCTAATTATACAGCACTTGGCATAAAATATTGTGGAAGATGAGACCTAGAGCTGAAAAATGGCCTCTCGTGCGATGTTTTACGATGGAACCGTCCAAAACTAGAGTAAATTGAGTGAACACAAGATAAATCGAGGGAATCGATTGTGATGCATCTCTCACTTAACTAGCCCGTGTTCACCAGTCCAACCGGCCGCTTTGGCACTCCGCGTATGCTCCGCACTTTATGCCTTCCTCTGTTTATGCGGAAGTGATAAGTGATATTAACAGCTGATGCAGTATTGTCAGGTCTTATCCAGTATGGACAGAGATAAGACGGTTCTCTAATCTCCGTTATAGACTGTAGACTGTACGAGGTTTCGGTTGTTAGTGACCACCACGGAAAAATTGTATGTGTCAGTCAGCGTCCCGATCAGAAATTTTGGTACCTTCCCCGCGGGGTTTGCCCCGAAGATGGGCCAAATGTATTGTGAAGCATATGAAGTGTAACTCCTTCCCCGCGGGGCACCCGCGAGGTATCATCGGGGCAATATTTGCGCAAAATTAGTGCAGTTTCTGTTGAGACCTTTAGAATAATTTCGGATATGTTTGTAATGTTATCACTATTATGTGATTGTTTAAGTAAAGTATGTTCAAGTAAAGTTGAGAATTCATTGAAGACCTGGGAAAGCCTCATAAGAGCTACTAATATCCAGCCTGTGTTCACTTCTACTGAGGGCAAATAGTCACTTGACTTTGCAGCGTGTGACGAAGAAATTAATTTTGCTGGACTGAGATTTGTGTGAAAAGTGAGTGGTGCTCATCAATGATATTAAAATACAGTATGTTTACGTTCAATGCCTCTGTTGAAATTTCCATCATACACCCACAGAAGTGAGGTTAACTCTGAGACACTATGCAGGAATGTTGTGAAAGTGATCTGATACTTTGCAGGGGCCCTGCGGGGAAGGCGTTACACTTCATATGCTTCACAATACATTTGCCCTAATACCCGCGATGTTCGGGGCATGGTGTAAAAATAACAAGGTGTGTGACCGCGCACGTTTTTGATGTGTCTCCACTCGACGCCATTTTGATATTCTTGACCGCGAACTTCCAAATCATGCTCCCTGTATAGTACTGTACAAACGAGTTGCAAGTAGGTCTTATTTTGAGGAAGGTGAGAAGTCCTAGCATGAACAAGCAAGTTTCAGCGTAATTATAGGCAAATACGTAAATCTAGAACGATGCCGCAATGATATTGCAGTTGAAATGAAGATTAAAATCATGAATTCATTTCAATCAAAATCGGTATTTATTTTCAATTTAACTGTCCTCGAGACTAGAATTTTGAGGGAATCGGTGAAACTGCACATTCTTAACATCGGTAACTGATCCTGTGCTTTTTTTGCACTTCGACAGAATGATCTGGATAGCAGGACAACAATTGTCGGTAAGCCAAGCCATACACCCTTGTCGGTCACCAACACTTACACGCGGCTCGAACTAGAATACGTAAGAAAGGCGAGTGGAGACAACTGGAGACTTAGAGAATCTCCACTCAGAGATGAGAGACCCTGAGTGGAGGGTCTCTAGTGGAGACAGGGCCATGTCTGCGCGAGAGTAGACGAGTTTTGAGGCTCCGGTGTCACACACCTTGTTATTATTCCGCCATGGTTCGGGGCAAACCCCGCGGGGAAGGTAATGACGGTCAGCGGCCATTCGAGATCTGCCATCTCACTCGCACCTAATAGGTTATCCCATGAGTGCGAGGGAGACGACAGATCTCGAACGGTCACTGACCGTCATCCCATTGCAAGTCACCTCATAGCGTGAAGATAACAGAAGTTATCTTCACGCCATGGTTCACCTTGTTCTCGAGTGTACCAAAATTTCTGATCGAGACGCTGACTGACACATACAATTTTTTCGTGGTGGTCACTAACAACCAAAACCTCGTACAGTCTACAGTCTATAACGGAGATTAGAGAACCTTCTCATCTCTGTCTATACTGGATAATGCCTGACAATACTGCATCAGCTGTTGATATCACTTATCACTTCCGCATTAACGGAGGATGGCATGCAGTGCAGAGCATACGCGGAGTGCCAAAGCGGCCGGTTCCTGATTTATCTTGTATTTACTCAATTTACTCTAGTTTTGGACGGTTCCATCGTAAAGAATCGCACGAGAGGCCATTTTTCAGCTCTAGGTCTCATCTTCCACAATATTTTATGCCGAGTGCTGTATACGAATCGAGAGCAAGGGAAGACCCAGTCCACGAAGCTTCATGATAAGGACCGAATTCGACACAATTTTCGGTATTTTCGACTGTTTTTAACAGCTCGTATAAATACGGGATTTTGAAGGAACAACCAAATTATTGTTGGGCCTTCAAATAGACACCTCAAAGAACATTTTCTCATAGGTCTGGGGTCGATAAGAAATAAACGATTTCTTTAAATTGGCCTTGAAGTTTCACGTTTTTACAAGAATGCCCAACTTAAATCGGCTGTAGATCGTACTTGAGATAAGATGATGACACGTTCCAAGAAGGAAATTGAAGGTTTCTTCAAGGCCTACAAGTTTTTCCTCCTACAAAATTTTGCTACGAGGCTTCCATTTTGACCCATACGCCTCCAAAGGTGGTGCAAAGTCGTATTTTTGGGCCTTTTTTGATGCAACCGGGGGACCTACCAGATATCAATTTTTTGGACCGGTCAATTGCTTTCTTGAAAGTGTACGTCATACCCAAAAAAATGCGCCCAGCTAGGATGAAAAAGATGCATTTGGGTCCGAACTACGAATTCTCCAAGATAGCGAAAAATAGGCGAAAAACTGCTCAAAAATGGGACTTGGAAAATTCGTAGGGCCCGCCATGGGTCCCAAAAAAATCTGAAAAAAAAAAATTTTTCCAACTATATTCTAGTAGTACTAACGGAAAAAAAATGTTTGGGGCATTTTTAAATCTCGTCGATTCTCAAAATGTTCACCTTGGTCCAGAATGACCCATATAGTAGGAGACGTGATTTGAGCTGTGAGATGTCAGATATATCACAATTCTCCTTAGATGGATCCTGAGAGACCCCGCGAGACTCCGAGATGTCTTCACAGCGAGTGCGATCTCAGAACTGATTCACGAACGAGCCCGTTCCTGGATTTAACAACCTTTTTGGATGCGCGCGCATCCACAGTATATGGATGGAGTGGGAACGTCTGGTGCACAGAGTGGCAAACGCGATTCGAGCTGTGAGAATTCAGATTTATCACGATTTCCCCGAGATGGATCCGGAGGGATCCTTCGAGACTTCGAGATGTACTCACAGCGAGTACGATCTCAAAACTGATTTACGAACGAGCCCGTTCCTGGATTTAACAACCTTTTTGGATGCACGCGCATCCACAGTATATGGATAGAGAGGGAGCGCTTGGTGCACAGGGTGGGAAACGCGATTTGAGCTGTGAGAACTCAGATCTACCAGGATTTTCCCCAGATGGATCCGAAGGGATCCTACGAGACTTTGGGATGTACTCACAGTGAGTACGATCTCAAAACTGAACCAGGAGCGAGCCCCTTCCTGGATCTAACAAGCTCTCGGGACGCACGCGCATCGGAAATAGATGAATGGCGTGGGAGTGCTTGATGTATAGAGTAGAAGACGTTATTTGAGCTGTGAGATCTCAGATCTACCAGGATTTTCCTGAGATGGATCCGAAGGGATCCTACGAGACTTTCGGATGTACTCACAGCGAGTACGATCCCAAAACTGATTCACGAACGAGCCCGTTCCTGGATTCAACAACCTTTTTGGATGCGCGCGCATCCACAGTACATGGATACAGGGGAAGCGCTTGGTGCACAGGGTGGGAAACGCGATTTGAGCTGTGAGAACTCAGATCTACCACGATTTCTCTGAGATGGATCCGAAAGGACCCTACGAGACTTTGAGATGTACTCACAGCAAGTACGATCTCAAAACTGTACCACAAGCGAGCCCGTTCTTGGATTTAACAAGCTCTTTGGATACGCGCGCATCCACAGTATATGGATAGAGTGGGAGTGCTTGGTGCACAGAGTGGAAAATGCGATTTGAGCTGTGAGAACTCAGATCTACCAGGATTTCCCTGAGATGGATCGGATGGGATCCTACGAGACTTTGGGATCTACTCACAGTGAGCACGATATCAAAACTGAGCCACGAGTGAGCCCGTTCCTGGCTCTAACAAGCTCTTGGGACGCACGCGCATCGGAAATAGATGAATAGCGTGGGAGTGCTTGATGTGTAGAGTAGGAGACGTGATTTGAGCTGTGAGATCTCTGATTTACAGTCATCCCTCGTTAACACGAACACCTCTAACACGAATTTTCTCATTAACTCGAACGAAATTCTTGTCCCGTTGAGAATGCACTGGCTCTTATGGACGTTTTTCGAGTTAACACGAATTTTTGTTAACACGAATTTCGAACGATTTTCCTGTCCCGTCTGACTCAAGATCTTGGTTAATACGAATTCAAATTTGTGAACAGAGTCAATGTCCGCGAGGAACAGCTCAGTGCATGGCGATGAGTGATCGCAAGCAGTCGTGTATGCACCAAACTTGACATACTAGATGGAGTTGATCGGTCTGTTAAGAAAAAGAGCGAAATAGCTGATAGTTTTGCAATTCCAAGATCTACATTATCAACGATCATATCACAGAAAGATGAGATTCGGAACGCCGCAGCATCAGGAATTGAGTTGTCAAAAGTGATACGCTTGCGTGGTTCGAAAAATGATGAATTGGAAGAGGAATTATTTGAACGGTTCTGCGAAAGATTTAGGCATCGAAAAATTTAAAGCTTCGAGTGGTTGGCTGGAGAATTTTCAAAGTCATAAACATATTTCATCCCAAGTTCTCTGCTGTGAATTTCTAAAGTAGACGAAAGAGACGCGAACAACTGGAGGAAAGATTATTCAGAAACTAGGAAGGAATTTGCTGCTCGAGATACTCTCAATATCGATGAAGGTGCGATACATTACAATCTTCTCCCCAATAGTACACTCAATTTAAGAGGAAACAAGTGCCATGGTGGTGCCAAAATATATTGATGATGGAACTTAGATAGAAATTGTAGTTGTCCAAATTCAATTGATACTACCTACAAAACAGCAGAAATATTCCGATTTGTTCTTTTAACATCATCTATCGCATATCACCCTGTTAACACGAATTAATTCAAGTTAATTAGTTAAAGCGAACTAATTCGTGTTAATCGGTTGACACGAATTAATTCGTGTTAAGAAGTGACTGGAACATTCTGGTTAACCCAAACTCCTCGATAACACGAACAAAATCCCTGTCCCGTGGAATTCGTGTTGATGAGGGATGACTGTATCACAATTCTCCTTAGGTGGATCCTGAGAGACCCTGCAAGACTTTGAGATGTATTCACAGCGAGTACGATCTCAAAACTGAACTCTGAGTCAGTTTAGTTCTGGCTCCGTTAGATTCTTTAGATGCGCGCGCATCTGAACAGAGAGAAATAGTAGGAGCGTTTGAGCATGAAGTGGGAGCGTTTAAAGCATGCAGTGGGAGCACTTGAAGTATAAAAAGGGAAGTGCACTCATTGTGAGGTGTAGGAGATGTAGTACGTAGTCCGCGGTATATTCATCATTTTGTGAACGTATCCTCTCTGATGTGAATTCACACGCAATCCAATCAGATTCGTTGTCACTCACAGGATATGGGACGAGTGATTCCCGACATATGCGTCTAGTCTTCTCCTCTTCGCCATGAAACTGCGGTTCCGGACACGTACGTTCATTACTTGTAAGCTTCTGATTAGTCGAATCCAGATCTCGCTTGAAAGTCTCGAGGAGATCATTCTAATTTTGTACTTTTTCCAGTAGTCTCCTTGTTCCAAGCCCCAGCTCCTGGCTATACTCTTCGAAATCTTCCAATTCCTCCCTCTAATGAATCTATCCAATCATTGATTCGAGAATAATCAATATCCATTGCTTGGATTCTATTTTTGTTTTTCGCGAGCTCCTTTTTGTATAATTCCAACCTTTCCCCAAAAGTTTTTATGAGATCCTGTTGCCTCGGAGTTTCACTTGCCATAGTGTAATAGGTATCAAGTCAAACGGAAGATGGTTGCGCACTATAAGCCGGTATTACAGATCACAATTGAAAACTGCTGTCAACGCAATCAGCGAGAGTGCTCAATATAGTATGCGTGTGTATATGTGTATGTGCGCGCGCCTGCAAGCGTGTATTGTCTTGATGAGCTGGACCCGTGAGCGCTACACCCTGGATAAAAGATATGACGGGTGTGCAGGAGTTAAAAATGCTCCAGGGCAGCTCCCTAGAGTAAAAAGTTGCGAGTTTGATCCAGCTCGATCGAGGAAGCAGCAGGAGTCTTCAACACCAAGAAACATCGACCACGAAAAGACTGCAGGAAGTGGCGATCGACGCTCGCTGCTGATACAAAGCGAAGATTGTGAGCTTTGATTGATGAAAAAGAACGGCAGATGCTTGTAGTGGCAGTGAATGGTGACCACGAGGAGACTGCAACGAGCTGTGGTTAGCGCTCGCTTTTTTATATCCAAAGCGTTTCAGGAGAAGTGATCGGCGCATAAGAAGAGGTATGTGGAGAGGGTCTCATATGACGATTGCGAAGCGAAAGAGGGAGCATGTCTATAGGTGCGCGATGTCCCACCACTCTGATATGTGTGTTATATTTGATGATTGGAGTCAAAAGAGCAGGAAGCTCTGTACCCTGCAACTCTCCGTTCTTGACTCTTCGATCGAATGCTGAACTTTTACGAATTTTGAGGGAAATGCGCTCCTCCAATGCGCGCACATGGAAACGATATACCAGTGCTGTACAGTACGCTACTACCATCTTCACACATGGATTTCAATGTTTCAGACCATAATAATGAACATCTTAGACATACACCACGAGCTCTGTAACATTTGTACTTGAATTCTCGCATTTCCATACATATTGAAATTCCAATTGAATGTGAACATGAACTACTCGTTCCATCGATTACTGGAACAGCTGTGCGCATACGAGGAAATCCCAGAAACTTTTGACTTTCGGCCTCCAAAAGTAAAATTATAGGAAAAAGCTATGTACATGTCTGAAATTTTCTATATCCCTTCTGAGTAATTCCGCGCGAAAGCGGACCACGATTTGCAGACATATCTCAGATTGTTTTTCCACTATTCTTAATCGATTCTATCGTCCAAAAAATGAACTTTTCACCCTCTATGGGGTGAAAAAAAAATTTTTTGTTTCCGGGGGGAATATCTTTGTGATAGTGTTTTTAGGAAAAAATACCAATCTTTTTTCAGTAAAATGGGTGTAGTTCCGACTTGAGGTAAGATACGACCACGCAAATAGTGGCATTCGAAAGGTCTTTCAAAAATCTATCGAAATATGTTTCGAAAATTTTTTTGAGGCTACGGACGCCTCCTATGAGCAAAAAGGTGAAAAACAGAAAAAATTCATTTCCTGAAAAACCTAATTCTCTAAAAATCTGGAAATCCATATTTCGATGTAAAATTGCGTGTTCTTCCAGAAAAAAGTGGTCCCGATCTGTGTTTTTGGGTTCTACGCTGTTTTTTTTTACGTTTTATCAATATTCTCAGCCTTTTCGGTAGAAGAATGAATTTTTCTGCGCATGCGCAGGAATTTAGACTGCTGAAACTAATTCCATTGAAAAGCCGAGGAAATTTCCTTTAAAATGACTATACTTGGTGAAGTCGATTCGATGTACTGGGACCAAAGTTAGAAGGTCTAAAAAATGATGACAGTTCTACTCGAGTCACGATAGTAATGGAAAATTCGTGCAAGATCTGCATTTACCCCTCTTGAGGATGCTTCATCATTAATGTGATGGAACTTTGGGCCAAGTAGATAAAATTGACTTCGCCAAGTAGTCATTTTGAAGGAAATTTCCTTGGCTTTTTAATGGAATTGGTTTCAGCAGTCTAAATTCCTGCGGATGCGCAGAGAAATTCATTTTTCAACCGAAAAGGCTGAGAATATTGATAAAACGTAGGAAAAACAGCGTAGAACCCAAAAACACAGATCGAGACCACTTTTTTCTGGAAGAACACGCAATTTTACATCGAAATATGGATTTCCAGATCTTTAGAAAATTAGGTTTTGGAGGAAATGAATTTTTTCTGTTTTTCACCTTTTTGCTCATAGGGGGCGTCCGTAGCCTCAAAAAAAATTCTCGAAACATGTTTCGATAGATTTTTGAAAGACCTTTCGAATGCCACTATTTGCGTGGTCGTATCTTACCTACTACACCTATTTTACTGAAAAAAGATTGGTATTTTTTCCTAAAAACACTATCACAAAGATATTCCCCACGGAAACAAAAAATTTTTTTTCACCCCATAGAGGGTGAAAAGTTCATTTTTTGGACCACAGAATCGATTCGATATGTCGGAAAAAGAGTTTGAAACATGTTTGCAATTCGTGGTCCGCTTTCGCGCGAAATTACTCTTCTTTGAAGGCTCCGAAAACATAATCTTCCATGGGGGTCATCTGAAAAAATCGCTTAACGACTTACAGAACAAAATCTTAAGCGAGTACTCTTGGAAAATTTGTTTCTGAATTTTCATTGTCTGGGTAAGGGTTGGGGGGTCTCTTAGGATACTTGGATGGACATGGAAGATTCTTAACTTTCAGAATGCGTGAAAAGAATTGCACCATAGATGGTGGCTTGTGATCTATTGAAAGGTGGCAAAAATACACCGAATATTAAAGTGTCTCGGGAAAAAATTTCTTCGTGGCGAGTGACAAATACGAACATCAAATACGATCCTAGTCATTTTTATACCAATCCGGAACGTCCCTGAACCTTTCGAAAGATTTGATAAAACATTCCGACACGATTTCGTCTATATAAAATTGTCAATTGTCCCCATCCAAACAGATGACACTCTCAAACTCGCCAGAGTCTGAGCGTAGCGAAGAAGATATGGTTTCCTGATACTATCACCTACTATTCCTAGGTGTTTAGGATTCCGTCCGTTGATCACAGCAAGTGTACACCGCCGAGAACGGCGTAAATATACGACGACTAACACTAATTCCATACCAGTTGAACGCAATTCCTTGATTTCCTCATTCATGTACATAGATGTGCAATAGGTCGTTTTCTTTGTTTTCGCGAAAGTAAGACAATGAGTTCATCGCAGAGTCCCTCTAGAATGCGCTAAAGAGTGTATGAGCTCAAGAACAGGAATAATGATTTCTTTCCGAAACGGGGAGACAGACCGTCCAATGCCTGTCACGGCTCAGTACATCGATGTACATCTCCCACTAAAAGAAAAATCACAACTTTGGATCATCAAAAACATGCCTGCGAAGTTACAGACCGCGCTCTGGTGCGCTAGAACCGTGAGAGCTCAACGAATTTTGAGAGTCGGTCCGAGTGTCACGTCAATTCCTCGATTTTCGGGTGTTTTCTCGCACATGACTTTCTCTAGCATCTATCCGCATCCGCCAATCGGTCCCAAATTCGGTGTCCACTTTCAAGACATCTGAACGAAAGAAATTTGTCTGGTTAGGCCTCATGAGACGTCGTACAGTCCAAATGATCAAGGAGTGACAGCAAAAGTCAAACGTTTCTGGGATTTCCTCATACACGCAGAACATAGATTATTTGTATAAATTCTCACTTCTCGCAACGTTTCATCAACGAATCGATCTTCGTCCGTATGATGACATTGTGACACTACTAGATATTCTAGATTAAGTGCTTTTCAAAGTTTGGATTGAGAATAAGATGTAATTGTATGCATATGTAAATGTTCGAGCCGATCTCGTATATGGGTGCTCGAGTCTCTCGTTGTAAAAGTCGTCACTATTTTCGATTCTCGCGAATACGGGGGCCCGAGCATCTAGCAGTATAGATGTTGAGTGTGGTCTTGCATGATCTCATCGATTGTCAGATCGCCGTATGCATGGAGCCTTGAATAAGTTGAAAAACTATGGTAGCAAGCTTTGGTATGGTAACACTCCGTTGTGTCGGTAAGTTATCTGGTGCGTATGGATAAAATTGTGTAGTAACGGTAGACGATATCACACGCTGTTGAATATCATCATACGATATCGGTCAAAACCTGGCCGACCTCGCTCGATCCTTACTTAACTTTTGATTCTGGTCTGTAATTCGATGTGCATATTGATTTGATGCTAGCAAAGGCCAATAAAGTAATTGGATTCATCAAGCGATCGACTTCAAAGAATCTGGAACTCATTGCCTGAGAATATACGTGATCAAGAATCATTAATCAACTTTAAAAGTTTGTTACTGTTTGAGCTAAATAATACAGAACTGTATCAGAATCTAGTCAATATTAATGTATGAATTTGAGTCTGAGTGAAATATTCTCTTGACGATTTCCTTGCTAATATTATATATATATATATATATATATATTCCACATATTTTTCCGAAAATTTATCATTTTCATCATTGCATATATATTTTATTTTCATTCTATTCTATAATCTCCTCCCCCCCCACTTCACTTTTTCCAAAAGTATAACTTGGCGAGTATGGCCATCCTTTCCCCCTATCACTTCATCTGGGATCAAAAATTGAATTTCAACTCTTGAGAGTCATGAAATCTGGGGAAACATGTCGAGTAACTATTTAGCAAAATTTAGCAAAATTTAAACATGAAACAAATGGTGAGAGAATGAAAAATATCAATTTCAACTCATAAGAGCCGTGAGATCAAGAAAAGTATGTCGAGTAATTGTTTTGCAAAATCTGAATGTGAAGCGCATGGAAAAGGATTGATTACATTACGATTTGACTTTCTCGGTAATTTTGATTCAACTTGAGTTCCTCACCATCTCCTTCGTCTATGAAATGTAATGAAAATAATAATTCATTCAGACCATTGAGAAGAAAAGGAAACCAGAAAATTCAATCTAGCATTGATCGGTTCAGTTTAAAATTCAGTAGAGATGGTGAGTAACTCAAGTTGAGTCAAAATTACCGAGAAAGTCAAATCGTTATGTAATCAATCCTTTTCCATGCGCTTCACATTCAGATTTTACAAAACAATGACTCGACATACTTTTCTTGATCTCACGGCTCTCAAGAGTTGAAATTAATATTTTTTGCAACTGTGTGCGCGGAGTTGTAAAAAAATGAGACTTCTCTTCATTACTTACAGTGCGAGAAGTAATCCGTGAATGACTTCTCGCACAGTTTCACATTTACGCACTGGTGAAGTGTGCGTAAATGTAACTTCTCGCTCTAATGCATTTTCATTCACGCACAGTTCCAAAATATGATGTCACGTCATCCTTCTGAATTTGGCCTTTCTTGAAAACTTCGTTTCCAAGATAATCTTGCTCGGACAGTGGTGCATTTAATTACAACTTCGCGCACAGTTGCAAAAAATAGTATACGCAACACGTGCGAGAAGTTTCCGCACTCGTTTGGCAACTTGTGCGGAAATTGACCTTCTCGCACTTGTTGCGTAATATACTATTTCATTCTCTCACCATTCGTTTCATGTTTAAATTTTACTCAATTTTGCTAAATATTTACTCGACATGTTTTCCCTGATTTCATGACCCTCAAGAGTTGAAATTCAATTTTTGATCCCAGATGAAGTGATAGGGGGAAAGGATGGCCATACTCGCCAAGTTATACTTTTAGAAAAAGTGAAGTGGGGGGGGGGGGGGAGATTTCAACACTCGGCTATGGTAATGACTGAATATTCTCAGATTGAAAAACATGCTGTAAATAGTAGCATGTGGGGAAACACAAAAAACTTCTATGTATCTCATCCATAAAAATCATTCTCCTAATTAAGACTAGTGTACTTAAGAGGATGTTGTACCCTCTTGGGTTATCCGGCGGGCTCATACTCATAGCTTATTCTGAGTGTAGATGGCGACACTCAGAAAGAGCTTCTCATATGTAATTTTCTGTTGTTGGCAGCACTGATTTTCTGGCGCACAAGTGGACGATTTGAAGACTAGCTCGAATAAGAATCTGCGCTGAAAAGCTAGGACTAGATCAATCTCAAGTGTGAAAAATTTGAATTACTCTTCAAAAAGAGCAATTCTCAGCGTTCAATCCTTCCACGCTGAGAAATGTGAATGATTTGAAAATATCCCAGATTCTGTCAAATCATAATGGATCCACCATTTACGCCTCTGTATCCAATATATGCACGCTCACAAACGTGAATGGTTTGGAAATAAGGCAGCATTTTCCCCAAAACGAGATGAATTCAAAGATTTATGTAGACGAAAAGGGTAATTTTATTTTTCAACAAAAATGGGATTCCTCATCAGTGATTCAGGATTCCTCATCAGAAGCAGAAGATCCATCTATTGGAATTTGCCATCCATGAGTTCCAAAATTCAGCGCTTCCTTAGGAAGCAGGTTGATTCACCCAAACAGATCCTCCTTGAGATTCACCATCCGTCAATTCCAAAATTCATGTTCAGAAACAAGAATGGATCCAGCGCTTCCTTGGAAAGCAGGTTGATTCACCCAAACAGATCCTCCTTGAGATTCACCATCCGTCAATTCCAAAATTCATGTTCAGAAACAAGAATGGATTCAGAGCTTCCTCGGAAAGCAGGTCGATCCTCCCAATTAGATAGTCATCATCTCCATTCGTATCCATCAGCGTCAATGCAATTCACACATTGGAAAATACATATAAAAGCATGCAAATTCACATGCATAAAAAGATATCCAAGTTCGCACACCAAGTACTCACATGAGCCATCATTGAGAGGAAATCGATTATTCCTTGGACAGCAGGTTGATCCTCCCATATAGATAGTCATCTGCATTCATGTTCATCAACATGAATTGGATTGTCTTATTTGATAGCATATACATTCATTAAGAAGCATTTAAATTCACATGCATGAAAAGATATCCAAGTTCGCTCACCAAGTATTTACATAAATCATCATTGAGAGGAAATCAATTATTCTATAAAACAGCTTCATGAAGGCTATTAGTTTCATTCATGAACTTGAATTATCTTGCATGATACAAGAATTTGAGATTGAAACTAAGTATAGTCTTATGGTCTTTTCCAACAATGTATAACGTGTCGCTGCAATTGTCTGATTATGGGGAAGCAAGCATTCATGAATAGTTTTCTATCCATCATATCATTACAATATAAAAGATAATAAATGATAATTCAGCTTATTTCTGGAAGTCTAAGGAAGTGCTGCTCAAAATTAAAGATCTAACTCCATGATTTCTCGCCATGAGTGAATGCTAATCATGCATCTTGGGGAGAATGTGAAAATGGGGAATGAGATTCTCTAGGAGTTCTAGATGGCTCAGGGGTAATCAGCAAATATCAAGAGACCAATAACAAGGTCAGAGACAATATTCGAGGTTGATGCTACCTGCGGATCCTGAACCACGACACTCAGCAACTCAACCAAAATACTTTCTAGACAATTAATCTACTCCATTCCACTTGCATTCGATGCATTATATTTATCCCATCATTTTGAATGGAAAAACTTCTTCAAACCGTCTTTAGATGAATATTTGAGGGAAAATCTAAGAACTTGGCAAAAGCAACTACATGCAATTGGATAGGAAAAACATGCTGCCATATACCATCACTCACGCTACGAATTCAGCACATGCAAGTTTCTCCTGGTCTCGATAGCTTCTAGAGGGTCTTGCACTCCTCCGTCACGACATTTTTCAATGGTCACAGACCAAATTTTTGTTATTCCAGAGAATAACAAAGCCGTGTACAGGAGGTGGCCACGGTAGAAGCCCATGCACGTACATCCTATTCCACCCGCAGGATGCGAGCATCTGCGGTTGCATATTAGCACACTCAGCACAACACAAAACACTCATAGCTATCACATTTCACACGACCCGGACACTCTCATCTCCACCAAGAAGCCACGATTTACTCGCAAAACGCCGACTGCAAGGATTTGTGGTATACCGAAAAGCAAGCATGCAATGGCATATGCGAGCAAGAGCACGCGTTCGAGCAGCCGACATCAGCCCAACCCAACGCGGGTAAACAGCAGACCACGGCAATGCTGCCAACTTATGAAATGCAGTTCTCGACTTCGCGATACAGAATACTTACTCGTATTACCCCAAACTCGTATTTATAAAACTACGGCTCGAAAACTTATCGAATCAATCCCAAATTTTTCATAGAGTTAGAAGATCCCCGTAGGATTGGTAGAAAGTCCCTCATAGAGCAATCCAGCTCACAGGAATCCTACACTGTGAGTATAATAGTAGCCTAACCTAAAAGAATTTCGAGATTCGAGACAGTTTTTGACTGACACAGATTTTTTCCAAGGAAATCACTGACTTTCCACCATTTCCACGAGGATCTTCTAACTCTGTGGAAAATTTGGGATCGATTCGATAAATTTTAGAGCCGTAGTTCTTTACATACGGTTTTGGGGTAACTTAGCAGACGAATTTTGGCCGGTATACGCCATCTCCTTGATTCCAAGATGAGTATTTCTTGATCATGAGTAAAGAAAAATCTAGAGAAGTAAAACCTTGTATTTATGATAGCAGGACTTGGAATGAGTTCATGAAATTGACTTGGGTTGATGCAAAGACTCCTAATCTACTTGTGATGGTGCTTGCAAGAGAATATTTTGGATCCGAAGAACTTCTAGATTGTGGAAATACCCTACATGAGTTGGTTCGGCCACTCTTCAGTAAGGAAGGATGCTAACTATGAAAGTGAATAACTAATAACTAATTGATAAATGAAACATAGAATCATGACACTTATACATCTGTTGTCCAACATTTCCCAAGGACCAAAATCTGAAACAAATTCCATGTAGCACATTGGTAATTCGTAACACATCAAGAAGTTGGAGCAATCCGTGCGAACTCATTCTGAGGGAAATGGAGGTTCAATAGCATTATGTGATATGTGTTTAGATTTCTGATGAAATGATCCTCAAGATACTTCCAGATAGATGTATGGATCCAGTTTGTTTGGGTATTGAATCCTCAACTAATCATTTTTTCAATTTGAACTTACCACTTCCCACCAAGAGCGTAAATGTGCCTTTCTTTCTCCATAATACTCTTGATGAAACAGGTGAACCCTGTACAATTTTCTAATCCTATTCAGAATTTAACGCCAAGAAAGTCAAATCCATATACCATATGTGATATGAGTAAGAGTTTAGCTGAGACCTTGGATAAAAGTATTACGCAATAGATATATGATATTCAAAAGTAACTAGAGCAGTACAAAATATCAGTGCTTATATATCACAACAACTGTTCTCCGACAGTCGTCAATTGACTGACCTGTCTCACAACATCTAGATGTGAGAGACGACCCCTCTTAATGTGTTGGACATTGACAGGTTTATATTGAGACACGAAAAACACTTTGAAGGATATTCTATTGGTTGCACACTTCATTGCAACTAGAGTGGTTAATCAACTTTTCTTTGAGATGCACAATTTATAGCTCCAGAGTTGGGTCTGTCTGAAGTATTCTGAAAGTCAATACACTGCTGAATTGTAGCTTGATACTGGCACTCATTTTTTCTCACGATCAAATCCAAAATTCTCCAAATATTTTTGAATATCAACTCTTGACACTGCACAACAGCGAGAATGACACACGTTCTGGCCTATTATTCTCAATATCACTCCAGACAACAAAACCCGGAACAATAGGTGTCTCTTATTCCTGCAACAATGAGAGCTGATTTCTACAGGCTCGCTGCAGGCGGTGCTACGATTGGCATCAATTGGCATTCAATCTCTGCTGTTATCTTTACATGATATAATCAAAATAGTCATCAAAAACGTTACAACATGTTATACTACCGGAGCGGAATAACGCCGTCTGCTACACATGCTACACATGCGGCTGCATCAAAACATCACCCGTGTGTTCTCGCGGTCGATCGTCCCGCATGGTCCGGTGGTCGACCCCAACAATCGATTGTGTTCGACTTCGAGTGTCTTGACGCGGCTGAAATCTTGACGCGAAAAAATTTGGAAGGGTCGAAATTAGTGAGCAAGATATTTCGGCTCTCAATGCTGTTACCGGCGAAATGACTGCCAATATCCTTGTTGAGGACCGAAATAATGGGTTCAGAGGGATTGAGACCCTCCTGAACCCAGAAAAGCATGAAATAAGTAGGTTCGAAAAAATGTGTGAGGTTGAAACGGCCCAACTCAGCGTATATAAGGCACGGCGGCCTTGCGCGCGCTCTCTCTCTTTCTCACATGTTCTCCTCTTTCATATACTCGCCAGCAAGGCGCTACCGCGCCTTTTGAATCAACCCAATGGTCTCTCTCTCAGGCACTGCGCCACGCTCGAATTTTTTTTTGCACATCGCCAGCGATCCGAGGCGCTATATCGCGCCATTTGATGTATGTGTGTGTGTTAGTATACATATATAGTAGGCACGGCGCCTCGCTCGGTTTTTTTTCATACTCGCCAGCGAGGCGCTATCGCCGCTGCATGTGACAGTGGATATAGTTCGAGATAACTCGAGTCGAATTACCTGGCCCGCAGAAATCGAATAGAAAAGGCTACAGCCACCCTCAAAATCGCGATAAAAAAAGTATACAGAAGCTCAAAAGAATCTAAAAACCATGATTCAGTTTCATGTTTCGCAATAACGGGCATTCATTGAAAGAAGAAAAAGGCCAGTTTCCATCTCTTCAGAAATATGGCGCGTGTTGAAAAAAAAGTGAGAGGTTAAAATACCCCAATTCAATGTATAGTAGGAACGGCGCCTCGCTCGGTTTTTTTTTCTCTCATACTCGCCAGCGAGGCGCTATCGCGCCTCTTGATATGTACCCTGTGCAGAAAAGCATTCATGTCCGTTTATTTTCTAAATAAAGAAAAAATAAATAAGAAAAAAGAAAGAAGAAGTATCTGGTGATGCAGCTTGGTTTCTGATTTGAGATTACAGTGAAGGCGAGAGAACCGAGAAGATATTGTCGCCTCCTGACTGTGGATAGCCAGCTTAGTGCAATTCGGTAAGGGGTCACATGCCCTCGGCAAGGAATGTTACCAACCACGAAGCGTAAACATGCATTTAGGGCCCTTTGAAGGAGGAGATTCTCACCTACCCCGACGTTGTTGTATACTATGCTACCGTAATCGAGGATAAGGAAGATAAGGGACTCGATAAGAGTTTTGCGTAGCTCACGAGTGAGTGAATGTTTGTAAAATTTCAGTGATCTGAGTGATCGGTGGACCTTTGAGACGGTCGATTTCACTTGAGATTTCCACGCGAGATCTGGGGTCATGAGTAAGCCTAAATTTTTGCATTGTTTTACATAAGGCAGTTCGACATCACCAATCATGACTCTAGGAAGCATAGGCAGATCGATATTTCGAAGATATGCCGCACTGCCGAGGATCATGACCAGGGATTGATGAAAGTTCAGTGTGAGATAATTTTCGTCGGCCCATTTCGCAACTGATACCGCGTTCATGGACAGGTTCTGAATTCCATCCAGGATGCAGTTTGGGAAACAGTGCAAGTAAATCTGCGTGTCATCAGCGTAGATCATGTAGCGGGCAAATTTGAGGGCTAAAGGGAGGTCCTTAATATAGATTGCAAAAAGGAGTGGCCCCAGTACGCTGCCTTGGGAAACACCAGATGTGACTTGGATCCATTCTGAGATTTTGCCATTTTCGTCCACAATTGTTTGTAAACAATTGCATAGGTAGTCCAGGAGGAGTTGAATAGATTTGTTGGAGCATTTGAAAGATCTGAGTTTTTCAAGGCGGATGTAGTGGTCTACGGTGTCAAAAGCTTTGGAGAAGTCAAACAGGATCAGGAGTAATAATTTTCTTTCATCCATAGCTTTTCGGACATCTTCAGTGAGCCCAATCAGGGCTTCGTTGTACTGTGACCGCGACAAAAGCCAGCTTGCCTATCATTGAGAAGGTTGTTGTACTCTAGATGTCCAGTCAGTTGCTCATGAAGCACTTTCTCAAAGATTTTAGACACTTCAGAGAGCTTTGAGATAGGTCTAGTATCCGATGGGGACTTGGGGCATTTCAATTCGAGTAACGGCATAAGTAGCGTTTTGGACCAAGTTGATGTATAAATTGCAGAGGGAGAGTGAATGAATGAATGAGTGATAACCTTTATTCGCCCAAGGGCAAAAATACAAAAATACAGTAGCATATAAAACATATGTCGCTTATACATAATGAATACATTAAATTTGTAAAAATTTGTCGTTTTGGTTAGGGCTATTCGAATTATCACAGAAAGTGACTAGTCATCTCGAGGCATCGTAAGATGCTAAGAGTCATGAAAAGGAAAAGAAGAAAAAGTCACGTTTTCATATATATATACATATATCAGTCTTAACAAGAAAGGTTGAGGGAAAGAAAACATTTTCCCGTTTGGGAAGACATATAAAGTAGACATGGGCCCACAGTCATATCACAGGAATCTCAGTTCGGAAGCGAAAAAGCCACGCATAACTCAGCTGATGTAGAAGACATCAATTGAAACGGGCTCATGCCTATCACAGTTTACAAATAAAAATAGTGTTTTTTCTCCACATCAATCCTCTGGGAGGATAGTGTTAACAGGAAGTCTTTTAAGGACTCTTTAAATAATGATATCTTTCCAAGCTGCCGAAAGCCCGGAGGGAGAAAGTTCCACAAATGAGCACATTGGACCTGGAAAGATCTTCTTCCATATTCAAGTCTCATGTTGGGGACTTTGAGTACCCGTTCTTCTAGATCACCCCGTGCAGGGCGTTCGGATTGGTACCTGGTAAACATCGCAGCTAGGTAGCCAGGTTCTCCTAAGTGCATGATCTTATGCATCAAGAGAGCTGCGAAGTACATTCTCCGCGAATCAGTACGTAACCAACCCAAGCGCTCCCTAAACGGGGCGATGTGCCCGTCTCTCCTAAGATCAAAAATATATCTCACACATGAATTGCTTAGTCTCTGTACCCGTTGTCGCTGTTCGTCCGTGGCGTCGAGGTACACGACCGCGCAATAATCTAGGTGCGGTTGAACCAATGACTCGACTAGGCGAATTCGGAGAGGTCTGGTGATACATGCCCTAAAAAACCGCAGACCGTATAGGGCTCTGTTGACTTTCTTAGTTACTTGGTCAATGTGCGGTTTCCATGTCAATTCACTGTCAAGTGTAACACCAAGACTCACGACCGTATCACTGAACGGGATGATTCCTGTATCTCAACCCCTGGCAAGTCCATTCTCTTCAGATCTTTGATATTTCTCTCCGAACTGAAATAGATTGCCTTGGTCTTGCCAGCGTTGAGACACAGGCCGGAACTTCTGGCCCACTCGGCAACTAGTCGTCCTATTTCGCCCAGCCGAGCAATACCTTCCCTGATCTTATTTTTCTCGATTTGGAGATAAATTTGGAGATCATCCGCATAAAATAGATGATGTACCGACTTTTCGTCTATCAAGCCAGCCAGGTCATTCACATACAAGCTGAAGAGGAGAGAGAGAGGAAGAGAGAGATACCGCGATCCAGCGACTGATGCCGAACATCGGGGGATCCAAGGAAGAGAGGCGCGCACTCCTCAACACCGTCAGCACGTCCATCATGCTCTACGGTGCACCCGAGTGGGGGAGAGAGTAGAGAAGGCCGTCATCGAGAGGAGGATGGGGCCTGTCCACCGAAGAGCGGCCCTGAGGAGCATCCTTGCTTACCGCACCGTGTCAGGAGACGCAGTTTGCGTGTGTAAGGGGACGCCACCCATTCACGTGCTCGTCGCGGAGCGAGTGAGGATCTGGGACCGGCACAGAGTGATCGGAGCTGATCGAGTGCTCACACCAACGATGAAGGAGATCATCCGCGACAACAATAAGGAAACCACCCTTGAGCAGTAGGGAACTGAGTGGGATTCGCCATTTGCAGATGGCGGATGGACGCACCGGCTGATCCGTGACGTAGCCAAGTGGGCGGAACGCACCTACGGAGAGATAGATTACTGGACAACGCAGGCTTTGAGTGACGACGGTTGCTCCGATGCCTACCTGACCCGGTTCAAGACGAGGAGATGCCCGGCATGTCAGTCATGCGGGGACAACTGGGATGACGCTGAACACGCCCTGTTCACGTGCAGCGACACCCGAAGAGAGCGCGCCGAGTTGGATGTATGGCTGGGTACTCATCCAACACCTGAGAACTTATACTCAAAAACTGTTCATGATACATCAAGCTGGTGATGACTCGGAAGGAGGAGAAGGAGTGGGAAGTAAGGCGCTTGGAAACAGGTGAATCACAGTGAACCATCCGGTTCCAACAGGAGAGGCTCATGCCCTTCCGGAGGAGCATGATGGCCTGGAGAGGAGAGAAAGGAGAAAGAAGAAAGAAAGGGAAGAAGGATGGATGAAGATAGAAGATGCCGACAAGAGGCCGAAGAGAGAAGAAAGAGAGAAGGAACGCTCGCAATCGAGCGCGAGACACGCCGCTCATCCTGGAGTAATGCTCACGCGGTTCCAGACTGAGATGGTAGATGCAGGTGGAGAACAAGACCCGCGAGTCGTCAAGAAAGAGCCACTCGATCCACAGCGCGAGTCGCCGCCGGTCCTGAAGTAATGCTCACGCGGTAACGGGACCGGATTGGTGAGTTTGGTTGAGATCTCCCTCGAAAGGAGGAGGAGAGAGGGTTTATCTGGCTCGAATAGCCGCATCGATTCGCATTCCAGCCCGGAACTGTGAGGAGGTACTGAACAGCTGTGCTTGGCTGTCCGAAGCCTCTCTCCAGTACGTCTCAGCGTTTTCTCCCTTCAACCACTCAAGAAATGAGGGTGGGAGAGGAAAGGAGGGGGAAAAGAGGAAGAGAGGGAGAGAGGGGAGCAATTCACCCTGAAGCAAGCGGATTACAGTGAGTCTGCCGACTCAAACAGAAGAGGTTCAAATTGTTCCATAAGGAACATGCTGCACCGGAGAGAGGAGAAAGGAGGGAGAAGAGGAAAGGACTAAGGAAGGAGGATGAAGAGTAGGGAGAAGACCACTGAACGAGGAACAAGATCTGCGGTTTCTCAGGAGTGAGCCGCTCGATGCAGAGCGCAAGACGCCGCCGATCCTGGAATAATGCTCACGTGGTTCCGGGGCCGGATTCGTAGGTTTGGTCGATCTCTCCCTTGTCCAATGGCCGTCGCCAACGGTGAAAGAGGAGAGGGTCTACCCGATCCGGATCGCCGTATTGATGCGGATTTTAGCCCGGAACCGTTGCGGAGGTACTGGCCAGCCGTGTCTATCCGACTAGTGATTTGCCTTTGTGGGTCGCAGTGGATTCTCCCTGCAATTACCTCAAGAAAGTACAATGAATACATAGATAGAGTAGGAGAGTTAACGGAAAGGTCCCAATTGATACAGGAGGATCATGATGTACTGAAGAAGGGAGAGGAGAGAGAGGAGAGAGAGATCGGAGAAAGAAGAATGGAGAGCAGGGCGGGAACCAAAGGAGGAGAAACAAGATCTGCGGTCCCTGAGGAGGGAGCCGCTCGATCTAGTGTGCGAGACGTCACCGGTCCTGGAAAAATGCTCACCTGGTTGCGGCGCCGCACAGTGGGGCAAAGAAGTTTTTGTCTTTATGTGAATTTGCAACCAGTCGACATATGCGCAAGCGGAAAACTTTTAGAAGAATGAGAACAACCCTTTGCGTCTGCACACATGTCGGTGGGTTGCAAATTCATGGGAAGACAAATGATTGAAAAGCTCTTCTGCCCCACTGTGCGCCGTATTGGTGAGTTTGGTTGATCTCTTCCTTGTCCTGTGGTCGTCGACAACGGAGAGGGGGAGGAGGTTAACCCGGTTTGGATGGCTATATCGATGCGGATTCCAGCCCGGGACTCTGGAGGTACTGGCGAGCCGTGTTCCGCTGACCAGTGCCTCTACTTGGTACGTCGCAGCGTATTCGCCCTACAACCACCTCAGAGAAGAGAGCAGAAAGAGAGGGGAAACAGAAGAAGTTCAAATTGTTCTAGAAGGAACATGATGCACTGAAGCAGGGAGGAAGGAGAGAGTCTCTCCTCTCCAGAGGAGGCCGAAGAAAGAAGAATGGAGAGCAGAGCACCCCTGTGAGCCTGGACCGCGGAATTGGACCAAAATATGCTCGTGGTAGGCCAGAATATGCTCGAAATGCTCGTCCAAGTCCCAGATTTTGGTCCGGCTGCGTTTTCAAGTTACGACCCCTCAAAGTAGCCCGATTTCACCCCCCAGTCCTCCCACCTGCACATCACAAAAATGCTCAGATCGACACGAATTCGACTGCTAGAGGGACGTACCCGGGCTCAAATTGGAGCTCTAATTCTGGGAAACGACGAGCATTTATCAAAACTTCGAAATAATTGTGTAAAACCGTTAAAAAACGTCTCACAGAGTTCCCATGTATAAGCATACGGGCGAGCGGTTGGCTGAGAGGGGGAGTCGAGGGAGAAGAGGAGAAGCCGCGCGCAGCCGCATGATCGTTCGGTTCGCAAAACTCGTCTGCTGCGCTGATGTGATTGTTGTCGTCGTAGTTATCACGCTGTGTTTACACCGGTACCGAGGTCGACGAGCACCCTGGGCACTGGGCCTGGATTCTCGGTGTTCTTTGGATGAATGCGTGTGTTACAGGCGGAAGCTGCGTGACATCTTGGACTACGTCGCCAACATGTCCTGTATGCCTGTGTGAGGTGTCGAAGCATCCTCGAAGACGCCCGGGGCACACGTGAGTGGCTCCACTCCCAACCTGGTGCACCGGCGGCGGTCTTCTTGCCCGATTCTTCATCGAGCAATCTTTTTTTGTGCACCCAGCGCTCTAAGCCAATCTGTGATCCATCTATATTGAACACATAACATCCAGTTTTGAAGGCCTTTGAGCTGCACCGTCAAAATTTCTCGTTTCCAATGCTGGGAAATTGTCAAGTTCCTGGTGTCAGAGATCTAGTGTATACTTTTCCAAACAAGGAGGCAGAAAATGCATCACTAAAAATTCCACTTTGCAGGCCATATCATTTCAAGAAAAAATAAGAGACCAGTTGATCATTCAATCAGTTCAGAAAATCAGAGATGCCAAACTTGAGTGACTGACGATTTTTACTAGCACTTTGACTTTGACAGTCTCCAAGATTGAGTTCTGTTCGGAAATTCTTCAAATGTTGGAAATGAGGATTAGTTGTTGTTAGATAGAGATAAGATCATCCAGCCAAATTTGGACATTCTGCTTTACTTTAGTTTGATTCTACAGTAAACGCTATCAATCCACTCACAGCTTTCATAAGAGTGCCTCATTTATCATTATGTAAACTGATATCCGAGTCTACACATGACTTACAGTTCAAAATCTTCTTCCCTAGCAGTGATTGCCTAGAAGTCTTGCATGTACTACTACTAGTGTTGCAATGAAAAGACCTCAAAGCATCAATATCAACTGATACAAGTCAATGAATCTGAGTTGATACAAATGTCAACTCTGTTTATTCCACTATCAAGGACAGGGTTAGTGTGAAAGTTATTCATCTCAAAGTTATGATAAGAGCAATAAGATCATCCTCACCAATTCCAAGAGGATATAATCTGAATAGTGTGGGTATAAATAATTCAATTTGGACTTGGCACGGTTCAAACATGAGACATGTTTTCAGCCATAAATGAGTAGGCAATACTTGTAATGGTCACTAGCACAAAGTAAATTGTGATTTCCCCTCTATTCTTACTCAACTGTCTCTGACTTGACTAAGCATATAGCATTTCATAGAACCGAGTAAGCTGTAAGCCCTACGCTGGCACAGTGCTAAGATTCCACTGATGGGAAACGACTACACATGGAATGTCCAATCACTCGGAAAGCTTTGGATCAGTGTATACTATAGAACGTCTATCAAAAATAAAAGAGACAAGTGCAAGAACTATGAATCAAAATAGTAAGACTCAATTTCTACTCATTATGATCAACTCGATGTACGAGAACTTGACACATCTGGAGTTGAAGGAGGATCACTTTCAGATCTACTCAAAATAGGCAGCTGGAGGCAGTGAAGTGAACCCTAAGTCTATCGTGTAAATATATTGCGTCCTCAAAGTACTGCCAAAAAATGCACATATGAGTTGGAAGCTCATTCGCGATCACGGGAGTTTTGTCTTTGTAACACACGCATTCATCCAAAGAGCACCGAGAGTCCAGAGCCAGTGCCCAAGGTGCTCGTCGACCTCGGCACCGGTGTAAACACAGCGTGATAACCACGACTAAGAAAATCACATCAACGCAGCAGACAAGTTTTGCGAACCGAACGATCATGCGGCTGCGCGCGGCTTCTCCTCTTCTCCCTCGACTCCCCCTCTCAGCCAACCGCTCGCCCGTATGCTTATACATGGGAACTCTGTGAGACGTTTTTTAACGGTTTTACACAATTATTTCGAAGTTTCCATAAATTCTCGTTGTTGCCCAAAATTAGAGCTTCAATTTGAGCCCGGCTACGTCCCTGCAGCAGTCAAATTCGTGTCGATCTGGGCATATTTGTGATGTGCAGGTGGGAGGAGTGGGGGTGGAATCGGGCTACTTTGAGGACTCGTAACTCAAAAACGCAGCCAGACCACAATTTGGGACTTAAACGAGCATTTCGAGCATATTCTGGCCTACCACGAGCATATTTTGGTCCAATCCCGCGGGCTAGGTTCACAGGGGCGAGCAGAGCGGAGACTAGAGTAGGAGGAACGAGATTCGCGGGTCCTGAAGAGGGAGCCGCTCGATCTAGATTTTGTTGATTTCGAGGCCGGATTGATAGGTTTTGTGGATCTCTCCCTTGTCTAATGGCCGTCGCCAACGGTGGAGGAAGAGACAGTTTACCCGATTCGGATAGCCGCATTGATGCGGATTCCAGTCCGGGACTCTTGGGGAGTCAGTGGCAGGCCGTGTTCGGCTGAACGGTGCTTTTACTTTGTAGGTCGCAGCGTATTCGCCCTACAATCACCTCAGAAGAGAGAAAATATAGAGACATAGGAAACAGGCAAGGTCCAAATTGTTCCAAGAGGAACATGATGCACTAAAGAGGGGAGAGAGGAGAGAAGGGGGAAGAACGTAGGAAGGATAATGGAGAACGGGCAGATAACCAAGGGAGGAGAAACGAAATCTGCGGATCCTGAGGAGAGAGCCGCTTGATCTTGAGCGCGAACGCCACCGGTCCTGAAGTAATGCTCACGCGGTTCCGGGACCGAATTGGTGGGTTTGGCGGATCTCTCCCTTGTCCAATAGCCATCGCCAACGGAGGAGGAAGACAGGGTTCACCCGGTTCGGATGGTCGTATCGAGGCGGATTCCAGCTAGGGATTTTTGGGGAGTCATTGGCCAGCCGTTTCTGGCATACCACAAATCTCTATCCTGTGGACACGACAGCTATAACGCCCGGAGACTGAGTGACTTCTGGTACTCGTGGCCAAGCTGCCTTTGTAAGTGACTTGCCACGTAGTCTAGATGACTTCCTAAAAGGATCGAGGGACTACCTAGGTATCGGCAAAGCGTAGATGAGCCCCAAACCCTCCACTGGAGGGCTGGCAACGGTCTGGTGCTGGTGACCGACCCCAGAAATTGGTAGTTGGCGAGGGCGAGTTGACCCATTACTGATTCAGTTGTATTCCAAAAATGGCCAACCTCTAAGTCAATGCGCTGGCAGGCGTATCTCTACCCCGCGCCTATTGGGCCACCAGAATGATAGCGTTAGCCAGGTATTCAGTATGAACACCTAGATATCTGTTTTTTAGAAGAATAGTGATGCACAAGTCGGAGTTGGGTTCGGCTCTTGACGCATCAAGCGAATCTCTCAGTAGCAAGGAAAGGTGCAACCATAACGAGTCCACAATCAATCAACCCTCGTATTTTTTGTATCAATTATGAGCATTCATTCATGCCGAAACATCGTTGATTACTTCGAAGAGTAGTGTATATTTCTATTGCAATCTGGCAAAACTTGGAACGTGTATCTGATGCCGATTTGCTCCTGTGGAACACTACGTTTCAGGGTCTACGACACAATTTCAGACGTAAGTCCACCTCGCTCCGAGCTGCGATATGAATCATGGGAATGCCTCTTCGATCCGGCAAAACGGTGTATTTTGCGTGTTCCCATACAGTCAGAATCTCCTACAACACAATTGTAACACTTAATCCTCCAGAATGGCAAGTGAACTCGATTCCCCCTATGCGTGATTCCATGCAAAATAGTTCTACAGAGGAAGGCCTATGTCTCGGATATCTTACTTAGTATTTTCAATCGAGTTGATGGTCCAAAACATCAAGTTCCCACCTCCAATGGTGTTCAGAAAAATTTTCCTTCGACCAATGGTGAGCATTTTGCCAACAAGGTGGGAATCATTCCAGGAAAAAATGGAATCACTCCTCCAGATAGATCGCAAGCATATATAGTTAGTCTACACATAGTGAGATGCGGTTGACGGCATTGGAAGACCCTATTGAATGATTTTCCCTTAGCTGAAGGTCGAAAATCACAAAAATTGATCCTCCGAGGATCTATCCATTGAGGTCTCGAGGATTCAATATTCAATGTAGAATCATGTGCACTTCCAGATGGAATCAGTCCCAAACATTTTCTACGTTTGAGGGTCTGTTTCAACCATCCTTTGGAAATCCATCTCCCATGCGATGGAAAATCGTCTGTCTTCTGTGCCTGCACGGAAATTCGGATCTTTGCAACCAACTCCACAGGGAATCCGAGAAAATTCCCTTCAATGAGACTTATTGACAAGGGCAATTTCATACACTCGAATCAGAGCTACAGCGTTTCGAGAACAAAGCCTCAATTTGCATGCGTCAAGTTAGTTAGTGCACGCCATCATCCACGAACTCCCTTTATTGCTTCCTCGGCGCCTTCGTCTTCACTCGTGGTACTCATCAAGGGGTTGATCTTCTGAACGTTGTAGCTCTAATCCCAACGCATGAGATTGGATTTTTTCAAATAGTCATTCTGGAGAAAGATCCCTTCGCCTCACAAGGGACCAATTTGAGGTGTCGAAGTCCCTGTAAATATGCAGAATGAGAAGATTCCCAATCACTTTAAGATTTAATCCCGGGAAACAACGGAAGTAAGCCTTAGAAGGCAAGCAAATGTTGGAAACCATTCCTCTCTGACAAATCACACAATTCCACATAAAATAGCAAATTCTCAAAGATCTAGAGAGATGGCTTTTTGGAAGATCAAGTTTCTTGCCATTTCTGTTCGAGAGGATGGAGCATTCCCTCCAACCCTCAGGCTGCCGGCCTGGCTCATATATGAACCACTCTTGACCTGAGTAATCTTCGAGACATATCGGATGTGCATTCGAATGAAATTACCACTTAGGAGATACTAATTTCCTTAGGAACAATGCCGGCAGTCTGATGGTTAACCTCTTTGCGCATTTGTCCACATACGTGGACGCGTCTTTGGATGATGCCAGTAAATTCCACTCTCAAGATATCGCAAAAATTCTTGTGGGGCTCTCTTCTCTCACCCAAAATCAACGATTCATTCGAGTTTATTCTCCGGTAAACTCATTTTCACTACCTGCTTGAGACAAATTCATTGTATTGAGAAATTCAATTTTTCGAAAAAGCTAAAAGTTGAGCTTAATACTCGAATATAAGGTCTAAAAATCGTGCAGAAGGATTTGAACATACTTTCCGAGTACACCAAACTATTGCTACAAGGAAGGATACACAATGTTGAAGTATACGAAATAATGAGCCTCGTGAAGTCTGGCCTCATACGTGTACACCGTGTATTCGAGGAATTCGAAAGAGCCAGTTTGTCCAGAGTATACAGAGAGTTTACATACAAGAACGTGTAGAGTTTTTCTCGTCGTACTCTTTGCCATGATCACTTCATGGAAATCGATTATGATTAGGACTTTTCAGGAAATCACTCATGTCCAAGTTTTTACATAGTTATGATGTATCGACAATGAAGATGAGACGATATGGAATAGTCTCACAATAGACATGTCATGTTATTAGACTATGTTATACGCTGTTTAGTACTCATTCTTTAAACTGGTGGAGTCGAATTCCTTTTATGATTCCTTTCCACGACTCCACGGTGTCCACATACGTGGACATGGTCAAAAATACAATATAATGATGCATTTTTTCATCTGTTTGAAGCTCAGAGAACTTTTCAACGTTAGAGTTGATGAAATTCATCGAGGAATATTTTTTTCCACCATGGGAAATAGGTGCGTGCACGAAGAGGTTGAATGAAATTCTCGAAGTGCGTTCCAGTTAATTTTTGCCGGGCAACCGTGTTTTGCAATCTGTGAGAGAAGTCACGATTTTTGCATTCCAGTGAAAAAGAGTGAATCAATTGTCTTCGAGAATGGATTCCAATTCTTCTGCACAAATGCTCAACGCACCTACCTATTCTTCATTATCTTGTTGAATCGTCCTCTGGTGCAGATATGTGATGATATATATACTTCTTGCTGATTTTCTTTGGATATTTTATATCAATGCTCTTTGGAAGGATGTTGAATTCGTTGATTCCAAAAGAGCTGAGTTACAGCTTTTCAATGAGTCAATCAATCAATCTGAATCGAGGAAGTTTCGGAATAAGAGATCTAATTTATAGCTGGCTTTTCGGGGAAGGATGAGATAGCGTATTTCAAACAGAGTTTAGATTTATTTAGAGCAAATGATGAAATTTTGAACAAAATGGAACTTAATATCTAGGTACAATTCGGATGAGACTAAATCCAAGCGCACTCACAAGTCTACTTGAAGAGATGATGATTCTCCGAGGCGAGAACGTATAAGCAGGGCAAATTCGTGGCTGGCCCTCATGCAACTGAGGCGGATAACGTCGGCCTACTTTTCGACGGGATCAAATCAAGCCCACGAGTCCGCACTTCTATATGACTTTACCATGCGTTTTTTCTCCGCACTTAGGTGAGTTTGGGTGAACTTGGGACACACGCAGCCTACCACTGGCAGAGCTTTGTCACAGAATCAATGGAAAAATGGATTTTGTTGTTCCAATTCATACGTGCGGACACGAGTTAATTTTGATGATTCGACTGAAAAAATTATTTCGAAAGTGTTCTACCTAAGATTGTAACACACGTAACGCATGTGTTACGATGCTGGGAGAGCTCTCTGTTAAATTCCCCATGGTCTGTTTTTCATGTTACATATAACATGTGTAACATCCAATTACTGGCTAATGCTTTGATTCTGCTGATTTACTGACCTGCTTATACGTTCTCTGCTGATCAAGTCGAAATAATATTTCTCCACGTTGAGAAATATTATTTCAACTGTTGCGTTGTCTGGGACGCCACACGAAACTCTTCCTCGTAGGTCTATTTTGCATGGATATACTCTTCGATGATCAGAACAATGTGGTTATTTCGCATGCTGAAGATTCGACGACCTCTAGCACCACCGATGAACTTTTTTCGAAGTAATTACTATGCGATTAGTCAATTGACTCAAAGTGACCGAGCAGCAAAGTAGTACTTCAACGATCGGACCGAATGATCTCGTAACTGGAGATAGATTCTGGATACTCTTCGGGTATGAGACTGATATCGAGAATTGATGTGAGATGAATAGGTAACGACGTCCTACAAGACCAAAATTGCTATTCTAAGTACACGAATGGTCTCCAAAAATTTCGTAGAGTGTTCTAATAATTTTTCGGAAAACGAGGCAATATTGGGATCCTCCTTTCCATTCCCACCGATTTCGAGACACTTAATTCAACAGTCTCGCGAAAATTCGGAGAAGATTGGACGCTCATGACTTTGATTTTGGTCACATAGGATATCGTTCTCTATCCATCTTGCATCAATTCATCCTCAGTATCACCCTAGATGATCATGAACAATTTATTGGGAGTTATTGAATAAAACTGCGCGATTATCGAGGTAACAGTTCGCTATTCCGGGCTTTCTGGATCGATCAGCCGATGGCATGATGATTACTTTGAGGAAAATCCAACAGGAGCGCCAGGGGCCGCCTATATGAGTCTGTCCATAGAATTGTTGATATTTTGGTTGCTGGGAACCGATTTGTTTTTTCCTTTTTCATTCGACGTATTGAGGCCTTGAAGGTTTATAAAACTTTTACTGTGAGGTAATACTATTTGATAATTTGTGTATTGTGCTACGACTAGCGCAAGCTGTGTTCTGTTCTTGATACTCGTGGTTGATACGGAGAACTCCCCGGCACAGCCCACCAGAGAAGGCCACTGTGCCCTCCTTGTTTATCCGGGAGTAGTAAGGGGGCCGCTACAGCGAGTCAAAACAAACCCCCACTCCTCCCCGCCCCCTCCCCCTCCACCTGTCGTCCGCCCCCGCGTCTGGCTGTAACCCATAACCCATTGTTTGTTCCCCTCTGATGGGTTTCGCAAGGGTGCTCCCCTTTCTGCAGGTGCACCTGCCACCCCTCAAGGAAGGGTGCTCCCCTTTGGTATGCCCACCCCCGCACCCATTGTGTGTGACCCTCGTACTTCGGTAACCCATAACCCATTGTTTGCTCCCCTCTGATGGGTTTTGGAAGGGTGCTCCCCTTTGGTATGTCCACCCCCGCACCCATTGTGTGTGACCCTCGTACTTCGTGGAGGGTGCAATCTCCTATTCCTCCTGTAGCAGGTGCACCTGCTCGTGCAAGGTTGCCCACCCTCGAATGTCTGTGAAGTAGGTGGTACCTGGGTAACCCACCCCCGCGGACTATGCGCACCCTCATTCCCTCCAGCAGGTGGACGGTTGCGCCCCTCCTGAGGGTGGTGCTGATGCCGCGGATGAAGGGTTGGCCCCCTGTTCTTTGCAACGAAGGGAGACGGCGCTTCGTATCCCCTCTTTTACTATTATATATATATATATATATATATATATATATATATATATATATTCTCATCCGCAGAAAAAAACGGTCGCGGGGTTGGCACATGGTGAAGAATCCGGCCATTATTTCCAATGATCGCTGCAAAAAAGAGCAACAGAAACGTTGCCCGTACCTTTTCCTGACCACCTGGCGGTAGGTACACAGGCCCGTATTTTTTCTCGCCCTTCACACCTCGAGAGCAATTTCGCCGACGAGGAGTGGAGAGCGATGGCGGTATCCCCAGTAGGCCTAGTCCGCCATGGGAAATTGGAGTATCTGAGAAAAACATCATATATGTAATCATTCAATTTATTCATTATTTCGTTGTACACGATCACGAATTATTCGTTCGAAATTCTCAATGGGGATTATCTTGTGAAAGCCCGTGTTTCCGAATGGCACAGTCGTGTTCCCTGTGCGTTTTGCGTGAGTTTCTTTCTTGGTTATGAAAGCCACCTCGGCCATGGCATTATGATATTGGTACATGCTGAAAAAAATGGTAAGGCCATAGACATGTTATTTTATCTAACTGGAAGTATTGGTAGTACTCACTATCCTACAATAATTGCTTGTAGTTGAATCAGAATCCGTTGTGTTGCCCCGATGGTCTTGATGTCTCTAAGTTTATCCACATCCGCGTCTCCCAAAGTTTTTGGGAAAGGGATAAGTTTGACATTGGAAAAAAACTCCAGCATCGATAAGTGGAGCAACTCGCACTCCAGCAGTCTCCTGTTTGCCTTAATCATTTCCTGCGACTTTGCATAAAAAACTGCTCGTTCTGCGAGCATGTCATCATATTCGCTGCTATGCGCCGTAGGTATCGCGGGAGCAGACTCCATTATGGCATCGCCATGAGCAATCAGATCTATTAGCTGCAACCCATATCTGGCTGATTCTTGTGAGCGAAGACCCTGTTCAGAGCCTGCGGCCCGGCATGTTCGGGGGCCTGTTGAAGTGACTTTCCAAGGTACTGAAACCTTTTTATTTCTACCGTTCGAATGACCTCCGTCTCCTTGGGCAATTTCGCGAGTAATCTCGCTAGTGCATCAGATTCTGTTTTTTTCGCTGTTCATTGTACTCACTCGGATTGACTTGCATGTTTTTTTTTAATGGGTGATCTTCTCTTGGTCCCGTGCTGCCTAAAATGCTTTGTTTCACTGGGGTCAGGTTGCTGCTTAGATTGCTCTGTTTTACTGGGGCCTGGTTGCGAAGCGATTGGTACCAACGGCGCTGGTGATAGAAGGTTCGCTGTTGTTGCTTCGGGCACCTTGAGCGGTACCGCGCGATTTTTCTGGGCTGTATTCATCACTGGTTTTGTTTCTACTCCAACCACCGGCCGCTCTTCACCTCCTTGAATCACTAGCGGATTTGATGGTCCTGCTTCCACTGTTGCTACACCTACCACAGGTGTTGATGAGCTATCAGTTTCCACTTTCGGCGTCACATCACTTATATCTAAGGGGAAACGTTCCTCGTCAATGCCCATTTCCGCGAGAAATCGGGTGTACTCCTCCTGGGAGTCGAAGATTGGTTGAATATTCAAATCATCGGACCAATCTTTGTCCGACAAAGAACTTGAATATTCGCGATTGGCCATAGCGTATATTCGATGCAGTCGGTGGGTGCCACAGAACTAATGCGAGAATTTCCTAACACCCAAAAGCGAACTAACCACGGAACCTCATCTTTTTTACCCTCGCCATCTATCATACAATTCTACTTCGAAAAATCTTCCCAGGGGCAATAAGCGCGTCCTTTGATACCCAGTATCGGAGAAATACCATATTCTATAGGCAGGAGTCTCAGCCCATTAGATAGCGTATCGTATGTTGAGACAAAAAACTTTCGTAAGATGCGTGGGAAGTGTAAATATTACTGCAACGGGATGAAGACGTGTATACTTGTGTTCCTGGGCAGAATTAGTGCTCAGCGGTCATAAGACAATATTCGGCCATATATACTGTGCGATAATTTGTAAAGCGCCTGATGATCAAGCGAGAGATCGGGTCCCGCGATAACTACGAGCGGCGGAACCGTACAAATGAATCCGTCACTACTCCTTCTTTGATCAATATCCCCGGACAGAGAGCCAGGTCTACTTCCTATCTGAGCAAACAAGCAGAAAGTTCGGGATTCTAAGTTCAAGCCGTCACAAGTTGACATTAACACCGATGTGCAACATACAGTCATCGAGCCAGCGGTCTCCAACAGCGTCATAGTCATTGCTAGACAAAAGATGTGAAACGCACAATAGTCGCTCGAAGAAGAGATTGGGCCCTGTGATATCCGCAAGCGACAGATCTATCGCGCCCGTCATTCAAACTCCCCTAATCACCATCATGAGTATTGCCACCTCTACCTTCACCCAAAGCAGATAAAAAAAGGTAGCGACGTCTCTACGTTCGCGACACTGTACTTTGACGTTTGTCTCGCTTGGCGTAGAACAAAGATTACCGAACGCCCTATTAGTGAAAGTAGATAGACGTGCTTCTGAGCTGTATTTCCGCTTCAATATTATATGGCAGTATTCTGTACAGTGAAGAAGGAGAGATTGGACCTGCGATATCCACAAGCGACAGATCTATCGCGCCCGTCATTCAACCTCCCCTAATCACCATCATGAGTATTGCCAGCTCTACCTTCATCCAAAGCAGATAAAAAAGGTAGAAAAGTCTCTACGTTCGCGACACTGTACTTTGACATTTGTCTCGCTCGGCGTAGAACAAAGATTACCGAACGCGCTATTGGTGAAAGTAGATAGTCGCGCTTCTGGGTGGTATTCCCGCCTCAATATTATAAGACAGTATTCTGTACAGGGAAATGTCATGGTATGTATGACACGCCATATACATACAGAGGTCGAGGCTTGCTACAACAATTAGTAGTAGCGCAGCTGAGCAACTACGTTCGTCAATCACTGTTTTCTAATGGAAATAATACATAGAGCTCCATATGAACAAAAAACGAAAATAGCTGCAGCCCATCGAGTTTTGTCACGTACTTTGACAGCGGCTTCGGGGACCTATCAAAAAAGTCCGGGCTGAATAGTTGATACAATTTACACATACTCTTGCGACACGTGTTGTACCGGGGCTGTGATTTGCAATATTCGTTACAAATACATACGAGAGAAGGGATGGTTCAAAAAGGGCTTTAAGCGGTGGTGATGGATACCGAGCATTCAGTTCCGATGAGACTTGCAACAAAGAACTTCCGTCGCTCGCACATTCTCATAATGGATAGGCAAGAGTTGTGCGATTTTACACGAATAGTGATCCGTTTGATTAGTTATGTTGCGACTTGGTCAGAACGCCCTGGTGTCCGGCGGTAGTGTCGTGCTCATCGTGAGAGATTGTGCAATCGGAGATCTAATTTCGAATATCTTTCACGTGTATTCCACTGAGTCATCTCAACTTGCCGATTCCGTGAAATTGCCCGTCTCCACAGAATGTTCTTCCGATCAAATCGGCATGCGGTCATCAGTGCAGCAGAACTTGTCAGCGGGAGAGGCATGCAGAGTCTCCCTGTCTTGAGTATTTTGATGGAGGACTATGAAGAAATGAGAGGTAAGCAGAGAGAAACCGTATGAAATTCTACAATGATCGTTTAGATGCAGAACCCTTTTGAGATACAAAATTGACAACCTTTTTTTTTCTCCGGGGGGCTGCGCCGAAGCTCGCACGGCCAGTGGGGACCCCGGCTATTTTTCCTTCTCTTATTTCACGTGGTTGTAAGCCGATTCCGATGTCAACTGTAACCCTTTCCTATTCTGGTTCTTTGGCGTGCCAAGTTTGGAGATACAGGATGTTTTATGTCGTGTCTGCTAGGGTCAGGAGAGTGGTGATTTTTTCGATTCGGAGGTCGAGATGAATTGACCCATGATTGTTATCTTCTAACTTATACTTGGTGTTTCACTGATCGGCCAAAATTATGAAAGTATTGCAGGGAAACGAGTTGAAGACCGGTACCTCTCAACGTAAGAAAAATAGAGCTCAATTTCGTTCGTAGATAGATTTGCGTAAAATGCCGAGAATCGCGCGATCAAGTTAGACTATCACAAGTGCGCGTACAAAGTGGGTTTTTTCTTGTTATACCTTTCAAGTGCAAAATTGCGAGACATCCGTGTCACGGAGTCCAGCATTTTACGCTAATTTTTATGCTTCGTTGGAATAGACATTGGAAATAAAAGATTAAATCTTATTGCAGCACTGAATGCATTATTGGAGCCTATTTCCCCACCAAGCGGAAATGATAACTACGATAGCGATGAAACCTACTTCGAAGAAGCTGAGAGAAACACTACGCTAACCCAGCCACCGCGCTCACAAGATTCTACTGAGCAAAATCGCGAAGATAATTCGACGATTGAAATTGATGATGGGAATGATGCAACGACACAAGGCCCATTGGTTGGCAATAGTGACGATCCCGGGTCATCGGTAGCCGACGAAGAGGTCCTTGGAGGTAACCCATCTGCTTCCGCGGAATCAGACGCTGAAAGTGAATTACTGGCTCATCACAGGTCGAACGACGATTATGAAAGCGACGTTTATTTTGAATCATCGTCATCATCGGATGAGAATTACGATGAGCATGACATTGGGACTTTGAGGAACCGTCTCAGAGGAAAATTAGCAACTTTTCTGGTGCGCGACTATCCTGAGCGGGCAACCGACGCTTGGCGAGCCATCGGCCAGAAAGATGCTGATTGGACGAGTATGTCGCGGAATCTCATCGGGGAGGAGGAAAGAAGATTAGAACAAAACAGCGAGAGACAAGATAATAGCACCAATAGCGTTATCGAGGCTGCGTCAGAGGAGCATGCTCGTGTAGCCAGGATTCGCGAAACGGCTAATGCAAGCGAGGTATCAATGTTGGATGTTGACGAACGTGAGCGAGAGAGACACGAGCGATCGCGCATCCTGCTCGATTTCTATACGGAAGACCCTCCTGCATCACAACGCGCTCACCATGTATTGGAGGATGGCCATCGTTTGTCCTATAGACAATACGACGACGTATCAATTATGGACAGGAGAGTTAATGAAGGTAAGCATCAATGATGTCTTTTGCGTATGAGAAAAAAACACCCTCCCTATAAGTAACATATATCGTTCATTAGTGATAAGGCGCCATGAGAACGGTGACAACGATATCAGAAATTTCAATTCGCCAACTTTGGAAATCTATGCAAGGAGGATGTAGACCGTACGGGGTGCTCAGTGCCGGAGATTTTCCAACACTTTAGCGCTAAATCCTGATTCGCCTTTCTACACTGATCCTGACATAGAAGATATACTAGATCGTGCACGCGAGAGTTTTAATGGATCGCCCGAGTGTTGACGGCCACCTCGAGCTGTGGGTGCTGAGGGATCGATTATAGTCTTGAATAATAGAATGGAAAAATGTAACTTTATACTAAAATTACACGAGTTCCTACTGCACCTTTCTCATATCTTTCAGCTGCGATATCGGCGGAGAGAGATATGGAAAGGGAAACTGTCGGAGAGTGGGCGAGCAGTGGTGACAATGTACCGGCTGCGGGAGATTCGAGCGTCAGCTTCACCAGCACGCAAGGAGGAGAGACGGTGTATTCTGAAAATGAAGACAATGCTACTCAACGATCGTCCATTACCAAGGATCCTGTACAAATAGGGGCGGGTAATGTAGAAACCTCTCAAGACTCCCAATTCTCGCAAGTGAGGCCGCCAGGAGAGAGTTTTAGAATAATTGACGAAGGGGCGCGCTACGTTCGGAGATTTAGAGTCAACGGGAGGCGATTGAACATCCGTATTCTACCGCCAACTCGCCCAAATATGAATCCTATACTATGGATAGAGGCAGCTGTTCGTGATGTTTACGCACACATTGTTTCATTAGCTCGAGAGGACGAGCTCGTCGGTATTTCAATCCAATCGGATCACTTCAGCCACGGCCCTGCGGGGATTTCTCTTAGGCCTGTAATCCATTTCCGTTATGACGATTTTTGGAACTTGATATCGGGGTTGACTCAGAGTAACGAAAATTCTCAAATTGATGAGAGTTTTGTTCTCGAGATTTTATTCGTGGAAGTGCCCATGGGGTCAGGTCGCAAACGAAAATCATTCAACATCGATGCAATTAACCAGAGATCCGTCATTTCCATAGCCAGTTCAGATAATTATTGCCTACCGCGTGCGTTAGTAGTTGGAGAAGCCTTCCTACGGGAACAGGAGAACGATTCAGAGGAGATGAAAAATTCATGGGACGCAATCCGAGATTGGAGAAGGCCCGCGCAACGCAATGCCGCGACGAATCTTGTAGAGCGAGTAGGTGTCAACATACCCGAGCGCGGATGTGGTTATCGCGAGATACAGCAATTTCAGGCCTACTACGCCCAACGAGGTATAGTTATAAGGGTTTTCGCACAAGGCACTCTTGGTAGCGGAGAGCCACCTTTCTTTGACGGGCTCGAAAGTATCGAGGAGGGCGTACCATTCCGCGGTTGTATCAATCTTTCGTATGATTGCTTCAATAGGCATTACGACACTATTTCGAATCTTATTGGTGCCGGGAGCGGTCGCTCCTACTGTAAAAAGTGTAATAAATGTTACAAATTCGTCGATCAACACCTATGCTCAGCTAGATGCCTATACTGTTTCGTGTCACCTCCATGCAAAAGCGACGGGAATGCTGCCAAGAAATGCAGAGACTGTCACACAATATTCATCTGCGAGTATTGTTTTGGAAATCATAAGAAAGACGGTTCTTACAAAAAGTCGAATAAAAGAGTCTGCGATATCATTCAGATCTGCGAGTCTTGCGGTGTTCAGATGCACAAACATAGGGGGAGACATGTGTGCGGGATGAGCTGGTGTACATTCTGCAATGAAAAACATTCAGCCAACGATTTTTGTTTCATGCAACCTATAACAGATAAGAAAGCGGGTTTTGGAAAAGTAGCTAAAAATTTATACATTTTCTATGACCTGGAAACGCAGCAGAATTTGAGCGACAAAAATCACGCTACGACCACAATTTACGTGCCCAATCTGTGCGTTGCACAACAAGTATGCGATTACTGTTTAACAATAGATGACATGAGCATTCCATGCGATACCTGCGGTTAACGTGAATATATATGGTGTACGAATCCCATCAAGGAGCTCATTTCACTCTGCATTCGCGGGAAATCTGTCTTTGAGCAGATAATTTGCATTGCTCATTGTGCTGGTAATTTTGATTCACAGTTCATCCTTCACGAGATCGTAGAGTCACGACCCGATCTGATCCCGGATGTTATCTTGAATGGTAAAAAGATCATTTGTCTGTCAGTTGGTCGGACTAAATTCATTGACAGCTTCAATTACTTTCACATGAAATTAAGCCGATTGCCAGATGCATTTGGACTCCCCGAACATACCGAGAAAGAGATTCTTCCCTCATCTATTTAATTTACCTGAAAACGAAAATTACATCGGAAAAATGCCCCCGGTCGAGTCATACGGTGCTGATAATATGAGCAATGAGGAGAGAGAGAGGTTTTTGGCATGGTACAATGCTATATCTCCTGACTACTGATTCGATATGAAAGCGGAAATCATAAAATATTGTCGGATGGATGTAGAGATTCTGAGAAGAGCTTGTTTGTGTTTCAAGAGAATATTTGAAGAAACTGGGCGGGTTTGTCCATTCTCAGAGGCAATGACCGTAGCTAGCGCGTGCTCTCGCGTGTACAGAAAGAAATTTTTGAATGTTAGAACAATTGGTATAATACTCCATAATGGGTATCGGCGAGCGGACACTCACTCCCAAAAAGCTGTGGAGTGGTTGCTGTGGCGTGAGCATGAGCTCGGTCAGCAGATCGTGCATGCTGGGAGAGAGCGTGAGTTTAGGTTGCCGGAAAGATTCCTCGTGGACGGATATTTGAAACCATCGAATCCCACGGACAAAGGTACTGTTTTCGAATTCGAGGGATGTTTTGTGCACGGCTGTCCGCGTTGTTTTGAACACGATCGAGACCAGCGGATGTCGTATGGTCGCACGTTTTCTGAATCGTTCGAGAATACAATGAGTAAACTTGACCAGATTCGTAACCTCGGATACACCCTTGAATTCATTTGGGAATGCGAATTTGATAGAATGAAGCGAGAGAAACCGGAGATTCAACAATTTTTGAGGAATTATCCCCTAACTGGCAAAATCAAACTCGACCCAAGAGACGCTTTCTTTGGGGGATGGACAGAAAACTTCCGGCCATACTGCAGAACTCAGCCGGGTCAGAAGATCAAGTACACAGACATTTGTTCTTTGTACCCTTTTATCTGCAAACGTGGAAAATATCCAATCGGTCATCCACGAATTTATGTTGGTAACAAGAGCCGAGAACTTACGGGTGCGGATCCAAACAACTTATCTCAGGTGGAGGGGCTGGTGAAGTGTAGCGTCCTACCGCCGCGCAACCTACTCATACCATTGCTCCCAATAAAACAACATGGGCGACTACTGGTTGTGCTGTGTAGGTCGTGCTGCGAGGAGAAACGGATGGCTGATTGTGATCATAGAAATATTTCCGATCGCGTTCTTAGAGGTACGTGGGTTGTCGATGAGTTACGCGCGGCAGTCGGCCTCGGTTATTGTATTCTCGATATCTCGATTATATGGCAATACGAGATAACTCAATTTGATGGTGAGAGAGGGGGTCTATTTGCGGGATACGTGGATACATTTTTGAAGATAAAGCAAGAGGCAAGTGGATGGCCTGCGTGGTGCATCGATGAAAGTTCAAAAGCTCGATATTTGCGTGATTATGAGCGAGATGAAGGGATAACCCTTGATCGCGAGAAGGTCGCAAATAACCCAGGGCTCCGCGCTGTCACCAAAAGCTGTCTTAACTCACTATGGGGAAAATTCGGTCAGCGGAGCAATTTGAAACAGACTAGTATTGTACGGTCTCGGGAGGCATTGCTCAAACTTGTCACAAATCCCGAACTTGAGGTATTCGACATCTTACCGGTGAATGACGATGTTTTGTACGTTAATTGGCGATCCCGAGAAGAAGCTGTGACTTCGGCACGTAATACAAATGTAGTTATCGCAGCCTACACCACAGCCCAAGCAAGATTAGTGCTTTACGGTTACCTAGAGAGACTCGGCGAGAGATGTATTTACACAGACACCGACTCGACCGTGTTCTTGCAGAATTGTCAGGATAGAAAAGAATATCAGCCTACATTGGGGACTTTGCTCGGTGATATGTCTGACGAATTGGCTACCAATGGGCCCGATGCCTATATAGATCGTTTCATTCCTATAGCACTAAAATCTTATGCGTATCGGGTCCTTACGTCAGACGGAAATACTTCCGAATGCTGCAAAGTGGAAGGTATAACGCTCAATCATACAAACTCGCTCAAAATCAATCTCGATAGTATAGAACAATTACTAGACATTTATTTCCGGGTCGGGGAGGATGAGCAGGTAGCAAGAGATTCGGAAAACTCGATTAGATTGAACTACTGTGCTATAAGACGAACACCTTTGCACGAAATTGTGACGCGAGATGAAATAAAAACATGTGGTGTTGTATTGACTAAAAGACGATATGTATCTAAAGAGACCTCTCTGCCGTTCGGGTATCGTTCGGAGAGTTGAAAATGTACTAGAATGATGTGTGACAATGATGTATACGTACTCTTTGATCAATAAAAACCTCATTAACCTCTGAATGCGAATGAAAATCAATCCAAATACTCCCTCGAACCAGCATTCTTCCAGGACTGGCATAAACTACGGACCGCGATGGAAAGTGATGAGCTAACCCGCGGGTGTGAACTGATTTCTCCCCGCGCTGGTCCAGCTCGTTCCCGACGGATTAGCTAATTCTACCGCGCGCGGTCGAGTTAGCTCATCAACGCGGGCATTAGTCTGAGACCGGCACGTGCGTATCAGCTCATGACGGAGCACGTGCCGTCATCGCGGCCGCCGACGCCAAGGCCGCCGAGGGTTCTGTATTGCGTTGGATTTTATTCTCAAATTAGAGTCACTGTTTGGCAAGATGCTTGGACCTCGATATAAATGGATGGTGTGCAAAACGTGGAAGTCAGTCAGTAAAATGGATGCGCGGTGGTCCCATCCATTCACAGCGGTTCTGGCAGGGCCTACTATGTGTGGAAAAAGTCACTTCATCTACCGCCTGTTGCGCCATCTATCGCAAATGATTGATAAGCCAATCGACAGAATACTATTTTATTATAGCGAGTGGCAAGATAACTACGAAACGTGTCTCAAGCTCGCAGACGGAAAACGAATTGAGTTCAAAGAAGGTTCACCTCAAAGTAGCGACTACTCAAATGATAATCACAGAAGTAAACTGCTCATCATCGATGATCTCATGCACAAGTCCAACAATCCTGTATTCTCAGAATTGTTCACCCGAGGTGCACATCATAAAAATTTGAGCGTTTGCTATATCACGCAAAATATTTTTCACCGAGGTGCGAACCAGAGAGATCTGTCACTTGATACTACTTATTTGGTCATGTTCAAGAATCCGCGAGATCGGGCTCAGATACAGTATCTGGCTCGTCAGATCCACCCGGAAGATTCAAAGTTCCTTGTCGAAGCTTACGCTGACGCTTGCAAGCCTGCGCATGGGTGCTGGATCTACGTCAAAGAACACCTGAAGAATTTCGTTTTCGTACCAATATATTCCCAGATGATCCTGTGCACTACGTTTACGTCCCAAAAATCCGAGGATCATGAAACAAATCGTAGAATAAGGACAGATAGAGGCAGTCTCTGTGTGGCAATGGCTGCGTCAGCACCTGATTTCCATACCGGGTGCTCGGGGAAACTTTTTTCCAAGAAACATATTGCTCTTTTGAACGCACTTCGTCACTTCGTCAGTTATCGACAACGCGTTGCACTCTTGAAAGCAGCCGACAGAGATTTGATCAGATGTATATGCGAGTGTGCTCTCAATGTACGAGGTGTCGTTACCTTAGAAAGTTCCCAAGTTAAGCGACTCAAACGATACAGAAATACTCTGCGGGAATTGATCAAGAAACCAGCTGGTAAGGCAGCGCACTCGTGGACTGGTAAGAAGAGAAAGATCGTACAGAGTGGAGGCGCATTTCTCCCAATTCTTTTGTCAAGCGTGCTGAGCGCTGTGATTTCAAATATCATCGAAAGGAAAAAGCAGTGATCGGGATGAATCATGCAAGGAAGATGGTTACTGTGCCCGAGGAGAAGTTTGCACGCATGCAGAATGATAGTCAGCCGACTGTCTTGCCACAAGATCGCGCTGCAGAACGCGGTACTGATAATTCCGTGCAAACAGTGGGCGATAACCTCTCTCGACTCGACACCGAGATGTATGAGATTTTGAACTCGAAAAAATTCACCGATGAACGTGAGAAGTGTGAAAAATACTTACAGGTCTTGCGACGATATTTGTTCTCCAAAGAAAATGGAAGAGATGCCGATCCGAGTGTTGGAGCTGGTAACGGGGAATCGGAAATATTCGAGGACCCGCAGCCATCGCCCATGACCGAGGAGGCAATCATTGAGAACTTGCCTTTGGCTCACGCGAGAAATGCTCGAAGTTTGCTCACTCACTGGCAAAATTTCGAGCATGAAACGCCAAAGGGAACATCATTATTGATGGGCGCGTCATCCCACATTCGGACATAACAAAATTACTCGCCAATGTGCTGAGCAAGGGGAACAAGAAGGGTGAAATACCGATTGGACAGCTGGAAATGGCGAGAATCATAGGAACATCTGCTACACCTATCAATTTGGTTGCAAATTTGGAAATTCTGGAAAATGCCAAGAGGCTGACGGATCCCTTGAGGAGGCCTTCTAAACGACTGCCCCCGGACGGAGATCCCATGACTCCCTGGAGCTCGAAGTTAAGAGTAGTCGCAGCATCGAAAGCTTCAGTCCCTTCACCACCACTGACGAGGAACGCTCTCGAGAAAAAGTGGCTAAATATGAAAATGTAGACATATCTTCGAAAGTTGGTGGATACGCCGATCACTGTTACAACACCGAACACGAGGCAAATTACGCGGGAGCTCGGAATTTGATCCGTGTGAATGAGGAACGCAAGTCTCGCAAGCAGAAAAAAGGGGAAAAAGCACGTATTTATGGATGGTTGAGTGGACAAGACGCTTACACTCTCCACAGACCGATTCGGAGGAAGTTTCCGAGATTGCACTAGAACGTGACGAACATAGATGATGTACTCAGTAAATACGCTTGGGTGGAGCCGCTGAGGGATAAATCAGCTCGAGCTGTGGGCTTGGCATTCAAAAAAATACTTGAAAGAGCAAAGGGTCGCGTACCCGTTCTCTTGCAAACGGGCAAAGGCAAGGAGTTTGTCGACAGTGCTTTCCAGGGAATCCTCGAAGCCAACGGCCTAAAATTTCGTATAACCAGATCACCCGACGTAAAGGCATCAATCGTGGAGCGGCTACTAAGATCAATTAAGGAGCGTTGTTGGCGCTTCCTTACCCATCAAAATACCCGCAGATATATCGATGATATCCGGAAGATCCTTCACGCGTATAACCATACCGTACACACCTCGATTAGAATGAGAACAAATGATGTGAATCTGTACAATGCGTTCCGAGCGCAAGAGAACTTGCAGAGGAGTTGGGCGCAGCGACGCAAAGGGTGGCGAATCGTGGCGACCCCTGAATACGAGGTGGGTGATCTTGTGAGACTCAGTAGAGCCAAAGGCTTGTTTGAGAAAGGACACATCAAGAACTTCACAGTCGAGGTGTTCAAGGTTGTGCGCTTTCTGCGTGAACAAGGAATGCACATTTATGAACTAGCAGGGTGTCTATCAGAATCTTTGCAAGGCAAAGAAGGACTTTCTAAGGACTTTTAAAGGACCAAAACCGGACAATGTAAGGACTTGGTTTTGGGAGCTACATGCTCATCGAGTACCCAAATACCATTCTTGAATCAACTATTAACTATAATTTATGTAATAACTAAATTTGTAAGTGTCCTCACAATAGTTGAAAGTTGAAAGATCCTGAGATTTCATCCTCAGAGTATCTTTTTGCTGTGACGATGAATTTTTTTAATACAGCAATTACTGTCCAAGTTATACCAAGTTTTTTTTAAACCTCTGTCAATGCTCACGATGGGATCGGGTACAGATCGCTATGCAACTAGCGACTCTTATACTTCGAGGTTTCTACCAAAAAACTCATTGTATTCTGAACTTGAAAAGTTCTTTTGGGCCACTGCAGTCCCGTCCAAAAATACCTGGTGTACTATCATATATGATAGTACACCGAAATTGGGAGGCCGCTATCATATTAACTCACACTTAATCAGACATACTCATGATGTTCTTTTATGATCCAGAAAAGTCCCCAGTGCCGTGCAAAATTGATCATACCAAGCTTGAGGAATCATGATCCTACAACTACATCATATCCCATATCGGTTCAAATGTATTTTGAGTATACCCCGCAAAATAATGTCTCAATTTTCTGTTGATAGGGGGGGGGGGATTCAACTTTTGGAAAATCTACCTCAGTCGGGTCTGATCTTAGCAACGAGTCATTTCTGAACTAATTTAGCAGTCTATTATGGAAAATATTGGTTTAATTGACTCAATCGAGGCCCGTAATTTGAGTTACTCCCGAGAAATATTACTATAATGCTTATATCGCAAATTCTACTTCATCGCGTGGATGAATTTGGGGCTGAACTAAATCTCATTCTTGAAATATTTGAGATATTAGATAATTTGTATTAAACTAAGAATTGAACATTCTTAAGGTTAATGGTGAGTTGGGCAAATTGACAGCTGACAAGTATCACGCTTCATTTTGAAATAAAATTAATTAATTCGAAAATAGTTAGCCGCACTCCTTCGGGATATTGGTGTAATCTTACAGTACAATGTTCTTACTTCGATTGAAAATTATCTCCGACGATCATTGAAAAAATAAAGTGAAACCAAAATGAAATCGAATTCACTCACTAATGAGAAATTCCACGAGGAAACGATAGACACAAAAATGGGTCGGGTCTCAGATTCCTTCATGAGTCAATATTTTCGACTGTATAGGTCACAATATGAACATCTGCCACCATTAAAAACAATTGGAAAATTTTTTTCGGACTCCGGCGCATAAATCAAGATTCGGTTTTAAAATTTTTTTACAAAAATTTCGTAAGTTTTTCTTAATAAAATCGTTACAACTCAGAAACGACTCTAAGTAGAGGAACGGGGTTCAGGGCCCGTATTGTAAATTTTGCGGTGAAATTTTTCGGCAAAATTTAACCGCAAAATTTAGAATACGGACCCAGTGCATCTGAAAAGTGAGTAAAAATCCATCAAGAACCACTCTGGAATTTACGTTTCCATATCACCTCGATTATACATGGGTGATTCCGTGAAAATTATTTTTGATTATTTTCCTCAAAAAGCTATTCTTTTCAATTATTCAAAAGTACATTCTCCGATGCAAAACGTTGTGTTCTTCTTGAAAAGGATCATTTCATTCTACATTTTTGTGTTCTAAGGTGTTTTTTGGTCGTTTTTTAAATTTCAATGATAAACAACCTCATTTTCCTGCGCATGCGCGAGATTTGGGGATTCCAAAACCAATTTTTTTGGAAAGCTGAAAAATTGCCTTGGAAATCACCACTTGCAGAGTTTAATTTCGTTGATTTAAACCAAAGTTTCAGACACTTTTAAAACCGAGTACAAAAAGCAGCTTGGTGCGAGGTCCCTATTCGATTCGATAGATGCCTTCATGTCCTCGCTCAATGCAACCTTTATCTTTCGGAGGCTGCAATTTCGGTTCTCATTGATGAAATTGAACTTCTGCGAGTGGTCACTTTGAAGAAAATTTTCTCAGCTTTTCATAGAAATTTGTTTCGGAATACCTAAATCTCGCGAGTGCGCAGAAAGTCGAGGTTTTTCAACATTGAAATTCAAAAAACGCCCACAGAACAACTTAGAACCCAGAAATGCAGAATGGAAGTATTAATTTGGAAAAGAGCACAACTTTTGACATTGAAGAATGTACTCTGAAATATTCCAAAAAAATAGCTTTTTAAGAAAAAGAGTTGAGGATGATTTTCACGGAATCACCCATGTATAATCGAGGTGATATGGAAACCGAAATTCCGGAGTAGTTCTTGATGGATTTTTACTCACTTTTCAGATGCACTGGGTCCGTATTCTAAATTTTGCGGTAAAATTCTGCCGGAAAATTTTACCGCAAAATTTAGAATACGGGCCCTGAACCCCGCCCGTGTAAAAATGGGAACCCTATGATCATATATGAACATGGGGTCCAAGAAACCTATGACCATTTATGAACATCTATGAATCGATTTTCAAAATTTTTTAAAATCTGATAAGTTGTTATGTATGGTTGCATTTTCAGGGAATATGACATCAAAAAGTCACGCTGCTGATCTTGCATAACCGAGAAAATCTCCAAGAGTTCATTAAGTAATCGAATCAAAACGACTTATAAGTGATATCATTCTCCTGCTAGAAAAAAAAATTTAATTTCCGAGATTTAAATCGTTTGGCAAATCGGTGGCCAATCTGCACAATTTGTTATATCTTGAGATCATCATTTTGAGAAATACTACATTTAAGCAGGTTTGTCACGAATATGCCAAAACGTTTATAATCTTGGCAATTAAAATCTTTTTCTATTAAGATATATAATGATTCTTGGAGATTTTCTCGGTTATGTAACAGCATCGTGATTCTTTGATGTAATATTCCCTGAAAATGAAACCATAACAACTCCTCGGATTTTAAAAAATTCTGAAAATCGTTTCATATATGTTCATATATAGTCATAGGGTCCTTGGACCCCATGTTCATATATGATCACAGGGTTCCCATTTTCACATGGGCGTTCCTCTACTTAGAGTCGTTTCTGAGTTATAACGATTTTATTAAGAAAAACTTACGAAAACTTTGTAAAAAACTTTTAAAACCGAATCTTGATTTATGCGCCGGGGTCCGAAAAACATTTTCCAATTTTTTTTATGGTGGTAGATGTTCATATTGTGACCTATACAGTCGAAAATATTGACTCATGAATTATTTTGCGGATTTCCGTACTCGCGGTAAAATTTTCCGAAGCATACCCCCCGCGGATACGTTGGTATTCGCGGATTTCCGTACTTACGGTAAATGTTTTCACGCCCTATTTCCCGTGGCATATGGCGTTTGACCGACGTATTATCGTATTATACATTTGTGAACATCAACTCGATGAGGTACCGTGCGATGGAAACTATTGAAAAATCTCTCATTGTGAACTAGGTTCATCGAGAATTGCCGCGAGTACCAGTATAAACCTGCACTTGGGTAACGGAGAACACACATCTGTTAGTTTACAAATTAATAGTTTGTAAATCTTACAAACTAGTTTGTAAAACTAACAAATGAGTTTGTTAATCCAACAAATACAAATTTTACAAACAGACGTTTGTGAATCTAACAAATTATTTTTTTTCGTGATGCTTGCCTCCTAATTCTAAATTAGTAAGGACCTAGCCATGCAAATAAGGACTTTCTAAGGACATAAGGACTCTTCAAATCAAATAAGGACGTTCTAAGGACTAGAAGGACTGGAAGGACCGGTAGACACCCTGACTAGCGAGCTTGGATGATACAGTTATAGATGGTTTCTTCTACACCGAAGAGCTAGTTGGCGTGAGTAAAAGTCGATTTGATGATGAACAGCTATTCCAAGTCGAAAAAACAATACGAAGCAAGGGCCGTGGAGCTAACAAACAAGTATTCGTCAAGTGGTCAGGGTATCCGGAGAAATTTAACTCTTGGATCAAGGCGACGGAATTGGAATCCATCGAAAAATGAGTTACTCCGACGAATTTTATCTTGTTCTGCCTAGCAACAGCAGTATGTTATATTTTCCCGATAACACTACTACGTGCTTCACAACGCATCTGAATCGTGAGATTCGATTGACGGGGAATTGGGTGGTTGGGCTTGCAGAGATTCATATCCGTTGTACTGTCACACACATACAGAAGAGTGACGCGTACTACTATTTCAACGACAACAAGGACCCTGATGTAGATGACAAGACCATCCCCATTCCCCACGGCGTGTACGACAGTATCGTACAGCTCGTGCAAGAGTTGAATGCAGACAAAAGCGTTGCAAAACATCAAATTCTCGCTCCGACGGCAAACCCTAAGGGATACTATCAGCTGCTGAAAGTATGCAAATGTGAGGGGCATCACTATACTTTCTATAACGGGAAAATTCGGAGAGCTTTGGGATTTGACGAGCAAATCGATCCGCTCATTCTCACGGACCGAAAAACAAAAATTGTTGGAGAAAATCCTGCATGTCTGTCAAGGTGTCTACTGGATCAGCTGTTTGTTTACACGGATATATGCGAGCCATACACAGTAGGAAACACACAAGCGGCATTATTGCGCATAGTATCGTTGGGGATATCAAAGTATAATTTTGGTTCAAACGTTGTCAGGCATTTTTCACCCAACCAATATATACCGCTTTTATATCACACGTTTCAGAGCGTAGTGGTGGATATAAGGAATACGCACGGTGAACACGTCCCATTCGAGTATGGAACTCTGACGGTTACACTTCATTCCAGAAGAGAAGGATGAAGTATCCACCATGTCTCATTACGACCAGTATTACAATGAGCAGATAGGCGGAAGTAGAGGAGTGAGAAACGTTTTTGCGGGATCAACGTATCAGAGAGTCTCGGGCATTGGTAGTTTCTTAGGCTCCCTATTACGACACATTGTTCCTCATTTGGCGAGCGGTGCTAAAGCCGTTGGAAAAGAAGCCGTGCGTGCAGGACTGAACGTGTTTGATGACGTTGTAGACAGTGGTGTGGGTTTGAAAGAGTCTTTCAATACACGCGCACGAGAGTCAGGTAAGAAGCTTAGGATAAAGGCTGTGAGGAGAGTGAGGGGCATGATGCAGGGCAACGGTTATAAAACGCGCTGTGGTGTCAAAAAACGACAGTCCCGGCGAAACCGCACAGCTGCTAGTACCTCATCGCGCAAGCGGAAGAAGACAGTTGCAAAAAGACGCACGCGTCGGACGACTGGGTCCGTAAGCAAACGAAGGGAGAGAACCAGCGATGGAAGGAAGAGGGCAGTGAGAAGTGTGGCAGATATATTCGGCTCTGAATAAAACGGAAGATGGTATTCTTACATTCGTGTAGTGGTGAATGGATGGAGAGTGAACTCGATTTATTTACTCTCCCCCTAACACAGACTTCGATCGAGAGCAGCGCTTTTCTCTACTACACGCCCGTCAGTTCGCTGAGCGAAGACTCCAACACACCGTTGGAATTCGTCATCCCATCCTCGACGGATCATTACATCGACTTAGCACACACTATGTTGCGTGTCTCAGCTTGTATAACACCGTTCGGCGTCGAAGCTGAAAATGCCAAAGTCGCCCCGGTGAATAATTTTATTCATTCTCTTTTCGACCAGATCGACGTGTTCTTCAATCAGAAGATTGTTTCACCGCAGAACAATGCTTATCCGTACAGGGCGTACTTGGAAACAATTCTCAATTATTCCGTGCCAACTATGCAATCGCACCTGACCGCAGCTTTGTGGTACCACGATAAACCCGGATCTATGGACGCAATTCCTAACCTCGCAAGCACCACGCCGGAGTATAACCCGGGCTTATCGACGAGAAAAGATCTGATGCTCAATGGAAAGACCGTGGACATGTTTGGATACATTCACTCTGATTTATTCTCTCAGCCACGGTTTTTGATCAACGGAATAGAAGTAAGGGTGAGACTCACGCGAAGTAAGGACACCTTTTGCTGATGGACTCCTCAGAAGCCGCCAATCCTTCGGTTCGCATCAAGGACGCTGCGGTTATCGTGCGCCGAGCCAAGATAAGCTCGGGCGTCTTGCTCGCCCATGCAAAGGCTCTAGCTAAGACCACGGCAAAATATCCGATCACTCGAGTCGAGGTCAAATCGTTCACCATGCACAGAGGTATCTTAGGTGACACTCTGGATAATGTTATTCTAGGTCAACTGCCCAAACGCGTCATTCTTGGTTTTGTGTCGAATAGAGCATTCAATGGAAACAGACGTCTCAACCCTTTTAATTTCCAACATTTATCCATCAACTTCCTCTCCCTGTACGTGGACGGTGTGCAGATTCCTAGTAAACCGTTGCAACCCCGATTTATAGGGGATGAGAAACTATACGTGGATTCATTTCACACGCTTTACACGGATACAGGTATACATTACATGAATGAGAGCCTGGGTATCGATCGAGTAAACTATCCGGAAGGGTATTGTCTGTTTGCATTCGACTTGACACCCGATCTTTCAGCACACTTCCCTACGCACTGGAATCTTGTTAGAACAGGTTCTCTACGAATAGAAGTCCGTTCCGCTACGCCTTTAACGGAAACTATCAATTGTATTGTGTATGCGGAATTCGACAATGTCCTTGAAATAGACTCGAATAGACAAGTCACGACAGATTTCAACGCCTAAGTCATAGCCGTATCGCCGCGCCCTCTTGACGCCTATGAGAGGGGGTAGGGTCTTATGCGGCGGGGAGGACAGTATATAGCCAGACCCATGATGGTGCTCTTTCAGTACCCTGGCACACCTTGATTCATCGTTCACGTCGCGCATCAAGATGGATATAGTCATTGAAATACTGGGATACCAGGACCGTTTCAATAAATTTGCTCCGAAAGAGGTCACCGTACTGTCCATCAAAGGCGATGTGTCGGCCCATTGGATGATACTACCGCCACATCGATTTGAGGAATTATCGGAAGAAGTGAAAAAATGAAACAATTACGGTTCCCGAAGCTGCCACGGTCTTGAGTGGTTTGATGGGAGTATCTCCCAGACCAGACTCCAGTATTACCTGTGCAAATTGTCGAGATGTACCAATACCGTTTATGTGAGAGGATCAGAAGGAGCAAAATATTTGGAGATGGTAATGGCGCGTACCATCGTCAACATCGAGGATCACGCACGTATCAGCTTGTTGGATCTCCAGGAAAAGTTCAAGTGTGAAAATTTGTGTTGGTTCCATGCTGTGCTGGGGAAGTAATATAAAGCTGACTTCTGCACGACAAGACGAGCACAACTTCTGAGGCTGTGGTTGATATCGCTCTTACCCAGCGCAAATCAAAAGGACCTCCGCAATAAAAACATCGATAAGATACTCTACCATCTACGGAGACTCTTTGTCACTAGGCTGAATTCTGTGCGGTTCTCTTCTTCAGAAAGCATAGGTTACGATGAAGTGGATATACCACCCATGACTCCGGATGATTCCGATGATTCAAACGATTCGAACGAGCATACCTATGAAACAGCAGATGAAATCGTGAAAAAAACAGCGCAGAGGACATGAATACTCTCGAGATCTTGAACGCGCTTAGAAGTGTGGAAGCCCGAAGTATAGGCGTGTACGCTGCCGATCGTATCCCGAGGATCCTCATGACTCCAGCGGCGGTAGTCTGCAACAGCGAGGACCATACCAAGCGCGGAACTCACTGGTCAGCCATACATATTGACAAAAATAGGATTGGTACGTATTTTGACAGTTACGGACTACCGCCAATTTCCGAACACCATCTATGCAGATTACGCGAAAACTGCAAGAGTTTTCGCTGGAGCACCAAAGAGTTACAAAGCGATGATTCAGTGTGTTGTGGCCAATATACGATTATATTTTTATATGATATGTGTAGTGGAAAGAGTTTGAGTCAATTCTATAGATTATTCACAAAGAATAAGAAGAAGAATGATGAAAAAGTAATGAAATTCTATAAGAAGATTTTGAAATTGATTAAGTATAAGAAATGCCCGCGTGCGAATTCTTTTTTGGACGAATTATCTCTTGGTTCTGGTCATTGTAATCAATCATGTATTCCTCGTAATCGTTTCTCGTGGAGAACATCTGACTCTGTACCAATAGTATTAGTTTTTACAGTAAAGAAATGTATTCCCACGTGTAGTCAATGCGTTTATTATTCAACAAACACCCTCCTATCCCACCCTTGTCAACGTCTTCGGAATATTGTCAATACACGAAAAGAAATGGAAGTCATATAATGACAGAACAGCTGGTCTCTTTTTTGCACAATGAAATATTCCAACGGATATTCACCCATCATACTTGCCGAAAGAAAGTAAATATAGCAATATGGCGCTGTTCCCTTCAATCAACCAGCAGATTTTGATGAAATGTACTTCTTATTTATTCAAAATCCGTCACTCGAGAACAATGAGAAGAGAAAAAGTAAGTATCCCCCACCATATTCATACATCTCAAGGGTGATTGGTTTGGGCAACGCCGAGTTATACCCGCACCCCGCCTTAGACCAGGGTAGGGATGTGTAGCTATACATACATGTGTAGCTATACAAAGCTATACATTTTCATGCGTAGCGGTAGGGGGTGAACAGACCGTTGAGCGAACTTTCAACCGTTTAGGTGTTCAGTTGTGCGTGAGGCGGCGAGTAGTTCGCCTCGACCCGAAAGTTAATCGAATTAAGCCGCTTCTTCCATACGTCAAAATGTCTCGCTGCCAATCCCGCGAAAAACGCGCGAGTAACTGTGAACTGCCTAACTTGTTCCTGTCGACTACTTACGCGTTGAATAAATCTAACTCCAAAAGGGTGTGCATTGGCCTGGACCATGACGCGGGAAAGTTTCGACAAGTGGTGAAGCTGCTGAGTTCCCAAAAACCGGTGACATTCGACGCTGATGGATGGGAGCGCTTCAAGCAAGTGTTTGAGACGGCGAACAACTATTTTCGAAACCCCCAACAATTCGCTGAGGATTTTGGGAAATGTAACAAGGTTTTTCTACCAAACCATGATCTGACGTTCGCTACAACATATGGCACCAAATCCTTATTGATCGACGAGGGACTACCTATCGGGGCACGCAATGACGACCAGGACGATGGCCCATCAACTAGTAAGAAATTGCGCGTAGCCTTTCCCAGTGTCGCAATGCAGCCAACTACTTTCGACGGCTTACGCTTCCAGAGCCGTCTGATTGATCTTCGCTCAGAGCAATTGAAAACGCGCGTTGGAAAGGTCAATCAGCTATCTCAACTCATCGTGGAATATATTAAGAAGAAGATCGAGGAGCACGGTGAGAACGCGGAAGAACTACTCAAGGATTATCCCAAATCCAAGCAGTACTACTCCATTCACAATGCCGAAATCGAGGGGTACGTTGCCGAAAAACTCACCAACGATGGTGATGGACTCGAAGCTGAATATAAAAATATGGTGCTTGCAGAAATTCTAGCATTTGGTTTACCAGTGATTGTGAGAAATTTACAGGACATTCTTTCGCATCCATGAATTATTACTGTTGAACCAATGTGAATATTAATTATCTTCAAATAAATAATTATACTGAATTTTGATTCTATATCCCATGTCGTTCATGAACTATTCCTCAGACCATACAAAAGTGCAAACATTCAACTGATTTGGCTCATTCCTTCTGCGGCTACCAAGCGACAAACATCGCTAATCTTCAATCCGCCATGGGTCCCTCAAACTCAAAGAATTCGAATTACGAAAAATTGAAAAATGAAGAAGAACCTCTGGTTGATACCAAGAGTAAGAGCCAATCCGAATGGAAAACGTATAAAAAAGATAACTCTTCTTCAAAACCAAACACTTCACAGAGACGAGGTTATGAAAAATTTTAAATTTCTAGAAGACTCACTACTCCTTAACATCTGACCCACTAAAGGCCAAGGCGGACTAGGCCTCCAGGGGACACCGCCATCGCTCTCACCCGGGAAGGGCGAGAAAAAAAAACGGGCCTGCGTACCTACCGCCAGGTGGTCAGGAAAAGGTACGGGTAGCGTTTCTGTTGCTCTTTTTTGCAGCGACCATTGGAAATAACGGCCAGATTCTTCACCATCTGCCAACCCCGCGACCGTTATTTTCTGCGGATGAGAATATATATATACATGAAAAAAAGTAAAGAAGGGGATACGAAGCGCCGTCTCCCTTTGTTGCAAAGAGCAGGGGGCGAACCCTTCACCGCAGCATCAGCACCACCCTCAGGAGGGGCGCAACCGTCCACCTGCTGGAGGGAATGAGGGTGCGCATAGTCCGCGGTGGTGGGTTACCCAGGTGCCACCTACTTCACAGACATTCGAGGGTGGGCAACCTTGCACGAGCAGGTGCACCTGCTGCAGGAGGAATAGGAGATTGCACCCCCCACGAAGTACGAGGGTCACACACAATGATTGCGGGGGTGGACATACCAAAGGGGAGCACCCTTCCTTGAGGGGTGGCAGGTGCACCTGCAGCAAGGGGAGCACCCTTCCGAAACCCATCAGAGGGGAGCAAACAATGGGTTATGGGTGACCGAAGTACGAGGATCACACACAATGGGTGCGGGGGTGGGCATACCAAAGGGGAGCACCCTTCCTTGAGGGGTGGCAGGTGCACCTGCAGCAAGGGGAGCACCCTTCCGAAACCCATCAGAGGGGAGCGAACAATGGGTTATGGGTTACAGCCAGACGCGGGGGCGGACGACAGGTGGAGGGGGGAGGGGGCAGGGGAGGAGTGGGGGTTTGTTTTGACTCGCGGTAGCGGCCCCCTTGCTACTTCCGGGCCCTCCCGACAGCTCCCACCCGCGTGCATCAGACGACTTGTTCAGACACTCTGAGAGGCACCTGAACCCTCTCTTCAAGGCCTTCAGTGACCCTTTATTCAAGGCATCAACGGGTGAAACTGCTCGCAGTGACGGACTCACCTACTCGCAGAGTGGCAGGTCTCATTTGTGTAACTGGAGGTAACAATGTGTCAATATACTGTGTGTCTATGTAAGCTCCTCGCATTCGCCCGGTTTTACCCGTGAGGCAAGGGAAAACTTTTATGGTGTAAAGAAAACCCGCCTCGAAGAGCCCGGTGCACTCATCGTGTTACTGATTGGGCATAGATCTCATGCATTAGCGATCGATAAATACCTATTCTGTAAGCTTTTCGCACCTACCGCTCGTATTGCTAAGTCGTAAGCATCAACTGACCGATCCGAAAAGTCAACAAAGCCGACATGGTTGACCTGAATGAGTGGTCACCTATCCAAGTACTAACCGCGCCGAACGATGCTTAACTAGACTGATCGGAAGAGCTGGCACCTAACGACCCCACTAATGCGGCGGTAAGATTCCTTTCCTCGTGGCACGCATCAGAAACCAATTTTGCTGGTTACTAAGAACTCCAAAACAAGTAGAAGATTACGTGCCCACTGCCTTGAAAAGTTGTTATTCCTTGTACTGATAAAGACCACATTCAATGGACCCTATTAGATCTAAATCTATGCACTCACGATAGGTACAGATCTGTTTAAACTCAATCACGCATTGTATCTCCCATTTTTCCCATTTTGTGACCATCTACGACAAGCGCAATCGTTCGAGTCCCTCCTGTTAGAAATTTTGCGTCCCCATCCGTAATTTTCGACAATATACCCTAAAGCTCTTGAATCCGAGCCCATAGTGACACTCATAGACAGAAAAGTATTCTCTCTAGTGCGATTCGTCTGTTCTTGAGATCTATTTGAACGATTGCAACGTCATAGAAGAGCTCCCATGATTTCCATCACATATGAGTGCCATCGATATAATCTTTGTAATGCTTCACATTCGAATAAAATTCCATGCCAGGCCCTGGAGACTGTGAGATACTGCTCATAAAGAATTGGAGAGGAATGGACAAAACATTTCAGAAACGTGCCACCCTTTTCCTTTGCATGCCATGAGGATTTGAGCTTTTTTAGTCGAGTGGGCGCATGAACTCAGGCATCTTGCCGAGGCTATCATTTCAATGCAGTTGGTTGCACGCGTCTGAATCAAACGGGATATTACTGGCATTATTTTTATTCGATAATGTGATTATCGGGAATGTTATTTATTTATTTTTTTTTTTTGAAAGTCAAGTACAAAAAAATTGAATTTTTGGTGGGAACTCGGTAACACAATCTCGAGGTACATTCCTGAATGACACGTCGATGGCACGTGACTAAAGACAATGCTCCTTCGAAATATGAGGTGTCTGGTTGGTCATTGCATTTTGGCAGAATTTCCCCTAGCGATGTTATTTCCGCAGAAGGCTTAGGGAATCAGGGAATGACGCGAGTAACATGAGAAATTGCTCGAAAATGAGGATGATGGACTATGCTGTCGATGACCAGACCCCTTTGGCGGATCGAGGAATGTCGTCCATATTCAGGAGCATTGGAGCCTATTGAAATCAGTTTCGGAACCTTGATGATCGTTTGTATGTTCAGAAATTTCGTGCAGTAACACAAATGTTAAGAGTTCTGTGAACAGACTCATATGTCAAATTGATCTCAGTTTACTCAAGTAACTTGAGTCAAGTTCGCCGCTAATTTGGATTAGACAACGCTCATTCTTGGATTTCTCACATCATGCCAATAGCTTGCAGTTCAATCTAAGTGAGAAGAGAATTAGAGTAGAGTGGAAATGAAAATTCACAAATCTGGTGAGTTGAGTAAGTAGATACCTCTCACTATGGACCGCCGACGGCCCCCACCACCCCCCTTTCTTTTGGGCTGCGGCCGACCGGTATCGCATGCATTTCGGCACTCTCTCCCTCTCTCTCTCTCTCTCTCGCTCATGGTAATGGAGAGAGTAAGTATATGTGTGCTCTGTCTGTGAATGCTTGCATCGTTGAAGTTTTAACTATATATATATATATATATATATATATATATATATATATATATATATATATATAGACTGACTGTGCACCCGTCTGTCATTGGAACACTTATTATATAGCTCTCGTACATTAAATACATGGTATGAAACGCAATCGCTATTCCACTCAAATGAAACAAATCAGTTCATATATACTGTGGACATACTGCACATACTATGACGTATGGAGAGGCATGACGAATCTTCTAAGCTTTGGTTTGAATCGTATTTCTTTCAATCAATCGAAAAATATTCGCATAATGGAAATTCGAAAAGATCAGTGAAAGAAAAACACGATTCTGTATCTATACTTCATTTATTTGGCCATCTTTCATTGAAAGAAGATCAATGATTAAGTGAATATAGCAGTTCTGAATTCAGTACATGAAAAAAGATATTCAAAATGTCCATTGAGTCCACGATTATACATATTTTTGATGCTCGCAAACTATTTCATCTTTAAATGAATAAATCGGATCAGTTGACCAATTTGTAAATTTGAGTCTTACAATTTCGTGCTGTTCTATGATGGTAATCAGTTCGGCAAACGAAACGTGTAAAAAGAATATATATGGGCAATCATCGCTTCGATTGAAATTCGTGATTATAGTAAGTGTCTGGTCGCACGTAGTGTTGCAAGGTACTTCAGCCGGTAGAAATTTTTCCCCGTAATTCAATTTATACTCACGATATGTGCAATTTGCACACAATTTTCAGTTACGCACCATATCAATACCGATGCTCTGGGATTCTATTGGCAACATCATGTTATCACGCAGTCTTGTCAAAATGGTCATTAGCTGACTATAATCCGTGATACTGTTCATCGATTTTGCCAGAATCGCCCGTTTAACTAATTCATGGAGAGATCTTCCTTGCAGGGATTTCTTGTAGACCGGATATCCCTCACAGTTTTGAAAATTACATGGATTTCTATAGTCACCTCTCTGAATGTGCTTGAGAACTAAAACATATGATAAAGTTGAGAGCATTTGTTAGTACGAAATCTAACTATCGGCTGATGAGGGTCAAGTGTGTCTCACTTTTCCAAATTGGCTGTAATTGCAAGCAAAGAATTTTTACCTTTTGGATCCAAACTTGGCGCTAGTTTGAGAGATATGATGCTTTTTGCTTCTGCACAACGACGTTTTTCAGACTCTTTGTCTTTCAAAGCTGAATTTGAAAATCTTGCGTCAATAATAATGCAGGCAAGGAAATAATAACACATATCGGCTTTCAGAATTTACTTACACTTATATGTTTGTCTGATTGATGAGAACTCATCCCGTTTATAGATGCCATGAATCTTCAGCTTCACAACGACGATTCTCATCACGTGGATATCATTGAACACTCCGTCATTATTGCATTTTACCAATTCATCAATCGGCATATCTAATAAATATTTCTTTAGGGGTTTTTTCAAATCTGCAATGAGTTCGTCTTCTAAATCCGATTCACTTAACTGCTTGTTGGCATACTTGACTACGCTCTGTGTTAGGATTTGAACAATTTTCAAAATACAAGAAATCAACTGATCTTTCATTTTGATACTATCTGAATTTTTGTTTTTGTCACAGTTATTCAAACTAAAGAACTGTTCGTATCGTAGTCAAGCTACGTACTGATATATTATGAAACATTCAACTATACGGTGACTTAGAATATATTCGTGCGAGATTGTCGGTCATGAATTTCGCTGATCCTATGCGAATATGACTATCCGCAGAGTGTCGGTTGAGAGCCACGACGTGCCGTCGAAATTTTGTCTGCATTTTAGTACTCCTTCGAATTCGCATCGATTCCGCAGTCCGTTTCGACAAATGCTGACACTTGAGAGTAATCCACGTATATTAAAACCGTCAGTACGTCTTTACAAACCAAATAATGCACATCGTCGAGACGCATTTTCTAGCTATCAAAATGAAGAGGTCACTAGTTCAGTGTATTTTGGCCGTTACTTAAATTTTTTCGTCTTGTGTAATAAGATACAGAATTTTCAAGCGCCGTAGTGGAGATGAGTTGGAAGTGTTGCCTGTGGGTGTACTCAAAAGAAAATTGCAGAGTCTCATTGAAGATCTGCCTATTTGGAAGCTGGAAAAGGCATTGAAAGATAAAGTGTTCGACAGTGTCGAGTTACTATGTCTCGTACACAATGTGATTTCATAATGTGGTATGGAGAACTCACTGATCGCCCGTAGAATCACCGCTGCAATCCGCCGTAATTACAGAAAAATCAACGACACCTTCTACAGTCGTCGATTACGGATGTTGAGCGATTAATTCATTACAATCATTCAGAGATGGAAGCTGATATTGAGGGAGAATCTAATCTTATTGAAGCTTGTGCGACGACCGAAAAGAATGTGAATATGATCATGTCGTCCGATCTCAATATTGGAATTAATGAACAAGGTAATTTGGAATGTGAACAAATTCGTGCACTGAAGAGAGAGTGAACGGACGAAAATATTCATTTATTATGTTTTAGGAACATCAGATGGTGATGCCCCGCTTTTTGGGGGAAGAGATGACATGAATATTTCACATTCACTGATCGATTCATCTGCGAACGAAATGATCCCTGTGAATGGTACTGAAGAAAAGACCGTCGGTGGTAAGTTGTGTATTGATAATATTATTGACAATTTATGAGGATTTCTATAACTGTGAGTGGAACTTCAATTTCAACATTTCAGATTCAATAGGAAGCGTTGCACCAAACGGTAATATGGAAATTTCTGACAATGTCCAACTCTTGGAACAAAAAGATATGGAGTCTCTACCTCTAGTAGGTACTTCAGTTGCGAACGAGAATATCACTACAGACCACACTAAGAAAATTACTACTGATGGTGCGTGTTTTATTGATATCGACACTGATATTGATTTTGATGATCTAGAGATTTTTTGTGATCATGAGTGGAACTATGATTTTGAAGTTTCAGACTCAACAGAAAGTGATCTCCCAAGTGGGATTGTGGAAGCTTCTCAAACGTCCGATATGACAACGTCAAGAAAAAGATTAAGAATGACTGGAGCCGATATGTTAGAGGAGCAATCTGACTCAGGATTGACCAAGAGAATGAGAAATGAAGGAGATGACGATTCATCCGAAACAGATCTATCCGAAAACGACGACTCCATCAATAACGAAAATGCTTCAACTGAAAATAATGGTGAGCAGAATTTGCATTCACCTAAAGATTCTGTAAATGAGCCTACATATATATGCATCTCTGATTTTTATCATTGTGGTTCATGAATCAGAAGAATTATGATTAAAATGTATTCTAATTCACGATTTTGATTTTTTTCATATTCTTCTTCACTAGAATTTTTCAAAAATCTCAAAATTACGATTACGTTCAATTTTTCTTTCAGTTTCCCAACTATAACGTTTCTTTCATACAAATATTCATCAATAAGTACTTGATGCAAAATATTTCTCAGACGATCGTCTAATTTGTGCCAAGAACAAATGTCATAATGAGGATTTATTTGCTCATCAACAAGAAGTAACAAAATTCCGATTGGAATTCCAAAAAATTCATACTTTTTAATGGGAAACTTTTCTAAATTCCACAAGACGGTAACGATGTTCAGCAGATTGGACGAGGTATGGACGATGCTGATCTTGGAGATGATGATGAAGAGTTTCTCGATACTCTCCCTCCAGGACATCGCTTTGCGATTACCGACGAAACGAGGCGATTTCACAAGCGATTCCGAACAAGAGGACGTCGGGTAACTCTACAATTATTGCGTCCAGAAGGAGAGAATGCAGATCCGATCATGTGGTTAGAGTGTGCGATCCGTGATATTCATACATATTTAACAAGTGGAAGTTTATCTAATGATTTCATCGGTATTTCGTTTCAAACAAGATTTTTATCCCGAGGTAATCTATGGCTATCTTTCAGGCCTGTAGATGAATTTTTTTCGATGATTTGTGGGGAATCCAATTGTGAGAGTTCCGCAGGGTACAGGTAGAGCTAAGCTCACACTCGAAAATGTTTTCAAGAGATCAATTCTGCGGATCAGGAACGATGATAGAATGTGTTTACCTCGCGCACTGGTAGCTGCTCATATATATAGCGAGCGAGGTATGGAGCGTGGTGAGTACAATACGTTGAATATACGCTGGAACAGAGTACGACGATATATGGGTGCGTACCAAACGAAATTGGCAAAAAAATTAGTCAGAGACGTGGGAGTGACAACTCCTCGAAACGGATGTGGTATTCATGGAATTATTCAATTCCAAAATTTCTTAGCAAACGACGGGATCGCGATTGTTGATTACAATTTCAAGGGTCTCGGCCGTGGCGATGCTTCTATGTTTGATGGCTCAGAAATTGTGGTAGGCTTGAAAGGGCAAATATCTCACACTCTTAGAATACTATTTTCGGAAAGATCTAAACACTATATGCCTATCCTCAACATATTTCAAGCAACGGGTAGTCAAGGTTATTGCATACCACGTAATAAATCATACAGATATGCAAATGAGCACAAATGTCCTGATAAATGCTCGGCGTGCTCCAAGACACCTAAATGTACAAAATCTGACATGATAAAATGTGATAAGTGTTAAAGAAATATCTACGGTAGAGAATGCTACGAGAGACACTTGAAATCCGGTTCGTACATAAGTATCAATAAGAAGAAATTGAGTGTGTGCGAAGGTGTTCATTTTTGTATGAAATGTTTTAAGATTGCAAAATTGACGAACAAGATCAAAGTTCATGAATGAGGTGTCTTATTTTGTCACGTATGTAAATGCAGTCGTCCTTACAATCATCTATGTTACATGCCTAAATACAAAGAACACGATACTAGTGCTCCAGACGATTGTAGGCGGAAAGTCATGTATCTTTTCTATGATTTTGAATGTCGACAGGATGAAACTATGCGAGGAGATAAGAGAGTCAAAATTCACGTCCGCACACTTTGCGCAGCGCATCAAGTATGTACTGACTGTTTAGATAATTGAAATCCAAGAAGTATATGTTCCACTTGTGGTGTGCACGAGTACATTTTTAAAATCGATCCCGTCAAACAGCTACTTGACCTAGTACTGAGAGATAACACTGAATTCAAAGCAATTATTTGTATATCACACAATTCAAAAGGATAGGACGGACAGTTTCTTCTTGATCGTCTCGTTAAAGAGGGTCGTCAGCCGTCCCTCATCATGAACGGGACAAAAATTATGTCAATGAAAGTTGGTCGGACGTCATTCATCGACAGCTTAAATTATTTTCACATGTCTCTCGATAAGCTTCCTAAAGTTTTTGGCCTGAATGACATTCTCAGAGGGATATTCCTCCATGAATTCAACACTAAAGATCACCAAAATTATCGAGGCGAGATGCCGGATCTGGAATACTACTCCCCAGATACCATGAGTGAAAGTGCTCGAGCCCAATTTCTAAAGTGGTACGAAGATACCGTTTTGAGCGAATATATATTCGATTTTCAGAGAGAAATAGTTTAATATTGTCGTACAGACGTCGATATTCTTCGGAGATCATGTGTAGAGTTCCGAAAATTGTTCTCGAGTTGGGGAAATATCGATTCGTTTGAATCCAGTATTACCATAGCCGGTGCTTGTATGAACTCGTACAGAAAAGATTTTTTAGAAATAGATACCATAGGTATAATTCCTGCCGGAGGATACAGAATGAGTAATATGCAATCCCGAGTCGCCATCGAATGGCTATTGTGGCAGAGTCGTCAAAGTAGCATTCATATAATTCACCCTCAGGATAATCGAGAATTTAGGACCAAGGAGGGGTACGTAGTTGACGGCTATTATGAGAATCCCGGGACAAATGAAAAAATCGTGTACCAGTTCCACGGATGTTACTTCCACGGATGTCCGAGATATTTTCGCGTGAACAGAGAGAAGGAATTGAGTTCCAATGAATCAATGGAAGAGAGACTCTTGAGAACTAATTACATATCAGACAGGATAAGATCATTCGGATTCGAATTGATAGAAAAGTGGGAATGCGACTTTGATCGCGAGAAGCGCAGTGATGATCAACTGCCCGAATTTTCAAAAACGATTGAGAAAGAATTGAGGTGTACGCAGTTGATTGCACGTGATACGTTTTTCGGCGGTCGGACAGGAAATACTGCACGATTAGTGGAAGTGGGGAAATCAAAGAGAAAGATTCATTTTGTCGATGTTTGTTCACTTTATCCATCGGTTTGCAAATCTGGTGAATTTCCTGTGGGCCACCCGAAGATTTATGCTGGAAAAGAAAGTGAGGAATTTCTTGGGAGGGATTTGGATATCACAAAAGTAAGAGGTTTGATAAAATGCACTGTTTTGCCCCCTTCGAATCAGTATTTCCCAGTTTTACCAGTGCAAATGCATGGGAAATTACTCTTTCCACTTTGTAGAAAATGCTGTGAAGAAATGAGAAACGGGAGCTGCGTACATTTACAGGATAGCGAGAGAGAAATCCAAGGTTCATGGGTGTCTCTTGAATTGCAAGAAGCTGTCAAAGCCGGCTATAAAGTCACGGAAGTTCATGAAATATGGCAGTACAGAACGACAAAGTACTCGCGTATCACAAAATCCGGGGGTTTATTCGCAAACTACATCAATAGTTGGCTCAAAATAAAGCAAGAGTCGAGTGGTTGGCCGGCAGAGTGTACCGATCACGAATCAAAGATGCGATACATTGACGAGTATGAAAGAGTCGAGGGTATAAAGCTTGATCCAACAAAGATAGAGAAAAATCCTGGAAAACGGGCTCTGGCCAAGATGGCATTATGCGCTTCATGGAGAAAATTCGCTCAGCGGGAAAACCTCACAAGAACAGAAGTTGTGAATACGCGGGGACGATTTATGGAATTGTTTACGAGCCCAGAACTTGGAATTACAGGTATTCTTCCTGTCAATGACGACACGTTATATGTATCGTATGTACATTAAATCGAAGCACTCGAACCATCGTGCATGACGAACGTTGTTATTGCTTCATTTGTCATCGCTCAAGCACGTCTTGTACTTTATGATTATCTCAAAAAGCTCGACCGAAGATGTTTGTATTTCGACATGGACAGCCTTTTACTGTATACCGACGATCCAAGTCGAGAATATATGCCAAAGACTGGATGTTTCTTGGGTGATTTGACGAATGAACTTGAGGCATACGGTCCTGATAGTTATACCAAAAAATTTGCATCGGGAGGGCCCAAATTTCATGCATATATTGTCTGCAAATCTGATGAGGAAGAAGAAGAGGTGTGTAAGGTGAAAGGAATTACGCTCAATTACTGAACAAAAGAGTTGATAAATTACAATTGGCTCCGAAGCTATATCCAAGGAGAGGTTAATTCACATCTCATCGTAGAATACGATGGAATACGTCGAACTGAATTTCATGATGTTGTCACGCGACGAGAATCAAAAACATGCAAACCTATTCATACAAAGAGATGGTTTGTAAATGATGAATTGTCATACCCTTATGGATACAAAACAGAATGCTGTGGAAGATAAAAAATTTTGATACTATTTTTGCTCATCCTGACATCATCCCATAATCGAATTCTCAGATATTAGCGGCTACGCATGATCGTCGTCAATCAGCTGATAGCGACAATCCACGGCGCGCATCGTTCGCCGTATATGAGCTTATAGGGCGAACGATAATGCGCGACGATCGTCATATAAGCTTATGGGACGATCGATCACCGGTACGATCGCCTATATTAGCTTATAAACGGCGATCGAGCCATTCGATCATGAAAATGTCGCGCGCCGTGGCCGCCGCCGCCGCGGTTTGAAGAGTTTCGCGTGCTATAAAATCTCTGCTCAGCTGAAATGATCATCATCCATCGACATGGAGACAAAGTGGTCGCATCCATTCACGCTTTTATGCTGAGGACCAAGTTCTTGTGGAGAGAGTACTTGGGTCAAGGCTTTTGTCCAATTTCGAGATTACATTTGTGACACAAAATTCGAGAAAATCATCTTCTACTACTCTGAATGGCAGTCAGCTTACACTACTTTTGACTCTTTGGTAGAATTTCGGGAAGGTATCCTACAAATTTCTGACTTTGGCAACGATGACAGACCAAAATTGATCGTTATTGACAACTTTATGCGACAAGCATCGAATCCTATTATAGTTGATTTATTCTCAAAACATTCGCACCATCACCGCTTGAGCGTCATTTTTATATCGCAAAATCTTTTCCATGAATCACAGAGAGATATTTCGTTGAATGTTTCTTACCTTGTGGTTTTCAAAGATCCAAGAGATCGGGCGCAAATACAGCATCTGGCAAGGCAAGTTTACCCCGAGAATCCACGTTTTATCAGAGAAATTTTCAAAGATGCCATCGCAAAACCACATTCATATCTTTTATTCGATATGACCCAATCGGCACCGGATGAACTTCGATTTCGGACCAATATTTTTCCAAACGAAGGCTACGAATGTGTGTATGTACCCAAATGAGAGGTATAAAAGAGTGACATCTGATTGTGCTTGTCATCATTCGATAGGATGTGATGGCTCTGTCCACATCGTCGCCTTTTGGTGCAAAGTATGCCTCAATTTTACGAGCTCTCTGTCACTTGAGCAAAGATCAGATAATCGCTGCTTTGCGAAAAGCTGCGAGGGGTCTCATCAAATGCATATGCGAATGTGCTTTGAATATTTCAAATGGTAATATTCCACTGAATGACTACGAAGAAAGGAAATTAAGGAAATACGCTGAAATTTTTCGAAAACTCATTATACCACGCGGTACTTGGAACAGCAAGAGAGTCGTCATCATCCGAAAAATAGCTGAATTTCTCCCGACATTGTTATTGCCCGTACTCGAATACTTTTCCGAGAAGAAGTGAATCTTTTCAATCATGGAACACGCTCGAAAAATGGTCCTGGTGCCCGAAGCCATGGTTAGAAATATCCAACTAATGAAAGATTTTCAAATACAGCAAGAGAGTGCTACAGAATCGCCCAAATCTGTGCAGACTCCTGGGAATGTGTCATCCAGATTAGACAACGACATGTACGACATCCTGCACGCCGATGTCAAAGACAAGCGCCAGAAATGAAAGCTCTTTTCTCAGGCACCTCAGAGGTTCCTCTCCTTTAACGATGACAATCACGAGAGTAGTAATGGCCAAACTGAGTGCGCAGAAAGTACTGATGACGATGCTCTTGATAGCGGAGGGGATGGCGTGACATTGGTCAAATATTCGGATGAGAATATCATCAACAGCGTTCCGAATACATATAGATGGAAATGTGAGCAGCTACTCAAATGCTTACATGGCTGCGGTCAAGAGCACATCTCTTGGGACGACTCAGGCACCGTACGTATAAACGGTACCGCTATTCCTGATCCAAATATTGTGGATCTCGTGAATTTGGCTGTCAGATGGAGGAAATCGTACTCAGCGGTTGGGGAGCAAGAATTTGCTAATTTTTTGCAGAAATCTACTATCCCGAGAGAATTTATTGACAATACCTCATTGTTGAATGATGAATATGATACACCTCTGGCGAATTTGGAGAGGAAGTACGGCAGAATTTCTCGGCATTCTAGCGACTCGGCTGTAATACCTAGTAATTTGGCTGACCCGCGGGAGAGTGGAGACGGAAAGGAAGCCGACAACGTAGAGGATTGCAGTGAAGTTTTTAACGAGACAGCTGATTCTACACTTGGGTATAGTACACCTGGCACTAAGAAAAAGAAGCCTTCGTGGGTTACTTTGACACTCAATAAATGATGGAAGAGCTACTCGAAAATTATTATTACAATCCCGGAAACCCTGCATCACTCTCTGGAATAAAAAGTTCCCTTGCCGAGCTTAGATCGAGAAATATTCACGTTACGAGGAGACAGGTCACAAATTGGTTAGAATCTCAAGATGCTTACACGCTTCATAAGCCGAGGTGATTCAGATTTCAGAGACGACACTATAACGTTCCCAATGTTGATGATGTTTGGGAGGCTGATCTCATGGATTTCCGTTCCATCAAGGCTTATAACGAAGGCTTCACTTTTGTACTCGTAGTAATTGATGTTCCATCAAAATACGTATGGGTCGAGCCGTTGATAAATAAGACTTGCATCAATGTTACGGCCGCTTTCGATCATATTTTATCACGTAGTAATAACCGTGTTCCAATGCTCTTACAGACCGATCAGGGGAAAAAATTCGAGGGAGGCCATTTTCAAAAACTGCTCAAAAAATACCATATTAAATTTCGAGAAGTTCTGAATGCAGAATTTCATTGTGGTGTTGTTGAAAGAGTCAATAGAACGCTGAAGAGTCGTTTGTGGCGCTATTTTACGAGATTTGATACAAAAAAATATATTGATATTTTACAACAGTTGGTGGAGTCTCACAACGGAATGAAAAATTCAAGCATCAGAATGAAACCATGTGACGTCACTCTCCAGAATGCTCAGGAAGCTCGTGACAATTTGAGTCGAAAATACGAGAAACATTTCGGTCGTGGTAGGCCTAAATACAGTGTTGGAGATCTTGTTAGGATCAGTACAGCGTCGCACGTCTTTGTGAAAGCATACGAAGTCGGATATTCTGAGGAAATTTTTAAGATTGTGAAAATATCCGGTTCTCGGGCACCATACGCTTATAACCTGCAAGACTTACAAGGCATCGACATCGCTGGTATTTTCTACGAGCAAGAGCTTTCTCGTGTGAGGAAGAATATTGATGACGACAATTTTATCATTGATAAAATACTTCGGACTCGCGGATCTGAACGGAACAAAGAATACTTTGTATCTTGGGCAGGATATCCTGCTAAATTCAACAGTTGGTTGCAAGCTGATCAGATTCATAATTTAGAATGAAGGACGAATTTTACGTTGTTTCAAAGAGCAACAATAGCACCAGATACTTCCCTGAAAACGATGCGTCGAACTTTACAGCACTCTTACCACATGAGCTGCAGATAAGTGGGTCATGGACTGTCGCAATAGTCGAAGTTCAATACCCTCAAACTTGTATGCACCTGCAGCACAACACTGATAACGTGCGAGTCACATATAAAAACTTTGACCAACGCTCAACGAGCGATCATCGTATTATTGATAATGAACACCTTGGAGATATTGGATATTCTTCGAGATCTTCCGGTTGATACGTACGGTGCTTTTGCTTCGGACAGGATTCCAATGGTATGGGCATAGCCTGCAGCGATTGTTGCTAATTGCTCAGATCATACAAAGATGGTAATACATTGGGTTGCTTTTTTCGTCGATATTTCCGGTTTTGGATATTTTTTCGTCAGTTTTGGCAGCCATCCGTTTATCAGAAAACACATTGATCGACTCAAGAGAAATTGTAAAAGTTTCAAATATAACACGATGATATTGCAAAGTGAGAAATCAGATGTATGCGGCCAATTTTGCATAATGTTTTGTCATTTCTTGTCTAGCGGTTTTGGAATGAATAGATTCAATAGTATGATCACAAAAAATCGTAAAGAGAATGACTCGATAGCAAGAAATTTTCATATTAAACTAAAAAAGATACACTCGTTGGTAAAAGATCGACATGGTAACAAAAAACGAATAACGTTGGATTGCGGTGGTGATTGCTGCAAAAAAGTACTGTGCAGAAGTGATGAGACGAACCAAAAAGACTTATCCGCTGTCTCAGCAAATGCATCGATATAACTTCATCAAATTTTCAATAAGCTCACCAGTCGCCAAGCACACTTGCTACCAGCACGTTACAAATTCAAGTCACCATGGCTTTCCGAATTCTCGCTGAACCAAAATTCCTCGGCTCTACTTATGCTGTGAATAACAGCGAGTCAAAATTCGTGACAGTGTCTTTACAACTGCAACAGGACAATACATTCGTACCTGTAATCTCCTGAGTTGGGTTATCGCAAGGAATCGAACTCACTCAGTCGGAATGGAATCTACTGCAGGGAAATTTCGGCGAAGTGCAAGCTTTCTTCGAGAGCGACGTGACCACGAGATGGAGGGCTCCGATCGTCATCAATGACAGATTAGCGGTGATCTTTACAAATACATATAATTCTAAGACGATTGTAATTGAGAAAAAGGGTGGTTGTAACGCCTCTGTTGAGCAAAACGATGGAGAGCCAGCGAAAATAAATCTCTGTATGTGCCAAGTGTAAGTTTTAAACATGTGACTTTCGGGAATCTGATGAATCTATCTGAATTAATAGTGTGCAAAATCGATAAATCGTCAAAAGTGCAGAAGTGCCTAAGTGAATGTAAAAATACAATGGCGCAAATTGCCAAAGACAATAATATTGTAGCAAACAATGATAATATTGTATCAAACGATAATGGTGTGACAAATTCAGTAAGAGAGATATTGTTATAGAGAGAATGAAAGATGAATATGACTTTGTAACCAATGAGTACTTATTCGACGATATATTCGAGGAACTGTTCACATTTGTTAACTTTAATTGAATCATGCGGTGCATAGAAAGAATAGAATGCACGCAGGTGAATGAATTTGAAAAATAAAATCGCACTTTTTACTTTACTCGCATACTACCTATCTTATATGTATACATTCCGATGATACACCACAGGCATGCAGAGCCATTTGAAAGAATCGTGCTAACTTATCACTCACATGCACTCGATATATGAGAACTATATAGTTAAAACTTCAACGATGCAAGCATTCACAGACAGAGCACACATATACTTACTCTCTCCATTACCATGAGCGAGAGAGAGAGAGAGAGAGAGAGAGAGAGAGAGAGAGAGAGAGAGAGAGAGAGAGAGAGAGAGAGAGAGAGAGAGAGAGAGATTGATTGATTGATTGATTGATGCCCGTTTATTCGTCCGAAGACAAAAAAGAAAAATAATCAGTTACATATGGTAATATATATCACAGATCAATAGTGCACATTAATAAAAATAATGAAGTCATTTGGTCAAGGACAAATCTTAAGTATATCACAATTTGTGACTAGTCAGGTAGCACTCAGGAGATTCACAAACTTCATAGAATAATATAAGAATATAAAAATATAAAAAGAAATGGCAGGGCTCACAGTCATATTACAGAAAAGTTCAGTCAATTGACGAAGGGTCACACGTATACTTATAATTTTATTCTAGATGAACGAATCAAGCAACAAGTCAGCCCAAGCCTTTCAAAGTTTAGAGATTGAAGTAATGCTTCTTCTCCACATCAATCCTCTGGGGAGACTGTGTGAGCAAAAAATCCTTCATAGCCTCTTTAAATAATGACATTTTCCCCAGCTGCCGAAAGCCCGGAGGGAGAAAGTTCCACAAATGAGCACATTGAACCTGGAAAGATCTTCTTCCATATTCAAGTCTCATATTGGGAACTTTGAGTACCCGCTCTTCTGCATCACCGCGTGCGGGGCGTTCAGATTGGTACCTGGTGAACATCGCAGCTAGGTAGCCAGGCTCTCCTAAGTGCATGATCTTGTGCATTAACAGAGCTGCGAAGTACATTCTCCGCGAATCAGTACGTAACCAACCCAAACGCTCCCTAAACGGGGTGATGTGCTCGTCTCTCCTAAGATCAAAAATGTACCTCACACATGAATTGCTTAGTCGTTGTATCCGTTGCCGCTGTTCGTCCGTGGCGTCGAGGTACACGACCGTGCAATAGTCTATATGCGGTTGAACCAGGGACTCAACTAGGCGAACTCGGAGAGGTCTGGTGATACATGCCCTAAAAAACCGCAATCCATAGAGGGCTCTGTTGACTTTCTTAGTTACTTGGTCGATGTGCGGTTTCCACGTCAGTTCACTGTCAAGAGAGAGAGACAGACAGACAGAAAATCAGAAAGAGAGGGAAAGAGCGCCGGAATGCATGCGATACCGGTCGGCCGCAGCCCAAAAGAGTGGGGCGTGGTGGGGGCCGTCGGCGGCCCATAGTGAGAGGTATCTACTTACGTAATATTAGTGGTCAAGCCACCCCAGTTCTTTTGCAGTACTCTTGCACCTCCAGCCGAATAACAAGTTCTCGGTTACAAGTTAGACCATAACAATTCATGGTCCATCGACAACTTATCTTCAACTCTATCTTGTTCAAATTCCTACGTAGAAGGAAATTGAAATTCCATGATTAAGTGGGCGCTGACTGCACGCCCTCGATCGCACTGGAAATCTGGCGGGGTTGGGTCAACTCCCACGGGTCGGGAACAAGGCATCACCAACAATTGGTATTCCATGATTTTCGACGTCGGGTTCCTCTGGTCCCCGACGGAAGTGAACAAGCGCGTGAATTAAGAGCGGGACAGCTGTGTGAGTTCAAGTTCATATGGGATCTATCGAATTAGTTCGATAAATTTGATCGGACTTCAAGATCAATGATTGCTGACCTCATCTGCGATGTTAGGGAACTTTTAAGACGCATAGACGAAATAATTACCCGGATCAGGAGCCATTTTACACTCAAGACCACTCTCTGCACCGATCGAAAAAAAAGCAATAAGCATAGCATTCGATTATTATGCGACTGACTCGCTTCGAATCTACAAGAATATTCACCAAATTCCCTGGAAACATAATTGAGAGATCCATCCAATGTGGATTGTACAAGTAGCTCAGAAATTCCCGGATATGGAGATAGAATACATTGCTTCATACATTGAAGATACGGTACATGGTCTCTGAATATTCTCAGTTCCTGGAGGCCTCATTCGAATCATACAGATTGTCTCATTCCATTTCCAAAGAATTCGTGAGACATTCTTGTAAACTTGAAACGAGATAGTTTCATACTCACCAGATACAATTCTCCTAGCTGGTTTTTCTCTCGGTGTCGCGAGTGATGACGATTACAATACTGCCTTGGTAACCTTTTATTTCATCTATGCAATCTGGGGAATCATCAAATTTGCAGATGAGGCAAGCAATTATTCATACTTGAATTCGATCAATGATGTCAATCGAAATCAATCGGGCTGATATTCTCTTTAGTTCCGTCGGGGCCCAGAAACTCTGGCGGTGAGAGGCATGGAATACCGACTGTCGGTGATAGCCTGACCCAGACCCGCCAGAGTTAGTTCAACCCTGACAGCTTTTCAGTGTGGGATAGACAGTGTTCATTTCTCCATGATCGTCTACAACCCATTTTGGAAATTTTTGGAGACCCTCGAGAAAGATCCCTCGATATTTCTCCAAATGGTTCCTTCATTCAAGTTATGAGGGATCCTTGTTACAATACAGGGATTCTTCTCCCTATCGGAGTAAAACCTTTTCTCATTTCCAACAGATTCCAAGATAGATGCAGTTTCCGGGATATCTCATCAACAATTTTTGCCGGTGTCAACCGAATCCACGGAACAGTGTTCTCGACAATCTTCCGGCGCATTGAGGTATGTCTCCGGGTTCTTCGAAATTCAGAGAATCTTCTGGGGATTTGTGTGGTGATTTAACCATGCATAACACACCTTCTGCTGAAATTTCGAGGAGCCTGTCCATTTTGCTTTCGAAGTTGGAAGTTCGAGCTCGTAACACGCGAAGGATTGGAACGGCTCAGCAGAACGCAACTTCTTTGGGCTGTTCTCGCGAATGCTCTAACAATTCTTTAGAGAACTCGCTAAAAAATTGATATGTCATTCATTCAAGTGTTATCTTCATCCTTGCAAAAATAGGGACCCGTGCCCACTTATTTTGTTTGCACGAGGGCTCGAATGTTTGTGATTTTTGTCCGCGCGCAATTCTAATTTTCCGCCTCGCGGAGAGTGTCTGAGTGTGAGCATGTACGTGCACGAGCTGCTTTGTTGTGTATATGCGATTATACATGAAAGATGACGAGGTCGCGTTGCTATCAAAACAACACGGGTCGCTCAAACTTTCCATCCGGATTGTCCTAGGAGACATACCTCAAATTATGCTAGATATAGTGAATATGGAATATAGTAGTATACGAGATTTCGCAAAATCTCGGAAAATTCGGAACAAGGATCCCTCAACTTGGAGTGATCGCATCATTCGAAGAATTGTGGGGGAATCTCTGTGTCAACCTGTGCGAATCTACGGCGGGATACTTGATACTCTTCCTGATCGAATGGTTACACTCCGGGTCATGGGAAGTACAAGTCGTGGCGATTGATGTTTTGGTCCTATTGGACTACACAGGGAAGATGAATCTTACTTGCCATTCAAAAGATGAGTCGATTGCATTTAGGTTGAAGCTATTCTTGATCGAATGAAATAACGCGATGGAAAGCCTGCGGTTGGGTTTTGGAATTATCTCCATGGTCCTTATCGCAATTTGAAGCAAGATGTATACGTTCGATACAATCAATAATAATGAGGAAGTATAGATGATAGAAAGAGGCTTAGAAAACCACCTATGAAGTGCGTCTCTCTCATATCTCAGACTATAAGATAAAAGTTCAGATGACTAATTATCATTTCGTGACTCCATTTTCATTCTTGAGCTGATATTGCGATAGTCTTGCTTTTGGGGTCGTCAAAATGATCCATCGTTCGTATATCCACTATCATCGTGAGGCCCCAAATTACTATAACTGCTAGAATGATAGTAACGAAGATTCCAGTCCAAATAGGAATACTCATGAAACCAGTACAATCTATAACTTTCCCGAAGGAGTCAGTGTCCATTTGCAATTGCAGGTTTGACAAGGTGAGCGATATGATCCTATTTGCATCCTCGCTCCCGCGGGCGATGAAAGTTTCCCGAAGACAATGATATGATGAACCATCAGGGAGCAGAATATCATTCTGACTCTTCAGAAGCAGCCATGTTGCAGTTTTCTTGTCTTGATAATAGAAGCCAATCAGTTCATCACCATTTCCACGCACTTTGAATTGGGCAACAAAAGTGTAATCTTCGCCATCTCCAGTTCCAAATGTTATGGAGAGATTACGGATCTTATCAGTCATTTCCAGGGAGACATTCTTTGGCGGAAGTTGCAGAGTGTATTCCTTATTGTTGACCTAGAGAGAAGAATTCCAAGGTGAGACTAGTTTTTTGTGATGAAGAGAAAATTTTGAATCGAATAAGGTAGTTCCACGTGAACCTCGAAAAATGTGATCGTGATTGCCCTCTATCTCCTTCCCTCGGAAGAGAGTGATATTCTTCCTCTTGCTCATCTATACTTCGTGAGTTGTGAGGTTCAACTTAATTCATTGGATCCCCACGAATTGAGTCATTGCATAGTGACAGATTCCACGCACTCCACGGCTGATAAGCAACCGAGGTATTTGACTCAGTTGAGATACATCAGGAATTGTTACGACGCAATGGATGACATCATAGCTGAGTCACGTTTTGGGAACGGTTGGGGAATTCAATCGTTTTCACGAACCGTGTAAGTTACCAACTGGATCTGGATCTCGGGAGAGGGCCGATGAATAGAACATCCAGGGATTTGATACCTCGACAGAGGTGTACGTTCATTTTTTGGATTATAATACGATGAGTGTGCAGATTCACGCCATTTGACTCGATCAATTCCAATCATACTCGGAGACTTGGGCCATCGTACGAGGTGGAAAACCAATCAAAATTATCTCAATTTCCAAAGGAGAATGGATGGCAGACTTAGGCACATTTTTATATCACCCTGAGAAAATCGGATGGAATTGTGTGGTTATTCATCTGAACTGAATATCACGAGTGAGTGCTGTGGAGGCTTAGACCCGCAATCACATCGATCCGTGAATCGAGATTTTACTGAGCCTCGAGATGCTACGAGCATGGAGAGAACTTAGGCTCCCATATTCTAAGTCATCTCGAAATGCATAAGGTTGGATAAGACGAATAAAATAGGGAGTACGGGGACTTAGGCTCGGACTACCACCAAGATATCGTCCTAGAGCGGTGTCGAGGGTTTATTATATATTCATTAGCGTCAAAGTGCAAAAATAATAGAAATCGAATACATCATCCATTCAGCTTCCGATACATGAATAGATTGAAAACCAGGGAGCCAAGCCTCGTTACAGCTCTGGTATTCAACTAAGCGCCAGCATGTCAGAATGGGCTGACGAGTTTGTATCTAAACTTGGTCGTCTGGCTGAACAGTATACCTATCTTGTGAGGTAGATAAGTATTCAGATAATAGGGTAATAGATGAATGATGATTTTTGCTGGATTTTCAACTCGTCTATCCATTCTGGTGGGACCTTCCATCACCATTGAATTAGGCCTATAGGAATATTCCTCAAGCCGAGTACAACTCGAATTTTGTTCTTTTACTCCTTCATTCTGGGAACATGGAGTTCCTCATCTTTTTGGAGGAACGATTGGATGGAATGGTCTTTTTCGATTCATTTTACATGATTCTGTCCTACGGTATCTTGGAGCTGGTATCGAGACTTCAATTCGCTCAAAAAACCATTCTGCAACTGATTATTCACATGTTTACGATGAGATCGAATCCACACCGAGGACTCATTTCTTCTAACGAAGAACACTTTAATCTTCTGGATGAATCCCTCTATCCTCTAGGAGACCAGAATTTTCCATGATCTTCCGATCCAATGAATTTCATAAGCAATCATTGTTGAAGTACCTCGAGCCTGCTAATATTTGAAGGAAATTCAGCAGTTGGAGCACGGTGCGATGACCCGCGATTTCCCCTCGATGTCACGCGAGTGACATCATTCAAATTTCATTGGCCGAATCGGCATCTGATGATTTTGTCATCCGTCCTGCTCTTAGTATCTCTCGCAGCTCAAAATTTGGCAGTTAGCCACAGTCCGATAAGCAGCAAACATCAGCTGTGCTGCTTGCACACTTTCAAATATTCACCACGCTGGTGCCATCCTCGCGACCGCGTGTTCCCGATCCCTTGAGTTTCCGCGCCGCGCCCACACTCGCGCCTTAATCTTCCTTACATCAATGTACGCACACTTCAAAAGAGAATATATTCTCAGTTTATCTTAATAGCATGAAATCAGTGAGTGATCATTTAGTGAAACCTCACCACGCTTCCACATCCTTTAAATATCCAGCACAAGTGATCCAAATGCAGGGCTCCAGGGTTCCATCGGAACACCCTGTCCCATCAATCATATAGTGAAGTTTTATCGCTCGTACTCTGTGTTGTTGGGATCAGAAGATTTCAACCGATTTTGACGAGCATGAAAATACTCAAATCGTTCATTAGATTATCTCTCACTCTCGCATTAAGAGCTGACATAATTCATGCCTCTATTACTCCTCATGGGACCAGAAATACATTTCGCAGATTTGAATCCACTGTTAAACTATGGATGTCTCGACTATTGTCACTATTGTAGATGTGTATTAGGGGAAAGGTCCACGTTTTGCAAATCCAGCTCCCTCCAAATTTCCATATCAATCATACAGTGTCAACAACAGATTCCTCCGCCGTTGTTCTGACGAAGCCAACGGAGAGATCGGTCTGAAACACACATTTACAATAGTAACAATAGTCGAGACATTCATAGTTTCATAGTAGTTTTAGATCTGTGAAATGTATTTCTGGTCCCATGAGAAGTGATAGAGGCACGGATTGTGCCAGCTCTTCGTGCGAGTCTGAGAGATATCATATCAGATGGGTTTCACGCCAAGACGACCTACGAGAAGGAGTCATCTCTCGAATTCATTTCGTTACCAGCTGCCAAATCCCACGAGTAGGGTGAGTTATGCCTGTTCAGCGCCCATTAAGGGTAGTTTTCACTAGGTCTATATAAGGGAATAAATAAGGGTGGGAACTACCCTTACCTAGGAGATGATGCACCCCAAACAGGGCGTCATCCTCGGCAACCTGGGTAAGTATTGTGCCATAATTACTAATAATTACGTAGTTTAGTTAGCTATATGCATAGTTTATCTAGCTATATATCTACACTATGCATATAGCTAATTATATATGCGCGCAAGCATATAGCCATGCGCGCACGTGTATAGCTATGCGCGTGGCTCATTAATCTCGCCCCTCTCTCTCGCTACGGTCCTCCTCTGCATCGCATACCTATCCAATCGGGCCCCTCTCGATCGCAACAGTCCCTCCCAGATTTCCGCAGCCATCATGCCGTAGCAAGATCTCGGGAGGTGCTGCCACCAGCCTTTGCTCACACCAACTTTTGGCTATGTTTGCCGTCGGACGATGATCAAATCCTGTTATTCTTTCCCCGTCGCATGATGATCTGCTGCAGCTCTTTTAATGCAGTTTGATGCAAGCTTTTACGGTTTTTTTTTACATGAAATCAGATGCCTTTCTGCTGTGGCTTTTACATGTAATCAACCTGCAGCTTTGCTTTGCTGCAGCTTGATGTATAATGTATTGCATAAAACGATGATGATATATTTTTGCTATGGCTTTTACATGAAATCAAACTGCAGCTTCGCTGCAGGAATTTCTGAACAAAGTTTTAATCACCTTGAAAGGTAGTAGAAACCGGTTTCTCCACTTGAAGGTCTCAGAGATGAAATCTCGGAGATCCTTGGCTGGAATTTTGGCATAGTAAAGTCATCCTCAGTTTCGATTCCGTTGAGAACCGAGTCGCTCTTGATTTCGTTAAGCTTATATCGGTCGTTGAAATTGATTGCTCGAGACAAACGACTCGCTCAAGCATTTGAAAATCTAGTGCTTATCATAAGACTCGCAGTCTTCTAGCATCTGTTTTAAAAATGATGGACATAATCACTCACTCAGGTGAATAAAATCTGAATGACTCTTTCTACTTTTTGTAGGTAAAAGTTCATTCTCATATTGTTGTGTTGTCATTTCAGGACAAGCACAGTTTCTGTACAATTTATGGAGACCAAGAATGTTGTATGGTAATATGCCAAATTATGACATACAACCTCCAGTCCAACGTAATAATTTATCAATTAAAAGAGTGCTTCGTAGTAGGCACTTCCATACGTTTACTTTTTTATTCAAAGTAAGGCGCGAGGTTGATCGGGAGATGATGTTTAGGAGGAATGCACGGATATACCGTGATTCACCAGCAAACATCGATCCTCTGTATCACGGAGATATCAACGCGGTTGGAGAGTATTTGTTCTTACAAGCCGATTTCCAAGAATTTTATTTCATAATCAATAATTTTACGTTAGATAACCTTACGCTTGTGCATCAATTATCTTGATTTCCAAAGGAACTTTATTTCTTGTAAAATGGGGGAGGTTAAGAATAACAAAACATATGATGAATTTCACGTTTATTGTATAGACATAACTGAATATACGCACAAATTTATTAAAATCATTACATTTTTTTCATCATTTCCTATCTTTTAATACTACAACTTGTACATTTTCAATATTTGATCGATATATATGTAGAAATTTAATAATTTCTCCAACATCGCCTCGAAAATAATGTGATATTGAATAAGATGAATCAAATTCACATTCATCTGTATCAACTATCCACCTACTAGTGAGGTAATCTAAGAATATTGGGAATAGACAGTTACTCTCAAAGATGATAGAAAAAATAATAGTTTTATCCATTTTTCTTTCGATTTCTTGAAATGTTTCCAGAGCTTTGAGATGTTCTTCGTTCGATTCGACGAGGACTGATTTAATTGCTCTCAATTGTTCTGGAATGAAAGATTTGATTTGTATTGAACCTTATTTCCGGCAGATTTAATTTCAATTGAACGATTTGTGGGTTCTTTATAATATGAAAGCTTTCAAATAATTCTTTCAAGACATCGCCTATATCTCCTCTTATTAAATAATCGCAAGAAATTGAAGGATTGTAATTGCATTTTGATGTATCAACTATCCAAATACTATCTTTTAATTCTTCAAAGGTGGTATTTTTACAATTACGCTTAATATTGAAGACAATTGAATATATGAAAATGTGCTCGATTTCCCAACACATTAAACAATAAGTGTAATAAAATTTACGATATCCAATCAACTCCTCGATCATTTGTTTTTGACCTGTCGGAAATTAACAATTGTTATTCTAGGACGAAGAAACACCAATTGAGGATTGACTATACATTTCTTATATTTTTCTAGAAATCTCAACATTTGAAATACGTCTCCTCTCTTATAATAATCTTTCGAAATCAATTTATTATATTCACATAAATTGAGATCGATTTTATATTTACTCTTCTTGAATTTGTTAAATTTCTTATTAACTTTCGCAGTTCTTTTCATATTGAAAATTACAGAGTAAATATAAGTGAATTTAACTTTAACATTACAGATAAATCCTAAAATTTTATTGTAATCCACATGTTGTAGCTTCGCTCTTAAAATCTCCCTTTCACCTGTCAAAGATTTTTCAGTCTCAATCTAACGAATTGTACATTTAAGATACATGGCATATCTTGATCGAGTATACCGACTATGTGATGAATATTTCCTATAGCATAGTACTCTGCGGTTAAATTTGGATTATAGTTTGAATCAGTTGGGTCTACTTCCCAACAACTATTCCTTAATTCAGTTAGAGCATGAGTATGCCAAGCCCATGGATGTTTTGTGAAAATCATTGTTGATATTTGACTATAGTCATAGAGCGATTTGTTCTGCTCATATTCAGCGAATACATCTTCTAGCTCGAATTTATTGTGGGAGAAAAACAGTTCAATATAACCCACGATACGTTGCACAACTCTCATTTGCTCTGAAACAATTTACGTTCGTTCTAGTTTCACAATTTGGATAAAAGTCATGCAATGATTTGAGTTTTTTTCTAACATTTCAAAAATTCGTTTCAGAGATCCACGATAATAGAAAGTAGAAGCGAACTTGGGTTTAAATAGACAACTTTCATCTATAGTCCATCCACTGTTCCTCAACATCTTAAAATCATACTCTTTTGAGGTCCAATAGTAGTTTGTTCCAAAAACTAGAGAAAATATTACTCTATCATCCAAAAATCGTTCAAAACGTTTGAATTCTTTGTAGACGATTGTGCAACTGTCCCGTTTTTCATCATGGTCCATTAGTATGTTCAGCAATCTCACTAGAATTAGCATTTGCTCTGGAAGGATATTTGATTTTTAAATCTACAAATTGAGCATACTCAAGACAAAAACCGTAAGATGTAATGAATATGAATATTTGATGAGCGTTGCCAATGAAAAAATATGGACAAGGCAAGCTTGCTACATATTTTCTAGTGAAATCAATTTCATAGTTGCTGAAAACTAATAGTTTCCTTTCGAAATAGGAGGGTGAATAAAACACATTTGTTTCATATAACAGGTGAAAGGTGCATGAGTCATCAAAGTCTGACTGGTTCGTAAGGTAATCGTGGAAGGCTTCATAATAACTCATTCTTTCGTCGCTATATAGTCTTAGATTTGAAAGACATCCCTCCAATACTGAGCGCTGGACTAGAAGAATTATTTGTTTTTTCTCATCCTGATGTGCACAGGAAACATCTCTTTAATCATATATTTAAATTCATGAATAAAATGCACCATCTCACAAATATTCCCCTTTTTAAAATACATCGTATCGAGATTTGGTCTAAACATTGTTTTCTGATAATCTATCTCATATGGACTATCTATTAGCTTCTTAAAATAATTCGTTCTTTCATAATAGAAATTAGATGTTGTAAAAACTATGCTAAAATCATAAGACAAGTCTAAATGGGGCTCGATCATGAGAAATAGATTGAAAGCTGCTAAGTAGTCTCTCTGCTTTTTGACTCGCACTGCCTCTAAGATCTCTAAATGCCCTGTAAGAGGCACATGCAATCAACTATAGGAAATAGTTTGGAAAACATGTGACTACTTACCCTCGTAACCGATTCCAAAAACCACTTTTAAGTTGTATTGCGCCTTGGTTTATACTGTTAGACCTGCACTAAATCAGCTCTCAGACTTTTAACAAATTCACACGGAAATACACAACGGATAGAGACAACAGCGATAGACTGATCAGATGTTAGAATTCGCGCTCTTTTATAATAGATACCATCGACCAAGTTTGGGCATAGCTGACGTCGTTTGGAGACGGGAGGTGTAGCTACCATCGTGAGAAGGTTTCCTTGTTGTACACCTTCAAAATTAAATGATGAAACAATTGAATTCTATAGCATGCTTTTATTGAATAAAGATATACATGATGATATCATATGACTACAATAATGACTACAAGCGCGAATGTTAAGTTCAAGCGTGGGTTTCAAGCATAAATTATTCCATTCGCACGCGAGCGCGAATGTTCTGGTCCAGACGGGTAATCTTCAAATTAACATTCTCGATGCTTGCATGATTCTGCTGAATTTCCGCTCATGTTGCTCTTCCACAGCTCCGGCTCTCTCCTGCTTCTGCCTGAGATGTTCTAGCATCTGTCTATATTCTTCCATCCTTTCACCGAAACCCTGAACTACATTTTTCATCTCCTCATATCCAATCATCAATTCTTCCTTCATCTCAACGATCTTATTATTGGTCTCTCCTTGTCGATCAAGTATACTATCAGCTAGCGACGAAGATTCCATAAATTTCAAATCATAATGCTCGCTATTCTTCTCAACACGCTCGGATGAATTGTAGTGAGATTTTTTTAATCCAATCAGCTCGGTAGTCAAATGACCTGCTACAACCGAATGCACATCATTAATCTCTTTGTGAATAAAGTCCTTGAGGTTAACAAAATCATTGTTGATTTTCAAGTATACGTCTTTCAAATTTGTGATAGATTTTTTCATATCCTTGATGCTATCCATCATATTAGCATTCGATTCGTCGATTCTATCAAACTTTTCCTCGGAGACTGCGGAATGATCCATGAATACCTTGGTCAAATTGATCACTTGACTTTTGAAATGGAGATTATCTCCTTGGCTTTGAACCAAACTTTTCTTAGCATCAGTGAATAACATTTCATTCTTCTTGAACCTGGTCTCAGAATCCTCCATGTTTTCCTCACGTAATTCTTCCCGACGCTCGAGAGCTAGAATTTTTTGATTCATATTCGTGATAAAGGCACGGATTTCCGATTTTACAGCATCAAAATTATCATTCATTTTCCGATCGTTCCTGACTACTTCATTCTTTACGTGGAACATATTCAAGTCCACAGCGTGGAATGTTGCAGCTAGCTTTTCCATCAGCTTTGTCTCATTTTCATCCTTATTTTCCACCATAAACTTAGTTCCTGTTTCATCATGTGAGAGAATGGTCTCGTCAATCTCATCATTTTCCTCCTCAGAAATAGAGTCTCCTATACACATTGCATATAATTAAAACGTAATTCACCACACGAGCTTGCATAATTAATTATCACACATACCGGCTACTGCATTGAGCACCTTTTCACGTTCTCCCGAGGCACTGGCTTGCGGTACAGCTGACCCTCCTCCAGACTTTGCTCCCAAATCAAGAGACAAATCCTGATCCTGATTATTCTTAGTTCTAGATAGATTCGAAGTGGACGACCATGATCTTGAGGTTCCATCCTCGAGAACTTTAGACGAGCTTTTCTCCATTTTCACGCAACTGTTCTCTTCAAACTGTAGAGACGTAATGATTCAAACGTGAATCAAATTTCTTATTTATAGGATGAAGCCAGCTTCTCTGAGCTCCTCAATTAGAGAAATTACTTCGTTCCTAAGTGACTCATTCCCAGCTTGCATAGAACGTAAACAGAGATCTAAGCGTGAGCAAATCTCGTTGACATCATCCCACCAAACGTATTCAACTCCTGTTTTTTGCCCTCGCAGAGTCAGAGTATCGTTGTCTATGCTTTTCACGAGTTTTCGCAGCCCTGAGCCTATTTGATTTTTGAAGAGTGGACCAATAACGTTCTTATATTTTTCACTTTTTGAACTAATAATCCGTTTATTGGGATCATGATCTCGTCTATGAGCATTGGACCACTCCAAAATTTTCTTGTACCTCATCAAATCATGCGATCTATGGTTTTGAGGATTCGCCTTAAAGATTAATTCATAGATTCCAAGCGTTGGCTGAACAACATGGTCGCGTCCTAAGAGTAGAACGTCATTATTTTCATCAAAATCGAGCGTTAAGGAGCCTAACATTAATTGATTATCTTAATAATATGGGCCATAGGTCAAATCTGAACCTTTGTTTTGCTTAATAAAATCCGAGAGATAACGAAGCGACAAAGCACCCAAATTTTTATGAAGAAAATCTTGAAAGTTGGTCCATTCTCGTGGATTTTCAACGATCCGTTGAATCGATTTTTCGAGAGATGGTTCATCGTCCACGATGCTTGACTCATCATTATCGGTAGAGTATACCTCTTCGACATATTGTCGGCTGCGGGTTTTGTTCGGGTGCAGAAAAGAAGAAGACGCAGGCGTGGGCAGAGATGTGCTCGCGTTGAGACGCTCTTCGTTGAAACTTGAACGCCTTGGGATGTCTATGATCCTCCGATCTTCTTCTACACCACCCTCATCGCTGTCGTTTTCCATTGGCTCATCGATTAGCTCATTTTTCAGTTTTCCATCATCGATTATTTTTTCTTGTTGGCTATCTAACTTCTCCAAAGGCTGAACTATAGGCTGAAGATTCTCGATTGCCTCATCACGAAGAGCTGATTTTGCAATTTTCAGAGCGCTGCTTTTTTTGCGAATTGCTGACGAGGCCTTGGCTATTTGCTTCGCGATCTCAGTTTTTTCTTTCTTCTTCTTCTCAATCTCAGTTTTCCTCCTTTTTTTGAAGCACTCTCTTCACTGGCTTCGCCTTCGATCTCACCATTTTGACGCTTACCGTCAGACTGATCGAATGTTATGAATGTATCATAATTTCGTCTGTATCTACCTTTATTTTTCGGTGACGTTTTATCAATCACACAGAAATCATACTTACCGGCTGACCAACAAGCTGAGCACATGGATTTGAATTCTTCCCAAGTCATATCGGAATTAACGTGGGAATGGTATATCACTCGGAGAGTTGTATCATTAACACTAAAAATAACTAAAAAGTTCAAATTATCACGGCATAGTTTTTTGGAGCACTCGTGTAGGATTGTGTGAGAAGAATATGTCCAATCCAAAATGTCTAGACATGCAAAAATGGGGTAGTAATAAGTGATAATTTTGATGAGCAACGTCGTCAAAAATAAGCAGCGAATTCGGCTTTGCATCTTTCGGATCAATTATCTCCTCACTGTCGATTCGTAGAAATTCATATCCTCTAGCTCATTCATAACAGCCTTCAACAGACGATATTTTGCTTGATCCAAGCTCTTGGAATATAGATATATATTCTCGAATGCTAATCCATTCGGCGCGAATATTAACGATAGCAAAGCATTCGTTTTTCCGCAACCACTCGGACTGATGAATAATGCGCGTAGGTTGCACGGCAGTAGTTTACCATGCTTGCTCGTGGTCTCTCCTCCTGAGCAATTATCTAGGTTTAGCACGGCTATCCCTTCCTTTTGCTTGACGAATCTCATCTTCACTACTGAATTTTTTGATGGGATCAGCATATAAATATGGTATTTTTAATTATAAGATTAGTTTCCAATGCAGAGAGGGGGAGGCTTCGTTAATACGTTAATAAACAAGATTCCAATTGAGGCACACCTTCCTGGATATCGTTTCTGTGGACCAAGGACTCGGTTGAAAAAAAGGCTAGAACGAGGTGACAAGCCCAAGAATAGGCTAGATTCCGCCTGTCTCACCCACGATATCGAGTATTCGCTGAATCAAGATCTTGGAAAACGACACGAGGCCGACGCTCGACTACAAGCTGCGGCTGAATCGCTCTCCCACGCAAACGACTCATCTTTTTCCGAACGACTCGCAGCCAGAGCAATGGGTAAAATCATGAAAATCAAACGTAAACTTGGTATGGGCATGAAGAAGAGGAAACGAGCAGTTCGCGGTAAAAAAAGAGAGAGTTGATTTTGGCTCGGAGGGGCGGCTTTTTACCAGCCTTGCCAACGATTGCTGCGCTGTCTGCACTTGCTACTGGAGCAGCTAATGTTATGAAGAGTGTTTCTGAGATGAGGACGAATAGGAAGCGTTCAGAAGAGTCATCTCGACATCATAGAGCCCTCGAGAAAGGTGGAAAAGGAATTTATTTGGATCCTTATAGGAATAAGATGGGCTCTGGCCTTAAGAAAAGAAAAAACCCAAACGTCGTCGAGTGTGAAAAGACTTGGTATGAGCGGGCGAGACATAATGAGGGCTGCGAGGAATATAAAATATTTTAGAGGTGTCTTTGCTCGGGATACTCTACCCGACTCTCCCTGGCTTCGTGAATGTGGTGTGCTTAACTTAGCTAATTTGCTTGATAAAGGCACTCATTGGTGCGCTTGGCGCAAACAGGGTAACGTGGTTAGATATTTCGATTCCTTCGGTGCTTTGAGCCCACCACCAGAATTAGTTAGATATTTCCGTAACAGTTCTCCAGATTGTCGAATCACGTATAATCGTATACCCAGGCAAACGTATAATCAAACAAATTGCGGGCAACTTTGCTTACAATTTTTGAGAAGTATAAAATGAGACTCGCATCGATTTTTCATTTAGTCATGTCTAAAACTTATTCTATATCACGTGTTGAACCTAACCTCACCGCTAGCGTAACCCCGAACGTAGATGCTAGCAGTAAAAGCTACGAACTTGCATCAACCAATTTTACAACGGTGAATTCAATTAGTAACGTCAATTCGAATAATAATCGATTTCATTTTGATAATCAGGTACATATCATACCGCTCGGATCTTACGAGCTAGAGGATTTACAAGATTCATTACGGGAAGTTGTGAGTGATTATCATACAACGGTGGAAAAAAAGACTTTGGAGGCTGAAGAATATCCATTCACGCTTAGGGCTAACAAAGTAACTCTGAGCGTGGAGTTGTATCCCTACTACGACGTAGATTTTTCTCAGCCTCACAGCATAGGATCTGTTCTAGGATTTTCCAGCGATAAAAAAGCTGGGCCAATTTTGAAAGCTAACCATTGGCATACATCTAGCGAACTCGTTAAGATCAAAAATATATCAGTGATTAGACTAATCTGTGACATCATCTCTGGCTCATATCTGAACGGAGTCGAGAGTCATTCACTTTTCGAATTTCCACTACTTGTCCCAACAGGATATTCCACTGACATTGTGCCATCGGATAGAATATATTACCCCGTTCACGTGCATACAATTGATCACATTAGTGTGAGTATTCAAGATCAAGACGGAAAACCAGTGGATTTCGAAGGAGAGCCAATAAATTTACAAGTTCATCTTCGAGAACAGCGGCAATGATCGTATATAATAATAGAGGTTGCACAAGAATAACAGTCATTCGCCACCCACCTTCGGTCAAAGCTACATCGGATAAGCCTAGGATTCCGTTGACTCCTGCAAACGTGAGACTTCTACGTTCATTGGGATTCAAAGTGCGAAAAAATGGAGGACGCTCTTGATATTTTCGACGACTCACAAGTCGACGAGCGGATTGTCAAGAAAGATGTGAGATTTTTCAATCCATATACTCCTCACAACTATAACAAGAGCGACGAGATCAGAATTGCGATTCAATCACAAGATATGTTTGTTTCACCGAGCGTGAGCTATTTACATATCAGTGGGAAGATTAATTATGACAAAGATGCTAGCATCATGTGCGTGAATAATTTTGTACTATTCCTATTCGCAGAAATACATTATTTATTGAATGGCTTTTGTATAGATACTTGCAAGCATGTTGGGCTCACGACTACTCTTAAAAGTTATTTATCGGTTTCGCGGAGCGAAGAAAAATCTCTGACTCACGCTTGCTGGAACCTTGGTGATTATAATGTAGATGAAACCAATTATGCTTTCGACTTTTGTATTCCATTGAAGAGAATCTTTGGTTTTTGCGAAGATTTCAAAAAGATGGTGATTCACTCGAAACAAGAGTTGATTCTCATTCGATCAAAGACGGATCACGATGCCGTAATCGTGGTGCATGCTGACTGCAAACCGGAGATTACCATCTCGAATATTACGTGGTGCATGCCCTTTGTCATTCTGAATGATTTGAATAAGCTCCATGTATTGAAGGCGGTGGATCGAAATATTTTTCTCACTATAGTTTTCCGGAGCTGGTCGATTCAAGAGGTACCGTTGCTTCAAGAGACAGATAATCATGTATGGTCTGTGAGAAGCTCTAACAACTTGGAGAAACCTCGATTCATTATATTGGCATTCCAGACTAACAGGAAACAGAACAAGAAGCTTGCTTCTACAATATTTGATCATTGCAAGCTCTCAAGTTTCAAAGTTTATTTGAATTCCGAGCAATATCCGACGAATAAACAAGTCTCTCTTCTCTATCACATGTTTGCATCGTTTAGAAAATCTTACTATAATACTCCAGAAAGCCAAGTTGCTCTTTCTCTCACCGATTTTGTCAAGCTCGTACCAGTCGTTGTAATTGATTGCTCGAGACAGAACGATTCGCTCAAGCATTCCTCAATAGATTTGCGTATAGGATTCCAAACGAAAGAAAATATGCCGAAGAATACATCGGCTTACTGCTTAATAATGCATGATAGTATTGTAAGGTATAATCCGTTAACCAATATCACTCGCGAGCTGGTATAAATGTAGGAACTCGGGATGCCAACATATACGAGAAACCATATTTTCATCGACTTGCAAGGATTCAGCATTGGAGTGGAAAAATGTTTCATTCCAAAGGAAATCGCGGTTTTTAATCTGGAAACAAGGTCAAAAGAATGCTATCTCGTGAAGCCCCCTTTTCCATACATGGAACTCGATTGGAGAGATGGGAGACATGCGAGATATATGTATAACAACATACATGGAATTGAATGGAGCTTTGGAGATGTACCTTGGATTCAGAGGAAATGGATCGCCCGTCGTATCGTTGATGAGAGCAACAACGGGGAGGCGACATTTGTCTACGTGAATTCGGATGAAAAAAAAAATGGGCGAAAGAATTTTTACCAGGATATCTTGTTCACAATCCGAATTACCATGTAATTAACATTTACGATGAATACGATCGCGCCTCGAATGATTATTGGTCCAAGGATTACGAATATTCAGAATGCGACCATCACGACAATGACTCATTCCGATGTGCTTTGAGAACCGTTGAATATCTTTCGTATGTTGTATGCAAAGATCATTAATAAAATGTTATGAAAATTGATAGAATTCCATCACTCCCCCACTCCTCTTATACCTATAAATTGGTTGTGATTATCAAAATTTGCTCAGTCATGAACATCGATACGTTCGGTAGGTCCATTGGCACCGAATTTTCTCACAAAAGAGCAATTGCTCAGATTAATCTCAAACAAAGAGCTCTGGAAAGAACCTTGAAATCTCTTGAAGAAAACTTGAAAGAAAGCCTGGAAGAACAAGCGAAAAATATTTTTCAAACCAATTTCCGAATCAACGATTGTTGCAAACAGTTGGACAAAGTCGAAGACAGAGTAAGTACACTGGAAGAAAATATGCATGCTGTAAGTTTAGTCGAGCTCCACAAGCGTCTAGAAAGAGTTGAAACCCAATTGAAAGAATTTATGCGGCAATGAGTGCAGAAAAGATCCAGCTCGTGAAGGAGCTCCACGCGCCAGCCAGGAGAAATTTTCCTCGTCCCTGTGTTGATGTGCGTGGAATCAATGATCTGTGGCAGCTAGACTTGGCTGTTATGATTCAGTATGCGAATTACAACAAGAACTATAAATATATCCTAGTAGTTATCGATGTTTTCTCAAAATATGTGTGGGCCGAGGCTATTAAGTCGAAATCTGGTTCAGAAGTCACCGAGGCCTTCAAAAAAATATTGAAAAGAGCTAGAATCGCTCCTAAGAATCTACAAGGTGACAAAGGTCGAGAATTCTATAACAAAGATTTTTTTAAAGTAATCAAAGACAATAACATAAACATGTATTCCACCTGCAGTAATTTAAAGGCCAGCATATGCGAACGAGTAATTAGGACTTTGGAATCAAAAATTTATCAGATATTTTCTCTGAAAGGCAAGTTTATTTGGTTGAATTTTTTACAAGAAATTGTTCAGAAATATAATAATACGATACATCGTAAGATACAAATGAAGCCAGCCGAAGTTTGGGAAAAAAGTAAAAATCGAGCTCAAATTGAAGCAGACCTTTTAACTACGGTAATTGCGCGGAGGAGTATGCCGAGAAAATTCAAATTCAAGGTTGGTGACATAGTACGTATAAGCAAATACAAGTCTCTCTTCGACAAAGGATATCTACCTAATTGGAGTGCGGAAACGTTCACGATATATCGTGTACAGCAAACCAATCCGCACACGTACCTTCTAGAAGATTATGAAAAAGAGAAGATTGCAGGGTGTTTCTATGAATCAGAGCTTGCTCACGTGAGAAATCCCAACGTATTTCTCGCTGAAAAAATTTCACGAAGGAAAGGGAATCAGGTTCTTGTAAAGTGGTATGGAATGAAACAGACGAGTTGGTGTAAGAAATCTGATATACTTGAGTAAGAGCGTTGATTGTAGCCGGTAATCACCGTATGCAAAAGTATGTATACGATCGCTGTGACAGACAAGTTTATCATCGCTCGATGAAAGTGCCAGCTTGCGCTGGCGTATGGTGCATACATGCTTCAAAGATCGTATGGTGGTTTGATCAATGTACATTGAATCTTGATTGAATAAACAGTTTTTATAATCTGCAAAGGTGAGTTTGTTCCTCAAAATTGACCTAGTAATCCCTTTCCCAACACACTTTTCCGAGTCCAGCGTGTCAATACTGTAGAGCTTGGATTTTATGAATACAGCAGCTCTTATTGGTAGTCCATGCATCTCATCCGAGAACTTTCCTAAGACTTTTTTGTTGAGCAAAGGTATTTTGTAAGAGTTGTCTGGTGCATAATCAGATGTGTCGAAATACTGTTCGCCATAAGGCTTCAACAGGTCTTCATATATACATATTTCCTGAGAAAATAGATCATTGAGTCAGTGTCTGTATAGCATAAGGAACAGTCTCCCGGATTCTTTGTAAATAGCTTCAACATGAAATCATAATGAAAAGAATACATAATAGTTTTCGAGAGCTCGAGTGTGCACAGCCCAACGAAAATAGCTACATTATACATTACGTTCACAGGTTTCATAGAGATGACAACAAAGTTCTTGTCGAATATTATAAGTCTATCAAAATGGGGATGAGAAATATAATTTTCAGCACCAAATCTAGTATCCCACTTACTTTTTAACAGCACAGTCTTCCGCTTCCGAATGTTTTCAATCGTTTTATCGAAGACGCTATTAGACATGGTTTTGTACATAGATTTTTCGAAAGCATTCTTAGAATTTTGTCGGAAGAAAATGTTTTTCTCGATGTAAGGTTTCATAAAAGGCTTCTGGCTGAATTGGAGCACTCGACTAATTCTTTTCAGAATAAGACCGTGATTCAACGCTTGCTTCAGATTACGATAATAAATCACATAGTTCTCTTTGGGTAGCAGAGTCAGTAACAATTTTTCGTTGTCAGAATGTCCATTGGGAGCCACCATTTTCTCAGCACAGAACGGGTAATCCCCGTGCAAAATATGTAACTCTTTAGGATAGTCTAAATCGCATTCGATGATGTATCCAATCTCTGAGTCATCCCTTACGAGTGTAACATCAAAACTTGGAGGATTTTCCACCCACGCAAAGTTTCCATATGGAAGCGGTTCGCACATAGCTGTTGCATATAGACTGTTAGCATCCACGTATAGAATGTGACTTGTTGGTTTGCTAGGATCGTAATTTGGGAGATAAATGTTATTGGCTTCCACAAATCTAAGCGAGCTCTGTGATATACCACCACGCAGCATCCTCTCAAACATGATGATTTGATCCACATCACAAAGTAATTCCAATTCTACTTTTGTCAAATATAGCATAGCGCTCATAGAGTAACCGGGGAGCGAGAGATAATGAGCGGGATCGAGACCATAACTTTGATGTGCAGACTTTCTAGAATTTGTGAAAACGTCGCAAAGAAGTAATACATCTATTTTGGGATACAAATTACTGTATTCTCGTAGATCAATGCAACCAAAAGTTTGCCAAACCTTGAGCCCGTGCTCATAATTAGAGTCGGAATTGTAGGAATCGGTTAGTATGTTATAAAAATCAATCTTGCGTGGATAAGATGTCTGCTTGAGCTTGTTGAATGAATCCAGGTAGTCGTATGGAAAAACAGATTTACGGGTTACTAACTTGAACAAATCTTCCACGTTTTTACCAGTTCTCTCAGAAATCGAATGAAGTTCTTCTCGGAAACTATGCCATAGGGAGTGTTTCTTGTCGTCCTCCAGATAAGCCTCTAACTTTTCCAAACTTTCGCTCAAAAATTTGAAAGAGTCTAGAAAAGTCAATCTTATTCGAGTTCCTTCTACTCTTTTGAAGATGGCTAAATAATTTTCCATGTTATGTGGTATAACCTTGATATCTCCTGGAAGATCTTCTACCAAACTCCTAATTAGCAGGTGAAAATCATACTTTTCCCCATTGTGCAGTATTATTGGAAAATTAAAGGACTTGCGATACAAGAGATTGCACTGGCTATGCACCACACCTCGAAATCGACCTAAAAAGGTAAGCAATTAGTCGTGAATCATAAAACGAGGCGAACAGCATTACCTGTGAAATGACAGTGATCTAATACTCGATCGTCTTCCAGAGGCTGATCACAAATATGACAATTCTCTGTGATTTGAATCAGTAAGTCATCTTCGTAACAGAGCTCTAATGGCACAATATTTCCCAATTCCTGAAAATGGTGAGATGAGTCATGCTGAACTAAAAATAATCCCTCGAATGCATACCTGTTCAACCATTTTTGCGATCTCTCCTAGCCTGATGGCAAACTTGCTAGCTACATCTTCACCTTCAATGAGCTCATAGAAACATTTGCTTACGTCATGTTCACAATGAAAATATAGCCCGAGAGAGTAAGGACAATGCTTTTGGAGTACATTCTCAATGATCTTGGAACGTCTCAATCTTTTTTCCGAATCCGACGCTGTCAAGGGATTCTTGCCAACTTTTCGTAGCACACATTCCAGATCAGCGTACAACGTGAATGGTAGGAATTCTTTCTTGTAGAAATCTTTGAATTTCAAAATATTGTCATCTTCCGGAGGAGTTCGCACAGCGCAATCGGATACATTCTTACAGTATTCACGATGTGACTCGAGTTTTTCTGAAGAATGAAAACAATGCAAACACCGGTTGCATAAAAATATCTTATGACCGTGACTACTAACTTGGTTGCTGACAAGTCTCGACAAATTCGATATGTAACAATAATGATGCTCACCTTCTGATTCGAAAAGTAGCAGATTTATATGAACATTCATTTCTTCGGAAGTCAAGTATAATGGATAGAAGTTTCTCTTTGAGTCAAAACCATAACAGTTGATTGATAATCGATTCATCTCTTCGAATCTTGGGATTCGCTTCAGCTTCATCGGAAAATCCGCTGAATCAAATTTTAAGTATTTTTTATAATGCGGATAGTTATAAGTTTCGTTCGAATGGTGAGATCGAGCCTTATCACTCAATAAACCAGGTAATATGCTCCAGTAGAAACAATCTGAAGTTTTATTTTTTATATTAATGACAGCGTGTTTCTTCTCAATCCAATCTGGAAGTTTTACATATTTTGAAGCACTTAGCATTTTCGTTTTAGCAATGCTGACTTTTAGCGACAGAATTTCTGATAAAGAATAACCGGATCCACAATCTTCGAAAAATGACATTTCATCATTAATAAATGTTATAGACTCGTCAAACCATCGATTTAATCGTGAAGATTTCATGAGGGTCTCGTAACGCGTTTGAAAATGTTTGATCAACGATGTTTCTTTCCCTAAATTGAAATAGGCAGAAAAAATCAGACAAACTTTAGCAGTTTTCAATTTTTTAATGTAAGGTCTCAAAAATTTCAATATAAGAGGTTTCGCAAGAGTGAAGAAAGTAGTCATGTCTAGACAACTAATATTACCACAAATACCGGTTACAATACGATTTTTGAAGGCGCTTGGTCCAGTATAGAATGATACATCACCGATATTTTCGTTACTACTCGATTCATACATATTGTGAAGAATGATGTCTTTCGATTTCGATCCGTTATAAAATGTCTCGAGTCGAGCTTTGTGCCCAGTTGTCAAAATTATTTGATTCGTTGTATTCATTCTCACAACGTGAGAAATGTGGCGCATAAGTCTCTTATAATCCCTTTTCAGCTTCGAAATTCGTTTAAGATTCACTGTACTCACGTCCTCCTCTCTCAGCGCGTTGAATATTTTCAAGAGAGACTCTCTGTCGTTGGCAATGGATTGTAGCAGCATGTCGCTCATGATTAGGCGTAGGAGTACCTTCTGCGCTTCAGAAACTTCAATGAGCGAGTTTCATATGCTTTATATGTAGTTTCGATGTGGCTTCGATCTTAGATTAGATCATCGTCTTAGATCATCGGTCCCTCTCATCGTTACTCCTACTCTTTTGTTCTTGTTATAAAAGCTTGCATATTAGTGTACAAGCTAAGTATGTCTGATCCACTCAAAGCTCTTAATAGATCAGGCAAGTTCCCACAGCTTGTTAAAGTACGAAATTTGTCCACGAGTCGACGATATTTAATTAAAAACGCGTCAATCATAAATACGCAATACGGTGAATCTTGTTCATTAACTTTACTCAACGAAAGGAATAAAAACATTGTAATTTACGTACCAAAACCAACTTTAAAATTGTTCAATCAAAAAAATAAATTGTATTGTCGTCCTGTTGAAATCGGGAACTACCGCCGACTAGAATTTTACACTTCGTTGGACCAAGCATCCGAAAGTGAAGAAGAAGATGAACAAAACGATGACATCGGAAGCACGGGACCAGTCGAAGCATCTTCAGAAGCTTCCGGTGGAAACGGAGAGTCCAGTAATCCATCAAACAGCCGAACCAATAGATCTGAACCATCCTCCTCCAGATAATCAACATCTACCAGCAGATGCGCATAAGCTGGCTAATTTAGTGAATCGAATGACTCGTAAAGCCAGCCCTCGAAGTCAACTGGATGAACGGTGAGTTTTCCACAAGTTTTTCCTCTCAGAAAGAAAATATTTTTTTAAAAGTTGGCGACGTCTCTTGACTTGTTCCAGAATGAACATCCCATTCGCTAGCACATCAAAACCATCGGAAGAATCGGGAAATTCTAGCGAGGCTGAAAATCTAAAAATTGATGAGTCAGAAATTGAGCCTATACTCATTGGCACATTTGTTGTCGATAATAATGATGACGACAATGATGTGAACATTGTCTATGAGGAAAAAAAGGAGACTGGCCAAGTTAAAAGGAAGCTTGAAGGCATGTTGAGCAACAAATTTTTTGAGGCTGAGGAAGCCGAAGTAGCCATCCGTATAATTAAACCAAAGTAAGTTATAGATTTTTTTCTTTCATCTAGAATTTTTTATTTGAATTTCATCTTTCGAATTTCAGTAAGAAAGAAGTAGAAGAGGCTCGTGATTACGTAAGAAGCCTCCAGAATAAAATCGAACTCCAAACCCTTGGGATAAAGGGAAAGCCGTTCAGCATCGTGATGGAATCGGGGAAACAAGGAATCAGCATCAATTTTGCAACGTGGGATGAATTAGTTAATAAAATCAAAGAACTTGCGAAAACCAAGACAGAAGGATCTGGTAAGATCAATGACGTATTTTATGAATACAGAAATAAGGGAGTTTTCCTTGTACTAACGTTAGTTCAAAATTCAAATACCATAAAAGCTTCGTTCAATTCATTCGTAAATTTATTGTTCTTCGAAAAATTCGTTAAGCAACGATTTGACAATTTTATTATATTAGAGAAAACAAGAAAAGTAAACATTAAAAAAATTGCTACACTTTTGAAAACTGGAATCAGAAGCAAAGAAATTAACAAATGTGATAAAATAGGAATAATCAAATACTTAACGTTTTTAGATGTAGACTATGAATGTATTGCTAATGAAATCGATGAAATATTGTATAACCTATGATGTAATAATAAACATTCTTTCATATCATATATTATGGTTTTATTTTTAACCATATCCCAAATACAATAGGAAAATCTTAATCAGGATCGACTTCTGATACTATATGGAATAAGGTGAGCCCACGAATTATTAGATTGAATATTGCTTCAAAACTCCCATAAAAAATATATACATCATCCATATTTACATTACGTCGAGTCAAATCTATAGATAAGGGGGAATCATTATATCGACGCCTCTTACGAAGATAAACACATCCGCTAACGCCCACGAGGAAAAACACGGTGGCCGAAGATTAGCATTTGCTTTGTTACGGCCACGAAGATTAACACTTACTGTTCACGCCACGAAGATCAACACTTACGCCTCAGCGCCACGAAGATCATCTCTTACTGCTTAAGGCCACGAAGAGTAACACTTACTCCTCAAACTGCACGAAGATTAACACATTCGCGCATTTTTTCTCGAAGGGACGAAGACTATAAGTGTTCCGTCTTAAGGCCACGAAAAGTAACACATTCTCCTTAGCGGCACGAAAATTAGCACATTCGTAGACTCCATTCTTGAAGGGACGGAGATTATAAGTACTCCGTCTTAAGCCCACGAAGAGTAACACATTCTCCTCTACGCCACGAAGACTAACACATTCGAGGAGGAACGCTCGTCGCAGGAGAGTTACTGCTTCCTTATACCTAATGGGAATGTTTGCGGGGCTATTCACGTGAACTCTTCCGGCTTGCATTTCGACTTCGAAAACAACTATGTCTGAGGTGATTACTTATCTTCTCTAGAAAGAAATTCAGTCATTTCCGACCTTTTTTCCTCCATCTTTCTGATGATGAGATTGGTTTTCCAACTTCCGGACAGCATAATTTCGAAAATTGGTCAGAAAAGTTTGAAAGTGCTATAACTCAAAATTCCATGTGTTATATTTTGAGCTTCATAAGGCTATATTAAAAGTCAACACCGTCACTTTCAACGTAATCTTTGCTCAGCTTCTCAATGGCGAAGTCAGTTTTTTGAATTTTGGGCAATACTACCTCATTAGCCTCCAGAGTTTATGAGCTTTACAAGTCTAAATCCCACGAATCGGCATTTTTCCGACATTAGCAATCGGAATATTCGCCAAACTCAATCACAAACGCCATCTGATGAAATTTGCCGGAATTTTCACCGCGTCTTTAACTCAGGTGAACTATGAAACGAACAATAAGTAATCTGAACTAGTTCGAGCCAGTCTTGCAGCATGCATTACGATACTATTGCAAGAATCAGAGAAATTAGAGTTCAGAAGACAAGAGAATCGGAATCACTCAATTTACAGAAGATGTGATTTCAATTCCAAGGACAAAATTTGAGAGTAACAAAATGTGTTGGAAAGACCAATATACTTTCTTGATTTAACCTTCTTACTCACAGATAACATCCATGATCTCATAATCGAATTCGTCACCCATGACCCATAAACACTCTGCCACGAATATCACTTCCATCTCGTTAAGACGAATTTGCTATACATCGTCACGTCAAAGAGAATGTGTTATTTTTCATTCCATTAAGAAGAATGTGTTAGTCTTCGTGGCAAAGAGGAAAATGTGTTACTTTTCGTGGGCTTAAGACGAAATACTTATATTGTCTCCGTCCCTCCATGAATGAAGTCTACCGATGCGTTAATTTTTGTGCCGCTAAAGAGAATGTGTTTTTTTTCGTGGCCCTAAGACGAAATACTTGGTCTCCGTCCCTTTGAACGAGAATGTGTGCAAGTGTGTTATAATCTTCATACCGTTCAGGAGTAAGTGCTAGTTTCATGGGCCGTTGAGCAGTAAGTGTTAATCTTCGTGGCCCTAAGGAGTAAGTGTTAGTTTTCGTGCCCCTAAGGAGTAAGTGTTAGTCTTCGTGGACTTAACGAGAATGCGTTAATCTTCCTGTCTCTAAGGAATAAGTGTTAGTTTTCGTGGACCTGAGAAGAATCCGTTAATCTTCGTGTTCACAACGAATAAACGTTAATATTCGTCAGTCACAAGAAAAGAGGTGTTTATCTTCGTAAGAGGCGTCGATATAATACAGCATTATACCTATTCAACAGCTCAACATCTAGATTTCTCATTTTAAATATGATAAGAAAATTATGAGATAGCCTCCATCTGATTACTTCTTCGCAGTCCTGTCTAATCGCTCGCATTCTGCGAAATATTCGACTCGATGGATTTCCAGCAAGATCTCGTAGAACCATCCAAAATTCCGAGAGAAGGAGCAAATGAGCTAAAGATATATTGACTTGAGTAAGATATTTGGATGAGTTGAATAGAATAAGTGCTTAAACTTACTTGAAATTGTATCTAGAGATTCCATACTGAAGATTCAAAACACAAGCACTGTTTATTCACAAATGTGTCAACTGCTGAGTCGAGAATTCGATGAACTGAAAATTCAAAACACAAGCACTGTTTATTCGCAAATGTGTGGAAAGCGACTGCTGAGTCGAGAATTCGATAAATGTATCTTAGCTATGAACGAGGAAACCGGCTGCAAAACCTGTTTCGCATGAAACTACATCTCTGAGTCAGGTCTAACTATATATGCGCGCATGGCTATATGCTTGCGCGCATATATAATTAGCTATATGCATAGTGTAGATATATAGTTAGATAAACTATGCATATAGCTAACTAAACTACGTAATTATTAGTAATTATGGCACAATACTTACCCAGGTTGCCGAGGATGACGCCCTGTTTGGGGTGCATCATTTCCTAGGTGAGGGTAGTTCACACCCTCATTTATTCCCTTATATAGACCTAGTGAAAACTACCCTTAATGGGGGCTGGACAGGCACAACTCACCCTACTCCCACGCCTTGCGCACAACCTCCCTTCCTCATCTCTTCTTCTACATCATAGCCTCGGGTGCACCACAAGCCCGAGCAGTTCGTCACGCCACCGCTAGGTGGCGTCCATCCTTGCCCGCAACTGGAACAGAGCACCGTGTTTTCAAAACCGGTGCCTCAACCAACATCTACGATGGCCTCTCCGGTGGGACTTCTACAGCACTGACGTGCTCGGGAGACCACCGGACAGGTACCTAGGTCTACTTCTACAGCGTTTACGCGCTCGGGAGTTCCTGAGAACTAGTAACAGTCCACATCTGTCTCTTGGGCAGATGTTTGCAGCTTCTTCGGCACTAACGCGCCCGGGAGCCCTTACGTCGCTCGGGCGGACTGCCTCTCGTCGGAGACCACCCTCGACCCAGGACCACCCCGGGATGTCTGCGACGAGCTCTGCGGACCCAACCGAATCGGACGACCACAACGCTGATAGCCGAGCCTCCTACGGATCGGAGCCTCAACCCAGGATGTTGGGAACCGCCAGCCGCACGAGATGTTGACCCCAATGGCGCGCGCCTTAACCCTGGGGTTTCGATGGAGTTCGCTGGAGCGACTCCTACGGTTCCAGCCGAGCCCGCTCAGACCAGTCCGCACGGGTACCATCCAAGCTTCGTCTCGGAGAAGACTCCGCCGGGAACGACCAAACTGGGACACCAGCTCTTTTCAGGGCTGACTCTCAAACCCTAATCGGCCCTTTTCAGGGCCACCATCATTTCAACGTATGAACTACTGCTGTGGCCCACGAAGTTGCCTCGTGGCGCAAGCCACTCGGTAACAATTTTTAACCGTATCAATTCGATCCTGGGGTCCAAAATAAGAAGTTTGGACCATATATGAGACCCAAGAAATTTTCATCCTCCCGTTGCACGCTTATCCGTGAAAAAGTGAAAATTTGTCATGTGGAAATCGGTGTTTTTTTCATTTTTTCTGATTCTATTCCATTTAGGGAAATTGAACGGGCGACAAGGCCCTATATACATAGTTATCATGAAGATTCTTCGGAAAATATGATGACAATCAGAAATAACAAAATGCAACAGTATAAATCATAAATGAAATACATAATCATTCAATAAATCATAAGCAAATGAAATTCCAAATGAAAACCCAAAATTCCGAAATTTATGGGTTATGGAGACACATATTGTCCTTCACCAGAAACTTAAAATTGGGACTATCATGATTCTGAGCCACATGGCTCGGGAGCTCATTCCATAGTTTTATACAACAACGGAGTGTCGACTTCTTCGTACCTTGAGAGCTATGTGGTGGTAATCTGAAAGATTGAGTAGATCTCGAGCCATAAGGATGCTCGAAATCAATCAGTTTAGATTGAATGTATTTTTCATTCACTAGAATGATGATATCTTGAATTCTTCGACAGGTACAAACTTGCAGTTTGTGGCATCTGAAAGGGCGTCAAAAACCTATCAAGAACATCGCTGCGGAGTTCTTCCCAACGCTATGAAGGGCTCCTGGAGCTCAACGGTGTTTGCCACCGTTAATTTCTAAAGAAGCCATTGTTTTATTCCTCTGAAAGTCACACATAAAACATAAAATTCTGTGTTTTTCAGGGAAAAATGATCTCAGAGGAGTTTAGGGTAATCCAAGCGACTGATTGGCCGTTTTCTACAATGGAAGTTTTTCCATAAAATGACTACCTGCAGAGTTTGAATTCATGCACTCAAACAGGATCTACAATAGAATGAACTACATCGAATCAAAAGTATATGGACATTCAACCCATCAGCGTTTGATGAGAGGACACATTCACGAGATCTTTTTGGGGCTCTTTTTTAGTACAAAATAGCTGTCGAGCAAAATACGGATAACATGAATTCAGCGTAAAATTGTCTGGACTTTGAGAATATGCAATCAAAAATTCCATTCGAGACGATAGTGGAGATTCACATTCAATTTTTGCCAATTCGAAAATGACACAGTATACTGTATACAGATAGCATTCTTGCACTCGGCACCTTTCAACATTTTTCGTGTGGCTTTGAGGATGCAGTAGCCAGATTTCATGAAAACCTCAAAAATTCAGGATGATTCATCGATGAAAACTAGGCCTGGGTATCATTTGCTAGCTGGCTGGAAGGAAGTCGACTATTCAAACCTCCTCGAATACTGGGTTTCGGGTCGCAGTTGAAAACATTGAAAATAGTCAACGTTTCGAGTTTCAGTTTGGAAACATGGAGGATCTCGTTTTCAAACTCCTTTCATCTAGGAATATGATTGATATGACAGAATTAATTCATTCAAATAATTAATATGATTTTCGCGTACGCTACAGTTCAAGAATTCATCTTCGCGTACGCGATAGATGTCTTTTGCGTGTGCTACAGTTTAAAAATGAACCTTCTCGTACACTAAAGGTGTTTCGAGCGTGCGCGACAATCCAGATTCAATATCGCGTACGCTGAATTCCTCGAATCCCACCTCGGAATGTAGCACACGCGAATGATATATTTAGCGTAAGCGGGAATCGGGTGTGAATTTTAGTGCACCCTGGAATGCCTTTCGCGTGCGTCACAATTCAGAATCTCATATTCGCGTACGCTATGAATGTCTAATGCGTGCGCTACAATTGAAAATCTCATCTACGCCTATTACGAGCTAGGTGTTTTAGCGTGCGCTCCAATCCAAATAGAATTTTTCGCGTACGTTTCAGTCCGAATTTTCATCTTTGCGTACGCTCACTCGGGAACAAGGTGAACTGCAATGGGATGACGGTCAGCGGCCATTCGAGATCTTCCATCTCACTCGCACCTAATAGGTTATCCCATGCGTGCGGGGGAGACGACAGATCTCGAACGGTCACTGACCAGCATCCCATTGCAGTTCGCCTTGTTCCCGAACGTATTTCGCGTGCGCTACAGTTCGAAATTAAATCTTCGAGGTCGCTAAAGGTGTCTTGAGCGTGAGCTACAATCCTAGTTTGAGTATCGCGTACGTTGAACTCCTTGAATTTCAATTTGGAGGTGGAAAACTGAGCTCTCTAACATTACAGAGAATTCACCATCAAGTCCAAAACTAATCAGATCGTCCCTTGCAGAATATTAAGCACAATTTCACACGATCTTTGTTGACATCTTTCCTCGAACTAACTGAGAATCATCGGGTAGATGACGATACACCACACGTCATTCTTGGCTGTCTGGCTGATTTCGAGGAGCGAGTCGATTCGGTCCTGTACCAGTCCTCGGTGAATCTCGATCTGATCCCGTACCGGTCCTCCGCGAGTGTCGATTTGGTCCTGTACCAGCCCTTGGCGAGTGTCGATTCAGTCCATACCGGTTCTCGGCGAGTGTTGATCTGGTGCCACACCAGACCTTGGCGAGTGTCGATTTGGTCCCGTACCCAACCTCTGCGAGAGTCGATGGGGTCCTTTGACGATCCTCAGCGAGTATCGATGTGGTCCCATGCCGGTTCTCGGCGAGTGTCGATCTGGTGCCGTACCAATCCTTGGCGAGTGTCGATTTGGTCCCGTACCAAACCTCTGCGAGAATCGATGGGGTCCTTTGACGATTCTCAGCGAGTATCGATGTGGTCCTATACCGGTTCTCGGCGAGTGTCGATCTGGTGCCGTACCAATCCTTGGCGAGTGTCGATCTGGTGCCGTACCAATCCTTGGCGAGTGTCGATTTGGTCCCGTACCAAACCTCTGCGAGAATCGATGGGGTCCTTTGACGATTCTCAGCGAGTATCGATGTGGTCCTATACCGGTTCTTGGCGAGTATCGATCTGGTCCCGTACTGGTCCTCGGTGAATGTCGATCTGATCCCGTACCAGTCCTTGGTGAGTGTCGATTCGGTCCCGTATCGGTTCTCGGGGAGGGTCGATCTGGTCCCGTACTGGTCCTCGGTGAATGTCGATCTGATCCCGTACCAGTCCTTGATGAGTGTCGATTCGGTCCCGTATCGGTTCTCGGGGAGTGTCGATCTGGTCCCGTACTGGTCCTCGGCGAATTTCGATCTTGTGCCCAACCTGTTCTCGGCGAGTGTCGATTCGGTCCCGTACTGGTCTCCGACGAATGTAGATCTGGTCCTGTAGTGGTCCTCGGTGAATGTCGACCTAATCCCGTACCGGTCCTTAGCGAGTGTCGATTCGGTCGCGTATCGGTTCTCGACGAGTGTCGATCTGGTCTCGTACGGCGAATTTCAATCTGGTGCCAAACCGGTTATCAGCGAGTTTCGAGCTGGCCCTGTACTGGTCCTCGGTGAATGTCGATTTGATCCCGTACCGGTCCTTGGCAAGTGTCGATTCGGTCCCGTACCGGTTCTCGGCGAGTGTCGATCTGGTCCGTACCGATCCTCGGCTCATTCCACAGCCGTATTATCTCCTGTATTCAAACAGATCCATTCTTACTCCATACGACAGCGCAATAACACAAGTTTGGCTTCACTCATTATTTACAAGGTAGAGTTTGCGTTTTATTACAACAAGATAATAACAAAAAAATATGAGATAGTGAGAGAGCCAATCGAATCTCACTGTTATTTCCATCGACTCAAGCATCTGGGAGAGTGTCAATCTGGCCCCGCACGAGTCCAGGGCGAGAGTTGAATTGGATCATTCTCATGAATCAATCGATATTGATCATTCAACTAATGATTAATCAATTGGTCAATTCATCAACTAGTTTGTTCTCCCCTTTCTATTTTAGGGAAATAAGAAAGTGTATATTCTATCCCCGCACATCATAAAGACCTTCGCGGTATTTCTAACTCGATTAATCTAGACATTATCTGAATAAAAAAATCGAAAAATCTAGACATTATTAGTAAGATCTGTGTTTGCTTCGGTAATTGGCATCTTGAGAGGGAAACGACACAAGGACTCAGTATCGCGACCTGGAACTCAGTATGCGAGGAGGTTCGAATAGTCGACTTTCTTTAAGCCAGGTTGCAAATGACACTCAGGCCTGGTTTTCGTTGATGAATCATTCAACCTCAATTTTGGAGATTTTCATCAAATATGGCTAGTGCATTCTTAAAGCCCCCCGAAAAATGTTGAAAGGCGCTGAGTGCAAGAATGCTATCTGTATACAGTATACTGTGTCAATGTTGACGTTTATTTGGGATCCTAACCTCCACAACGGCCTGCATTTTCCACAGCTTTCGGGACAAATATCTCAATTACCGTAACCGATAGGGATTTGACTCCATTCGAACATTTGCTCAGCGCATTTCAATCTATCTGTGTGCCAAGTCCGGTAAAAAATTACAGAGATCCAGAAACAATGTATTTGGTGCGGGATCCTTTCAATTCAGATTCCTGTTTCTAATGATGAAACGAGACCGTATATCAATTTTCAGCCTACAACTCGGATGCGAACTACCCCTAACCAGGGGATGAAATCTGAGAAAAATTCGTTCTTCCGGTAGATTGTCTCTGATGCCAAATTTCGTTTTGGATTCCTGTTTCTCATATAAGACGAGACTCTATAACAATTTTCAGCCCCCAACTCGAATGCGAACTATCCCTGAGCAGGGGATGAAATCTGGAAAAAATTCGTTTTCCCGGTAGATCAACTCTGATGCCAAATTTCAATTCAGATTTCTATTCCCAATGATAAACCGGGACTCTGTATCTATTTTCAGCCCACAACTCGAATGCAAACTACCCCTAAGAAGGGGATGAAATCTGGAAAAAGTTCGTTTTTGCGGTAGATCGACTCTGATGCCAAATTTCAATCCAGATTTCTGGTTCTAATGATAAGAAGAGACTCTGTATCTATTTTCAGCCCACAACTCGGATGCAAACTACCCCCAAGAAGGGGATGGAATCTGGAAAAAGTTCGTTTTTGCGGTAGATCGACTCTGATGCCAAATTCCAATCCAGATTTCCGGTTCTAATGATAAGAAGAGACTCTGTGTCGATTTTCAGACCCCAACTCGAATGAGAACTATCCCTAAGCCGGGCATGAAATCTGGAAAGAATTTGTTTTCCCGGTAGCTCAACTCTGATGCGAAATTTTGTTTTTGATTCTTAGTTCTCATGATAGGACGAGACTGTGGATCAATTCTGAGCCCCCAACTCGATAGCGAACTATCCCTGAACAAGGGATGAAATCTGGGGAAAATTCGTTCTTCCAGTAGGCGCCAGCCCGGAATCTCACATCCGAAGGTTCTCAGATGTATATCCCGTCTTTCTGAAATGTATTAGTGGAACCTTGAAAACAAAAACCGGAGAATTTTCGCGTGCGAGAGAAATGGTAGCGTTCGCTTACGCGAAAGTCTTTCATCATCGGCAATGTGCAATTCTCGTGTACGCGATAATTTGTGAATATGCGCCACATGATAACCTTGGCCGAACGCCTCGCGTACGCGAAGGGTATTTTCCTCGAGTATGCAAGAATTTACGAGCATGCGCTCCACGGAAACTTCGGAAACAGAGAACGGGAAATTTTCGCGTACGCGAAGGCGGGTATCGTTCGCGTACACGAAAAAGTTTGATGATAGGCACCGGGAAATGGTCAAGCACGCGAAGAGTATTTCCTTCGCGTGCTCGACAATTCCCCGGGGAATTCATAAATATGTGCCCCATCGAAACCTTGAGAACAAGAACCGGAAAATTTTCGCGTACGAGAAGAGATTGGCTCGTTCGCGTACGCGGGAATGTTTGATAATGGGCACCGGGAAATTTTCGCGCTCGCGAAGAGTATCTTCTCCGCGTACGTGAGAAATTCACAAGTATGAGCCCCATGGAAACCTCGAGAACAAAAACTGGAAAATTTTCGCGTACGAGAAAAGAAGTGTCGTCCGCGTACGCGGAAGTGGTCCGTTATGGGCAGCATGAAATTCTCGCGTACGCGAAAGTTTGTAAGTATGTGCCACATGGTAAACTTGGCTGAATTGCCTTGCGTACGCGAAGGGAATTAGTCTCGAGTATGCGAGAATTTACAAGCATGCGTTCCACGGAAACCTTGGAAACAAGAAACGGGAAATTTTCGCGTCCACGAGAGTGTCCCATAATAGGCACCGGGGAAATCTGGCGTAAGCAAAGAGTATTCTCTTTGCGTACGCTGGAATTGACCAGTATATACCCCATTGGAATCTTCGCTGAATAGCTCCGCGTACGCGGCGAGAAATTCAAGCGTACGCAGGTGCCTTTCTGCGTGCTCAGGAATTGACAAGTATGCGCCCCATATGAACTTTGGCTTGAATCGCAAACTAGGTCATTTGCGCGAACGAGGAAAACACTATCTTCGCGTACGCGAGTGCCCGAGCATGGGCACCGGGCAGCTTCCACGTACGCGAAAACTTGCGAGTATGCGCCCATTATATAAACTCTCGCTTGAATCGCAAACTAGAACATTTGCGCGTACGAAAAATAGTATCGTTCGCGTACGCAAGAGTCCAAGCATGCGCACCAGGCGATTTCCGTGTACGCGAGAATCTGCGAGTATGCGCCGCATGGGAACCTTGGCTAAATGCCCTGGCGTACTCGCACCGGAAAATTTTCGCACACGCGAGAAGTATTCCTTAGTAAGCGTGAGAAGGCGAAGTTAACTCCCCATGGAAACATCTTGGCTCACGTCGCGAACTGGATCTGTTCGCGTACGAGGAGTAGAGTATCGTTTGCATATGCGAAAATATTGAAGCTTGAACAACAAGAATAGCGTCGCGTACGGGACGCCGGAAAATTTTCGCGTACGCAAAGAGTACTTTTCTCGCGTATGCGAAAATTGATAGGCTCATTCTACATAGAATGCGCTCAGTGCGTGAGCGTACGCGCATACGCTTGAAGCAGTCTTACCATCAGTTGTTCTTCACACAGAATTTCCCCAAGGGATGAGTTGGTTGATGATTGGTGGGTTCCGAGTGACATTGTCGAGCCAAGAATCAAGTTTCTCCATGTTTCCCCACGATCAATCAGAGAAGAACATCGTTGGCCACCCTAAGAATTACCCGCTCTTCCATTATCGGTGAAATACGAGATCCCTAGAATTGATTGATGGCGGTCTCCGGGTGACATCTTTGGGCCAGAAAAATAACTTCCTCCATGTTTCCCCATCAATAAACAGGAGAAACCAGTCGTGATGGCCCCACGAGCCTCACCGGGAAGAAGTCCAGGTTGGGCAACGTTTTTGCAACTCGGCATCTGCATTGGTGATCACCCGTCTTAGTTTGCGAGGACTCTAACTTTGTTTGGGATCAGAAACTAGGCAAAAGCAAGATCAGCGGTCACCAATTCGGATACTGAATCGCGAAAGCGTTGTTTAACCCGGATTGTTGACCGAAAAGGCTCGCGCGGCCAAAGCTCATGTTTTTCTCTATTTTTTCATGGAAAAACATGGCGAAACTTGATTTGTTGGCTCGATAACGCCACTCGGGGTCCACCAATCATCAACCAACTCTTCACTTGTGGAATTTCCGAGTGAAAAGTGACTGGTGAGGCTGCTTCATGAAAATCCCTGCATCAAATGGTTTGAGCGCAAGCGTATTCGCGTACGCTCGCGCGCTGAGCGTGTCCTATGTAGAACGAGCCATAGGCATGCGCCCCATCAAGATCTTGACGGGGAATTTTCGCGTACGCGTAGGGCCTTTCCCTCACGTATGCGAGAATTCACGAGCATGCATCCCATGGAAACCTTGGAAGCAAAAACTGAAAAATTATCGCGTACGAGAGAAGAAGTATCGTTTCCGTACGCGAAAGTGGTTAATCATGGGCAGCGGGAAATTTTTGCGTACGCGATAATTTATAAGTATGCACCCCATGGAAACCTTGGCCAAATGGCCTCGCATACGGGAAGGGTATATTCCTCGCGTATGCGAGAATTCACAAGCATGCGCCCCATGAACATCTCGGAAACAGGAAACGGTTAATTTTCGCGCACGAAAGACGATGTATTGTTCGCGTACGCGGAAGTGTTTCATAATGGGCTTACGCGGGAATTTGCAAGTTTGCCCCCCGTGGAAACCTTGGTAACGAAAACCAGAGAATTTTTGCGTACGAGAGGAGAGTATCGTTCGCGTACGCGAAAATTCGCGAGTATGCACCCCATGGAAACCTCTGCTGTATAGCTTCGCGCACGCGAAGAGAAATTTCAAAGTACGCAGGAGGCGCTCTTTCGCGTGGGCGAAAGTTAGCGAATATGCGCCCCATAGAAACCTTGGCCCAAATCGCAAACTAGGATATTCGCGCGTACGAGGAAAACAGTATCGTTCGCGTACGCGAGTATTCAAGGACGGGCACCGGACAATTTCCGCGTACGCGAGAATTTGCAAGTATGCACCCCATGGAAACCTTGGTTGAATGGCCTCGCTCACGCGCACCGGGTAATTTTCGCGCCTGCAAGAAGTAGTCCTTAGTCTGCTTGAGAAGGCGCAAGTATCGGCCCCATGGAGACACCTCAGCTAACGTCGCGAACCGGGGACTGTTCGCGGACGCAAAGAAGAGTATATTTTGCATACGCAAAAATATTCGAGCTTGGGCACCGGGAATAGCATCGCGTACGGGACGCCGGAAAATTTTCGCGTACGCGATGTGTACATTCCTCACGTATGCGAGATTTTACAGGCATGCACCCCACGAAGATCTTGGAAACGGGAACTAGGAATCTTCACGTACGAGAAGGAAGGTATCGTTCGCGTCCGCGGAAGGGTTTTATAATGGGCATCGGGAAATTGTCATGTTCGCGAAGAGTATATTCTTCGCGTACGCGAGAATTCATATGTTTGTGCCCCATCGATACCTTGGAACCAAAAACTGGAAAATTTTCGCGTACGAGAAAAAAAAGTATCGTTCGCGTACGCGGAAGTGATTCATTGTGGTCACCGGGAAATTCTCGCGTACGCGAGAATTTGTGAGTATGCGCTCTATGAACACCTTAGCTTACGTAAATCGGAAGATTTCCGCGCACGCAAAAAGTATTATTCCGCTTGCGTGAGAATTCGGAAGTATACGCCCCATGGAATCCTTGGCTTACGGAAATATTCAAGCTTGGGCACCGGAAAGAGCGTCACGTACGCAAACCGAAAATTGGTAGAGTACGCGAAGGGCTTCTTTCTCACGTATGCGATAATTCACGAGCATGCACCCCATGGATAACTTGGAAGCAAAAACTGAAGAATTATCGGGTACGAGAAGAAAAGTATTGTTCGCGTATGCGAAAGTGAGCCATCATGGCACCGCGAAAATCTTCGCGTACGCGAGAATTTGTAAGTATGAGCCCAATGGGAACCTTGGCTAAATGGTCTTGCGTACGCGCACCGGGATATTCTCACGCACGCGATAGGTATTTCTTTGTATGCGTGAGAACTTGCAAGTATGCGCCCCATGGGGACACCTTGGCTCACGAACCGGAATATGTTCGCGTACCAAAAGTATCGTCCGCGTACGTGAAAGTGTTCAAGCATGGGTACCGGGACATTGTCGCGGACGCGAGAATTGACGAGTATACGCCCCATGAAAACCTTGGCTTACGGAAACCGGAATATTTTAGCGTGCTCGAAGAATAGTATCCCCAGCAAACATTTGTAAGTCAAAGTCAAGTTTACAGACGTCGGATATTTTGACATAATAAAGACATGTGTGCAAGTCGTCTGGAAGGCGTCTTTTAGACATCTGACTGAAGACGAGTAGGAGGCAAAAATTTTCGCTCGCGTCTCAAATCAGTCTTGATCCTGACTTTTATTCGATGTCTCTCTTTTTGCCAATAAAAGATGATTTTGAAGACGTCTGGGTTAGTGTCTTGGTCATCACAATCAGAGCAAAAATGCCCCGCGTTGGCACGTTGTTGTTCTCAAAGTGGAAAATCGCGTTTTATATGAGAAAATTGATTGATTCCCTTAATCTCAGTGTATGAAACGATTCTCGCTGTGATTTTGTTAGTTTTGGAATCACGCAGGTATCGAATACAATAAACTATTACCATGTTCATGGTCAGTCCAGTGGAATCGAACCTAAAACTAGCCTTACCAAGCCTCACATCAGGATTTCCCAACTAAAATTATCCAATATTCTGGAATAATAACTGGTCTCCATGATTTAGATGGTGTGTGACACACATTGGCGTAAATCAGCATGTGATTTTACTCACCAGGTAAGTTTGATTAACAAAATACTCCAATTTTTATCTTGCACATTGTTCATCAGATAGCCACTAGAATATATCTGGCAATAACATAAAGCTCTACAGGGCTGGCTCTTTATGTGATGGGTCTGATCATTATTATTATTGATCAATATACTCCTGAACTTCATCTATTTCCTCGAGAATCACATGAGCAATTATTGTTCGCTTGAGAGCATCATGATGGATATTTCTGTAAATGAGTCTCAGACTTCTACAAACTAGAGTTGATCTGGTAATTGGAAATTATTTGGTTCATGATTCATCCACTGCCATTGATGTTTTGATTCACATGCTCAATATCCAACTTTGTAAGGTCTGTTGACATATAACTGCATTGCTGAAACTCAAGCTTTGATGACTATTTCGATTTTTGGTCATGCGAGTGAAACATTACGTAAATCAGAAGATGTCTGAAGTACTTTTTTCTAGTTTAATCATGATGACTAATAATAGATGACTCATAATTTCGGTGTAAATCTAAATTGAGTCGTCTGTACTCTTTACTGTTCACCAGTTCCAGACAGTGACAAGAGATGTTATGAAAACAATGGAGACTAGAGAATGATTCTGGGCTGTTTCTGTCTCGGGTGAATTCATCAGACCCAACTTTCAAATCTTGTACAGTTGTGAAAATGAGAGTTGTGAAAATCTCAATGCAAAATCAAAGTATGAGAAGAAAGTGCAAGTGAGTATTACACAAACAAAGTTCTGATACAAGATGTTGGATGTATGAGTTTTCATGTTAAAAAGACATATTCTTCGTATTTCAGGCAAGTTGGCTGAGCGAAATTTGTCGTGAAGTCAGTCCACGAGGTAGTTATTGTTAGCATGGTGAGCTGATTTGTGTTTACGTAAAGCACAATCTGTCAAATGATTGATTTACACCAAATGATGAGTCTCCTGTTAAATCAGATGAGTTATATTTATTATGATTTTGTTGGTTTTCATAAGTGCGGTACTAGGAAATGTACTTTGAGAATGTATTTTTGGGCTACAACCATCTAGCAACAGCTCACTCAGAGCTTGATTGCATTTTGATGATACACTCGACTTGCGAGCAAATTTTGTATTATATTTTGTATTAATCGTCATATTCTCGATATTAAGGCGTTATATCTTAGATAAAAATCTTATGTATACTATTATGTAATTCAAGGCAATTGATACCATAATCTAATAAAAATATTGTATGTCCCAACTCAGAAATGTACTGCAAACCTCATTTCAATTGAGTGAAAATGAGGCTAGGTCATGAGTAGAACACTGGAACCTACTAAAATTGGACTTTGATCCAGGATTCCAGTGTTTAACTCGTGATCAAGCCCCATTTTCACTCAAAAACTTTGATTCAAAAATAGTAATCTAGACTGTGTCACGGCAGCCTGTATCACGACTTTTTTAATGTCGACTTCAAAGTCATCTATAAGTCGTCTTTCAGGCGGACATTCGGCGACTTTAAGACGTCTAATAGTCGACTTCCACGACAAGTTACAGATGTCTTTAAAAATTTATGAGGCGTCCCATAGTCGTCTTACAGTCGTCTCAATGTTTGCTGGGATCGTTCACGTACGCGAATATATTCAAGCTTTGGCACCGGAAACAGCGTAGCGTACGCGAACCGGAGAAGTGTCGCGTACGCAAAGAGTATTCTCTTCGCGTACTCAAGAATTAACACGTATGTACCCCATGGTAACCTTGCTAACGAAAACCTGGAATCTTCACGTAGGAGGAAAGGAGTATCGTTCGCGTACGCAAAAACGTTCAAGCATGGGCACCGAGAAATTACCGTGTATTCGAAAATGTCTCAGTATGCGCCTCATGAAAACCTTGGCCACATAGCATCGCGTTCTAAAGTTTTCGCGTACGCGAAACGTACTTCTCGCGTGCGCAAGAATTCATAATATGTGCCCCATGGAAACCTTGGTAACAAGAAATTTTCGCGCACGAGAAAGTATGTTATCACGTGCGCGATAATTTACAAGTATGCGCCCCATGGAAACCTTAGTGGTTTACGTCGCGAACTGGAAAATTCCCGCATACGCGAAGCAAAGTATCGTTCGCGTCCGCGAGAGTGTTCAACAAGCATGGGCACCGTTGAATTGTTACGTACGTGAGAATCCGCAAGTATGCGCCCCATGGAAACCTCAGCTTACGGAAACCGGAATATTTTTGCGTACGCGAAGACGACAACCGTTCGCGTACGCTAAAAGATTCAAACTTGGGTATCGGAAATAGCGTCGTGTACGCAAGCTGGGAAATTCGTGGAAAGTATCGTTTGAGTACGCGAAAGGATACAAGCATGGGCCCCATGAAAACCTTGACGTACGTGAACCGGAAATTTTTGTCTTGCCATTGTGACTGAACTAAGAGAACGCGGACGCGAATAGACCAACCTTCGCGTTCGCGAAATTCTTCCGGACCGCGCACGCCAATTTTTGACGAGACCTATGATCAAAAATTTCCGCGTCCGCGAAAAAAGGACCTTCTGCATGCGCGAGGAGTGTTTTACCGTTCACGAACTCGATTGACCCTCAAAAGACTCCCTCTTTGCCGCGCGAAAATGGCCTCCAAAACGGATCATCCCCGTACTCGAAGTTTAGCGCACGCGAGTACGGTCGTATACAGAGGCCGCACGATACAACGTGAAAACACATGTCATGTGGCCAAAAAATATGTGACGCGTAGTCGGAAGATGCGTACCAGAATTCATTGAAATAATTCAATGCGCGACTCATCTCTTTCAACTTCTGTAACAACGTTGAAGATCTCAAAAATCACTTCCATCACACTTATGCAAGCGATACAGCAAATAATTTGTAATCTTCACCAAGTCACAAAAACTTGACAATGATTTTTCGGAAAAAATTCGTCATATTTTCTCCTGTTTCCCGTATTCTGGAAGGTTATAAAAGGGGAATTCGAAAGGAAAACGGACGTGGAGTCTGAGGCTTATCGATATACTGACTTCGTTCATTTTTGCGTGAAAAGTAAATTCTTGCCTCTAATCCTGAATATTTCAACTCAATTGATGAAACTGAACGAGATTCGACTGGTTACATTTGACTAGTCTTGGATCTATTCAATTTTCCCTAATCTCATATCCTCTGTACTCGATATGTCAACTCCAGCAGAAAATTCGTACCCCTCCCAAGCAAAACGGATCCCGGCACAATAAAATAATCCGTGGTTTTTCATTCAATTCTCCGAAACATATATCTAATGGCCGAAGCAAACTGAGATTTGGAATAATTTATCTCGCTCGATATTACACAGAATCACTTGAAATGCATTACGTTACAAGTATTCTAACTCCAATTTTGGAGACGGTGGTACGATAAGTTAACACGGGTCTCTAGAACTAGGTCTAAATCCATGGTGCAGGCCACCCACGGGATTGTTGTGGGATATCATTTTAGGCCCCTGTGGGATCATTTTCCAGCTAATATGAAAATCGCCACTTGGGCCGTTTTTTAATGAAGTCCAAAATACGTGTTTTTTCGTGACCTTTCGACCTCTTACGCGGTATAACTCGAACGGGATGCGTTTTTTTGAAAAATTTGTAGAGACCTTTTTTGTAGATCTGAAGAAATTAACAAAGAATATGTCCTTGTCCAATCTCAAAAGACTGACCCGTTGAAGAAATTAGAGCTTTTTTCATGAAAAATTATATTCTTCCCGCTCTCTCGCTTCACAGCTCGAACGGGACGCATTTTTTCGAGAAATGTGTAGAGACCTTTTTTGTAGATCTTGAAGAATTAAGGAAAAATATGTCCTTATCTTATCCCGTAAGACTCATTTTTTGCGCATATGAGAGGTTTTTTCACCAGAGATCGTATTTACCCCGTAATTTTCCTCTGTTTTATAGACATAATGATAAAATAATGTGTTCCATCGATATTTCTATAGGATAATTCTCTATGAGCTATGAACTTCCGATGGAACACATTATTTTATAGTTTTGTCTATAAAACCGAGGAAAATTACGAGGGGAATACGATCTCTGGTGAAAAAACCTCTCATATGCGCAACAAATGAGTCTTACGGGATAAGATAAGGACATATTTTTCCTTAATTCTTCAAGATCTACAAAAAAGGTCTCTACACATTTTTCGAAAAAATGCGTCCCGTTCGAGCTGTGAAGCGAGAGAGCGGGAAGAATATAATTTTTCATGAAAAAAGCTCTAATTTCTTCAACGGGTCAGTCTTTTGAGATTGGACAAGGACATATTCTTTGTTAATTTTTTCAGATCTACAAAAAAGGTCTCCACAAATTTTTCAAAAAAACGCATCCCGTTCGAGTTATAGAGCGTAAGAGGTCGAAAGGTCACGAAAAAACACGTTTTTTGGGCTTTATTAAAAAACGGCCCAAGTGGCGATTTTCATATTAGCTGGAAAATGATCCCACGGGAGCCTAAAATGATATCCCACAACAATCCCGTGGGTGGTCAGCACCATTGATTTAGACCTAGTTCTAGAGACCCGTGTTAAAAATGGCGCGCTAGTAATCGTATCTCCCCCCCCCCCAATCTAGTGTTACTAGCAGTCGAAAAATGGGCATGGGTGCAGACAGCCGAGCAAAGGGGGAAGAATTGACGTAGTCAAAGCCTCCGCTCAGACGAAAGTCGAAACAGACCTAGGGCCAAGTGAGGGGAATTGGAGATTTTTCACCCGTGAAACATTCCACTTATATTATGATCTGCAAACAGCTTCAAATGTAAATGCAAATTCGACGATCACTTGCATTCAACATTAGAAAATATCACTCACATTTGATACGTTTCCATTAGCAAGCCTGAGGTCAGTATAAATATGTCACCAAAGAAGATAGCAGGACACACGAAGCATTGCGATGTAATGCGACTCTTTTATAATGATCCCAAGCAGATGTATGACATAATTACCTCTGAGCGTCGCGGCGATCGAATTTTTCTTTTTCAACTCTGAGTTGAAGTTGATTCGTAGCAGCAGCTCTTTGGTGGTAGCGTTGAGCAAGTGCAGCATCTGCTTCAACAATCGTTAAGCGAGGATAACACCTATGTATGAATTTCGCTTCTATCTCAAAACTTATACCAATATATCCTCTTAAAAATGAATAGATATATTCAATCGGTCTCTGCAACTCGATATCAGCGAATTTGCTGGGTATTTAGCATGATTCGGAATGAATTGCTACACCTCAACCGAGACCTCGACCGATGCGACTCAGAGCCTCGGATGGCTGCGAGGATGCATATATATATATGGTCGTTTCTCTGGAACTTTTACACCTGCTAGAATACAGCTATGTATGATGATATGAGAGGACAATCAAATCTATCGGCCCCAATCAAAACGAGATATCTTTGGCCTCTGTATGGTCAGAAGGAGTTGATTCATTCTAGCTCACTCAAAGAGAGAAAATGTGGGGAAGATCCTGTGGGAATACTTGGTACTCTCGTGCAGTCCTACGGATATTCTGGTGATGCTGGGCAACTTTTCGGGTTGATTCAAGCTGCATTTGGTGGGGAATATATTCAAGAAAAATTTCCTAGAAGAACGCTGTGTGCAACCAATTCAGCCAAAACTGTATGACTTTGAAAATTGGGAAAAAATGAATCAATCATGTGTCTGCTCCTGACATGACTCTAAACACAATTTTTATCTAAAGTAGATGCGATTGCGGGAATTTTGCGACGAGTCTCGTGTTGTTGCGACATTTCTGTCTAGAATACGACCGTTCTGAAGTGTAATAGAAGATACATGACTCACGAAAAGTACTCAGTTTTTCTCATCCCACATTGGCGGATCGAGCTTTATGTTATAAAGCTCGATATATGATAAAACCAATTGTGATCGGATACCCTGACCTGACGAAGCTACAAAAAGCCTAAGGCATTCGTTGAAATTGTCAATCTTGACAAATAATTGCTTAGGGAATTCTGAAAAATTGGCGAAAAACTACTTTGAGTTCGACTCATCAACGTCATTTTGACGATGCCACTTACTCTATATGAGTTAAAATAGTGGATTTGTAACTCATAATACTACACAAACATGCGAGCAAAAGGTCCCAGGTGTGCGTTGAGCGATTTTCATTTTTCGTTTTTCAACGTTTTTTTCAGCAAAGTGCAAAAGTTTCAGAGAAACGCTCGTATATATATATGGATAATTTTAGTCAAAGAATATTGGCTTTTGTATACCGGGTCCTTGCCTTTCGGCTCAACCCCGGTTGCCCCCATGGGCGCGGGGCAGGGATACGCCCTGCCAGCGCGTCGGGTTGGAGGATGACCAACACCGAGCCAGGCTCGGTGATGGCTCAGTCCTCCGCCCCGACTACCGACTTTCGGGCACGGCCCCCAACCCTCCTTGCGGTTTAATTTTAGATAAATGGGATATAAGACTCCTCCAAATGCATACTCGAAACCATACGGACTCTGAATAGAAAAGACCAACTAAACATATCTAAATTCCCGCCAGTGGCAAATGCTATTGCTATCTGGAGATGAGATTCTTCAAAAAGATTAGGAAACGCACTCAAAGTACGAGGTGGAAGGATTCGAATCACAAAAAGCTACTCCGACGGAGAGTTAAATGAAAATTTCCATCGATAATGTAAGATGAGAGAATCGAAGAACTGAAGTGGTACATACACACCGATGATTAAAGAACATAAAATGGCTCAGCTTTGAATCGTTTACAACATTCCAAAGAATCAGATGGGATGAAATTCGCTCTGCCCTGACAGTTGGAGATACCTATACTATGGATTTATTGATCTCGATTGACCGAAAAACTCCCGTATCGATGAGTTTTGATGGAGAAACAAGATATGTACACAGTGTTCATCAAAAATAATGGAACACCGTTACTTGCACTAAAACATCAACAGCTGAAATACTCTTGGTGTCAAGGCAATTTTGAAGAAAGCATCTTGAAGATCGGGAGAAATGCTAACTTTTCATGCACCTCAAAAGATTTTTTCATGCATTCTCCATGTCCAGTATTCACTGTCAAAAAGTGAACATTTTTATAGTCACATCAATCACCTGTTATTTTCACGAGCATAGACTGATTGGAGGGAACTCAACGGAATCTTGTGGGACTTTTAAAGACCTTCAATTTCCTTCTTTCAAGAGTTCTCTACGATAATTTTAAGCCAAACAGTCGCTCTCGGACGACAACGATGAAATATGCGTGCTACCTGTATGGTTCCAAGGGCGTTCCGCCTTATCTTGATTCGACCTCGTTTGTGAACATGAAATATGAATTTGAAAAAATTTCAAGGATACATTATCGCCGTAAAATTGTCTGAACTTTCAGAAAATGTGATTGGAATTGCCCTCAAATGCGCTTCTGAAGGGCTACATTCGATTCGAACACTGTTTTGAGTGAGAATGAAGTCATAATTATATGAAGAAAAACGACCGCGGCTCTTCAGGAGCGCATTTGGAGAAAATTTCAACCACATTTTCCGGAAGTTCAGACTCTAGAAACATTGCAAAGTACACCTTATCGGCGTAAAGATAAGGTGCACTTTGCAATGTTTTGAGAGTCCCATTTCATGTTCATAAACGAGGTCAAATCAAGATAAGGCGGAACGCCCAGGTAGTACGCATATTGCCACCGAGACTTGGGTTGGAGGGGATAGCTGACTCTACCGACGCTCACATGGTGGGCACCGCGCGCACTACCTGCGCGCAAAATCATGCGGACTCTCTTCACGGTGAGTCCTTCAGCCGAAAAAGGTCGAGTTGCGTGAACATGGGATTTTCCTCTGGGGTATGTTTCGGGGTCATTAGTAGATCATTTTCCAACGAGAATCAAAAAAATTGGTCGAGGATTTTTGAAATAAAGTCGACTTTTCCGAAAATAGTCTATTTACTTCATTAATCACTCTCATTTCTTGCTTTGAAATCGACCATTCAAAATAACCAAAGTACCTATATCCGACGTAAAAAGAACCAATCTTCCGAAATCCGAGGTCCAAATTGAGCCCAGATAAGATCCGAATAATTCGGAATGGTTTATAGAGCAAAGAACCCTCTCTTTATCGAAAAAAATTTACATTATATTCAAGGATATTTCTTGTCATCGGAGACATGAATTTTATAAATACTGGAGGGGTGTACATATCAATAGTGACGTATTTCACTAGTATTTGGTATGCCCGAGACCTTCTCATCATTCGATTGGAATTCTGAATGTAAGTGAGGAGCTATTGAATATATTCGAACTGTTGTTCTAATGCGAATTGAATTTCCAATAAGGACAATCTTGTTGACATATTAGAGACCGCTCTCACATGATCAAATTCTATAAACAAAAGTCACGCGATTATCATTGTATCAAATATCACACGGTGCACTAACTAAAGAGATAGACTTTCGCATTTCATATTCTGTAACTTTCACCGTTTAATCTCAAGAGAACGGTAAGATACCTTATATCCTTCTTCGATTAGTTGAAAAAATAAGTCATACATGTAATCCAGTTAATTCGCATACTGCGTGGGAGAGACGATCTGAATAAGTAGAGTCTACAGAATGAACTTTACATTCCTTCCAAACTTCACTGAATTCGTGATGAACTGACTCGGATACTTGTCCGCTGTACTTTCCAAGACAGTTCCAACTCTACTAAGAATATTTTTGAATAAGATATATTATTGCATGAGCTTTCGGTGTAACAGAGATACCCGAATTCAGATAGCAACTGAGAAAATATTTTATTTTATCAACATATTGAGGATCGAGATTTATGCCAAAACAAGCTCTCACGACTTCTTCAAAACTTTCCGAAATCTTGACATTCTTATCAAGAGGAGGTTTATCTCTGCTCTTGATAGGGTTCATGTTATTTAGTATCAATCTCAGCAGACCCTGAATTTTTCCGTGAATTTTATCGGTGGAAAGAGGGTTTCCTGCACTATGAACCATTCCGGAATATTCGGATCTCATCGAGGCTCAATTTGGACCTCGGATTTCGAAAGGTTGGGTCTTTTTACGTCGAAAATAGGTACTTTGGTTTTTTGGATAGTCGATTTCAAAGCAAGAAACGAGAGTGAGGATCAAGTAAATAGACTTTTTTCGGGAAACAGCTAAAAAATGAGAAAATCGACTTTATTTTAAAAACCCTCGAGCGATTTTTCAATTCTTGTTGGAAAATGATCTACTAATGACCCCGAAACATAACCCAGAGAAAAATCCCATGTTCACGCAACTCGACCTCTTTCGGCTGAATGACTCACCGTGTCTTGTATAAGCCAACATGAAAATATCAAAAAATGTTCCTCTTGGTCTCCCTCTGATTGTCGGATTGCTTTCAAATTCGAGGTGGTGGAAGCTGACACATTTCTGAATCTGGTCATAAGAAGAGAAAATTTTTCCTAGACACTTTATCGCTTACTTTTTTCGATAGAAAGTCACGGTGCGCGAGAGCGTAAACACGTATTTTTCAACAATTTTTCTGATTTTATCGAAGCGATGCCGGGAGGTTGAGCAAGATGCATCTGCAAGAGCATCGACTCGACAATAGCCATCTCAATCATGAACTCGTTCTGAGGATTAGGAATTGAGATACAATGAGGTTTTCTACACACGAAAACGCGCTTGCTGCTGACTGTTCGGTCGCTGCTCGCGTCTTCTGCCAACCTGAGCGGAACCGGCGAATGTCACAACATTTATCATTAAGGTGAGGTCATAGTCCGCTTAATAGACGTAAATCCGTTCGAAGGATGAGTCAAATTTTACTTGACCAAATGACTTGGGATTTTAGATGCATATATAGAATGCATATCTGAATCGCGCTACGAAGCCGAAAATGTCAATTTGACTGAAAGATAGTGTCCAAACGAGGTTTACTCGAGACGTCGTAGGTCGCCGCTCTCTAGTAGACGACGTTTGTGTACATCTCGTTTGGATACTTTCTTGAGTGGAATTGACATATTTGGCTTCGTAGCACCATTGAGACATGCATTCTATAGATGTATGTGAAATTCCAAGTCATTTGGTCGAGTAAAATTCAACTCATCCTCCTACAACCAACGGCCTACACAATGCATGCGGAAACACTTCTAGTTCCGATTTTCACAAGTTTTGACGACACAATTGATCAAGTATCATAATATCATAAGTATTTACACACTGCCGTGTGCTAAAGCAACCGGACAAGTCCGCGCGATTTCTCCATGAGGCGGCTGCACCGAAGTGCTGCGGCTGGCCTGCAGGCGTCGTGGCAGTCTAGTCTCGGTGGCAATATCATCTTTGTCGTCCGAAAGCGATTGTTTGGCTTCAAATCGTCGAAGAGACCTTTAGAAAAAAGGGAATTGGAGGTCTTAGAAAGCCCTTGAATTAGATTGCGTTGAGTTTTCTTCGATCTGTCTATGCCCGTAAAAATTACAGGTGATTGACACGACTTGAAAAATTACACATCTGACAGTGAAATTGTGAATACTGGACATGAGAAATTCATGAAAAAGAATTTTGTGGTACTTGGAGAGTTAGCATTTTTTTCGATCTTTAAGATGCTTTCCTCAAAATAGCTGTGCGACCAATAGTTTTTGAGCAGTCGATGTTTTAGTGCGAGTATCGGTGTTTCATTATTCTTGGTGGGTACTAAATGTATGAGAGTCATTTCGAAGCATTTTGGCCAAAGCCATCAGAGGGGGTGTCTGATGAGAATCCCACGATTTTTTTTCTCGCAATTTTCCGATGTTTGGGTGCTCACAAAATTGTAAAAAAATAGTATTCGCGCCTCGCTCTCGAGGTTTCCCGGTAATGAGAGATTATTCTGACCGTTATCTGCAGCTCGGGCCGAATATGAATCGCGTTGAAGCGAGCTAAACTTCATCAACTCGATGCGGAATATACTGTTATCTTAGGGCTATGTTGAATCAGTACGAAAAATTTATTTTTTTAATTTCTTTGAGAAAACTCATAGGCCCATACGCCATGCCACAGGGCCAAAAAAGGCTCATTTCAGGTCCTCTTCTAGTCTATTGTAAAAAAACCATTACTCCGATTAGATTCAACCTTTATTTTGTCTCCTTTCAGTGATCTAGCTTCTGCTGCAAAAGGGGCGAATTTCACCAGTAGTCATTTCAGACGTCTTGAAAAACCCTACAATTTGTTACTGGTAAAAGTCGATCATTGTACTTCTCATAGGTGTCACGCCGATACAAGTTGATCAATTCTGTGGAAATTACAAACATTGAGCTCAACTAACAAGGATAATTCTCTCAGTTCCGACCTTAAACGTGTGCATATATTCTCCAAAATGAAAACTATCAATATCAACAACGATCCCGGTGGAGGAGTCATCCCCTAATTTTTGGTTTTTTGTTTTTTTGCTCAATGTTGCAACATAGGCATGGCTTTGCATATGCTTCTATCTGGACCAATGCGCACCAAATTATGCGGAATGACTGCTCAAGGTACACCAATATGAGCGCGAGAACTTCCGGTCGCGCAATCGAGGAGTCGAAAATCGGCGGTATTTCGGCTATTCGAGCGCAGTCGAGCGTGAGAGTGATTTGACTCATCTTAGCCCACAAACGATATGGAAAGCTAAATTGGGGGCATGAACATGGCATGGACATGATCTATCTACTCAAAAATTATCATCGAAACACGATTACGGGGTTGAATTGGCCCTAGAATATCATCTAATGCTTCGACGGCGATAATCCCCGTAATAACAGATTTCGATCCTCAAACGCAAAATGACAATACTGAGGGCTGAACCTGACCCAAAGCCATGTTGAGATGATCATTTTGAGTTGGAGAATCATGTTTATATCCCTATAACAGCTGCTCATCTCACTCATGAGCTAGAATGGGTAAAATTCTCTCTCACGCCAGCCTACGCTCGGATATTCCAATTACTGACCATTTTTGACTTTTTCAATAGAAAGCACAGTTCGCTTCTGACTTGAAGCTCGCTTCCGGAAGGTTTTACGTTCATTTGGGGTTACTTTGAGCAATTATTACACACAATTTGGTGCACATTAGTCTAGATAGGAGCACATACGAGCTAGCAGCAAGAAAAAAATAAAAAAAAAGGTTTATTCTATCAAAATACACTTGGCACCAGAGTGTTAGGCTGATTAATCGGATCATATCTCTTCATTTTCAAAAATTGAGTATCGAAATGTCAGTTTCGTGGATTGTGAGTTTTTGAGTTCCGGTTATAAGGGCCGGTGTCACATCAATGTCTGGAGTGGGTGTTCTTGAATTCTTTCCCATAATGCAACGTTGGGACAACTTTTTTCAACAGGTCTTTTCACCATTAAGCTTAGATGAAATCCTGAGCCATACAACTCTCTTTCGTAGTGGAATTTTGACTGAAGATAAGTAATTTCTCAAAGAACAGCGCACACTTAACTCACTTCACGTCGCCTTATCTTAGGGAAAATATCAAGGAGATATGTCGATCAGACATGGCAGTGCAAGAAGATACCTAGAACTGAAATTCCGAGTGCTGCGTGCACACTCTGTTATCCGGAAAATGAAGTCATGACCGAGTGATATATTAGAAGCCAAAACCACTGTGAGATGAAATTGGGGTATCGTAAGGTCTCGTCCAAGAACATGGAATTTCCTACATTTCTTACATTTTCTTCACTGTAGAATCTTGATTCGAGCTCATTTTCACCTCTAAACGCTAGAATATCTTCTTGAATCGCCAGAGAACTGATTTCAAACGAACATGGTGTTTTTACCGGTTTTTCTAATTTTGTAAATTAATAGGGAACTTGCATAAAAAATAATTCCTATTCTAATCGATAGCTGACATCAAAATAAGCAAAGTTACAATACAGTTTTTTTTTATGGTCATTAAGTATTTATTTATTAATGTTAAAATACGCCCGCGAAAGATCCCCGATTCAAATCGATGTCACGTGACTCCTACGTCATTGGGGTAGTCGCCGATACACACAAGCAAACTCGGGCGCGTTTGTGTTGCGTGTACGTGTGCAGCCAAAATGACAAATCGGACCCGGGTTTTTTTTCATGCTGAAAACAGTTTATTGACCAAATTGTGAGTGGATTCAGCTTATGGGCAGTTGAACCTGGCTATTTTCCACCTGTGGAAAGCAGTTGAACTGGCAGTCATCACGTTTCTTGTGCATACTACAGTGGAGAAGAATGCAGGTTAGTGGACTGTCAGAATCAGAAGTTTGATTTAGAGAATGGTCAAATCATCACTTAAAATTTTATCTGGCCTATGCAAGTAAGCAATAATGGCATAGTTTATGCGACTGTGGTGAATTATCTGCTCATTGAATAATGCATTTCCATAAGGTTATCTTTCTATCTGAACATTTTGGCGTTGCTCGACGATGACTACCAGAAGTCTCTCTGGTATGCATTGGACAGAATCCAGTGTACCGATCAAGTGCATCATTCAGTAGAGTAGTTGTCTGCTGTTTGTCGTGCTTTCCATTCATTCAACTAATGAGTTGGGCCCAAGTGTTCCCATCAGAAATGAGTTTTCACCATTACCAGCTTTCCAATACAAGAATATTATGCTGAGGCTGCATTTGTTGATTCTAGCAGTCAGTAAGAACTACAAGAAAGACACCAAATGACCACCAATTATTGTATTATTGGAAGCTTATGACTGACAAAAAAAAGGAGCTCTCTCGGCATTTTGTTTCCAAAACCTAGTGCCAAGCTACCTCACAATTCTCATTCAAGTAACGACAGGGGAGGTGAAAGAGCAAAGAGTCTCTGATGGAACTTTGCTCACAATGTAATATGTTTGGAGAGGAGGGGCACCTCATTTTTGGCCTCATTATAGTTATAATGGATTAATATCTCAGATTGGCATGTCACTTCAGGCAATGGCTTGCATCACAAATAAAATTATTCCACCTTGGCTGTTGCAGGTCTATTATCCTTTCAAAGAGCTGCTCGACTCATGATGGTATATCACCATATAGTAATGACAAGGAAGTAGCATCAGTGAAGTTGAAATCTGAGAGCATCTGTACCAAGCGATTGTGATGTTTACCCATTGACTAAGCCTGCGAAGCACCTTAAGTGTCTTTGTGAAGCTCACAGTAGATATTGTAATTCTAGTGCACCAAGTCAAAAAGTTCTCCTCAGGATATGGTGAGTTGAATAGATATCTTTTCACCTCATATTGAGTCCATCAAACTACAGTGGTAACCAGATCAGCGGATGGTGTAATAATGATGAATTTTTCTCTAATGTCATCTGGAAAAAGATTATCTGGCATAATATTATTTTTTTCTGAGTAAAGTCACTTCTGCATTGAATCTCTTCTCCTTTCATTTGAAGCTGATCTGAACTGTTGGTGAGAGCCCAGATTGTTGGTATCAGTTGAAAATAACAACAGAATATTACAATTGCATCAGAGAGTTTTGCACTGCATACTGTTGGGTACATTGTAGTACACAATTGGAATCTTTGAGCATAACTCCTTCATTCCATGAGATCTACAACATTATGTCAAATAGAATTACATCATCAGATGCGGGTATCGTCAAGGAGTATGAATCTAATTTACAATCATATAAGATCTGCTTCGTTCCTGATTGCCCAAATACAACAGTAACGACACCGCAAAAAGTATTTCTAAGCTTACCGAAGAATGCGGCAAAGCATAAATTACGGCGAGAAGCCGTCGAGACCCCCGAAAAAAATGCCAAGAAGACAAAGCATTGCTGCGAAGATCATTTTGACGTGAGTAATTTGTACCCACGAGAGAAATTGGGACTCATAGAATTTGTAGTAAGAATCACATCCCTTGGATACCCTATGAACTAACTGCTTTCATGTTTCAGTTACAAAATGATTTGGAAAATTATTGGGCTTGGAGGCTTACGGGAGCGAAAAAGCGACTGAGTGACGGCGCTATACCGCGTCGCTCGCTCAATTTCGAGCAAATCCAGTCCGATGTCGATACGTCTCAAAACGAGGATGCTTTTCTTGAGTAAGTGTCTAGAAGCTTCCTCGGGGGGGGGGGGGGGCAACTAACCCCTATAAGTTTTCTACAACAATATAGCTTTCCTTGATGTCCATGAATAATCTGTTTGACCGGATTATTTTCATTCTTTCAGTGGAGTTTCTGTTCTCGCTTCGTCAGTGCTGGAAGATACAGTCGTTGATGACTCAACAAAAGTAAGAAACGAAGCTGCTTATCAACCACATATTAGTCGACTGAAGAAATCTACGAGTACGCCAATCTCATTTGAGCATAAGCACGTTCAGGCCAAACCGACCGTGTGCCAAAAGAAAACGCAAACTAGGTTTTCAGCTCCGCCGCATCCAAAAACAACCGTAGACCGAGGGACCCAGTATGAAATACAAGCGCCTGCTGTGAGAAATTTACAGAAAGTGACGAACGCTGTGAAAGATTTGAAAGTGTCTGACGAACTCAATGACACGGTCGAAAGCATTTCGAGTAATATCTTAGATTCCGAGACTTCATACGAACCTAGCAAGGAAACTACGTCATCTAGCAGTGCGATGAAAGAAGTGAAGTTGGAAATAATGAAAGAGAATATTTATGAAAACTATACAAAATTGCTAATACAGGAAAATCCATCCACTTTCATCGGAGTTGACAAAGAAGTCATGTACATCCTTGATATCCCTCACGAAATGTCTTCAATAAGTATGAGGGATATTTTCCTGGTACTCAAAAAAATTAAATTGAACCAATCGTTTTGCATTGTAGGTCATGAGTTCGGCATCAGTGGAAGCCAAGCCTCGAGGGTTTTCACAAACCATGTCGATACAATGGCCGAGTTCTTTAAACAACTAATTATATGGCCAAATAGGAAACAAATCAAGATGAATTTGCCTATTCCTTTCAGATATCGTTATTCAGATGTACAAAGCATTATAGATTGTTTTGAAATTGAGATAGAAAAACCCTCGGACGCCATGAATCAATCTATGACGTGGTCACAATACAAAGGATGCAACACTTATAAAGGTTTTCTTTCAGTCACTGGTGATGGTCTTATGAACTTTGTGTCAAAAGGTGCATGCGGAAGATGTAGTGATATTTCTATCGTAGAGAACTGTGGATACCTCGATAAGATTCCACCTGGCACCTCAGTTCTGGCCGATCGTGGTTTTAAAGGGCTTGATATCTTATTACAAAGGAAAAGTTGTACTCTGACCAGGCCTCCCAGCGTACAGAAAGATATAAAGTCTTCCAAAGAAGATGTAAAACTGACAAAACAAGTTGCAAGCATCAGAATACATGTCGAGAGAGCAATTAATCGTATTAGGAATTATTCTATTTTAGACATACATTCTAGAGTGGATAATAGTTTAATTAAACACATAGATTCACTGGTGTACATAGTTTGCGGACTAGTTAACTTACAGCGGCCAATAATCAAACAGACTGATGATTAGATAAGATATTGTACGGAAGAACTGTACAGAAGATAACATTGAGGTTACATTCATGAATTTTTCATTAAATGAGGAAATATACAATTTTTCCAAAAAGTCATTGCATCGTCTATTACTTTCATGGTGAATTCCTTATCGAATGGTTCCTGGGCGATGACGACTTTCCCGGTACGTTCAAATTCTGGATCAGCGATGCAAAAGTACCCTTTAGTCTTCCCGGCAAAAAACATCTGGACGTGTAATTGAGCCCTGTACTTGCTCTTTATTTTATTGCCATCGTAATAGTTTTTCTTTGTTTCTTCTTTTGATGGACATTTGATTTCGATAACTGCATTATGCGTAACTCCGTCAGGAGAAGCACCCAAAGCAGGATATTCTTTTTTTTAAGATAAGCCCACTTTTTTTCACGGGACTTTCATTGTATTTTTCTGTCAAATGGTTTCCCACCCGTAATAGAACCTGGTCCTCAAGTTCTCTACCACGTTGCATTGCAGGGCTATCATAATCCATCTTAGATAGAATCTTCTCGACCAAGCAACCATCAGGGGTCTTGCATCTTCCAGCATCCCATATGATAGAAGCAGTTATCCGACCGTATCGTAGTTGAAACCATGAAACACTGCTGCTCTGATTGATGGTCATCTTATTTGCATGAGCATAATTTTCCGGAGTCAACCATTGCTGACAGGCTTGCAAAAATTCATCTACACTATTTTTATTCCCAGTAAATACGATGGACTGATAATGTAATGTTAATTTTTGAGTCACAGTCAGACTGCAGAACCGCAACAAGTGGCTTCTGGTATCCTTCGCGCGAGCATCATGTACTATTCTGCGCAGAAAATCTTTGTTGTCAGACTCTCTACTGGTTCTGTCCGGCTCACTATTCTTCGTTCTTTTACCAGCAAGCATGTCACTTATGGTTAGATACTTGATAGTAGTGCCGACACTCGATAATGCTGGTTTTTTCCAATAGCATTGGACTGTTGTTGGAGCAGGCTCCTCTGATCTCCGGTGAAGCCAGGCCAATACCGCGACAGCGTGCTTGCACCCGCCCTTTGAGGCAGCACAATCTGCGCAGGTAGCTTCCAACACGTTTTCTTTCTCCTCATCAATCACCACGTGCACATTGTAGTTGGGAGATTCTACTTTATGTTCTGGACAAATTTGGGCGTGTAAAATGCACTTATTTTGCTGTCGTTTCAGTTTTACATAACCAACTGCAACATCTCCATAGTTAGGGCGCATTGACCTCAAAAAAATGGATGAGTTTGTGTGAAACTCAGACAAAAACCCGGAATTTCACTCATAAATATCCTAAATTCCATGAAATCATACTTCTCCGTCTTCACGTTTTGCATTTCGGGACCTTGGAAACAATCACTTGAATTTATAAACTCGACTAACATTAGCAGATCAACTTTTGGTAAGTTCTCCGATGAAGCTTGAACGAATCCCTCATCCAGGTTGGAAGGCTTTGCTTCGTTCAATAAGCAGGACCTCAAATCAGCTAAAGTCGTATAACGGTGCTCTGCAAAAATCGAGTTGAAAGTTAACTCTTTGAATGGTGATTAGAATTCAAATGACCATCCCGAACTTGAAACTAGAATTGTCTGAGTTAATTGTAGCTGAATTAATGGATTGCTTCCCATGACTCTACTGACGAATAATATTTTCGAAGATCCCAAGAATGCAGAATGCATCATTACTACTTCAAGCGGGGATATAGTTTGTTACTTCAGTTCAGTTAACTCAATATAAGAGATGGTAAATGTATCTTTTTAACTCACCAAACTATGTAGAGGAGCTTGAGGGCTTGGAGCAGAGGAATTAAAAAATCAAATAGCACCTGTACGAATAGTCTTGAAGTGCTTCGCAGGTTCAGTTAATAGCAAAACATAACAATCGCTGAGCCAATGTAATACTCCAATGTCCAAAGCAACACACAATGCAATAGTTATGATTGAATTCCCCACTGTACTTATTATTTAGGTAGCAATGTTTTTTTTGGCTGTCATCAACGGTTCAGATAACCTAAGAATGGAAAAAAAAGGAATCAACTGCAGAAGGTACAACAAAATGGAGAAATCTTGACCCAATCACAAGAAATCAGACCATGGATGACCTGCATGAATAAGTTATGACATACTTAGCAGGCTCAGTGATGCTTGATCAAATTATCAACTATACTCACCAAATCTTTGGAAGAGTCTGTTAGCTTGGCGCAGTCGAATTCAAATATCAATGTCAACCTTCACAAAGACACTTAAGGTGCTTCGCAGGCTTAGTCAATGGGTAAACATCACAATCGCTTGGTACAGATGCTCTCAGATTTCAACTTCACTGATGCTACTTCCTTGTCATTACTATATGGTGATATACCATCATGAGTCGAGCAGCTCTTTTAAAGGATAATAGACCTGCAACAGCCAAGGTGGGATAATTTTATTTGTGATGCAAGCCACTGCCTGAAGTGACATGCCAATCTGAGAAATTAATCCATTATAACTATAATGAGGCCAAAAATGAGGTGCCCCTCCTCTCTAAACATATTACATTGTGAGCAAAGTTCCATCAGAGACTCTTTGCTCTTTTACCTCCCCTGTCGTTACTTGAATGAGAATTGTGAGGTAGCTTGGCACTAGGTTCTGGAACCAAAATGCCGAGAGAGCTCCTTTTTTTGTCAGTCATAAGATTTCAATAATACAATAATTGGGGGTCATTTGGTGTCTTTCTTGTAGTTCTTACTGACTGTTAGAATCAACAAATGCAGCCTCAGCATAATATTCTAGTATTGGAAAGCTGGTAATGGTGAAAACTCATTTCTGATGGGAACGCTTGGGCCCAACTCATTAGTTTAATGAATGGAAAGCACGACAGACAGCAGACAACTACTCTACTGAATGATGCACTTAATACGGTACACTGGATTCTGTCCAATGCATACCAGAGAGACTTCTGGTAGTCATCGTCGAGCAACACCAAAATGTTCAGATAGAAAGATAACCATATGGAAATGCATTATTAAATGAGCAGATAATTCACCACAGTCGCATGAACTATGCCATCATTGCTTACTTGCATAGGCCAGATACAATTTTAAGTGATGATTTGACCATTCTCTAAATCAAACTTCTGATTCTGAAAGTCCACTAACCTGCATTCTTCTCCACTGTAGTATGCACAAGAAACGTGATGACTGCCAGTTCAACTGCTTTCCACAGGTAGAAAATAGCCAGGTTCAACTGCCCATAAGCTGAATCCACTCACAATTTGTTCAATAAACTGTTTTCAGCATAAAAAAAACCCGGGTCCGATTTGTTATTTTGGCTGCACACGTACACGCAACACAAACGCGCCCGAGTTTGCTTGTGTGTATCGGCGACTACCCCAATGACGTAGGAGTCACGTGACATCGATTTGAATCGGGGGTCTTTCGCGGGCTCATTTTTAATTAATTATTAAAAATCGTATATCACCCCTAACATTATTCTGATTTCACCATAAATCTTCTTTTGGTCAGCGCTATCGAACGCATATTTTGGATTACCGAACGCTCGACCATGCAAGTTCCCTATTGCATTGGCGACGCATCCTTGTAGTAGGTCAGGGACACACCAGAACTTCGATTCCACATGTGACCCGTTGAACTCGATGGTGTTGGTTTCAAAAAGCTAGGATCAGTAAAAAACGAGTGACGAGCTGATCTTACGAGGTGCTACCAGCAAAATCTGAGTAATGTAAAGAACTGTAAAGTAAATTTTGGAATGTCCTAGTAATCGACCAGAAACATATTTTTTGAGCTCACAAGAACGCATTGCCTTGTATTGATGTACTTATAATTAGGAGAAATTGTTTGCATTAGCCCAAAAAACAGCGTTAGACATACAGGTATGGTTACGAAAAGCGTGTTTCAGGCACTTTTTTCGGTGAGCCTATGCTCGGTAGTAATAATTTCCTATCATTTGCGCAGGAAGAATCAATAGTGTCCGAAAGTGTTACCCTCTTGTGGAAACATTTCTGACCATTGCGTAAAGTACCGGAGTCATTGCTTAATACACTATCTTGGAATGATACTCGCTTGTTTGACACTTCTATTTTTAGGCTACTGTAACTTATTTTACCTCAATACGTATATTTGAATAAAGAGAGTTTCCCCTTATGAGCTTAGAACAGATGTACCTCGTCGATCCTTGAAGGACTTTAATATTGATTGCAATATCAGGCAATTTCGCTGATAGCATCTCAAAAGATCAGCAAGCCACTCATTTTGGACTCATCCGAGCCATTTAAAATTACTGCGATTGTGTTGAGCAGTTGAAAATGCGTAGGTTCCCATAATTCTGATATACCCTCCGTCTTCTACAAGGATTTGAGGAATTAGCTAGAAACGCTAAAAGCAAGAAATTTTGCAAAGAAAATTCTGAGAGGTGCACGCAAAACCCGGATCGGATTCAGTTTCTACGTCGAAAAGTACACGTGAAAATCATATCATCTTAGGATGGACATTTTAGACCCAAAATTTTGTTGTCCAATAAGATTAACAATTAAAGATTTTCGTGATCCACCTGTAATGAGTTGAAAAATGATTGATACTTCGGAAATTTTTGCAACACCGCTTCTGAAAACAAATTTGGTATTCATTCCTACTAAATTACATCAAAATATATTTATTTACAAATAAGCAAAGATTACGAAATCGATCGGATGACAGTCTATTACTATCATACAGATGGGTGGAACTTGTTTAGTTTCCCGCCAGCAGTTACAAGATTTTGTCTGTTCTGTTGCGGCAAACTTTTGCGCTTCTCCCACCAGGATCAATGATCAAATTATGACATACAGGTCATAACCCTTGTGTTTACATAACCTTGTCGCAAATCCCGTACTAACATCTCGAGAAGAGCAGTCCAGTCGGAAATATAGTTGACTTGTGTAATGAGTTGAAGAAAGTAGAATACAAAAGGATTGAGGAGATCAGGAGAGAAAAAGTACGAGCACTTGCAAGAATTTGTATTGGACCCTGTGAAAAATTCTAAGGAATCTACAAACCGCTCACCAATCCCAAGAAATTGCCTGGGTCTGATCGACGATAACAACGAAAAAATCTCTTGAGAAGTGAGAAAAAACATGGGATTTCAATACATACTTTGGTTTGATCAAAAATTGATCTCCTATGCATGGTGGGAGGGCAAAGACATTATAACTAAATACCTTCAACAATCGTAGAGAAGATTTCCGATTCCATGAAAATGCGTAATTACTCCATGCACACGTGCCTGAAAATCTGATTGCTACATGTGAAGAGCTGTCACTGAATTATTCTGAAATTTTCTTGAAATTCATTTAATGGTTTCTCAGTGGAGAAGTATTGATCGTCGAGATTCTAATGTGGAAAAATTGTTACAGATTCGATCATTAATTGCGAATGAAGTACTGGATCCATTAGTTATGGAGGATTTTCCATCTAGTATCAAGAAAAGTTTTAAGAATGATAACGAGTTGGACGCTTTTATTGAAAGATACGGAAGAGAGCATAGGGCCCTTGCAAAATTTAACACGCAGTATGCTGATGATGGTGCTTTGAAATATCATTCGTTGACTTTAAGATGCGAATAGTTTGGTCCATACGTACCTCGAGGCAACACAGGTCGAAAATGCGGATCAAAGAAATGCGATTGTCGTTTCGAGATCAAAATTGTCACATCCGATGAAGGATACTACGTTTGGAAAGAGAAGAGCTCTGTTTTAGTTCATGGTGAGAAGTTGCGAAGTACAAGAACTGAGTTTGATGAAGGTATGGTAATATAACGACTGAAATTGTTATTGATTGACGAATCACGATTATTTTTTGGATCATTGTGAACGAAATTATGGTATTTGATGGAACTCTGACAATCAAAATTGTGAATTATTAGATATCATTTTCCACCTGAAAAGAATAACCCCCTCTCAATTTTCACGGCAATAGTTAATGTTTAAAGAGTTCCTCATGTTCATACTGTTGTTCAGTTCATAAAATACATCAAATGTACCAATCTGAGAACAAAGAGAGCATTTGACCAAGGAAGTCTGACCAAGACAAAAATCCTACATTATTATTATGGGTCTCTATCAAAAAATTTACTCCAATATTTCTGAGATTGGCAGTCCAATGATAATTTATTAATATAATTCTTAGTAGAAAATGACGGAACCGATGAATCTTCAACCTCTGATAACGACGCAGATCCTGACACAGCTAGTGAGATCTACTTTCCGAGTATTATTTTTATTGCGAATATATCTTAGTTTATCTACGTCATCCTTGATCGATAGGTTCAAGCAAGTCGTTCGTGTTTTCGTCCAATCCAGGAAAAAATCATGAAGACGACTCAATTTCATTTGCTGATACAAGTGAGAACTCAGGTAATCCTATAGAAAATCTTGCGTTCGCTTCACTTGGCAACGGAAAAGAGTTGCCTAAAAATTGCAAATGGCTATAATTGCACATTGGCGTTAACTCTTCATCGAATACGATCGTCAGATGAAGTAACGTGACACGAACTACAACATAAATAGCTTACTAACAATGTTTCCGCGACTCCCATTGCTAGGGAAGTGATTTAGATACCATATAGGATACCTTGGACAACAAGATTTCCTATCCGAACCCCCCGCAGCTACCGTACGATATTTTGCTCGTGTATTTTGCAGATCGAGAATCAAATCCGACCATGGTTTTGCGCCCTTACGTCAGAATTTTAGGTCTTCAGATCTTGGAGTTTATATAATGCACAAGAAGAAAAATGAGATTTTTGAGAAAATCAGTCTTTCACATAGCAGAAAAAAACCTTACGTGTTGGCGCGAAGCTGAGATGAGATGTGGTCTCTACGACCAAAAACGGTCGAAAAAATCACTGTCCAGTCAATAAGCTACATTTAAACCACAATTTGGTTCCTCAGTGTGTTCGATCGAATCATGATGGTTATTCTAATTATCCAATAATAACACTGGACAGTAGAATTTTGGGTATAAAATGGCCACTTTGACAAAACATGATTTCCGAATCCCATAATCAGGTTTGCCCCTACACGTTGGGTGTTTTGGAATCGCAAAAAAATGATATCCCGGGAAACGGGCTTACTTGCGTTTTCCCGCATTTTGGAAGTTAACGGTCATTTAGCGAGGGAGTTACCAATTGATCGAAACGAACATCAATATATGAGTCGTTTCGGAACATTTTGGCCAGGGCCGTCACCAGGGGGGTCTGAGAAAAATCCCAAAAAAATTTTATACATTAGTACTACGTTTAAATAGTGCAAAAAAATTTTTTTTGACACACTGTGCGAGAAAGTACCTTTTCCGCACTGATTTCCCACTTTCTCTCACAGTTTGTCAAGAAATAGTTTTCGATACACTGTGCGTAAAAGTGCAACTTGCGCACAGTTAGTCGATTTTTACTCACAGTTTATCAAAAAGTATAGTTGAATACACGGGCGTGAAACCTACTATTCGCATCCTCGTGATGATTCCGACCCTCGCCTGCGGCTCAGGCCGGAAACCCATCACTTAAACGCGAATAAAACGTTTTACACCTGTTACGTGGGAAGGAGGGGTAATTCGAATGAATCATGGCTGAGTGATGTGAATATATAGGTTTAATGGCAGCTGAAATATACTCGAGAGAGAGATATGATTCTGAAGGTTGATATGAGCGGTCTCTCGAGCATGCCGAGCATCGTCATCGACGATGCTCTGCATCTCCATGAAGTAGTGCCAAAGGGGAGAGTGCAAAGCCACGTCAAGGTGCTGACGATGCACCTGCAACGGCCGAAGAGCAGCGCCCAGGCGTTGCGCGGCTCGCGAAGTCGTCGCTGGTGAATCGTCAAGGGACGAGGAGAGGCGCGGGCAGGAGGCCTGAGACTCACCACGTCACAGGCGTGCCTGGCCGGAAACTCGCATCGTCCCCGATGCGGTGACCTATATTACAATATATCAGCAGTGGCCTCTTGAATGGCCTTCGAATCATATGGTTGCGATCATATGTTATATTATAGTGCTTGCGCGAGCGAGCACATGCTAGTATGAATATATGTGTGAAGTCATGTGAGCGAGAGTGTCAATGTCCGTGTGTGTCGCGATACAAGTTCTTATCGCGGACTCTCTCTTTCTCTCATTATAATCGTTTAGACTTAAATACTTCCATTCTCTTATTCCTAATCTGACAAAATACGAGTTGAGTGTTCACAAACGAGTTGAGGGTGAAAAACTTTCGCATCACCGAAAATTCCCCAATTCGTGCACGCGAAAGTTCATAACTCCGGGAGAGCGTTGAATTTTCGTATGCGATCGCTAGTTGCACGCGAAGATCCGAAACTCGGAGCAGGTCACTTCAGGCCGGAAATTTTTCCGCGTGCGCGGTAATCCAAAATTCGGCCCAAACAAATTCAGGTTGAGAAAATTTCGTGTGCGCAAAGATTTTCCACTTCAGCACGCTGAAGTTCGAAACTCGTGGCAAATTCGTGAGCTTGGATTGATATCTTTCGCGTACGCGAAAATTACTCACATAGCGCGGGCGAAATTCGAAATTACCCGGACAGACAAGTTAGAGAATGGAAACTCTCGCATGCGCGAAGAGGAAAGTCGCCCGCGCACACGGAAATTTCCCACCTCCTACAGATACTTCGTCAGCTTCTCAATTATACGATTACGAAAAAGAGGTCTCTTTCTTCCCATTTTAGCGTACGCGAATGAAGCTCCTCGCGGGCGATACAGTGGACGTCGTTACGCGTAGAGTAACAATCCTCGATATTTCACGGGGGAACGAATCTTGAAAGTTCCCAAAACGAGACTCTATGTTGGAGAAAGAGCCCCGAAGTTTATCAAGAGATAAAGTGAAAGAGTCATTTCAGGTTGTTTACATAGGTGAAATCATAGCGTGAACCATCATCCCCGTTCATGCGAATCACCCAAAAGATGATCTGGACTGCGCAAAAGGAAAACGAACACCCGATAAATTGTCGAAATTAGCATACGCGAGTATGAACTAAAATGTTATGGTTGACGCTGAGATTGCTGTCGTGCATGAGCGAGTTAGACCATATCGTGCGCGAGGCTCGTGTTGAAAAGGAAAGAAGAAAAAACGGGATCAGGACAATTTCTTGCAAACGCGATGATTCAGTAATTGAGCGCGCGCGAAAAATGATGTGCCGCATCGTACGATCTATGCCGTACGCGAAACCCAACTCGATTGACTCACCTCAACAGCACCAGTCTCTGGCACTTAAGTAGAGGATCACCGACGGAACTCCAAATCAGGTCGATTAAATCGGCTAATCCCCCAGCCTAAGTAAAGAAATGAGGCATGACCTTTTACGAGCAAAAAGGTCACTCGGAGAACTTAAAATAGCTCGATCCGCATTGAGTCCACTACCTTGTCTGCACTGAGCCTCAGCAGACGTCAGCTCAAGCCACGCATCACAGCAGGAAATGGACATTTCCGACGAGGCAATTTGACAGGAATGCTCCTCGCCCGACGAAATGGATTAAACACAACACAAACACGTGGCATCATCTCGCACAAACCGGTAGCGGGCCATGCAATTGGTGCACCAAATACATGGCCCGCAGCAGACACATCGCAGCATCTGTACTGCGTTATCTGCGACGAGACGTCTGCTACGATACGGCATGCCGACCTTCTGCTGCAGCGGCCAAGGCCAAGGCCACGGTTGTCTGTTTGTCGGCTCTCGCCACATATGCCACATAACATTATTCCACACACCTTATTATTTAACATCACTCTCCGCGACTCCCACAACACAAAAATTCAAACTCGAACGCGAAAAGCACTGCGTCGTTGCCTCTGCAGAAGCGCTCATGAAATTATGCAATGCCGCTGCCACCGCACCCGCCGAAGACACAGCTCTCACAAAAACGTGAATGCCCCAACACGCACAGCACACCGAATTAATTTTCAATTCCCCGACGCCAACAGTTCGCGCAAACAAATCACGGTTCACAAGCAACACAAGAGCAACCGACAAACACACCCCTCCGAGCCATAATTCGCATCTTTCAAGGCCATTGAAGGAAGCGCGGATTCACGGATTTGATACCTTGGTTACCATTTTCCGCGCCAGTCATATCTCAGCTGTAATTGCATCAAATCGACTTTTGCAAGGGGTCATTTTGAAGGAAATTACACAAACTATCGATTGAAGATACTTTCAGGAGCATAGAACAACGAGCATGCGCAGGAGAGGCTAGTTTATGGAAAAAAATTTGCTTTGGAACTGATTTGTGACATTTTTGACCACTTTCCACCACCAAAGATGATATATTTCAAAGTGGTTTCCGACGTAAAATGAGCCGACAAATACGATGAGATAGTTCACTAACGTCTTAATTACAGATAACAGGGTTAAAGATTGATTTTTATTCTTCAACAATTTTTTTCGGGCCTTGAATCAAAAGTTGTCGAAATGAAACCACTCTCCTTCGAATTGTTAACGTTACAAAAGTATGTCAAAAAAATTTCAGAACGATTAATTGAGATGCGTCAGAATGCGATTCAATACAAGGAACATGGATTTTTAGCGTTTTTTAGAGGGTTTCCAGGCTGCCCCAAAACATAGGGGCGACTTTGGGACCTAAAAACTATTACTTTTCCCATAGTTTGAGGTTAGAAACTGGAGGAAATTGCTTCCGGGGCCACACCTGACAAGGGCCGATTCACCATGCTTACCCGCCTAGTCCCTTTGCAGGTGACATGGAAAAATGAGGTGAAACGCGGGATTGCCGAGCTACATGGCATAGACTATTCAATCCCAGATAGCGCCAATATCTGAGAGAGTTAATGGCGCTACTTCGACTGCCACCAGAAGGAATCGAAAAAGACCTCGAGCTTATCTGAAGCGAGACTCTCAAGATAAACAACGATTATCAGGCTGTTGCCGAACATCTCGACGATCATTGGGTGAAACAGTGGATGAAGCGCGAGGATCCTGAGGAAATGACCGTGTACCAGGATGACGACGCAACGAACACTGGTCTCGAATCCTACCACGCTCAGGTACCCACATACGGGGGTGAGCACTCGGAGACCAGCCCGTTTTTTGGTGGGTACAGCACGTAAGGATCGTAATATTATTGTTGACCGGATATCTTTCATGCAATGGAAGTTACTGCAAGTTTTTGGCTCTTTACATCGAGAGGATATTGGTATTGTTCGTTTTTTACTTTGTTCTTCTCGCTTAGATCCCAGTTACGTCGGATATTTAGTGTAAGCCTGTTTGGGCAATAGTGGTGTTTTGTCATTCACTGGAAGAATAATTATTTGTAGAAGCAAATATCTTCGACATATCTGAAAATTCTACAATACGTCGATTTTTATCTGTTCTGTCATCAACATTTTCCCTCCAGGATGGCATCGTGTATCTCATGCCTGATGTGTTGCTGGACCCCAGATGTTGGTCATCAGCTCTAGCCACGTGAAAGCCCTGAACGAGAGGAATTGAATTGAAAGTTGACATTTTTGCTGGGTATCGCAAATATACCGTGCATTCGTTGTTCCGAACTTTTATCGCTTGTTGACGCTTGATAACCCAGTATTGGTTTCTGAGGTTAGCCAACGTGAGTACGTACCACCGTGTAGAGACTCAAAGTGAGCTTGTCTCAAAAGGAGATCCGTCAATGGACTCTGGCAAGGTAGAATCAGTGAGTATTTAGCAGAATAGTCCAACAAAGCATGACGGAGTCTGCCTCCCACTCTGAGTAGTCCTCGATCTAAAAATAGTCTCAGTTTCAATAGATTTGAGTCCTCGAGCTGCGTACAGCCTTCTACTATCGGTCTAAAAATGATTGTCTGTCTCCTCGAGAATTTTTGGAATATCGGCCCCAAAAAAAATTTATCATTTTTCTAACTTGGATAACATCAATGGACATCTAGTTGCGGCCATGTTGAGATTTGTCTGAGGTTGATTGGATGATAACTCCCCCCGTGGCCGTTATCAGAATGCAAGAAAACGCAGGTAAAATGCCTATTTCAGGAGTAGCTCGACTTTCGGATGCTGTAGCTTCGCGGAAAAAACTTTTATCGCACTGCAAAAAATTAAGGTGATAGATATTTTATTCATGAATAACCTTCAACGAAGATCGTCCGAAAAAATTTATAACTTTTGGAGATGATCGAATTTCTGTTATGTCGAGATCTACTGAAGTTAGAGACTTGATTCAAGAACAGAAAAATTGTCAAAGAATTCTGGATATCAAAAACGATAACGCGATATCAGATTTTGAAAAAACGAACGAAAGGCGAGGTCGCAAAGTTAAAAAAAATCAAAGTCTGGCCCCATTGTGCGGCCTTTATTGTTCTTTACAACCGGGGCCCTTCAAATCGTCGATGGGCGGGACTATCTGACCGCAGATCATAAAAGTCATAAAGTTTCGGTTTCAAAGTCAATTAGGGTACCATCAGTCTGCTGCAATGAGTAGTCCGAATTTTCGACAAATAAATAGAGCCTTGCGTTACTATACAAAATATCTTTGATTCATCGATAGAGCGTTATCAATGATGAGTCGAATAGATTATCAGGTAACATACAAATGTCCTCCTCATTTTCAGAGTTTCATGATCGATTTTCTTCAAGATTTTCTTTTATGTGACTTTCTTCAAGACGATCCTTCCAATGACTGAAAACGTAAGATCGATCCGTTGTCCTTATTAGTTTATGGTCCATTATTTGGCTATCATTCTGATTGATAAGATGAAAATCAATAGTTGTATGATTTATCTATCATCTTGTCCGACCGATTATTGATAATATCATAGACATGCATGTGTGTCTTGTTATCACGCAATTTGCACAATCAATCAAGATCAGTCAACAATCAAACAAGATAATGGATTAATCATACAACTATTGATTTTCATCTCATCAATTCATCTTATCCAATCAGAATACCCACCTGCGCCGTGCCCGAAAGTCGGTAGTCGGGGCGGAGGACTGAGCCATCACCGAGCCTGGCTCGGTGTTGGTCATCCTCCAACCCGACGCGCTGGCAGGGCGTATCCCTGCCCCGCGCCCATGGGGGCAACCGGGGTTGAGCCGAAAGGCAGGGACCCGGTGCACAAAAGCCAATATTCCTTCTCTCTCTCTCTCTCTCTCTCTCTGTATCTCTCTCTCTTCCTCGACTCGATCATCTTACATACCCAACACATGTGTAGTAGAGACGTTTCGATATTTCTCGAGTCGAAGCACGGGGCTGGTGAAATCGAACTGAGATGTAAAACGAAGGCATGAATTTTGCGGTGCTGAATGAAACGCGTCCAGTGCTCGGATTGAGAAAATGATGGTACAGAACTCTGAATCGCTTCAGAAAGGCTTTGCTAAAGCATTGCAGAGCTCTATGAGCAACGTTGAGAGGTTAATAATCCAAGTAGAAAAAAAAGTGAGGTTAAAAAACCCCAATTCAGAGTATAGATAAGCACAGCGCCTCGCTCGATTTTTCGTCTGCTCATACTCGCCAGCGAGGCGATTAATCATACAACTATTGATTTTAATCTCATCAATTCATCTCATCCAATCAGAATACCTACCTGCGTTTTCTTGCATTCTGATAATGGCTACGGGCGGAGTTATCATCCGATCGACCTCAGATAAATCTCAACATGGCCACAGAGTACGTCCACGTCAAATTCAAACGGTTTCTGCAGCTATTTTTTTGAAATTTCCATACCATTTTTTTTCGACGTGGGGTACCGAAATAAGATGTTTCCTATAGTTTGTAGGTCCAAAAAAACTTTTTGTCTCAGATAGGCCTACAAGAGTGATTTTACCGAAAAATCAAAAATTGAAACTATCCCACCATATTTTGCTCGTGAATTTTGATTTTTTTGACCAATTTGGATTTCCCAAAAAGCATTTGAAAGGTGACTTCGAAAGCTATCGATTAACCATTAGTAAAACCTCTCCCAAATGTTTTTTGAACATCCGAAAGCTGAAATACTCAAAAATCACTGTTTGGCTCATAACTTTTTTGACGTATATTTTGATTCTTTTGATTTCATTTTTTTCGATTTGTATAGTGATAAACTACCTGCAAAAAAATGTTCACCCATTATTTTTACTTTTGGGGCCTCCTAGAGCTGTTTAAGTGCGCAAAACCATCTTAAAAACTCGAAAAATGCGTTTTTACCTCGTTCAACTTCCTCGGGCGACCTCGCAACTAATTCCATTGTGTTTGCAAGACTGATTTACCTCAAAAATGACTGTTCTGAGTATTTTTTTAGTGTAACAGATGCTCAGATTCGTAGAAATTTATTGCAAAAGCAAATTTTTATTCAATAATTAGCATCTCCTGCGCATGCGTTGTTCTCTACGTCTCTGAAGATGTTTCCAATCGATAGCTGGTTCAATTTCCTTCGAAAAAACCTCTTGCTGAGGTCAATTTCATGCAGTAGAACCGGAGCTATAGCTGTCAAACTAAAAAGAAATGTCTCAGGTATCAAATCCGTGAGCCTTGAGAAAGATTGTCGGTCTCGTCTGCCGGTTGAAGCGTGTATTTCCGCCTCTACTCCATCAAATTAACTTCAACAAGGGGTCATTTTGGGAGAAATTGAGTCAGCTACCGATTCAAATTAGTTTTGAAGCTCTAAAGTCATTTGCATGCACGAGAAATTCGAATCTAACGAATCATTGCCAGCAATTTTTTTCCGACTCTGATCAGACGATTGTGAAGTTTCTGCGCAGGCAAATGATTTTGGTGCTTCAAAAACGATTCAGATCGGTAGCTGACTCAATTCCCTTCAAAATGACCCCTTGTTGAAGTTAATTTGATGGAGTAGAAGCGGAAAAACACGCTTCAACCGGCAGACGAGACCGACAATCTTTCTCCAGGCTCACGGATTTGATACCTGAGACATTCCTTTTCAGTTTGACAGCTGTAGCTCCGGTCGATCGATAGCTGCATGAAATTGACTTCAGCAAGAGGTTTTTTCGAAGGAAATTGAACCAGCTATCGATTGGAAACATCTTCAGAGACATAGAGAACAACGCATGCGCAGGAGATGCTAATTATTGAATAAAAATTTGCTTTTGCAATAAATTTCTACGAATCTGAGCATCTGTTACACTAAAAAAATACTCAGAACAGTCATTTTTGAGGTAAAACAGTCTTGCAAACACAGTGAAATAAGTTGCGAGGTCGCCCGAGAAAGTTGAACGAGGTAAAAACGCATTTTTCGAGTTTTTGAGATGGTTTTGCGCACTTGAACAGCTCTAGGAGGCCCCAAAAGTAAAAATAATGGCTGAAAATTTTTTGCAGGTAGTTTATTACTATACACATCGAAAAAGAATGAAATAAAAAGAATGAAAATATACCTCAAAAAAGTTATGAGCCAAACAGTGATTTTTGAGTATTTCAGCTTTCGGATGTTCAAAAAACCACTGGGAGAGGCTTTACTAGTGGTTAATCGATAGCTTTCGAAGTCACCTTTCAAATGCTTTTTGGAAAATCCAAATTGGTCGAAGCAATCAAAAGTTACGAGCAAAATACGGTAGGATAGTTTCAATTTTTGATTTTTCGGTAGAATCACTCTTGTAGGCCTATCTGAGACAAAAAATTTTTTTTGGACCTACAAACTATAGGAAACATCTTATTTTGGTACCCCACGTCGAAAAAAAAAATGGTATGGGAATCTTAAAAAAATAGCTGCAGAAACCGTTTGAATTTGACATGGACGTACTCTAATCCAAAATTATTTGCGTTGATCTGGCCCGAAATGCGGAGATCTTTGCAAAAGGATTGGAACCGATGACAAAATTGTTGCCGAAATTATGGAAAACCGACCGAGAGATGAAAAATATTCCAAACATATATCCAAGATTTCATGGGAGCGCTTATCCACAAAATTCTCCTAACCGAAAAATATTCACAAGTATGTACAAGTATCAACAGAATAACCTGAAATGTATTGGTAATCCCCATAGACATGGTAAGGTATAGACTGCGAGTCGCGGGTTATTGCCGTGGGGCTTCGTGCGAGTGAGACGGATGCGCAAGAGGCAATGCTTTCTGATGGAGCGACGTGACTCTAACGTCATGCTCTCTCACTCACACGCATGCAATCTCGACGTCCCACTCTCCCAATCTATGTCTTTGGCCCGCAGTCTATATCTTTCTATGTCTATGGTAATCCCCTGTGTTCAACATTTTGAGGTTAGAATGTCCCAAATGAATCTATGAATAACCTATGATCACCTCCGAATCCAAGTCGAAATTCAATAGGATAATCTCATATTCATAACCTGTAACTCACTCGTACGGATGTGTAGTCAGCTGGCGCACGACGAAAGACCCAGAGAACGTGCCAGAACGTTGCCGTGCACACAAGACGCTGAGCTGGCTACCAGACTGCTCGTCTGCACGATAATGTCACGACGAGAATCACGTCACTACGCCGAGTGCCGAAGAACAGCTGCACGCAGCCGATTAATTGCTGCAGTTGACCCTAGTATGCTGTGTTGCCAGATGTCAAACTCAGCTCCGAGCTGCACACCAACGTCCACTCACAAACACGTGACGCTCGTTCGATGATGTCACAAAAGCCGTTAATTTCAAAACAAATTATTATCTCCATATTAAGAATGCGCGCAAATAGAAAGTGCGTTATTGCTCATGAATCTTCCAACTGCTTGAGTAGATATGAAATACAAGATGAAATCAAAGTTGATTCCTCAAATAGAATACATTGAAAAAATTCAAGACCTCAGAAATATTTGGAAAAAACTAAGAAAAGGGATCAAAAAAGCTCATTCTTATAATCCCACAATGAACTCTCCCCCGGTGCCCAAAGATCCTCTAGAATCCCCAGATCGTCCTTGTCGTCTCCTTAGGGTACGTTGATGCAAGACCTCGTGGCAGATTTCGGGTTAGCCTGCACTCCGGACCGTGTCGCAGGATGCCCTCAGCCCACTCCCGTTGGATCAATGCTCAATGGACGAGCAATCGAGGTTGAATGAAACCCCATCCGCCGACAGGAAGAACAGCCAAATCCCCGCTGGTTGAAGCCCCGTGATCGTCGCTGGTCGCCCGAGGAAACTGCCACCTGCTCATAACCGCGATACGATCGCCGCCTCCGTGTGAAAATCCAATGCCATCCACATCACTATCACACACTAGACTCCGATCCAGTTATCGAAGGACCAGATACTGGATTGGGGAGCCGATGAATGGATAATTTCGACGACATGCTTTGTTTGAACTTCCAGAAAAATCATGAAGTTTATTCGTCTATAGCTTGACATGCCAAAGCGAGATGCAGTGGACGGCGGATGGACGAGGACTTGCGAGAGCCGCGGAGAGTGGCAAACGCGACGGCGCGGAGCTGAAGCGCGAACGCGAAATGGCGAAAGCGCGCCAGGATTCAAATTGAATACAATAGATTGGTATGAAACTGAACACAGGGTAAGAATATCTTATCCATGAAGGGCACAACTTTTCACATGAAAGAATGTACTTTTGAGTATACAAAAAGAATAGGTTCTTCCGGAAAAAAGAAGAATCTCACGGAACCATCAATATACACTACCGCTCATAAATTCGTGAACGGTGAACGCACGTTCAGCCTCAGTTTGAGAAGCGATATCTCAGACTCTAGGCATCGTAGGATGATTCTGAAGAGAGCATCTCAAAGAACAAGAAAAATGCTAACTTTTCAGTGGTTCTAATGATCTCTATCGTCCATCTCGAAGGTGCTCGATGCCGGTCAAAAGTTAGAAATTTACGGGAATTTTAACGTTTATTGATACACCTGCAGTTTTGCTGCAAATGAGGATGCGGCAATTCTGCAAACGGCATCTTGTAGAGCAGAAAAAATGCTACGTGTAATCATCTTCCGATTATTTTTCACGTTCCACGTGTGAGAACGTACGTGCTGTCAGAACACCCAAAACGATGGTTTTTGCCGTTTTACATGCCGACTCCGGTGAAAAAATATCATTTCGGGTGTTTTGACAGCTGGTACGTTCTCACGTGCGGAACGGAGAGAATCATCAAAAAAATGTATACACATAGCATTTTCCCTGCTCTACAAAATGCCGTTTGCAAAATTGCCGTATCTTCATTTGGGGCAAAACTGCAGGTGTATCAATGGAGATAAAAATTTTCGTAGATTTTTAACTTTTGACCAGCATCTAGTACCTTTGAGATGAACGGTAGAGATCATCAAAACCACTAAAAAGTTAGCATTTTCTCCGCTCTTCAAGATGCTTTCGTCAAAATTGTCCTACGATGCATACAGTCTGAGATATCGCTTCTTGAAAAGAGGCTGAACGTGCGTTCACCGTTCACAAATTTATGAGCGGTAGTGTATAATCAAGGTAATATGAGAACTACAATTTCGGAATGGTTTCTGATAGGTTTCGGAGCCGAAACGATTTGAGTGTGAGAAAATGACGAGAATCTTGCAAGAAAAGTGAGAACATAATTTTGATTTGTGTACTAGAGTCCAGAAGGAAATTTCCAATATTTCCCATTGTGACAAATGGTCCCATTCTCACCCAGAGAATCGAAAACATTCAACCAAAAAGAAATCTGAGACGCTACCTTTGGCCATATATCGTTTTCTCGTGGAAGTACTTCATAGTTCTACGGATTCCTGGACGCAATAGAATTATGTATATCGTAAGACGTTGGATACTATTCATAGCTCACTCCTCTCCATCCGAGATTCCCCTGGTCTAGCTCTGACGCATCTTTCGACCCGAATATCGAATCCATTTGGGTGTCACGGTTAGCTCAACTACACTGAGAACAAAACACAGTACGCAGAGCTAGGAAGTCTTGTAGAAACTAGTTTGCTCAGCAGAGGAAGTAAAACAGCGTCTCCAGCTCGGCACATTCTCGCTTAATTACAACGATGATATGCACCAAATATGTCCACAAATGTCACGAAGGAATACTCAATGTTCTCACGATGCTTTGAGTGTGACATGAGTACAGGTGGGATAATTGTCATCAAATCAACTTGTTCACTGCGGTGAAAGACGGCATTCTGCTCCAGAGTGCGAGGAAGTACGAACGTCTAATCTTTTACCTGAATAAGTCAAACTCCTTAGAATGTGGACAATTTGACATCTATTCACAAGATCCTCACGAATTCACGCGGGTCCCACCAGCGGGACCCATTAGGGGCACACAACTAGGTCCGACTCCTTTCAGAATAATTTCTATTTGTGTCACACTCAATGCATCTTGAGAACATCTAGTATTTCCCTGTAAAATTTGTGAACAAATTTGGTGCATAAAATCGCTGTAATCACGAGAGAATGTGCCAAGCAGAAGACTCCGCTCTACTTACCCGGCTGAGCGAACTAGTTCTCACCAGGCTCTCTCGCTTCACGTACTGTATTTTTTTCGGTCTACACCTTCCGATGGTGAGCAAAATTAGTACAATGCTGTTCACTCCTCGGATTCGTGGAAGCTCCACTGATCCGTGGTGTTTGCTTGCATGAACTTGAGCAGACAAAAACTGTCGTACTTTGGCTGTATCATATCCCACGAAAACTCCAAGAATATATTCGAGTCATTCTTTTTTATATCACCACCTTTTGTGTCGCGGGTCGTGAAGTTCTCTCTAACTTTGAATACGTGTCATATATGATGGGAGAAGATGGAATTCACTGTTATGAGGCCCCGAAAGTCATCCTCGCGAGTTCGGCGCCCTATTTTCCTTCCGAAAATTCGATTTGTCACGGGTTTGATTGATATGCCACCAGTATAGAAACCGGTAAAAAGATTATTCAACACACATACTTCGACGTGAAGAAAGCTGAATTTCACGTGAAAAATACTTCGAGATCCGTATACGGTGAACATAACCGCAACTAAGTGATTACCCCCAGAAAAACTCGGTTTGATAGATCCTATTTCATCTCAAATTCGAAATCCTCATCGGATCTCTCACCAAATTTCACGTCGAGAACAACTTAGGAAATTGAGCTGAAGATGGGCTTGGCCGACATAATAATAACTTGAGTAGCAGGATCGTAATGAGTAAGAGTTGAAGAATTTTTTGAATACGCTTTCATGAACTGCGCGAGAACCGTTGTATAATTTGGGATAGTGTGAAGTACACAGATTTCGAAACTGCAGGAAATTTGTGGGGAGAAAATGCTCGATGTGCAAGAAACAATAGCAAAAACGCGAGTGCTCTGGGAGATGTATATGTATAGCTATGGGTACCTCGTAAGGCGCCACTATGTCGCGCGGTCAAATATGAACGACAGACATCATAGTAGATAAGTGAACAGATTAGCGCTGCACTGATCAAATGTTCGTCATCCTCTATACAATGCCTCATCAACTAGTTCACGCATGCACGTGCGTAAGTGAATCAGGCCTGATATGGATATGCACAGGGAGTCAGGAAGCAGATGCCACAAAGATGGCCCCGGAACTAAATCGAGGGAAAAAAACCAGGGCTCAGTGAAGTGCAATAAAATTTTATAAGAATGGCCCTGCATGATAATCAGGTCACCCTTTTTGCCGATTCACGAATATTACATCAACTGAATGGTGAGTTTCGGGAGGGACACTATGATATTGGACATTAGAATATCGGGTCACATGAGCGCATAGACCAAACGATGACTGTTTTGGGTATTTTTCGACGGAGAAACTGAATACGAGCTCAGATTTGGACCAAGACATCGGGAATTTATTTCAATCGCGGAATACTGAAATTCTCAAGAACTGCGTATCCAGCGTTTTTTGCTATTCTGTAATTGGATGATTCTGATGACGCAACCTTGTAGCGCACTCAAAGCGTACCCGAAAAATGATTTCTTATATATCCTGACCTGCTGAACACGATGGTAAAGGTTTCAGAGGGCTAACATGCGTCTGAAACGTAAGACAAGCGAATCATTTGAGTCGTTATCAGGAAAATTTGGGGAATTTCGCTATAAATCTCAGAAAACTCACGAAATTGACAAAAAACACTCTTCTCAGACTCACGAGAACGCATTCTCTTTGTATTGATACTTCCAGTGAGGGCAAAATATTCGCAATCGCCTGAGAGTAGAGTAGTCGAATATACATGTATCATTCTGAAGAAAAATTTTTGATCTATCCCTGGGTTGCTGAGCCTGATAGTTCACTTGGAGGTGAATCAAAACTCAAACATTCGTACCTAGGAGCCACTTGGACCACTGGAATGGTTCCATTTTGTTGCTATGACGCGATATCAGAAGTCTCGGAGACCTACACTTTGTGCAAGCCACTAAACCTACTTCGACCCACCATGAAGATATAATCAAGCAAGTTTACATCGCTCCTCACCCTCAGCTCACGCGGGCACTGCAATGGTTCCATATCCCGAAGGCAATTCAATGAGAACATCCAGCATTCCATGTACCATCTCGGGCTACTTGCAAAAGGCTATCTTCATGGATTGAGAAGCAACTTAGACTAATGGAAAAATGCGAATCCGACTCAGTACGCGGGGAGGCTTGAGCTCACCTCAGTAATGGACCAAAAGTCTTTTTCGCATTAGTACATGTATATACGACTCATCTCATTTGAGGCGATTGCGAAGTATTTTCCCTTAATGTATGTATCAATAGGAAGAGAATGCGCACTTGTGGGTCTGGGGAGAGTGTTTTTGGTCAATTTCGTGGGTATTTTGGAATTTTTTGCGATATTGTGCAAACTCTCCTGATAGCAGCTCCAAAAATCAGCTTGTCGTTCGTTCCGAACGCTCGCAAGTCCTGTAAAACCACTGCCATCGTATTCAGCGGGTGATACGTAACGGATCGTACCTCGGGTACGCTCTAAGCGCGTTACAAGATTGCACCATCAAAATGATGTATTTTCGAAATCAGCAGAAAACGCTGAATACGCCGTTTCTAAGGGGCTCAGTATTCCCTGATTTAAAGGATGTCTGATGTCTAGGTACAAAACTGAGCCTGGATTCTACGTCGAAAGATGCACAAAAAAGTCATCGTCCGGTGGATGCACTATCTCTGATCCAATATTTGATGTCCAGTGTCATAAATGTCCCTTTCGAAACGAACAATTCAACGCTATTTCTATGATCTTGCTACTAAAGTTATTACTATGATGGCCAAGCCCGTTCTCATCTGAATGCTTCCACAACAATTTCGATGTGGAATTTTACGAGGAATCCGATAAAAATGTCGAATTTGGGATAAAAGAGACCCTTACGCCCGAAAACCGGGTTTTTCTGAAAGTAACCACTTTCTCGAGGTTACTCCATGTTCACCTTTTACGAATCTGAAAGCATCTGTTCCAGAGAATTTAGCTTTTCTCACGTCGAAATATATGTGTTGGATAATTTCTCTATCGGGTCATATTGGCGAGAAATTGATGAGAAAGTTAAAAATAATCGAATTTCTCACAAATTTTCAAAATAGTAATAGGGCGCCAAACTTGCAAGGATGGCTCTTGGAGCCTAATCACCGTGCTCCCCATCTCTTTCCATCATGTGAAACGTGTACCCAAAGTTACTGAAAATTCCGTGCTCCGCGACCCAAAAGCTAGCGATATTGGAAAGAATGACTCATTCTCATGTGATGAAGGAGTCGTAATGAATGGGTCATTGCACCTTTTCAGACGAATCATTCAAATGCTTGTGTTCGCTAGCGTAAGCTCTCGCTAGCCATAACTCGTATCTCGGGCACATATCTGGTGATGAACCCTTCTCCTTTGTGATGGATGAGTAATTAAGAAGTGATAGAAAGTGGAATTGGTTCGGAACCAATCGATGAGAATAATGTTTGCTAGCTGCAGGTACCTGCATGTATTACAATTATAGTGTAAGTCATGAATGAGTTTCAGCTGAAAATCTTGGAAGTTTCTATTGATCTAGACTCACCTTGAGAACTGGCCTCTGATCAGCATAAAGCAGTATCTTTCCATCGTGGGAAACAATCAGAGACTCCGCAACATCTAGGGCAATCGCTCTTTTTGCTCTCTCTAAAGTTGAATATCTACAAAACATTCCGGTCAGGACAGTAATCAAGTTCGATTTCCGGAACCTAATAAACTTGGCATCAATCGATTTCAAGTCTGATATAGGGACCTTCAACAGCTGATTCTCCTCAATGCATTCGATTTCATCATCCATTGTCACATTGTACGATGACAGGCTCTCAAGGATCGGAAGGACCGAGCTCTGAGCAGCCCACTGCATTGAGGGCAGGGTGTTGCTCAATCTTCCTAGAATCTGGTAGGCATGAAAAACAAATGGATCATAATTCAGCATATCATCATACCCGAGCGAGAGATGAAATGACAGGTCTCCTCCCTTTCCTCCCTCCGAATAGACTCGCATGGATTTTTTGCTGGAGTAATCGGCAGGAAGCAAGTATATATTTCTCTGGGGTGGCTCAAATCGACGAACGTGTGAGACGGGTTTTCTAGTGAACAATGAAGTCATGCCCAATATAACAGATTTAGACTTTGTCAACAAAGGGATATCGTGGGTTAAACTCAAAGGTCGCCTCTCATCTTATGTAATTCTCAATATCCACAGTCCCACAAACAACAAAGAGAATACGATCAAAGACGAACTCGACGAGTCCGTATCAACGCAATTGAATTCATTCAGAGACTATGACACGAAAATCGTTGCAAAAGTGGGGAGAGAGGAGGAACACGGGGGCGTCACCGGGTCGAGGAGCCTTCACAAGAGAGGCAATGATAACGGGTTAAGAACCATCAATCTCGCGGCCGGAAGAGATATGATCATCAAAAGCACGGTCTTCCCCCGGAAGAACATCCACAAAATAACCTGGTCATCCCCTGATGGATCCACACACAATCAAATCGATCACATACTCATTGACAGGAGAAGGCAATCATCCCTGGAAAATGTCAAATCTCTCACGGGCGCGGATTGCGACTCAGATCACTATCTTACGGTCGGCTACATTCACGACAGGATCAGGAGCAACGCTCGAGCTCACGCGAACCAAAACCCCATATTTAATTTAGAAGGCCTGAAATCTCGCGATAATATTCGAAAATATCAGGGCACACTCTCACATTTAATTCACGAGCGAGAAATGACAAGCAGAATCCCTTCTCCTCGATCACAGGGAAACGAAATCGAAAACCAATGGGAGATCGTGAAAACATCAATCTCGGGAGCTGCAAAATCAGGTATCGGTGTATCAGAAAGAAACAAAAGCAAATCATGGATCGATGAATCGTGCAAAAAACTGTGGGATAGACGAAGCGCCGCCAAACTAGATTACCTCAACAGGCAAACAAACAATGCGCGAACAATCTATAGGGAAATGAGGGAAGACGTGAAGAAACTAGTCAGAGAAAAGAAAAGAGAACACAAAAGTAAGAAAATCGCGAATGTCCAACACTCCTTTGAAATGAACAACACCCGGAGAGCATACAAGAACTGAACGAAATACGAAATCCAAAATCGAGTAGCGTGAACATGATAAGAGACAAGAACGGTAACCCTGTCAGGAGCAGTGAAGCTATACTGAAGAGATGGAGTGAATATTCCCATGACCTCCTCAATGTTACTTCATCCAACTCGGGAATACCAGCCGGAATCTACACGGTAGAACAAGACTTTCCATGCCCATCATTTTCTGAAGTATCCAAAGCCATTCTCAAACTAAAGAACAATACAGCCCCAGGAGCAGATGGCCTACCTCCAGAGCTCTTCAAGCATAAGGGAATTGATTTAACGAAAATGATTCACGAACTCATTACACTCATTCGAACGCAAGAAAAAATGCCAAATGATTGGAACAACTCCACCATCATTCCGATCTCCAAAAAGGCGACGAAACAGCATGCAACAATCATAGAGGCCTATCACTTCCAGCCGTGTGCTACAAAATCCTATCTAACATTATCATCGACAAACTAACGCAATTCACAAAGGAAATAATTGGTGAATACCAGTGTGGATTCCGGCCAAACCGATCAACAACAGACCAAATATTCACACTCCGTCAAATCGGCGAAAAGAAATGGGAATGGGGAGAACCGGTACATCACCTATTCGTCGACTTCAAAAAGGTGTACGACTCGATTATAAGCTCCAAAAGCTCATAGTCTTGTGTCTATTAGGGATACCAGATAAGTTAGTGAGGATAATCGCGATGACATTAGATCGCACCACGGGACAAGTAAGAATTGGCGGGCAACTATCGAATACCTTCAGAATACTTAGTGGGCTCAAACAGGGTGATGCAATATCCCCACCACTCTTCAATTTTGTACTAAAATACGTAGTGAGACGTTTTGCCCGCAGCAACCATGGACTTCGAATCCAACCCAATGGAATCATCAAGTTGCTAGGTTACGGGGACGACTTAGATCTGGTGGGCGACACTGAAGAGGACGTGATGAAAAGAAGAACGCAGAAACTCTCATTGAAAGCGCGGCGGAGGTGGGACTCGAAGTGAACGAAGCGGGAACCCAGCACATGGAAGTAGATAGGATAAAACTGACCAAGACACAGAACCCCTTCGCGTAGCAAATCTCTCTTTGGAATCAGTATCAAACTTCAAATACCTTGGATCCACAATCACTCACGACAACAACATACGAACCGAACTCAGCATTCGAATAAGCGCAGGCCTCAAATGCTTCAGGTCACTACAAAAATTACTCAGAGACAAGGAGCTCTTACGCGACACCAAACTTAGAATATACAAAACCATGATACAACCGGTCGTTCTCTATGGATGCGCAACCTGGTCCATGACTATACGAGACGAAGCAAAATTCAGAACATTTGAGAATAAAGTCCTCAGGACTATTTTTGGTAGGAAAATGGACCAAAAATCGGGAAACTGGAGGCCCAGGTACAATCAGGAATTGAGGGAACTCTATCGCGACCCTGACATTGTCATGGTGACAAAAAAGAGTCAAGTACAATGGGCGGGACACGTCGCGAGAATGGGGGAGGAAAGAACAGTTCGCAAAATCCTAGACTATACACTAGGGTGTCCCTTATTTCCCAAGTTCCTCCGATCACCCATGCCACCTTCCACAACCTAATCATTTGATGAGATATTGCGAGAAAAAAATTTTCAGGGACCTACGTGAAGTTTGAGTGCTGTCCCACCTAGAGCGTTTCTTATTTGAAATGTAACCTTCTGAATAAAAATTTGAGTCAATGATTCGCATTTACCGCGCATGAATTCCTTTCTACGTCCTCAATAGTGGTTTCAATCGATAGCGGGTGCAATTTCCTTCAAAATGACTACCTGAAACATTCGATTTGATACATTAGAACCGGAGATAGCCCACTCATTCGCATATCATCCACCTGAAGAACATAAAAGTGACTGAAAACGACCGTTTTTTGTTTTTTTCGGTTTTTTGAGCCTAGTAAAAAATCCTGACGATTAGAAGTAAAACTGAGCACGAATTCTGTTTCTACGTTGAAAAATACATCAAAAACACATGTTCACATCTTTAAAATAAACCAACTCAAAATTCGCATTTTTTGGATTCTTCAAGAAAAACCCTCTTTCACGGATTTGGTACCTTGAATTTTCGAAGTTCCAAAAACAGCTATAACTCTAGTTCTTTTCCATCAAATTGACTTCAGCAAGTGGTCATTTTAAAGGGAATCGTACTGGCTATCGATTGAAAAAGTTACCAAGGATGAAGAAGCACGTCCATGCCCAAGAAATGCTGAATACTGAATCAGAATTTGTTTTGAGGCCTCAATTCAGACGAAAACGCTTCAGGTGGGACAGCACTTAAACATCACCTAGGTCCACGAAAATTTTTTCATCGCAATATCTCAACAAATGATTAGGTTGTGGTGGGTGGCATGGAGGATCGGAGAAACTTGGGAAATAAGGGACACCCTACTATACACCAATAACACGAAGAAAGCGAGGGAAACTAAGAGTTAGATGGGAGGATAATATCCATTATAACATAAAAGAAACAGAAAGAGACCCCACGATGTGGAAAGAAAAAGCTCAGGACCGGGCTATCTGGCGTAACTGTTGTGATGCAGTCAGGGATCTCGAACTCCTACCCCCCCCCCCCCCCCAACCCCACCACCGCCCGGACTTAGTTATAAGCATACGTGTGGTGAGCGAATCTCATAGGAACTGATGTTCCAATGGGCACAAACAACACCTAGAAACGGCCCGCCACGCTGTCCACAAACCTAACCACGGACTTTCCCCACAGATCAAGCTCCTGAACTGAGAGAAACCGTCGGTATGGATCTGTAGATTGTAGATAGAGAGGCGGATTACCGCGGCAATGGACCTCAATGGACCTGAGAGACCCCCGGAGTTCTCCCGAGAAACCCGGCGGGTCTGGAAACGTCACACACACACACACACACACACACACACACACACACACACACACACACACATCCACACATATATATATATATATATATATATATATATATATATGAGGCATATAGCCGTGCCATGAGCCGAACAAAGTCATGGTCATTCGCGGAGAGCAATTGCAGTGTACGTGAATACGTAATCTCTACAATTTTCTGGTCACTAATTCCGAATTCGTTGTCGGCTTGCAACGATCTCATCATTTCTCTGAATTATTCAAGGTGCGAATGGAGCAAAAAGTGGGGCGGTCGATGAAAATTTGTATCCATGAGTGATTCGGGTCACTGAATACGGATACGATGACGATATTCTAGCCACTATCACATAAGCCTGAGTTATGGGACGGAAATTCAATTTAATCCCGAAGCTCCAATTCAGCTTCTTCGGAGAGGTATGATCGTATTGGTGTAGAAGATTCCGCTTGGGGAGTCTCCTAATTCTTTACTCTCGATCCCCTAGTTCCAGCCCTGCCCCAATTTGGTCTATTCCATCGAATTCGCTGAGATGTATCAAATGGTACTCTTATACAGCTCACTTGGATTGTCCAACGCTCTCTATGAACTATTCTAGGCTGCACTCCGTGGATGTCCGCAAGTATGTGTGTCTGTAGGATGTCTTTTCATAGTCTCGCAATCTCTCGTAAATCAACCGACCATTCTCTATGTTATCTTTGAGGGGTTCCTGTTAAATTGATCAAAGAGGGCCCATCCCACTGTCAGCTCCATACTCTCAATATCTTCTCTTCCACTTCACGTTGACTACGCGAAATTTGTCATCGTCCCCAAGCCATATTCATCCAAAAAGTCTAGCAAGTATTATTGAACGCATAGAAATCCTCAAGTTGTTTCCAAATGTTTCGTCATCATTCCAAAGAGACCAGTTGATACAGGCGTTCCATCAAGGTTTCCCTTCTCCTTTGCCCGGAGAGAGTATTGTACCAGTGTGGAGATTGTTGCTTGAAATTCCCTCGAATCTCTCATTGTTGATCCGTTTTTCCAACTCCTATCCGAATGGAACTCCATTCATCGCATCCTGCATTGACGCTTCCGTCGACTCCGTTCAAATTTTGAGGCATGATCTCATCATCCATTCGAATGTCCACATCCGTAATTTCCTGATTGCGTGATATGAATTCCATGGCATGATGCTATTTTCTTGATGAAATAAGTTAGGTTAAGAGTCAAGATGACAGGATGACTGAATACATTCGCGGTTCTATGTATTAAAATGGTTGACAAGAGACGAGCGATCATTCACCAAAAATCTTTTTGCAGAGAACTTTGCAGAATTCTCTTCCCACCCTTGTTCTATATCATCCGAAATTTCGTAAGCGTTTCGGCGGATTTCTTTGGAAATTTGAGGCTCCGTCAAACCTTTTCAGGTGGCGGGTACAGTTTTCTTGGGCGTTATCCACCGATTCGCTCTGACCCTAAAACTTCACCCGCAAGGGGGTTGAGATACCTTGCTGTGTCAGCCCTGGTGTCCGACGAACTCGCGGCCCCAGTCAACGCCTACTGGAGCATAGAGACCGCACATATCTATCCAGTGGCCGCAGCAATCATAATGCCCAGGACTGAATGAGTCCAGAGACTCTTACTGGGATTGTCTCGATTCCTGAGCTCTAAAATTTTCTCAATTCACATCCTAGTTTCGACGTCTTCTCCCCCTGCAGACTTCGAAAACATCTATACTCATTCCTATGGGTTCCTCCAAAGGACTCTTCCCATCCAAATAGCGATGATGTGGCTTAGTTTCGATCTGTTCAAAATTTGATAATCCATTCCAATTGCGGAACTGCATATTTATGATCGAACAATATTTCCGAATCGAATTCTTCCAACATGCCTAGTGCTCTAGATCAGCCGGATAAAACTACCTGTACTCCAAATGTTCCTGTATCATTCGAAAGAGATCGGTTGATTCGAAGTTCCTATTGAGCTAACAACATTTTCTGTCACTCGATGCATGGTGACTTTTTCTCGTGACCTCAAAAATTCAAAGACCTATTGACCATATACAAGATTAGTATTTTGGTGGGTCAATAGTTCATCCGTCAGATTACCAGGTCGGCGGATTAGTGGGCCATGTGGCGGATCAATAGAACTGATCTATCGTATGAACCACCCATCTGCTGACCTGACATCCGTCATCCCAACTTCCAATTCACTCATACCGCAAGGGGGACACCATGTCCTGGGGTGTGACGACCCTTCGGCCCCAGTTACTGGGACACCGTACCCGGGCTTAGGACCGAAGCCGGTAGGGAGAAGACTGGCTCCGAGACTGGTGCTCGGCGCTTTGACTTCTCCCGGAAACTGCAAGGGAGGTTGGGGCATGGCGCTTCATCCCTGGGGTGTGACGACCCTCCGGACCCAGTTACCGCCCGCCGGAGCGAGGAGACCGCACATCTCCATCCGGCACCACGGGAGTGGGTGAGTCTAGGGACTCAAATTGGGATCGCCCTCGGGCGATAACAATGCGAGCTCGTAAGACTCATCCATCATCCCGAGGGATTCTTTGGGCTCTCAGGAAGCCTAAAAGAGTCCCAAAAACCCCCACCGACGGGTGGGCATCGGCCTTGTGCTGGGGGCCGTGCCCGAAAGTCGGTAGTCGGGGCGGAGGACTGAGCCATCACCGAGCCTGGCTCGGTGTTGGTCATCCTCCAACCCGACGCGCTGGCAGGGCGTATCCCTGCCCCGCGCCCAGGGGGGCAACCGGGGTTGAGCCGAAAGGCAGGAACCCGGTATACAAAAGCCAATATTCCTTCCAATTCACTCACCCAATCCACTGAATGTCAATAGACCACGTGGCTGGTCAGGAGGTCGAAAGGTCAGTGAATCATATCTCGGGTCCGTGGGTCGGTAGGTCATCAGTGAAGTCATCAGATGGGAGCCTGATACAGCAGTTTATTGATGGAAAACACTCAAGAACAAAATTTTCAAGATGAACATCTTTCTTCTTCCTGAATTCTTCTCTGCGCATCCGTGGAAACACGAGGGAGAAGAGAAAGTATACCCGATTTCTGGTATTTGACTTATACGGACGTGAAAAGTTTTCTCTGAAATTTTTTCCAAACTCCCAGGTTTTGAAGACTGTGTATGGTGCTGAAGTAAGTGACGCGTCAAAAAGAGCTCACAACTCCCGATAAAGTATCATTGCAAGGAATATGTGCAGATTTTGTACTCGCCTCATGTCTAAGTTCAATACAATGCCTCCTCCATGGGGCATGGGCTCGTAAGGGTTCCTTTCAAGAACTGCCACTTCATCCATCCTCCACGGCAAGCATAGAAGGATCGGAATATTATAATCGAGTACAATCGACAGTGATAGATATTGAAAGGGTCAATCAAAAAATGATCGGAATAATCTTCGAACAATCAAGTGCTTGTATTTTCACTGCGTGCGATACATCGTGTAAGATCAACGATAAAGGTGGGACGTGGCCTCTCTCGAAATTATCATTCTCAAAAAGTGACCTCCTTCCATGGATGTTGAGTAGTCCTGGCTATCCTCGATTACTTTGAATTATCTTGATTTTCAGAATCGGTTTTCCAGACCGTTTTTGAGAGAAACCTTTCCGAGCCCAACCCTCATGGGGGAGGCATTATATTGAACTTAGATATGAGATGAGTACAGAATCTGCACATATTTCTTGCAGTTATACTCCTGTGGAACTTGGAAACTCTTTTTGACGCGTTACACACTTTAGCAAGGTACAAAATCTGCAAAACCTGGGAGTCTGAGAAAAATTTCAGAAAAAAGTTTTCCACGTCCGTCTAAGTCAAATACCAGAAATCGGGTATATTTTCTCTTGTTTCTCATGTTTTAATGAATTCTCAGAAGAAAATCCAGAAGAAAAGAAGATGTGCATTTTGAGATTTTGTTTTTGACTGTTTTCCATTAAGGCGAGGGGATAGGGCTACGCCATATTGGATTTTCTAGGGATAATCACCCGTAATCCGTTCGGAGAACAACTCAAATTTGAATAAACCGAATCACCTGAAATTCGACATGGGCGTGTGAAATGCCTGTCTGAAGAGCGCATCGTGGCCAAAAGTCATATTCTATGCTCGGAAAGTATTTGTCCGATTTGTGATCTCGATGTCGTCTGCTACAATGAGGGCACCCTGCCCCGAAATTGTTTGTATGCGACGCGATCACACAATTTATCGCGGATTTCGCGACGATGCGCTCTTCTTTCGGATCTGAAGATTATGATGAATGCATCTTTGGACGCAATTCCTTGTGAAACTTGGGATAGATCCCGAACGGCTGGGAATCCAACAGTACCCGGGTGGATCGCAATGAGTTTTATGAGTGGCTAGCCTGCTTCGCAAGAGTCAGCCTAAACTGAGCTGAATGGTACTAGTCCGTGGTCCAGCTATCTGAATGCTTGTCGATCGGGGTACCTCGGGGAGATGATTGATAAAGGTAAGGTTGGACTAGTGAAACTCAAATCCGCTTGGGTTGCCACCCTCAACCGGGGCATTATCGAGATAATTAGCCCCAAAATCGACAATTTTCCGATGCAACTTGTCAGAAAGATACCTCAGGGTCTCGACGGATTCTGAAAGAGTAAAATATGTAGAATTGATAAAAAATTGGGTTGCCAGGCCTACCCGGAAAGTTTTGTAGGTTGCCAGGGGAAAAAGTTGCGAATCGGGCTCGGCCGCAGCGCCGAGCCGGACCCGGCAGCTCATTGAATACGCTACTCTCGCCCATAACTCGACAACTACGCACTCGATTGGAATTTTGTTGAGGAACGTTTTTCTTAACTTTATTGATTTCTACAAGTTGAGAGACTTTTCTCATCTTTAAACTTGATTGATTCGACGTCATGAGGGTTTGAAAATCGAAACATCGCATTACGCTCTACTAGTTTAACCTGCTTGATTATTCGCTATGGTCACGAATGTGCTATATGAAAAAAAGTAGACTGCAGCGCCGCCAATAGCAGAAAATAACCTCAAACTGTAATGGGCTTAGCGAGTTGCGCGGCCGCGGCCGGGGTATAGCGGGGAGTCCGAGACAACAAGGACATGGAAACGTTGAATGTCTGTGTGAGGCCCACCACGGCGTAATGCGCGAGCTAGCCACTAGATGTCTCGCGCAAGCAATTTGACCATAGCGAATAGAAGTTGAATTCAAACAAATGAACTTTTACAACAGGTCATCAGGAAGCTAAGGCACTCAGCTTTTGATTACTGGTGGTTGAATCGACTCATAGATAATGACAACAATTTCTGTTCCAAAGTTACCCCAGTACGTGTTCAACTTTGGAACACGACTTTGAGCGCTTATAGCTCCAACCAGAGATGTCCAAATGGACCTCATGAACACTGCAATCAAAGGCTGGAATTGTAACCTTTCGATTGACCACACATACAATGCGCTTCTAATGTGAGACATACAAGTCTCGTGAGGTTCAAGGGAAAAATGCAGTTTTGTTCCAAAGTTACCCCGGTTGATAGTACTCAAAATGGTATTATTTCGCACCGAGTTTATGAGGTTGTATAGCTCGCTTCTGAGCGATTGATTTTTGGCTTGAGCCGCAAACAAAGATCGAAATGATCGCTTGGAAGCGGGTAACCTCAGGAATAAGTTGCGAATATTTTTTTTGTAATTTTGAAAGCATCCAAGCATCGAAATAATGCAAAGAATACATTTTAGATATAAAATGACTCGGCAAACACGATGAAAGCGAACTCAGGTCTCTTCAAAGAACTCTCGCTTCATGAAAAATCATTTTGCTTTCTTTTTAGTATTTCACGCACCAAAATTCCTCGAGAAGCTGTAACCATAATATAATGCTCCAAAATATTTTTACGTATATAATAGAACAATGACAATCGAATGAGAATCCGGAAGGAACTTTTTTTCGATACCGTCAAATTGGGTAATTTTGGTACACACTTGAAAAATGACTTTCAGGGCTGCTTTCGGCAAGGTAGATGATTCTATCGCTCTGAAACCTATTTTCCCCTTTGACAAACACACAAACAATGTGTTGGACCACCTGAGATCCTGCGTAGATGGTTGCAGTCGTTTAATGAACTTTTTTCCAAAGAGGCTGATTTAGCAGCGATACGCGAGTGGTCCAGTTAGTGTACCTGGTAAGAAGTGTTCCGGAAGGAACTGCAGGTGAATAATGTCACGTTTTGACCACATATATCACCACACTGAAGAAACCATCGTTACATTGGGGTATTTGCAGTACTTGAAATTTTAATGCATGAAAAACAAGGGGAAAACCATGAAAAAGTGCACCAGGGTTGTCCCATTCTGAGTAACAAGCATTACGGCAGGGTAACATTGGTTCAATTTTGTATGACAGCTTCATTCCAACTCGTCTTGAGTCGAGTGATGGTCTATGAGTTCTTGAAATGGTTCAAACAGCTTAGAACAGAGAAAATGACGGATTGAAATTGATTCCCCCGCATGGAAATGGGTAAGATTGATGGGTAAGATGTACCAAAGTGGCCCTATCGGGGTGTTTGATTGACTTCTAATAGGAGTGGGTTTTGTCAATGCACATAGGAATGCCAAGCCAAACAGAATAAAAAGTACCAAAACCGTACCAAAATTACCCAATTTGACGGTAATATGTCAAAAAAAATCATTGTCTATACTGGGATTTGAAATTATTTTGAGTCTGGCAAGGAACAATTTCTCAAAAGATTCTGCAAGTGATCAACTGATAGATTGACCCTTCTTTCGGATCCCGTGATCAGAATCGCGATTGGAGGGGGTGGTCGGAAGGCATACGCAAATTGCCGAGGCAATGAATTTATGCCAAAATCACTTAACTGGGTGATGCAAAAGAAAGTTTTTGGACCTGGATAGTGTTTGAACTATATTTTTCTAACACTATGAAACGAAAAAAAAACCTATACTGTGAAGAAAATTTTCGAAAAACTTCATCCACCCGGTTGAATTTTTCATTCAACCAGTTGGTTGAAGTTTTTCCGAAAAAATTTCTTACAGTGGATGAATGGATTGAGAAAATAGTCGGAGATAACCGCGCGAGACTGACGTTTAATTACTCATTTTACATATTAATTGCCAGAATTCCATCCAAGCACACCAATGGGGATGATATCAGTTTGCTAATCAATAACAACACTGGCCTGAAAACTATTCGAATTTGAGTCAGACTCAAGAGTGTGTGGCTGGTTCCAAGTCTCGGTTGAATTAGTAGGGCGTAATGCGATGTTTCGATTTTCAAATCCTCGTAACGTCGAATCGATCAAGTTTAAAGATAAGGAAAGTATCTCACCTCGTAGATATCATCGAAATCATGAAGAACGTTCCTTAACAAAATTCCAATCGAGTGCGTAGTTGTCGAGTTATGAGCGAGAGTAGCGTATTTCATGAGCCTTCTTCTATCGATTCTACATATCTTACTCTTTCAGAATCCGTCGAGACCCTGAGGTATCTTTCTGACAAGTCGCATCGAAAAATTATCGATTTCGGGCCTAATTAACTCGATAACGCCCCGGGTGAGGGTGGCAACCCAAGCGGATTTGAGTAGAGTTTCGCGATATCGATATTATACGATATTGAAGATGATATCGAAATCGGCATCGTAAATATCGACATCGATAGGAACTGTAAATGAGCATTTTCAAATCTCACGGTTTTGCTATCATTTTCTTTGATTCTCAATCTTTGATTGAGCTCTATTCCGAAACGAATGATGATGTGACAAACGGTCTGCTATGTGCATCGCTCCACTACCAAGCAGATCACATAGCAGACTGTTCCATTTGACTGTTTATAAACAATACTTCAACCTCAATTAAAACTTTTCCTGACAAGACTTTTGGATCTAAATTTCGGGTAACAGTTTTGGTGCATAAATTCCGGTGTAATTTATGGCCGAATTGAATAGTGATGGAAGCAGCGAAGAGAATGAAAATACTTCCAAGAAGTTCTTCACATCTCCAAAGATGAAACTGATGAAAAAATTGGAATATGCTTGCTCTTTCATACAAAGAATGTTGAGAATAAGGTTAAAATGAAGCAACGGAACTCTGGTGGATTGAAAGCGCATTCACGTCTCTACCAGCATGGTGAATATCATACGATGTTTGGTTATTCTAAAGGAATGAAACGCAAATTGTCAGATGATCAACCTACTTTGAAATTTCCAACCGTAAGTTCTTGTCAACTTTTGTACCTATGTTCCATACGAGCGATAATCCCGAGATGGAATGAGTTTATATTTCATTTTTTTCTTCAGAAAAAAACAGAGAATAATTGGGACAGATTAATCACAGTCTTGTTGAGTGGAAAATATCCACCTCTAAATTCTTTTGATGACGAGTTTACCAGATACTTCTTCAGTTTGTTGAGTCCTGCTATAAAAATGCCATTAAAAGATTCAGCTACAATAGAAGTGAAGGCACAATTCGAGCGAATGCAGAATAATCTACTCAGCATATTACAAAAAAATGACTCAGAATTCTCGTTTACGGTCGACCGATGGACTGCGAAGAATGGCCGATTATACTACGGGATGACTGTTCACTTTATTGATGGAAATTGGCCTCTACAATCTACTGCTCTCGACTTGGTACCGGAGCGTGGCCGTGACACTGGTGAAGATGTTGCAAAGTTATTCTACAACGTAATTGAACCAAGTGGAATGCATACAAAAATTCAAGGGATAACATTAGATAATGCTGCTGGCAATACGAGATTCATTCATGAACTTGCAAAGTATTTGAAAAATGACGAGATAGATTTTGATATAGATAATCAGCATTTTCGGTGCTTTGCACATATAATGAATTTAGAAGTCCTAGATGTTTTGGAATTGATCAAAAAGGAAAAAATGCGAACGAATTATCAATCATATTTGAAGATGATAGTGATGATGATGATGAAAATGGAGGATGGAGTGTGGGTATTGAGAATATTGATGATGAAGAAGATTTGAGCTCTAAGGAATTTTCCCAGATTTTGGGAAAAGTTAGGTCGCTGTGCAAGAAATGTCATTACTCGGAACAACTAACGAATAATCTCAAACTCTGTTGCGCGACAGCTGGTTTTGAATTCAAGAAAGTTGTTCTGGACGTAAAAACGAGATGGAACAGTACACACGACATGCTTGAGGTATTCTTATATTTGAAGAAAGGAATGGTCATCATGTTTGAAATGAATGCAGACGTCAAGAAGTTCAAGGCGGAGGGAGATGAATGGATTTTGCTAGAAGGAGTTTATGAATTCTTGCACCACTTCGAATTGATTTCTAAAATTTTTTCGTCAGAGAGTTTCTGTAGTTTACCAGGAGTTATTGTTTCGTTCAATGTACTGCTGGATAGAATTGAGGGAATAACTTCCACACTAGATAGAAAAGCTGGTCGTTCAAGAAATGATGAAGTATTGCTCGTTGCATCTCAAGCGGGGCGAGATAAACTCCTCGAACACTAAAGGAAGTGCGATTGGATATACTGCGTCTCTTTAATTCTCGACCCAAGGTATAAGATCGCAGGTTTTGGAAGTACTAGCTGGGGGAAGGAGATGAAAGACTGCTCGAAGTTTTCAAAGACATTCATTGCGATCAATATTGCAAAGTAGAGCAAGAGGTGATCGAGATGACAGCTGAAAAACAAAGAGTTGATCAGATGATTATCTAGATTCATTCTACGTTAACGAAGACAGTACAATGTGCGACAAGTATGTTGAAGAGTTGAATGAGTATTCGAATTCTCCAGGAGCAACGAGACACACAGATATCCTTCAGTGGTGGAAGAAACACCAGACCTTATACCCATCATTGGCATCTATGGTAGGAGATGTCCTGAGTACATAAGCCTCGTCAGTCCCAGTTGAACGGTTCCTTTCGACAGGATCCTTGACTATTACAGCCAAACGCTCGAGATTGAATGACGAGACGCTCGAATCACTCATGTGTGTCAATTTCTGGTCAAAATCTCTTTTGCACGAGGAGATATGTGGAATCGAATATAAGTAGTTGCAATACAACAATGAAACTTTGATAAAGGTTCAACAATTGGTTAGAAATTCATGATATCATGATTATTTGGATTTGGATGAAATTTCCCGATATTTCGATATTCACAATATATCGACGTGTTTGATATCGATATCGGTATGTTCCTCTTTGGTTGGTATCGTATCGATATCGATATTATAACGGAATATCGCGAAACTCTAGATTTGAGTTTCACTAGTCCAACCTTACCTTTATCAATCATCTCTCCGAGGTATACCGATCGACAAGCATTTAGATAGCTGGACCACGGACTATACGGTGTTTGTTTACATTCGCAAGCATCGAATTTTCCTGCTACTGTTTCGATATAAACACCATAACTGCGGTCATAGATATAGGAGGGCAGATTCACGGCTATTTTCAAACGATATCGAATGAATGAGAATTCATCTTTCGTATGCTGTAACTTCGAGCCAAACTGATGAAATTGACTTTGTCAAGTGGTCATTTTGGGGGAAATTCTCTTGGCTTTCCAATGAAATTGGTTGCGACAGTCCAACAGACAATTTCAGACTGCCCAAAAAATAGGTTTGCGAAAATTGGGAAAAACAGGCCTTAGACGGCGGGAAAAGAAATCGAGACCACTTTTTCCTGAAAGAACATAACATTCTACATCGAATAAGTGATTTCACGGGATGAAGAAAAAATACGCAACTGAGAAATTCACTGTTCAGTGATGTTTACACGTTTGCTCGTACAGGCCGCCCATAACCTCAAAATTAATCTTTCAATAGCGATTCCGATAGGTTTTTGGAAGACCTCTCGAATGCCGCAAAATGCATGTCTCTATCTGTGAGAAAACTTGGCTCATTTGCATTTTAGTGAAAAAAGCTGCTGTAATTAAAAAAAAATCTATTTTACTTCATTCTCGAAAATTCCCGCCATGGGACTGGAAAAGATTTTTGAGACCCCATAAGTGGTGGAAAGTTCAGATTTTGTAGCATAGAATCGACTCAAAATATTAACAGAAGTATCTGAGACATGGCCCTTTTTTCTAGGTCGCTTTCGCATGGAACTACTTATGTGTAAAATATTCCTGAATGAATGAAGAATGGATAAGCATGATGGATATTTCCATTACATCCTAGTGATACAAAGACTCAGTATATATTTCACACATTTTGTTTTTAATCTTAGAGATACTTTTACAACTCGATTATTCAGCAAAACGTATGTGCTCTTCCCATTTGTTTTCCAAATTATTCATCATTGTTCCAATTCTGTCGGAACATCGGCTTCGCCGGCTTTGTACTGCTCAACTAGCTCACCGATGACGCGGGGATCATCTTCAAACTTAGTTTTCACAGTGGTTTCCAACGCGATAATTTGGTCTCCAAACGGTCGAGGAACTGTTTGATACTCTCATCCTCGGCTCTTAGATTAATTTTTGGGTTCGTTGTTTCATTATTGGCTGAGTCTATACTAGTCGATATTTGATCTAAATCTCCTCGCACGATTTGATCACTCGAATCTATATTTGCGTAATCTTTCCGCGAGCGACCCTTAAGACTCTTACACTTGGCATCAATTGTAAAGACATTTGGTTCTATGCGATTGTCTATGAGATCCTCGGAATTTCGGATTCATTTTCCAACCCAAAATTTTGTTCCCAACACATCTTTCTGAATTCTCTAGAAGTAGATCAAGGAGTCCTTGAAACGCGTGTGAAATTTTTCCTCAATTTTCTCCAGTCGTCTAAAATTTTCTTCCATTTCGAGAAATTTTTGGTTCGAAGATTCATTCTGCTCACGTATCAAACGTGTGACAGTCGATGTCGCGTCTTTCGTTAAAAGATAATCAATTTCAGGATCTCTCAAGTTATTCCCATTGACAGCCTTCTTCTTCTTGGAACCGTTTTCAATGCTTCCCAAGTCATGTAAGCGCGAATTCATCGCTGCTCGAGCGTTGTTCATTTCAAATTGGAATCTTGCCATATGTTGAGCTCATTTCAAAGATTGACAATCATACTCGCTCAGTTAAGAAATCAAACTATCTTCGGTCGCATCAATCGAAAGATTTACAATTTCAACAATTTTTTTCATCACTTTCGTCTCGCTCCCATTGAGATCGTCAAGGGATTTGTTTGCAACGTCATTGCTGGCGAGATCTTTTTGTATCTCTTATACCAAATGCGTTGACTCAGTTATCTGATTACTATATCGCCCCATGATGGCACGAATCATCGATTGCAAAAACAGCTTGATTTTTCAAAACATGGGCGTGGAACTTTTCAGAGTTTCCATAAGCCCAATCTCATCCTGAGCCGCAGCACCCTCGTCCACCTCATTTTTCATTTCAAAATTATCCTCCTCTTTTGGCTACAACTGAGTAGGGGTCTTTGTTTTCGCAACTTCTCCAAAGGACTTACAACAGGCCTCAAATGTTTCACGTTTTCCAGCTCTGCATCAATTTTACCGATCTTGAGAACTCGATGTTTCTTCCTAATGAAGATCCATTATCAAATATGAATATTGAATTTTTTTCGCCTGATCCGGCTCCATCACTCCTTCGTCATTGTAGAACGTGTGGAATTCCATCCCATTGACCTCCAAAGTCTTCATTATTGCGCTCTAGTACTGGTATCTTGGCTGATCGAGAGATTTAGAATAGAGATATATATTCTCAAAAGCTATACCATTTGGGCTAATCATCAAATTGATGAGTGCATGCGTCTTACCACCACAAAGGGTCCATGACGGAGACAGCGTATCGAATTTGGCGAAAGTTCGCAATATACACCGCGTAATTTAGAGCAAGATGATTCGCAGCCAAAAATATCTTCGATTCTTCCATCAATACCTAAAATCTCGATACAATGATTCTATTTTTATCAGCCTCATGTTTCTATCGCCAATAATTGACTAGAACTGGATCATGCGACGTATAAGTACGGTGTTTTATAAGATCATCAGACAGTATTCCAACAACAGTTGGGTTGTCCACAATTACGCACATTTTTCCACATGGAACGAACGAAAAATCTGGTAGGTAGAAGATTCGTCAATACTCTCACAAATGAGCTACCTTTTGAGCTGCACTCACCGGGTTACAATCTTCGCGGATCTGACACTAAATTAGATCTCCGATTGACTGGCGAAGACTCTGCTGAGAATAAGTTGGATCAGTATTGTAAGAAAAACGTAAGGTCGTGTGAGGGCGCTCGCGCTGTGCGCACAGTCTTAACTATAACTCTAGGAATTACGACTATCTTGAGTGAATATATTTAGAGAATTTGAACTTTCTTGGTGTCTAGTTGTACTCTGAATTTTTCTCATCAAGTTTAGCCAAAACTCCTCTCGACTGTCAATTAGTAAGACAGTATCTCAGTGTTTTTCGTCGAGCTAACCTAGACGGCCTATTATCACGTGGCTACGCACCCACATTCTGCTGCATTATGTCAGTTTGTTTTTTTTTATAAAGAGATGTTTGGAGCGAAGCAGGTTATCATGTCCTGCATTGTGTGCAATGAATTATTCCATGCAAGCTAAAAATGTGCTGAGCCCACTGTCTCTGAGGTGGAAGTTGCCGAGCTGAAGAAAACCAAGCCCAGGCTACAATTTAAATGCACTGATTATGATAGCTCAGGCAGAGTGACCTTTGGCGAACATCTAAATAGTGTCAAGAATATCTTGGAAGAGCAGTTTGATACCTTGAAGAGCAATTTTGATTCTCTGAACTAAAGTTTTTCAAAGGATATAAATGGTCTAAAAAGTGACTTGAAAAATATCAAGGAGTCCTGTGCCTACATAGATACCTTGAATAAGAAAATTGATACTGCCCAGAAGGATATCCAGCTCCTGAAAACCTCAGTTGATACCATCCCTGAAATTGAACGAGAAATAGCAGTCATTGAAGCTGAACTATCCAAGCCAAACATGTTCCAAGCTAGCAACGTTCTCAATTCTTCTAACATGGAAGACATAGTGTATGAAGCTTAGGAGCGTATAATGAGATCCAGAAATTCATTGTTTTTAAATGTGCCTGAAACCAACAATCAAGCTACTGACCTTGGCATTATTTGTGATATGCTAGAAAACATTCCCGTGGACACTAGATACTTATCTATCATGAGAATTGGAAATCCATCAAGAGATCATATGCGCCCTATTGTTGTTACCTTTTCTAATAATCAAGACCCTCACCTAGTGATGAAGAATAGCAAGGAAATTCTAGGTAAAGCTGCTATTGGGTTTGATAAAACAAAAAATCAACAGGCCAAATATGAAGAAATTGCTGCTGCCCTGAAGACTAGGATGGGTAATGGAGAAGAAGATCTAGCTATACGTTACTTGAAAGGTATTCCAACCATTGTCACCACTACTGTCTCTGCACTAGGACAACAGAATCCAAGTGCCTCAGCAAAATTTCCCTAATTGTATATTATCAAAATGTGCGCAGCATTCGTAATAAGCTAGACTTGGTTACAAACAATATCTCTCTATTCACCCATACTCCACACATTTTAATTCTTACTGAGACCTGGTTACATGGAGGCATCTCTGACGGTAAAATTGGACTAGATAATTTGTGATCTTTGGAGATGATAGACATAATGAAATGTCAAATGCACCAGGTGGAGGGGGAGCTCTTATCGCTATTCACAAATCTCTGGAATCCTGCTCCTGCGAATCCATCTCTCAAGGCTAAGAACAAGTTTATGCTGTTATGAGCACCAAATCTGGGGGAAAAGTCATCATTGGATGCATCTATATACCTCCAGCATCACCAGTAGCAGTATACATGGAACACATTCAATCCCCGCATCAATTTGCCGACATGTGTGGTGAAAGTGATTTTATTAGAGTTGGTGACTTCAATTTGCCTCGTCTGCATTGGCTCAACTCTCCAATCTTGAAGTATGAAACTATTGATAACATGGCAAGCAGAGTCGCTGCGTGTGCGGATGTGATCATAAATGGTTATTCTTTTATGGACATGAAGCAAGGTTTTCCTATTCCAGTCAACAAATCTTATACACTCGATTTATTTTTTAGTAACATGAACAATGTATCAGCTTACCCTGCAACCGACACCCTTGTTCCAATTGATAATCATCACATTCCCTATATTTTTGAACTTGAATTTGATCTAAATACAACGTCTACAAGTACCTTTGGCCACTGAATCGTAGTACTGCCAACGGGATGATGAATCCAGTACTTTCTGGGATTGACTCGAAATATTTCGCGCCCAGTCCCGTGGCTCAGAGTCACGGCGGTGTGATCCGTGATCGGTATTGGGCCCAGGATCATCGGAAATAACTGCAAATCGTATTCAGAATCATGAACTCTCGGGGGTACATCCTATTCCTACCAACTGAATGAGGATTCCAGTTGATTTTGGGATCGATTGGGAATATTTTGAGCCCAGTCCCGTGTCTCAGAGTCACTGCAGTGCAATGTAATACCAGTATTCGGCCCCGAATCGTCCGAAATCCGTGCGGATCCCATGGAAAATGATACATCTTAGGATGGAAATCCTACTACTGCGACCAGGGTTTCTACTCGAATGTCCCGACCAATTTCAAGGATTTTCAAGGAGTCACATGACCAGATTTCAAGGATTTTCGTGCGAGATTCACAGCAATTCTTGTACTGCCTCAACACACAAAGGAGCTTAGGTTCTTGTTCAATAAAATAAGGACTAACGAAGTATTGCTTATACAATGGGTATACAACCATCGGGTACTCCATTCAGTGAACCTGCGACTCCGAGAGACGTACACTCCTATATAAGTACTATAGCTGCACTTGTACATCCATCACAATCACAAATTCTAATCCATCGACGTATTTTCTCAAATCAGAGACGGATGTATTACTCGAAAACAAGAATCTTTAGAAGCTCTCGAATTGCACCAAGGTTTTGTCACGATTTCTGCCGAACGGGTATTTGTCGAAATCGAAGCCGCTGAGCAGTGAGCCTAATGAAACCACAACCACACGTGGATTAGGGTGGGCCGAAAAAGGGCTTTTGTCGAGAATTAATACGCTCTAGAGCGGAAATGGTGTGTTTGTACATAGAGACGTAGAAATGTTGTGCTTGTCACAAAACCTACAAAATGAGCTAAAGTACTTCCAATTCCGACTAAACCGAGCCAATCTATCTCAATTTTTCCATTTCGAGTTTTGAAAGAAGTGAGGTGGAAGGGGAAGTCGCTCATTTTTGGATTTTTCAAACTAATCTCTTTTTGGAAAAATTGAGATAGATTGGCTCGGTTCAGTCGGAATTGGACGTACTTCAGCTCACTTTGTAGGTTTTGTGACAAGCATGAAAATGGATCGAAACACGTTGAGGAATGTTCAGATGCACCAGAAATACAAGCAAAGTTTGAAGGAAGAATCGCCCTATTTTTGGAATTTTCAATAATGATCAATTTTTGGAAAAATTGAGATAGATTCCCTCTGGTCAGTTGAAATTGAACGTACTTTAACACATTTTGTAGGATTTGGAACAAGCTTCAAAATGAGATGAAGTACGTTAAAAAATGCTTGAATGCGCCAGGAATGCGAGCAAAGAAGTTAGGAAGGAAAAAGGGTCGAATCAGGCACATTCCCATTTAAACCTGTGTTAATTTTGATAAATGCTTCATGGCTCTTGCTGGGATTCAAAATTTCATTCCCCAGCTTCCAGCAAAATTTTTTTCACATCCATATGTACAAACACAACATTCCCACGCTAGGGCGTATCGATCCTCGATAAAAGCCCTTTTTCGGCCCACCCTAATGTGGATAAGTATCTGGTCAACTCGAGCCGGCGTGGACAACGGTGGCGCGCCGTGCACGCGGGTTTTCAAATCGGATGGGCATCAATTTTTCGGATCGAGCCTATTAACGTGGAGATTCTTTCGCGAGTGGGGTAGAATTTCCAGGATAATCGATAATATGACAAGAAATTCAAGGGTTTTCCATGATTTCAAGGATGAAAAAAGGATTTCAATGATATTCCAAGGTTTTCAAGGTCTTTAAGGCGAGTAGAAACCCTGCTGCGACCCTTGAAAGCGACCCAGCACATTCTGGATCGGAGGTGGGATAATTTGTGCCCAGTCCCGTGTCTCAAAACCACTGCAAAGCGATCAACGATCGGTATTGGGCCCAGAATCTTCGGAAACTTCTGCGGATCCTACAGAAAATGACGATTCCTAGGGGGTGAAACGTATTACTGCCAACTGGATGATGAATCCAGTACATTTTGGGATTGACTAGAACTATTTCGGGCCCAGTCCCGTGGCTCAGAGTCACTGCAGTGCGATCTGAAATCAATATAGGGCCGAAATCATCGGAAATCGGGGCGGATTTTACTGGAGCATGATGAAAAATTTGGGGAAGGATCGTAACCTCGTCAACGTGGTAATAATTCGATGTTGTTCCAGGCACACGAGGGAATATGTCTCGTTCAATGCCGATTCTGAATATTGGCGGAGAGTCGATCGTCATCTGTCTCGAACTCGACAAATTCGATAGCCCCCGCAAGTCCATTTCAGATTAAAGTAAATCTGAATCCCCCCCCCCCTCATTCACTTTTTATTCAAAAGTAAAACTAGGCGAGTATGAGGTTTAGAAAAGAACCATTCATCTCCAGTATATCAAAACTTCAAATTTTATACGACATGGTTTAAACTCTTGGAAGGAATGAGATCTAAAAAAAACCATGTCGAGTATTTTTTGAGCCGATTTGTCACGATTAACATATCAACACTGGTAGAGACTAGAGCCACTTTCCTCCAATCAAATCTTTCTTTCAATTCATCCTAATGCTGGTGGTTTGACAATTTCTTACTAGCTAATTGTCGCTGAAATGACCCGAAGTTTAGGTGAGTAGAAGAGGCACAGGGGAATATCGAAATAGAGGAAATATAACTGAGTTTAAATCATATTATTACATGACTCGGCTAATGCAAGCTAATTTTAACCAACGGATTTGTTGATTAAGTGACATAGATCGATATTGGATTACTCCAATATGATTTGAAATTCCCGCGAGCGATAAAGTCTCGATCGTTCATATCGATCGAGACAAAAATTCATTCTAATAACTGAGTTTAATTTGGTGTTCACGATGATTCACTAAAATCTCATATCATACTCACTTATATTTTCTCTATTTCGATATTCTCCTGTACCTCTTCTACTCACCTAAACTTCGGGTCATTTCAGCGACAATTAGCTAGTAAGAAATTATCAAACCACCAGCATTAGGATGAATTGAAAGAAAGATTTGATTGGAGGAAAGTGGCTCTAGTCTCTACCAGTGATGATATGTTGATCGTGACAAATCGGCTCAAAAAATACTCGACATGGTTTTTTTTAGATCTCATTCCTTCCAAGAGTTTAAACCATGTCGTATAAAATTTGAAGTTTTGATATACTGGAGATGAATGGTTCTTTTCTAAACCTCATACTCGCCTAGTTTTACTTTTGAAAAAAAAGTGAATGAGGGGGGGGGGGATCTCACTCCTCGGTTATAAGAATCCAAGGGTAACCACAAATTTTCCAAGCACTTGTCCCCACCGCACTTGAGAATTTCTTACACACGGCTCCGTCATTTTTTCCATAAAAAAATACACTACTATTGGTGTATATTTTGTTCAGTTCAATCTGGAGAGCCATGCAGCTACAGGCAAGAGCAATATTGCGGAGTAGGGTCCCTAGAAGGGGGTCTCGACACGGTCCGCCATATTCAGACAAATCCGGTAGATATAGGTATACAAAAAGTATTAGTTTGTCTGAATATGGCGGCGATTTACCCAGGGGTCGGAGAACCGTGTCGAGACCCCCTTCTAGTGACCCTATTGCGGAGCCGCGACGAACACACAAAACACAACAAAGCAGACGAATCTCTCCTCCCTGTCCTTCTCGCATGGCGCTTTGATGTTTACGTCACCTCTAGTCGTGGCTAGTTTCGAGTATCCACATCTGATGCAATAATTATAGAATCGAGAAATTCAGATAATTCGAAAATTCATTTATCCGCGATAACAAACCAGCTGCTCGGTGCCCGCGTTGCCCGGTACGCAGCAGACAGCCTCATTGCAGACTGCCGACGCGCTTCTATCTCTCTCTCTCCCTTTTTTTTTTTTTTTTTTTTTTTTAAGGTGGTTAGAGGGCAAAATCTGCCTCAGGATCCCTCGGATCCGTCCCCAGACACCGGACTGGTTCAGCTTACGCGGACTACGCATAGCCCACGCAGGCCATACCAGGCGGGACACGGGTTTGGGTGGGCCCGGCCGTGTAATATCCCTCTCCCCTCGATGTCCGATACCTAGGGCATCGGGCAATCAAGAAGGAGATCCACCTGCATCTACCATCTCATCCCGGAACCGCGTGAGCATTACTTCAGGATGAGCGGCATGTCTCGCGCTCGATTGCGAGCGTTCCTCTTCTCCATCTTCTCTCTTCGGCCACTTGTCGGCATCTTCTATCTTCATTCTTCATTGTTCCCTCTCTTTCTTCCTTCTTCTCTCTTCTTTCTTCTTTCTTCCCTCTTCAGTGCATCAAATTCCTCCTGGAACTATTCCGACCTCTCCTGTTTGAATCGGCAGACTCACTGTAATTCGCCTGCCTCGTCCAGTAGTATATCTCTCCGTGGGTGCGTTCTGCCCACTTGGCTACGTCACGGATCACCCGATGCGTCCATCTGCCATCTGCAAATGGCGAATCCAACTCAGTTTGCCACGTTTTATCCAGTGCTCCTCTGTATTTCGTCAGTTTTCTCTGCCTCAAAGTGCCTCCGGGTCTTTCTTTTGCAGATTATTGCACGCCAAACTTACAAATATTCACTGGATTCATCAATCTCTGTGGATCTGTGCGTTTTGCAAGAGTTTCATCTGTTTTCCGATCAGCACGTTGTGGATTTCGAGGTTAAGTTGCTGAGAGCCATTCGATCCGCCGGATCTTCGAAATTCTGCCGTCAGCAGCTAGATGGCAGCAATTTGGACTAGATCCCTGTTATACCGATTCTGAAGCCTGATTCACACGTTGATCCACTTAGAGCGTTTTGCCTATCGAGTGTCAAGTAACCTGCCTGAACGCCGATTGTACGTGCCCCCTGACAGCTGACTCGAACCTGCATATTGCATCTACGATTCTATCGCTCTACAATGTCACCAAATTCTTCCGCAGTGAGTTCCACACAACAACATCAGATGACCTCTTTGGAATCGCGTGATTCCAAAAATAAGTCAGAAAATGACAATCATTCAAGTGATATGCCACATTACTTTAAACTCTTCATTTCTCACTTCAACGCTAGTCAAGAAAGAATTTTTTCGAAGTTGAATGAGCTTGAATCTAGAATTGAGAATCGAATTAATGCGATTGAGGAAGATATTACTCAAATTCGTAAGGATCTGTCTAAAATTTCACATCAAACAACTCTAATAGATCCAGCTGAAATTATTCTATCCGACATCCCTCGCGATTTAAATCTCTTAAGAACCGAGATAGTAGCTAAGGTTTTTGATGCTATGGATGAGCCCGAACTTCAAAACTTTGTAGTGGATGTGAGAGAATGGGAAGGTCCTCGATTCCGAAATGCACATCCATCTGCTCCGACCTCAACTCCTAATTCTCCTAAAATCAATGACTCTAATTCTCGAGCAATTGTCGTAAAATTATCGTCAACTATAGTTCGCGATAAACTTATATCGAGCTCAACTAAATTGAAAAAGAAGACTTTGAAAGATATTTTTGATTGTGACAATGATTCGAAGGTGTTTTGTAGCCCATTGTGGCCTAAAGAGATTCACAATTTGCTCAAGAAAGCCTACTCAGCGAGTGCTCGTTTAAAATTTCAGAAACCAGTGGTGAAAAATCTCACTGTATGTATGAAACCCTCTAAAACTGATCCACTGGTACCAATTTTTTCAGAGCTTGATCTTGAAAACTTTGAATCTCAGCATAGAATGTACTGCTGAATAATTCAGCCTCTATATTATACGTTCTGTACTACAGTCATATTTCTGATTAAGATTTTGTAATTCAACTGAAGAGCTTGCTCTGCAATCTCCAATTTTTTCTCGATCAGACTGTCCAGAGTTCACATCCCAGGAACGTTAATTATCGCACGAATATAGCCCTCGTATGTGAATTACGCTGTGATTTCACTCATCCATTCCGATCTCTGTAATCCATTTCATTCTATTCGACTCCTCAAATTGACTCCACTTGATTATTACATTTGCGATATCGTTGTTATATATGAATATCGATACAATTCATAAGAATTCTTATTGTTTTGAATTATCCATACATATCTATATGATATTATATTATTATGTACCCTGAATATTGCTACCTGTACCACATAGGGTAATACCCCAAGGTACCAAATAAAATCTCTCTCTGTCTCTTCCTCGACCATATCTTACATACCCAATAATACATGTGTAGTAGAGACGTTTCGATATTTCTCGAGTCGAAGCACGGGGCTGAAGAAATCGAACTGAGATGTAAAACGAAGGCATGAATTTTGCGGTGCTGAATAAAACGCGTCCAGTGCTCGGATTGAGAAAATAATTGTACAGAACTCTAAATTGCTTTGGAAAGGCTTTGCTAAAGCATTGCAGAGCTCTATGAGCAACGTTAAGAGGTTAATAGTCCAAGTAGGAAAAAAGTGTGAGGTCAAAAAACCCCAATTCAAAGTATAGATAGGCACAGCGCCTCGCTCGATTTTTCGTCTGCTCATACTCGCCAGCGAGGCGCTACCGCGCCTCTTGATGTATGACTTCCTCTTGTCAACTCTAAATGAATTGTGAGTTATGTTCCATCCCAGCCCCAACTCAGGACTTTAATCTGAGATTCATTGCTAAGAGATCGCACAAAAAGATTAATCCTATTGTGGCCTGTACTTGAAACCCGAATACCGGGACCTCGCCCTCGTAAGAATTGAAGTGGTGGAATAACACCTCATTTGGACCTAACTTTGATGAACTATTGACAACGTCTTACATTGTATGTAACAAAGTTGAGATTATTTCCCTCATTTTTCAATAGACATGGTACTTTCCCCGGGCAAATTCATGGCTTTTAACCTAAATTGAATCTCACTAGACCTGTGAGTGAACCACTATTGTTGACGAGTAGCAATACAATCAGCCCAAAGAGCATATAAAAGTCACGGGAGAGTTCATCCATGGGAAGTTTACATCTAGATTCTATGGAAAGTCTTAAGATCGAATTTATAGTCGTAATCTGGAGTTCGGATAAGCTTATCCAAGGCGCCACAATTGCCAGTCCTGATAGATAAGCAAACTCGCCGCACCGATTTTGACGCCTCGGATACGCTTATCCGGACTCGAGATTACGACTATAAATTCGAGACTAAGATGTACGGGGAATCACGCGGATATCAGAACTGTGTCCACGAGGTTGCTCATAACAATAATGATCTTACGTCTTGGTTTCCCGTCACTCACATCGCACGGCAGTGGATCTGGGTGACGGGACTGGGTACAAAATATTTCTAGTCAATTCCGGAATCAACCGGATTCCTCATCGAGTTTGCAGGAATAGGATTTACCCCCTAGAATTCATGATTCTGATCACGATTTGCGATTATTCCCGATGATTCTGGGCCCAATACCGATCACAGATCGCACCGCAGTGACTCTGAGCCATGAGACTGGGCCCTAAATATTCCTTGTTGATCCCAGGATGTACTGGGTTCACGATCCAGTTGGCTGTAGTATGATTCACCTCCTAGAATTCATGATTCTAAATACGATTTGCAATCGTTTCCGATGATTCTGGTCCCGATACCGATCTCAGATCACAATGCAGTGACTCTGAGACATGGGACCGGGCCCAAAATATTTTTAGTCAATCCCAGGATGTACTGGATTCATCATCCAGTAGGCAGTAGTACGATTCACCCCCTAGAAATCGACATTTTATGTAAATACCAGTCGCAGATCGCACTACAGTGATTTTGAGACACGGGACTGGGCACAAAATATTTCTCTTGCGATTCAGAATGTGCTGGGTCGGTTTCAAGGGTCGCAGTAGTAGGATTTCCTTCCTAAGATGTATCATTTTCCATGGGGTCCGCACGGATTTCGGACGATCCGGGGCCGAACACTGGTATTACATCGCACTGCAGTGACTCTGAGCCACGGGACTGAGCTCAAAATATTTCTTGTCGAACCCAAAATCAGCTGGATCCCTCATCCGGTTGGCAGAAATGGGATTTACCCCCTAGAATTCTTGATTCTAAATACGATTTGCAATTATTTCCGATGATTCTGGGCCCAATACCGATCTCAGATCGCACTACAGTGACTCTGAGTCATGGGACCGGGCCCAAAATATTCACTGACAAACATGGAATCCGATGGAAACGCTCGCGGTTTGGCAGTATTACGATTTCCGTTTTGAACCCCATCAGCTCTCGTGGAATCCGCACGGATTTCCGACGTTTCGGGCCCGAATACTGGTTCTAAATCGCACTGCAGTCATTCTAAGCGACGGAGCTGGGCTTGAAACGTTTCTAGTCGATTGAAAAATGTATTGGATTTCTCATTATAATGGCAGTAGTACGATTTACCCCCTAGAAATCATCATTTTCTTCAGGATCCGCAGAAGTTTCCCACAATTCTGGGCCCAATGCCGATCGCAGATCGCACTGCAGTAATCGTCAGACACGAGACCGGGCCCAAAATACTTCTAGCGGAACTCAAAATGTCCTGGATCCATTCTCAAGTTGGCAGGAGTAGAATTTACGCCCTAGAATTCATCTCCTTTTATGTAACCTGCGCTGATTTGCGAGAACTCTGGCCCAAATATTGGTCTCAGATCGCACTGCAGTAGTTTTGAGACACGGGAAGGTATCCATAAAATTCACTGGCAAACTTGGAACTTGATAAGATCATCCGCAAGTTGGCAGTAGTATGATTCCCCTCCTAAAATTCGTCATTCTCCGTGGGATCCGCACGGTTTTCCGATGATTTCGGCCCAATCTTGACCGCAGATCACACTGCAGTGATTCGGGGGCATGACTCCGGGCTCAAAATATTCACTTTTGGACTTGTAACGAGATGAAATGGTACGTACCTTGGCAGAAGTGCAATTGAAGGAATAGTACATTACGCGACAAGCGGCCGCGATGGGTTATTTTTGGCCCGAGGTGCGTACACTGTTTTTCGGTGACACTTGTATCGAAATTCTATGCTTTCCGACGCGATGTCGGGGCAAAATGCCTCTCCGCCGTACAGGTTGGAAAACGTCAGAGCATGCAATGTAGTGGCCCGAGGGCTACTGCGCATGCTCGCTCGTTTTCTAGCCTGGGCGGCATTGCGGCATTCTCTGACCCGGGATCGGGGCGGAAACCATAGGCTTTCGATGCCAGAGTGCCGAAAAAAATTCAACTATTCCTCATCAGATCGACTGTAATTCCCGACAACACTGAGCTCAATATGCATCTGAAATTTCTCTGCAGCAATTCTCAGACGCAGGATTTGGCTAGAAATTCCCGTCTGTGATCCTAGATTCCACTGTATGTATTCTTGAGCTAGCAGTAGGACTTATTGGGAGTTAGAACCATTAGATCTGGTTCATGTTTAGTGCCACTTCGCAATTTCTGCCTCAGAATCGATCTCAAAGCTCTCAGCAGATATATCAAGAATCGGGGTTCTGTTCGAAATCACGTCCAATGATCCTCAAATGTATCTCGATTGCTGTTCAGGTGGCAGTAGGACGATTTCCGCCCTATAATCCACGATTATCCGAGAATTCTCTACTTTTCTGAAATGCTGCTGAATAAGGATTAATCTCAGTGCTCTTAGCAGCGATTCTCGGGTATGAGATAGGGCTCAAAATTCTGTGCGTGAGATCCAGAATTGGTTCCAATTGTTCATAAGTTGGCAGTACTCCTCATATTCTCCTAAATATGATAATTTTGCGCCAAAAGTGCCGTATCCGTCAGCCTTTTTCGACCCGATACCGACATTGAATCTCACCGTAGCAGTTCTCGGACTCAGTATCAGTGTCAAAATCTCGCCGAACGATCACAGAGTATACTCCAAGTATTTCTAAGCTGGCAGCAATAGGAATTCCGAGCTAAATTCGGCCAATCGGGATGATTTGAACGCTAGTGTCACACTCCTGACACATGCCGTATTAGAATCGATCCCAGTACTCTCAGAAGCCATCCCCAGATCTGAGATTATGCTTAAAATTTTGTTGAATAACCCTGGATTGTGATGTGACCATTTTCCATGTGGCAGTAGAGCGGTTTCCAACCTATGATTCATGATTCCGCATAAATTTGCTCGATTCATCTCACGCTTTTGGCTCAGAATCGATCTCAGAGTTCTCAGCAACAATTCCCAGATTCGGGCTTCAGCTTGAAATTTTGTCAGGGAGGACTGAAATGTACGTCAAGCCTTAACTTGTTGGCAGTAGAGTTTTTCTCCATCTTAAATTCATAGTTTTTTCCCAAACGGCAATTTTTTGTAGCTTTTCTGGCCTAATATCGGTCATAAATCATCCTGCAGTAATTCCGAGACTCGGGATTGATGTCAAAATCATGTTCAGACATTTTAAAGTGCACTCCAAGTGTTTTTGAGCTGGCAGTAGTAGAAAATCCGAGCTACAATCCATGACTTTGATCCGGGGGAAGGGCAATTTCGACCGTTTTTAGCTCAAAATGCATCGAAACAATCTCAACAACAATTTGTGAATTCGAGAGTTAGCTGAAAATTTCGTAAAATAATTCCAGAATTCATCGCTATTGTTTTTCAGGACGCAGCAGAACGGTCACCGACTTAGAATCAACGATTTTGGTCAAATATACATAATAATGCACTGCTGTCTCACTCGCACTCATAGGCGACCCTATGAGTTATGGCACCCTAACCTATGAGTGCGAGTGAGACAGTAGATCTCGATGCACTGCAGTTCACCTTCCTCCCGAGTGGACATATTTCTGATAGCGCTCTTCACATTTGTATAAGTGATACTTTATGAAGGGCTTCCAGCCCGTATATTGTTTGAAATAAAATAAAATGGAATAAACCGTATCGCTTACAGACTAAGTAACGATGTGAAAAAACGACATCGTGCTGATTTGTAGCTGGAAGAGGCGGCAGAAGAGCGCGTCAGAGCGAAAGACGACGCACATTTGGAAAAAATTGCGGCATTCGGAATTTCCAATACTATGAGGATGAAGCGCAAACTTGGCATGGGATTGAAGAGAAATACTCCGCGAGTGGCAAAAAAATCTGAGCATCAAAGACAGCGATGGAGTAAAGCCTATCAAGAGCTGATGCTTGCCAAGCCCGTTGGATTCTTACCTGCAGCAGCGATCCCTCTACTCGGCGCATTGGGCGCGTACACGTCATTAGCAGGGGGTGTCACTAATCTTGCAAAAAATATTCGCGAATTACGTGGTAACCAGAAGAAAGTGGGTGGACTGATTCGTCATAACAAGGCTTTGGAAGGCAGAGTTCTGTATCTCAATCCTTACAACCCCTACACTCATCGCAAAAAGCGGGAGGCTAGCTTGGAAGCCCTCAAAGAGAATATTCCCAGAGGTATCCGTATTTCAAGAAAAAAAGTCTGGGCTTCTCGCAATATTGCCCATTTTAGAGGTACAATCATGCGCCCGGATATCTTGAATCTCGATGCCCAAAGCCAATTGAATGTTCCATACTTAATCTCGATTCTGGAGAGGAAACTCATTGGACAGCCGTGGTGGTACGCGGTGAATTTGCAAAGTTCCTCAACGGGTTTAACAACGTTTCCCCATCATTGGAATTATTGCAATATCTAGGTCCAGAATTCCATATAACATATCGACGCCTCTTACGAAGATAAACACATCCGCTAACGCCCACGAAGAAAAACACGGTGGCCGAAGATTAGCATTTGCTTTGTTACGGCCACGAAGATTAACACTTACTGTTTACGCCACGAAGAACAACACTTACGCCTCAGCGCCACGAAGATCATCTCTTACTGCTTAAGACCACGAAGAGTAACACTTACTCCTCAAACTGCACGAAGATTAACACATTCGCGCATTTTTTTTCTTGACGGGACGAAGACTATAAGTATTCCGTCTTAAGGCTACGAAAAGTAACACATTTTCCTTCACGCCACGAAGACTAACACATTCGTAGACTCCATTCTTGAAGGGACGGAGATTATAAGTACTTCGTCTTAAGCCCACGAAAAGTAACATATTCTTAGCGGAACGAAGGCTAACACAATCACTTATCCTTCATCGTCACGTCAAAGAGAATGTGTTGTTTTTCATTCCATCGAGAAGAATGTGTTAGTCTTCGTGGCGTAGAGAAAAATGTGTTACTTTTCGTGGACTTAAGACGAAATACTTATTGTCTCCGTCCCTCTATGAATGAAGTCTACCGATGCGTTAATTTTTGTGCCGCTAATGAGAATGTGTTTTTTTTTCGTGGCCCTAAGACGAAATACTTGGTCTCCATCCCTTTGGACGAGGACGTGTGCAAGTGTGTTATAGTCTTCATACCGTTCAAGAGTGAGTGCTAGTTTCATGGGCCGTTGAGCTGTAAGTGTTAGTCTTCGTGGCCCTAAGGAGTAAGTGTTAGTCTTCGTGCCCCTAAGGAGTAAGTGTTAGTCTTCGTGGACTTAACGAGAATGCGTTAATCTTCGTGTCCCTAAGGAGTAAGTGTTAGTTTTCGTGGACCTGAGAAGAATCCGTTAATATTCGTGTTCACAACGAATAAACGTTAATCTTCGTCAGTCACAAAAAAATAGGTGTTTATCTTCGTAAGAGGCGTCGATATGATCGCGATCCATACCAATCATATAATCAGAGTCATTGAAATTCTCTAACAAATCTGTTAGAGATTTTCAAGACAAAATAATATTCGGTGGTTCTTACGAACACGAACTTCAACTCGTGAAGAATTCCGATATCTACTTGGTCGAAGAAATAATGAAGAAACGAGCTGATAAAGTTCTCGTGAAATGGCTTGGATTAGATCATAGTCATAATAGTTGGATCGCTAAGAAAAATATATTGTAATGCATGGATAGCCGAGGGAGCCCTCGACATACGCCCTTAGATCTCATTCACGCAGTTCGGATAGAGACGCTAGAACAGGCGCACTTATTCTCACCCTCGCGAATCCGATCTCACACACATTCGGTAAGCAGGCGTAAAATTCGTGGATGATCACTGCTCTTTGATACCTGGGAGTTATAAAAATAAGTTTTTCCAAGAATCCAAGATATCTGTTAATCATGCATACGCCCCAATGGCTATTAATGAGATATCGTTGGACAGGTGGCACCCTGTCACAAAATTCAAGCCATTTGGAGGCGATAACATAGCAATGGTACTCGAGGACAAAGTACAAATTATCTTGCCGAAATATATGACATATTGTGCACGGAATAACAAAGAAGGACTCCTTAAACTGTAAGACGAGGCCCGGGATTTTATGCTATTCATTGTGACTGAAGGAAATTCTGTGGGTGATTTCAGAGTACACTTCGAACGAGTTTCAGACTCTCTACTCTTCGCTTGGGAAACAAGTGAGGTGGAAGATGGTGATGATGAGTAAGTGTAGTCGAGGCTACGTGCATCGTGCATACATATAATTTACGAATGTAATACTACACCATTCGTCAGAGTCAAAGACTCTAGAGATTTCATTACTCAAACATAAAAGTATAAATATAAATGAGTATTACAATTTGATGGAATATCATGGAAAATATAGTAATGGACTAATATTAATATACCCACTAGAGTCTACAGAACGAGAGAGCTTCGTCCCAACTGTAGTTGCGAAACCCGCTCGCAAGACACTACTCCGTATCACAAATCCATTCACAATGATTAGAAGACTCATCACACTCAAGCCTCATGGCTCCTTATTGGTAATAACTGATGGGATTTCGATCAGGCCATTCTGCTCATGAGATGTGTCAAAAAGTTATACTATTAATGTCCAACCAAAACACGTCACCTATGACAAACCATCAATACCCGTTGCCAACAGGTGGAAAAATAACCTTGTTCTGGCTGAAGAACGGGTGTACTTGCTTCTCTGATCTTCTGGCAGCTTATTCCATTCCATTATGCTCGCAACAGAAAACGAGTTCCTGTATGCGGTCGTAGACCACTTTGGCGGAACTAGATTTAGCGAGGAAACCCTTTCTCACTCTACTTTATCCAGGGCTCTGAACTCAAGCTTCGATCTTAGGTACTCAGGAACAGATGATCACAATACATTGGCCAATAAGCACACACTGAGATAGATTCTACGAACTGCGTAAGGCATTATCTGAAATTCATTGTACTAAGGCGCGATGTACTCGAACTTTCTACACGATGTGATGAATCGGATAGCCGCATTTTTGCACCTAGTGAGCTTAGCAGGTCCTTGGACAGGTCTAGAAATAGACCCTGACAGTATTCAAGATGAGGGAGTACCAGAGTTTCACCAATCGAAGCTTAGTGCACCTAGGCATACAGTCGCTACATTTCCGGAGTTTACTGAGCGCGGAAAAGGAATTCTTGGTTATGAATCTGCATGGATTGCGCATAGTCAGACAGATATCAAGAGTAACCCCTAGAATCTTGATCGTGTCACAATACTCTATGATTTGATCCCCCATCTTAACTGATGTGACGTGTATCTCCTTCAACCTGTTGATGAAGTACCGAGATCCAAACCACCTAACTTTCGTTTTGGCACGGTTCAATATTAGACCATTCTGTAAGGCTCAGATCTCGAAACAATCAATATCCTCATTAAGAACCTCAACTATACGGTCAACCTCATTGATGCTCCCATGAAAATAGATGGCGGTGTCATCTGCATAGAAATGAGACACACAATGACGACACACCAATGCCGAATCGTTAGCAAAGATTGGATAGAAAGGTGGACCTGCCTTAGACCCTTGTGGAACATCTGTATTTCGAATAAGGGGACTCGACCGTGATCCATTCGATAATCGTACAACTTGCGTCCTATCCGTCAAAACAGATTTAACCCTATCACACGCAGAATCAGAAAACCCGTAGGCTTTCGACCCCGCGAGGGAGAGAGATATATCTACCATGTCAAATGCGCAGGTAAAGTCCAGCCCCACCATGAGCGTAACTTTTTCTTGATCTATCGCCTCTCGAATGTCATCCACTATCTTGATCAACGCAGGGTGCGTGCTATGATTCTTCAGAGTGTAGAGGGTTGATGATCTCATGTGAATTCATGAAGTCCATAATCTGTCGCACTGCTACGTCCCTAAAATCTTCGCCAATGAACATGAAACGCTAGCTGGACGTAGGTGCCCAAGTTCTGAGGGAGATTCACACTTCGGGAGAGGTGTAACTAGAGCTTCTCTCCAACTTGCTGGAAAAACCCCAGTTGGTAGGGAACAATCGAAAATGTTGAGTAAAACCGGCAATATCTACGGAAGGCGATCCTTAATGGAATTGAGAGGGATATCATGATCAGTACCTTTCGCTTGAGATCGCATCGAAAATACTGCGTCTATAACATCATTTGGGTCAACGTGTTTGAAGTAGAGCCGACTATCTGGTGAAATTCTTGTAGTAGGGCGATGGTCCCGAAGGTCGCTCAACCCCACATTACCGACAAAGTGCCTATTCATCTCATCCGCGGTGAATGGCATCCGTAAATCTCCCGTACACTTCACTTTCAAGCCCAGATTATCAGCCATTCTCCATAGCTTTAGGGTGGATTTGCAAGAGGCAAATTCTGACTTGTAATAGGGATTTCGCATTGCTGTTCATGGTTTTAACTCGATTTCTGAGAATTTTGTCATCCACCTTATCTTGTGCCCGGTCCGATTTTCTCCATTCAGTCCAAAGTTTATCACGACCCCTCATAACCCTTTTTAATTCCTCATTCACCCACGGCGACGCGTTTCCCCTCTTAGGGATGAAAGCATGGTACGGGACATGCTCGTTGTAGATCTCATGTATGGCCCAAGTAAGACTCATAACTTTTCCATCTACGTTAGGCATCTGTGTTATCCAGGCCAAGTCAACCTTCGCAAAATCTTCCAGCAGCTTCGTTCGATCAAGGTTTCGGAAAGATCGACATGTGAAAGGCCTTGTTGCCTCGCGGATAAATGGAGAATTCAAGGTCGCAAAGATCACATCATGTTCTGAACTTGAGGGAATCGGCACTTGGTGGGCTTCAAGCATTCTGGAGGTGTCGGAAACACAAATGTAGTCAATCAGTGTATTAGGGCGTGTCTCCAATTCAAGCGCACGTGATCCCACGGCGCACGATACGGCGCACCGCAGGCACACAGGCTCACGCGCCGATGTTTGTTTTTGTTTATAAAGCACTAAAAACTCATTGTCTCACATGCTGCCGCTAGCTTTGAATGTAAAAATGCTCTCTCAACATCCAAGAGATGGAAAATGTCAACAGGAGCGCTTTGTAAACAAGAACAAATATCGGCGCGTGAGCCTGTGTGCCTGCGGTGCCCCGTGTCGTGCGCCGTGGGATCGCGTGCGCTTGAATTGGAGACACGCCCTTAGCTTCACCGCGATGACAATGGGCTTCAAAATGAATTGGTTCCAGACCTAAAGTTGTCAAGGATTCGCCCAGAAGTCTGCGTTTAGTTTTAGTAAGGGGTTCTCCCCAATTGATGTTGAGATCCCCCATAAGTGACAAGGAATCGAATGGATTGTAACAATTCAGTATGGCCTCTTCTACATGACTCCAATCCCCGATATGAGGAGGACTATAGACAGCAACGACCAGCAAGGTGACCGCGTTTTGCTTGAGCAAAGCGAGCACGTACTCTGGCCTCCTAGAGTAAAATTCCGAAGAGCAACTCAGTACCCTGCAATCTATTGATGCATGCGCATATAAAGCTACACCACCCCCTCTTCCTCCCCTCCAATCAACTCGAAACAAGTTAAACTCCGGTATCTTGAGATTTTTAGAGTGTACAGAGGGTTCCAATCACGTCTCGCTAATTCCCATAATGTGAACGCCATTCTTTACGATAAAACTACTCACGTCGACAAAATGCGGTGACAAAGACTGCGCATTCAAGTGACCTACACGAATAAGCTCAGATTTATCAACTCTGCCCATAACCAATGACCAAAATTTTCTGTTCCACCCTCTCAATCAAGATCGGACATTTCGATTTGTCACACGCAGAATGAGAACTATTCGAGAGTTTCTGTTGCTACACAATTTATACACTTCCGTTGTCGAGTTCGGCGTACTTTCGTGTCATGATTTCCTGCACAAAAGCCACAAACAACCCCTTCGGTACAGCCACTAGCTACATGACCCAATCCTTGGCATCGAAAACATTGGCCAATGGAACATGATCATCAATGCGGCACGAAGACCACTGAATGTGCACTCTCTTTTGGATTATCAATTGTTTTCTCATATCACGCGACGTCGCTAGAATGCACGATCTAAACTTTTTCGTCCCCGGTAGATATAAAAATAGCATTTTAAGATCCTCGATATCGCATTCCGGGATGTTTTGTTGAATAATGTATTCACGAATTTCCTCTTTACTGAGCTCTACCGGAATATCGTGCACTATAATCCGCGGTTTCGATTTCAGAGAATCTTTTATCTCAAGGCCTGCTGCGCGTAGTTCAGGACGATCTTTCAGTTTTTCGAGACTATCATCACCTTCGATAACAACAGATTCGTTGAGGCCATTGGAAACACGCTGCGCATGTAACTTGAGGACAACCGGATTAACCGCGCCAAAAAGAGCGCGCTTAGTTCCTTCCGACGTAGAGAATTTCTCTTTATTTGCATTGGTCGGGCCTACTATGACTTCGTTCCTAGATCTGATTGGGAAAGACCTGACTTCAACTATTGATACTTTGTGAGATGGTCCAGCTGGTTGCTTAATAGCATTTGCATAAGTCGGTGTTGAAGTCTTGGGAATAGAATTCAATGCAGAGCCGGCCAGATCCAATTTCTCACAAGTCTTCACGAAATCATTCCGGTACACTTCATTAACCCGATGGGCCGCTACATTACTGAGATAAGCACTGGATAACTTATTTATCGACACATTGATTGGGCTTAAAACTCAACGAATTTTGATTCTACGATCCGTCTCTTTCTCATTCTTGAACCAGCTAAGTAGAATTTTGTTCTGCTCAGTGATGCTCTGTATAATGTCGAACACATCATCCGCAGTAATTGAAAATGCTGGTTCGATGTTCTCGTTGCCATAATTCGTCATGATGTCTTTACCCCTTCCCGAAGCGTCGTCTACTCTCACTGAGCCAGATTGCGTATGCTGCGCTGCAGCTGACGACGATCCCCCTTCCATGAGGTGTACTCACACTACCGCAACTCCTATGCCAACACCGCGACCGCCCCGACGAGTCAGACGTAGAGGAGGGCAAGCCATCGAGGAGAACCTCCTCGACGGCGTTGCGTTCGTGCGATTCCGATCGAGCTGCTGTTTCCCAAATTGGCGATGTTGCAGATTTGCGCCAATGAAGCCGCGTTTCCACAAATTTGCCTGGGCGATGTTCTGCTTGACATGCGCGGTGTGATTTCCTTGCGTGCCAGCTGGCAACCTCAAACTTTTTTCCGTTTGCAGAATTCACAGATTCCCTGGCTCATAAAAAGGAGCCGTACTGTCGATGCTCTATGCACGAATCTAGTAAATCTGCAAAAAATCACCACTCAAACCAATATATATGAGTAACACTGTTCCATAACCCGAGAGCGACCACATGAGCGTCTCATTGATACTCACCGCCATAATGATCATGTATCACGAATGATTACATCTAATATATATATTGAATCATACGTGAATGAAACTACGTAGAAGAGTCTTGCAGGTCAAACGACCAGTATGTGCATTTCCTATCAAACCAATCCCACAACCCCCCCCCCCAAATATGAGCGATATTCATAAATCAATACATCATGAGATGCGACGCAGATGAAAGCCGCACTGATCAAGGGGAAAAGCTCTTACAGGTCAAAACAAGCGCGAGGGGGGCAGCCTTTGGAACATGCTTCACGGTGCGGAGATTTTTGTAGCGTGGTCCGATGCTATCTCTCTGACACAGGCCTGCAAGATCATTCTATTATTGGCTATGAGAAGTACTTGTTCCAGAGTCTCCGAGCGGCAGAATGCGGCATGCCACGGGGGGGGGGGGGGAGCAGCCCAACGTGTTTAGTGCGGGCTTCGGTTTTTTCTATGCATTCAGCTCAAAAACTATAACTCGGATGTGGCAACAGTATGCGAGGCGATCTTAGGGTTTTCAGAAACGAAGACATTGAGCGTTTGTGCGTCTGAATCCGAGCAAAATCGAGTTAACTAGAGCGAGTTGAAATTTTTCCCTATGATATCTGCATGGGCTTCGCGGGCCCCGCTCAAGCCGCCATTCCTGCCTCGACTCGCTCCGATATTCTTCTCGCTTCGGGCTCTGTGAATCCTTCAATAATGGTCTGATTGACATGTATGATAGTTCAGAATTTCCGCAATTAAAAATTTTACAATTTTCTCGCTTACTGTGACGAGGTTTGAGCAACAGTTCTCCCGAATATCAAGATCAGAAATAGAATGTGCAAAATGGGCGCATGGCAGGGTTCTCCTTTCATTTCTGAGTAAACCGTTGCCCAAACCTGGTAACAGTGAGCGAGAAAGTGATTAGATTCTTGTTTGCGAAAATTTTGAGCCAGCATACGTGTCAGTCAGACCATTATTGAAGGATTCACATAGCCCGAAGCGAGAAAAATATCGGAGCGAGTCGAGGCAGAAACGGTGGCTTGAGCTAATTTACTCAATTTTGTTCGGATTAAGACTCACAAGCGCTCAAATTCTTCATTTGTTAAAACCCTAAAAGCGCCTCGCATACTGTTGCTACATCCGAGTTATGGTTTTTGGGCTGAATGCCTAAGAAGACCAAAGCCATACTGAATACGTTCAACTGCTCCCTCCCGTGGCATGCTGCTTTTCGCTCCGCTCGCAGGCGCTGAAACTCATACTTTCCATAGCCAATACCTAGTCGCGTTGTAGTATACCTATATCTATAGAGTCATATATGTGCAAGCTCAATGTAGGCTGGATACATGGAATAACGCGTGCATATATACTGATGCAGAGCCTTGGCGTGTGAAATGTAGGATATATTCAGAGTGCTCATATTCCGCGCGCAGACACTTCAGCGCGACATGCTCGCAAAGCTTGTGGAAGAGCTCGAAAACCGGCTCGGGCACAAGGGAGCTGTTCATGAACCCTCACGCTACTGATTGTGCGACACGTGCGAGCTTGCCCATATCGCGGACATGCAAGAACTTGCACAGAGCTTGCGCGGAAACTTGCTCTACGAATTGCGCAACCCGTGCAAGCTCGCCCATAACGCGGGACACGTAAGAACTTGCGTCGTCGCGAGCCCATGCGCGAGCATGCTCACGCAAAAAAATTTTGTCGCGGAAAAGCTGCGAGCGAGAGCTTGCGTCGGTGCGAGCCGATGAACGTGGTAAAGCCGCGAGCCGATGCGCGCGAAAAAGCCACGAACGAGAGCTTGTGTTGACGCAAGCTTGCAGCAAGAGAGCCCTTATGGGAAACCACGAGGCTAGCCAGCGAGAGATTGTGTCGGCGCGAGCCGATGCGCGTGAAAAAGCCGCGACCGAGAGTTTGCGTCGGCACGAGCTGATGGACGTGAAGAAGCCTCGAGCGAGCTTGTGTCGGCGCACGCTTGCGGCGAGAGAGTCCTTATGGAAAGCCACGAGGACTTCGAGCGAGAGCTTGCGTCGGCGCGAGCCGATGCACGTGGAAGAGCCGCGACCGAGGGTTTGCGTCGGCATGAGCTTGCAGTGAGAGGTGCGAGCCGACGCGCGCGAGCCGCGTGGAAGTATTGATTGAGGTCTTTTCGCTTTGGGCGCCCGATAGGAAAGCATCTCCACGCGCAGGATGATGGGGGTCGGGAGGAGAGGAGGACCTGGTGCTGCAAGGACGCCCTCCTCCTGGCTCATCGGGATGGTCATCGGAACCCTACTCAGATGACCTTGACGTACACCCATACCAGGGTGGGGTCTTGGTCGATGTGGCTATGGTGTCCGATGACGCCCTCCGCCATATTGGAAGTTTGTCTCAGGGGTAGAGCGAAAGTGTCCGCCGTAGCCCCCAGATTAACTACTACTCAAGGTTCACTATGCGGGATCATTTCAAATGAATGTTCAAGATGGATTTTAAGAGACTATTGGGTAAATGCTCCGATAGTGCAATGGATAGAATGCTGGCGTACGAAACTGGATCCCTCTGAGGAGCGTGGGTTCGATCCTGACATAAGAAATCTTTCTATGTGAATCTTCAAGGTTCTCTTTCGATCGAGTTAAAGAATCTCCCTATATTATCTAGTTGAAATGAAAACGTTTGAGCGATTCGAATGAATTCTGCTGAATTCAACTGAGTGTCACCAGGGGCCACCGAGGTTCACCGAGCGTCACCACCTCCGACCGAATTTGTGGGAATTCCACTGACTTCCACTGACTTCCACCGAGAGCGACTGAACTCATTAGATATTCCATTGAATTCCATCATTATGCCACTGAATTCCTTTGTTTTTCCACCGAGATTCCATTCCCCAACATGACCATCCTTCACCTACGTTTCCACAATATTTGACGAAAGTGGCACGTTCTGCCACCTGTGATCCTCCGAATTACGGTGTGACTCCACCGAGTGCTGGATTATGCCACCGTTCGTGTACTGAATTCCACTGAACTCTACCGACGTCCACTGAATTCAATTTTTTTGTTAAGGATCACCACATCCAACGCACCTGTACTATTTACAGTTGAGAGAAGTGGTGGTCTTTCGATGATATTGCAACAAATAAAGTATATCGTATCAACCATGAACGAAGAACAATACGTATCGAACGAACCCATCGTATCCATACCATAGAGATATAATACCAATAGAGGAGGCATGGCATAGGGGCCGCTGTAAGTGGCCGCGGGAACGATCTCGGACGATGTAGAAAGAGAGAGAGATAACGCTCGGTTCTGCGATCTCTCTCACTTGGTGACGTAAGCAGCCTGGGTCTGCTTGCTTTTACCAATTCATGTCATTCATGGCTACCCCCGCCACGCTGCCCATTAGACAGAGAGGGCCGAACTCCAAGTTCGTCTGTCTCATCGAGACCTTCACCGCAGAAAAGAGGCGCATGCCTGCTCTATTGGTATTATATCTCTATGATCCATACTCGAATGAACAAATTTCTTGAATACTGATGAGGAAGAAGTCACAATGGGATACTATCAAGGATTGTTCGACGATGTGGAAAACGCTGCATCGAATGATTCCAAGAATATCAAGAACAAAGAGAGATTAGGAATTTTCATGGATTCTACCCTTAACATTTATTGGAGGTCCTCGTTACACGAAAAAGCATTATCAGGATTCAATGGCGAAGATGAGAGAAAGGAATCCGAAGACCAGATCTATTTATTACGATGACTTGAAATTCGAAGCAGGATGAAATTCAGACAGTTCTGAAAAAATCCCTACAAGGCACTATGCCAAATCATATTCCAATGATGTTGGTTGGATAATTTGATGAGCTTTTGAAAGATATCACGAGTAACGATATATTAGGCAAAGCCATAGCTCATGTGCATACAGTTGAGTTTCAGAAAAGGACTCCCTCATGCTCATTTACCAATAACGTTGCATCCGAACCATGAGATGGGAACTCCTGATTTGATGGACTATGTCATATCTGCTGAAATTCTAGACAATAATAGAGGACTCCGTCAGTTGATCTTATAACGTACGCTCTATGGCCCACATTTCCCTAGACCAGAATGATTTGATCCCGAAACAAAAAACTGTTGGAGAATTTTTCCAAAACAATTCCAAGAATCAACAACCATTAAAACGGATGAATATCCAACCTAAAGACGAGATGACAGATCTCGAGGTTATGTGTACATTTCGAGGGGAAGTTGCGAGAGACTCCCGGTTGAAAATCAAAAGGTTGTACTATATGATGGATTTTTGTTAAGAAAAGGCAAATGCCATGGATATTGCGCTCCAAGAACAAGTATCAAAGACGTCTACAAATAATCGCACAAATGTCATGATAAAGCTGGTTATAAAATAATTCAGAATTATGATTGTGATGAGAATGTCGATGGAATTGATGAATTTATCAATTGTAGATATCTCAGCCTGATAGAATATGCATGGAGATTGGCTTAATTTCCGATTGTTGAGAAGATCGTACTGTTAAAAGATTACCAGTTCATCTAGAGAATCAACAAAAATTATTTTGGGGAGAAGGGACGCAGAGGCTGAAACGTTGATAGAATTCAAAACAACATTGACTGCTCGGTTTGGAATGATTAAGAAAGACAAATTTGCTAGGAGCATGAGATACTTGATATAGTTTAATACATTCGATCTTACAAAAAAATGGAGGAATGGGTGAGAAAAAAGAACATCATCAAATACAAAACTGTTGGCAGATTGAATGTTATATCTCCAGAAGATAGCGAGAGGTTCTTCCCAAAGTGAATACTGAATCGTAGAATAGGTGCTAATTCATTAAGAGATTAGAGGACTATTGATGGAATAACTCACGATTCATTTCAAGAGATAGCGATAGCTTTGAGTCTCATAGAAATAAATGATAGTGTACCTTACCTAAAATAGATGACTCATTTGAAATAACTCAGGGATTTGGGATATTTAGAATGACTCTTTTGAGGAAAGATAAAAATGAATCATTTGAAATGACTCATTAGAAATGACTTATTAGAAATGACTCATCTGGGAAACTTGAAAGAATTACCAACAATCAATGTTCAATCCAGTATTCTACATTTAGGGCGTAGAATACTCACAAGGGGCGACCATAGTGTTTGGGTTGCCAATCACCTGCAGAATTTGTTTACAGTTTGGTTCTACCTAGAAGATCAGAAATCCAAAGTAACTCCGTCCAATGGGCCTCCTGTTCAGAGCTATGGTAAAAAACGTTAGCATTGTCAGTATATCTATAGATATCATTTTTCAACATGGGCCTATATGAGCAATGCTAATCTTAGTGGCTGTATCTCTGGACAGGTGGCCCATTGGACGGAGTAACTCTAGATTCTTCATATTCTGGGTAGAAACAAACTATAGAAAAATCTTGGAAGCGATTGCCGACCCAGACACTGTGGTCCCCCCTTGTTAGTTTCTAACAGATTTTTCAAATGAGTCATTTTGACGTGACTCGTTTCTGTGGTTCCTCAAATGAGTCATTTCAAATATCCCAAATCCCTGAGCCATTTTAAATGAGTCATTTATTTTAGGCAGGGTTTTACGTGTACAGTGCCGAAAAGCTCTGTTCTCCTCGAAAACTTTGCTGAACGTCGACGAAACCGATTTGACCAAAAAAAGGAGGAATGGGTGAGAAAGAAGAACAACATCAAATAACAATTTGTTGGCGGATCTGAAGTTGCATCTCCGAAAGATAGCGAGAAGTTCTCCCTGAAGGTTATACTGAATCGTGTGGAAGGTGGTACTTCATTCAGAGATTTGAGGACTATTGATGGAATAACTCATGGTTCATTTCGAGAGACAGCGATCACCTTGATTCTCATAGGAACAGATCGTAGTAAACTACGTGTAGAGTGCCGAAAAACTTTGGTCTCCGGGAAAACTTTGCTGTTCAGCAAGGTTTTTGCGGAGAATAATGTTTTTGGGACAAGACGCGTATACCATTTCATAGGTCAAGACGCGCAAACAGCTCGTTTCCGCGTGAATATCTCTGAAGAAGTTCATAAGATTTTCGAAGAAGCATGTTCAATTGTGTTACCTTGACAGCTGAGGAGATTGCTCTCTTGGTTTCTTTTGTTCGAAACGTTTAATACCAGAGATATTTGGGAAAGTCCTGTGCAAATTTCAATCCACCTATGCCTGGCGTGAACTACAATGAAGATCATACAGATGACAACAACCATGAATCAACCCATGATCAATGTGAAATGAAATTCGAAGCGACGCATGCTACTTTGAAAAAAGATCGAAAATTATTTCAAGATCGGTTAGTTGGTACGAATATTATAATGAATCCCATAGATGGACCTAGTGCATGGCATAAGATATTCTTACACAAGACTATGATTGATCATTTTTCATCCATTGGTGAAATTCCATATCAGTTGCTTGAACAGACATTGCTGGTGACATTCGAAACTTCCCATTTCAATATATAAAATGAAAGTCACATGTGCAGTGTGGGGTTGGCGGGCGTAGCGAGCAGGGGGTACCCCCCTAGTCTGATATGTGATCGCAATTAACTGTGTGAGAGAATGCCTCGCGAATATTGTTAGAACACATTCCGAACATCTCAAGAACGCCTCAAGGATGCCTCGAGAACCAGTCAATAACGCGCCAAGAAGGCCCCGCAAAGTGCAACGTGGGAGTCGCAGCACGCTTTTGGGGAAACCCTTGTTTAGCCCTCGTCGTCGCCTCGGAGCGTATGTTCAGAAAACTAATCTATTTTTAACGTTTTGTGTCGAGGTACGCTCCGAGGGACGAGAGATGGACGAGTTTGCCGCGAGACAGAATATGTTGCGGTTTGAGATCGGGAAGAAACTCCCACCGTCGGGTGGTGGCAGCACCTTCCGGACCTTTTTCCCCAGCAGCCGCGCGCGCCGACGCAAGCAAGGAGGCTTGCTGAGCGGCGTCCCGGCTTCCTTCTTCACGTGGATGGCGAGCTGTGCGCAACAAGTAGAGAGCAGAGAGTTTTCCCAGGTCTCCTCGTGTGGAAATTGTGCGCGATTTTGAGTGCCCCAGTGCTCGCGAATGGTGTAGTGAATTACCAGGACGCTAGTTTCGCCGGCTTCGACTACACCAGTACTTCTCGCGTGGACTGTTGGTGGCCTGGTGGACCCTCCCAGGAGACGCGCTGGCGAGGACACGCCGCGTGAGTTGGTGCCAGCCCAGAGGACGACGCCGCGGTTCCCAGTCGACCAGCAGCACCCGACGACACGGTGAGTGAGCTCAGGTGATTCCCCTAGTGATTCCCCGCCCCCGCGTGCCCCAAGTGATCGGAGAGTCGTGTGTGATGTCGCGGGTTCCCCAGACGCCGCGGAGCTTATGCTCCCGAATCAAGCGCGTGCCCAGGAAGTGACGCCAAGTCGAGGAGGCCATCGCCTCGGACAGTGGCGGGCAATAGTCGACGCCCGCTGGCCTGGCCACGCTTTATGCTAGGCTCGCCCTGTCCGACTCGCGATGACCACTCGCTAAGCAAATCCCGGGTAGACCGCGTTCCGGGCCATTTTTCCCCCGCGTGCAGAAATTGTCGGCCATTTTGCGCTGAACTCTCGCTCATCCGGTGCGGGCAGAAATCGTCTCCCCCGCAAGTGAAACACAGGCGGACTCAGTGGGGATTTGCCCCGCCCATATGTATATGGGCATTTCCGACGAAAGTGAATGTGCACACTAAAGACCGATATATAGGGGCATTTCCAACGAAAAGTAGTTAAAGAATGACTTTCGAGGAACACTTTTATTGACTTTGTAAATGTTTTGGACGCCACGTGAGACTTTGTTATTAGGATTATCGACCTGCGCGTCGTAACATGAAGCTAATAATCGGAAATAAATGCCATTTTGTACTTTTCATTTAATTTCGTGAGTGCTTATTTAGGAATCGAATATATATGTGTCCGCAACCCAAAATCTTTCGCGTTTTTCAGGTGTGCTCCTAATTTCCCCCATCCACCGTCCCGCCCTTCGTGGCGCGGGGAACCTGGCCTTGCCCCGATCCGGCCAAAAACAAATGAGGTGACCCGGGGAAACCCGTCAGTCTTTTCCAGGTGACCCATCTCGCCCCGTTACAAAACATACGAACAGTGCCTGAAGAATGTAATTGGGTGGGGCATTTACGAATCCCTCAAGAAAGCCAGAAGAACCGTCGGGAGAATACTTCACGATTCTTCGGGGATCCTTCAGGTATTCTCGAACAGTTATGTTGCTTGCTGGGTTCCTTACCATTATTCTAACCCCCCCCCCCTCACTAGTTTCTCTACAAGTACTCCCATAAGTGTACTTACTGGGTGAAATTCGTTCCCCCTTGCTTCAGAGAATGAATTATCAATGTCTCTGAATTTTGGCATCCCCCCCCCCTGCTTGGGTTTTCAGAATGTTGATTCAAAGTGGCCAGACGCTCCTCAGCTGCACATGAGTATGTGCAGACATACACTCGGGAACAAGGTGAACTGCAATGAGAAGACAGTCAGCGGCCATTTGGGATCTCCCGTCACGCTTGTACCTAACCATATTGAAAAAATCATGTAATGCGCATGACATAAAATCACGATGTCACGTTTTCTAGAAAACACGAGTAATAAACTTGTCAATTCGTGACATGAGTCGGGAGGAGTAACATGACATCACGGAACCTTGTCATAAACATTTGTCATGAAGTTCTGTCATGAATTTTCGTCATGATTTTCCGGATTTTCCGCGGCCTGCGTCATGTCATGGGACTTTGTCATGAATTTACACATTTTTTACATACTTTGAGGCATGTTATGAGACCTTGTCATGATCTTTCGCCATAATTTTTCAAATTGTTTACATGCTTTCCCTGCCTAAAGGAACCGAGTCGGCTCAGCTGGTTTGAGATAGCCGACTCGGCTCCATATATAATTTTCTCAAAATTTGTGTCTAGATCGCAACTAGGAAAACCAGTTGTATGGACAAAAAGGGTGAATCATAAGAAGAGAAAAAAGAACATTTGGGCTATGTTTTCCCGAATTCGGTGATTCCGGACCAGACTTGGGTACGAACCCACGACCTTTGTATAGTTCCAATTCAAAGTCCGACACCTCACCTTCGGGCCACCGAGGGATGTTAGGTGGCGAGCGTTATAAAAGCTTACTCAAAGTGTGGGTCGCTATAGCTAGGGTCACTAGGAAGGGGTCTCGACACGGTTCTCCCACCCCTGAGTAAATCGCCGCCATATTCAGACAAACTAATACTTCTTGTATACCTATATATCTACCGGATTTGTCTGAATATGGCGGACCGTGTCAAGACCCCCGCCTAGGGACCCTAGCTATAGCTATACCTGAAGCACAATAGAAGTGTAGCGGGTTGATCGCTCTAACTGTTATACATAGTAAGCGCTTCATTGCTCATGTATACATTCATGCACTCATCATATATGATAGCGAGCAGGAGATTGTCGCTCACCGCATGCAGACGGTAAGTGAGCGTGGAGTCACCATGGCGATTGTTTGCACTTCTCAAGTTCTTCCCTAAACAACAGCAAAATTGAGGAAAAATCCTAACTTGGTAAATAAAATCCAGTGCCCATACTGTACTCCACGCTCACCCGCCGTCTGCATGCGGAGAGTGACAATCTTCTGCTCGCTATCATATATGATGAGTGCAAGGAATGTATACATGTGCAACGAAGCGCTTCACTATGTATAATAGTTAGAGCGACCAACCCGCTACACTGCTATTGTGTTTCAGGTATAGCTATAGCGACCCACACTTTGAGTAAGCTTTTTAACGCTCGCCACCTAACCTTCCCTGCTGGCCCCAAGGTAAGGTGTCAGACTTTGAATTAAAACTATACGAATCTTGTGGGTTCGTACCCAAGTCTCGGCCAGAATTTCAGTATTCGGGAAAACATAGCCCAAATGTTTTTTTTTCTTTTTTGTGGTTTACCCTTATCATTCGACTTTATGTCCATACAACTGGCTCTTTTAGTTGCGATCTAGACACGAATTTCAAGATAATTATATATAGAGCCGGGTCGGCTATCTCAAACCAGCTGAGCCGACTCGGTTCTTTTAAGCAGGGAAAGCATGAGAAAAATTCATGGCGAAAGATCATGACAAGGTGCCATGGCATGCCTCAAAGTGTGTAAAAAATGTGTAAATTCATGACAAAAGTTCATGACAAAGTCCCATGACACTGCCCATGACATGACCCAGGCCGCGGAAAATCAGGAAAATCATGACGAAAATTCATGACAAAACTTCATGCCAAATGTTCATAACAAAGTTCGTGATGTCATGTTACTCCTTCAGACTCATGTCACGAATCGACAAGTTCATTACTCGTGTTTCCTAGAAAACGTGACATCATGATTGAAAATCGAAAATTTGGAGGTGCGATTATACACGCGTGGAATTGCACTTTTTCAATTGATTTGAACTTTTTGAGTAATTGTGTGAACTTATAGACTTTATTTCCCATGCAAACCCCCCTAACTGGGGGTTGACACTTCCCGGTTCAGGGATCATTGATAGGGCATGGGACCCTCAGCGAAATGTCCGAAAACGATAGAGTTGAAGAACTAGAGATGCTAGAAGGGAAATACTTCCCAATCAGAATGCTGGTGGCCAAAAGACACCCTCGTGATCATTCTCAGCAATTACCTCCTATGTGAACTACCCCTGGATAGGGGTAAGATTTTCGGGAATTTATAATTCAGGAATGAATGTGCTACATGAAAAACTTTCTTCATTTCAAGTGCTGGTGGCCAGGATAAACCTGCATGGTTATTATGAGAAACTATCTGCAATGCGAACCACCCCTAAATGGGGGGGGGGTGAGATTTTCGGAAATTCATGATATCAGAACTAGGTGTGCTACATGAAGAATTCTTCTCGTTTTAAGTGCTGGTGGCCAAGATAAACCTGCATGATTATTAAGAGAGATTAACTGTGATGCGAACCACCCCTAATTAAGGGGTGAGATTTTCAGAAATCAATAGGGGGCGAGATATTCGGGAATTCATAATATCAGAACTAGGTGTGCTACGTAAGAAATTCTTTTTGTTTTGAGAGCTGGTGGTCAAGATGAACCCGCAGGATTATTATGAGATATTTTTTCGAATGCGAACCACCCCTAATTAAGGGGTGAGATTTTCAGAAATCCATAATATCAGGACTAGGTGTGCTACATGAAGAATTCTTCTCGGTTTAAGTGCTGGTGGCCAAGATAAACCTGCATGATTATTATGAGAAATTATCTGCAATGCGAATCACCCCGAAATTGGGGGTGAGATTTCCGGAAATTCATAATCTCAGAACTGAATGTGCTACATAAGAAATCCTTTTTCGTTTTGGAAGCTGGTGGTCAAGATAAAACCGCAGGATTATTATGAGGTATTTCCTCGAATGCGAACCACCCCTCATTAAGGGGCGAGATTTTCAGAACTCCAGAATATCAGAACTGAGAGTGCCACATAAAAAATTCTCCTTGTTCCGAGTGCTGGTGGCCAAGATACACCTACATGATTATTCTGAAGAATTATCTGCAATGCGAACCACCCCTAGACGGGGGGGAGAGAGATTTTCGGTAATTCATAATCTCAGAACTAAGAGTGCTTCATAAAAAATTCTTATCGTCTTGAGTGCTGGTGGCCCAGAGACACACTCGTGATTATTCTGAGGATATATGTTCATTCCGAACCACGCCTACATCAGGGGGTGAGATCTTCGAAGATCTATAGTTTCAGAACCAAATATGCTATCTGGAGAATACTCATCGTTTTCAGTGCTGGTGGTCAAGATTAATCCGCATCTTCAATCTCAAACTTACTTTCAGTCGGAGAGATTTTTCGGATTATGTTCAAAGAAGTAATTTTCGAGTGACTGGAGTGCCTGCATGAGGTTCTGAAGTGTAGGTTCACTATTCTTTCCACTGAAACATTCTATTGACTCTAATGGCGTCCAGTGCTGAGCTCAACTAAGCGTTTTGGTGAAATACTAATGCAAATCTGGTAAAGCGAAAGCAGTTACCATAAAAATGCATCCTGTTGACCAATGATTCACTTTATTCATTTTCAACAAGTTTTCAAGTCACTGAACATGTGTTATTTATATTTCAAAATATCTTTTACATAATTTACAAATGAATGGTTGCGTCAAGTCTAGATCTGTCGCGATTTTTTTCTTCGCTTCTCTGTACATTTTCGCATGCTAGTAAGATAATTCACACGGAATATCGGGCCTTCAAGGTCACTATTCATGTGTGATTCAGAAATACAATGGCAATGGCTTCTCCCATGACATATGATACATACGACACCTTTCTTATCAACTAAGAGACCGCAATGTGTACATCGCTCAGAGAGATTTTCTGATGCTGGTAATATTCGGTCACCAAGCTCTTTTCGACTAGCTTGGATGTCAAAGTGTCTGCGCAATGCTTTTTTCAGTGCAAGAATCTTCTGCATTGCATTCCAAGGAAATTCCGCAACTTGACGAGTCGAACGGACCTTGATAACTCTTAGATCTTCCATTTTGTCGAAGGTCCAATCCACCTGAGCTAGCCCATGAAATGATGGATCCACATGGCATTTCGCTAAAAACTCTTCGAATTTGCGACATGCTCTTTCCTCATTCGAGCCATGCTTGTAAGGATCGAGCAGATAGAACTTTTCAGCAGGGATATTCATGTATATCAAACGCCAGTGGAGATTGAATTTGTAGCCCATGATAATGCGATCCTTCACATTTTTGAGGCTAAGTGATTTCCACCTCATTGGAAAACGATGGCTCTTATCAGACCCTTCGCCCACTATTTGATGTGAATCGATTGTGTTCATGTGAGTGACGTCATCACACTGGTCGGCAATATTCGCGAGGGCGTAATCAATTATATCTCCTGATAACCAGCCATTCTTGCTCATCAACTTTGAGAAATCTCTGGCCGACACAGAAAATTCATTGTTCACTGCACTGTTATGTGATAAATATCGAGCAACATTCACCATTCGTGATCTGCTCGACGAATAAAATGTAGGATCTGTCACGAATCCGTTTATATATTCAGGGAGGTCCTCGTACAGCTCTCGGTGCCGTTCATTTGGGTCTATACCACAATTCTTGCTCCCCACACTAGAATCTACCCGAGAAGAAATATCACGATTCTCTTCCATTTTCCCATGCAAGATAGATGTCAAATCGTCAGAACTATCGCTCGATTCCTCACATAAAAGTATTGATTCCTCCTTAACCGTGAGTTCCGTTCCCGCCTGCTGATTTGCCTTGATTTTTCTGCTCTCCAATCCTTCAAAATCGTCAACTTTCTCAGTCTTGATCTTAGGCACTTCATCTTTTTTGGTATTCTTCGCACTATTTCGTGACCTCAACGCTGGTTTTGGCTCCTTTGTTTTGGCCTGCGACTTTTCATTTTCAATGTCAGCTCCTTCAGAATCAGAGGTATCCTTTGCTTGTTTCCTAGTTCGAAAACTTTGCGAGTAGGCTGGCCCTTTAGCCTTCTTCTTCTTCCGTTTGAATCCTTCCTGAGATACAGGGTTGCACTGTTCTTCTGGATAGTGCGCTTTCTGTCGAGAATTGCTTGTCCCGGCCAGTGGCACTCCTAAGTGAATCCTGCCGATTGTTCGATTGTGGTCTCTCTCCAGAGCTCGCACGACGTCCCCAACTGAGGCATTGCTGTTATCCATTAGGACCTTCTCCTTCATGACTCTGTGCCACGCTTCTATGTACGCTTGCGTCATACGAGATATGTCCATATCCAGTTTTTTCAACACCAAACTACTCCAGAGGCACACGTAAGGCATCCACCGCCGCAACATGTGTCTAAGAATTGTGGGTTATGATGAATGTTCGTGACAGGCTCATTTTCGGGTGAATCTACGTTTTAACAGATAATCAGGCGTTTCATGAGCCAATTTATTAACTTGGTAGAAGGGAGAGCTCACGCATAATGCGTCGCTGTCATTTTCCTTGTATCGGATTTCCTCTTCAATGCTTTCAGACTGGAGATTCACAATGTCTTCTAGTTTCGCGACCTCCTGTTTGTCTAGTTCCTCAACTATATGTTGGAGACTTTCTTTAGCAAGAGCCATACTGCGATCACACAGGAATGTGCAGAAATGCTGGAATATGTTCTGCATTTCCTCCCAGTCTCGAGTCAATGCTATCACAGACATGCATTCCAAGAGGGTTTTTTTGAGCGCCTCACCTCCTTCTGACTTATACACAGGAAAATTCTCGTCTCTTGATCTTGAAACGAGGTCCATGGGATGAGCGTAACAGATATATAATATTACGATTGCTAGCGGAAGAGGTATTCCGTTAGCGATGCAGTGGAATAACAAACGGAGGTAGATACGAATGTCCATATTGTTCCAGGCTTTGAGCAGCGCATGGAGTTCTACCCACGACCAGTCTATAATAATAGTATCAAACAGTGGCATTTTTACGACAGGAATACTGCTGCGTTCGATGTTAGCTCTAACGTTTGACAACCAATTCGAAATTGAAGGCGTCCTATGATCGCACGTGATCAATTCTGCTATTCTGACTAGTTCATCGTCATGTTTGTACAAAAGAGTATATATCATGATAAGCTTGGCGATGGAATCTTGGGATTCCTTGCAGATATGGAGTTATTTTGGACCGAGGAGAGCTGAGCAGTCGAGTGAGCAAAATCGAAATTAATTCTTCTAGGTGTGCACAAACTTTGGACCGGTAGTGTACTACTCCACGCCGATAAGATTTGCAGCCGAGATCGGCATCGGCAATACGCGCGATTCATTGTTGCTGCGTATTCTAAGCTTTCGATAGCCGGCCGTGAAATATGCTCGCTTAGTCATTTTTGAGCATATGATAGCGCAAAGAGCATGGGTAACCAATGTTTACATGATTGATGAGGCCACATTAAGAGGGTAAACTTTGCATCAAGAGTCTATATCCCTGAGGGAAGCACCGACAGCTCAATCTTTGACAGGTGGACAGGGACTCAAAAAATGCAATTGTCAAGCTAATGCCAACCAGTGTGAGACAAAACACTGTGCTTGTTTCAAATCGGAAATTTTGTGCAACTCGAGATGGCACAAGTGTTCTATTTGTTGTAATGAGTAAAATGAACCTTGAGTACAAAATAATATTTTCTAGATTCGAGCTATGAATGATGCGACATATTAAACTGCGAATTTCTTTGAACATTTGTTATTCATCGTCACGAACTCTTTCCAGTCAATTGTCAATAGAAGAGCTCCATGATCACAAATCCATATTTTTGAGGTGAATTTGAATAATCTTTGGATTTTCACAGCAATCGCTGAGACATGGACGTAGCCACCGCGGCACTGCAGAAGAACATGAATCCTATCGGCCTGAAGTGGAAAACCAGCCCGATAGATGCAAGAAGTATATCGAGTCTATCAGCTTGACCATCCCAGACGAATAGAGACTTTCGACTTGTCGAATTCTGTTATCCTAGCCCGGTGGCTATGTGGCTGAATTGCCTCCGGATGATAGCCACTTGCCCCAACACGAGTCTATCGGCCTACAAATTTCAGCCGGATAGACTTCTCCCGCGCCGTGAATCCTATCGGACGTCCGATAGCTATGCGCCGCGGAGATAGCTATCCGGCTGAGAATCCTAAGCTTCGTCATTCGTGGACGTAAATGTGTCCGTGGTCTAGTTGATACGGATCTAGCTCAGTGAATAAAGGAACGGGTTCGTATCCCAGGATTTCCATTTTTTTTCTTCTCATATTCATTTTTCTTACGATGTTATTGCAACGCGAGAAAACCATCATTTTCTGATTAGGAAACTCTTTTTGTCTTCGTGCCGTTCATTTGCGCGCTTCATCCAGTGCTATAATAGCAAAGGGGTGTATACACGAAACGTTCAATGAGGAGACAGTATTGTTCAATTTGATCCATGTGCAGCCCTCATTCATGTTGATAGTCTCACAATATTTATACATTATATCCTCAATCACGCCCTGTACTTTTCAGAAACCATACAAGTATTAATACAATCTGCGACTTTGACAAGTTATACATTTTTTGACACACTGTGCGAGAAAGTAACTTTTTCGCACTGATTTTCCACTTTCTCTCACAGTTTGTCAAAAAATAGTATTCGATACACGGATGTGAAACTTATTTCTCGCATCTTCGTGTTGATTCCGACCTTCACCTACGGCTCAGGCCGGGAACCCAACATTCGGTCGTGAAAAAAAGTTTGTCCGCCCTTGTATCGGAATATACTATTTCAAAGCTAAAACTGCTTCTTATTCCTGGTCAAATTTTCAAAACATTCGTGAACAGGGATGAAATATTCGCTTGCACATTAAATATCACTTACCAATTCGAGCCTGATGATGAACCTCAAATTTACTTCATTTTGTGGCAGTTTGCAATTAAAACATTGAATTAAACGCGCTTAGGAATGAACGGTACTGACACAAAAAAAGTTTCCTAATCAGAAAATTATGGTTTTCTTGCGTTGAAATAACATCGGAAGCGAGATGGAGAAAAAAAATTGGAAACACTGAGATACGAATCCGAGCCCTCTAGTCACTGATCTAGATCTGTATCCACTAGACCACGGAGACATATACATCCACGAATGACTAGGCTTATATATAAATCGCGGCCTCGAGGCGGGGCTTTGTTTACATCGGGAAAAATCGTCAGTCTCGGAAACGCCCAAAGTAGAGAGGCGCTGACGGTCGATTCCGATCATTTTGGACCATGACCTATCATCCCTGAAACTTTCAGGGTCTAATGAATATAGCACACCAACTTGTCAACATTAGATATTGAACAAAGCGCTGACGCGAAACACCCAGTCTGCGAAGGGGCTGACGGTTGATTTCGATCATTTTGGATCATGATCTATGAACCCTGAAAGACTCAGATTTCAAATCATATAGCACATGAGTTGGTCGAAAAAATTATTCAGAAATTTAAATTAGAAAAAATACCCAGGCGCTGAGAGGGCTGACGGAGGGTTTAGGTTAGGTACATCAAGGACAACATTCTGAGTACCTTTCCAGCCTTTATGAAATATGACACAGAAAAGTTCACGAGATCCCGGTGTAATTAACATACTCTGTGAAATTATTAGATGGAAGAACATCAAAAAAACGTATGAATTCCTTGGATTTTCCCTTCAAGTTCCTTCAACTACCCACGGGGGATCCAGTGAACTTCTCATTTTGGATATCGCTCAAAATCCCACAAAAAACTACTGAACACTTTTTTCTATTGAACATTCCCATCGACTTATCACGTAGAAAGACCAAAAATCGCGGAGAGGCAAAATTTGAAATATTATTAATAACGGAAATATCGAAACATCGACCTCATTTCCGATTTCATCGACACATGATTTCGATTCTTTCAAGAGGGTGATCATGAGGGAGGGAGAGGTTTTCTACGAAAGCCAGCACCATTATTTGAAAATGACGAAAATACAGACTCTTCGGGGCGTATTCCACAGATTTCTCATTTCATCAATCAAGATATACAAGACAGGTACCAAAAACAGCGACTTCTTGTGATGAATCTTTCTTCCAAGTTACAGCTCGCACTGAGACTAACGTACAGAGACATTCAAAGACAGATTTTGAAGCTCTAGAATCTTACTTTGAAGGCGAAGCCGGAGTCCGCCGCCATTTTGAATCTTGCGTTCCTATTTTTAACGAATTTCTTTCCATAGCGCGATTCTGACATGCATTCCATTGATGCATACAAAGTTCCATGTGATTTGGTTAAATGAAAATCAAGATATTTACAGAACGGATTCCGCCATATCCTCAAGACTTATCAAGGTCGCCGCCAACTCCGGCCTCGCGTTATGCCTGACAACATTCCTGTGCCCCATAGCTCAACCAGCGAATAGATCCTGCCAAAAATCATCAAACTTGACTGTTCCATTCTTTTACCAATCTCTAATCTGAGATCGATTACATGAGAAATTAACGATCGCGGTTTGATCGTGGAGATCAGAGTTCATAAGAAAATTGATCTCAAATCAGAGAGTGATAGAGACATAAAATTAGTCCTCCAATACCGATTAACGAATATGATATCATTTGGAACAGAACACTGTGGGAGACCACTTTCGTTGAATTTTCAACACGCATCACACGCAGGAGCAACTCAATTTTTATGAATTCCCATGCCTTCGATAATGATAATCTGCTTTGTAAATCAGGATCGCACCTACTGCTGTAGTGCATTAGAAGAGCTGGAACTCGAGTAGAATATCGTCCTCGACTTCCGTATGCGGAGAATACAATAGCGCTTACTTATCTCAAGATAAGTGAAGCAAGACTCAACGAAGAATTCTGGACAGTTGAAATGCAGGCAATATAATCCACAATAGACACATGCAAGACTCAATCTGAATGGGACGCGACATTTGAATGAACAATCAGAGGAGATCAACGTGCACAAGACTTGTAATGTTAAGATATTCTCATTTCTCGATTCTAAGTATTATTCCACACTTATATGCAGTACCCTGCAAGAAAAATGGAACACCGATACCTTCACTAAAACAGCCATTACTCCGACGTGTTTGGGTCCACGCCAATTTTCCAAAAAGCACTTGAAAGATGAGAGAAAATCCATCAAATTATGTGTTTTGAAATTTTTTTGATCGAAATTTCATGCCTTCAATTGACACTCAGAATTGGAAAAATTCTCATTTCAATCAATCATCGATCATTTATCGGGAAATTACGATAGCTTAAAAGTTCTCGCGGGATGTTGTAGCTCTTTCCAAGACCTTCAAGATCGTTCTTTCTATACATTACTCTACGATTCTTCACACCCGAGTTTCGAGCGATCTCGTCCAAAGAATATCGTACCAGTTGAGGGCATTGAAAGTATGGAGACATGAGTTTTTCTTAGTTAAGGTGAGCGAAAGTCCTTTCGACCAATTTATGGAATGAACCTGGCGATTATTTCATAGAATTCTGAAGATTTTACGTCAAAATCGTAGATTATGACCTTTTCCGTAATTTTGTTACACTCAACCCGTGCAAAATTCTTTGTACGAGATCGCTTGTAACTAGGGTATAAAAAACCGTAGAAAAATGTTTAAAAAAAGATTTTGGAGGTCTTCAGAAGAGCTACAGCATCCCGCAAGAATTTTTTCGCTATCGTGATTTCCCGGTGAATGATCGATGATTTATGAAATGAGAATTTTTCCAATTTTGAGTGTCAATTAAAGGAATCAAATTTCGATCAAAAAAAATTTTAAAACGCATAATTGGATAGATTTTTTTCTCATTCTTCAAGTGCTGTTTGGAAAATTGGCGTAAACTCAAACGCGTCGGAGTAATGGTTGTTTTAGTAAAGGTATCCGTGTTCCATTCTTTTTGCAGGTTCCATTTTACTGTAAATGCACTGGATTGCTCATTCACCACAGAGGAACGCAGCAACAGTCTCAAGTATCCAGAAGTAATCCATCGCGGACGGGTCGAGTAGCTGCACGATCGAGTAACTCCAGAGAAGTGATTCTTATTGAAAATTTTCTCCTGAATCACACATGGTGTGATATGTCATGTTGTTGTGAATACGATTCTCAGATGATTGATAGAGTAGAAAACATAGAAAACTAATGATCAATTACTCTCGAAATCTTTTCCTACTTGAGAGAGGGGGTGGCATTAGAGAGGATCTGTCGAATAATCATGAGCGTGGATTTTGGCCACCAGCACTCGGAACAAGAAGGATTCCTCGTGTAGCACACTGAGTTCTGAGATTATGAATTTCCGGGAGTCTCATGCATTCATTGAGGATGGTTCGTATTAGAGAAAATTACTCAAAATAATCATGCAGGTTTATCTTGGCTACCAGCAATTAAAACGAGAAGAATTTTCTATGTAGCACACCTAGTTCTGATATTATGAATTTCTCAAAATCTCACCCCTGAATTAGGGGTGGTTCGCATTTGAGAAAATATCTCATGATAATCCTGCAGGTTTATCTTGGCCACCAGCACACGGAACGAGAAGAATTTTTTATGTAGGACTCTTAATTCCGGGGTTATGAATTTCCGAGAATCTCACCCCCTTTTCAGGGGTGATTCGCATTGCAGCTAATTTCTCATAATAATCATGCAAGTTTATCTTGGCCACCAGCACTTGAAACGAGAGGAATTTTTTTATGTAGCACACCTAGTTCTGATATTATGAATTTCCGAAGATCTCATCCCCTATTTAGGGGCGGTTCGCATTGCAGATGTAACGTGGTGAGGGGTTCAGTCTCCAGAATGGACACAAGTAATTGGGTTGAAGAGTGACCTCCATGTACTAGAGAGAATTGATGGTTGAGAGAGAGTGTGTGAATGATTCGGTTGGTCAGAGCGGTCTGCCGCAGCGTGGCCCGTCGTCCGCGACGATGAGTCCGTGACGCGACAACGCACTTGGTGGGGAAACGGGCGATTGTCCGTCAGAAACGCCGACGATGCACCTGGTGCATCGTCAGGTGATGGGGAGAGGCGCGGGCCGGAGGCTTGAGACTCACCACGTCACAGGCGTGCCTGGCCGGAAACTCGCATCGTCCCCGATGCGGTGACCTATATTACAATATATCAGCTGTGGCCTCTTGAATGGCCTTCGAGTCATATGGTTGCGATCATATGTTATATTATAGTGCTTGCGCGAGCGAGCACATGCTAGTATGAATATATGTGTGAAGTCATGTGAGAGCGAGAGTGTCAATGTCCGTGTGTGTCGCGATACAAGTTCTTATCGCGAACTCTCTCTCTCATTGTAATCGTTTAGACTTAAATACTTCCATTCTCTTATTCTTAATCTGACAAAATAAGATTTTTTTGCATACGATTATGCTTAAAAGTTGAAAACATGTTCGATGAATTTCTAAAAATCATAAATATGTTTAATGAAATTTTTGAAAATTATCGACAATCAATCATTTACAACTGATCGTCTTGATTGTATGAATATATGAGGTTCTATACCTCTATTCGATGCAAATGTTTTACAAAATTATAAAAGCATTGAAATGTCTGAAAAAAATTATTAACAATAGATTGTTTATAAACAATGTTCCTTAATTCTATGGTTATTCATATGAGGTCCTATACCTTAATTTGGTTAATAAATTTTTCCCCAAGAAGTCCACTTCTGTATGAACAGTACCCTGAATGTTATTAATAAATCACACAATAAACAGATAATATACATGATATAATTGTCCATAATTAGGTATTTTGTTCAGAAGTCTATTGAATTCAGTTCAGAAGTCTATTGTTCAGAAGTATTTTGTTGTTCGTCAAATTCGACATTTGACTTAGTTGATTTGAGAAAAGAGCTCGACTATTTCTGTCGGTCTCTCACTGTTTCTCCTTCGTTCTCTGGTATACAATAGGTATACTATATATAGCTATATACTGCCATAGTTGGGTATAGCATTGAGGAATTTTCATCGCTTGCAGCTGTGGGATTATTTTCCATCAGTCGCAAGAGATACTTTTTCTTTCTTGAGATGATTCTAAGGCGATGGGGTCACCGTGCACTATGCCCGCTGAAAGTTGCTCGCACTTTTATCAAATTTGCTTGCGATTTGGGTGAAACGACTAGAAGACCCACGTTTATTATCATCTAACTTGAGATTGTTTTCTCATCGTTTGGCTAAAATCGCAAGAGAACTGGAGAAAAGTGGGAATAACTTGTTGAGCGCACGCACCTCCTACCCTATGATATAGGCACTTTGTAATTCGCACTTTTATCCGATTTTCTTGCGATTTGGGCGAAACGATGAGAAGACGAACTCGAGTTAGATAATAATAAACGCGGGTCTTCTCGTCGTTTCACCCAAATCGTAAGCAAATTTGATGAAAGTGCGAATAACTTTCAGCGTGCACGGTTACCGCATCGCCTCAAGTCTCATTCCGATTCTAATATTATACTATTTTCGGACCGATTATTACATGGAATTTTGGTTCAAAAAGCATGGCAAATGGTTCTCTTGAAACGTGAAATTGTGAACTTCGCACTATGACAATTTTCAAAATTATCTTTTTCTGGGAATTTTCGATCAAATAGTCAGATAGTCCTTGAGGAGACCTTCGATTTAAGCGTTTGGACGTTGAAATCGAGTCAAAATTGACCGAGTTATGACCGTTTTTTGTGTACCCGCTTTTACGTACAAAAACCTGTAATTTATAGGGATTTTCACTCTACTGTGGTAATTTGAAAATTTTTGGGTGGTCGGTCGGTTCCGATTCCACTAATATGCGATATAAGGAATATTCATACCAATTTTCAAGTTGATATCATCATAACTTTTCGATATATAACAAAATACGCACTCATATTTAGTGCTGAAGGTAAATTTTCGAATGTAGTTTGGACTATATAAAAGTGTGGTCTCAAAATTTTTCTATTCACTCATTGGTCCCTGTCGTTAGCTTACTCCAAGGTATTACATCAATCAATCTATCTTTTAACATTACGCTACGAAATTTGGATTCTGAGGTGAGAAATTTGAGTTTTCGCATATTGAGAAATTTCGCACCGAAATTCTACATTTTTCCTCTTAAAATCTTGTAATTTCGTTTCTGAAGCTTCTATAGTATATTATGACACTGCACGTAGATGGGTAGTTTTGTACGAAGGACTGTTTATGGCACGAGCGAAGCGAGTGCTATAAGTCCTTCGTAACAAAAATACCCATCTGCACGCAGTCATTGCCATGCTCAACTATATCGGTCCGTTGCAATGATAAAAGTTCACAACCGTGATTTTAGCCAAATTCATGTCGTGGTATCGACTTTCTCAGTCAATATACGCATTTTTCGGCTAGTTTTCGATGGAAACTCATAACGTCTCGAATTACAAATCTAGCTCCTCTGCGTTCCTTTTGGCTATATGAATGATGAAAACAGTTAGTTTTGGATGTTATCTACCATATCTAATTGTGATACGCATCAATTTTTGCGTTTACGACTCTATTTTTCAACATTCTGGAGTTGACTTTTTCGAACAATTTTACTGAAAAATCGGCCGTTTTTTCGACCTTGAGCTAGGTGTGGGGTTCAAAATGACTCTGTAAGTGTTCGAATGGGTACCTGTGTGTGTAGTGAAGGTGACCTGCTGTGTTTTGTGCTGAGTTTCGGCGATTTGTGGCGCGGGTGATGTGTCACGCGGTGAAAATTGGTCTCGATGTGTGTAATTTGGATGCACTGCGGTGCACATTGTAGCTCCAGAACAAAACGTCTGATTGAGCTGAAATTTGGAAGAGTGGCTCCTTGTATGATAAGGATGCTCGCCCAACAAAAATTTTTGAGAAATTTTGAGAATTCGGGGAGAAATTTTCTCAGTTTTGTCGGTCGGTCGTAAATTGATCCGAGTGACGCACTGTTTACTTTTTGAGCTGATCTCGCACAATAGCTCTCTCTTCGAGTTTGTGCGGGATCAGTTATTGTATTTAGCCTCCAAGGGAGTATTGTATACTCTTCTTGGATTTGCTAGCGACTCTATGTGACAGTGTTGCCATTCTTTTGCTGACATTTCTCCTGGCCGATAACAAAATCAGCTGTTTCGTACTTTGAGACTAAGTATGTCTTTAAGATGCAGAGCTATTGCTCAGTCCTGGCTCTGGATGTCGAATATCGCATCGGCAGTGCCGATCTGGCAGCCACTTTGAGCAGGTTCTCGTCCCCTTGCTCACTGGTATTTTTCGATTTTCTCTGGTATTGTTCAGTTTGTGAGAGTGTCCGCGGCGAGTGTGGTTGAGTTTAACGTGTACTGTGTTCTGTATCTTGTGTTTGACGTCTGTGGTTGCTCTTCATATTACACTGCTGAGCATTGACGAGCCCAACGAGTGGAGCTTTGGTACGCGATTCGGGTCCACTCTCTGGACCGTGTTCATAGACTGCGGCCAGATTGTGGCGCAGTCTAACGCGACCTGGCCTTGTCAGCTCTTCGTGCCGCACCGTGGCCAGGTATCCTTCGACGGGATATGATCTAAAGATTTACCCGATGCAGATGTTTTCCTACGAGGTGTTTCACGTATGGTGAATCGTTTCGTCGTATCATTGTGTGTTCGACAGACAGCGTTCGGGTCTCGTCTGGTTGGATTTTAGTCATGTAATGTGAGTTGAGGGATATGTGTGAGTGATGTCATGTGTGAGTCCTTTTTCCCACCTAACTTTCAAACAATTTGATTTGCCATATTGGCTCATCCGTATTTTAACTGTTCTCAACTATATATTTGGTGATTCTTTTGTGAAAACTGGCCCTCCTGGCCTTCAATCTCGTGGTATTTTACTCTGAATCTTTAGTAAGCTTCGGATTTTCATGTGAATTCTCACTAAAACTATTACCGGTGGTGCAGTGCAAAAAGATATAAATGAGTTTGATTTCGAATTAATTGGTACCCGCAATTTCTACTTTACTACTATAAAATACCGTTGGGGTGAGATGATGATCTTCCGTGGGGATCCACGTTGACGATCTTACGTGATGTTGCTCTCCCATGGTGGTGAGTCTACGTTGATTAGACCGTGGATTTTGCGTTGGCACTCGTTCATCTGGTGGTCGTGATCCGACGGCAAGCATTGTAGCTATCGACGTGGTTTTGACATCTTCAGAATCACGTCCCTGGACCGGAGGTTTCAGTACTGCAACGTGCGTTTAGTAGTGCCTCATTGACCGGCAAAAGTGCAATATGCCGGTATGTGTTATTTTTCGACCTTCTTCGTACTTGACTTCAACGGAATGGAAAAAATACGCTACCGATCCGCAATTCTCATTGTACACTAGATTCTTAGTATAATCACTTTTCCTTAGCCTGCTACCGAAAAATATAGTTATTATTTTGAAATTATTGGGGTTCAAGTGGAGGGTTGAGGTTGTGGTTGAATGAATCATAACTCAAGCAAATAGAATGAGACATAAGTAAAATTATTGATAGTTTTGCTCGATAAACTGTCTTTTCAGATATTTCAAAAATAATCATACTATGGGTCATAACTTGATCACAGCAAAACTTCATCATTCGTTGACAATAAATCCTGGTTGAACTGCAGAATATTCTAAAAACGATCTGGAACATTTCATGACGAAGAATGCACGTAAACCTTTATAATTATAAATCTGAATGAACTATTTTCCCATGCAAATTTTACTATGTTAGTGACGCGATCGAAAATGACTCGAAAATAGAGCGTTTCGAAAGATCCATTCTTCCCCTTGATAACCGGATTTTACTGAGCGATTTCGGAAGCTTTTTGGTATTGGGTAAGCATTCCTCTCGGCTCGGTTATCAAGTTATGGTGTGAGAAAAATGGGGTTAGTCACGAGTCGCGGGTTGAATTCTAAGGTCTAGGACCTATATGTCCTAGTGCATCAACTAGACTTCGGTGGGAAGATCAATAATTCTCAAGAGGTGTCTATTCCCTGTGTGGAATAGCGCATCACTGCATGTTTTTTTCTCTCACCTGGGACTATTGCGATGCTGAGGGTACTGGGCTGAGGTTGACGGCAATTTCATCCAAGAAGTTTGGACTCGAGTTTGGCGATCTTCCCCAGAGCAGCAGTGTGCGAAAAGTATCCCAAGCAGATTAGTGTGGCCGAGCGTTGCTCCAGCTGATGATCGCCGCGTGGTCGTCTTGTCCAGCCCTGAGCACGCAGACCACGAGACATCTCGCGCTCGCGCTCGCGGAACCTCCGAATTCTCCCACTTCTAAAAATTCGGCGGCTCGCTATCGCCGCTTCCGCTGTCATTCATTCTCATGCATTGCCATATACAAAGTCGCGCATACTTTCCTTATGAAAAAAGGTGACTACCTAGCACCAGGGGTGGTCTAGGTAGTCACATGACTACCTAATGTACCGGGGATATTCTTACAAAAGTGACTAGCGAATTTTTGACGGATATTTGGATAGGTTTCCTGAGACGAGGTTTTTTATGTGTTCTGTCGACCTGATCGTCGATGTAGGGGGATCCCGAACGTGTCTTGATCCAAATTTCTGGGTGCTGCTCCATACTTATTATATGTATAGTACAGTAGCGAGACAACCACACGGTTGGTGCGCACGAGAGCTATTTCCGCCTGGGTATAACCATATCGTCGATGGAGAGTGCATATAGTGATGACGGGGGGGGGGGGGGGTAATCAAGGGTAGTCTCTTCTGCTGTGACCTGTTACATAGTATAGGTGGTGTAGTAGGTAGTCACCCTGGGCTTGGATATTTTACATAGTCAGTTTTTGAGGGGTAGTCCAGGTAGTCACTTTTGCTGTACTTTCTGGCATAGTCATTTTTTGGTAGGTGATCTAAGTAGTCACTCTGGGCTTGGATATTCAACATAGTCAGTTTTTGGGAGATAGTCCAGGTAGTCACTTTTGCTGTACACTTCCGCATAGTCAGTTTTTGGTGGGAAGTCTGAGTAATCACTCTGGACTCAGATATTTTACATAGTCAGTTTTTGGGGGGTAGTCCAGGTAGTCACTTTAGCTGTACTCTTTCGCATAGTGATTTTTTGATAGGTGGTCTAGGTAGTCGATCTGGGTACATTTTTACACATAGTCTAGATTAGGTCAATGTCGTTGACGGAGACAGTGGGAGAGTCTGTGACGTCTACGTCGGGCGGCAAACCGTTACCGACGTCAGCGGCGACCACGGTTCCGTCAGTGACGGAGAGCCCAATGGAGCTAATTGTGGAGATGGCTGTTTGCAATTCCATCGTCAACGTCAGTCAGGTTTCCGTCGGTGACGTCGATGTCAACGACGACTCCGTCAGCGACGGCGACAGAGAGTCCAGGATAGCCGATCGTGGGAACGTATGTTTGTGCAAGGTCGTTGTCAACGACAGCCAGGTTTCCGTCGGTGCGGTCGACGTTGACGACGAATCCGTCAACGACGTTGATGGAGGGTCCAGGATCGCCAGTAGTGAATGCCTGTTTGCAATTCCGTCGTCAACGTCAGTGAGGTTTCCGTTGGTGACGTCGACGTCGATGACGACTCCGTTACCGACGTCGACGTCGACCAATGGTCCAGGATCGTCAGTAGTAAAAATGCCTGTTTGCAATTCCATCGTCAACGTCAGCCAGTTTTCCGTCGGCGACGTCGACGTCGACGATAACCACGTCGACGGAGTCATCAACGACGTCGACGACACTGATGGATCATGGCCGACGTTGCCAACGAACTTGCACAAACATACGTTCCCACGATTGGCGATCCTAGACTGCCCGTCGACGTCACAGACGGAGTCGTCGTTGACGTCAACGTCACCGACGGAAACCTGAATGACGTTGACGACGGAACTGCAAATAGGCATTTTCACTACTGGCGGTCCTGGCCCCTCCGTCGACGTCGACGTCACCGACGGAAACCTGACTAAGGTTGACGATGAAATGGCAAACGGCCATTTCCACGAACGGCTCCGTTGGGCTCTCCCTCGACGTCGCTGACGGAACCGTGGTCGCCGCTGACGTCGGTGACGGTTTACTGTCCGACGTGGACGTCACCGACTCTCCCACTGTCTCCGTCAACGACATTGACGTTATCTAGACTATGTGTAAAAATCTACCCAGATCGACTACCTAGACCATCCATCAAAAAATGACTATGCGAAAGAGTACAGCTAAAGTGACCACCTGGACTACCCCCCAAAAACTAACTATGTAAAATATCCGAGCTCAGGAAGACTACTCAAACCACCCACCACAAAATGACTATGCGAAAGAGTATAGCAAAAGCGACTACCTCGGCTACCTCCCAGAAACTGACTATGTAAAATATCCAAGCCCAGAGTGACCACTCAGACCACCCACCAAAAAATGACTATGCGAAAGAGTACAGCAAAAGTGACTACCTGGACTACCCCCCAAAAACTGACTATGTGAAATATCCAAGCCCAGAGTGACTACTTAGACCACCCACCAAAAAATGACTATGACAGAAAGTACAGCAAAAGTGACTAACTGGACTACCCCCCAAGAACTGACTATGTATAATATCCAAGCCCAAGGTGACTACCTGCTACACTACCTTCCAAAAAATACTATGTAAGAGGTCACAGCAGAAGAGACTACCCTTGATTACCCCCCACCCCCATCACTATATGCACTCTCCATCGACGACATGGTTATACCCAGGCGTATAGCTCTCGTGCGCACCAACCGTGTGGTTGTCTCGCTACTGTACTATATATATAATAAGTATGGAGCAGCACCCAGGAATTTGGATCAAGACACGTTCGGGATCCCCCTACAACGACGATCAGGTCGACAGAACACATAAAAAAACCTCTCGCGGCTCAGGAAACCTATCCAAATATCCGTCCGAAATTCGCTAGTCACTCTTGTAAAAATACCCCCGGTACATTAGGTAGTCATGTGACTACCTAGACCACCCCCGGTGGCTAGGTAGTCACCTTTTTTCATAAGGGTTATGACCCATGCGTCATGCTTACGGTTGTTATTATCCTCTTCACATACTCCCAACCAAATTCAACGCCTTAAATTTTAAACACTTCATTCGAGCAGATTATTTGGACGTTCCACCGATTGATGAATGAATTATTAGTAAAACCATAACCTTAAATTAGTAACAGTATCGTTATTTGATTACTACCCAGATTATTAATCTTTTCGGCTATATGATTCTGTTGAGTTTTCGCAGTGCAAAAATGCAAAAAGTTTGCAGAGTTGCAGCACAAGTCCAGCAAAAACTACCATCGGAGTTATTTTGTTGAAGAAATCAGTTATCCTCTGCAAAATTGCGATCGACAAGATTTGATTTATTCCAATTGATACCGAATGGCCCACCTCTCTCTTTGAAATGTGTGGTTCCCGGTTATAAGGAGATTCCTTGATGTTTAATTGCAACAGATTCATGCAAATGAAGTTCATGGGAAAAGTGCAAAAATCAAAAAGGTTGCATTTTGTGAGTTGATCAATAATAGTATTTAGGAACTGAATTTTTCTGAATTATTTCCAGGCCCATTTTATGCTTTTGGAGACACACTCCAAATGTCTCGACGACTTCATACACATTTTTCGAAGAAGAAAATGATATACTTGCTTCATTACAACATGAACGATATTTTACTGCGAAGATTCTTCGCAAAGTTCGCGCTTGCTCGTTGTCGTCAAGTGCCCAAGGAGGCTTCTCACGTGGCGGTCGAGCGGATGCCACTTGATATTTCTCAAAAACTGCTGAATGCGATTGTACGCGACTGTTTCGCACCTCAAAACGCCGCTGAACTTGAGAACTTCTCGAAGACTCGTTCCCATCACTTGGAAGGTTCTCGGTTGGTATTGCGGCGGTTCTCCTCGTTGGTATTGCGTGGAATTGCGCTCGCGGATAGCTGAGTCGCGGGCAACGATGTAAGATTTTTACACAATGAATCTGAATGCGAGCGATTATATCCTCCAATCTCGCTCGCGAGCGTATAAATTCGATCGCGATTACTTCGTTATTCAAGAAGCTGTGCCTCGGCTGTAGGGGTATTCATGTATAATTTGCGAATATCGCGTATAGCACCGTCCCCATCGATGCTTTCCATATTCCGAGAAAATGTGATAATTTTCCTCAGCTTTCCTGCTATGAATTTATTACAGTTTCCTGCGATAGAATTTTCGAGATTGATATCCCTCGCAGCATGTGTGACAGACACTCGACTCTCTTTTACAGGACTCATGTACTTGAGCTCTATCATTTTGATCCCATTTGGCGGCACTTTTATGTTCATTCCATTCACAACGGGAATTGAAAAACTCTTGAATCTGCGGCAGCGGGCTTTGGGGTCTGAATTACCTCCATATTCCAACAAATGGTCCCTACTAATCAATCCAATTGCCTGCGCGTACCATTCATTTGCATATAATTGATCCCCATTGAGTTGAAGTGGTTTCTGGCCATGCCATGAATGTATGAAATTTCAAATCTGTCAATCTTATTAAGATGCTCGGCTCTACTCGGCTCGCTTACACACTCATCAGTCCCGGAGTCTATACATAGCATTGATACTTCGTCTATCATTTCACGGCTCTCGGAGTCTACAACTGGAAATTTTTTCTCAATTTCCAAGGATTGAGTAGAAGAATTCACATTAGTTTGAGGCAATGGTGAAAATTCATCTATATCACTTCTTTCTCCAATTTTACATCCCGATTCGTCATCGGACGATATCTTCTCATTTGGAGATGGTTTGAGCCGTGATTTTCTATGATTTTCCTCTTCGTTCACCGTAGACGCGATTTTGATTGCGTCATCTACGCGCCCGGCGTCTGAGGACTGCGACGGACGGTCAATTAGTTTACATGCTCATCCCGAATTACTGACTGATGAGTTTGAGATTCAACTAACAGCGATTGTATTTTGCACCTGAGGTCCTCATGTGTCTGGTGTGGTCGTGTGATTTTGTGGAGGATCACAGCAACCACGCAAATTCACATGGCCGTAATCTTCTTCATTGCACTGTGCAGCCTGGTCTTGCTTGTGATGACTGCGATAGTTTCTGCCGTTTCTACCCCTGCTGTGATAACCTTCGCGCTTACTGCGATATTTTTTCGGGCGATCAATGTACACTTCATCTTTCCCAAAATCTAACTTCAATTTCGGGCAACCTTTTGCCTCGTGACTCGGTTGATCGCAGTACTGACAGACGCATCGTGGATCTAAGAAACGCACACTTTTCTGATTAACCACAGGTGGAATCGGCTGCGAAAAAGGATGAGAATCTCCTTGAACATTCGGAAGATGTTTGCGCTGTAACTCCGCCTGTTGCGCGATTCTTATCGCTTTACATATGCTACCAGGACGCTGACTTCGTACTACGCTTTTGAGTTCTATTCCAATACCGATGATGAATCGAGTCAAAGCTACCTTATCTGCGTCGCGACAGCGAGATACTTTCTCTGCATTGGAATATTCTCTTTTCGATGCTGCTGAACTTTTGAATCTACCCAAGATCAGTTGGACTATTGATCTATTGATTCATCATTCTGTCTCACGGTTGCTTTCAATTCTGACATTATACCATCGAGGAAGTCCATTATAGTGAACTGCTCCTCTAAATCTTTCAAAAATTCTTCGACGGAATTATATGCAGTTATTGTTGCTGCAAATAAATCTTCAGCTGCCCCGCGTAATTTGTTGGCGATGGCAATAAGAAGCATACGTTCCGATTCAAAATCCCACATAGTGATGCCGCATATCTCACGGCGCTGCAGAATGTCAAAATGTTGCCGAGTCTTGAAAATTGCCATCAAACTCTCTTACATATTTCAGTGCTTTGGAAAAACCTGCATCTATTTCTGTTTTTGAGTTTGTTTCCACAAGGTTATTTCGAGTCAACCGTTTCGATTGAATTTGATTAGTTTTGTGCAGATTCGGTAAATTTTGTACTGAAGCATAATCAATCAAATTTGACTGAACATATGCGTGTGTTGAGTCTAAAATTTCGTAACGGCCTTGATTTTTTTCTCCATTCGACTCCATGTGGTGCGAGGTTGGGATATTGTTATATTTATACAACTAATAATTTACCGAGCAGACGAGTTGCATAGCTTACCATTTGCAACTATATAATACTGCTCTGTTACACTGCTTGCTCTGGAACAGCTACTTACGTTTTACTCGGATCGATCGAACACCTCGTATTTTCGATTGATGAATCGGGGATGCTGCTGCTGGGAATATCTGCACTCTAATTATACTAGCCAAAAGAGCATGCCATTGCCACATATGATTCAAAGAAAATCAATTCAAGCATGAATATACCCATTGTTTTATATAAGCAAGACAAGGTGATAAGCGAAATATATCGGATTTTCGTATTACTACGTTTCAATCGATGCGCACGCTGTTACACAGGCAATTTTTGCTATGGCTATATGTATGTGTACTCAAATTGAAGCTATTGTATCATATTATATGACCAAACGATAATATAGCCCAGAAAGACCGGCTTACCCATTCGTGTGCCTGATCGAACGTTAATTTAATGGAAATTCTCTCTTTAAAATATGCAAGCAGGATATCGTGACATTTCGAATATATAATTGGAATCTATCGATCTACCACTGCTTTCTCATCGATATTGTGTCTATCTAAGTGGCAATCATGCAAAAACTTTGATTTTCGAAGGGAGGACCTGAAAATATTTAAAATAATATTGGGGGAAAAAATTACCAGGATGAGTTCTCATGAAAAGATTTTCGTTCAATTAAATTGATCATTTATTGATTCTAACTATGCTTCAAATCACAGTCTCAACCGTGTACATAGAAGATGATCGAAATTGTCCATAAATTGATGATTCCATTATTCTGTAAATTCTTATGTGCAATATTCGTGTATTGACTGCTTCGTCTATCTGTAACATGTAACCAGTGTGATCTGTTTTCTACCAAATTTCCTACTGAACTTGTGTGTAATAGATTTTTATATGCCGACGTTCGGACCACCGCAAAGACTCGAATACGCGTGATTTTCGGCTCATCGCACAGATTTGAATTGTGAAAAGCTGATTTTCTGGCGCGGACGCGACAAAAATTCCTATCCGTGAAAACCTACACGATCCATGAGCACTGGGTAATGCTGGTCGGTCGTGAATCAATTCCCCATCCTGGGTAAAGAGACGACCGACTCACGCTTGGCAGTGTGCCTGGATTTTGTATTTTATGAGCCAACGCGAGCTAAGTCAATACCCAAGTACTTCGTCCCTGTTTAGGCAGGTTTATCCATACCGGGGCCGCGATTGTTGCCTATTCCATTCCAAATACATCTCGAGGATGTCTCATGGTGGATTTTTTATACTCTAATAAAATATCACATCCGGGCGACGACTTACGTTTGTCTCGGGGAGACCTGCTCGTTCGTAGGTATGGGGATTTCTGGAAGTGTTGCCACTTTGGCTCTTCGGGTACAAGAGAGCGAGCATTGCTCGTGCAGCGAGTCATATACCCTCGGACGGCCGGAGCCCCACTTCGAGACTTTTTTCGGTGACTTTAACCCTGCGTCGACATAGACACGCGTAATTACCATTACATGCGAATATCTTTTCGAATATCGGAATCGATTGGTTGGATTATAGTATAAGTGAATCGATGAGGAATTGATTGGGAAGGGTATGAATCTATATCGGCTCTATATATATGTTATGACGAGCGATGCGATGGAATTGATCTCGCGTGCATATACATACGCACGGTGGTTAATACACAAAATTGCGAGCTTATATGGGTTAGTATTAGTTTTAGCGACACCAGCGTATATGACTCTACTTACACGACTGGTCTGATGGTAATCTGCGCAAGTGGCTGACTGAAAATTCTAATTTCTAAAACTTTTAAAATTATCTGAAAATTGCAGACGTTGCATAGTTCCCCCAATTTATTGGAGTCGAATCTCATTCATGTAGATTGATGGAGATAAATTAAAAAAAAACGAAACAATTTTCAGATCAGACCATCGGATCGTGTTACGAAAATTCCCGTGATTTCACTATAAAATGTTGACATTCCACTCTAGTTTTGGGTTTTGAAATGATATGACGCACAATAATTCATCCAATAAAAGTACATCCATTTGGTGAATCCTGGATGAATGATCCAACTACCCTAATCGAGGATCGATTATGTGGAGCAAAGTGCTTCGAATGTATGAGAATGATGAATGAATCATTACTGAAAATAACTACAAACGATCTTGAGTCATCAGTCGACCTACTTCTCATACGTATCTGATAAATAAAATTACTTCACATTTGTATACAAGATGAAAAATCAATTGTCATATAGGGTCGTTAATTGGTTTTGGTTCAAAGGACTAGAACGGGGAATGATTTGCTATAATCTTAAGCAATTTCCTTGGGTGGATTTCATAATTCCCAGTATTTAGGGTATTTATGATTCGAAATTTCGATTTATACTGATGATCACAAAATGAAAAAAATCTAAAACTCATTACCAATAGTTAAATAAGTAGGCATGATTTAATCACATAGAATGTTTCCGAAGTTCAGAATGTAATTATGAGAATGATGAATGAATCATTACTGAAAATAACTACAAACGATCTTGGGTCATCAATCGACCTACTTCTCATACGTATCTGATGAATAAAATTACTTTACATTTGTATACAAGATAAAAAATCAATTGTCATATAGGGTCGTTAATTGGTTTTGGTTCAAAGGACTAGAACAGGAAATGATTTGCTATAATCTTAAGCAATTTCCTTGGGTGGATTTCATAATTCCCAGTATTGAGGGTATTTATGATTCGAAATTTCGATTTATACTGATGATCACAAAATGGAAAAAATCTAAAACTCATTACCAATAAAGAAATAAGTAGGCATGATTTAATCACATAGAATGTTTCCGACATTCAGAATGTAATTTGAGATGTCTCTATTAAAAAAAAAATTTTACTTTGGTCGAATCTAAGTACTTGCCATTACTTTTCATTGACAGGCGGTTATGAATTCATAAAACTGACATAAAAAAAATTTGGAACGTTAGTTCCCCCAGCCCGTAGTGTGGCTGATTAGACACTGTACGACAATTATCAATGGATTTTCATTGAAATGATATACAAGCTTGGTGTTGAAACTTGAAATTTTAACAAATTCTACAAATCCACGTATAAGCACTCACTCATCAGCTGATTAACCTTGCTATCGGAATCTTCATCCATCCAGCAGGTAGGTCAACTGACCAGTTTTTGGGGTTGTGCCATTTTGGCGAGATTTTCTGGTTTCGAGATCCTCTCCGGAATCAGCATCGTAAGAGTTCTTTAAAAAATGGTTTGTGGTCTTACCGAGAATAAATTGATTCTACTTGCCAATGATTAGACGAGTTCGCATTATGAATATCTGATTGCAGGGATGCGGTTATCCACCTAGAACTACTCCCTCTAGGTTCACTGGGCTTGACGTTCTCAGCTACTGACTGATAACCTGCGTCGATCTTGCATATAGGACTTACTTCACCATCCACCGACAATTCGTTTTCAACGCAGCCCAAATGAACTGGATCGCAATTCACCGACAATTCGTTTTCAACGCAGCCTGAATGAACTGAATCACAATTCACCGACAATTCGTTTTCAACGCAGCCTGAATGAACTGAATCGCAATTCACCGACAATTCGTTCTAAACGCAGCCCGAATGAACTGGATCCGAAATAGCCTCACATGCGAGAATGTCGTGAGTAACAATCTGAAACTGATTACTAGTCACTCCAAGTTCCCGGGTTTTATTGACAAAGGCGGACCTATCGATCTGCCCCTCGAGACATACACATGATGGCTCGAATTCGTCTAAAGCGGTTTCAAGTTACCTCTTGGTGACACGAGATTCTCAATCCATTTCAAATTTCAGCAAATTAAAATGTGGTGTGGCGGCGTGACGGACATCTGATGAGTTTCGACTGAATTACCACTTGAATAATGACAGTGAGCTGATTTCACAACATCTCGAAAAGATTTTCGAATGTACCCCTTACTGGCAGTGAGCTTCTGCTACTACATTCATGAGTCACGGAAGGTCTCTGACGGAATACGAGTCCCCGTTAGGTACGGTTTAACTAGTTAGCGCATCACAGCTGAGTACAACTACGAAATTCGGGCTTCGGTCATGGATAATTTCATTATCATTCCCAGCGACATCTCGTTCGCAACGTTGTCAGAATGGACTGACCCTGGAATTATTTCATTATCATCTTCCAGCGACATCTCGTTTACAACGTTGTCAGAATGGATTGACCCTGAATATATTCCATTATCATTTTCCAGCGACATCTCGTTTACAACGTTGTCAGAATGGATTGACCCTGGAATGTCATTTGACAAAGCCACCCTTGCGTAAGGTGTATCCTCTCGGTGCTCCCTATGTTTACCTCAATTCTCAAAAATTTCCTATCATTTTAAAGAATTGTTGTTCCCAACAGGACCTTTACGTATCCTTTACGCCTGGTCACTAGGCCGCGTGGAAATGGTCGTTCTGTCCATCAAACAGAGTAATAAAAATGTCTAGACTAGATCAGCTGTCGGCATGTGGACCACATAATTTCAATTCACTTTGTTTCATAGTTGTTGTAATGTGTACCAAACAAAATTTTGCCGGGTACCGATTACGGGGTTAGGTTTATAGTCTCCGTGACTTTTGCTAACGTTCCGTTGCATGAATTGTTTGATAATCCAAATGAACTATCTTTCCTTGAATTTTGAATGAAAAAATTCGTGAAAATATTGGTGAACCCATTTTAAAAAATACTGAAATTACGTCGGATTTGACATATGTGGCTACATTTTTGAACAAACGCTATTATTTTTCGCAAAGCTTAACGAAATTCTGGCGAATTGTACCATGGTCGTTGCTTTGCGCATAATTTCAGAACATTTGCATCAGCCTGATCAGCTGAATCGCATGTTGACTCATAAGTGATTTTGGTAGATTTTTTCGTCCTTGATGGTTAATATACAAGTTGAACATTTGGTCTCGTCGATCTTGGAGGACGTCCGTCCTTCAAGATCGACGAGACCAAATGTTCAACTCGCATGTTGACTCGTTCGTGCGTAAAGATTTTTGCGAGTACTTATGCATTTCAGTTCCCCCGGACTATACTCCAAGCGTACTGAAATGCGTACTAATCGCACAAAACGGCAAAAAAAAATTGATCAATAGTCCCCCCAGCCTAAGGATGGGGTGTAACGATTTGCGAAAAATAGTTATAAAAAATTAGCCTTCCATTTTCTTGACTCTCAGACATTGCCTACTGATACTTCTGATATTGCAAGTTCATTCACTTACTTGAGCCTGAATGCGTAATATTCATTCGAATGAGTGTGAGAGAGACAGAAGTATACTGTCTATAATGTTAGTAATAAGGTATAGGCATTGTCTATGTACTGTATAAGGTATATGTGCGGCAACGAATGATAGACATCGACGGACTGACCGATAACTCACTATAGTATATAAGTCCTATATATATGCCTTCAAAATCAATGTACTCGATTTTGATGCGTGAATTAGTCGCAATATTTTTGTTAGCAGCTTATACAGATGAGCTCGTTGTCGAGATACATGGATGACTTTCCTCGTTTATATATTCAGTAGGTACACTGTTTCTACGAGAGAGCTTATGCACAGCTTTCCGAGAAGTAAACAAACACGATGTATCTCGGCAATGTCTCTACACGTTGACAAAATTGATTCTATTGCTCGAACTTTCGAAATGCAGAGTCAATATACTTCGGCTGTTCGAGCTTCAAAAGTATAATTTTGAATCTACTTGGTTACAGATAGACGCTTGCGATTTTCATATCGCACTAATTTTATGGACGAATTTATATATGGTAATAACGAATTTTCCATAAGGAATTCCCTTTTCCGAATAATTTTTCAATCGAAATCGAGTGGATTTTATGCAGATTTTCTTACAAATTTTTGCTCTTGATGAGAGCTGATTTGAGTATAGGTCCGTGTCAGGGTTAACGTACCACCAGCTGGGTACCATTTGCGAGGTTGGGATATTGTTATACTTATACAACTAATAATTTACCGAGCGGACGAGTTGCATAGCTTACCATTTGCAACTATATGATACCGCTCTGCTACACTACTTGCTCTGGAACAGCTACTTACGTTTTACTCGGATCGATCGAACACCTCGTATTTTCGATCGATGAATCGGGGATGCTGCTGCTGGGAATATCTGCACTCTAACTATACTAGCCGAAAGAGCATGCTATTGCCACATATTATTCGGAAAAAATTATTTCAAGCATGAATATATTGTTTTATGAAAGCAAGACAAGGTGATAAGCGAAATATATCGGATTTTCGTATTTCTACGTTTCAATCGATGCGCACGCTGGTACACAGGCAATTTTTGCTATGGCTGTATGTATGTGTACTCAAATCGAAGCTACTGTATCATATTACATGACCAAACGATAATATAGCTCAGAAAAATCAGCTTACCCATGCGTATGCCTGATCGAACGTTAATTTTATGAAAATTCTCTCTTTAAAATATGCATGGAGGATGTCGTGTCAACTCAAATATATAATTGAAATCTATTGATCTACCACTGCTTCCTAATCGATATTGTGTCTATCTAAGTGGCAATCATGCAAAAACTTTGATTCTCGAAGGGAGGACCTGAAAATATTTAAAATAATATTGGGGAAGAAAATTATCAGGATGATTTCTCATGTAAAGATTTTCGTTCAATTAAATTGATCATTTATTGATTCTAACTATGCTTCAAATCAGAGTCTCAACCGTGTACATAGAAGATGATCGAAATTGTCCATAAATTGATGATTCCATTATTCTGTAAATTCTTATGTGCAATATTCGTGTATTGACTGCTTCGTCTATCTGTAACATGTAACCAGTGTGATCTGTTTTCTACCAAATTTCCTACTGAACTTGTGTGTAATAGATTTTTATATGCCGGTGTTCGGACCACCGCAAAGACTCGAATACGCGTGATTTTCGGCTCATCGCACAGATTTGAATTGTCAAAAGCTGATTTTCTGGCGCGGACGCGACAAAAATTCCTATCCGTGAAAACCTACACGATCCATAAGGACTGGGTAATGCTGGTCGGTCGTGAGTCAATTCCCCATCCTGGGTAAAGAGACGACCGACTCACGCTTGGCAGTGTGCCTGGATTTTGTATTTTATGAGCCAACGCGAGCTAAGTCAATACCCGAGTACTTCGTCCCTGTCTAGGCAAGTTTATTCATACCGGGGCCGCGATTGTTGCCTATTCCATTCCAAATACATCTCGAGGATGCCTCATGGTGGAATTTTTATACTCTAATAAAATATCGCATCCGGGCGACGACTTGCGTTCGTCTCGGGGAGACCTGCTCATTCGTAGGTATGTGGATTTACGGATGTGTTGCCACTTTGGCTTTTCGGGAACAAGAGAGCGAGCATTGCTCGTGCAGCGATTCATATACCCTCGGACGGCCAGAGAACCACTCCGAGACACATTTCGGCGGCTTGGACCCTGCGTCGACATAGACACGCGTAATTACCATTACATGCGAATATCTTTTCGAATATCGGAATCGATTGGTTGGATTATAGTATAAGTGAATCGATAAGGAATTGATTGGGAAGGGTATGAATCTATATCGGCTTTATATATATATATATATATATATATATATATATATATATATGTTATGACGAGCAAACGATGGAATGAATCTAACGTGCATATACATATGCACGGTGGTTAATACACAAAATTGCAAGCTTATATGGGTTAGTATTAGTTTCACCGACACCAACGTATATGATTCTACTTACACGACTGGTCTGATGGTAATCTGCGCAAGTGGCTGACTGGAAATTCTTTTTTCTAAAACTTTTAAAATTATCTGAGAATTGCAGACGTTGCAGTGTTGAGCGTGTTGGGCTGGTTGACGGACATAGGGAGGTGCACAATAATCACGCATAGAGGATTGAAGGCCCTGTTCTGTTTGTGCCATTTCGGTTTGATTTTCCGATTTGATTAATTACCAAGTTTTGTACATTTCAATGAGTTCTTAATAGCTGACTTCCTCGAAAATATTTTTCAATAAAATATCTTTGAGATTTTAGTTAGGCTCGACGAATGGCGCACTAGACTTTTTATTGTGGTATGCTGGCAAATTTTGGGCAGAGCAATCTTGGAAACATTTTGATTGGTGACTCGATGTATGTTGTATATTTTGTCTGTTGTGATCTGTGATCATGGGAAAATCCCATGGAGTTAGTGGAAAAACTCGCTGTTGCTCATTTTGGTGTGAAATATTGTGAGATTTCGGGCGAGGAGAGGTCAGTCGACTTCGATCGTCAAGAAATGCATGTCCTAAATTTTGAACATTGCTCTCATAATCTCGAACCGAATCTTTTTCGTGAAGCGAATTTCGAACTGTGGAAAAAATTTTAAGCGTGTTATAAATATCCGTTGGAGGTTGTAAAATTCTGCAATGAATAAGATTTCCATCTTTGTCCTCCCTGTAAACTATCTCTGTGTATGGCATAGCTTGGACTTCTACTCGTGTGGAATTTTGATTTAGGACTACTTTTGAGAAATTTCCACTGATCATGGGTTCATATCCGCATCTTAGCTGCGATTCAAAGCCAACGTGACGCACATGATTCTGCAGTGTATTAGAATGGCCCATTCGTGTCACATCTCTATCTCGCGAGTTGCTCGTATCGTTTGCATTGATTCCCCAAACTTCGTTTATCATACTTCGATCAAAACTGCAGTTTATTAAATCATGGTGACTATTATTGCTCATATTATGGCTTTGATCGAACATTTTTATAAGATTACCGGTTGCTATTTGCAAAGTAGCAGTTCAAGTTGATGGTTCACTAATCTTCGATCTCTTTCGAATTTTGGTTCTGAATTTCGCTCCGAGAATATATGCTAACGTGAAACAGAGCACGTTATGAGATAACAGTGAAATAAGTCAGATGTATTCACGTCAACGTGCGGCTGCAACTGATCCTGATGTTGATGGCTGCGATGAGCTGCATGAATGTGCACGGGCAGCAGAAAAGGTAGGCAGGCTGCTCGGTGGTGAATTCCGAAGCGACGGGTCGGACTTCGATGGCTCTCTGCTGATGCCTAGGCAGGCGGGTGGGCAGGTATTGAAGATCAGCTTGGCAGGTTTGCGGCTTGGTTGGATTCTGCTTTTCTCAACTACTTCTACTTCTCTCTTGGTCACTTATGATTTTTCAAGACACTCTCGCGAAATTGCAGGATCCGAAAAGTTTTTACAAAAAAAAATTTTTCAACTTTCTCAAGATAAAATTTTACTCGCGGGAAACTACCCCACCTAGCACCAAAAAGGGGATGTAACGTGGTGAGGGGTTCAGTCTCCAGAATGAACACGAGTGATTGGGTTGAAGAAAGACTTTTATGTACGAGACATAAGTGATGGTTGAGAGAGAGTGTGTGAATAATTCATTGGTCAGAGCGGTCTGACGTGGGATGGCCCGTCGTCCCCGATGATGGGTCCGCGATGCGACATCGCACTTGGTGGGGAAATGGGCGATTGTCCGTCAGGAACGCTGACGGTGCACCTGGTGCATCGTCAGGTGACGGGGAGAGGCGCGGGCCGGAGGGTCGAGACTCACCACATCACATAGATAATTCCTCATAATAATCATGCAGGTTTATCTTCACCACGAGCATTCAAGATGAGAACGATTTTCTATGTAGCACAACTAGTTCTTATATTATGAATATCCGAAAATCTCACCCCCTATTTAGGGGTAGTTTGCATTGCAGATAATTTCTCATAATAATCATGCAGGTTCATCTTCGCCACCAGCACTTTAAACGAGAAGGATTTTTTATGTAGCATACTCAGTTCTGATATTATGAATTTCTCAAAATCTCACCCCCTATTCAGGGGGTTCGCATAGAAGGTAATTGCTCAGAATAATCACGAGGGTGTCTATTGGCCACCAGCATTCTAATTGGGAAGCATTTTCCTAGTAGCATCTCTAGTTCTTGAACTCTATCGTTTTAGAGGAACTCTCGCTGAGGGTCCCATGCCCTATCAATGCTCCTGAACCGGGAAGTGTCAACCCCCAGTTAGGGGTGGTTCGCATGGGAAATAAAGTCCAGGAGTTCACACAATTACTCAAAAAGTTCAAATCAATCATGAAAGTGCAATTCCACGCGTGTATAATCGCACTTCCAAATTTTCTATTTTCGTTGGAGTCCCAAGTGAAAACCAATGAGTCGTATATTTGAGTCGTTGAACGAGTCATTGAACGAGTTAAATATTCGTTTCGTCATGTGGAGTCGTTGCAACGACTCGTTAAAATGACTCATTTAGTGATTTTTGAAATTCATGTTTTTCCCACCGACACTGCAATCTTCTCAGTAATATGTACCAGATCATGTACCGACGTGCATAATGTGCTGTTGTGCGGCAGCGTTGTACAAGGCGTCGGCGAAGCCGACGCCTCGCGCAACGCTCCGCAAAACGCACACGGAGCACGAGGTACATACATTACTTTATATCACGAGTACTTATAAATGCGTCGACCATCGGTACCAAACGGTGTTTTTTGCCTTGATTACGGTACCAAACGGTGTTTTACTTCATTCTCATTCTTCCAATTTCGTCTGCTAGTATTTTATATCGCGTCATTATCTAGTGTTTTCCATTACGGCCGTTCCCTAGTTGTATATTTTCATTACGTGTGTCTTCTAGTAACATTGGTGCTATATATATCCATCATCTTGAGGTTGCGAAGTGGGGCTGCCGAGCGGCAGCAGCCCATTCTGTTGTCGTTAGCAGACGAATTGTCTTTTTGGCGATGTTTAGCGGCTTCTTGTTTTTGTTGTGTATCTATGTGTCTCATGTGATTTTTCATTATCGCAATGGTCCGAGATGAAGTGTTGCCTTATTCTGATGATGATGATGATGCCGATGAATATGTTTCGTTCTGAAGTTATTGCGGAAGCTGAGGCTATGGCTGTTGATCTCTTGCCTGACAAGTCATATCCTATGTACATTCACCGGACATGAATTTTGTGCAAATCCGAAAAAACTTTTCGCCCCTGGGTTGTTCCAATTTTGAGCAGCTTGGGGACCAGAAAGCTATTTCAGATTTTCACACAATTTATGTCCGGTGAGTGGACATCATTCATTGGCTTGAAATCAACCTAATTTATTAACTTCATATATCAGTTGCTCATGACACATTAATTTGGAAATGTTAGAGAGCTATCCCAGTGGATAGACAAATCATTCAGCATTGCTCAACATCTTTCAGCATATAGTTTAGTCATTTTGGAAGATCCACGAAGGTGATCCACAGTGCATAGATGACAACGAATAGTCTCTCTTCTACAATCGAGTAATGTTTACTTCTATAAGCATGAAGGATACCCACGTACTCCATCTATCAGTTATTCATGACTAATTACTTCAACCACTCAACACTTTTCTAGAATTTGAGTGCATTAATGTACTATTCGAAGGATGATTTCCATATTGCAGTCCTAAAGATCTACACAATATTATAAGAATTTAGCTTCAGTATGAGTTATGAGTGTACTTGTTGTCTTGAATGGGACTTCCGGTATAATTATTTTATAGTCCAGTCATTTGGAAAGATTCAGTAAGGTGATCCACGGTGCATGAATGACAACGCTTAGAATTCTTTTGATGAACTACAAATGATCCTCATTCAACTTTATCCATTTGACGTCCCACATATTTTGGGTATTACATGAGCAAGTTTGGATTTCATCAGGAATCTGTTTAGGTAATTTCTCTATTGAGAGTGAGTTCCATTGATTAATTTACATTTTCTGCTTTATAAATTTTGGAATTCAAGCAATCCAATGAAATTGGGATTTCTTCTCTAAGTACCTTTGCCAATAACTTTAACTTTGAAGTAGTGAATCACTTGATATTATAATATATGAGCTTTTCTGCTTTCGAAGAACCAAGACACTTGCTGCTTAATCCATTTAAGCAATCTAGACCAACTTCTGATGAATCTAAACAGGCTTGTAAGTCATCAGAATTTACACCAGTAGCTTGATATTGTCTCAAATTTGAGCGAGGCATTTCAAGCAAAGATCCATCTGCCAATTCTGGAATTGAAGCATATGGGGAATCATCTGATTTGTGCGAATACAAGCCATCTTTTTTCAAAACTTTTCTCATCCGTTGTTCTGAAAATGTATCAAATTCATGCAAGTTTCCAAGCGTCATTTGGAAGGACAAATTTTCCCCATTCCAATCAAGTACATCTGCTGATTATTCAAATTCTGGAGCTTCAGTATATGAAGAATTACTTGACTGTATTAACCCTCCGGAAAGCCAATTCATTCAAATAAAATACATCTGCAAATTATTACAATTCTGGAATTTGTGCATGTGAAGAATTACTTGACCATATAAACTCTCCGAGCAGCCAATTTAATATTTCAACAGTATTCTTGAAGAATTTCTCTAATGTGCCAAGCTAAATTATACCTGTTCACTTAAGAAACTTATGGCCACTTTTATTTATTCTTGCTCACCCAACAAGACCATTCCACATTCTAAGAGCATCATGGCCAAAGCTGGTGTATCTGCAGCCAGCGTAGCTTTCATTGATTACATAACCTAAAAATATATCATCTTTTTCTCGATATCCCACCCATTTATCATACCATCAGTATTCGATATCATGGCTCAAACAATCATGTTCACGTCGAAGAACATTTGGACGATGCAATTTCCTATCAGAGCATACGTATTCTTATTCTCCCATCGTTTTTGGGTTTGCGCGGTGTCGCGCATGTAAACATCACGTGACTTGTCAGGCAAAAGATCAATTGCCATATTAGTGGATATATATCACATCAATGTTACTAGAGAACGTCCGTAATGAAGTTTCTACAATGCCGCAATATGCTTCATTACGAGCGTCCAGTGCTTCTGCTAGGATGCGTGCAAAACGCATGTTATGAGTACGAGTGATATAAAATAGGTGGTAACATTAAAAAACTCAGACTGTGAAATTTTCGGAATGAGTCGTTTTAACGAGTCGTTGCAACGACTCCACATAATGAAACGAATATTTGACTCGTTTAACGACTCGTTCATGAACGACTCATTTGTTTTCACGCGGGGTTCAACGTTGAATACTTCAGAGTCATGATTTTATGTCATGCGCATTACATGATTTTTTTCAATAGGGAGCGGCTTATCCCACGAGTGCGAATGAGATGACAGCTTTTGAATGGCCACTGACCGTCATCCCGTTGCAGCTCACCTTGTTCCAGAGTGTACATGAAGACAGATGAAGAGCTCCAATTTCTCACAACATTATCTCATAACTCAACCAAATATTTCAGAACTCACAGCCTCAGATGATGGATCAACTTCTGCTGTGACTCCATTATTTCAGATGGAGTTGATCTGCTCCTGTTTCCAGCATTCAAAAAAGTCACTAGATCTGTCATGACTCGAAACGGCCAAGTGAACCTCTCACTATAAAGGAGTAAAACAGACCAGCACCAGAATGAAGGGTACACTCACGAGAAAGGTGAACTGCAGTGAATCAAGATCTACTGTCCCACTCGCACTCATAATTTAGGGTACCATGACACATGAGTGCGAGTGAGACAGTCAACCTCAATGCACTGCAATTCACCTTCCTCCCCAGTGTACAAGGAGATCTCTTGGGAGTCAAGCTGAGATGGTAGCATACCAACTCTCAGACCGAATACTATGTTCCACTTATTGAGAGGCATTCATGCATGTGAGCCATCTTCGAAAGCGCCTCAACCCGTCTAGAGCTCTAGTAAACTATGAACAATGTTTCCTATGTAAGACACCCCCAAAATGAGGTCATAATTCGAACCTCGTAATGACACTCTAGAGACAGTTGATGTTGAGATCGTTTGTGAAAAAATGGAAAAAATCCATACTTTCTTGTGAGGTAATTAAGGGGGTGGGTGGAATAAGGGCCTAATTACAAAATGGCCATATCGAGAAAAACGACAAAAACTAATTGTACCTTGCCCGAGGCATGATACGATGCGCATACCTGGCTTATTTCAAAGGTTTCGGCATCCCCAAAACGACCGCACAGGAATTGAAAGGTAGCCGTCGATTTTGAGAGGTATACAGCCATTCGAAAAAATGTAATTACTATCGGTTTAAAAATGATTGACACCTAGAGAATTTCTGCTATCCTGGCTCCAAAAAAAATCGCTAATTTTTTTAACTGGGATAACGTCGAAGCACATCTAGTCGCGGCCATGATACAATTTTTTTGAAGTCGATCGGATGACAATTGCGGCTGTAGCTGTTATCAGAATGTAAAAAAACGCGGGTATAAGGCCAATTTCAGAGGTAGCTCGACTTTGGGATGCTACAGCTCTGCCAAAAAAGATTCTGGGGCGCTGCAAAAAACGTAGGTGATAGATATTTGGTTCCCCAATAGCGTCCAACAACAATCAGCCCAAAAAATTAATAACTTTTGGAGATAATCCAGTTATTGTGATCTCGGGATCTATTGAGGTTGAAGACTTGATTCAAAAACAGAAAAATCATTAAAAAATTCTGGATGTCAAATACGAAAATGCAATATGAGATTTTAAATAAACAAACGCGTGGCAAGGTCGCAAAGTTGAAAAAAATTTAAGTTTGCGCCTATTGTGAGGCTTTTATTGTCTTTTACAGCCGGGGCCCGTGAAATCGTCGATGGGCGAGACTATCCGACCGCGGACCATAAAAGTCGTAAAGTTGCGGTCTCGGAGTCAATTAGGGTACCATCAGTCTGCTTCGGCTGCAATAATGAAGCTGAATTTTCAACAAAGAGAGCAATAAAACTATTTTGAACGCGATTTGGGCCTTGCGTTACAAATATCGCCGATTCATCGATGAAGCATTGTCAATGATGAGTCGAACAGTATATCAATGACGCGTGTGTGCAGGTGTCTTTCCCTCTCTCTCAGAGTTTCGCGATATCTGCATGTAAGTATTCTTTGGCGGATCCTTTAAATGATTGATAATATACAATCAATACTTCACATGATTCTGATGGCGAAAAAAGTGGATATCATCCGTATTGATAAGATGATAATCAACAGTTGAATGATTTCACTATTATCTTGTTCGATCGTTGACTGATAATTATTGATTGTGCGAAACGCGCAATAACACGACATACATTCATTTCTATGATGCTATAAATGATCGGTCGAACAAGATGATGGTAAAATTATTCAACTGTTGATTGTCATCTTATCAATACGGATGATATCCAACTGTTTCACATCGGAATCATGTGGATAAAGTATTGATTGTATATTATCAATCATTCAAAGGATCCGCCAAAGAATACTTCATGCAGATATCGCGAAACTCTGAGAGAGAGAAAGACACCTGCACACACGCGTCATTGACATACTGTTCGACTCATCATTGACAATCCTTCGTCGATGAATCGTCGATATTTGTAATAGTAACGCAAGGCCCAAATCGCGTTCGAAATAGTTGTATTGCTCTCTTTGTTGAAAATTCAGCTTCATTATCGCAGCCAAAGCAGACTGATGGTACCCTAATTGACTCCGAGACCGCAACTTTACGACTTTTATGGTCCGCGGTCGGGTAGTCTCGCCCATCGACGATTTTACGGGCCCCGGCTGAAAAAGACAATAAAAGCCTCACAATAGGCCCAAACTTTATTTTTTTTTCAACTTTGCGACCTTGCCACGCGTTTGTTTATTTAAAATCTCATATTGCATTTTCGTATTTGACATCCAGAATTTTTTTATGATTTTTCTGTTTTTGAATCAAGTCTTCAACCTCAATAGATCCCGAGATAACAATAACTGGATTATCTCCAAAAGTTATTAATTTTTTTGGCTGATTGTTGTTGGACGCTATTGGGGAACCAAATATCTATCACCTACGTTTTTTGCAGCGCCCCAGAATTTTTTTTGGCAGAGCTGTAGCATCCCAAAGTCGAGCTACCTCTGAAATTGGCCTTATACCCGCGTTTTTTTACATTCTGATAACAGCTACAGCCGCAATTGTCATCCGATCGACTTCAAAAAAATTGTATCATGGCTGCGACTAGATGTGTTTCGACGTTATCCCAGTTTAAAAAATTAGCGATTTTTTTTGGAGCCAGGATAGCAGAAATTCTCTAGGTGTCAATCATTTTTAAACCGATAGTAGGCCCTTTTTCCCAATATTTTGGGAGAGTTGGTCCACTAAAAGTTAAACAACGATGCGAAATTAAGTTCAATGGCCTCCAGATTCCATTAGCATATCTATGAGTATGTCACACAAGATATCCGATTGCGATTCAACGTCTCAATGCATTTTCATCGATTCTGCACGTGAAAGATGGTTCCATTGAGTGTGTGAAACTGAGGTCACTCAATATTCACTTAGCAATCATGAAGATAAATTTTTTGAAGGCCAAAGAACATGATTTGATAGCCAGAATTGGTAGAGAAGAGATATGGAGGTCATTAGCATTTTTTAAAAAATTTTCCGTAAAAAATTAGGCCCTTTTTACCAGTACCCCATCACTTAGGCCCTTAATCCCGATATCGATAGTGGAGTTAGGCCCTTTTGAACGAGTTTTTCCGGTGACTTGGGCCCTTTTTACCAATATTGTTGCACTTAGGCCCTTTTTACCAGTACTTCTGCGTTGAGGCTCTTTTTAACAATACCCTTGCATTTGGGCCCTTTTTTCGAACAAAATTTTCCTGTTGTTTGGGCTCTTTTAGAAAACCTTCGAGGTCTTGGTGACTTTGTGGCTACCTCTCTCTGCAGTGATAAGACCCTTTCACGTAGTCACATTCGTGCTGAGATTTGATTCCTAAACGAAGCTCTCTTCCGGAGTCTCATTGTTATAATCTTTTGAGGGGAATTCGGAGGTGTCCAGTTTCCCCAGGCAAACAACGATTAGATGAGAAATCCAATCTGTCGGAGTTATGATTTTCCAAAAAGTAGCTATGTATGAAGAAATCGTGCCCGTGAAATACACTTATTGGGCTGACAAGGGGAGTCCGGAGGGTCCGGGTCGCCAAATCTCACCAAACTTTTTCCACAGGCTCTCGTACCACCTAGAACATGAAGAATCCAGAGTAACTCCATCAAATGGGCTTTCAGTTCAGAGCTACAAGCAAAAACGCTAGCATTGCCAGTATACCCTTTATATATCTCACTTTTTGACATGGGCCTATATGGGCAATTCTAACGTTTTCGCTTGTAGCTCTGGACAGAAGGCCCATTTGACGGAGTCACTCGGGATTCTTCATTTTCTAGGTGGTACGAGACTGTGAAGAAAGTTCAGCGAGGTATGGTGACCCGGACCCTCCGGACTCCCGTTGCGAGTCTGATTTTCGGGCGCCACAGTGATTGGATCTTGAGCCTACCTCAGCCTATCTTACTCTTTTTTTGTGCCTACCCGATAATCCGGAAGGTTGGGGACAGAACTGACCACGGATTCGGTTTCTAAATCAAAAAATACACGAAAAACACATGTTCACGTCTTGGGAACGATCCGACTCAAAATTCCCATTCTTGGCGTCCATCGGAGGGGCCACGGGTTTACGGACTCGATACCTTGGAGTCTTCCATTTTTTGGACCGGCTAGATCTCGTGATCTAACGCGTCAAACCGACTTCCTCGAGTGACCATTCTGAAGTTAGTTACACCGGCGGCTATCAATTGAAATTACTTTTAGAGACATCAGAGGACGCGCATGCACAAGAGATGCAAATACTGAATTGAAATTTGTTTTATTTTATTTATTTCATTTTATTTCATTAAACGGTCCCGAAGACCTTTTTTACAAAAATAGTATAAATATCTGCAAGCAGATGATTATCAACAGCACACTGCTGAGTGCTGCAAAATGATAAGTCATTTATACTATATCTAATCAATAAAATAATAAATATCACAGCTACTAAAATTTATAACAAAAAATAGTTTGTACCGCATTATGATTATAAATCATCTCATCTTTAGTCTCATCATAGAAAAGGGAAAATATAACAGTAATAGATCGATAATTTGAAGAACTCGTTATCTGATAATGGAGCTTATAAGTTCAATAATATCGCTCGCCACCAATGTAAGGGTAGAATTACAGCATAAATAGAATTTTGTAGTCTTAGCTTTTCAGCTAATATTATTCATACCTTAGAAGTTCATTTCTAGCCATTGATTTGGATGTTGAAATTGATATACCACTGTATTCATACCAGTTGAAATTTTCATTAGCATTTTTACACATTCGATATAAGCATGAATTTGAGCTGTTAGCATTGAGGTGAGATAAAATTTCATTTTTCCTTAGTCTCACATCAGGGATTCTGATGGAGATTTCTTCCAACAGTTCTGGTGCATCAATGTGATTTGACAGTAATTTGAAGAGAAAAAGGGAGTCTTGGTAGCACCAAAATGACTCAACTGAACATATTCCATACTTTTCTGTTACTTCAGTATAATCATGACAATCTAATCTCATTGGCGATCCATCGAAATGAGCTAGGAAACGGAGAAACTTATGTTGAAGAGTTTCGATTTCTTTACGCATTTTTTTAGTTTGTGGAAGCCAAATAGATGAAGCGTAAACCATATTTGACCTTACTGATGCTAAATATAAGGTGCATAAAGTTTCAGGCTTTTTGAATAAAATTGATTTTCTTCTAAGCATAGCTAACATCCTATTCGCTTTGATTTTTACAAGTCTTATGTGCGACTCAAAGTTGAGTTTACTGTCAAGGATAACTCCAAGATCTTTAATTTCATCAACTCTACGGAGAGAGGTACCACACAGAATGTAGTCAAAAGTTATGAGGTCATGTGATCTTTTTGCAAATGATATGATGTTACATTTCTTTACATTGAAACTCAGTTTGTTGTCTGTCATCCACTGTTGGAGTGCATCCAGGTCTAATTGCAATAATTGCGCATCTTCTCTACTGTTTATGATTCTAAAGATTTTCAGATCATCAGCAAAAAGCAAGGCTTTAGAATGTTTTATTGTTGCCGAAGCATCATTTATGAAAATATTGAAAAACAGGGTTCCCATATGTGATCCTTGAGGTACACCTGAAAGTACCTCAAAGGGATCAGAAGTAATTCCATTGACTCTGACTGCTTGGGTTCTATCTGACAAATAAGATTCAATCCAGCGATGTAGAGATCCAGTAATTCCTGAATTGTGCAATTTGTTAAGTAGAATGTCATGATTGACTGAGTCAAATGATTGACTGTGTACACTGATATGAAACATCAGTGTACACAGCATCAACCTGAAATCCACAACCAAACGCTCCGAATATGAATTCAGTTAAGCATGCTAAGTTAGTAGTGGTAGAGCGTTTTGGCATGAATCCATGTTGATTGAAGTGTATAAATTTGTGAAGATGCAGAGATAACTTTTTTTCAACAATAGAGTCAAATAATTTTCCAAAAAGCGAGACTTTGGAGATCGTTCTACAGTTCTCAACTTGGTAGGTATCTCCTCCTTTGCGGATAGGAGATACTCAACTAGATTTCCAAATTTTAGGGAAGGAACCTGTTCTCAGAGAGAAGTTATATAGGAAGAGTAAGAGGTCCACTAAACCTAGGTAACAATTTTTGGCTAAAAGGGCATGAATCCCATCTGGTCCAATGCCCAATTTTGCGCTAGTGAACTGTAGCGCCAGTAATACTTCATCTTTAGTAACCTCAAGACTAGAGACAGCAAAAGAGTCAAAATTCTCATTATCGGGTGGAGTCTGTGGACTTTCATGTTGTCTGTAAGACGTGGAAAAATACTCAGCTAAAAGTTGAACACTATGATCGGAAGTTGACGCTTGCTTCCCTTGATAATTTAAAGTTTCGGGTATACTACTCTTGGGTGACGGATTAGCTAGTTCCCAAAAAGCATTACTATCTACGTTAATTTCAGCTTCTATTTTATTGGTGTAATCCTTTCGGTCTCTAGCTATTAAGTACTTGCAATTTCTTCTCTGAGATCTAAAATTCTCTTTAGCCAAAGGACTATCAGAATTTTTCATTTGCTTATGTAAGATTTTCTTTTTTCTAATTTCATTTTTAAGCTCCTTTGAAAACCAAAGGGGATAGTGTGATATGAAGTTCTTTTGGTAAGGAACATAGCACGCAATGATTTCAAATAAAAAAGTATAAAATTTATCAACAGCAACGTCCACAGACTCATCCCCTTTAAAAAACAATTCCCAGTCAGTGCTATTTAGTTTCTCATTAATTTTATCACAGTCTGCTGATTTATAATTAAATTGATAACCAGTACCATTAATGAATGAGCTTGCTTCTAAGACTCTGTTTGGAATTTCAATAGAATAGGCAACATGGAAGGAATCATGGTGCAACATTGGGTCAGCACTGACTGTAAATACTACATCTTCAATATTAGTAAATATCAAATCAAGAATATTCCCTATTTCATTTGGCACACCATAAAAATTAAATAAGTTGAATTGATTGACACAGAGCTCAAAGGCTGATACGCCATCTCTAACAACCGCACTTTTGTGCCGACCTTGAGCATAAATAATGTCCTGATTACTAGTCCATGTATATTGAGGGAGATTGAAGTCCCCACAAAGTAAAATCTCGTGATCAGGAAATTTCTTGTGAGCAGCATATAATTCTTCTGTAACAGCATCAAAGGCAGCAACAAATTCAGCAGAATTACTTGTTGAGGGAGGATGATAACAAACAGCAGTAGCAATTTTCTCCCACCAGTGGTGATCTCAACTATCAGTAGTTCATGACTGAGGGCAACTTTCTTGACAACTGTACATTCTAGTACAGATTTGAACAGCATATAGCAAGATTAGGGTTTATTGGACCTTTTCTAGGGCAGCTAGCACAGTACACAAAGGTCATATGCAAATAAATTGTGCAAGTAATTGGTGAACTTTACACTTTGAGGTTAGCTCACTGGGATCCACAAATCTCACCGTGATCCTTCTACCTTTTTATATAATTCTTTGTGATTTACAGCGACAATATTGTAATGATCCACTGAATATTGATATTACTACTTGTTTTAACCAGGAATAACCAGGAATCTAATTTTATTCGGTACAATCGTAATAGATAGCTCTTAATAACGCGACTTGCGCGCCGATTTTGTTTTAAAGATAATTTGTTTTAAAGATAATTTTTTGCATTTTTGACCACTTTCCACCGCCAAAACTGATAGTTTTCGAAACGGTTCTCGCTGTGACATGACCCGGCAAATACGATGAGGTGGTTAACTAACGTCTTGATTACAGGTAACATGGTTGAAAATAGATTTTTATCTTTTATGAATTTTCTTAGAGGCCTCAATCACAGGTTGTCCATATAAGAATACTGCTCTCCTATTTGTCGAAGTTCTGAAGATATGTCGAACTAATCAGATTGATTCATTGAAATCCATCGGAATACGATTTTACTAATGGAACACCGATTTTCAACTTCTTGAAGGATTACTCAGAATACTGTACGAGACAGAGATGACCTTGGGAAGTAAGGAAGCTCTTTCCCCACTCAAACCTAATGAAATAGTGACGTCATGCTTTTCTCTTCGAAATGATTGGCGAACCATTCGTGTCCAATTGTGTAGCATCATAGTTAGACGATTCATTCTTATCCGTCAAAACTATACAACTAGCTGTCCAAGGAGTCTAGCTGGGTCTAACTGCCTTCAGATAATAGACAAAGGACCTAACTCTCATCATACAATCGATAAAAGGGCCTATCTCTTCTTCATCTTTATAAAAGCTTAGTAGTTCCATCTCTGACATATGCATCTATTATTTGGACTCCCCATATAGATTACCAAGTATCAGAAATTGAATCTGTGCAACGGAGATTTTTGAGGATCATGGCTGTGAGAACTGGATTACCTATGCATAGATTTGATCACGATTTCAGTGAAATCTCTATGAAATACCAACTCAGTACTATTAAATCTCTGCACAATTTTAAGGATGCTGCATTTGTCTGGAATACCCTAAATGGCAAAGTATAATGTTCTTTCGTTGCATCGCTTTCCCAAGTTAGAAACAATCCCTACCACGTTAGAGACCCCAGACCTCTACTAGTTGACAACTTTAGAGGTAACCTTGGGTACAATTCAGTGGCGTCCAGATTGAGACGCACATGGAACTCCTTACCATCAAATATAAGAACCCTGAATATGTACACCCAGTTCAAACATGCTGCCATGCAAGAATTATGCATTAGTTATTGATTTTTCATTATACTTTTGAACCATTTCTACTTCTCAATATGCTATACTCTGAATTTAATCAGATAGTATTAGTGACTTAGTTTTGATAATAATCCTATTATTTACTCTTACTTTTATTAGCGCTTCTCACATTTGTATGAGTGAAACTTTGTAAAGGGCTTTTTAGCCCGTATATTGTTTAAAATAAAATAAAATAAACTCCCATCATATAATCGATAAAGGGCCTAAGTGCACTTAGGCCCTTTTATCGAATATGTAGAAGGGCCTAAGCGCTTTTAGGCCCTTTTCCTGATCTATGGGGTTTTCGAAGTTTATGGAAAAACAACTTAAAGGGGGTGATAGATCATGGTTCAAGGGTTCAAAAAAGCGGTAGGCCGGAAGAAGGGCCTAAGTGCACTTAGGCCCTTATTCCACCCACCCCCTCAATTGTACAAACTGGATAATAAATGAAATTGAATTGAAAGAATCTTGTGAATCTCTATCAAGGTTCTCATCAATTTTCATTTAACCCGAAGGATTGTTGATTCAACTTGTTGAGTGCTATTCATTTCCTCTCCCTCAATCCGCCATTCTCTCATTCATAAGGAATATGAGCCATTCCCTGATTAAGGCCATGACTCTAATGTGAGGCATGCAATCAGGCCCAAAAAATATCTCAAGGGCATCTAGCAGCATAATATAGATTTAGTTTTGACAATCATTATTGATGTGAAATATTCAACTTGCTCAAAAGCCAATATATGTGTAGCCATAAGTATGGCGTATATTACCTCTCTGCTGAGCTGCATATCTTCATAACAAAGATCATCTTTCACAAACAGCAATATTGGAGGTTTTCCCTTGCCCAATACTTCATTGAGTTGAGTTTGAAATTGTTCCTTAGAAGTCTCGTGGAAGGGGCTATTGGAAGTGGTGATGAATGCTTGGTTCCATAAAATTACAGGCACAGTAGTTAGAGCTGTTGATATTTCCATTTGCAGAAGAACAGCACTCATTAAAATACTGACGGGATAAGCAAATCCTTTGCACAGAGGAGCCATGGCTAATATTCCGTGTATTTTTTCGTGATACTAGTGAGATACGCTGTTGTGATACAAATCTTGAGTTTGGGTGATTCAGAACTTGTCAATACATTGAGTCTTCAGAGCTCATAGATATAGAAGCACAGATTGCGGGCATAGTACATTATAACTCTGAGTTGCATTTGTAACCCATCACTTTTCCCAATTGCAAGATCTACTGACCGTTGCGGTACAAATTTGATATGAATTAGTCCATCAGTAGTGTGATCGTCGAATCGCTAAGGGACCTTAGGCGTACACTGGCTACTACATGCAGTTGATCATGTGACAGTACTGTGTCTTTCATCACGTTCTCACGTGGCTCATCTACTTCCCAATTCCCATGAGGCTATAGCGATAAAACGGCCGCCAGGAGCGCTGGTTGTCCAACACATGCAATTCTCTGTCCGTGCGCGTCGGTGAGAGTTGCCGCATAGTATCTAACTCAGATACACACTAGCAGGGTAGGCAGAATAGAATAAATAAAATAAATAAAAAAAATACCACAAGTTGTGATATTTTTTTCTGCACGAGAGGGGGCGCTCGCGGGAACCTAGCCGTTCCGTCCGTCGGAACGTGGAGCAGCAGAGCAGACAGGCAGCAGACTGCAGTCGAAATTGAAGTGATGAAATTGCATTGCGAAAAAGCCAATCTTGCAGTTTTTCAGTGCGCTTGATTTTTCTGATGTTTCATGTGTTTCAGTTTTTAGAATAAGGCCGATCTCGTCTTCATCGTTGCGCGACTCTGGTTTCTCATCATTTCTTACAACTGCACTTTTGATTCTGCACCTGCCGACATAATCGAAGTTTTCTATAATCCGTAGTTTTAAGGAATTTCTTCAAATAATTTGACCAATTCATCGAATTTGATCAAATGTTTGATTTGATGAACCTGTTATCATCTGTCACAGTTCTCAGATTTATAAACTCACATAACTTCATGAAATTATTGGAATATGGGATCAAGATTGCTGCTTTGCTCAGGCGAAAGAGGATGAGGAAGCATGCATGGCACAGGTATAAAATAAAGCAGAAACTTGGAACTACAAATTCACCAAGCGAAGGGGAATTATGTGATCAGAAATTGGAAATTCAAATCTAGATTCTATATTGAACAAGTGATATTTATTTGAAGTGCCTCTGACTGTACTAGAATATGATCCGCAAGCCATAAAGTTCTGAAAGTTGTCAGAGCACGGCATTAGTTTGTTGTGACAAGTAAGCATTGATTTGTATATCCATAGCGGTGGCAAAGGTAGTGCTGATGATGTAATTGGTGAATGCTTGAGTAATGATGGTAATGCCAATATGACTTTGGTGATGAAGATTAGAATGTGGTACTTATAGGGAATTGTTGGAAGATCAGCTATCTCGGAGAGATTTACAATTTTCAGGTTCACATCCTGATCTTCATCACAAAACTTATAGCGGCATTACCATCATCACCCAAGCATCACCAATTGAGGGATCTGAATCATTCATCACCATCATCATCACCACCTTTGCCACCGCTTATATGGATATACAAAAAACAGTTTACATTGTCACATCAAAGTGATGCCTCGCTCTGACAACTTTCAAACATTTGGCTTGTGGATCACATTCTGGTTGAGTAAGAGGTACTTCAGACAAGTATCACCTGGTCAATAAAGCATCTGAATTTTAATCTTGAGTTCCTGAACGTGTGATTTCGCATCATTTAGAGAATTTGTAGTTCCAAGTTATTGCCTATTATTCTGATGTGTCTGTGCCATGTATGCTCCCTCATTCTCTTTCGCTTCAGCGAAGCAGAAATCTTGGTCCCATAACATCGAATACTTCCATCTAATTATTGGATATTCGACCCACAAATGACCGTATGCTCGTACTAAAAATCCTATCGGGGGTGAAATCAACCCCAAATCCTAGGAAAGCAGATTATTAACCCGCGAATGCCCGGATGCTTGGTCCAAAAATTCTGTCGGGGGAGAAAACAACCCCAAAACCTAGGAAGGTAAATTAAACCGCAAATGCCCGGATACTCGAACCAAGAATTCTGTCGGGGGGGGGGGGGGGGGGGGGAATTACCCCAAAACCTAGGAAGGCAGATTAACCCGCGAATGCCCGGATGCTCGGACCAAAAATTCCGTCGGGGGAGGAAAAAACCTCGAAACCTAGGAAGGCAGATTAACCCGCGAATGCCCGGATGCTCGGACCAAAAATTCTGTCGGGAGAGAAAAAAACCTCGAAACCTAGGAAGGCAAATTAACCCGCAAATGCCCGGATACTCGAAATCAAGAATTCTGTCGGGGGGAAAAACAACCCCAAATCCTAGGAAAGCAGATTAACCCGCAAATGCCCGGATACTGCTCGTACCAAAAATTCTGTCGGGGGAAAAAGAACCCCAAACCTGTTTTTATGGAGTTTAACGCCGTTTGAGGATTGGATGATATCGTAGGCACAAGTTGACCCCAGAATCGTCTTTAGATGGTCATTTTTAGTCGAAAAAACATGTTTGTATTTTTATCCTAAGCCACTCGTCTCGTTTGTGGGCAAGAACCCGGGAAATCGCGTCTGGCTTGAGGCTCCTGTCTGGGAGTTTTTCTACATATTTGGGGGTACTTTGTGGAGTAATTTTCCACAGGTTCGCGCACACTAGTTCAGATGGGAGCCTATTTGAGCCATCCCTATGGGATCATTTTCAGCAAAAGGTCACCAAAGGGTACCGTCAAATCGGGTAACTTTTGTACAGTGGGTGTGCAACTTCGGTCCCCCCTGAAAAATGACTTTCAAAGCTGCATTTGGCAAGGTGAATGATTCTATCGCTCTTAAATCTACCCTCTCTTCTAGGCACACACATAAACAATGTGTTAAGCCACCGTAGATCCCGTGTGGATGATTGTAATCGTTTATCGACGTTTTTTCCAAAAAGGTTGATTTAGCACCGATATGCGCGAGTGATCCACTCCGGATACCTGGCAAGAAGTGTTCCCGAAAGAACTACCGGTGTATGTTGCTACATTTCCACCACATATATCACCATATTTGTTGGCGAAAATGTGAAAGTAATGAGAGGTTATTATAAATAACTGAGGAGACCAAGTTAATAATTAAACTGTATATAATTGAGACACTCCTTGGGTGTACACAGGTCGGCTGCTCTTAGCCATCTAAACTATATCACGCGATGCACGCGGTAGTCGAGTCGAGGTACGACGACCTAGCCTCGCCCGAGTATTAACGAAAGAGAGAGAGCATGTATATATAGGTATAAGTATTTCAAATTGATTAATGAAAACTTCCAACATACCCCCCTTCATTAAATAATTTGAAATGTTCGATAATTCAAAATAAAGAAAAATTGCAACTTATCAAAGTCTTCTCCATAGTCCCCTTATACAAGAAAAAGAGAAGCTTTGTTTTTTCAAAGATACAACTAAATAAAAATCATCTCTCAGCTCTCACTCAAAAAATTGTTCACAATTCAAAAAAAAATCTAAATGAATTCCAATTATATGATAGTACAAATCTTTCATTCAATACTCATTGATAAATCAATCTTCAATATGCAGAATAATATAACATTTGAAGCTACTGAACTGAAAAAATCAAAAAGTGTTGAAGGAACACTAAACTGTCTCAATTGACAAAACATCATCATATTCAATATTCTTAAAAACTAGAGTCTCTTCAATATTCAAATATTTTTGAGTCCTGCTTCAAACATAAACACTCGTAACTTGGTTAAACTTGGTGCTTTGGTCAATGAGTCTGCCACCATCCTTTCGCTGCCCAAATGATCAATATGAACTTCCTTTCGTTCAATTCTTTCTTTGATAAAATGATGCTTGACATCTACATGTTTAGTTCGAGGACTGAATTTTGCATTTTTGCCTAGGTCAATAGCTCCTTGGTTATCACAAAAAATGGTATGAGCCATTGGATCTTGTAGTCCCAACTCAATTGTTAGTCCTCGAAGCCATATAAGTTCTTGCGTAGCAGCTAATAAAGATTGGTACTCTGCTTCACCAACCGATGATGCAATTGTGGTTTGTCGCTTGCAATTCCAACTAATTGCTGCACCTTGCATTACAAAGATATAACCAGTAACTGACCTTCTGTCATTAGGATCTGATGCATAGCTTGCATCACAGAAACCTTCAATCCTAAAATTTGCTTGCTGCGAAAAGACAAGTTTATAATCTCTGGTACCTTTTAGGTACTTGATTATGCGTTTTACTGCTTTCCAGTGAGTCTCATTGTAATTATTGTTAAACTTACTCACTGTACTTACTGGGAAGGCCAAATCTGGTCTAGTACATTGGCAAATAAATAAAAGTGCTCCAACTGCACTTTGGTATGGAATTCTACTTAGACGTTCCATTTCAGCAGGAGTAACAGGAGATACACTGCTGTTCAAATTTGTGCCAGCTTCCATTGGTGTTGTTGCAATCTTACAATCAGACAAGCCAAAATTCTTGAGAGTTGCATCAATGTAGTGTGATTGGTCTAACTTGATAAGACCTTGTTTCCTGTCTCTTGAGATGTTAATTCCCAGAACTCGTTTAGCTTCACCCAAGTCTTTGATGGGAAAAGTCTTTTTGATCTCATCTCTAAATTCACTGAAAAGAGCTTTGCTAGACGTGAAAATTATCATATCATCTACAAAAATAGCTATGTACATAATTTCAATTTCAATAACAATATAATATACACAAGGATCATTTGTGCATCGCTTGAAACCTCTTGATATTAGAAACTCATTTAGTTTCTCATTCCAAGCCTTACTTCCTTGTTTTAGACCATATAAGGCTTTATGAAGTAGCCATACAAGATCTTCATCTTCTGCTTCAAAACCTTCAGGCTGTTGTAAATAAATCTTTTCTTGTAGCTCACCATGTAAAAAAGCTGTGTCTACGTCCAGATGATAAATCTCAAAATTTCTGCGTGCTGAAACAGCAAAAAGTATTCTCAAACTAGTATATCTTACCACAGGAGAATAGCTTTCAAAGTAATTGATTCCTTGAATTTGTGAGTAGCCTTTAGCCACAAGTCTTGCTTTGTATCGTATAGCGTTGTCGGCATCAACTTTGGTAGTGTATACCCATCTACATCCAACCTTGACTTCACCAGGTGGAAGTTTGCATGTTGTATATACTTTGTTGAGGTTTAAAGCGTCCATTTCCTTTTCCATGGCCTTAATCCAATTTGAGCGATCTGGACTACTCATGGCCTCTGAAAACGATTTTGGTTCGTGCATACCTGTCACTGTGGAGTACAAAACATAATCATCTAGATTGCGGTTGCGTTTCTTCATTCTTGAAGATCTTCTTGGTAATACTTCTTTTTCATCTTCTTCTGATTCACTGCTACTATGTTGACTATACTGATTATCTTGCGGTTGACTGATATCCATTTCTAAAGTGAAACTTTCGTCATATGCTGAATTTTCTGGAACTATTCGTTCTCGTTGTTCTTCAAACTGAGGATCATTAAGCTGATCTGGGACTTGATTCTGAGCTTGACCTGGCCCTTGGTTCTGAGGTTGACCTGGAACTTGGTTCTCAACCTTGAATTGATTATCGCCGGTAGGCAAATGAACAAACTGTTTCTTGACTGGCATAGATTCATTTTCAAAAAATCTGCAATCTCTGGAACTTATAACTTTTTGGGCTTTGATGTCCCACAGTCTATATCCCTGTTGATTTGGACAATAGCCCAACATTTTACATTCTTTAGTTACTGGATCCATCTTACCTCGGAATTGTCTTGGAATGTACGCGAGTACTTTGCATCCAAAGATTCTCAGATGAGCAAGGTTCGGTTTGTGTCCTGTCCATAGCTCATAAGGGGTTTTACCACCAAGAACTCTCTTTGGTGAACGATTTGATAAATAGGCAGCACATGCTATTGCCTCAGCCCAGAACTTTTTCTCCATCTTGGCTGCAACAATCATACATCGAGCTTTGTCTAACAGTGTACGGTTGATTCGTTCAGCTCTACCGTTCTGTTGTGGGTTGTACGGAATTGTCTTCTCGTGCTTGATACCTGATTGACTAAGAATATCTGCAACTTTTCTATTATCATATTCAAGTCCATTATCACTTTTGAAAATTACTACTTTTTCACCACTTTGTCGTTCCACATATTTGATATAGTGATCTACAATACCTGGTACTTGGTCTTTTGACTTCAAAAAATATACCCAAATATGTCTGGAGTAATCATCTAAGAATGTGATGAAATATACTGATCCACTCAACGAAGGTACGTCCATCTGACACAAATCTGTGTGAATCAATTTCAATTTGCTGCTAGCCCTGCTAGTGTTGGTGTGGAATGGCTGCTTCGCCGTTTTACCTAATGCACAGTCTTGACAAGGACTGAGTTTGTCACTGGTGAATTTTATACCTGATGCCGCTTGTTTCTCCAACTGTCATAAATATTCATTGCTAAGATGTGCGGTTCTGTAATGCCAAAGATCAATACTGTGTGGTTGCGCTCTTGATTCGCGAACTTGAAAAACCTGAGGCGGATTAGCCTTTGCCGGTAAAGTACCAGTGACGCTGGTTGCGTCAAGTCTATATACATCATTTTTCGTGCGTATGCCGGTGGCAATTAAATTCTGTTTTGGATCAACAATCTTACATTTACCATTGCCATAAATTACACTGCATCCATTTCTGTCAATAGCTCCGACAGAAACAAGGTTTGATGCTAACTTCGGGATGTATAAAACATCTTTGAGGCAGATTTGTTGCTCTGCACCTGAAACATTTTGAACTCGTAATTTGACCTCACCTTGAGCTTCAACTTGAAGTATTCCTTTGTCAGCTGTGGTGACGGTTTTTTCTTGTGTCGCTCTCAAATTGAGCATTTTGGATTTATCGTTGCACATGTGTGCCGACGCGCATGAATCCAAATACCATGTGTCCGATTTGCCTTGCGCTGCTGTGGATACAGAAAAAGCACATAATACATGTGGTTCATCATCAGTATTTGACCTTGAATCGACTTCGCCTGCACCAGCTGACCACGCTCGAGCTGAGCCATTGCCTTCATTTTTGTTTGGAGCTTTGTCTGTTTGCGATGATTGTTTACCTTTACTACGACATTCTCTCGCAAAGTGTCCGTACTTATTACACTTGAAGCATCGTTCTGATTTCTTACTGTACTGACTTCTGCAAAAATTGTTATTGTTTGGACTCGAACTCGAATATCTCTGACTATGCTGACGAGAAGCGAAGAAGCCTTGACTACTGTTCGATTCAACATTACTATATCGACCTTGAGTGTCTTGAATCAGTTTTGTCTTTACAAAATCTGTTGTGATCGCGACGTTAGAGCCTTCGATGCCCATAACAAGTGGTCTATATTCATCAGTCAAGCCCGCCAAAAGTAATGCTCCGACAAGTTCATCTGGTATTTTATAACCAATATTACCAAGCTTTTGTGCTGTACTTATCAATGCACATATGTACTCTTCCATAGTACGAAAATTTTCAAGCTTCATTGACGCAAAACTCATTAAAAGAGATACTTTCCTGGTCAATGCATCATTGTCGTATGTCTTGGCCAATTTCTTCCATACTGCTTCTGCGGTCAATTCATCTCTCACATCGTGGTAGACAGATGGGTCGATTGACAGAATTATTTTGCCTCGAGCTTTTCTCAATTTAGCTGCATCAGTTGATAATGGTTCTTCGGGAGTTCCTTCGACTGTATCCCACAATCCTTCGGCTTCCAAGTAAGCTCGCATAGCGACGGCCCAATTGTGATAATTATCTCGGCCCGTGAGTTTCTCGATAATCTGTGTGCCATGGCCACTCATTTTGCACAATAACTTGAGAACTCACTTTCACAAAAAAAAAACGTGTCCGTGTCCAACGTGTCTTTCACAAGTCCACCTGTTCACCCTAACACCCACGTGCACTGGCAGATTCGCACTTGCACTTAACCTCAAAAAACGGCACTACTTCACTTTCGGACTCACGCGGATCCACTACGCTTCTGGGCCCATAACCCTTGTTGGCGAAAATGTGAAAGTAATGAGAGGTTATTATAAATAACTGAGGAGACCAAGTTAATAATTAAACTGTATATAATTGAGACACTCCTTGGGTGTACACAGGTCGGCTGCTCTTAGCCATCTAAACTATATCACGCGATGCACGCGGTAGTCGAGTCGAGGTACGACGACCTAGCCTCGCCCGAGTATTAACGAAAGAGAGAGAGCATGTATATATAGGTATAAGTATTTCAAATTGATTAATGAAAACTTCCAACAATATTGAACAAATCATCGTTACATTAGAGTATTTACACCATTTGGAATTTTAATGAATGAAAAACAGGGGGGAAGAACATGAAAAAACGTACCAAAGTTACCCTACTCAAGGTAAGAAGCATGAGGATACGGTAACTTCGGAACACCTCCATATGACAGCTTCTTTTCAACTTATCTTGAGTCGAGTGATGGTCTGTGAGGTTTTAAAATGTTTCAAACAGCTTAAGATGAAGCTTTTGAACGATAATTCACTCGCATGATGGTGGGTAGAATTGAGATATTCTGTAAGTGTACCAAAGTTGCTCCATCGGGGTCTAACTTTAATACACTTCTTCAACTGCTAATAGCTCTGGCATAGACACATCAGATTGAACTTTGTAGCCCGTCAATCGAAAGCTGAGACTGTAAGCTTTAGATAGACTACTAATAGGAGTGGGTTTTGTGAATGTATGTTGGAATGCCGAGCCAAAAAGATGAAAAGCACCAAAAACATACCAAAATTACCCAATTTGACGGTACTCTAAACAGTCTACCGAAAATCAAGAACCAAAAAAGCCACCCAGATTATTGTTCTAATTGATAGTATTTGGATCGGACAACATTCGCACAGGTTTGGGGTCGAAAGAAAATAACGATTTTTTTAAATTGAGCTCAAAGTTTGGCATTTTCACGAAACTGCTCACCTTCTGACGACTGTAACTTCTATAAAAAATACGATAATCGACTTCTACCGGTGGTCTAACTGTAGGTTTTTTCAAGACCTTTAAAATGACTACTGGTAAAATCGATTATCACATGTCTAGTAGGAGCTAGATCACTTGGAAAAAGACCCATAAATTGCTGAAATCTGCTACCAGCGAATTCAGAGACGAATTCAATATAAGGTATTATATTGGTTTGGCACAAGCGGTGTGCATTATATACACTGAAATCGGAATTATTTCGGTGGAGTGGTAGTGAGAATGTTCAAGATGCAATCGTTCATGAAAATTTCCATGATTCGAATGCGATTTCCCACACATTTCCCTGATTTCCATAGCCAAAGTCGATTCCCAAAGAATTCCCTGATTTCCAGATCGCTAGACACCATAGAAATTAACCCGCTTTGCCCGGATGCTCGGACCGGAAATTTTGTCGGGGAAAAAATCAACCGCAAGACCTTAAATCGTCGCCCTTAAGGGGCATCGGGCATTTGCGGGTTAATTTACCTTCCTAGATTTCGGGGTTGTTTTTCCCCCGACAGAATTTTGGTCCGAGCATCCAGGCATTCGCGGGTTAATTTGCCTTCCTAGGTTTTTGGGTTATTTTCTCTCCCGACAGAATTTTTGGTCCGAGCATCCGGGCATTCGCGGGTTAATCTGCCTTCCTAGGTTTCGAGGTTTTTTCCTCCCCCGACGGAATTTTTGGTCCGAGCATCCGGGCATTCGCGGGTTAATCTGCCTTCCTAGGTTTTGGGGTAATTTCCCCCCCCCCCCCCCCCGACAGAATTCTTGGTTCGAGTATCCGGGCATTTGCGGTTTAATTTACCTTCCTAGGTTTTGGGGTTGTTTTCTCCCCCGACAGAATTTTTGGACCAAGCATCCGGGCATTCGCGGGTTAATAATCTGCTTTCCTAGGATTTGGGGTTGATTTCACCCCCGATAGGATTTTTAGTACGAGCATACGGTCATTTGTGGGTCGAATATCCAATAATTAGATGGAAGTATTCGATGTTATGGGACCAAGATTTCTGCTTCGCTGAAGCGAAAGAGAATGAGGGAGCATACATGGCACAGACACATCAGAATAATAGGCAATAACTTGGAACTACAAATTCTCTAAATGATGCGAAATCACACGTTCAGGAACTCAAGATTAAAATTCAGATGCTTTATTGACCAGGTGATACTTGTCTGAAGTACCTCTTACTCAACCAGAATGTGATCCACAAGCCAAATGTTTGAAAGTTGTCAGAGCGAGGCATCACTTTGATGTGACAATGTAAACTGTTTTTTGTATATCCATATAAGCGGTGGCAAAGGTGGTGATGATGATGGTGATGAATGATTCAGATCCCTCAATTGGTGATGCTTGGGTGATGATGGTAATGCCGCTATAAGTTTTGTGATGAAGATCAGGATGTGAACCTGAAAATTGTAAATCTCTCCGAGATAGCTGATCTTCCAACAATTCCCTATAAGTACCACATTCTAATCTTCATCACCAAAGTCATATTGGCATTACCATCATTACTCAAGCATTCACCAATTACATCATCAGCACTACCTTTGCCACCGCTATGGATATACAAATCACTGCTTACTTGTCACAACAAACTAATGCCGTGCTCTGACAACTTTCAGAACTTTATGGCTTGCGGATCATATTCTAGTACAGTCAGAGGCACTTCAAATAAATATCACTTGTTCAATATAGAATCTAGATTTGAATTTCCAATTTCCGATCACATAATTCCCCTTCGCTTGGTGAATTTGTAGTTCCAAGTTTCTGCTTTATTTTATACCTGTGCCATGCATGCTTCCTCATCCTCTTTCGCCTGAGCAAAGCAGCAATCTTGATCCCATATTCCAATAATTTCATGAAGTTATGTGAGTTTATAAATCTGAGAACTGTGACAGATGATAACAGGTTCATCAAATCAAACATTTGATCAAATTCGATGAATTGGTCAAATTATTTGAAGAAATTCCTTAAAACTACGGATTATAGAAAACTTCGATTATGTCGGCAGGTGCAGAATCAAAAGTGCAGTTGTAAGAAATGATGAGAAACCAGAGTAGCGCAACGATGAAGACGAGATCGGCCTTATTCTAAAAACTGAAACACATGAAACATCAGAAAAATCAAGCGCACTGAAAAACTGCAAGATTGGCTTTTTCGCAATGCAATTTCATCACTTCAATTTCGACTGCAGTCTGCTGCCTGTCTGCTCTGCTGCTCCACGTTCCGACGGACGGAACGGCTAGGTTCCCGCGAGCGCCCCCTCTCGTGCAGAAAAAAATATCACAACTTGTGGTATTTTTTTTATTTATTTTATTTATTCTATTCTGCCTACCCTGCACACTAGCGAATAGCGATCCTGTACACACTAGCACCCGATACGAAAGGGCTCCGTGACCCCGAGTTTGCGAAAAAATTATAATGAAAAAAATACCATCTGATTGTGCGTCTCAAGCACGTTTAGATACCGTTTGGGATTTAATTGTGGATGTTACGTTATGGTTTTTCCAAAAAAAAAAAAAAATAAAGAAATTTCCGAGTGCTGGAAAACTTGATCAATTTTTTTCCCTTTCGTTCACATTGAGACATTTTTCATCATTCTAACCTAAAAAGGCCGCATTCAAATTCGGTTTTAGGATTCTCATGATGAAAAATTATTATTGCTCTGTGCTCGCAGGCCCATTTCGGGCACGGAGGACTTATTTCCCTCGCTTCGCTCGGGAAATAAACTGTACGCGCCCAGGGCGATAATGTACTATTTAATTCTCAAGAATCACTATTAAAGAAAAAAGAAAAAGAATCACCATTATTTGGGTCGGTAATCAATTAAAACTGCTTCTCGGCAAGCTGCGGAGCAGAAGGAGATGCAAGACCAGCGCATGAGCCGTAGCATCTCTCCGTCTCTATATGCTATCGACTGCTATGTAAACACGACAACACTTATTAATTAGCGAAAAATTTTGCTCAAATCTCTCTTATCTCCTCGGCATTCATCTCTATCCCAAGAGGGATGGTTTACCCTTGGAGAGTGGTGCAGGATAACATGCATGATATTTTGCATCTAGAACCGACTCGTCTCAGCTGTCTCAGATCGCCGACTCGGCTCAACCGACTCGGCTCGATCTAATTTTGTCAAAATTTGTGTCCAGATCGCAATGGAAGAAGCTATTTGTATGAACAAAAGGTTTACTCATAAGGGTGGACCAAAAAGAAAACAAAAAAAACACCGGTGTGAGAAGGTCCGGCCGAGACCTGGGCGCGAACTCACAAACGATCGGAGTGTCCGATCCGAAGTCCGACACTTTGCCTCGGGGCTAGCGAGGAAGATTAGAAGTCAAGTCGTAAAAGGCTTACTTGGAGTGTGAGTCGCTATAGCTATTACATATGGGTCAGATCAGTATATTTCGGCGAATCCGTGCGCACGACCCCTGCGGATCTTTTCGCCAATTTTTCACATGAAAGTAGGCACCAAAAATAGTACTTTCCCAGAGTTTCAGCCTTCTAAAAAAATTTTTACGCCCGCTAGAATTTTTTGAAATTTGAAAAAAGGCCTTTTTCAGCGTTTTTAAAAATTGCCATATTGAACAGAAATATCGTAGCGAGGCGTACGAGGTCGCATTTTCTCCCTTTTGATGTCAACTCTCAGAGAAAAAATATGCAAGACTCTCAAAACCAAACGCGTTCAGTCTACACGACGATACGTAAAGTCACTTTTTCTCAATTTTTAGCCCATTTTCAAGTGGATGTTATTCCGACGCATCTGAGTCTCCTTCCATCTCACTTAATCAGTTTTGTTTGTCTTGAAAAACCCTACAATTTGCGCTTTTGCACGTCCAAATCGGATGATTTTGGCCCGAGTTGTGTCCATTAGAAGTTGGTGAGTTATCGAAAAATGCCCAATTTTTCAAGCTCACCAAATCCATCGCCGTCCACCAATCGACTTAAAACTTGACACAGATGTTCTTACAAGTGTCCCAATCATGTGGAAAAAATTTCGCATTGTGTTTCGGCCTTCCGTTGGACCTATGAATTTTTCAAACAACCTCATTTTTGCGGATTTTCGTGTAATTTTTGAAGCGGTTGCCGCTCTCTTCCTGCGCATGCGCACATCTGTACTGCTTCGGGAGTATACTCAATTGATAGCCCTTGCAATTTCCTTTAAAATGACCTCTCCACAAAGTCTTTTTGATGCAACTGAACCAGAAATCGAGCTATTCCAAGGCAGAAAGAGATCACCACTACCCAAATGGCAAGCCTCGGCCACTTCTTGTCACCCTGAAAACCTGTGAGTTGGGGTACTTTCGGCACTTCGAGTTTTTCCTGCCTTATAATAGCTAGATCTCTGGTTCAATTGCATCGAAAAGACTTTGTCAAGGGGTCATTTTGTAGGAAATTTCGAGGGCTATTAATTGAGAAAACTTCCGAAGCAGTACAGATGTGCGCATGCGCAGGAAGAGAGTGGCAATCGCTCCAAAAATTACACGAAAATCCGGAAAAAATGAGGGTGTTCGTAAAATTCATAGGTCCAACGGAAGGTCGAAACACAGCGCGAAATTTTCTCCACATGTTTGGAACATTTGGAAGAACATCTGTGTCAAGTTTGAAGTCGATTGGTGGGGGCGATAGATTTGGCCATGGTGGAAAGTAGATAAGGTAGGCTCAGTTGGAGGACGAGTTTTCGTCCGCTTTACGCAGCCCAACGTAAGCCATCTTGCTAGCAGACGGCTTCGCCGCATGGGCCCGATCGAGGAACGAGAGCAAAAAGCCGACAGCCAAACTTCATCTTTCTAAACGTGAACCTTGCTCAGCAATGTTCGAAATGCATCAGAGTGATAAAATTTTAGTATAATAACAATCTTAGAACGACTTGATAAATTCCAAGCACCTCCTGAAGGATCCGCGGCTTATATACAAGTTTCTCATTCAAACTATGATGGATGCCTCGGTAGTCTAGTGGATATGAAACTCGCGCTTAAATCCTTAGAAGTCGGGGTTCAAATCCCTCTAAGTTCAATTTTTTTTCTTTTTTCGTAATCTCAATAAATTTTATGGATGGAGAACTGTGCATTGATGAAAGGCCTAGATGTTTTGGAACACGGGAATAAATTTTTTCTACAATAATCAGTTTATTACAAGGTGAAAACATTCTCCGTGCTCCAAAGTGGTTTGACGAGCAAGGTAATGCATACATACTGTTTTTCGTTAAGGATGCGACTAGGTAAGCACCAATTTATTCTACCTCACCGGGGAGAAAAATGGCGGTTTAGTCGCACTGTGCCAAACGACAAAAATTTATAGAATGTTTATAAAAATAGAAAGATTGGCAGGATATTCGCAGTTTTGAACAAATCAAAGAATATTTCGATTTTTCAAAATACATGGACAAAACAGTCTTGCAATTCAAAACAAATTCCCAATCATTATTGATGAGCACAGTGCTGAAATATTCATGAGCTTCAATTCTTTTTAGATTTTCTTCTTTCTCAGACGGAAAGTAACTTTCGATGAATTTGTATGTCAAATATTGAATTTTTAAATATGAAATATTTTTCCTATACTCCAATAATATCATTGTATTCTGTGAAGAAGGGGGAGTCGACTAGCCCTATTATTTCCGCTTAGTTTTTGTAAATAAACTTACCATCTTTATAGACATCCCTATCGAAAAAAATCAGCTGATTCATCACCGGCCGGATCACCTAACTAATCAGCTGATAAATCAGCTGAATTTTTGGCCGATGATAAATCAGCTGATTTTTCAATATTTATTTATTACTTTCCAGTGGAAAATCAGCTGATTATTCAGTTGATAAATCAACTGATAAATCAGCTGATTTTTCAAAATTTATTTATTCAAAATATTATTATTTGCCCATTTCCTAAGCTATTATCCCATATTCTGTGTGGTTTATTATCATAGATGTAATGAGAAAAAACGTAATTGGGTAATTAAAATTTTGTACTTACCGGGATTTGAACCTCGTCCTTCGAATTTGTAAACACGACACCTAGCCAACTGAGCTATCGGGGATGTATCGATTCAGAGTACAAAACACGTATATGAGGCTCTCCTCCGTTGGGCCGAACTTCGTATGTTACCAACAATGTTTATGATGAATAAGCATGCGCACTCACTTGATTAGCTTGCAGGACTATTCATCTTGGGGTAAGTGTACCTAATTTGCCCCATGTGTATAATTTCCCTCCACATAAGATCGTGGAAATGAGCTCTCGCAAGACTTGGCTCCCGATTTTTTCCCGAAGTTGTTATTTTACAATGTATACAAGTAAGCGTCTATGTTGGCCTTTGTGTACGAATGCATAGTTCTCCTTATAGGAGAATTTCTCCTCTAATATAGCTCAGCTTCCTCTTGAACGATTCCCGACTTTCTAGGGCACAGCATGATCAAAATGAGAGACCCGCGATTTGCTGGACCTCCTAGGCCATATTTGATTGGTCATTTTTGGAAGTAAGCCAGCTGAAATCTTGTTTCTCCATTTCAATATATCTCCCACAAAGTCGTCACGAGAACTTATCCAACATCAATAAGGGTCTTTGAAATATTCTCTGTCGATCGGTTGATACAGGAATCCAATGTTGTCCGTTGAAATATGGTTAGGATGAAGTTTCCGATGAAAATTTGAATTTATCGAAGAAAATCTGATTTCAGTCAGAAAACTATAGAATCACCCCGTTTCAGAGTGGAGAAGGGTTAAAAACTCTCCCGACCACAATAATACAAATTCATTGTTTCATCGATGGGGAGCTATTGTATTCAAGAGGAGACAGAAGGGAAAACTTAAAATCATGAATCATCATTGGGTACTATTGACAGATCTTATCGGAAAGCATTCGTTTGGGATCAGAGCTGTAATCGATCATATGCTTGAGACTGCGATTAAGGTGCCTATATTTGAGAGTTCCTAGATGGATCCATTCGGCGAGCATGGTCTATAACTTCCTAAGGTAACCGTACCCAACTTGTCTCTGTACCCAATTTACCCCCATATGCCGGTCTCAGGAATGGGCGCCCGTTGGCCTTCCGGCAATATTTTTACGTTTGTTATGTTGAAATATGAGGAAGAAAGTAGTTTGCATCACCCTGAATCATTTCTGCGTTTTCCAGAAAATATACAGAGATTCTCCTACTTTTCGTGTTTGCTTACCTAAGAAAGCACCAAAACCGATGTGAAATTTTTTCTAATTCAACCAATCTTAACGTACTTTAACGCATTCGCTTTTTTGTCTCAAGACCTAAAATCCATTTGTCAAAGTTGCAAAATTCGGATCTGGAGCTATTTTATGTGCAAAACACGGAGATGATTTATAAGACTAGAGTACCAACAACGGAAAGTACCCAACCTGCCCCCATAGGTATATCTCAAAGGGCGTGCAGTGCAACTTCTCAAAACGTATTTATCACGACAAAATATGTCAGAAATAGTGTTTCGGAAGGCGAAAAGGTCCAAATGTGCAGCGTGCATGGCGTTTAGAATACCTTATCGCAAATTTCCATAATTTATTTTGGAGGAAGTGAGACAGTTCAGCTCCAATTTATTGAAATTAAACGTAGTTTAATTCATTTCGAAGGTATTGAAACAAGCTTTAGAATGAGATAGTGTACGTTAAAAATTATTGAGGTAAACCAGAATGGTTGAGAAAATGGCTTAATGGGGGCAAGTTGCGAAAGTTTCTCCAAGTACTCCGAAAACACGGTGGGTTTTTTTTCGATTGACCCAACAAACTTTCACTAACAAGGGGGGACCACGGGGTCCGGGTCGCCAATCTCCCCCAAGATTTTCTTACAGTCTTGTACTATCGAGAAAATGAAGAATCCAGAGTAACTCCGTCAAATGGGTCTCCTGTCCAAAGATACAGCCACTGAGATTAACATTACTCATATAGGACCATGTTGAAAAGTGACATATATATAGATATAGGGGAGAGTGGGGCAAAATTGGACGGGGGAAAAATTGGATAAGTGAGATAGCTCGGTCAGAGGCGAGTCTAGGCTTTCGCCGCATAAAGACTCTTTTAATACCATCACAGACAATGGTTTTCATCGCGGTTAGACCTCCCAAAACGATACTGGGAGTCCACGCTGACATAGGGGTGCTTTTTGAGGGCCTTGCGCGGTTCATTTTCCAAATGCGAAAAATCACGCTACTTCTGCGAAAGTGGACGAGCTCAATCGCCGTTTGGGGGTCGAGAACTACATTACATAGCGAAGATTTTGAGCCGTCGTGGGCCGAAATCGGTTCACTTGGGCCCAAATGATCACAATTCTGCGAAAAAAAACGCTTGGGGGCATTTTTGGACGAATTGGTGGAGGCGAATTTGGACAATGCTAAATCCCATCTAAAGTCGGTCGACCGATCGCCTGTCCGTGTTTTTGAGGATAGTTGTGCGTATCGAGGCGCGTATGCGCTTGTGAAAATCTTTCGAAGCGCGGGTTGTTGAGGGTGACTTAGATGATTGAAAATGGGTGAAAAAGTGAAGTTATGATGTCTAATGACGGTGATAAGAGTCGGATTGGAGGCGAGAAGTCGCTTTTTATGTGTTCGAAGATAGTACTGGAGTTCCGCATTCTCACTGTCGCATTGGTTAACATTGTCTTGAATGTTACACACTATCAGCGGGATCGTTGACGTACTTTCTCAGCATCAATCAGCTATTATATAGCTGAAATATCAGCTATTACTCCCATGGGACGTCAAACTGCTGATCAAATCAGCGAACACAAAAATCATGCTTAAATCGATAATTCTGATGAAATAACTCCACAAATCCAGGTTCTTATATCGACATGAACACATTAACGACTTTTCCAGACCAAGTCACGACGAACTAAGGCGTATCCGTTCGATATTTACTCATTTTGTGCCACGGGAGGCCCTATATAGCTGATTATAATCAGCTATAAATCAGTGATTGTAGCTGAAAATCAGCTAATGTAGCTGAAATTCAGCTACAGTAGCTATTCGTGTCAGTAAAAAACCGTTCACTGAAAAATCAGCTTATAATAGCTGATTCAGTCAGCTAACACAGCTGGAATCTGAGCTAATATAGCTGATTTTTCAGCTAAACGATATTCGTGTTGTGCCGTATACACTATACAGTGTCGAGATCAGCATTGGATCGAAGGAAGATATATTGAGAAGGAGCCTAATATGACGACAACATAAGTATTCGCTCCGAGACGCGCGCTTTCGAAATTCAAAACGGGCGATTGTGCGCGACCCGTGGACACCGCATTCACTACAACTGGCGTACTGTGCAGCAGACGGCAAATCTTCGTAAGGGCCAAACTCGAAAACCATCGCTCAAATGTGGCAACAATAAGCGAGAAAGTTGTAGAACTTGTAAAAACGAAGAGTTTGAGTGGTCGTGAGCCTAAATCCGAGCAAATTTGAGCTAGTTGAGGCGATTTCGAGATTTGGCGTGCTTTTAGCATAGGCGTCGCAGCCGCCACTCAAGCCGCGGGCTCGCATTCATTTTTTCAAGCTCCGTGAATCTTTCAATATTGCTCTGATTGATATCCAGAACAGCTCAAAATCTTCGTAATTAAATTTCCAACAACTTTGTCGCTTACTGTTAGCAGGTTCAAGCTACGGTTTTCTCCTAAATTCACGAAAACCCCGTCTGCGCCTATGCTGTGCCTCGCTGTGCACGCTCAATATTGTCATTGGCATGGCGCAGCATGGCGTCACCCTAGCAGTACGCCAGTTGTACTTCCAAAGTCAGCCACTATGTGGCGCTCCGCTGAATCTCGGAGCGAATATGGAGATCGAGAGATCTTTATTTCCTGCTCGGAAGGTGAGGTTAAGGCGTATAACGTGCTAAGGGAAGTATGAGTTTCAGCGCCTCCGAGCGGTGGAAAGCGGCATGGCACGCCGCTTTTTTTACGGCACGCACATGGCCCACTTTTGATCCAGGTGCCCCACTTTCGATCTAGGTGGCCCACTTTCGATCAAGTTGGCTCACTTTCGATACAGGTGGCTCACTTACGATACAGGTGGCCCACTTTCGATCAAGGTGGCTCACTTTCGATACAGGTGGCTCACTTACGATACAGGTGGCCCACTTTCGATCCAGGTGGCCCATTTTCGATCCAGATGGCCCACATTCGATCTAGGTGGCCCACTTTTGATCAAGGTGGCCCACTTTCGATCCAAGTGGCTCACTTTCGATCTACGTGTCCCACTTTCGATCAAGGTGGCCCACTTTTGATACAGGTGGCTCACTTACGATACAGGTGGCCCACTTTCGATCCAGGTGGCCCACTTTCGATCTAGGTGGCCCACTTTCGATCTAGGTGGCCCACTTTTGATCCAGGTGGCTCACTTACGATACAGGATCTCACTCACGATACATGTGGCCCACTTTCGATCCAGGTGGCCCACTTTCGATCTAGGTGGCCCACTTTCGATACAGGTGGCCCACTTTTGACGCACTACTTGGGACTTAAAAATCGGGTAATCAAATGGATCCCACTGCACTGCACGAACGATTCTAATACTAGAGCCAAAAATTTATCACGTGACACCCAGTGCGCAGGGAAAAACATTCTCGAACGGTGTATATCATCGTTCATAACCCTGTGTATTAGCTGATTCAATCAGTGAAAATCCGTTCAGGTTAGCTGACGAAATCAGCTATCACTAGCTGATTTTCAGCTACCCTAGCTGATTCGCGCTGAGAGAGTAGGGGCGAGTATGAATACCTCCAATTTGAAGAAGAACGAATGAAAGTCGACTTTAGGATGCTACGAGTCGATTGCTGATTGCTGAAGACGATAGTGCACCAATAAAGCGCCTATTTCAATAATGTTCCAAAATGACACAAAAATGGCTCGCTTGCTCGGGCTATGGGGGGATGTAAATCGTGGATGTAAAAGTCTCAGGCGGGTTTCCTTCTTGGTTCTGGGTTATAACCACGTGTTTTGATGGGCAAACTTGACTCTAATAGGAAGGGAAAAATGCCGTATACCTCGATTTTAGAAGGATGTCCAAATTTGTCCCCAAAACTTGTCAAAAGTGCTCCCAAGCTCGGGGCGAATTTGGACAGGTTTTTTTTTCAACTTCAAGAAGAAGTATAAATGCTGAGACCTAGGGGTCTGAAAATTTTTTTACAATCTATTCAATAGTTGAACTTCAAAGTCCCATAGCGCGCCTAGCCCCAAGTATCGCCAGATAGCCCCACTGCGAAATCCGTCCAATTTTGCCCCACTCTCCCCTACAGGTGATTCGTTTTTGCTCGTAGCTCTGGACAAGAGGGCCATTTGACAGAGTTTTGAACTTTTCTGTGGGATGATAAAACTTTCTCGTGTACTTAAAATCTTATCCTCTTCAGTTATCTCCAACAATAAAGTTCCGGTATGCTTTCCTACAAAATGATCCGATTATAGATACGGAGATGCAGTCTCGCAGATTCCATGAAGTCTTAGAGAATCTATCGAACTTGGTCTTGTGAGGCTGATCTGAGATCATAAATATTTTCAACGAGCAGTAAAAGATTGAATAGCATGAAGGTATTAATTTCTCAGACTCCTAAATCTTTAGATCTTGGGAAATTTGACATTTCATGAGGAATATTCGATTCTTTGAAAAAAAGCGGTCTCAAAATTTTTTCCCCGCATTTTGATGTTTTTTTCGTTGTTGCTATTTTTGCTATTTTACAAATATATTATTCAAGTATCTGGAAATCGTGTTTTCTGCACATTCGCATGAATTTGAACCCCCAAAAGCAATGTCAATGGAAAGACAAAAAAATTTTCCTTCGAAATAAGTACTTGGTGAAGTCAATTTCATCCATCAAAACCGATAGCTGCAATTTGATGTATAATGGTTTGAACTCCCAGCATGAGCGTGGCAAGTATAGGCGGATGCCATCAGGCGTGGATTTTCCTCGTCGCTATCTTCAATGCCTCGGACCTAGCTCTCCGTGGTCATAGACATTTCGTGTTCTTCGTGACACTGTGAATCTGGCTCCAATTCATGGAATTGACTCTGCCAAGTGGTCCATTTGGAGGAAATGTCCTCAACATTTGAATGCACAGGAGACAGACAATTTTCACTCGCCTGGAAGATAGATTTGTAAAATTTAGCTGGAATAAGATTCGTAAAGCACGACGATATTCCGGACCATTCTTTATTTCCTGAACGAACACAAAATTTCACACCGAATATCAAGAATCTAAAAATTGGGTTTCATAGAAATTCGTTTTTGTGTGATTTTTACTCTTTCGCCCGATATAATCACCCATGATACCTCAGGATCAACCCTATTGGAAATAATCTTGTGATGGACATTACAATGTTCAACACGATGTCTTTTGTGATGTACATTGTAATGTACATTACAACGAATTCCAATAACATTGTAATGTTTTTTTTGTGATGTTCAGGTAATGACGAGGAATTTGTAATGTCAATTCATCGATATTTTACGGTAAAAAAACTGAAAAAAAACTCATCTACGATACTCGTAATTTTGCCGAGAGTGGGATTCGAACCCACGACCTTTTGGTCACGAGGCAACGCACGTTCCTCGGGGCCAGCGAGTCATGTTGGTAGTAGACTTCTTATAAGCTTACTTGAAGTTTGACTTACCAAAATAGTGTGTTCATTCGCTCAAAATCTGATCATCCGTTCACTCAGTTTGTCATACAAACAACTCAGAGTGGATCAGCTGCATGCTATGAAATGGTCCGGTTTCAATAAAAATCCACGATTTTCATTGTCTATTTCGGAAATTTCATCGGTACAACGTGAAGAATGATTGAAAAAAATTGGAAATAACTTCTTTCACGTTTCTAAATGTGTTATAAGGTAAGTGTACCTAAAATGCCCCCACTCAAGTTTTCGAATGTACCAGCTCGCAGACCTGGCCACGCATTTTTTCAGGGGCGGTACTTTGGCCTCGCTGTGGCGGCGGTGGCACCCTACTTGATTTCTTAAAAGGAAGAAAAAAAAACTTCAAAGCTTCCCCGATCGCGGAGGTTCGCGAAGCAACTTGCATTGAGGAGCGGGGGATGGTTGTGTGGTGCATGGACTTATTTACTCATATATATGTATTGGGGAGTATTTTGATGAGGTTGTAAAGTAGTGAGTGTTTGGCGACAGATTTATTTTGCCGAAGGGGCAAATGTTTTCGATCGGTACTGATTCCTTAAAATAAACGCATCAAGGTACCCATCAGTGTCCTCATCTTTTATCACATCAGAGTATATACGGGTTATTCCGCCGAAAGTGGAATTTTTTGGGGCCAAAATCGTCACCAGAAGTGATTTGAGTCAGAAAATTATTTCACCCGCAGACGAGTTTCAGTGGCTCGAAACACTTGATTTCCACTTATTTCAGCACAAAATAGAAGTGCCTAGAGCTACGTATCTCAAGATTGAACCTAGAGAAAGATATGCCAAGTTTGAGACGAGAAATTGTCTTTTACGAAGCGATATAGTTTGCCAGGGAGGAGCACAACATGAGGACGGAAAAGACAAAAAATTTTGTAAGCCACTTTGAAAACATGTTTATATGGTGTGCGCGGCTTCGGATTCGAGTTTTCGACTGATGTCGCGCTTAGATAAGGTGTTTTTGGATTTCTGGATGACGATCTCATTGGTTGGAAGGGCTTAATGGACAAATCTCAATTTAGACTGACGAAATGGTGGATTATGTTGTTTCGAGTATAACAAATTGAAATGCACAGCGACATATGAGGGTTTTCGACTCCGCATATGCGTGGTGGTAAAGTCGAAGGTGGACTGCCTACAGGGGACGGAATTGACATTTCGTTTTAGACAATTCAACCGAACAACCCGAGTAGAAATGATCGATACACGACCAAGCATGGTCAAGCATGACCAAGCACGATCGAGCATTTAAGGAAATACCTCCTCTTCATATCTCATTTCGATAACAATGATGCAGTTGATACTTTTTGGAAGTTCTCAAAAATGTACCCGCACCAACTTCTTTTTGCTAGATCACTCGGAATTCGGGTTAAAGAAGCCGTAGAGGAATGTATAAAAAATCATTTAGAAGGTTTTGAGGAGAGCTACGAGGTCCCGCAAATACTTCTGCGCTTTCATGATTTCCCGATGAATGATCGATGATTGATTGAGATGAAGAATTTTTCACTCTCCGGAGCCAATTGAAACCATGAATTTTGAGGCGAAGAATCCTTCAAAGAGACATGAAATGATAGCTTTTTTTTCTCATCTTTCGAATGCTTTTTGTAAAATTGCCGCAGAGCCAAGGACGTCAGAGTAATCGCTGTCTTAGTAAAGGAATTCGTGTTCCATTCATTTTGGCTTAACTTTATTTCTGTTTCGCTTTTTGATTCCACCAGAGCATCAAAATCATGATCTTTTCTTACTAAATTGAATGTATCTCGAGTTTGGCTCAAGATAATGCAACGTGGTTTGCGCCATCCAAAAGGTCTTGGAAAAACTTATCGAGAATGGCCTTGGAAATTGTTGTTCAGCTTCTCTTGTCCCTGATCAGGCAAAATTCGGAAAAATCAGGTTAACTTGATTATCTCAAAAAGCAATTCTTTTAATTCTTCAAAAATATGATTTCTCATGCAAATATGCTCGATCTTTCCGATGGACCTAGTCCGAAATTGTTTTTTACTGTTTCATTCGTTTTTGTTTTTTTCAATTTTCTGAGTTTTCATACTTTGACCAGTCAGAAAACAAAGATTTCTGCGCATGCGCGTAGTTTGACGAATTTCAAAGTAATTCTAATCGAACGCTGAGAAAATTTTCTTCAAGAGGACCTCTTGCGGGACTTAGTTTGATCGACGGGAACTGAAGATACACGATTCTGTAGACATCAAGATTATTAATAACACTGACAGCATCGATGCAAGAGAAGGTCTCAAGGCTCTGGCTCACGATGGATAAGTCATCTTGCTCTGGCCATCGTTCTTTTTCAGTCAAGTTGCCTCAGTCACCGACTGGGAACATGGAATTGACTTTTGCAAGAGGTCATCTTGAAGGAAATTTCCTCAGCTTTCGATTGAGACTATATACTTAAAAATTTGGCAAACCACGCGCATACGCAGAAATCTCTGTTTTCTGCTTGGGCAGGAATAAAAATCAGAAAATTGACCAAAGAATGCATAAAACAGCTTCGAGCTAATTTCGTCGCAAAAAGCGTGCAATTTTGCATGAGAAATCATATTTTTCAAAAGTTAAAAAATATTGCTTCCTAATATCATCAGACTACCATCATTTTTCGGATTTTGCCTGATCAGGACCTCAAACGGGTATGAGTGATCCCACGCAAAACAGACCTACGGAAAAGGGTCATGTCTCAGGTTGTTCTCTTGGCTTTCTCATTCGATCCTATGGTACAAAACATGAACTTTCCACCACCTATAGGACCCCATAAAAATTTTCTAGGTATGTGGGGCACATGTTCATTTACCCTCTTGAATCGTCTCCAACCCCAAAACTCGGGTCTTTTTTTCGATTTTCGATAAAATGTATATTTCTCAAATTCGTTAAAAGATACAGAGATGCGGTTTGCGGCATTCAGAATGCCTTGAAAAAGTCCATCAAAATCAGTCTTGTGAAATCGATTCTGAGGTTATAGGTGGCTTCAATGGGCAAGAGAATGAAAAATAAAAAAATATGAATTTCTCAAAAAGCCATTTTTTTTATTCCTTGAAGATTTGATATTTGATGTAAAATGTTGTGTTCTTTCAGAAAAAAGTGGTCCCGAACATTTTTTTGCGCCCTAAGGCCGATTTTGCTCTGCAATCCTATTTTATAGGGAATTAGGAATTGTCTGTTTTCTGCGCAAGCGCAGGAATTTAGATTTTGAGAACCAATTTAATTGAAAAGACAAGAAAATTTCCTTCAAAATGACCACTTGACGGAGTCAATCCCATGCATTAGGACCAGAGCTACAACGTCCAGAAGACCACTGGATCTCAGGAGGTATGTCGGGGATACCGAAAGGAATGATGAAGGAAATCCGCGCAGGATAGCGTACATCTATGCTCCGCACCCTAGCTGAGGGTTCATCATTCATACGTTGCAGCTCCGATCCCAGTTGATGAAATTAACTTCACGAAGTGGTCATTTCGAAGGGAATTTTCTTGGCTTCTCAATGGGATTGGTTTTCAGAATCGAAATTCCTGCGCATGTGCAGTAAACAAACGATTTCTAATTGCCTAGAAATTAGATTTGCAGAAAATAGCAAAAACAGGCTTTAGGGCGCAAAACAATGTTCGAGGCTACTTTTTTTTGGGAGAACACTACATTTTACATCGAATATCGAATTTTCAAGGAATAAAAAAAATTTCCTCCCGAAAAATCAATGTTTTTGTATAATTTCAGTCTCTTGCCAGCTGAAGCCGCCCATGACCTCGAAATCAATTTTATAAGGCTGATTTCGATAGGTTTTACAAAGACCTTCCGAATGCCGCAAACCGCGTCTCTGTATCTCTAAACGGATTCGAGAAATGTGCATTTTATTGACAAAACGCCCAAATTTTGTTGTTGGAGATAAGTCAGAAGGATAGAGTAAAGCACGTCGGAGATACCTGGAATATTTTCATGGGGCTCCATAGGTGGGGAAAATTTCATGTTTTGTAACATGAAATCGAATGGAAAAGCCAAGAAAACAATCTGAGACATGACCCTTTTTCGTAGGTCTGTTTCGCGTGGAATTACTGGTATACAAAGATCTTCAAGGTCTCTTTCGATTGGTTTTTTAAAGATCTTCTGAATGGTGTAGACAACGTTGCATTATCTTGAGCCAAACTCGAGATATATCTAATTCAGGAACGAAAGATCATGATTTTGATGCTCTGATGGAATCATATCAAGAAGCGAAACAGAAATGGCTCCGCAGGCGACTCCGAAATTTTTTTTGGACCTCTCAGTGGGGTTCAGACCACAGAATAAGATCAAAACCACGGAAAACCAATGCGAGATACCACTATTTTTCATGTGTTGTTTTTTAATGGAATTCATCAAACATCAACCAACTGCATCGTTGTTATCGAAATGAGATATAAAGAGGGGGTATTTTCTTAAGTGTTCGATCGTGCTTGGTCATGATTAAGTATGCTTGGTCGTATACCGCGAATTTCGGTACACGACCAAGCATGACCGAGTACCAAAAGCGGTACTCGGTCATGCTCGGTCGTTTACTGATCATTTTAACTCGGGAACATAGAATGGAGAGCGATATGTTCCCACGCCCGGAGAACTGTTCCTCAAATTTTAAGAGAAGTTTCATCAGAAGAAGTGCAAAATTGAGCTCATAGAGTTGCAGAAAAATTTTTGAGAATAGTGTGATACATTTCTGCATCTTGATCAGCTCAATGTCACTTATTTTGTGTGGAACTTTTTTTAAAATTTGCAGAAAAATTCTCCGCACGTGGGAAAACACCGCACTCCGTTCTTGTTATTTGGTTGATTTTATATTCACAATAAAACATTTGGACCGCTAGATGGCGCCACTGCTGTTTTCGAAAGACTAGGGACTAGGGAGCCCCCCTAAGTCCAATGCCCTTAATTGTGGCATACCGCAGGGCAGTGCGCACGGCCCTTAGTGTTTCGCCCGGGGCAGTGTCCGTGGCATTGCGCAAAAGGGGCGGCGGCAAATTAGGAACACTGCACTTTCTTAGTAATATAGGCGTAGAATCGCCTCGAAATCGAATTTTCTGTATTTTGTGGAAAACACTTTAAAGTTCGGACAGAGACGGAGAAAATGAGGAGAACTACGTTAGGACTGATTGAATTAATCTCATTTGGCATAGCTTCCATCGACCAACAAAAAACAAGTCGAAAGTACCGAATATCGTTTGTAATGTTTCAAGAAGGGCGCGGGTCATTTTGAATCGGCCCGAACCGTTGATTTCCTCACATTTTCACGTAACAAACATGAGAAAAATGCGTGGCCAGGTCTGCGAACTGGTCCATTCGATAACTTGAGTGGGGGCATTTTAGGCTTACCTTATAACACATTTAGAAACGTGAAAGAAGTTATTTCCAATCTTTTTCAATCATTCTTCACGTTATACCGATGAAATTTCTGAAATAGACAATGAAAATCGTGGATTTTCATTGAAACCGGACTATTTTATGGCATGCAGCTGATCCACTCTGAGTTGTTTGTATGACAAACTGAGTGAACGGATGATCAGATTTTGAGCGAATGAACACATTGTTTTGGTAAGTCAAACTTCAAGTAAGCTTATAAGAAGTCTACTACCAACATGACTCGCTGGCCCCGAGGAATGTGCGTTGCCTAGTGATCGAAGGGTCGTGGGTTCGAATCCCACTCTCGGCAAAATCACGAGTATTGTAGATGAGTTTTTTTCACTTTTTTTACCGTAAAATATCGATGAATTGACATTACAAATTCAGATTTGAACGAATGTAAGATGCAACAGTGAGACACCACGGCAATCTGAGAGTGGAAATTTCTTCTTTTAGAGTTACTAGTGACTTTGGAGCTCATATTAATGAGAAATTCTGAGAAAATATTCATTTCTAGTCTCACACATTTATTGTAAATTGATGGTGTTTTCAACTAAAGAACATCTAGAGGTGGAATTCACCGTCATCTCAATGTGAAACGGTACATTTCGATGCAAGGGTACGGAAACCATTTTCACGTCCGAGTGATAAGTTTTCGGTCCGAGGCGCAGGTGAGGATCGAAAATATCACAATCACGTCAGGAATAGATTTTACACTCTGCATTGAACTATACTTTCTGATGAAGAGTGAGTTGAAGTCGGCAAACAGTAAGCAAAGTACACTTGTACGCACAGTGTGTCAAAAAGTTGCCTCTTGACCCTTCGAATACCTCCAAGCACAGATATGTTCATCAATAGAGTAAGCGTCAATCTTCACTCTTGGTACTCAAAAGTATACTATGCTTTTTTGAGGTTATTTTTGACATTTTGGATATCTGAACTGTGAGAATGGCCAATTCACCACTATTACGAGATACATTCATGGGTACTCTCACTATATATATGATATGAGCTCTCAAATCACTTATAATAAGAAATATCCAAAATGTACATACTTCTGTTACTCTTTCTTTAATTATCAAAATCAGAGTCTTCATAGAGAAACTTCTGTTGTAAACTAAACCCACGAGAAGAGATAGTGAACATAATATGGAGGAAGTATAGACGAAAACAAATCCGTTCATGTCGAGTGACTTGAGTTCTTGATTCCGCTGGAAGCAGGATAATCGAGGATTGAGAGACTAATATCGAGGACCAACTTTCTAGTGCGCTGTTGGACACGTGGAGTTGTGTTTTTTGGATTAACAAAGAAGTTCATTTGAGTCCTAACCCCTAGATTCGCAGATTTAGAGGGTGTAGCAAATTTGAAGGACCCCGCTCCGAGAGATAGGATTTTGGCTTTCGGTTAATTTTGTCGGGGAAGAAATATGTTGTCAAGCACAAAATTCTGAACAAAAAGTTCAATGGGCTCGAAGACGGAAAATGGCTAGTTTTTTCAGTATAAATCGAATAAATACCAATAAATGGGGGGTTATGAGGTTATCTAGAACAACAACAAAGGCTTGTCTGCAGCGTTCGAATTTGAATTGAAAATGTACAATTTGAGTGTGATGTAGCTAAAAGGTCATCACTTTGGTAATTGAAACATTTTATCTGAAACCTTCGATAGAAGGAGCAAATAAATGCATGCAAAAAAGTGATAATTCGCGATTGACAAAGAAATCATAACGGCTTGTATTCTCAACAATTACATTTCATTTCAATCAATGTAGCAGCTAACGCTGGAGCTGGATCATACGGCTGTGCTGACTTGATGCAAAGAGTACATGATCTTGAGAGCCCAGATATGGGGCGGGAGCGGCTTTTTGACATCAACATCATCGCATAGCATGAGGCTCGCGCTTTGAATAGTTGATAAAAGGTGTCCGATAGTGCATGGCTGCAATCAAATTATATGGAATGAATCAAAATTAATCTTGGATCGCGTGAGACTAGTGTCTGCCAAATATTTCGAGAATATGGAGATCGAATCTCATCTTGCCGTTTCTCGAGATCATATCGCGTAAGAGGCTGCGGAGTCGAGAGCAAGCGACTATCAAAATCGAGCTCGAAAAGTCGAGTGGAGGCTGTTTTTGAGGTATTTCAAGGTCGTTGAACACGAATATGACATTTCCTTGCCTCCTAGTCGTGTTGCGTGGGCGGCTGCGGGGGCGGAGGCGCGAATTGACCGAGATCGAAGCTCGAGACTTGAGTAAGGGTGTTTTTGGAGTATTTTGGGGTCGCTAAGCACGAATTTGAGATCGTCCACCCTCCACGTCATGTTGCGTGGGCGGTTGGGGGGGGGAGGGGGTCGAGTAGAGACACGAATTGACCAAGATTGGAGTTTGAGAGTTGAGTAGGGGTTGTTTTTGGAGTATTTCGGCATCGCTAAGCACGTATTTGAGATTACACAGCTCCCGAATCGTGTTGAATGGGTGGCTGCAAGACCGAGGACGCGTGTTGAACTAGATAAAACTGGAAGAGCCGGCGGGGGGGGGGGTCCTTGATATCTCGAGATCACTGGACACAAATCTCAGGTCACTCAGCGTCAGAACCGTATTGGGTGGGCGGCTGTGATGGTGAATTCGATGTAGTTTCCTGACAATGATCATTTCCTGAGATAGAATCTGACCAGGATTGTAAGCCGAATTAAGGCATCGGGACCAGACCAGGAGCATACGCCAAGTATCTCCTTTAACCGAGAGATCGAGCGATATCCTGTTTATCGAAATTCCGAATCGCTAGGTATGTAATCATAATTCTCGATCACGGAATAGGCCACAAATAGTTTCAGGCGTGAATCTGCGAGAGAGTGGCGACTGCAAGGAGATTCGAGAGCTGAATCTCTGTTCTGGCCAATTTTCCAGGCGGAGTCTCATCTCATCATGCGCGAAGCATGGCCACTTCACAACGACCATGACCAGAGCGTGATGTGATAGCAGCGGGATTGGCTAATGACTTAGACAGTGTGATACTCAAATCTCAGCTCTGTAACTGGAAATCTTAAAGTGCAGTCGATTCTCATATATTGACGGGCGAAAATCACGCATACCACGAGCCTAAGCCAACTGTGTTTGTGGGATGGAGCACCGTGCAATATCTTAGGGATTCGAACTCTGATCCTCTAGCTATGTGATCATAATCCTCAATGACGGAATGGATTACAAATCTTTGCGGGCGAGAATGTACGAGAGGGTGATGACTGCAAAAAGATTCAATCGTTAGATCTCTATTTTGACTGTTTTCACAAGCGAAATCTGATGTCATGTACCGAGAAGCATGGTGACCATACAACCACCCGGAACTATTACATGATCCAATAGCCTAGGGATCAGGAGATATCCCAGGACGTGCGATTATGAAATCTTAACTCTGTGATCATAAATCTCGAGGAGGAGCCCATTCTCATAGATTCACGGGCGTGAATCTACTTCTCGATAGTAACGTTCAGGAGATTTGAGTTTTCCCTTGCTGAATCTGGACATCCCCACGGGTTAAATCTGATCCCAAGTAGTGGGATGACTTTCGTTATTCGGTCACCTTACCACGAACCTAAGCATAGTGTGTTCAGTGGCCGAAAATTCCAGCAATATTCTGGGCACGGGAACTACGATCCTGTAGCTATGTGATCACAATTATTGATAACGGAATGGACTACAAATCTTTTCGGGCGTGAATCTAGGAAAAGGTGTTGACTACAAGGAGATTCCAGCATTAAATCTCTATCCTGGCCATCTTTACAAGCAGAATCTGATCTCATGTATCGAGAAGCGTGGTGACCATACAACGGCCTAGAACCAACACGTGATCCAATAGCCTAGGGATCGGGAGATAACCTCGGACGTCCGATTCTGGAATCCTAGCTATGTGGTCAAAAATCTCGAGAAGAATTCGATTCGAATACATTGGCGGACGTGAATCCACTACTCGATACTGACGGGTAGGAGATTCGAGTGTTCCTTTGCTGAATCTGGACATCCCCACGAATGAAATCTGATCCCAAGTCGTGGGAAGACTCACATTAAATTCACCTGATCATGCTAGTTCGGAGCGCTCGGAGAGCTCCTACCCCCGATTCTCTCTTTTTAAACGCAATGAGTAGGAGAGAGAGAGAGAAGTACTCCGCCCATCCTTTTGCTCGTCGCGGAGCGAGTGAGGATCTGGGACCGCCAGAAAGTGATCGGAGCCGAACAAGTACTCACTCCGACGATGAAAGAGATCATCCGCGACAACGAGAAGGAAACCACCCTTGAGCATTGGCAAACTGAGTGGGATTCGCCATTTGCGAACGGCAGATGGACGCACCGGCTGATCCGTGACGTAGCCAAGTGGGCGGAACGCACCCACGGAGAGATGGACTACTGGACGACGCAGGCACTGAGTGATCATGGTTGCTTCGGTTCCTATCTAACCAGGTTCAAGAAGAGGACGATCCCAGCATGTCAGTCATGCGGGGACGAATGGGATGACGCCGAACATGCCCTGTTCAAGTGCAGTGACACCCGGAGAGAGCGCGCCGAGCTGGATGAATGGCTGGGTGCTCAACTAACACCTGAGAATCTCGTCCCGTACTTGCTCCGCAACCAGGAGACATGGGATAGACTCACCGGATACATCAAGCTGGTGATGACCCGCAAAGAGGAGAAAGAGAGGGAAGTAAGGCGCCTCGAAGCAGGCGAATTACAGTGACTCTGCCGATTGAAACAGAAGAGGCCCAAATGATTCCAGGAGGAATCTGATGCACTGAAGAGGGAAGAAAGAAGAAAGAAGAGAGAAGAAAGAAGAAAGAGAGGGAACAATGAAGAATGAAGATAGAAGATGCCGACAAATGGCTGAAGAGAGAAGATGGAGAAGAGGAACGCTCGCAATCGAGCGCGAGACATGCCGCTCATCCTGAAGTAATGCTCACGCGTTTCCGGGATGAGATGGTAGATGCAGGTGGATCTCCTTCTTGATTGCCCGATGCCCTAGGTATCGGACATCGAGGGGAGAGGGTTATTACACGGCCGGGCCCACCTCCCGGTGGGCCCCACCCAAACCCGTGTCCCGCCTGGTATGGCCTGCGTGGGCTATGCGTAGTCCGCGTAAGCTGAACCAGCCCGGTGTCTGGGGACGGATCCGAAGGATCTTGAGGCAGATTTTGCCCTCTAACCACCTTAAAAAAAAAAAAAAAAAAAAAAAAAAAGAATAGAAGAGGTCCAAATGGTTCCAGGAGGAATATGATGGACTGAAGAGGGAAGGAAGAAGAGAGAAGATCGAAGAAAGAAGAAAGAAGAATGAAGAATGAAGGGATGGAAGAAAATCGAAGAAAGGGAAACAACACCTGCGAGTCGTGTCAAGAGAGACGCTCGATCCTGAGTGCGAGACGCCGCCGGCCCTGAAGTAATGCTCACGCGGTGCCGGGGCCGGATTGGTAAGTTGGTGGATCTCTCCCTTGTCCAACGACCGGCGCCAACGGAAAAAGAAGAGAGGGTTTACCCGGTTCGGATGGCCGTATCGATGCGGATTCCAGCCCGGGACTGTTGGGGAGGTGCTGGCCAGCCGTGTTTGGCTGACCGGTGCCTCTCCTTCGTACGTCGCAGCGTATTTGCCCTACAACCACCTTAAAAAAAAAAGAGAGAGAGAGAGAGAGAGATCCCAGAGTTCGGAGCGCTCCGACCAGCATATTCGAATAAACCTGTTATCGCTGTCACCATACCTCGAGACTAAGCCGAGTTTGTTTGGTGGTCCAAAGATCGAGCAATTTTCTAGGGATTGAAACTACGATCCTCTAGCTATGAGATCACAATTCTTGATATTGGTATGGACTACGAATCTTTTCGGGCGTGAATTTATGGGAGGGCGGTGACTGCAAGGAGATTTGAGAGCTGATTCACTATTCTGGCCGCTTTCAGAGGGAGTATCATCTGATCCTGCGAGGAGCATAACTACAATACAACGACCGTGGCCAGAGCACGATTTCAAAGCAGCTTGATTGTGTGGTGTTTCAGGGAGTGTGATCCTGAAATCTCAGTGTGTGATCAAAAATCTTGAGAAAGAGTCGGGTAGATTCTTGAGTTTTTTGCCACAGAGCTAAGATTTCGGAATCGCACGTCCTGGGATATCTTCCGATCCTTAGGCTATTAGATCACGTGGTGATTCTGGGCGTTGTTTGGTCATCGTGCCTCTCGGTACATCCAATCAGATCCTGCTTGTGAAGATGGGCAGACTAGAGATTTAACGGTCAAATCTCCTGGCAGTCACCACTTTCTCGCAGATTCACGCCTGAAACTATTTGTGGCCTATTCCGTGATCGAGAATTATGATTACATACCTAGCGATTCGGAATTTTGATAAACAGGATATCGCTCGATCCCTCGGTTAAAGGAGATATTCGGCGTATGCTCCTGGTCTGGTCCCGATGCCTTAATTCGGCTTACAATTCTGGTCAGATTCTATCTCAGGAAATGATCATTGTCAGGAAACTCCATCGAACTCACCATCACAGCCGCCCACCCAATACGGTTTTGAGGCTGAGTGATCTGAGATTTGTGTCCAGTGATCTCGGAATATCAAGGACCCCCCCTCCCGCCGGCTCTTCCAGTTTTATCTAGTTCAACACGCGTCCTTGCTCTTGCAGCCACCCATTCAACACGATTCGGGAGCTGTGTAATCTCAAATACGTGCTTAGCGATGCCAAAATACTCCAAAAACAACCCCTACTCAACTCTCAAACTCCAATCTTGGTCAATTTGTGCCTCTACTCGACCCCCCCCCCCCAACCGCCCACGCAACATGACGTGGAGGGTGGACGATCTCAAATTCGTGCTTAGCGTCCCCAAAATACCCCAAAAACACCCTTACTCAAGTCTCGAGCTTCGATCTCGGTCAATTCGCGCCTCCGCCCCCGCAGCCGCCCACGCAACACGATTAGGAGGCAAGGAAATGTCATATTCGTGTTCAACGACCTTGAAATACCTCAAAAACAGCCTCCACTCGACTTTTCGAGCTCGATTTTGATAGTCGCTTGCTCTCGACCCCGCAGCCTCTTACGCGATATGATCTCGAGATACGGCAAGATGAGATTCGATCTCCATATTCTCGAAATATTTGGCAGACACTGGTCTCACGCGATCCAAGATTAATTTTGATTCATTCCATATAATTTGATTGCAGCCATGCACTATCGGACACCTTTTATCAACTATTCAAAGCGCGAGCCTCATGCTATGCGATGATGTTGATGTCAAAAAGCCGCTCCCGCCCCATATTTGGGCTCTCAAGATCATGTACTCGTTGCATCAAGTCAGCACAGCCTTATGATCCAGCTCCAGCGTTAGCTGCTACATTGATTGAAATGAAATGTAATTGTTGAGAATACAAGCCGTTATGATTTCTTTGTCAATCGCGCATTATCACTTTTTTTGCATGCATTTATTTGCTTCTTGTATCGAAGGTTTCAGATAAAATGTTTCAATTACCGAAGTGATGACCTTTTAGCTACATCACACTCAAATTGTACATTTTCAATTCAAATTCGAACGCTGCAGACAAGCCTTTGTTGTTGTTCTAGATAACCTCATAACCCCCCATTTATTGGTATTTATTTGATTTATACTGAAAAAACTAGCCATTTTCCGTCTTCGAGCCCCTTGAACTTTTTGTTCAGAATTTTGTGCTTGACAACATATTTCTTCCCCGACAAAATTAACCGAAAGCCAAAATCCTATCTCTCGGAGCGGGGTCCTTTAGTATACTTAAAGAAAACCTTTCAATGACGGAAGGGAGTGCTTGAATTCTTTGCAACCCCCCCCCCCCCCCAGGGAATACGAACAACCCCTGATGGAAGGTTGAAATTCGGGAATTCTTGTAGAACAGGCTAGGAGGCTCTGTTCCGAGATTTTTTAACTGAGACCTCTCTCTAGTGTCGGAAGGAAGTGCCTGAATTTTTGCAGCCCCCCCTTCCCGGTGAAAGCGGACAACCCCGAATCGAGGGTTGCTATTTGGGAATTTCCGTAGAACAGGCTAGGAGACTCTGTTCCAAAATTTCTCGTTCGAGATCGCTCTCTAATGACGGAAGGGAGTGCCTGAATTTTTCGCAGCCCCCCCCCCCCCAGAGAATACAAACAACCCCCAATCGAGGGTTGAAATTCGGGAATTCTTGTAGAACAGGGTAGAAGGCTCTGTTCCAAAATTTCTCGATTGGGATCGCTTTCTAGTGACGAAAGAAAGTGCCTGAATTTCTTGCAGCCCCCCCCTCCCCCGGTGAACGCGAACAACCTCTAATCGAGAATTTAAATTTGGGAATTTTTGTAGAACAGGCTAGAGGGCTTTGTTCCAGAATTTCTCAATTGAGATCCACCATCACACTGCTTGTAGTCATGCAGAAATAGCGAGAGTGACTTCGGTTGCGGAGCAAGGATTTCCTTTCCGTGTACGGAAAACTCCCAAACTGTGTCCGTAGTTACAAATATACGTCCCTCGACATCTCACCACTGATGGAGTTAGCATAAGTCATGAGCGTCAAATAGAGTAGATTTCTACAGAATCCAAGAGGTACTTTCCTCAAGCAATCGTAATACAGGCCATGGGTTGACGTATTAGTCCACAACAGGAGTAGTCACTTTTCGAGTATCCTTCTCTGGCCTTGAGTGAGCGATGACTGTAACTGCTCCCGCAACATCGAATATTATATCATCACTGTATTCTAGGAAAGCCCAATGCAAGACGTCTGGAAGAAATTATGGGCATCGTCTGTGATCGTAGGGTATCATCTTCTCCTCTTTCCTTCCAAAAGCCCTCACATTCATGACGTACCACTCTAAACTGTGTATTCAAATACCAGCGAGATTCCAGTGCGTTTGTTTGCACGTGTAAACATGTGAAATGCGAGATGGGGTTCCCGTCCCGATTATGGAAATGGATTACTTTCAACGAATCTCCATGCGAGGGTGAGTCCATAGACTATGAAAATATTCTTATAAGGACAAATCGTGAAAGAGAGATGACTGCAAATACATGGATTCTTTGAAAGCTATCCAAAGTTTGTATTGGTATACAGTGCCGTGGTTTTGGATTCTCATCGAGATATTTTGAGATGAAGACCTCTCCGTCCCACTCTGCCCTTCGACCAGTCGGGAGATCGTCAGATTCGGACATTATTTAATTGCGAACTTCTGTTCCATTCACATCATGCATCGGTAGAGCTGATGACTATCAAGAATCCACAAGAAATTCGATATGGAAGATATCAACTGCTCAGGTTTAGGTACAGTAATCAAACGGGTGGCACTACCCTAATAAGACTCAAAATAGCGTTAGAAATCCTTACCAAAATCTCAATATATCGTTTCGATGAAGACCTGGTGAAGACAAACATATAATATTGATCATTTTTATCAATGGCCTTCTTCCTGGAAAAATTCTCATAACATGAGTAACGGAATGCTTCTTGTCCAGATCCCCTCACACGTCAAGGAGCAGCATATCGGAATATCATTTCTCAAATGTCTCCCAAAAATATGAATTCATAAAATTTTCGGAACAGGTGTCGAAATCAAGAATTGACAAAACTCACAAGGTGATTAGGAGTCCTTCATTTCGTCACCTTTATCCGAAGTCACCTTCCTCTTTCCCGTATTATTGGGGTAGAGACTAGCATTGGACCTTGCATGTAAATCTTAGTCTCCATTACATTTCATGCAATGCCATGCAACCCATCAACGTATTCATGGAATATTAACATATACATCAGTCCATTCCCCTTAGCTTTATATTCAAAGACCAATTTGACAAAACCGTGACACATTTTGTGTGAAAATTTTCCGATGTATCAAAATCTCTGATAATTGTGTACACAAACCCATGATTTCATCTACAAGATGCTCATATTTTCGTCCAAGAATCTCGAGATGGGCTGGTCATAGAAACAGAAGTGGTCATGATTCTCGACGGTGCGTTGAAAATTAACATTAATCATGCGTCCCAAGCTGGAAGGAGAAATTCAGAGGGGCGAGCATTTCCCAGTTCAATCCATTTTTTGCCGACCTCCGATGGCCGAGGAATATCATTCGTGTCCATAAGACGAGAGACTGCTCTCCCACGGAGTCGCCTATGGCTCGATTATGGAATGCCTGTGCGCGTTGGAATTTTTCAACTTTCATGGTTGGCTACGGGTGTTCCATAGGATGGAAGTTCTACCGCGTGAGTTTGAAAATGCCCGCTTTGGAATCTCGTTATCAACCGACGTATCCTATTTGCACCGAGCCGTTCGCCGGCCGCCGCCACTGCGGGGACCAACAAACGGTGGCCAAAGGTCGTAAAAATCTTGCCGGCAAAACGTACCCAGGGTGACGCACCTACGGCGCTCCACGTAGCACCTTCCTCTTCTTCGGTCTCCGCAAATCTCTCATCGTGAAAGAAAGGAGCCAACCATCGGGCTACTTATTTCATGCGCTTCGTGGTCGCCAAAAATTTGTACTGCAAATCGTGCGCTCACGCCTCGCGCAGCATTGTCAGGCTGTGCCGATTACTAGGCTATAAAATCGTGACTATACGTGAACGCGGATTATTGTAATAATAATCCCGTAGTGCAATCGTAACGTGCGTGCACTGCCGATACGAACAATAACTGATTCTTGACACTGAGGCAGAATTTTACGGACCAGTGCCAGCAGCGCAGATTTGGTCAACGGCTCGCCACCACGTCGTTGCCGCAATCATCAACGGGTGATTTGTGCGCATCGACAACGCGATCTCCAACGGGTGATCCGTGAGACTACTCACGGAAGTGTTGCATCTCGGAAAGCAGGTGCATGCACTGCACCCACGCTCACTCATACACACGATCACACACTTACAAACTCACACCTTTATTCTAACGAATTTCTGATATGTAAGATCTCATTGCTCTTCCTGATAATAAATTCAACTCTTTTACTGTTTTTCGAAGTTTTTTGGCCAGGCCTTCTGCCTGGTCTCTTTTGCCTCGGGTTTACACCCAAAATGAATTGTGTTTCTATTTCATCTACCTCTTCCCTGATTTGATAGAATTACGAACGTGAACTACGGAATTCGGACAAAGAGTTCGGATTTCGACGATACAACGGGCACTCAAGAAGGATGCGAGGAATGTTCAAAACAGATGAATCGGCAGGTTTTTTTTAGGATCTTTGAGATGCTTCTTATCCCAAAATTCCCGTGCGACAGAGTATATTGAAAATATCACTGTTTCAGTGACACCCTACTTGATCTATTCTATTTGTGAAAGGGGCTGTATATGTTTGAGTTTTGATTCTGAATATAGATGAGATCAGGAGTAAAAAAACCATTTTGCGGGTCTAGAAGTTCACTTTTGTCTCTCGTCTATTCTTCGGTCTCTTCCGAGCGAATTCCCGCGGATCTACTGATATACTATATAGACTTTGAATGAATCGCGAGTGAGCTGGAGGCCTCACTTACTAAACTCCTTGCCTGATCCTTCCAGAGGTCAAATATTGAATCGTGATCATTAAGCTGTATCGGGTAAAATATGGCGTGATATGATGTTTGATGCACGATGATTGAAAAATTGTTATGAGTAATTAACATTCAAATTTTGTTGGGGGTATGGACTTGAAAAAATCCCCCCCCCCCCCGTCGTCTATTTAGCCAGTGATAATCCCACTCAGCTTTTCGGTATCGCCGTCCAGGAAATTGGAGGAAACTTAGAACTAGACAGCTGGACGCGATTGTTCTGCATCTCTGCTATGGTCGAAAGTGAACCCTGAATTCGCGAAAACTATGAATCATCGCACGCGTTTTCAAATGTAGTTACTTCAGAAGGTAAGGCTCGCCTGATTATATCTAAATTTTGCCTATTCGCTGTGTCCAAGTTGTTTCCGACTGCCGTCTAGTGGCTCTGCCGCGCATTAGAGAATGGGGGCACAAGAACACGACCGAGAGATCTCGCACACACACACATATACATACACACACTATCTTACACACAAGTGTCGCATCACCTTGTCGACCGATTGTCGACGACTCCCCATGCTCTCCTTTTAGCCCTCAATTTTCCGCAAAATGGAAGTGATGTTAACCCATCGAAGACTCTGCAATTAGTTTGTCAGCTCCTAGTCAAGCCCACGCATAACAAAAGTCGTAAGTATCATTAAATGTCTATAGGTTTTGAATCTCTGCCCCTCAAACGGTAGTCTGATCTAACTGAAAAACCTACGACCACGTCGTTTCAAAACACAAGTTGCTCATGTAACTGGAATGAAAGCGGCTCGAGATATAGAGTCAAACAAACAGCCATCGAAGGCAAGAACAAATCAGATGCATGTTGTCAGCTGTCGTGCTTCATCGTGATCCAGCGCGATGCCATCCCTTCCGATCACCGTTCTCCGTCGCTGGCCCTCTTTTTTCCGTGTCGTGTTGGGCCACCGCAAGCGCTGCAGTCAGAATTTTCCTCGCTTAATATAGGTGGACACAGCGAATACCGAGCATAACCTGTCATCGTAAATGGGATCTCACAAGAGCTCATTTGATCTATATGTTACAGTAAATGTCCGAAATCCGTCAATCCTAGGATTGACTAATTATTGCTGACATTGACTAGTGGGACCAGTCAATCCTAAGATTTACTAGTAAATCTTAGAACTGACTGAAATAGCCAGTCAATGTTGATTGTGAAGATGAATTTCGGACATTTACTAGGCAATCTTAGGATTAACTGACTGACCCCCGTAAATGTCCGAAACATATAATGAGCAGAGAAATGAAAATATATGATGAGCAAAATTTGTTCATGCAAAATGATATTTAGCGTAAATGTATCAGAGTTGCACATAGTCTTAGATCTTACGTTCATACTGGACGGAGGTCACATCTTCATCACATCGATAATGTCATTCAAGTCTTACGAATTTTTCACCGACAAATAATATATCACGTTGTATGATCAAAATGAAGTTGAATCTTTCTAAAAATTTAACAATATGAAAGCTACTTGTTACAACAGCTCTGGCTATTATGGCATCTTTAATTGCACAGTATCTTTTTCATTTAATAAGAACATCTATTTGAAGAACACTTAGCTTTACAATTGCATTTCGTCATTCCATGGCCACCTGTAATCGAAATTTTTGAAGCTGCTGCTCGTAAGCTTACAGATTGCGTCCGGTCAATTTCGTTGAGATCGAGGAATTTCTCTTTGCAAACTTCAAACTGGCTCCTCGGGAACAGGTTGTTCATTAAACCAGCTTTTGTTCCAATTCTGTAGAAATCCTCATCCTATAATAATAATACCTTCTTGTACCTCAGGAGCTTGTTTTTCGGCGCAAAGTTTTGAAAGAATCAAGTTTACGTGCCAACTATATTTTTCGTGAGCAATCACGTTTCGGACATTTACGAAGGCTTGTTAGTCAATCCTAAGATTTACTAGTGAATGTCCGAATTGCTGCCATTTCAACAACATTGACTAGACTTCCCAGTCAATGCTGGACATTTACTAGTCAATCTTAGGATTGACTGGCCCCACCAGTCAGTCCTAGGATTTACTAGTAAATCTCCGGCATTGACTGATTTCGGACATTTACTGTAACATATATACAAGTTGAACATTTGATCGGTTCATCACAGATATTTCAAAATCTGTTATCTGTTTACATCGTTACCTTCAGCCTTGGACCAAATTCAAGATATATCCAATAAACTGTTTCACATATGAGTAGCTCAGCGTTAAACGGGCCCTCGGTCGAAAAAAGGGTCGTCTGTTGAAATTTCCCTAAAATCTTCCATTCAATTGTATACGAGTGATTCCATGAGGAAACGATATATCGTCGCCCCCGAAGAAAAATAATACTTGCACACTATCAAGCGACAAAGACTAACACATGCGTGTTCGTCACCGGTGAAAAGTGATACGATATGTATCAAGCGTCGAAGAGTAGCATTTCTTCCGTAGTCCCCCGAAGAATAACACTTGATCGTGATCATCGCCGAAAAGTAACATTTGCCGGAGGCTCGGATGAAGGATAAACACCTTCCGTAAGTCCGGTCGAGAAAGAACACCTGCCGTGAGCTCCGACGAAAAAAAACACTTCCCGTAAGCCCCCACAGAAAAGAACACCTGCCGGAAGCCCGGACAAAGAAAAGCACCTGCCGTATGCCCGGACGAAGAAAGACATCTCCCGTAGGCTTTGACGAAGAAAAACATCTCTCAATACCTTACGGTGAAGAGAACATCTGAGATTTTCTCATACTGTTGGCAGGCACTTTGACCCATATTTGGAGGAAGAATTATGTCTGGGCGTTGCAATCAGCAGAGAGCATTATCAGCTCTGCTCCAAGCCCAGTACGCCTCGTAAATATCGAAATTCAGGCACTTCCTTTCCTCACTCGGAAGCGATCTCAATTGAGAAGTTTTCAAACAGAGCCCCTTAGCCTGATCCACGAAAATTTCCGAATTTCAACCCTGGATTAGGGGTTACTCGGATTCACCGGGGGGGGGGGGGCAGCAAAAAATTCAGGCACCTCCTTTCGTCACTAGAAAGCGATCCCAACAGAGGAATATTGAAACAGAGCCCCCTAGCCTGTTCCACGGAAATTTCCGAATTTCTACCTTCGATTAGGGGTTGTTCGCATTCACCGGGGGGGGGGGGGCTGCAAAAAATTCAAGAACTTTTTCTCGTCACTAGAAAGCGATCTCAATCGAGAAATTTTGGAATAGAGCCCCCTAGCCTGATCCACGAAAATTTCCGAATTTCAACCCTCGATTAGGAGTTGTTTGCATTCACCGGGGTGCTGCAAAAAATTCAGGCACTTTTCTCGTCACTAGAAAGCGATCCCCATCGGGAAAAGAGCTGCTAAAAATAAGGCCAAATCTGCTCCGAAGATTTGGGGCCCAAGTTGCACTGAAATGCGTGTTTTGGGTGTCTGAATATGCATGTAAATTTTTTTCGCCCAAAACCAAAACGTATCCTCGTGATGGGCAAAAGAATGTCCCGTTTAAAATACACGTGGAACGCACTTTTTTGGTTCCCTCTCGAAATTGACCCAATGAACTATCACCGCTCTAAGAGGTTTTTGTTCGTCAACAAAAAATACCTTTAGGGGTTCTTCTATGGTCGGGAAATAATGCACTGGTACCGAAAAACCACTTAGAGAATGGGAAATGCGAATTTTTCATGCTAAACCCGGGGAATATTCGAACGGAATGGAATTAGTCGAAAAGTTGCGGAGGACCCAAGTTGTAGATTATGCTATAAACTTGCATTTGGCATCGGTTCTCTATGCATGCACCAATTAGGGTTCCCAAAAAATGACCAAAAGTCGTAAAAAACAGTATTTATTAGATTTTTTGGCGATCTCGGGGTAAGAATGGATTGACAAACCATCATATCTTGTAGATCTTATCAAAACATACATTTTTGGTTCCCATAATTCTCTCGAAACAACGCACCAGATTCGAGTTTACAGCGAAAATAGGCACTCTCCTACTCCCTCACGCAAAATACTCGAAACACTCGAATGAAAACCCCATATGATTTCTGTGTAAAAACTTGGCATTTTTCATGTACTTTGAATGGAAAAAAAATTCACTGCGTTGCAATGTTCCTGCCTCGAGGAATAAGCATTTTTATGTCGGAAAACACGTTTGAGAGGGTAAGTTGATGATTCGGTCATGATATATGCAATTCTACGTCAATGAGTCATACGACAACATCAATGAGACATGCGAAGTCATCAATTGTCATCGTTGATCACCATTCAGAGTCCCAAGATACAGAGAGTTGGCATTTTTCAGCCTTTCCAAGTTAGTAGAAGTCTTTTTAATACCATATACATGTTGTAAATATCCAGATCGATGAACTATGCTGAGATTGCGGACCCTCAAATAGACGATGAACCTTGATCAGACTAATGCTGGGCTGCAGAATATTATGTCCCGTCGATCCATTTAGTCAATTCGGACATAGCAAGGAAGAAGAAAATTCTCCGTTCATCCACTTCAAAGTTGACCACTTGTAAAAGCTCTGCCATTCCCCTCCTATTTTGGGATTCCTCCTTGTATGACGCGGGAGCTTTGTGGAGAGCCACTGAAGTGGAATTTTTACTCATGGTTCGTACGAGGTTGTCGTTAGAGTGCTTCCGTGCGTGTTTTTCGTACCCCATCATCTTTGAAATCATGATAAAAAATAAGAAGTTCGAGTGTGTTCAGTGTCACTCACATGATAAGGACTGGAAAAGGTTCAGGAATGTCGAAGATGAATTATATCGTAGAACGTGTTACTGTAAGATGATGAGAATCATCAGTTCGCATTCGATCGATAGGAATGATGAAGTCATTCCAGATCGAATAGATCCTCCCCATGAGCCCCCTGATGTTTTCTTCGGTAAACCTGAGAATGATAACGATGAGTTTGAGCTACAGAATGAGAGACAGGACGAGGGTGGCATTGGAGATGCCGAACCTTCATTAAAAAAAGTTAAACTGAGTTTCGGAAGATTCAAAAAATCGATATCTAGGTAAGGCACTTTCCTCAAGTAGCAGAGAGAGAGAGAGAGAGAGATTGATTGATTGATAACAAATTTATCATGCCTTGGTCTTGGTAGGATTGGGGTACATATTTCCCAATCCGTTTTTCCCAATGACCGATTTTCCCAAAATGAATGCTCCCAATTTTAGGCTTTTCCATGCCTAATTTCCAAAAAATACTTCTTCCCAAAATTCAATTTTTCCAAAAATATCATCTCTCCAAACAAATTCTGGATAAAGTTCTAATGGTTTATTGAAACTGAGACTCGAGAAAAATTCACAATTGCACGTGGTGTCCCAATAAGCGCAAATATGCAAGGACTTCATTGTTCTCAACATACTCGTGGTATCTGGAAACAATATTAAAAATTTGATCTTCTCTGTCTTGGTGTCTCGATTCTGGCCCTCTCCTAATCCGCTGGCCGAGTGCCAACTGACGCATCATTGTCTCTGTGTCAGCTTGTTCTTTGCGGAGTTCCTCGAGGAAAGCATAGAAACTCGGGTGGCTCTTTTCTACTACCAACTGGAATTTGTTTTGCCATCCCTCGGAGATGTTGTTTGTCCTTGCGATGCCTTGTCTAACTGCTTCGTACTGATTCCATAAGTTTGGACCTGTAGCGATGAGGATTTCTTTGAACCTGAACCCTTCTTCTGCCCCTGCGGTTTTGCCTGACCACTGTGCCGCTTATGTAGGTGGCATCGAAATATTCAGCTATGGTGGATAATTTACGCCATCGTTCACGAAAATTTAGATTATATCGCATAGAACAAGAATTTAGAGTACAAAATGCAATGGAGTAGAAAACAACACTTGGAAATTTTGAGAGTGACCCAAACAGTAAAGAGTAACCTGAAAGTCTTGAATAAACATTGGGGGTATGCAATGAAGTTGTCACAGGTGAAGAGCCAAAGCTGTATAAGCAGCAGATGACTTTATGATTTTAGGTACTTCGAAATAAGTTTGATTGGGAAAAGTGTCTTCTGGAAATGGATATTGTTTGGAAAAAATGAAATTGGGATAAATGTCCTATTGGGAACACAAAATTTTGGGAAAAACGGATTGGGAAAAATGGTTTGGGAAACTTGACCCCCAACGCTTGGTAGACCGTATGGCAAGGAGATTAGAACAGAGCATACAAAAATGAATCTATTCAAGAATAATGGTATGATTCAATTACATTTGAATATTTCTTACACTTGAAAGAACAGAGAAACGATAAAACGAGGGTTACAAAAATAACATATATCACTTCCGATCATCGGCTGGTAGATGTTCCAAGCTATAGTAATATTCGAACAGGGCAGATTTGAAAGCTTCTAGAGGTCTGAGCAAGCGTATGCTATTTGGTACTGATTCCCACTCTTTCATTGCTTGCATGGAAAATGCACCATCGTACGCTGATGTGCGAGTGGTCGGTAAGAAGACACGCGTTGATTGATTCCTCTCAGAACGCCCCATTCCTTCGTCCAATGTTTTGAAAAGTTCATGAAGATACTTTTGTTTAGATGTGGTGAAGATTCTGTAAAGTTGAACGCAAAGGAAGTACTTGCGGTGCAAAGTCAGGGATAACCAATTCAGGCGTAGGTAATAAGGCTTGAGAGCAGCGTCACGTCGCAGATGAAAAATAAATCTCATACACATATTCAACAGTCTCTGCAATTTTGTTTCTAAGTAACCAGATATATCGTTATATACTAGGCATGAATAACACCGGCACACAAAATAAAAAAAAGTATCTGTACTTTTGACCAGACCTACTTCTCTTGATGTATTTTGGCACGCTGAATCCGAATCCGAGGTCGGTTTGGCCCGGCTACCTCTTGTTTTCGAGAAAATCGTGAAAAATTCGGTGGAAATCGTGGAAATAGCGCAGAATAGCACGATTTTCTCGAAAACAAGAGGTAGTCGGGCCAAACCGACCTCGGATTCGGATTCAGCGTGCCAAAATACATTAAGAAAAGTAAGTCTGGTCAAAAGTACAGATACTTTTTTTTATTTTGTGTGCCGGTGTAATCGAAGTGAGGTAGCGCTAGGGCATCAACAAGCAAACGTTTGACTTCTGATGACCGAAAATGACCACGATGACGGAGTATATGTAAGACCCCATTGACTCTCGAACAGATGCTTGCAATATGAGAATTTCACGAGAGGTCATTTGGAAAAATAATATCCAGATTTTTCACAGTGGTTTTTAGAGGAATTGTATCACCATCTACGAGTATTGTTAGCAGGAGGCTCAGATCTAGTCTCATATGGTACTGAACTGATGCGTAAAGTATCGCTTCGGTTTTCGATAAATTCAATTTGAGTCCATTTTGCTCCGCCCATGCAACTATCCGAGCTATATCTTCATTTAACTTACGAATCGCCTCAGCGAAATCAGATGTACTACATTGTATATGGATTTGCAAATCATCTGCGAAGAGTAAAGCTTTGCAATACCTCAGAACCGACAATATGGAATTTATGAATATCAGGAATACAATTGGCCCTGGGTTAGACCCTTGGGGGTAAGCTGATTTATTGGGAAGGTAATCAGTGGAATTATTATGTTGATCAGCGATATCCTGAGATCGTCCACTTGAGTATGAATGGAACCATCTTAAAGCCTTTTCAGAAAAATTCAGATCTTTCAACTTTTTGAGCAGTTCACGGTGTTTGATGCTACCAAACGCAGACTTAAAGTCAAACAGAATTTGAAGCGTTACAAGTTTTTGTTCAATGCTTTGTCTAATATCCTCAGATACTTTTAGTAAAGCGGTCTGAGTGCTGAAATTCGTGCGAAAATCTGATTGTAACGGTGATATCATTCGATTTTTCTCAAGGTGCTCAACAAGTTGATGGGTAATGATATTATCGAAAACTTCAGCGAAATGTGGAAGGTTCGCAATAGGTCTAGTCTCTGCAGGTGAAGAAGGTGTCGGAACTTTACTCAACGGTATTACTAGAGATTTTTTCCATAAATCGGGATAAAGACAGGAAGATATAGATGAGTTGAACAGATTTGTGGAATACGGGACCAGGTAGTTCAGAACTGTTACGAAATATTTCAGGCACAGCCCATCACTGCTATTTCCTTTAGTTTTTACCAAACACGCGAGCATAGTTTAGTATACTTCAACTCCATCAACAGGTATCAACGAAAAAGGTGGAAAATCAGATGAAATAGAAGTATTGATTATGTCTTGTAGCTCAGAAGGAGAGCAATTTTCATGGCAACTGGATGCTTTTGAATAATGTTCCATGAGTTCACTCGCAGGGGAAATATTCAGTGGTGATTGATGCCCTTTATTTGTGATCCCTATCTTACGCAAAATTAACCAAGACTTGAATTCATTCAAAGCCTCGTTGAAGGATCTTAAACAATACTCATTCCTAGCTCTAGCTATTTTCCTCCTCAAGTTTGCGCGTACAACTCTGAACTGTTCTTCCAACTGACTGTTACCACTACGTCTTGCTTTTTTGCTCAATCGATCTCGCTCTTTACATTCCTCTCGAAGTTCATTGGTCAACCAAGGAGATTTTCGCATCCGAATAGACTTTTCTCGCACCGGAGCGTATTTATCAAGTAGGTGCAATGCTATATCTCTGAATTTTCCTAGTGACACATTCACGTCTAGAAGGTCTTAAATTTGAGAGTTGCCAATTATAGACTGAAGTTCATGGCCAAATGAATCAGCATCAAATTTAGCGAAATCTCGAGAAACGATTTTTGTGCGTTCGCTAACAATATTTGGCAATTTATAATCAATAATAAGGAAATCATGACCGTTGATGAAGGGCATAGGCGACTTTGTGGAGTTGATAACCTTGCCTCGAGAGTCAGTCAAAATGACATCAATCCACGATTCAGAGTTTTGAAGATGGAGTGTCGCACTAATTAGGACGGCACATAATGAGTTCTCATATATCAATTCGCGCAAGTGCGAGCTATACTGTGAGCCAGACAGTAAATCTGAGTTCAAGTCACCAGCTAAGACAATATTTCGGTGAAGTGGAGATATTTTTTGGATTTTGACAAAAAAATCAGTGAGTACATTCTCAGTTGGACGTCGGTATAGGGAGCCGAATAAGATGATAAGAGAGAGAAAGAGAGAGAGAGAGAGAGAGTGCGGCGAACCAGGACACCTCGCCGCATCCTGCAAAGGGAAGCCAAAGTGCTTGAGCTGTGAGGCGATCGGGTCCTAATCTGATCACAGATCTGGCGCGAGCATTTGCACTGCCTACCAGAAGGCGAAGAGCACGTATAAACGGAGGAGAGGTTGAAATGGCTAATTCCATCCAAGCCAACCTCAGGAAGAGTGGCGACGAAAACGATCTCCTACGCGCTGTTGCCAAAGAAGAGGGGATCGATGTTTTGATTATCTCCGAACCGCCTCAGAAGCGCGAGTTCTCCCGATCCGCATTCGATCACTGGGGGACCGTTCTAATCCAGATCATGAATCCTGCGATCTGTGAGACTGGACCAGCTGTAACTGGCCGCGGTTTCGCTTGAAAGACCATAGGGGGCACAGCAGTCTACAGCTGCTACTATTCGCCGTCGCTCAAGACGCACGAACTCGAAGACGAGCTCCACGACCTAGAAGAGGATGTGAGGCAATGGGGGGGCCCAGTTATAATCGCGGTGGATTTCAACTCCAAGGAACCGACTTGGAGCGGGGGTCCGCGTAATAGACGGGGGGTTATACTCGCTGATGCCATGGAGGCATTGGGATTAGTGCTCGCGAACGAGACGGGGGTTATCACCTATTACCGACACGACACTCGGTCCAGGGAGGGAGGTTCGTCTTCGGTCCTCGACCTGACGTTCATGAGCCCGTCGCTCATGGGACGTATGACATTGTGGGAGGTTCTGAACACGGAAACATTGAGTGACCATCGACATATTCGGTTTCGGGTTAGGACCGACGGACAGAGACAGGCGACACGCAGACCGCGACCGACGGGGTGGCAGGCACGCAAGCTAGACGAGGGGAAATTCCGGGGATCGATAGAAAGAGCTGAGGATCTCCCGATGAACTCCACCACGGAAGAGGCTGTGGATAAGGTAACGACTACCATCACAAGAGCTTGTGATGCATCCAGGCCTCGCAAGACAACACCATGCTTCTGGAGGAAACCAGAGTACTGGATCACAGATGAGATAAAGGCTCTACGAAGAACGAGCAACAAGAAAAGAAGGACCGCGTGGCGGTCAAGAAAGCTGCAACGACCATCGCTGTCGGAAGATGACAGAGCGTACAAAGAAGCAAAGAAGGCTCTTGTTCTAGCCATCCGGAGGAGCAAGGAGAAATGCTGGGGTGAATTGTGCGACATGGTTAACGGAGACCCCTGGGGCACGCCATACCGCGTGGTCATGTCAAAGGTCCGAACCCGGAGGGGCAACCCAGCACCGACCGATGCAGCAACCTTGCGCAGCATCGTGGAAGACCTCTTCCAAGCAGGAGAACCCAGAATGACATTTCCTCCGGAGAGCGAAGATCCCATCCCGCATTTCACTATGCAAGAGCTACTCACAGCGGCAAAGAGGCTGCCCAACGGCAAGGCCCCTGGCCTGGACGGCATTCCAAACGAGGCTCTGAAACTGGTCTTTAAATACAAGCCAGATTCACTCCTCAACCTCTTCAACATCTGTCTGAGCGCGGGAACTTTCCCGGACAAGTGGAAACGCCAGAAGCTGGTCCTGATACCTAAGGGTCAAGGAGGTCAACGCCCTCTCAGCATGCTCGACAATATCGGGAAAATGTACGAGAGGATGGTGCTCAACAGGGTGGAGAAAGCCTACGAAGAAGGCGGTGGGCTATCACCAATGCAGTTCGGGTTCCGGAAGGGACGGAGCACTGTGCACGCGATCGAGGAGGTCCAAGAACGGGTTCAAGCGTCGGTAGGGAACCCATACCAAGGAAGACGAGGATTCTGTGCCATCATTGCGTTGGACATAAAGAACGCGTTCAACTGCGCGAGCTGGGAGCGAGGCTATCAATCCCAAGCAGGTAAAGTGTCCCCCTATCCACTAGCCGTCACGAGTGACTACCTGCGGAACAGGACCCTCGTGTACGACACCGACGAGGGACAAGAGATCCGAGAACTGTCCGCCGGAATCGGACAGGGATCGGTTTCCGGGCCGTTCAACTGGAACACCCAGTACGACAGCTTACTGTCTATCGAACTGCCAGAAGGAGTGATAATTGTGGCTTTTGCGGACGATGCGGGACTTATAGTATGGGCCGACAACGAGGAACTCTTGGGTAGACGCGCGAACGAAGTGCTGGCCCGAGTCTACGAGTGGATGATCAGCAGGCTTCTGGAGCTCGCTGTCAAGAAGTGCGGAGCAATCGTGGTCACAAGGCATAGGAAGTTTGACTTAACCCGGTTTTATGTCAACGGGCAAGAGATCCCACGGAAGACAGAGCTGGAATACCTCGGTGTATGGCTCGACGACAAGTGGTCGTTCAAGAAGCACATCCAGGAAGCCGCCCAGAAGGCGAGCAGGGTCGGTGCGGCGCTCCAGCGGCTCATGCCGAATATTGGAGGACCCAAGGAAAAGAGGGGCGCCCTTCTCAACACCGTCACCACCTCCATCATGCTGTACGGTGCACCCGTGTGGGGAGAGAGAGCAGAGAAGACCATCATCGAGAAGAGAATGGGGCCTGTCTACCGGAAAGCGGCCCTGAGGAGTATCCGTGCCTACCGGACCGTGTCAGGAGATGCGGCTTACGTATTGGCGAGTACTCCGCCCATCCACTTGCTCGTCGCGGAGCGAGTGAGGACCTCGGACCGCCAGGAAGTGATCGGAGCCGAACGAGTGCTGACTCCGACAATGAAGGAGATCATCCTCGACAACAAGAAGGAAACCACCCTCGAACAGTGGCAAACTGAGTGGGATTCGCCATTTGCGAATGGCAGATGGACGCACCGGTTGATCCGTGACGTAGCCGAATGGGCGGAACGCACCCACGGAGAGATGGACTACTGGACGACGCAGGCACTGAGTGATCACGGTTGCTTCGGTGCCTACCTGACCCGGTTCAAGAAGAGGACATCCTCAGCATGTCAGTCATGCGGGGACAACTGGTATGACGCTGAACACGCCATGTTCACATGCGACGACACCCGAAGGGAGCGCGCCGAGTTGGATGAATGGCTGGGTGCTCAACTAACACCTGAGGACCTCGTCCCGTACTTGCTTCGCGACCAGGAGACATGGGATAGAGTCACCGGATACATTAAGCTGGTGATGACCCGTCAGGAGGAGAAAGAAAGGGAAGTGAGGCGCCTCGAAGCAGGCGAATCACAGTGAGTCTGCCGATTCAAACAGAAGAGGTCCAAATTATTCCAGGAGAAATATAATGAACTGAAGAGGGAAGATAGAAGGAAGAAGAGAGGAGAAAGGAGAGAGAAGAAAGAAGAGAGAGGATCGAAGGAAGAAGAGTAGGAAAAGATCGAAGGAGGAGCAACAACACCTGCGAGTCGTGAGAAAAGAGAGTCGCTCGATCCTGAGCGCGATACGCCTCCCACACGCCTCCCACCCTGAAGTAATGCTAACGCGGTTCCGGGGTGGGTTGGTTAGATAGAGGTTAGCTGCCCCCAGTTCTGCAGTGATGGCTTGCCAACACTGTAGGGCTGAGAGCAGAAGGTTTTAGCCCCCAGGGCACACGGGTGCTAGATTCATGCTCATCCGGTTCACCGGGCGGGCAAAATAAAAGCGCTCATGGTCTGCCGGTGGGACATCCGATAGGGATGTCCTGTCATCAGATTTTTCCCTATATTCCACTTAGAAAAAAAAAAAAAAAAAAAGAGAGAGAGATCGGTTAATGATTTGTTATACCGTGGTCACGAAGACCGTATCGCAATAGAAGATACACATAGCAGTACATCTCTTGAATTCAAAATACAAAATGCTAAATGAAACAACATATAAAATACTAGAGTTGGATAATTTACATATTTCTCGAACTAGAATTGAACATATGTAACCCAAACGCTCACTGGCTTGAGAAGGTAGCGCATACAATACACACACCTTTGTGTGGCGCTGTGAGTATAGTTTGACGTGTTTCACCTCGCTCCTAATTTGATCGTTATTTCACAGTTTTTTTCCACTTCCCCCAAGGAAGTTTCGATTTCAGGTAACCCTGGGCACCTGCTGGCTCACACCTAGGCGAGCAGAAACGGCACAGGCTCGCATTTTGAGCCAGGGTGTCCCGATTACCTGTGAATTTCGAGGTTAGATAAGCAAGAGCTCAGCGAAATTGAGCGGCAGCAGCCCAAGCATCACCAATACAAAGTTGGCATATTTGTATACTCGTCGGGTCGCCTGTGCGGCATATACATTAGGGTGGGCCGAAAAACAACTTTTCTTCGATATCGATACGCTTGGGGTCGGAAAAGTTGGGTTTCAACTAGTACATGTGGAAATTTCTTCGCTGGGCGCTGGGAAACCACATTTTCAGTTGCAGCAAGAGCCGTGAAGGTTTTTTCCAAACTAACACAGGTTCAAATGGGAAAGTACCTTTTTTGCTCATTTTTTCTTCACTATTTAGCACGTATTTCTGACGCATCTTGACATTTTTCGACGTAACTTAGCTCATTTTGAAGCTTGTTCCAAAACCTACAAAATGAGCTAGAGTACGTCCAATTCCGACCAACCCAAGCCAATCTATCTCAACTTTCCCAAGAAGTGATCATTATTAAAAATCCCAAAAATAGGGCGATTCTCCTTTCAAACTTTGCTTGTATTTCCGGTGCATCTGAACATTTTTGAACGTACTTTAGCTTATTCTACAAAATGAGCTAAGGTACGTCCAATTTCGACTAACCCGACCTAATCTATCTGAATTTTTCTATATAGTGATTAGTTTTGAAAAATCCGAAAATAAGCGACTTCCCCCTCCCGCCTCACTCCTTTCAGAACTCGAAATGGAAAAGTTGAGATAGATTGGCTCAGGTTAGTCGAAATCAGACATCATTTAGCTCATTCTGTAGGTTTTGGAACAAGCTTTAAAATGAGCTAAAGTACGTTCAAAAATGTTCAGATGCACCAGAAATACAAGTAAAGTTTGAAGGGAGAATCGCCCTATTTTTGGGATTTTTAATAATGATTACTTCTTGGGAAAGTTGAGATAGATTGGCTTGGATTGGTCAAAATTGGACGTACTTCAGCTCATTTTGTAGGTTTTGGAACAAGCTTCAAAATGAGCTAAGTTACGTCGAAAAATGTCAAGATGCGTCAGGAATACGTGCTAAATAGTGAAGAAAAGATGAGCAAAAGAGGTACTTTCCCATTTAAACCTGTGTTGATTTGGAAAAAACCTTCACGGCTCTTGCTGCAACTGAAGATGTGGTTTCCCAGCGCCCAGCGAAGAAATTTCAGCATGTACTAGTTGAAACCCAACTTTTCCGACCCCAAGCGTATTGATATCGAAGAAAAGTTGTTTTTCGGCCCACTCTAATATACATACATCTCCCGACCGAGCAACAAGTTGGGCACTGACATCAATGCATTCTGCTACACATCAACGTGAAATCGGAAACTGCCGCTGAAGTGCCATGCATGGACAATGCGAGTGATGTGTACTCATTTGTAGCATGCCTAGAACCAAGCCACGATCTACGTGTCCAAAGTGCAAGAAATCGGTGAGAGGCGGTGTTCAATTTGTAAGGTGCGCGCAGTGCAAAACTCCATTTCATATCGAGTGCTTAGATCTATCCCCACCCGCTTCGCCTGACTTCACTTGCGAGAGCTGTATACCCTCGCAGATAGAAGTCCAACGTTCGGTATCGTCTGCTAGTCCAGCTGTTTCTCCAAGTCGCGGTGTGCTTACTAGCCCCCCTCGCCCGGCATCTACCACTAAACGCCCGCGATCTTCTCCACCTCCGTCTGACTGTGAGCCTTTGACCAAATCGATTTGCATAGCTCAAGCATCTACTCAATCTAGTCGAACGTTCACATCGGTCACCATGGAAAGTAGTGCATTTTCAAAATTCATCGACGATCCCTCGACCCCGCCGTACATGAAAGCATTTTATGCCAATCTCATGCAGACAACTCGCGACGGGCTTGATCAGATGCGCTCGGAGATATCTACTTTATCGACAAAGTTTGACAATTCTCAAGTAACAAATGCCAACGCAATGCGTGATCTCCGCAATGAATGTCGTTCTGAAATTCTTATCACGCGTGCCCTGAATGACACGTTAGAGATCAAATTTAGCGGTATTCCCAATGAGCTCATTAATTCACCAAAAGATGTAATTAAAATCCTACACGCTACACTCGACTGTGCTGAAGCCGATCAATTTGTTTTCCAATGCCGTGTTTGGCAACCTCTAAAAGCTAATGCGAACGTTGCTTCTGCTCGTTCCGAGAATGATCAACCTAACGCGCCGTCTGCTCCCGCTACAAGAGTTACGCAAGACTCTTCAGATAGACCGTCTTTTTCATCGATCGTTGTAAAACATGCATCTTCTGTTGTCCGAGACACAGTTCGCCACAGCTGTGGCAAGCTTAAGGATAAAACGGCCGCGTCTATCTTTGGTGTAGGAGGAACTAATCCAATCTACGCCTCGCCTATTCTACCGGGTCCTATTTACCGTGTATGGCGTGATGCACTTGCTACATCCAAAACTTTAGGATACGCCCGTCCTATCACTCGTGGACTCGCGATCTATATGAGGCAGACTCGTGATTCTCAGCCTATCCCCATTCTCAACTCGAATGACTTGAGAGACCTTACACCATACATCCCTCGTGATGATTCAGTGATGGATCAATGAGGTCAACTTGGTCTGATTGAGCCATCCATTGTTCTTGAGCCCCCTCACAATTTTTCACTCACTATTGGTCATGTCAACATCAATAGATTGGGTACGAATTTCAATCTTTTAGAATATCAATCTTCTCTGAAGCATTATGATATAATTGCCCTGAGCGAAACCTTCCTCAAGCCTGAAGATCCTGATACGCCGTATTTGTTGGATGGATTCACACTTTTTCGGCACGATAGAGTTGGTAAAGAAGGCGGTGGAGTGGGCTTGTATGTCCGATCTCACTTTCAAGTTAAAGCTCTAATATCATCAGAACAGCAATTTTGTAATCAAGTGGAATTTGCCATATATGAAATAAAGATCTATAAAATGAAGTTGCTTTTCGCTATAGTATACAAAAGACCTCCCGCAGCCCACCCTTCCGCCTTTTTTGATGCCATCTCCCCTCTCCTTCCTTTGTACACACACACCGTCATCACTGGTGATTTCAATATGAATATGGCTTATGATTGTTCCGACTCTAAAGTACTACGTAACTATCTTGATCCCTGCTTGCTTAACATTGTGAGTACAGAGCCTACTCATCACACCTTTTATAGAACTGATGGCTCCGTCCACCACACTTGCATTGATTTATTTATTGTACGCTCACTTCCATCCGTGATAGAGTTCAGACAATCACAAACACCATTCACAGACGGTCATGACTTCATTGAGATTGATTATTCGCTCATCAACCCCAGACCTCCACCTGTTGAATTCGTGACTCGTAGTCTGTCCCGGCTCGATCCTCAGATGTTGGCCTTAGAGCTCATCAACAAGATTGATCCAAATATCTTCCCTCTCAACCCTATGCCAGCTCAATCAGACCAAGCCAGCACTTCCAACTCACATGTAAATATTGTAAATACTGTAAATAATTTTCCTAGTATAAGTCTACCAGATTTCAGTCACCCCATCCCGGCACCACTCAGCACCGCCGATATCAATGCTAAATCTGAACATCTTACTTCCGTCGCTATCTCAACGTTCGATCAGCTTTCACCCATCAAAATTATCCAGGCATCTTCTCAGCGTAAACCCTGGGTGACCGCTGACATCAAACGTCTAATGTGGCACCGCGATCGCATGTATCGAGCTGCAAGAAGATCTTCCTCGCCTTCTAAGTATGAGCAGTACCGTTCTCTTCGGAACACAGTGAGTAACAAACTGGATGCCAATAAGAACCAATACATCTCCGCCCGCCTTGATGCTGCACCTGACCCCAAATCTAAATGGAGTGAACTTCGCAAACTTGGCATACTGTCACAAAGGCTCCCTTCTCCTCTCACTCATTTTTTAGCGAATGCCCTCAACAACCACTACGTTGCAGTTGCATCCAACTCAGAGCAGCTCTCAGACGTTGACATAGAACGTACGTGCTCCATACCTCTCCCAGAGAATGTTCCTTTGTTTGACTTTCATTCTGTCTCTGAACATGACGTCCTTCGTGCACATGCCGTCAGCTCCTCGCGAGGTATAGAGTCTGACTCGATATCATCAGGCATGCTGAGATCTGCTCTGCCAACGCTTGTTCCATACTACACTCAGCTATTTAATGAGTCTATCCGCCGGTCACTTCCCTGCAAATTGGAAGAAAGCTTCGATCATACCTTTGGCAAAAACAGCCTCACTCTTATCTGAATCGGAGACGCGCCCCATTGCGCAACTTCCAGAAGCTTCCAAAATTCTTGAACGACTTGTTCATGAACAACTTATGAGACATTTATCATCCAACAAACTGCTGAATCTTTCCCAATCAGGCTTTCGCCCATCCCACTCGACTCAAACTGCACTACTCCAACTCTTCGAGGGAACGTGTCAGGCTATAGATAAGCGCATGCTCACGGTACTGATATCACTCGACTTTTCCAAGGAGTTTGATACGGTACCTCATGCCAAACTTCTGATAAAACTCAGAAAAATTGGATGCACTGACAGAGTTATTAGATGGTTTGCCAGTTATCTCCGAGGCAGGACCCAAGCTGTGGGAAGGAGAATGGTCAACACTCAGAATGGAAATCGGTTCACGCAGGTGTTCCTCAAGGTAGTTGTCTTGGTCCTTTGCTCTTCGTCATTCATATAAATGATCTCGCTGACTGTTTGAGTCCGGAGGTCAAACGAGTAATCTATGCTGATGATACCCAGATTTATTACCACTGTCACCCAGCTGAACTACCTGAGTGTATTGCTATGCTCAATCGGAATGCGAGCGCTGTCGTACGATGGGCCGCTGATAATGGCCTAAAGTTGAACTCGAAGAAAACCACCGTCATCATTCTTGGAAGTGAACCTAATCTGAAGCTCATCAAAATTGATAATCTTCCTAAGATTCTTGTCTCAGGGTCTGAGATTCCGTACTCAGAATCTATCAAGAGTCTCGGGGTTCATATATCCTCAAAACTAGACTGGTCCACGCAGGTCAATTGCATGATTCGTCGTGTCCATGGTGCTTTATATGCACTACGATGGTACCTTGGTGCCCTGTCTCGCTCACTACGGTTGAAACTTGTGCAGAGTCTTGCACTACCACACCTGGATTACGCTGCCCCTGTGATTCATCACATGCAAAAGTTCCTTGATGTAGAACTCCAACGCCTCATGAATAGCTGCATCCGATTCATCTACGGCGACATTCCATGGCGTTCACATATTTCACCGTACCGCATCTCACTTGGCTGGCTGTCTACCAAGCGTAGACGCCTATATTTAATCGGTTGCCTAGCTTTCAAAATTCTCTGTACAGGAGAACCCTCTCTACTGCATTCCCTCTTCAAACTCAAGTACGTCGATGCCCCTCCTCCATACTCGAGACGGTATCCTGCTGACGTCCTGGAGTACAAAACCCCCAAGACTGAAACATGGCGGCAATCTTTCATCATCTCTGCATCAGAACTGATGAACTCTCTGCCTCAATTCACTCTAAGTCTCGACTCACTCTCTGAGTTCAAAGCGATCCTCTTCAATCCCCTTATGAATGAGGACAAAACAGATTGGCTTGAGAAAGCTAATACCCTAGGCGTTCCTCCAATTCCCACTACCCTGGTGAACTCACTCTTGTTTTGAATTTCACATTATTTTTATATTATATATTCTTATCTTCGTTAGTTTTGTATTATGGTATTGCACTGCGTGCGCCACAACTGCTTAATTTAACTTCTGTATTTCACCGTTCCTGCAAATATCAACATACTTTTCTGTACTTCTCTTGTTTCAATAATCGCCTACAATAATATGTATCTGCTTGTATTATTCCTTGAAGAGTCTCATGAGGTCATACCTCCAGACTCCAATAGAATTCATTTCAATCAATCAATCAACATATCATAAGGTAAGTGTACCCAACTTGCCTCTGTACCCAACTTGCCCCCATATGCCGATCTCGGGAATTGGCACACCTAGGCCTCCAGGCGAATTTTTTTTACGTTTGTTATGTTAAAATATGAGAAAGTAAGTAGTTTGCATCGACCCCGAATCATTTCTGCATTCTACAGAAAATCTAAAGTGATTTTTCTATTTTTCGTGATTGCTTAGCTAAGAAAGCACCGAGGGAATCGCCTTCAGTAAAACTAGTGCCAAATTTTTTGAGTTCAACCAATCTTAACGTATCTCAGCGCATTCGATTCCTTATTTCAAGACCTTTAAAATCCATTTTTCAGAATTGCAAAATTTGGATATGGAGCTGTTTTATGTGCAAAACACGGAGACGATTTGTAAACAAGGATGCCAACATCGGAGTGTACCTAACATGCCCCCGTATGTTTATCTCGAAAGGGCGTGCAGAACGACTTTTTTTACCACTCAGAACGTGTTTAGCACGTCAAAATGGGTCAGAAATAGTGTTTCGAATCACCGAAAAGCTTCAAATGTGCGTGCACGGCGATAAAAACACTTTATCGACGATTTCCATCATTTATTTCGTTAGAATTGAGACAGTTCGGCTTCAATTGATCCAAATTGGACGTAGTTTAGTGCATTTTGAAGGTCTTTAAACAAGCTTCAAAATGATCTAAAGCACGTTGAAAATCGTTGAAGTAAATCAAAATTATTAAGAAAAAGGCTTAATGGGGGCAAGTTGGGTACACACTTTTGTAAACCCCCAAAAATCACCTTTTGGGAGAATTAAAACAGTTTTGCTCCAGTTGGTCCAAATTGAATGTACCTTGACTTATTTTGAAGGTCTTAAGACAAGCTTTAAAATGAGCCAAGGTACGTTGGAAAATATGGAGATGGGCCAGAGTTATTAAGAAAATGGCTTAATGGGGGCAAGTTGGGTACACTTACCTTACTTATCAAACACGTAATCATATAGCACACAAGCAATCGATTCATGTGACTTCCTTCTCATATAAAAATGAAAAAATTGCACGTTTAAATGCTTCTACTGGGACGACCAGCCGAATATTAACGGGAACAGATTCCCACATTTTGATCGCTGACCGAGAGAATGAATTTTATTCATACGAGGTAGTACTCGCCAAGGGAATCACTACTCTGGAAGCATTTCATTTATTCTCTGTGAACGTCGGACCTCGTCATCAAGTGACCCAAATAAATCGTTCAGAAATAATGGCAACCAGTGGAGGCGTTTATAGTAGGGTTTCAAGGCTGCATCACGCGGACACCGAAAAATGAATCGGACACAAGAATTCAGAAGACGCTGTAGCTTTATCTCCAAATAACCAGATGAGTCATAGTTAACCAGGCAAGCATAGTCAAATGGGGCATGATCAATGCATTCACCGATAACTTCTCCACTTCCACCGACAGAAAGTGACTACGGTACCGCAATCGATGCAAGACTCAATGTCCTTTGTAGCATATACTAGACGAGTGTAAGTTCCATGAGAGATCTTTGGGAAAAATAACACCTAGGTTTTTGACAGACTCTGGCAAAGGGATGATACAGCCATCAACAACGATTGGTTGAAGGGCTTGAACATTGAGTCTCATGTGGTATTGCACCAAAGCACTCAATACTGCTTGTGTCTTAGGGATATTAAGAGTAAGTTTGTAATCTAGGGCACATTGAACAATGCGAGATATATCCTCATTCAACTTTTCGATCATCGACGGTAATTCTGAAGGTTTTTCTCGGATGTAGATCTGGGAATCGTCAGCGAGGAGCATGCCTCTACAGAGCCTTAGTACGCGCATGATTGGGTCAGCAAATATCAAGGAAATGATTGGACCCGGGTTTGATTCTTGTGGAAAACCCGAAGTCGCTGGCTCGAAGTCAGACAAGGCACCATCGGAATCAATCACTGCTTGAGACCCCACTCAGGTAAGAGTGGAACCAAGTAATTGCAGAATTTGAAAAATTTATCTCTTCCATTCTCCGTAGAAGTGCTACGTGGTCGACGCTACTGAACGCCGACTTAAAATCGGAAAGAGCCTGGAGTGTCACCATACCATTCTCGATTCCTACGCGTATATCCTCGAAAATTTCCAGTAGAGCAGTTTATGTGCTGTAGTTCATACGAAATCAGATTGAAAATCGGACAGAATTCTGTTGCGCTCAAGGTGGTCAACTAACTGATTAGTGACGATAGTATCAAAAACTCTAGCAGAGTGTGGCAAATTAGAAATAGGTCTCATGTCATGCGGTGACTTTGGGTGCGCAACCTCACTCAATGGTATTACAAGGGACTTTTCCCACTGTTCTGGATACTGGCATGTTTCAATAGACAGATTGAATAGGTTAACAAAGTATGGCACAAGCAATGGTAGATCTAAAATATCGAAAGGACAAGCCGTCGTAGCTTTGTCCTTTGGGCTTGGGTAGGCAGGGGAGCATAGATTCATACACCTGAATACCATCTACCGGCTGAAGAGAGAATTCAGGGCAGTCACAGTTACTAGCACTCCCATGAATTGAGAGCAAGCTGGAGGACGAACATTTTGGAAACTGACTAGACATTTCAGAATAAAATTTGTTGAGCTCATGGCGTAAAAATAACAAGGTGTGTGACCGCGCACGTTTTTGCTAGCCCACCGACCGACGCCATGATGAGATTTCGTCGCGGGACCTTTGAATGAACGTAGCACAGTGTTCTGCCGCCGGTTTTACGACTTTACGGCTTCATTCATTCATACGAACGAGGGTAGAATGTTCAGATCAACACATTAATCAGTAATTCGAATTTCTCTATGAATGCCAATGTTTAAGGTAGTTGTACACCAACTACGTGAGTCAAAGAGACTTAACCTCACTTTTTTGCCCACATCAAAATATTCGAAATTATTATTATTGTTAATAACTGCACTTTTCCCATCAAACAACAAACAAAAACGGTCATCTAAACCTTCCTGAACAGAATGAGGCATGGTTTCCAAAGTTATCTACCCTAAAATCGAAATCACGTGTCGCATTTTTTGTATTCTACGCTTTGTATGAACAATTACTAAAAAACGACGTGGTCCATCATCTCCAGACTTGGCCATATGATTAATTAATACATAAACTCGGATCTCTCGCAGTCCCACCATTTTCTTTTGATCAGGTTTTGCGCTGGACCCATTTTTGTGCTGTTTTTGGGGCCCGCTCCCATAAGCGCAATGTAAAAATGTGCAAAACTGGTCAAATTGTGACGATCGATACTCTAAAACGGGATGGTCAGCCGTTCTGGAACTTTGCACACGTACTCTTCGATATTAGAACTATCTCTCTGCAGAATCTCGAGAAATTCTGTTGATGAATAATTTTGGTGTACAACTACCTTAATGACGATATTGGAGTTTAGAATTCTCATTTATGCTCCACTCGCCCTAATGCATCTGTTCAGAAGATTTTTAGCTCGAGAAAATCAATAGAATTACTTTTTCTTTCCATCGCAGACTAGCCCTATCATATTTTTGCATTGATTCTCAACATAACGATAGAACACTTCCAAGATATTGGATGTGGGATTTGTGGAGCTACATGAAAATTTGTGCAACACGGCACGACAGCTGGTTATCGGTTACTCACACATGCACTCAATTCAATATCTAAAAATCCAATATGGATGGCGTTGGTGGGCCGCCATGTCTGCGCGGTAGCCGATGCGTTTTAACCGCTCGGGGTCCCACACCTTGTTATCTTTACGCCATGGTTGAGCTCACGAGCTGTGAAAAATTCTAGTGGCGACTCATTTGTGAGTTTCGATAATCCTAGCTTACGGAATACACTCCAATAACCCAATTTACCAGATGCTTTGGCTAGTGACTTCAGGCAATAATCATTTGTGACGTCCGTGACGGTCACGTACGTCTTTCGGGTTTGGTTATCTGCTTGCCCTCGTGCAAGTCCTCGGAAGTGCGCGAGATCGAGCAGACGACAACGTGGCTACAAGGCGCGACGCTTTCCATCTCTCTCGCGATCATAGCTCGGTGGTACAAATCCTCCTCTCAGATTGGAAGGGAGACCGCGTGTTTCGATGGGATGCCCCTCTCGCGCTGTAGTGTGCCCCTTTCTTGCTCCGATTCTCCATTAATTTCGAAACAGCGATAGATGACTCATCATCTGAAGAACATTTGCCTATTTTTCGAACCAATGTTGGCGCAATATTTGAACAAGAACAATAGAAAAACTAGTTGCTAGGCGGAATTTCGGAGCAAGCAGGAAAATATGTTCAGCATTTCGACTCGATGTCGAAATTCATCGAGGTCATACTTTGAAAATAGTGAAGGCCTATATCTTGATTACGAAATTACTGAGCCTTATCTCATTTACTTCAATTTTATATGAAACAAAACTGTTGAAATATTGTCAATTTATAAAAGAGATGATTCGATAAGAGTCGAGTCCAAGACCATTGATTTCATTATAATTAATTCGAGAAATCAAATCTAACGGTTTTTCAGAACAGTATGAATTCTGAGAATGAATATTTTATCTCACGGCACAATGAAACAGACCTCAAATGACCAATATTTCCGCGAATAGTTTCAAGATAAATATCTAGTATTCATGTTCTATATCATGTATGCAAGTGCATATACTTCCACTTAATTTTCGTAGTTCTTAAGTTATGGTGTGTGTATGCGCGTGCGCGCGCAAGTAGCAATTCTCAAATATATATTCACCCATTAAGTTATATCGTCGCCCCCGAAGAAGAAAAACACTTTCTGGATTACCGGTGAAGAGTAACACCTTCTGGATGCATTTATGAAAAGAAACACCATCCGTATCCCGGGACGAAGATTAACACGTATTTTTAACTAGCGACGAAAAATAACGCTCGGCTGTTGCTTCCGACGAATAGTAACACCCGCTCGTAACTACCGGCGAAGATGAACACGTTGCCCGTAGTAGCGACGAAAAGTAACATTTGCCGAGAGCCCGGACGAAAAAGAACACCTACCGTATGCCCGGACGAAAAAAAACACCTGCCGTATGCCCCGACGAAGAAAAACACCTGCCGTATGCCCCGACGAAGAAAAACACCTGCTGTATGCCTCGACGAAAAAAAACACCTGCTGTATGCCCCGACGAAGAAAAACACCTGCCGTATGCCCCGACGAAAAAAAACACCTGCCGTATGCCCCGACGAAGAAAAACACCTGCCGTATGCCCCGACGAAAAAAAAACACCTGCCGTATGCCCCGACGAAGAAGAACACTTGCTGTATGCCCCGACGAAAAAAAAAACACCTGCTGTATGTCCGGACGAGAAAAAAACACCTACTGTATGCCCGGACGAAGAAAAACACCTCCCGTAAGCGTGGACGAAAAAAAAAACACCTCTCGTAAGTCCCGACGAAAAAAACACCTCCCGTGAGCTCCGACGAAGAAAAACACCTGGTGGTAATAACCGGACTTATCTCCGAAAAAAATGTTAATTCCAATGTTTTCTGTCAGAGAATATACTTTTTCTCATCCATCAATACTGTAGACGAAAGTACATTGCTCAATTTTTGGGAGAGGCTGGAGATCTCCATTCATTTCATTCATGCTAGGAAAAGCATTCAGTAAGGATGATTCTCATTATGAGTCGGATATTTAATCAGACTGACAAACTGAGAATTAGTGTCGCGGACTATAAGCTCGGAATGAGGCACCAGATCTCGATCCAAAGTGGTGAAAACACAACATCTGCAGTGCTTGTCACAGAATCGTCAGTCGGCTGTGTATCCGGCGGAATCGATTCTGTTTAGCTCATTTTCTGGTGATACCATTCTCTATACTACTAAGAAGAAAAACATCGAATTCTTTTTTGAGCCTTTCAAACCAATCTTGAAGTAGAGGTCATTTTGTCCGTGACCTTCACATCTCCGAATCTTTTACATGCTCAAACATCGGAAAAGTTTTGCGAGACCCTTCTTACTGGCTGCATATGGCAGATGAACTGAAACTTCACCTTCGAAACGATTATTACCTTAGATCGCAGTGCATGAATGTAATATCAGCAAATATTCTTTCTGAACACCTTGACTTCTCAACGGAACTGTTTATAGAAGTCCAAATACCTGTAGGCGCAGACTTGATAAATACTTGATATTCGGTAGTAACAATGAATCTGCGAAAAATGAACAAAGCAAAACTTTGAAGGTAAGAAAACGATGACAATTGAAGTTTTCTCCCGCGAACATAATATGTTACATTAAAACATACTTTCGAGGAAAATGTTGAGAATAGGATTCCTAGAAAATCAGTTCTTCATGTATTCGACATTTCCCTCCATAGAAAGCATCTATAAATTGAAAACTTTATTCAAAAGCAATATCGCCATAGACATTTTAAATCACGCAATTATCCTGCCAGTACTTGTAACTAAGATCGAAGCATACGCACCGTACCGAGAAACCCCTTTCCTTGTTAGAAATACTTATTGTAAGTCCAAAACGATACACGATTGCACGTTTGCAGGGAATCATAGAATCTTACAGGTAAGAAAAGCCATCTTATTGTCTACCTTTGAACTGATTTGGAACCAAGAGAAGAATCTGAGATATGATTTTGTGTGAGCGACACGTGAAGCTCTCCCATATATAGACTAGACCGTGACACGGCCTTTTTCGAAGATTAATAATTTTGGAGTGTAATAACAAATCTAGACGAGAACGAAACCAAATAACTTCTGAGACCTCCTAGATTTGATCTCGAGTTCAGCAATTCGATTGACAAAGTATACCGTGAACTGAACGTCCTTCGATAGGAAAAAATTAAGAAGAGGAAATGAGAAAGAAGTTACAGCTGCCTCACACTATGCAATAATTGCAGGGGTGTTTCAAGTGGAAAAAAAATTACGATGGACTAGAATTATCGTGTAGATTTCCAGGAAAGAGAGAGAGAGAGAATAGTTTTGATGAATGTGAGCAGTAAGAATCATGCAATGGGTGATATTTACGAGACGTTCTTGGCTTGGGGCAGAGGTGATGATGCTCTCTGCTGGTGCAACGCCCAGACATAATTTTTCCTTCATATATGAGTTGAAGCGCCTCCTAACAGTATAAAAAACCCCCAGATGTTTTCTTTGCCGAACGATTATGAGAGGTGTTTTTCTTCGTCCGGGCATACAGTAGGTGTTTTTTTTCGTCGGGGCATACAGAAGGTGTTTTTTTTCGTCGGGGCATACAGCAGGTGTTTTTCTTCGTCGGGGCATACAGCAGGTGTTTTTTCTCGTCGGGGCATACAGCAGGTGTTTTTCTTCGTCGGGGCATCCGGCAAACGTTACTTTTCGACGGTGATCACGACCAAGTGTTATTTTTCGAGGCGGGTACGAGAGAAGTGCTACTCTTCGACGCTTGATACACATCGTGTTACTTTTCGTCGGTGACTAACACGCAAGTGTTAGTCTTCGTCGCGTGATAGTATGCAAGTGTTTTTCTTCTTCGGGGGCGACGATATAATGCATATTAGCTAAATAAGAGAAAAGTATCGAAAAACTGAGTACTCGAATGAAAACCGTATCTGTCGCGCTATCTAGTTTTGGTATCTGAAACCTTAGAATCGACGATTATTGATCGACTGAATACCTAGATCTATATCAAAGCGCTTGCGCGGGATCGATCAACGAGTTAAGCGCTCGTGGCCTTTAACTTATCAGGCCGCAATAGGAGAGTTAACCACTCAGAGAGCTTAATTTCCCTCCGCGAATCGGCCCATTGTTAGCCCTCTGCACCTGCGGAGGGGTAAGAAAAGCCGCTCTGTATAAATTTGGCAGCTCGGAAAAGCTCGGCCTCTTCTCTCCCGGATCCTGGAGTCACCTACAGGTTCCTCTGAGTGGTTGCTGTCCCGTGCGGCCGTGCTACGCTGTACCCCCAAGAACTTTGAATATAAAAAAGTAAGTCTCAAAAACCATTATTCCGTTATTTCATCCCCAAAAATGATGACATAAATCTACATCACACATATATACACTGAATATTAGCAATGATTGAATATTTAGTTAGGGAGCCTTGTCTCAGGGGATTAGCCCCAGGAGTCTGGTGCCAACCCGCTTGGACTTGAGCATAGAGCTCGATAAGTTCAGGTGGGCCATGAGGAGATAAAGAAATCATCTCAGGTAAGTGTCCAAAAAGATCCAACACACAACTTCATCATCGAGAGTGGACAATTTTCAGCGCAATACGCGCCCGAGCCCTTGGACGAAAATCTAGGCTCAAAATTTATTTACATACATATAATTACAAATCGCAGACGCCCTGCTATTTCACACATTCATTACTTCCTTCTTTTTATATTTCAGTTGTTTACGGAGTCGCTTGTACTCAGCCCACAACCTCAGACTAGCTGACCTTTTAGCCTGCTTATACACTTCATCGCGTTTCTTACATTCAGTCTTAATCTCACGAGTGATCCAGGGAGTAATACCTTCACGAATAGAACGCGTTGATGAAGGTGCCATTTGATCGAGCAGGTTCACAGCAGGCTCTTGAAATTTACCTAAAGATTCATTTACATCGGTACAGTCACTCCACGATATGCTACTCATAATGATTTCCAATTGACTGTTGAATAAGGGCGCATCGTATTTGCGAAAATCGCGCGACGTAATTACTGTTGACCTCTTACTCATTGTTGGGAACCTATAATCAATAACTAAAAGATAGTGACCATTAATAAACGGAGCATTTGATTGGAACTGGTTGACAATCTTCTCAGCAGAGTCAGTGAGAATGATATCAATCCAAATACTGCTATTCTCCAGATGATGTGTGGAATCGAAGGGAACACAGAGTAAGGAATATTCACGAGTTAAGTCACGCAGATGCGAAGCAAAGTAATCATGTGATAGTAAATCAGCGTTCAGGTTGCCGGCGATAACTAGATTCCGATATGATTGCCATACATTCTGCAGATCAGCAAAAAGTTTTGTAAGCAAATTCCCTTTAGGGCGATGATAGACCGATGCTATAAGCATATTCTGATCATCGTGCGTCTTTACATCAAGCAAAATATATCCATTTTCATTTACGCTTTTGATTTTTGACGAATCTATTACTTTATATTTTAGGCCATCGCGGACATAGAAAGCAACGCCACCTCCTTGCATGTATTCTTGTTTGCCAGTGAGAAATAGTAGACCTTGATCATTGCGGACGGATGAGTGATAGGGGATTGCAAGTAGAGCACCATCATACTTGGGTGTTAACCAAGTTTCCGAAATAGCACACACGTCGATTTCGTGATCGCGAAGGAGTGTAGCAACCTCATTGAGGTGCTCCTTCAAAGAACTGACATTCAAAGACGCTATCCTCACTGAGGTTCTTATCAGGACATTGTTCTTGTTTTTGGACCCGTCTTGAGAAGGGAGTTATGCAATTCTCTCTGAATCGCTCTCAGACACAATAGGAATTCTTGCGCTACCATCTTGTTTACGCACATACAAAGTTCTATCACGAACCCACACATACTTAAAATTACATTCATTAGCTCGCTCCTTGGCTAAGATACGTAGTTCATGGACGATTTGCAGAAGCATCTCTAGAAGATTGACTTTAGACTCAGATTCGTCCTCGAGCTCAGTCGGAGCAAAATCACCAAACGTTAACTCTTCATATTCTCGCTTAATCTTCATCACATGATCGCGCACATAGGTTGACTTCAATCTAACAATGTAGGCGAAAATATCACGTTGATTGATAGGTTGTTGCTGACTAGATCCATTTGCAGCTACATTTTCATTTTTATCACTCAATACTCGAAACTTAAGGATATCATTATAAAATCGTTCAATTTTCAAAAACTTGAAGATAGATCTGGTCAAAGCATTTAAAGGAATTGTATACGAGCGCGGTATACCGACTATTTTCATCTCAGGAGTAGCAGCTCCATTAGCGCGCAACATTTTCAGCTGGTCAACTTCATCACGGAGATATTGATTTTCTGATTCTAAATAGTGGAGACGCTTTCCATGTTGATGCATCGAATCGGTGAATTGATCCACCTTAGAAGTCAAATCATTCATGTACTGGTCAAATTGTGCTGAGTTAGATTGAACGGTTGTGAGCACTGTGACAATTGGTTGCGCGGAGCTAAGATTCTCCCAATTTTTAGGTAAACTTGCCATTTCAGAACGATCAACAGAAGTTACTAAACCACGGCTGCTCACACTGGTATTATTCAAACTCAGATTATCAGAGGTGGAACTAGCGTCAAGATTTCTAGATTTGTTAAATAAACTATCACGAGAGTTGAAGCCGGATGAGACAGTGTGAGGGCCAGACGTTTTTGCTGGAATATTACGAAGGAGTGAGCCCTTGAGTGACTGGTAGCAGCAATTGTCGATCGGCTTGTTAGCCAGATAACCCTTAGCACAGCCCGGATGAAATTTATTTTTACACGTGCAACACTCGAGAAACTTACATACGATTTCACGGTTGCACTTCTTGCACTAATCCATGGGTAATCTTAAATTTGCTGCTAAACGCAACAGCTGTTTGGCATGAACATACTTTTAACATCCAGAACACGAATCGGACAAAGTACTGCTATTTAGCGGCGAACACAACAATCGATTTTTGAATTGATCCGGTCAAGCAGATCACGGCTATATCACAATGGAGTACAAGACAGCACAATTCACCGATTTCTCAATTGCTGGCGCCACCTACTATACTGACGTGATTACAAAGGTTCGGACTACAGCAACAGCCAGCTCACACACACACACACACACACACATACGCAAAAATATGAAGACATAACGACAACTTCTCAAAACTTAGCCTGAACGAGGTCAGAATAAGTGAAAACCCGATCTCTATGATAGAACTCCGTCGATTCAGCTAGCTACGACATTGAAATCAACACTCTGTCAAATTCAATCACGTCCTCACTGAGCTTGGCCACTTCCACTACACTGTACTCACATGTATATGCCAGGGAGATGAGCCGGACAGGTGTCTTAGGTAGCAACGGGTCACCTCTTGCACGTACAATATCTTGCCACTGACTTGAGAGCATCGTTATTCCCTGGCTTGATAAAAAGCCCAGCTGTTGATACTTATATCGTGATGCATGAGCCAGCGAGAAAACGATTCATCTTTGGTGTTCAATGAACTCAGCCGGTAATGGGCAGCAGTACAAGCAGACGACGGAGTACACAGCGATGCAAGATGGATGCCAAACGTCGAGCCCAGAATTCCACGAACACAGCGCAGTTTTCGAAGGTCTTCCAGGCTCAATGAAGTATGGAGCCGTGCAATTCACGCTTCAAAGGTGCAAGAGCCTGCAGGAGAACCCCGAACTGCAAAAATTTCCTTTTCGGGGCAAAGTTTTCTCGGTTATTTTCGAATATATTGGAAAAGCAATCTATAGAACGTGTTGATATACTCACAAGCCAAGAGATTGATTGATTGATGGTCCTTTATTTGTCCGTAGACAAAAGTTGAAGACACACGTATATATTGTATATGTCATATATATCAGTCTCGAGAAAATCAATAAATTCTCCTTCAAATAGATAATCAATAATTCTCGGTTTGGTCAAGGACAAGGTTTATCACAGTTCGTGAATAGTCATATGATACTAGAAATAAAATAATAGCGTCGAAGGTGAATACTCCATAGGTTACAATACAATAACGTCGACAAGGGCTCGCAAAAAATATCACAGTCATATATGAGTCTCGTGACGCAAAGTCACGTATGAAGGGTAATACTCTTAGTGAAAAGAGAAGAATAAAAGAACAGATAAGAAAAGCCCAGGTCGCTTAAAGATTGAAATGTTGCATCCCGCTCACATCAATTCTCTGTGGAGGTTGCTCGAACAAGAATTCCTTAATTGCCTCCTTGAACACTGAAATTTTCTGAACCTGCCGTAAGCCCGAGGGGAGAAAATTCTACAGGCGAACACATTGAATTTGGAAAGATCTTCGGCCATATTCGAGTCTCATCCTGGGAACTTGGAGTTCTTGCTCTTCGGCATTACCCCGAAAAGGGCGATCGGACTGGTACATGGTAAACATTGCACCCAGGTAGCCAGGTTCTTCCATATGCATGATCTTGTGCATGATAATGGCTGCAAAGTACATTCGCCGCGAATCAGTACGCAACCAGCCCAATCTTTCCCTGAACGGAGTAATATGCTCGTCCCTCCTAAGATCAAAAATGTATCTCACACATGCATTGCTCAGTCGCTGTATTCATTGTCGTTGTTCGTCCGTCGCATCAAGGTAAACGATAGTACAGTAGTCCAGGTGGGGTTGGACCAACGCCTCGATTGAACGAATTCGTAGAGTCCTGGTGATGCATGCCCTGAGAAATCGCAAACCGAATAGGGCTCGGTTGACTTTCTTTGTCACTTGATTTATTTGCGATTTCCACGATAAATCACTATCAAGAACAACACCAAGACTCACAACTGTATTGCTGAAACGGATGAGAACTCCTTACTGTATCTCAACACCTGACAAATCCATCCTTTTCAGATCCTTGATATTCCTCTCAGAAGAGAAAAAGATTGCCTTGGTTTTACCAGCGTTGAGACGCAGGCCGGAGCCATCGGCCTACCCAACGACGAGTCGCCCTATTTCTTCTAACCGAGCGATTCCTTCTCTGAGGTTCTTCTTCTCTAATTGAGTATGAATTTGGAGATCATCTGCGTAGAAGATGTGATTAACCGACTTTCCTTCTAGTAACCAAGGTAGATATTGACGTATAAACTGAAGAGCAGAGGCCCGAGAACGGATCCCTGTGGAACACCCAGATTGGTTGCGAGCCAATTAGGATTTCCATTCTTCGAAGTTACTACTTGGGTGCGATCTTGTAAATATGATTTGATCCACAGGAGTGCCGATCTCGAGAAACCAAGATGTCGTAGTTTTCTCAGTAGTTTCATTCGTGACATTGTGTCAAAAGCTTTGCTGAAGTCGAATAGTGGTAGCAGTGTGATCTTCCTCCAGCCTATGCCTATTCTGATGTCATCGGTTAGTTTCAGCAGAGCTGTCTGGGTACTATGGTGTTGTCTGAGACCAGCCTGGAAGCCATCTAATGATTTTTCTTTCTTCAAAAACTCCGTGATTTGGTCGTGTGCAATCTTTTCGAGAACCTTAGCAAGGAAGCACAGCAGCGCAATAGGACGAAAGTCCGAGACTGACGATGGAGCTGCAGTCTTCTTCAATGCAATCAGCTGTGCTTTCTTTCAGGCCTCGGGGAAGATGCTGTGAGCAAAAGAGTTGAAAATATGTACAATAAGATCACCTAACGTCGGGAGAGCTTTCGCGATCACGCTTTGAGGGACTCCGTCTGTCCCACGGGCCTATGATGAGAAATGTTTGATGGCAAGGACTACTTCGTTGAAATTCGTGGGTTTGAATTCAAAACCATCTTCTGAACCCGACATAATGTCACCTTCGGCTTCTTCCATATTCTCATGGGCCGAGACAGAGACCCCTGCAAAGTGATCGTTCGGCTCATCCGGGGTGAAACCACGAAGTTCCTCCTCTTTGCTCTTAGGCAAGAGGCCAGGGTTGTGCATTTCCTTCCAAATGTTCTTGTTTTGATCAAGAGCGTCTGAGAGATGACTCTGAAGGAAAGAATTTCACTATTACTCTATGCGCTCGTCGACCTCGTCGCTGAGTCGAAAGTACTCATTCTGAAGCTCGGAAGCTTGCGTTGGTTGCATTGATTCCGCTCCAGCGCCTACGTGCCGCATCTCGCTCCTTGATGAGCGCCTTCAGCTCAGGACCGATCCAAGGAGAACCGCCTTCACGAGGGCATATCGTTTTTTTCAGGCGCTAGCCCATCTAATACTACTTCTAAATTGTCATTGAGACATTTAATTACGTCTTCCAAATTGGTTTCTGCATTTTCAAGCGATGTCCAGTCGCAGCGTAGCAGACGGTCATTTAATTGCTCCGGAGTGATGTTACGGAAATCCCTGTAAGTAAAGGGATTTTTCGGCGGAGCGGGGGTGAAGATATCGATGACGACGTCATTGACCGCATGCTTGCCAAAACTCGGCATCAGCCTGTTCCGTGAGTCGGTTATATTGTCGTTTTCATCTACGTACATATAATCAATCCATTTGTGAGATACATTGGGGTTATGCTGGTGAGTCGCGCCATGCTGCACAATCTGTAGGGACAGTTCTTCCGTCAGTGCAGTCAGAGTCTTTGAGTCAGGATGAGCTGTGTCCAAAAGGTCTGCGTTTAGATCCCCCATAATAATCTTGTGACTAAAATTCCCACACAGACAGCGTAGTGAGCCAAACAGCCCATCGTCCTTCTGCATGGCCATCTTGGGAGGTCCATAGATTACTCCCACAAGTATTGGGGTGAGTTGCCCTGCTGTACACTACAAAAAAGATACTCCGGAATGCCAGGGCATCCCGGGCCAGGAGTATTGGATGAAACCAATCTTTTCATCTTGAAAATATTGCGCACGTACAGAGCAACACCACCACCATTCCTATTTCGATCCTGCCGAAGCAGTGAATATCCTGGGATCTGTATCAGACTATCGTTCACGAATTCATCCAGCCACGACTCGGCCACCCCAAAGAGATGGTAGGAGGGATCGTAAGCAAGGAGCAGGCGAAGATGCTCGATCTTATCTGTCAGGGAGTTGAGGTTGATAAATCCCGCCTTCAATGAACTGCCTCTCCTCTGGCTTTTCGGCAGCCGTACTTAGTCAAGGAGTCCCCGCCGATGCTGTTGCCGAAACTGTTGCCTGCTCCGGAGCTGTGGAGCTATTTTGGGCTCTGTCCAGGGGCACGCGAGAGCGTCTTGGAGCTGCTCGACAAGCCGTTTGAATGGCGTACAGCAGATTTTGAATGTCCGCGGGCTCGAATTGGGTGGTAGCGCTGTTAGGTGCGTTTGCCGCGCGAGTCGTCGCTCCTCGCTGGTGGCTCGAACGTCGTTGGTGGTGGGGGACTTCGTTGCTTTCCCGATGTTGGTGGCTTGCAACGTGGGGAGAGGTGGATCCCCCATTCCGCGACCGCTAAACCTCGCGCGTGATGTGTGCGTGGCACGCACACTGGCTGACAGGCTCTTATTCTCTTTTTCTCTCTCCAACGGGCTTCATGCTGCGTCTAGCAGCCGAAATCGTCTGCTGTTGGGTACTCGACGTTGGATTTTTTGACGTACCTTTGCTCTGGTCGAAGCACTGCGAGCTCGTGGTCATTGCTCCGGTTGTTTTTGAACATTTCACGCGGCAGGAGCCATTGCAGATGGAGCAATTTTTGTTAGTGCCTGTTTGCAGGGTGTTATTACAAACGCAGCACGTGTTGGCACTCATACTTCAGTAGCAGACGGCAATGCGGTGTCAATCCAGCTAATGGTTGTTGAGCATGCGCAGTAGACACGATTTTGGTGCCAAGTACTGCCGAAAAGATGTTGATGTCCAGTTTGCAGTTTTGGAATCATCCCTGCCTGAATCGAGTTGAAGCCACACAGTATTGCTCCAGAAGTATGAGCCTGCGAGAGGAATCCCAAATTGCAAAAAATTCGTCACTCAGGACGACGTGTGGATATACTAGAGAAGGAGAGAGAGAGAGAGAGAGAGAGAGAGAGAGAGAGAGAGAGAGAGAGAGAGAGAGAGAGAGAGAGAGAGAGAGACAGAGAGAGAGAGAGAGATTGATTGATTGATTGATATCCTTTATTTGCTCAGAGGCAAAAATTAAAAATTCTGTTACATATGGTACATATGTCACTCATAATAAATATATATCACATTCATGAAATTTGTCGTTTTGGTCAAGGACATTGTATTATCACATCAAGTGACTAGTCATTTTGAAGCACTGCAAGGTGCGTAGAAAGTCAAATTACACTATTTCTTATACAGGTAAAGATAGCAAAAAAGGAGCAAGAAAATATAAAACATTTTTGTACATATAAAAGGACAGTGGGCTCGGAAAATTATCACAGATGTTTCAGTCAATGGCGGGAAGGCCATGCATAACTAAGTTATAATTAAAAGCCTAATCGGAAAGAGCCCAAGCCTATCAGAGGTTAAAGTATTGTTTGTTATCCACATCAATCCTCTGGGATGGTTGTGATAAGAGAAACTCTTTCAAAGCTTCTTTGAAAAATGAGATCTTCTGAATTTGCCGAATGCCTGAAGGGAGAAAGTTCCAGAAGTGAGCGCATTGAACTTGGAAAGATCTTCTTCCATATTCAAGTCTCACTTTGGGGACTTTGAGTTCTTGCTCTTGTGCATCTCCCCGCACGGGGCGCTCGGATTGGTGCCTGGTAAACATTGCAGACAGGTAACCAGGTTCCCTCATGTGCATGATCTTATACATGATGATGCCTGCAAAGTACATTCGCCGCGAATCAGTACGCAGCCCATCCAAGTTTTCCCTGAACGGAGTGATGTGCTCATCTCTCCTAAGATCAAAGATGTATCTCACAAATGAGTTGTTTAGTCTTTGTAGCCGTTGCCGCTGTTCGTCTGTGGCGTCAAGATACACGACCGTACAATAGTCTAGATGGGGTTGTACTAACGCCTCGACCAGTCGAACTCGGAGAGTCCCGGTGATGCATGCCCTGAAGAACCGCAAACCGTACAGGGCCCTGTTGACTTTCTCCGTCACTTGATTTATTTGCGGTTTCCACGATAATTCGCTGTCTAATACAACACCAAGACTCACGACTGTGTCACTGAAAGGAACGAAAACTCCAGCCTGTATCTCAACACCTGGCAAATCCATCCTTTTCAGATCCTTGACATTCCTCTCGGAAGAGAAAAAGATTGCCTTGGTTTTACCAGCGTTGAGACGCAGGCCGGAGCCCATAGCCCAATCAGCAACCAGTCGTCCGATTTCTCCCAGTCGAGCGATGCCCTCCCTGATCTTATTTTTCTCGATTTGGAGATAAATTTGGAGGTCATCAGCGTAAAAGAGATGATCTACCGACTTTCCGTTCAGTAGCCCAGGCAAGTCATTGACGTACAAACTAAAGAGTAAGGGCCCGAGAACAGAACCCTGCGGAACACCCACATTGGTTGCGAGCCAATCAGATTTACCATTCTTGGAGGTGACTAGCTGGGTGCGACCTTGTAAATATGATTTGATCCACAGGAGTGCCGAACGCGAGAAACCAAGTTGTCGCAGTTTACTCAGAAGTTTTGTTGGTGATATCGTGTCAAAGGCTTTGCTTAAGTCGAAGAGTAGTAAAAGGGTGATCTTCTTCCTATCTATACCTAGTCTGATGTCATCAGTCAATTTCAGCAAAGCTGTCTGGGTACTGTGGTGTTGTCTGAAACCAGCCTGGAAGCCATCTAATAATTTTTCTTTCTTCAAGTACTCCGTGATTTGATCGTGTGCAATCTTTTCGAGAACCTTGGAGAGGAAGCACAAGAGCGCAATAGGACGGAAGTCCGAGACTGATGATGGAGCTACAGTCTTTTTTAGCGCAATTAGCTGTGCTTGCTTCCAAGTCTCAGGAAAGATGCTGTGAGTGAAAGAGGAGTTGAAAATATGTACAATAAGATCACCAATCGCCGGGAGAGCTTTCGCGATCACGCTTTGAGGGATTCCATCTACCCCGCGAGCCTGTGAGGAGAAATGTTTTATGGCAAGGACTACTTCATTCAAATTGGTTGGCTTGAATTCGAAACCCTCCTCTGGAGCCACCATAACATCGTCCATTGCTTCTTCTATATTCTCGCGAGGTGAGACAGAGACTCCCGCAAAGTGAGCGCTCAACTCGTCCGGGGTGAAGCCGTGAAGCTCCTCCTCTTTGCTCTTGGGCAAGAGGCCGAGGTTACGCATTTCCTTCCAAATGTTTTTATGTTGATCAAGAGCGTCAGAAAGGTGACTTTGAATGAAGGAATTTCGCTCTTTCTCAATACGCACGTCGACCTCTTCACTGAGCCGGAAGAACTCATTCTGAAGATCAGAACACTTGCGCTGGTTGCATTGGTTTCGCTCCCAGCGCCTACGTGTTGCATCTCGCTTCTCAATGAGTCCTTTCAGCTCGGGACCAATCCAAGGAGCGTCGCCTTTACGAGGGCAAATCGTTTCTTCAGGCACTAGTTCATCTAATACAACTTTCAAGTTTTCATTGAGGCAATTAATCGCATCTTCCAAACTAGTTTCAGCATTGTTGAGCGCTGTCCAGTCACAGCGAAGCAGGCGATCATTCAACTGCTCCGGAGTGATGTTACGGAAATCCCTGTATGTGAAGGAATTTTTAGGCGGAGCAGGAGTGAAGACGTTGATGGTGACGTCGATGACCGCGTGCTTGCCGAAACTGGGCAGTAGTCTGTTTTGTAAGTCGGTGACGGTATCATTTTCATCTACGTACATATGGTCGATCCATTTATGAGACACATTGGGGTTGTGTTGATGAGTCGCACCGTGCTGCACAATCTGAAGGGACAGTTCTTCGGTCAGTGCGGTCAATGTCTTTGTGTCAGAATGAGCCGTGTCCAACAAGTCTGCGTTCAGATCCCCCATAATAACTTTGCGGCTAAAATCTCCACACAGTCGGCGTAATGAGCCGAAAAGCCCATCATCCTTCTGCATGGCAACCTTTGGAGGTCTATAAATCACACCTACTAGAATCGATGGCGAGTTACCCTGCTGTACGCTGCAAAACAAATACTCGGGGATGCCAGGACACCCCGGACCAGAAGTATTAGACGAGGCAAGCCTCTCCACTTTGAAATCATTACGCACATACAGAGCAACCCCGCCACCGTTTCTGTTACGATCTTGCCGTAACAGCGAATAACCTGGGACCTGAACAAGACTGTCATCCACAAACTCATCGAGCCACGACTCAGCTACCCCGAAAAGATGGTAGGAGGGGTCGGCAGCAACGAGCAGGCGCAGGTGCTCAATCTTATCTGTTAAGGAGTTAAGGTTGATAAACCCCGCCTTTAAGGAACTACCACTCCCTTTTGACTCTCCGGCAGCCGTATTTAGTCAGGGAGTCCCCGCTGATGCTGCTGTAGAATCTGTAACCTGGTCTGGAACGGTTGGGCTGTTCGGGCTACTGCCCGATGACTCATGATTTGGTCTTGGGGCTGTTCGACACGCCGTTTGAATGACATGCAGTTCAGTGAGGGACTCGAACGCATGCGCTCTCTCGCCATTTCTACGCCTGACCCAAAAGCGTCCACCGCTGTGCCAAACATATTTGAAGCCTAGACCTCGTGCAAGTGGCCTCAGCTGAATATATTCCTTGTATTTGTCACGAGGTAGCATTTCGTTGATGTAAATCTTTCGGTCCGGCACATGGGCTTTCGCTTCAGGGTCAAGCAATGCGGGCTCGATGTTATGAGTTGTGAAATAATTGTTGGCAATCGAGCGCTTGGCTCTAATCACCTCCCTGACTAGACGACTGCACGAGAGTTGGACTACGCAGGATGGAACAGAACGTGAGCGGATGACCGAGGCTCGGGGCGATGAATCGGGTGATCTGTAGTTACGTTTCGGACTCGTCCTTCCGGACACGTGCCCGGGCTGCAGAACACGAACATCAGAAATGTTCTCCCTCTCCAGCGAGGGAAGAATGGACTTGAGTACTGCGAAGGAAATATTACGTACCTCATCCTCCGAGGCAGCAGAGTCTTTTTTCAAAGCACCAGTGATAATTAGTTGGCTGCACTCAAGACCTTCACCCCTGAGTTCAGTGCTCCGCCGCCCAGCACGTGAATGGTTAGAAAAATCCGTTCGAAATTGAGGATCTGGCCCGGAGGATTGATGTGGAAGCTCAGAAACGGAAGACTTAATTTCATTACTAACGTTAGATTTCCGCAGAGTGCCCTGGTCGTCTTTCAAAAGATCAGTCAGATATGAGATCTGGCTTTTCATCAAAGTATTTTCCTCAAGAAGCAGCTCACGATCTAGGCGAAACTCCTCCAGCTTGGAGTTTTGCTTCTCTATGAGTTCCTCCAGAGACGACATGCGCGCTAACAGTTGAGTACTCTCCGCACTCACTGCTGGTGTGGGTGGCGGAGAGGAGATGGCAGCCTCACGTCGGTTTAAGAGGGACATTATTTCGTCGAGCCGGTTCTGAGTTAAGTCATTTTGTTTTTTAAGGAGATCCAGAGTACTCTGCGGAATCAAAAACCCACTTATCTCTAAGAATTCCCGGTGCTGGCGTTGTTGCTGGAGTGGTTGGCTGGACTGGTGTTCTGTCGTTCCCGTCTTGGGATATCCCACGACCATCCTCAGAAGATGTTGATAAGAGTAATGGCTGGGATGCGCCGATGGCTTCTGTTTGAATTTGCGCGCCACGAGCGGTAAGCGCTGAGGTGCTGCCACCGCTGCCAGTTGGTGGTGCAGCAGACGACATCCGCTGCTCATCGGTCCTCCCGACGGGAGTAGAGCCACTGGTGGTAGGGGGCTTCTCGCCGCGGCCGGTGGTAATGGTGCGCGGGGCAGGGGGAGATGTCCCCACCTTGCTGCGAGAGCTGAGCCGAGTCTGTGTAGTGGTAGACAAGCCACTCACACTAGTGCGCAAGCCGGTATTCTCCATCTCTCTCTCTCTGACGTGCTTCGTAGTGCTGCGCCGAGCAGACGAAGCCGTCTGCTTAATGGCGCCCGGCGACGCTATTTTGTATGATTTTCTGCTCACCTCGTGACACGCTATGCAAAACCACTTGTTGTTCGATGTTTTTGAACATTTTGTGTGGACGAACCGTTTGCAGGTGCTGCATTGCTTGCTGCCATGACGCAGGTTGGTGTTGCATATGTGGCAGGTGGCGTCGCCCATCGCGTGACAGCAGACAGCAGCAGTACAGGTGTATAGTTAGCGTGGAGCAGACGACGATCGCCGGGCATGCGCAGGATGGTTGGTTTCGGCGCCAAGAACTGCCGACTGGATGTTATTGTCGAATTGCAGAATTTGGAATAATTCCTCTTAGGCTCTGATTGGAGCCATGCAGTGTTGCTCCAAAGGTATGAGCCTGCGAGAGGAAGTCCAATCTGCAAAAATATGCCCCTCGGGACGATGTTTTGTCGGTGAGAAAAGACATTCAAGACGGAGCGATGTAGAGAGCGTGTGGCTGTACTCACCGGCAGAGAGAGAGAGAGAGAGAGAGAGAGAGAGAGAGAGAGAGAGAGAGAGAGAGAGAGAGAGAAATGTGCCATCATTGCGTTGGACATAAAGAACGCGTTCAACTGCGCGAGCTGGGAGCGAGTCTATCAATCCCAAGCAGGTAAAGTGCCCTCCTATCTATTAGCTGTCACGAGTGACTACCTGCGGAACAGGACCCTCGTGTACGACACCGACGAGGGACAAGAGATTCGGGTACTATCCGCCGGAATCGGACAGGGGTCGGTTTCCGGGCCGTTCAACTGGAACACCCAGTACGACAGCTTACTGTGTATCGAACTGCCAGAAGGAGTGATAATTGTGGCTTTCGCGGACGACGCGGGACTCATAGTATGGGCCGACAACGAAGAACTCTTGGGTAGACGCGCAAACGAAGCGCTGCGCGCTGGCCCGAGTCTACGAGTGGATGATCAGCGGCTTCTAGAGCTCGCTGTCAAGAAGTGCGAAGCAATCGTGGTCACAATGCGTAGGAAGTTTGACTTACCCCGGTTTTATATCAACGGGCAAGAGATCCCACGGAAGACAGAGCTGAAATACCTCGGTGTATAGCTCGACGACAAGTGGTCGTTTAAGGAGCACATCCAGGAAGCCGACCAGAAGGCGAGCAGGGTCAGTGCGGCGCTCCAGCGGCTCATGCCGAATATCGGAGGACCCAAGGAAAAGAGGCGCGCACTTCTGTTATAAACCAGGGTTCTTGAGGTTCCTGTGCTATGGGTTCTTTTCTGTCCTTACCAGACCATCGAGTCAGTAAGTCAGGGTGCAAGGTATTCTCTGAATGATTAGTCCAAGATATTAAGTGCAGTATGGATTTTATTCAAAGGTAAGTTATAAATCCGAGAGAGAGACTGTTACAACTGTTCATTATTCTACTGATTCTACAACGGTACGAGAGTATCAAGGGCTGAGACTACTCGTCCTGGAATATTGCTAATCGCGGAGTCTACGCTACGAGTTTACGTGGTCGACTGTGATTCTAGGAGCCTAATGTACGTGGTGAGAGTCCGCGGTCAACTGTTAGGACAGAAGCCTGGATCAGCGTTCTTACGCCGCTTTCATACTCGTTCTCACATCGAGGTCAAATGCGCGTCAGCGCCTTTGTTCTCGCGCATTCTTGCGCCAGATCGCCTGCGTTCGAACGTTCTCGAAGACTCTAGGCTGGCGCCTCTGAGTCATGAGTATCAATTCTTGCACGCGCGGTTGGTACGATTAGTTGCACCGCGTTACAATAAATACTGCAATAGCTGGAGCTCATGTTTCTAGACTCGATCCACGACGCACGGCTATAGATTCTTGCATGTGCGGCTATAGTTGCACCACATTCCATTGAATCTTGCGATAGCTACAACTCGTAGGCATGGAGCTTAGACTAGCTCCATGACACGTTCATTGGCGCGCAACTGATCCCCGGATCAGAAAGTTATGAAGAGGTATGGTCTCGTTTGGTTTTGAAATTTTCAAGAATTTTTCTGATCGAAATTATTCTATGGTAGCATAAATTTGAGAATACTTCCACCATAAGGTAGTATTTTCTACATATATAGTCTTCAAGTGATTTTGTACAGTAGCTGATATCCGATTTAATACACGAGTCTCTTAGTAAATATATATGAATGATATGATGATTAATTTTGGTAGCGTGGAAGTTCATTACTGAGGAAATTTCATTAGGTTAGGACCATGTATTCGTGCAGTAACGCGAATACCATCCGAATTCCTTCAGGAAGTCGATGAATTCCGTTGTGTTAAAGGTATATTGTTTGAGTTGTGGATCCAATTTGGTAGCGCAAGGAAGATATTCAAACATATTGAAGATTCAAATTCACGTCAGTATAAGGAAAAACGTGATTAAGATATTTAACGGATGACATTTTTGTAGCGTGGAAACCGTTCCCCAAGGGATTTTTAACCAGTTGAAGTAGCGGCGTGAAAATCTATCTCCCGGAAAGTCTCAAAATGAATTCAATCTGGTAGCATCAATACATTCAACGTATCATCAAACTAATGATTGACTAAAATGTTAGCGTGTTCTTGAAATGCTGGAGTAAAGATATTCCGTGACTGAGCGATTATTACTATGGCATTATCGACAAGAAAGAATGTTGATTGATTTATCGTAATGCTCTCTCTCTCTTCCTCTAAATATTCGATGTGTTGGTTATACGAAATACTTTTAGCATTTACTGCTGAAGGAATGAATATCTTCATCTTATTCTCAAAGTTATGATTTACTTAATTTAATCAGTCTCTCTCCCTCGCATGAAAAATGGTCTCAAAATTGGATTATAAATTTTGATAGTGAGTTTCACATTCTGGCTCTTCCATGAGAATCTCCGTTCACATGTGTTGGCATGCCATCCTCACACAGTATTCCGTTAACGTATTCTGTATTCGACTCGTCTATTATGAATCTTGATTTTTCCAGTACAAAATTTCCATCGACTTTGGTATTCCCAATCAATTCATCATAGGTGGAATTCTCTTCCGTGTGAATATTCGTGTCCTCCTGTTCCAAATATTCATTTACATGTGACACATTTGCTTATAATGCTCCTGGTTGCATTTCTTCTCTCATACTTGATATGGTTTCTGATGTACAATTCATCTCTGGATAGACATGACATATCCTGAAACAAGTCTTCTCATGATTAGACAAGGGAACCCCCCCCCCCCCCAGGCAAAAGACTCTTGCGATGCATAGAACAGTGATGCAAATCAACATATAATGAAGTCCCGAATAAATGAGGTGGGAGAATAAGTTGTCCTATTTGTATTCATTCTTTTGACTGACCTCCATGGCTACGATGCAACCTGATTTTTTTCATTACGTCCGGTTCTTATTGCATTCCATGCTTGATTTAGTTATATTTCTCGGTGAAAATACGGTCCCAAATTTATGCCGTGAGCTATCAATTTTTGAGCATACTTGGACCACGCGTATAGTCCTTCTTGGATTTCGTTCTGTCAGGGTCGAGTGAACTTCAGAGGAGGTGCCGGGTTCATTAGACGATCATTTCAAGCCACCACAAGAGATAAATATAATTTTACCGTCTGATTTCCGTGTCACTCGAGTATTTTCAAAGTGCTCCAAAGCCCATGTACACTCTGTTCCCATTAACTCAACTGAAGATCATACCTATATCGTCTCTTTGTTTCAAGTCTTAGCTCCAAAATAAGCTATTGTGAGCTTCAATTGGACCCTCAGACTTTGAATAATCGCCATTCGCGCACCCTCTGATTTTTAGTGCAAGTAACTGCAGTTTTCCACCATTAAACACCCTTCATTGTTCCATTTTTCATTTTCCGACTCATGGAAGTGTTTGAAAAGTTAGATACGTGGGTCATCTACTCTTTGGATAATTCGCAAGGCCATTTCCTGAAATTTGACAGGATGGAATTATCCATTTTTCACTATTCGGCTCGACTTACAAAAATCTCAAATTTGCTCTTTTGGTCCTCGTTTCATTGTGAATGACCTCATTCTAAACGGGTATTGCGAACTTCTTGCAGTATAAGAAGGATGTAGGTAGGTAATTCATTGGGAAAAAACCCCTAGGGAGTCATTGAAACATGTTGAGACGCGTCCGATACCTATTGTTGCTCGTGATTCCATTGTATCGGAGACGGGCCAGAATTTTTCCGCCATTCGATGGTCATTCGTAGAATCGTCTTCCACGGATGTTCATCATTGTGTTTGGTTCCTTAGATATGATTCAAGCTCAATTGAAGTCAATTCGACCCAGTAGTTCCCGAGTTACGCGTACTTTTGCTTACCGCAAGAATTATCATTCAGATACTCAAATTTCATCGAAATAGCTGTGATTAATCTACCTAAGCCATGTCTATAACATGTAAGCTTGATTGTCCGAGTATCATAGGACTCAAAGCGCCAAACCGGATTTCAATAGTTATTTCCTGAAAAATGGGGAGCGAGTACCGAGCTCACAATCCCTTGAAATGCGGTCGATCCAATCGCGAGTCAGCTTCTCTGCACAGTGCATATACTCATGTGCATGATACATATATTCATACATTGATCTGGCCTGTAGTTGCTCATTGCTATGGCGTCCAGCCACCTGATTCAATCGGTCATTCCCACTGTTTCTCGTCCGATCCTGCATATACAATGGGTATAGTCTACATAGCCACACTGTAAAAAATTTTTATGTAAAATTACAAGTCTCAGAGAGGGTAATAGTTGGATACCGCGCTGGGACGTGTAAATTTACAAGCGGCTTGTAAATTTCATTTACCGGCTGACGGTAAATTTCAGACCTGAAGAAACCTTGTTCAACTGAAGCGTACGGGCTACTCGGGGCTTTTTCTAATGAAATGGAGTCTTGGAATGAAGCATCTTAATCCACAATAATTCTGAAAAGGGTGAAAAACCCGTGCGAGTCGAAAACTCATCGCTCGAGACATAAACACTCGACCGCGGAGGAGCTTTTTAGGTTAGTTGTGCGTGGGCCCAGCAGACCAAACTTTAGATCCGCGCATGCCCGGTTGAGCTGAATTTTACAAGCCTGAGCGAGGGAATTTTACAGAAAATTTTACCAGTCTGAGACTGGTATCCAACTATTACCCCCTCTGAGACTGGTAAATTTACAAGCGTTTGTAAAGTTACAAGAAATGGGATGAAACTCACCACTCCCAGAGTTGTATTTTTACTAAGCTAGATGGTGAATTTCATTCAACATTTTTTACAGTGCATATATAGACATAGTCATGCAGTTTGGAGAGAGAAAAATTTTTATCGCCTGCAGCTGTGGATCATTTTTCATCAGCCACAACAAATACTTTTTCTCTCTCGAGTTGACTCTAATTCTCAATTGTAATTCATTTACATTATTTCGGATCAGATGCTATGAGGGATTCTGATTAGAAAAGCGTGAGAAAGGGTTCGCCCGATTAGTAAAATTGTGAACTTCCGACTCTAAAATCTTCCAAAACTTCCATTTTCTGAAGCTTTTCCTATAAAATGATTGTATAGTTCTTAAAAAATCTTCAATTTAAGTCTTTACACGTCCAAATCGGATGAAAATTGACCGAGTTATGGTACTTTTTTGTGTACCTCTATTTACGTACTAGAAACTGTGATTTACATGGATTTTCACCTTACTGTGGCCATTTAAAAATTTTTGGGTAGTCGATCGGTTTTATTTCTAATAGTATGCATTTGAAGAAATGTTCATACAAATTTTCAATGTATTATCACCAAAATTGTTCGATTTGTAGTCGGATATGCGCCTGTTTTTAACGCCGATAGTGACTTTTTGGGTGAAATTTGGACCACCTAATATTTCGGTCTGAGACTTTTTTCATTCAGTTTTTGGCTTTGATTGTTAATTTGTCTCCATGATATGATGCTACTCGACTCACTTCTCACGATTACATCGGCAAATTTGAAAAATGAGATGAGAAATCTGAGATCACGCATATGGCTATTTTACATATCGGAAACCTGTATTTTCCTCTTTCTGATGCTTACATGATGTTTCTGGTATTCCTGATGATGTTTGCAGTTGCTTAGATATTTAACAAAATAGATTTGCAATAACGATGAATGTGTTTGAAGGTCATTTGACTGATATCAGTGGTGCACTGGTCATTTGACGTGTCAAAATACGCGTTTTTTCATGTAATTTGAAGAAAATTTTTCAACATCTGAAACTGAGATTCACACTTCTCTGAAATTCTTCCAAAAATCAACTTGAGAGAAACAGGTACTTCCTAGTGTTATCTGAGAAATCTTATAGCTAAAAAGAGATCGAGGAACAAATATGATTTTTTTTTTGTTGCGTTTTTTCAATCTTATTCCACAAAATTCTGGAGTTGATTTTTTTTGCATGATTGAACTAGAATTTTGGCCGTTTTCTCGACTTTGAACTAGGTATGGAGTCAATGAAGTTCAAGGAACATGCCAGATTGAATAATGATCTTAAGTCATTATAATTTTACCGTTCGACTTTCGCGTCGGTTGAGGACTTTCGGAGTCCTCCGAAATTTATTTGCTACTGCCCCCATTAACTAAATTGAAGATTCTACCTGTACCAAGTTGTTGCTTAGTGTCCCAGCTTCAATATAAGCTATTTCGAGCTTCCATCCGACCTGTAGATTACGAGTAATCAACGTTCGCGCATGTAATGTACTGAGTATGGCGCTTGAATGGCTATGTTGAGTATGTTCGGAAGTGTGAAGGTGTGTGTGTGTTTTGGAAAGAGTATCGCTGGAGATGGTAACAGGAGTGTAGCAGTGTGCGGCGCTGTAAGCTCGCCGGCGAGTCAGTACGCCTGAGGCTGTGGGCTTCTACACATGAGACTTTGTATACGCTGATTGTTCTTCAATAAACGTTTGTGGTTAATTACGGTGTTGCTTACTGTGCTCACTAGCTAACCCGTCCCAGTATCCTACATATTGGCGACGAGGATAAAGAACGTCGAATATAGTGTCTGGTGCAACCTTGATAGTGCAAAATTTAAGGTTAGACGCGCCGCTCCGGTAGTGACTACGCTGTTGAACGGCAGAGCTGCTTACACAGTGAGTGACCAGTCATCGAGTGCCAGGTTGAACAAAGTGGTTGCACATGTCAAATTTGACAAGTTTGGTGATACAGAAGCTGAACAAAAAGGAGATCATTAATGTATTGAACACTTTTCCGACAAAAGACGTACTTGAAAAATTCCAAATCGATGCCCTACGTGCAGTCCTGCGTAAATTTCGAGACATTCAACAGCTTGAGGAAAGTACACAGGAAAACAAATCACATACTGAACATAAGCACGACCTTGAAAGTGAAGCAAACAGCTCTTACGAGTCGTTGGGCAACAACACGATCACAGGCGACGCAAGCGACACTTCAGACGCAAAACTATTCGACGGCCTATCGGCTGTACATACGAGTCCAGACGTAAACAGTTTGAGCGACAAAAACGACGCCAACATGGCTCAAGATTCTTCAGAACGCTGGGAATTTAACAAAGATAAAGACACGTGGGATGATTACGTCGAGCGCATCGAATTCGTTTTCATCGCTCAAGGCATTGCAGACGACGGAAAAAAAGTGGCTCATCTCTTGACAAGATGCGGTGCGGAATCTTATAGATTTATCAGAGATTTATGCGCGCCGACAAAATTAAAAGACATGAAGTACGATGAACTTGTCAAAAAAGTGAGCGATCACTTGAGTCCAAAGAAAAGTGAAAACGTTGAACGGTCTCAGTTTCGTAAGACGATTCAACGACAAGGCGAGTCAGTCGCGGAGTTTATAGCAAGATTAAAAGAGAAATCCCTCCATTGCAATTTTGGCAACGAACTGAGCAAGAATCTGTGTGAACAGCTGGCTGCAGGACTGCGAGACCAAGAAACGAAAATAGCATTGTATAGTGAGAGGGAACTCACTTACGACAAGGCGGTCCTGATTGCAACTACGCGCGAGGCAGCGTGCGAAAGCGCAGCGTCTACAGGTCATCCAGCTTCAAGTCTACCAGTGCATCATCTGCAGAGTAAACCAAGATCATCAGCAGCCGGTAATTACTCAAGAAATAATGCGTCAACAAGTAGATCTAGAAACCCTTCGGGGGACGGTAAAAGTAGCGCTAGAATTAAGAGATGTTATTGCTGCGCCTCAGTAGGAAATCACTACACAGATGAATGCAAACATCGCGATAAAAAATGTAATTTCTGTTCAAAAATCGGGCATCTTGAGGTAGCTTGTATACAAAAACATGGAAAACAAGCGATATTCAAAAAACTTCAGAAACCATTCAACGACAGAGAAAGGAAAATACAATTGTTAAATTCAGACCTAGCTTCAGAAGACGACGGCTCAGATAATGATCACGATTTGCTTTCTATCAAACATGATCTCGTTGATCAAACGCACGCATTGAATCAAATTGTCGCAGATCCTGTTTTTCTTGAATTGCTTGTATATAATGTTGTAATTAGAATGGAAGTAGACACGGGGACTTACGTCTCAGCTATATCGGAGCGCGATTATCGTAATCTGTTCCCGAACCGTACCTTTGAACCATGTGATTTTTTCCTGACGTGTTATGGCGGAATACCGCTTAAACCGGTCGGTTAGGCTACACAGCTTCCAGTTAAATGGGGCAAATCTGAAAAATTACTCGACATGTATATCATGAAAGGCAAAGGTCCCATACTGATAGGTCGACAATGGTTAGCGGCATTCGGTCTATGGCCCATCCAGCTAGCTCCGAATTCTGAATCTTCAAATCAATCGGGAGTCTCTCGCCATGCTCAAAACAATTTGATGAGCATAAGTAGTGAAGGAATCAAAGATAGAATGCTCAAAAAATTTCCTATACTATTTTCGACCTCTCAGGGATGTTATCGCGGGAGGAAAATTCATCTACATTTCAAAGACGGAGCGAAACCAATACAGTTGAAAGCTTATCACGCACCTTTTGCTATAGCCCAAAAAATTTCAAATGAAATCAAACGCTTAGTGAGCTTGAAACATTTAGAGCCGGTGAATTGTAGCCCTTGGGCGACGCCTATCATCGCTGTGCTCAAACGAAACGGAGAAATCAGAATCTGTGGCAATTTCAAACTTACGGTAAATCCGCAATTGATAGTAAAACGGCACCCGATTCCATCTAAGGATAAAATTTTCAATACCTTACGTGTAGGTGACAGATGGTCGCAAATTGATTTGAAACATGCATTCATGCAATTCGAGGTCGACGAAGAATCGAGAGATGCTTTGACGATAATTACTCACGAAGGACTATTTAGATATACAAGGTTAGGCGAAGGAGTCGCTTCTAGCCCCGGGGAGGTTCAAGACATAATCGAGGAAATTTTGAAAGGGATAAAAAACACTGAAATATACATTGACAACATTTATTGTACGGGGGCTACCGATCAAGAGCACCTTGAAATTTTAACCGAAATATTTTCTAGACTTGAGCAAGCGGGATTGCGAGTGCACCCAGACAAGTGCGACTTTTTCAAATCAGAAATAGAAATTTTAGGATACTTGATCAATAATGAAGGCCTTAAACCCAGCCCAAGCAAAGTAGAAGCAATTCAAAACGCACCTGTGCCACGAAATGTCAAAGAGCTGCAAGCATTTTTGGGTTTGGTTAACTTCTATGAACGTTTTCTTGGAGACAGAGCAAATTATATTTGGCCTTTGTATGAATTATGTAAAAATAAAAAATGGCTATGGACAGAAAATTGTCAAAAAGGATTCGATTGGCTCAAGTCACAAATCACATCCGAGCGCGTACTCGTTCTTTTCAATCCAGACGTTCAATTAGTACTAGCTTGCGATGCTAGCGACGTCGGGCTATCTGCAATTTTATCGCACAGATTTGACGATGGCTCAGAGAAACCTATCGCTTTTGCGTCTAAGATTATACCAGAAAGAGAGCGCCATAGGGCTATAATAGACAAAGAAGCCGCCGCAATAATTTTTGGTTTCAAAAAATTTTACCAATACGTGTATGGAAACCACATAATTCTCAAATCAGATCACGAACCTCTGAAATTCATTTTTGGTAACAAAAACCTGTCTACCATGTTACACAGCCGACTGCAGAGATGGGCTTATTTTCTATCAGGATACACTTACACCATTGAGATCGTAAAATCCAAGGCTAACGGAAATTGCGACGCCCTTTCTCGTTTGCCAGTAATAGATAAAACACCTGTTTTTGAGAGCGAGTACACGTGCATGAATCATATTCAAGAAGCGTGCTCACCCCTAAAGTTCTCGACGGTAGCCTCAGCCACAACAAACGATAGCCTATTAAGGAAAATTATTCATTATATCCGCACAGGGTGGCCAGATGCCTCTAACTTATCCGCGTTAGAAAAGAATTTTTTTCACAAACGCAATGAACTGATGATTGAAAATAACTGTATTATATGGGGCCATCGCTTGGTAATTCCATCTTCACTTCAAAACGTTGCCTTAAAATTGTTACACGAGTCTCATATAGGTATAGTGAGGATGAAACAGACAGCACGTAACTACTTCTGGTGGCCCTATTTGGACAAAGACATAGAAGATGTAACTTTAACATGTAAAATCTGCCTTGAAACCAGACCAGAGCAAATAAAATCAACTCTCACTCCATGGCAATGGCCTAACAAACCCTGGTCAAGACTTCATATCGATTTTATGGGCCCTTTTCACGAGTGTATGTTCTTGGTACTAATAGATGCGCACTCTAAATGGCCCGAAGTGATTAACATGAAGAAAAATACAACTTCAAGTAATTTGATACAAACTCTCTGTACAATATTCGCTAGATTCGGACTTCCTGACCATGTCGTCTCTGACAACGGTCCTCAGCTCACAAGTGTTGAATTCAAAGAATTTTTGAAAAAGTACGGAATTAAGCATTCGTTCTCACCTCCTTATCACCCCTCCACGAATGGTGCAGCGGAGAATGTTGTAAAAACAGTCAAAAGTAGCGTTGATAAGATGATTAAAGAAGGTTACGCGCTTGATGTCGCTTTGAACAAATTTCTCTTTGACTATAGATGTACAGTTCACACAACCACTCAAAAAACCCCTGCTTTTCTAATGTACAATCGTGAGCTGCGCACTAAATTTGATCTTCTGCGTCCGAGCACATTAGCTACAGTAGAGAAAAGTCAATTTGGTCAACTATCGTACAAACGTGGTGACAGGCAGTGCGAGTTCGATTTGAATGAAAAGATATATGCTAAAGACTACCGTAGAGATAAGAATGTAAACTCAGAGGCTGTAATTGTAGATCAACTATCACCAGTAACGTACAAGGTAAAGTTCACCGATGGTTACATAACTAAGCGCCACAAGGATCAAATAATCAAAACAGGCTTGGGTACCGAGTTGAAGTCAGAAAATTCTTCCGAAGATAAAGAAGACGCCGCTCCCCATCTCAAGATTGACTCAAAAATAAGTGCCGACAATGATAAATGTTCAAATGGTGCAGTGTCCTTGCCTCTCGAAAGGGAGAAAAGGAAGTGCGCGAGTGCGGGAAAAAATGACCGCGCCCGGAGTGCAGTGCTACGACGTTCGCTGAGATTGGCGAATAATCTAAAAAGGGAGGAATTGTAATGTACTGAGTATGGCGCTTGAATGGCTATGTTGAGTATGTTCGGAAGTGTGAAGGTGTGTGTGTGTTTTGGAAAGAGTATCGCTGGAGATGGTAACAGGAGTGTAGCAGTGTGCGGCGCTGTAAGCTCGCCGGCGAGTCAGTACGCCTGAGGCTGTGGGCTTCTACACATGAGACTTTGTATACGCTGATTGTTCTTCAATAAACGTTTGTGGTTAATTACGGTGTTGCTTACTGTGCTCACTAGCTAACCCGTCCCAGTATCCTACAGCGCACCTTCTGATTTTTTGTGCGAGTAACTGCGATTTTCAACCATTAACCACCCGTAATTATTCCATTTTCCATTTTTCGGCTCGGCGAAGTATTTGAAAAGTTCGATACGTAGATCGTCTACCTCAATAATTATTCACAAGGTAAGTTCCCATAATATTAAATCTGGCAGGATAAAATCATCCATTTTTCGCTAACCGACCCGAACGATGGAAACTGCATGTTTCTCTCTTCGATCCGACTTTATTGCAAGGTAAACCCATCCAGGAGGCTATTCTCTCGGTAAAGGTTCTCTTAAGGTTCTCTTAAGGTTCTCTCAGAGTAGTTCAGAGGTACCAGTAGCTGAATAACGAGATTCGAACTCATCCCAAGTGCTTACAATGAAGATATTCACCCGCGATACCCATTTTTGCCCATACCACTACCGTATCGGACGCAACTCAGGTTTTGTCAACAACTCAACCATTATCGTAAAACTCACTATGCACAGTTATTTGTCGCGTAGATTACTCTTTTCTGTACATTTTGAGCTCAATTAAAGTCGATTCCACCCAATAGTTGTTTAGTTATGATCATTTTTGCTCGAGGCGAAAAACCAAAAATCGGTCATTTTATGGGCACATCTTACTGACTTCGTATTGATCGACGTTTGCCAAAAAATTTATGCATAACTCGAACAATTTATGGGGTAACAGTAATTTTACTGTCAGTTCTATTATCTCTTCATATATGCATATAAATTGTACGCGCTCTGGGTGGAGATCGATTTGCAGTCTCACGGACAGTACAACAGTGTGAGTGTCAAACTGCATTGATTTCCAATGGAGACTCCGATGCGTGGTGAGTACGAACGCGTGCTGTATGCATGGCGAGAGGAGATCGATTGGCAGTCTCACCGACAGGTTGTGGTGTGCGTGCGGATTTGCATTGAGAGATCATGCTCGTTGAACGCAGCTGTGCTGTGGCTGGAGATCGATTCGCAGTCTCACGGATAGCTTAGTATTGTGTGTATGCTTTATAGCATGACAAGCTCCATTGTCTCGAGACGGGATGCATCCCTGGTAAAAATATTTGACTCTAATATTCGACTCGAATATTAGACTCAAGTATTAGACTCAGGATTTGGGTCCTTTATTCGAGTCGAATATTCGAGTCGAATATTAGAGTCATTTTTTTGGGGAATTAAAATAAGCCACTCAGCCTTGTTAATAACTTTTCTCGATATTCCTAAGCCATTATATGGCCGGAAAATGAATGGAAAAAAGAAAAAAAAACCCATCATTGGGATTTCGGGTGCCGACACCGGGATTCGAACTCGCAATCTTTCGATTCTAAGTCCAACACTCTACGTCCGTGGCTAGCGAGACGAGATACGGGTATTGACCTAAAAGGCGTACTTGAACTGTAAGTCACCGCATGGAGAATATATAGCATCCTGCTGCTCATTCGCTCATTTCACGATAATACATGTACTTTGAAATGTTTCACAGTGAGTGACCCATTCGGAATAACGCTATATTCTCCATACGGCTGCCCACACTTGAAGTAAGCTTTTTAAGTATACAAGGATATCTCGTCTCGCTGGCTACGGACGTAGAGGGTTGGACTTTGGACCGAAAGGTTGTGAGTTCAAACCCCGGTGTCGGCACCCGATATGTCATATCTGTATTTTTTTTTATTTTTTCCATTCATTTTCCGTCCATATAATGGCTCAAAAATATCGAGAAAAGTTATTAATAAGGCTGAGTCGGTTCCTTTAATTCCCCGAAAATTGACTCTAATATTCGACTCGAATATTCGACTCGAAAAAGGACCCAAATCCTGAGTCTAATACTTGAGTCTAATATTCGAGTCGAATATTAGAGTCAAATATTTTTACCAGGGATTGCACGCCGTTTATGTTTACTCCCAATATGGGAGTAAACATCTGCGAGGACTAGGGCCGCCGAGGGGAGCGGGGGGAGAGGAGAATCCATCATGGCCGTCCTGGGGTGACACAACAGCATTGTTTTGTATGGGAGTAGGTGTTGATTAATTAATTATGAGGCTTGAACTTGACAAAATCCATGAATATGCAGGAGCCAACTTTGCTCAAAGGAAGTTTGTTGAAGGCCAGCAAGTTTTGTGGTCCGGCTTGTTGGTCAAGTGTGGGATTTTACAAAATAACGGATCGGCTGATCCTAACCTTGTCAAAATTCACTGTGAGTGTATACAGTCGTGTCACATAAACGATCCGGTTCCTTTTATTGTGACTGGCGAAGTCGAAAAAGATGGAAAAATCCGCAGTTTTGTTTGTTCGTGCCCTGCAGGAGACTCTGAACAGTGTAAACACATCATTGCCACGCTCATACATTGCTTTTTGTAAGTACTATGCAGATTCTGCTCAGTCTCTTCTCTTATCACTTTCTGTCAAAGCATGGCTCTTACTTGATTCATATACTTTCAGCAAAGCAGATGATCTACCAGTATTGTCCAGCACTGATATTAGTTGCTCGTGGAGCAAAATACGTGCTGAGACATTAAAGAATTTTCAACCTATGCCCATTGAAGACCATCCATGTTTCTACGGTCAAACTTCAGCTGAGACCAAGAGGCAAAAGCAAGTTTTTCAGAGGCCTTGCAGAGAGAAGAAAATTCTACCCCATAATACAAACCACAACAGGAAAGTACTTGGAAATTCAGATCTCTTGAACAGAATGAACCCTGTAGAAAGCTGTGAGCAAATAGATAGTTGCGTACAAATATTACCTGAACCATCGATAGACATTACTGAAGAAACGACTTCAAGTGACCCAAGTATGAGCAAAAAGCAAGATAATAGTAAACGTAAAACAAGAGGCGTGGACTCAGATGGTTTTGTAGTGAGACAGTGGAAGAAATTCAAAACAATGCCAGAATTTTGTGAGTCAAAACTTAACCAAATGTTGTCATTCAGAAATGAATTGACCTCATCTGGTTTACTCAAAGAAACCTTGGGGAGGCACAAGGAGATCAGTGTTGAAGTTATCACCAAAGTTAGTGATTATGAAAAGCATATTTACAAACTTGTTCTTGACAACCAAATATGTAACTTGTTGGAATCAGTAGATTACTTCAAAGTAAAAGCTCATGAAGATTGCTGTGAAGCTGTGATACAAAAGATGTTTGAAGATCCATTACTTATCTGTGAAAAAACCAGGAATCACTTTGCTGAGTGGCTAAAAGAAAGGAAATATAGAGTGACTGGAACTACTGCTTACGGGCTGTATACATACTTTGAGAACAACCATAGTCCTGATGATTGGGAGAAGAAGGTTGTATCCTTCATCACTCCTAAAGATTTCAGCACTGAAGCCACAGAGTATGGCAAAAAAAATGAAGCACCTGCTCGAGAGATATTCAAGTCACAGAATCCAAATGTAGAAGTGATAGAAACTGGACTTGTAGTGTGTAAAAAGCTTCCGTGGATTGCTTGTTCACCTGATGGTGTTATATTTGAGGATGGAAAACTATGCAGTTTATTAGAGATCAAATGTTTTGTTATTGGAAAAACTGAAGGTATTAGTTCAGTAGTTGAGAACCAGGTCAAAAAAGGTTGTCTCAGAAGAGTAAACAATATGGTGGTCTTGAGAGAAAAAAACAAATACTATGGACAGGTACAACTAGGAATGGCTATATTGAATGTTGAGAATTGCAAGTTTTACACAGTAAAAGTACATTTTTAACAGTTATATTATGCTCATATTTTACCAGAGATATGTTTCCTCGAGTCACAAGATCAGGCGAATAGCAGTCATGCTGATAGGAAGCACCTTATTGTCAAATATGAGGGTAAGAAAAGACAAGTGCCACCTGCCATGAGGCATAATAAGGCTAGGCCAACTTCCACTCCAAAGAAACCCATGTCTGTTCCAACACCAGGACCTACAAGTACTTCAACACCCAAAAAACCAATAACTCCTTCAACCCCCAAGACACCCATGAGCTGTTTGGCACCCAAACCCCTCATGACTCCTTTGACACCTAAAACACCCATAAGCCCTTGGACACCCAAAACTCATATGACCCTTTTGGCTTCTAAAACCCTCATGACACCTTTGACCCCCCAAACACACATGACTCCTTCAACATCCCAAAAACCCATGGCTCCTACGACACCCAAGAAACTTAAAGCGAAGATTGTCCCACTTAGTCCTAGAGCTTCAAAAGTTAGAATCTAACTCATAAGTTGAACTGTTACCATGTATATGGACTGTGGAATATTTTATTGAGAATGTAATTCCCAAAAAGTTATGACTGGTTGTGATAATGAGTACCGGTTGCTCAAAATTCACTTTTGTTTCTTATGAATAGAAGTAGATTAGGTATCTTTGTAGATAGAAGAAGAGTTAAGTCTTTGTAATTAGAAACAATATTTGCTTCTATGTGCCTGAATAAATGTTATGTCCTCAATACAGAGTACGCCGATAGAGGGCCAACGTGTAAACATAAGTAATTTTTATCGTGCTATTTATCGTAGTAAATCAAGAAAAGTGGTGTTTTATATTGATAAATAACCGAATAAATTGGTACCTGGTCCACTGTGTGAGACATTGACTAATAATCTTTGAGCTTGTGATGAAAATTGTTGTTGGATTTGCCAGATCCCAGGTCTGTTGGCAGAAGTGAGGTTAAGCCATAAGCCAGTGTAATGCGAGTGTCTATGTGTCTTTGTATGTGTTGGTGATTGACTATACCCCGGGACTCGCTAGCGAAGTGAACAGCAGACAGGAAATATTTGCTCCTCTCTCAATATATAGCTTGCTCAATCAACCGTGCCTCCAGCTATGTCGGTGTGCAACACATGCGGAGATGGCTTCTCCGAGGGCCAACTTATTGCGGCTTGTAATGTATGTTCTGGCTTACATCATGCCACCGTTGAATGTGCCGGTGTATCAGCGTCAGAGATTAAAGTACTCGAATTTAAAAGAAAAACCCCTATGCTCATTTATCGTTGTGCTAGTTGTAAAGAAAACGAAAATATTCATCCAAGTATAGCTGAACACATCGATACGCTTCAGAAGTCAATCCAGGATTTATCAGGGGCAGTCTCTGATAAAGAAAGTATCCTCGGAAGTTGAAGCTCTCCGTTCTCGAGTTCAGGAAATTGAAGACGAGACAGCAAAAATATCAGGCATGGAAGAGGAAATTCAGATCATGAAAGATAAAGTAGCGGGAGGTTTGCAGGATGTGAATGACCGTCTTGATAAATTGGAGCGAGCTGCGAATCAACCTGCACAGGGTGACTCTTTAGATGCCATCGTATCGGAAGTGCAAGATCGCAATTCTAGGCTGAATAATCTGATCATGTACAATATCCCTGAAAACTCAAATCAGGATCCTTCTCTTGATTTACAGGCGGTTAAGAACAATCTTAAGAAAATAAAAGACTTCCGTCTAGGCAATATCAGTGTTCGTAGGATTGGATCTGGCGAGGGGAGTGACAAACCTCGTCCTCTACTCGTTGTAATGAACTCGCGTGCTGACGTCATGAAAGTTTTGGGAAACAAGAGGTTCCTCCCGAAGAATGTTGCAGTCTCCACTGACAAGACCAAGGCCCAACGTGAAAAATTGAATGCTGTCCGGGCGGAAATGGAGCGCATCAATGATGCTCATGGTTCAAGATGTAAAACTATAAAATATATTGGTGGTACTCCCACCATAGTTGATTACAAGGAACATCCTGCTCAGGCCTCCACTACAACGTCTAATAGAGCTGCCAATAATGAACTGTCTAACTCTGGTGGGGCGAGTACAAGTTCGGGCAAGGGAAACTAAATGTGAGCAAGGATAAACTAAGATTTTACTATCAAAATGTGCGTTCGGTTGTGAATAAACTTAGCAGGTTGAAAACAAATATACACCTTTTCACTTCGCCAATCGATATTATAGTCCTGACAGAAACGTGGCTAAAACCTAATATTTCTAACAAAGAACTTGGTCTTGAAAACTACTTCATGTACAGGGCTGACAGAAGGCTGAAACGTGGAGGAGGTGTGATCATTGGTATTGCCAAAAATCGGGTACTGAGTAGTGAATTGGTTTTTGGTGGTGATGTTCAGTCAGCTGACGTCCTAATTCTCAAAATTACCAGTCTACAATTTAAATTTGTCATCTGTGCAATATACATCCCACCTACATCAACCCTTGCCGTATATCAGGCAGTAGCCAACTGTATTGATGATGCAGTGACTAAGTTTCCGGATCACAGCATTATTATAAGTGGTGACTTCAATTTACCTTACACAGAATGGACAAACAATCCACTAAGTCATAAGTCAATTGGCCCAGTGTGTGATGAACGTCAACTGAAAGCTGAGTGCATCGTCCAGTTATTTGCAAGCGTTCGAATGGAACAAATGTTCCCACCCCACCCGGGCAAAGGATATACACTGGACCTTCTTTTTTGCAGTGCCGGAGAATTTCAGATTCAGAACGATCAGGACTTATTAGTCCCATTTTGTGACTCTCATCATAAGGCTCTCTTAGGTGATATTGTGGCTCCGGAAGTGTGCTCTCATCTCAGTGAAAAAAGTATTCAGTTCGATTATAGGTTAGCAGACTATAACAAAATATGTAGTATCCTTGATGAAGTGGATTGGAGCATTATAATGGGCAATGAGTCTGTGAGTGAATGTGTTTCTGCCTTGAATGATACTTTGATTAATGTCATACACGACAATGTCCCAGTAAAGCAGGTGAGGCATTCAGACTGTCCTAAATGGTATGACCAAGAGATGAAATCTTTAATTTTCGAGAAAAAAAATTACACATGGTTTGGAAGGAAAGTGACTCATTGTCTGATTACATGGCCTTCAAAAAAGTCCGTGCTCAATTTATAAGAACCTCACGTGTAAAGTATGCTGAATATTTGAAATCTGTAGAAGTCAATTTGAAGAGTAATTTGAGACATTTTTGGGCATATACTAAGAGTCTGAAAAAAACTAACAGTCTCCCAAATGACATGTACTTTAAAAAGAAATCTGCCCGAACTGGTGCAAGTATTGCTAATCTTTTCTCGGAACACTTTAGTTCGGTATACAAGAGTGGTGCTACTGAGCTGCTATCGGAAGATGAATGCCCTGCTGCAAAAGTTCGATTGGATTCGATAGAAAAACACTCAATCGATCTGAATCTAGAAACTTATGATGAATTTGAAACATGATTTTCAGGATTGGAGAAGATTGGAGTTCAATCGCGATCAATGATGTTGATCGGGATTCAAACAGTGTTGACCAATCTTTACCAATGCCGACTATACGCATTGAGAGAGAGATTGCCAATCGACCTCAATACTGACTAGAATCATTGGAGACCTTATATCCTATTCATCTGAATCGATTTGAATGCTGGAAATCAGTATTGGATATCCGAAATCCTATCCGCCTCAATCGATTCCAATACTGTTATTCTGCATTGGAACCTCAATCGAACTCAATACTGACTAGAATCATTGGACACCTTATATCCTATTCATCTGAATCGATTTGAATGCTGGAAATCAGTATTGGATATCCGAAATCCAATCCGCCTCAATCGATTTCAATACTGTTATTCTGTATTGGAACCTCAATCGAACTCAATACTGAATAGAATCATTGGACACCTCATATCCTATTCATCTGAATCGATTTGAATGCTGGGAATCAGTATTGGATATCCGAAATCCTATCCGCCTCAATCGATTCCAATACTGTTATTCTGCATTGGAACCTCAATCGAACTCAATACTGACTAGAATCATTGGACACCTTATATCCTATTCATCTGAATCGATTTGAATGCTGGAAATCAGTATTGGATATCCGAAATCCAATCCGCCTCAATCGATTCCAATACTGTTATTCTGCATTGGAACCTCAATCGAACTCAATACTGACTAGAATCATTGGACACCTCATATCCTATTCATCTGAATCGATTTGAATGCTGGAAATCAGTATTGGATATCCGAAATCCTATCCGCCTCAATCGATTCCAATACTGTTATTCTGTATTGGAACCTCAATCGAACTCAATACTGAATAGAATCATTGGACACCTCATATCCTATTCATCTGAATCGATTTGAATGCTGGAAATCAGTATTGGATATCCGAAATCCTATCCGCCTCAATCGATTCCAATACTGATTTTCAGTATTGGGAACATCGAGAACTCAATCGGCCTCAATCGACCTCAATACTGACTTTCAGTCATTATTACAAATCAACGTCTCACATATACATCACTCACATTACAGGTAAGGTTTCAATACAATTCAATACTTATTTTAATCATGATCGCATTAACATATCATCGCATTACATAACTAAACGCTATTTGGAGGTTCTGTCACTCATCAGTCTTATATAGGAACAGGAGAGATGGTTCGTCGCTTGCGAGAAAGCAATCCCATGATATTTGGATGCAAACTGAGATGGTCATGGAAACGCCGCCTAGCGTCAGCCACTCGAATTCTATGGGCCTCAATCGATTCCAATACTAACTTTCAGGAATGGGAAGTTCAATAACTCACACTACGTCTATCGGTTCCAATACTGACTATGAGCATTGACGAGTTTATTTATCGTCCTGAATCGATTTGAATGCTAAATATCAGTATTGGGGACTTGAAATCCTATCTGCCCAGTCGAATCCAGTACTGTTTTCGAGTATTGGGAACTTCGAGATCTCAACCCACTTCAATCGATCTCAATACTGACTGTGAGTATTCTAGCCCTTATATTCTTCCAATCGATTTGAGTACTGTCTCTCAGTATTGGGTAGATCGCTATCTCAATCCACTTCAATCGATCTCAATACTGGAAGTAAGCATTAGAAACCTTATATCCTATCTACTTGAATTGATTTGGGTGCTGGATTTCAGTATTGAGGACTTGAAATCCTAACTGCCCCAATCGATTCCAGAACTGTTTTTCAGTATTGGAAACATCGGGTTCTCAATCCGCTTCAATCGATTTCAATACTGATTTTCAGCATTGCAGACCTCATATGATATTTACCTGAATCGGATTGAATGCTAGATATCAGTATTGAGGACTCGAAATCCTATCTGCCCCAATCGATTTCAGTACTGTATTTCAGTATTGGAAACATCGGGTTCTCAATCCGCTTGAATCGATCTCAATACTGATTTACAGCATTGCAGATCTTATATCCTATCTACTTGAATCGATTTGAATGCTGGATATCAGTATTGAGGACTTAAAATCCTACCTGCCCGAATCGATTTCAGTACTGTATTTCAGTAGTGGAAACATCGGGTTCTCAATCCGCTTCAATCGATCTCAATATTGATTTTCAGCATTGCAGATCTTATATCCTATCTACTTGAATCGTTTTAAATGCTGGATATCAGTATTGAGGACTTGAGATCCTATCTGCCCCAATCGATTCCAGTACTGTATTTCAGTATTGGGAATATCGGGATCTCAATCCACTTCAATCGATCTGAATACTGAGAGTAAGCATCAGAAACCTCATATCCTATCTACCTGAATCGGAATGAATGCTGGATATCAGTGCTAGATATCAGTATTCAGGACTTGCCATCCTATCTGCCCCAGTCGATTCCAGTACTGTATTTCAGTATTGGGAACATCGGGTTCTCAGTACGCTCCAATCGATCTCAATACTGATGTTCGGCATTGCAGACCTTATATGATTTTTACCTGAATCGAATTGAATGCTAAATATCAGTATTGGGGACTTGAAATCCTATCTGCCCAGTCGAATCCAGTACTGTTTTCGAGTATTGGGAACTTCGAGATCTCAACCCACTTCAATCGCTCTCAATACTGACTGTGAGTATTCTAGCCCTTATATTCTAATAACCTGGATCGATTTGAGTACTGTTTCTCAGTATTGGGTAGATCACTAACTCAATCCACTTCAATCGATCTCAATACTGGAAGTAAGCATTAGAAACCTTATATCCTATCTACTTGAATCGATTTGGATGCTGGATTTCAGTATTGAGGACTTGAAATCCTAACTGCCCCAATCGATTCCAGAACTGTTTTTCAGTATTGGAAACATCGGGTTCTCAATCCGCTTCAATCTATTTCAATACTGATTTTCAACATTGCAGACCTCATATGATATTCACCTGAATCGGATTGAATGCTAGATATCAGTATTGAGGACTCGAAATCCTATCTGCCCCAATCGATTTCAGTACTGTATTTCAGTATTGGAAACATCGGGTTCTCAATCCGCTTGAATCGATCTCAATACTGATTTTCAGCATTGCAGATCTTATATCCTATCTACTTGAATCGATTTGAATGCTGGATATCAGTATTAAGGACTTAAAATCCTACCTGCCCGAATCGATTTCAGTACTGTATTTCAGTATTGGAAACATCGGGTTCTCAGTACGCTCCAATCGATCTCAATACTGATGTTCAGCATTGCAGACCTTATATGATTTTTACCTGAATCGAATTGAATGCTAAATATCAGTATTAAGGACTTGAAATCCTAGCTGTCCCAATCGATTTGAGTACTGTTTTCCAGTTTTGGGAATATCGAGATCTTAACCCAATTTAATCGATCTCAATACTGACTGTAAGTATTGGAGCCCTTATATCCCAATAATCTGAATCGATTTGAGTACTGTCTCTCAGTATTGGGCAGATTGCTATCTCAGTCCACTTCAATCGATCTCAATACTAAATGTAAGCATAAGTGACCTCATTATATCCTATCTACTTGTATCGATTTTAATGTTGAAAATCAGTATTGCAGAATTGAGATCCTATCTGCTCCAACTCATTCCAATACCATTTTCAAGTATTGGAAACACTGAGATCTCAATCCGCTTGAATCGATCTCAATCCCGACTTTCAGCATTGCAGACCTCATATCATATTTACCTGAATCGAATTGAATGCGGGATATCAGTATTGAGGACTTGGAATCCTATCTGCCCTAATCGATTCCAGTTCTGTATTTCAGTATTGGGAATATCGGGAGCGCGTTACGCTTCGATCGATCTCAATACTGATGTTCAGCATTGCAGACCTTATATCATATCTACTTGAATTAATTCGAATGCTGTGTATCAGATTGGGAATGGGAAGTCCTATCTGCCTGAATAGATCCAAATACTGACCTCTAACATTGGATACCGTATATTCTATCTACGTCAATATACCTGAATGATGTTTGTTAGTATTGAGGACTTGAAATCCTATCTGCCCCGATCGATTCCATTACCGTCTTCCAGTATTGCAAACATCGAGATCTCAATCCGCCTCAATCGATTTCAATACTGATTCTCAGCATTGCAGACCTTATAACCCGTTCACCTGACCAATAGCAAAACTCATCTTCAGGCTGTTCCAATTCTGCCCAGCAGTATTGAATTCGATTGATATATATGAAACCTAGAGGAGTTCAATACTGATTGTGAGTATTGAGAAGGATAGAATAACCATGTACCCACGATTTCCATTCGATTCTGTAGTATTCATCTCGATATTAGTCAATGACGCAAAGAGTGATTGGGTCATCATTGGAATAGATTGATGCAGTCGACTCAATGCTGCCCGGCAGGATTCGGACCGATAGCGAAACTCATCCTCAGAGCGTACCAATCCTGCTCAGCAGTATTGACGTCAATTAAAATACATGGAATTCAGAGGAGTTCGATACCGATTGTAAGTATTCAGGAGGATAGAAACCACTTTTTCACGATCGGTATTCCATCCTATAGTATTAAGCTCGATTGGCAAATCACGCAATGAGTGATTGGGTCATCATTGAAATCAATTGACGCGGTCGACTCGTTGCTGCCTGGCAGGATTCATACCGAAAGCAAAACTCATCTTCAGGCCGTTCCAATCCTGCTCAGCAGTATTGAATTCGATTGAGATGTATGAAATCTAGAGGAGTTCAATACTGATTGTGAGTATTGAGAGAAATAGAATAACCATGCACCCACGATTTCAACTGGATTCTGTAGTATTCATCTCGATTGATCAATGACGCAAAGAGTGATTGGGTCATCATTGAAATCGATTGACGCAGTCGACTTAATGCTGCTTGGCAGGATTCAGACCGATAGCAAAACTCATCTCGAGACCGTTCCAATCCTGCTGAGCAGTATTGAGATCGATTGAAATATATGAAATCCAGCGGAGTTCAATACTGATTGTGAGTATTGGGAAGGATAGAATAACCATGCATCCACGATTACAATTCGATTTTGTAGTATTCAGCTCGATTGGTCAATGACGCAGTGAGTAATTGGGTCATCATTGAAATCGATTGACGCAGTCGACTCGTTGCTGCCTGCAGGATTCAGACCGAAAGCAAAACTCATCGTCAGGCCGTTCCAATCCTGCTCAGCAGTATTGAATTCGATTGAGATGTATGAAATCTAGAGGAGTCCAATACTGATTGTGAGTATTGGGAAGGATAGAATGACCATGCATCCACGATTTCAATCCGATTTTGTAGTACTCAGCTCGATTTGTCAATCACGCAGTGAGTAATTGGGTTATCATTGGAATCGATTGACTCAGTCAATCCAATGCTGCCTGGCAGAATTCAGACCGATAGCAAAACTCATCTCGAAATCGTTCCAATCCTGCTGAGCAGTATTGGATTCGATTGGAATATACGGAATCTGGCGGAGTTCAATACTGATTGTGAGTATTGGGAAGGATAGAATAGCCATGCATCCACGATTTCAATCCGATTTTGTAGTACTCAGCTCGATTTGTCAATCACGCAGTGAGTAATTGGGTTATCATTCGAATTGATTGACTCAGTCAATTCAATGCTGCTCGGCAGGATTCAGACCGATAGCAAAACTCATCTCGAGATCGTTCCAATCCTGCTGAGCAGTATTGAGATCGATTGAAATATATGAAATCCAGCGGAGTTCAATACTGATTGTGAGTATTGGGAAGGATAGAATAACCATGCATCCACGATTACAATTCGATTTTGTAGTATTCAGCTCCATTGGTCAATCACGCAGTGAGTAATTGGGTTATCATTGGAATCGATTGACTCAGTCAATTCAATGCTGCTTAGCAGGATTCAGACCGATAGCAAAACTCATCTCGAGACCGTTCCAATCCTGCTGAGCAGTATTGAGATCGATTGAAATATATGAAATCCAGCGGAGTTCAATACTGATTGTGAGTATTGGGAAGGATAGAATAACCATGCATCCACGATTACAATTCGATTTTGTAGTATTCAGCTCGATTGGTCAATGACGCAGTGAGTAATTGGGTCATCATTGAAATCGATTGACGCAGTCGACTCGTTGCTGCCTGCAGGATTCAGACCGAAAGCAAAACTCATCTTCCGGCCGTTCCAATCCTGCTCAGCAGTATTGAATTCGATTGAAATATATGAAATCCAGCGGAGTTCAATACTGATTGTGAGTATTGGGAAGGATAGAATGACCATGCATCCACGATTTCAATCCGATTTTGTAGTACTCAGCTCGATTTGTCAATCACGCAGTGAGTAATTGGGTTATCATTGGAATCGATTGACTCAGTCAATCCAATGCTGCCTGGCAGAATTCAGACCGATAGCAAAACTCATCTCGAAATCGTTCGAATCCTGCTGAGCAGTATTGGATTCGATTGGAATATACGGAATCTGGCGGAGTTCAATACTGATTGTGAGTATTGGGAAGGATAGAATAGCCATGCATCCACGATTTCAATCCGATTTTGTAGTACTCAGCTCGATTTGTCAATCACGCAGTGAGTAATTGGGTTATCATTCGAATTGATTGACTCAGTCAATTCAATGCTGCTCGGCAGGATTCAGACCGATAGCAAAACTCATCTCGAGATCGTTCCAATCCTGCTGAGCAGTATTGAATTCGATTGAAATATATGAAATCCAGCGGAGTTTAATACTGATTGTGAGTACTGGGAAGGATAGAATAACCATGCATCTACGATTTCAATCCGATTTTTCAGTATTCAGCTCGATTGGTCAATCACGCAGTGAGTGATTGGGTCATCATTGAAATCGATTGACGCAGTCCACTCAATGCTGCCTGGCATGATTCAGACCGATAGCAAAACTCATCTCGAGACCGTTCCAATCCTGCTGAGCAGTATTGAGTTCGATTGAAATATATGAAATCCAGCGGAGTTCAATACTGATTGTGAGTATTGGGAAGGATAGAATAACCATGCATCCACGATTACAATTCGATTTTGTAGTATTCAGCTCGATTGGTCAATCACGCAGTGAGTAATTGGGTTATCATTGGAATCGATTGACTCAGTCAATTCAATGCTGCTTAGCAGGATTCAGACCGATAGCAAAACTCATCTCGAGATCGTTCCAATCCTGCTGAGCAGTATTGAATTCGATTGAAATATATGAAATCTAGCGGAGTTCAATACTGATTGTGAGTATCGGGAAGGATAGAATAACCATGCATCCACGATTCCAATCCGATTTTGTAGTATTCAGCTCGATTGGTCAATCATGCAGTGAGTAATTGGGTTATCATTGGAATCGATTGACTCAGTCAATTCAATGCTGCTTGGCAGGATTCAGACCGATAGCAAAACTCATCTTCAGGCCATTCCAATCCTGCTGAGCAGTATTGGATTCGATTGAAATATACGAAATCCAGCGGAGTTTAATACTGATTGTGAGTATTGGGAAGGATAGAATAACCATGCATCCACGATTTCAATCCGATATTGTAGTATTCAGCTCGATTGGTCAATCACCCAGTGAGTAATTGGGTCATCATTGCAATCGATTGACGCAGTCCACTCAATGATGCCTGGCATGATTCAGACCGATAGCAAAACTCATCTCGAGACCGTTCCAATCCTGCTGAGCAGTATTGAATTCGATTGAAATATATGAAATCCAGCGCAGTTCAATACTGATTGTAGGTATTGGGAAGGATAGAATAACCATGCATCCACGATTCCAATCCGATTTTGTAGTATTCAGCTCGATTGGTCAATCACGCAGTGAGTGATCGAGTCATCATTGAAATCGATTGACAAAGTCCACTCAATGCTGCCCGGCAGGATTCAGACCGATAGCGAGACTCATCCGCAGGCCGTACCAATCCTGCTGAGCAGTATTCGATTCGATTGAAATATATGAAATCTAGCGGAGTTGAATACTGATTGTGAGTATTGGGAAGGATAGAATAACCATGCATCCACGATTTCAATCCGATTTTGTAGTATTCAGCTCCATTGGTCAATCACGCAGTGAGTAATTGGGTTATCATTGGAATCGATTGACTCAGTCAATTCAATGCTGCTTGGCAGGATTCAGACCGATAGCAAAACTCATCTCGAGATCGTTCCAATCCTGCTGAGCAGTATTGAATTCGATTGAAATATATGAAATCTAGCGGAGTTCAATACTGATAGTGAGTATTGGGAAGGATAGAATAACCATGCATCCACGATTCCAATCCGATTTTGTAGTATTCAGCTCGATTGGTCAATCACGCAGTGAGTAATTGGGTTATCATTGGAATCGATTGACTCAGTCAATTCAATGCTGCTTGGCAGGATTCAGACCGATAGCAAAACTCATCTCGAAATCGTTCCAATCCTGCTGAGCAGTATTGGATTCGATTGGAATATACGGAATCTGGCGGAGTTCAATACTGATTGTGAGTATTGGGAAGGATAGAATAGCCATGCATCCACGATTTCAATCCGATTTTGTAGTACTCAGCTCGATTTGTCAATCACGCAGTGAGTAATTGGGTTATCATTCGAAATGATTGACTCAGTCAATTCAATGCTGCTCGGCAGGATTCAGACCGATAGCAAAACTCATCTCGAGATCGTTCCAATCCTGCTGAGCAGTATTGAATTCGATTGAAATATATGAAATCCAGCGGAGTTTAATACTGATTGTGAGTATTGGGAAGGATAGAATAACCATGCATCTACGATTTCAATCCGATTTTTCAGTATTCAGCTCGATTGGTCAATCACGCAGTGAGTGATTGGGTCATCATTGAAATCGATTGACGCAGTCCACTCAATGCTGCCTGGCATGATTCAGACCGATAGCAAAACTCATCTCGAGACCGTTCCAATCCTGCTGAGCAGTATTGAGTTCGATTGAAATATATGAAATCCAGCGGAGTTCAATACTGATTGTGAGTATTGGGAAGGATAGAATAACCATGCATCCACGATTACAATTCGATTTTGTAGTATTCAGCTCGATTGGTCAATGACGCAGTGAGTAATTGGGTTATCATTGGAATCGATTGACTCAGTCAATTCAATGCTGCTTGGCAGGATTCAGACCGATAGCAAAACTCATCTTCAGGCCATTCCAATCCTGCTGAGCAGTATTGGATTCGATTGAAATATACGAAATCCAGCGGAGTTTAATACTGATTGTGAGTATTGGGAAGGATAGAATAACCATGCATCCACGATTTCAATCCGATATTGTAGTATTCAGCTCGATTGGTCAATCACCCAGTGAGTAATTGGGTCATCATTGCAATCGATTGACGCAGTCCACTCAATGCTGCCTGGCATGATTCAGACCGATAGCAAAACTCATCTCGAGACCGTTCCAATCCTGCTGAGCAGTATTGAATTCGATTGAAATATATGAAATCCAGCGCAGTTCAATACTGATTGTAGGTATTGGGAAGGATAGAATAACCATGCATCCACGATTTCAATCCGATTTTGTAGTATTCAGCTCGATTGGTCAATCACGCAGTGAGTGATCGAGTCATCATTGAAATCGATTGACGCAGTCGACTTAATGCTGCTTGGCAGGATTCAGACCGATAGCAAAACTCATCTCGAGACCGTTCCAATCCTGCTGAGCAGTATTGAGATCGATTGAAATATATGAAATCCAGCGGAGTTCAATACTGATTGTGAGTATTGGGAAGGATAGAATAACCATGCATCCACGATTACAATTCGATTTTGTAGTATTCAGCTCGATTGGTCAATGACGCAGTGAGTAATTGGGTCATCATTGGAATCGATTGACGCAGTCGACTCGTTGCTGCCTGCAGGATTCAGACCGAAAGCAAAACTCATCTTCAGGCCGTTCCAATCCTGCTCAGCAGTATTGAATTCGATTGAGATGTATGAAATCTAGAGGAGTCCAATACTGATCGTGAGTATTGGGAAGGATAGAATGACCATGCATCCACGATTTCAATCCGATTTTGTAGTACTCAGCTCGATTTGTCAATCACGCAGTGAGTAATTGGGTTATCATTGGAATCGATTGACTCAGTCAATCCAATGCTGCCTGGCAGAATTCAGACCGATAGCAAAACTCATCTCGAAATCGTTCCAATCCTGCTGAGCAGTATTGGATTCGATTGGAATATACGGAATCTGGCGGAGTTCAATACTGATTGTGAGTATTGGGAAGGATAGAATAGCCATGCATCCACGATTTCAATCCGATTTTGTAGTACTCAGCTCGATTTGTCAATCACGCAGTGAGTAATTGGGTTATCATTCGAATTGATTGACTCAGTCAATTCAATGCTGCTCGGCAGGATTCAGACCGATAGCAAAACTCATCCCGAGATCGTTCCAATCCTGCTGAGCATTTTTGAATTCGATTGAAATATATGAAATCCAGCGGAGTTTAATACTGATTGTGAGTACTGGGAAGGATAGAATAACCATGCATCTACGATTTCAATCCGATTTTTCAGTATTCAGCTCGATTGGTCAATCACGCAGTGAGTGATTGGGTCATCATTGAAATCGATTGACGCAGTCCACTCAATGCTGCCTGGCATGATTCAGACCGATAGCAAAACTCATCTCGAGACCGTTCCAATCCTGCTGAGCAGTATTGAGTTCGATTGAAATATATGAAATCCAGCGGAGTTCAATACTGATTGTGAGTATTGGGAAGGATAGAATAACCATGCATCCACGATTACAATTCGATTTTGTAGTATTCAGCTCCATTGGTCAATCACGCAGTGAGTAATTGGGTTATCATTGGAATCGATTGACTCAGTCAATTCAATGCTGCTTAGCAGGATTCAGACCGATAGCAAAACTCATCTCGAGATCGTTCCAATCCTGCTGAGCAGTATTGAATTCGATTGAAATATATGAAATCTAGCGGAGTTTAATACTGATTGTGAGTATCGGGAAGGATAGAATACCCATGCATCCACGATTCCAATCCGATTTTGTAGTATTCAGCTCGATTGGTCAATCATGCAGTGAGTAATTGGGTTATCATTGGAATCGATTGACTCAGTCAATTCAATGCTGCTTGGCAGGATTCAGACCGATAGCAAAACTCATCTTCAGGCCATTCCAATCCTGCTGAGCAGTATTGGATTCGATTGAAATATACGAAATCCAGCGGAGTTTAATACTGATTGTGAGTATTGGGAAGGATAGAAAAACCATGCATCCACGATTTCAATTCGATATTGTAGTATTCAGCTCGATTGGTCAATCACCCAGTGAGTAATTGGGTCATCATTGCAATCGATTGACGCAGTCCACTCAATGCTGCCTGGCATGATTCAGACCGATAGCAAAACTCATCTCGAGACCGTTCCAATCCTGCTGAGCAGTATTGAATTCGATTGAAATATATGAAATCCAGCGCAGTTCAATACTGATTGTAGGTATTGGGAAGGATAGAATAACCATGCATCCACGATTCCAATCCGATTTTGTAGTATTCAGCTCGATTGGTCAATCACGCAGTGAGTGATCGAGTCATCATTGAAATCGATTGACAAAGTCCACTCAATGCTGCCCGGCAGGATTCAGACCGATAGCGAGACTCATCCGCAGGCCGTACCAATCCTGCTGAGCAGTATTCGATTCGATTGAAATATATGAAATCTAGCGGAGTTGAATACTGATTGTGAGTATTGGGAAGGATAGAATAACCATGCATCCACGATTTCAATCCGATTTTGTAGTATTCAGCTCCATTGGTCAATCACGCAGTGAGTAATTGGGTTATCATTGGAATCGATTGACTCAGTAAATTCAATGCTGCTCGGCAGGATTCAGACCGATAGCAAAACTCATCTCGAGATCGTTCCAATCCTGCTGAGCAGTATTGAATTCGATTGAAATATATGAAATCTAGCGGAGTTCAATACTGATAGTGAGTATTGGGAAGGATAGAATAACCATGCATCCACGATTCCAATCCGATTTTGTAGTATTCAGCTCGATTGGTCAATCACGCAGTGAGTAATTGGGTTATCATTGGAATCGATTGACTCAGTCAATTCAATGCTGCTTGGCAGGATTCAGACCGATAGCAAAACTCATCTCGAAATCGTTCCAATCCTGCTGAGCAGTATTGGATTCGATTGGAATATACGGAATCTGGCGGAGTTCAATACTGATTGTGAGTATTGGGAAGGATAGAATAGCCATGCATCCACGATTTCAATCCGATTTTGTAGTACTCAGCTCGATTTGTCAATCACGCAGTGAGTAATGGGGTTATCATTCGAATTGATTGACTCAGTCAATTCAATGCTGCTCGGCAGGATTCAGACCGATAGCAAAACTCATCTCGAGATCGTTCCAATCCTGCTGAGCAGTATTGAATTCGATTGAAATATATGAAATCCAGCGGAGTTTAATACTGATTGTGAGTATTGGGAAGGATAGAATAACCATGCATCTACGATTTCAATCCGATTTTTCAGTATTCAGCTCGATTGGTCAATCACGCAGTGAGTGATTGGGTCATCATTGAAATCGATTGACGCAGTCCACTCAATGCTGCCTGGCATGATTCAGACCGATAGCAAAACTCATCTCGAGACCGTTCCAATCCTGCTGAGCAGTATTGACGTCGATTGAAATATATGAAATCCAGCGGAGTTCAATACTGATTGTGAGTATTGGGAAGGATAGAATAACCATGCATCCACGATTACAATTCGATTTTGTAGTATTCAGCTCGATTGGTCATTGACGCAGTGAGTAATTGGGTTATCATTGGAATCGATTGACTCAGTCAATTCAATGCTGCTTGGCAGGATTCAGACCGATAGCAAAACTCATCTTCAGGCCATTCCAATCCTGCTGAGCAGTATTGGATTCGATTGAAATATACGAAATCCAGCGGAGTTTAATACTGATTGTGAGTATTGGGAAGGATAGAATAACCATGCATCCACGATTTCAATCCGATATTGTAGTATTCAGCTCGATTGGTCAATCACCCAGTGAGTAATTGGGTCATCATTGCAATCGATTGACGCAGTCCACTCAATGCTGCCTGGCATGATTCAGACCGATAGCAAAACTCATCTCGAGACCGTTCCAATCCTGCTGAGCAGTATTGAATTCGATTGAAATATATGAAATCCAGCGCAGTTCAATACTGATTGTAGGTATTGGGAAGGATAGAATAACCATGCATCCACGATTCCAATCCGATTTTGTAGTATTCAGCTCGATTGGTCAATCACGCAGTGAGTGATCGAGTCATCATTGAAATCGATTGACGCAGTCGACTTAATGCTGCTTGGCAGGATTCAGACCGATAGCAAAACTCATCTCGAGACCGTTCCAATCCTGCTGAGCAGTATTGAGCTCGATTGAAATATATGAAATCCAGCGGAGTTCAATACTGATTGTGAGTATTGGGAAGGATAGAATAACCATGCATCCACGATTGCAATTCGATTTTGTAGTATTCAGCTCGATTGGTCAATGACGCAGTGAGTAATTGGGTCATCATTGAAATCGATTGACGCAGTCGACTCGTTGCTGCCTGCAGGATTCAGACCGAAAGCAAAACTCATCTTCAGGCCGTTCCAATCCTGCTCAGCAGTATTGAATTCGATTGAGATGTATGAAATCTAGAGGAGTCCAATACTGATTGTGAGTATTGGGAAGGATAGAATGACCATGCATCCACGATTTTAATCCGATTTTGTAGTACTCAGCTCGATTTGTCAATCACGCAGTGAGTAATTGGGTTATCATTGGAATCGATTGACTCAGACAATCCAATGCTGCCTGGCAGAATTCAGACCGATAGCAAAACTCATCTCGAAATCGTTCCAATCCTGCTGAGCAGTATTGGATTCGATTGGAATATACGGAATCTGGCGGAGTTCAATACTGATTGTGAGTATTGGGAAGGATAGAATAGCCATGCATCCACGATTTCAATCCGATTTTGTAGTACTCAGCTCGATTTGTCAATCACGCAGTGAGTAATTGGGTTATCATTCGAATTGATTGACTCAGTCAATTCAATGCTGCTCGGCAGGATTCAGACCGATGGCAAAACTCATCTCGAGATCGTTCCAATCCTGCTGAGCAGTATTGAATTCGATTGAAATATATGAAATCCAGCGGAGTTTAATACTGATTGTGAGTACTGGGAAGGATAGAATAACCATGCATCTACGATTTCAATCCGATTTTTCAGTATTCAGCTCGATTGGTCAATCACGCAGTGAGTGATTGGGTCATCATTGAAATCGATTGACGCAGTCCACTCAATGCTGCCTGGCATGATTCAGACCGATAGCAAAACTCATCTCGAGACCGTTCCAATCCTGCTGAGCAGTATTGAGTTCGATTGAAATATATGAAATCCAGCGGAGTTCAATACTGATTGTGAGTATTGGGAAGGATAGAATAACCATGCATCCACGATTACAATTCGATTTTGTAGTATTCAGCTCCATTGGTCAATCACGCAGTGAGTAATTGGGTTATCATTGGAATCGATTGACTCAGTCAATTCAATGCTGCTTAGCAGGATTCAGACCGATAGCAAAACTCATCTCGAAATCGTTCCAATCCTGCTGAGCAGTATTGAATTCGATTGAAATATATGAAATCTAGCGGAGTTCAATACTGATTGTGAGTATCGGGAAGGATAGAATAACCATGCATCCACGATTCCAATCCGATGTTGTAGTATTCAGCTCGATTGGTCAATCATGCAGTGAGTAATTGGGTTATCATTGGAATCGATTGACTCAGTCAATTCAATGCTGCTTGGCAGGATTCAGACCGATAGCAAATCTCATCTTCAGGCCATTCCAATCCTGCTGAGCAGTATTGAGTTCGATTGAAATATATGAAATCCAGCGGAGTTCAATACTGATTGTGAGTATTGGGAAGGATAGAATAACCATGCATCCACGATTTCAATCCGATTTTGTAGTATTCAGCTCCATTGGTCAATCACGCAGTGAGTAATTGGATTATCATTGGAATCGATTGACTCAGTCAATTCAATGCTGCTTGGCAGGATTCAGACCGATAGCAAAACTCATCTCGAGATCGTTCCAATCCTGCTGAGCAGTATTGAATTCGATTGAAATATATGAAATCTAGCGGAGTTCAATACTGATTGTGAGTATCGGGAAGGATAGAATAACCATGCATCCACGATTCCAATCCGATTTTGTAGTATTCAGCTCGATTGGTCAATCACCCAGTGAGTAATTGGGTCATCATTGCAATCGATTGACGCAGTCCACTCAATGCTGCCTGGCATGATTCAGACCGATAGCAAAACTCATCTCGAGACCGTTCCAATCCTGCTGAGCAGTATTGAATTCGATTGAAATATATGAAATCCAGCGCAGTTGAATACTGATTGTAGGTATTGGGAAGGATAGAATAACCATGCATCCACGATTCCAATCCGATTTTGTAGTATTCAGCTCCATTGGTCAATCACGCAGTGAGTAATTGGGTCATCATTGAAATCGATTGACGCAGTCCACTCAATGCTGCCTGGCATGATTCAGACCGATAGCAAACTCATCTCGAGACCGTTCCAATCCTGCTGAGCAGTATTGAGTTCGATTGAAATATATGAAATCCAGCGGAGTTCAATACTGATTGTGAGTATTGGGAAGGATAGAATAACCATGCATCCACGATTACAATTCGATTTTGTAGTATTCAGCTCCATTGGTCAATCACGCAGTGAGTAATTGGGTTATCATTGGAATCGATTGACTCAGTCAATTCAATGCTGCTTAGCAGGATTCAGACCGATAGCAAAACTCATCTCGAGACCGTTCCAATCCTGCTGAGCAGTATTGAGTTCGATTGAAATATATGAAATGCAGCGGAGTTCAATACTGATTGTGAGTATTGGGAAGGATAGAATAACCATGCATCCACGATTACAATTCGATTTTGTAGTATTCAGCTCGATTGGTCAATGACGCAGTGAGTAATTGGGTTATCATTGGAATCGATTGACTCAGTCAATTCAATGCTGCTTGGCAGGATTCAGACCGATAGCAAAACTCATCTTCAGGCCATTCCAATCCTGCTGAGCAGTATTGGATTCGATTGAAATATACGAAATCCAGCGGAGTTTAATACTGATTGTGAGTATTGGGAAGGATAGAATAACCATGCATCCACGATTTCAATCCGATATTGTAGTATTCAGCTCGATTGGTCAATCACCCAGTGAGTAATTGGGTCATCATTGCAATCAATTGACGCAGTCCACTCAATGCTGCCTGGCATGATTCAGACCGATAGCAAAACTCATCTCGAGACCGTTCCAATCCTGCTGAGCAGTATTGAATTCGATTGAAATATATGAAATCCAGCGCAGTTCAATACTGATTGTAGGTATTGGGAAGGATAGAATAACCATGCATCCACGATTCCAATCCGATTTTGTAGTATTCAGCTCGATTGGTCAATCACGCAGTGAGTGATCGAGTCATCATTGAAATCGATTGACAAAGTCCAGTCAATGCTGCCCGGCAGGATTCAGACCGATAGCGAGACTCATCCGCAGGCCGTACCAATCCTGCTGAGCAGTATTCGATTCGATTGAAATATATGAAATCTAGCGGAGTTGAATACTGATTGTGAGTATTGGGAAGGATAGAATAACCATGCATCCACGATTTCAATCCGATTTTGTAGTATTCAGCTCCATTTGATAATCACGCAGTGAGTAATTGGGTTATCATTGGAATCGATTGACTCAGTCAATTCAATGCTGCTTGGCAGGATTCAGACCGATAGCAAAACTCATCTCGAGATCGTTCGAATCCTGCTGAGCAGTATTGAATTTGATTGAAATATATGAAATCTAGCGGAGTTCAATACTGATTGTGAGTATTGGGAAGGATAGAATAACCATGCATCCACGATTCCAATCCGATTTTGTAGTATTCAGCTCGATTGGTCAATCACGCAGTGAGTAATTGGGTTATCATTGGAATCGATTGACTCAGTCAATTCAATGCTGCTTGGCAGGATTCAGACCGATAGCAAAACTCATCTTCAGGGCATTCTAATCCTGCTGAGCAGTATTGGATTCGATTGAAATATATGAAATCTAGCGGAGTTCAATACTGATTATGAGTATTGGGAAGGATAGAATAACCATGCATCCACGATCTCAATCCGATTTTGTAGTACTCAGCTCGATTTGTTAATCACGCAATAGGTGATAGGGGGATGATTGGAATTGATCCAGGCATAATTCGACTCGAATCTGTCCATTCATGATTGAAATGGATAGGAAAGAGCAAGGTTATTATACACCCAGTACTGCAGACAATTATTCAGTTCGATTGAGGAATGTTGAAATAATAGTGTTCAAAAGGTGAAATCCAATCCTGTCATTTGGGATTGGTTAGGATAGACAATTAGTATCGTTTCGCGAATCGAATCACTTTCTGAAGCATTGATCTCGATAGAGCAGTGGGAGACGAGATCCATTATTCAATTAGATTGATTCCAATACTGAATCGGTTCATTAAAACATATTGAACCAGCAAAGATCTTCCATTCATCCTTCCGTGTCCGATCCTATGCTGAATACTAGTATTGGATTATATTCGCTTACATCAATCCTCATCAACAGTATAGAATTCTATTGGCAGTTGTGATCCCAATTCTACAATTCAGGATTCAGCTTGATTGGGTCTTTGTTCGATTGATCTGCATTGAATTCCAATACTGCTCTCGCCGGTTGAATGATAGAACCGATTGAAATGTATTCATCCCGATAGGATTCGATTGGTTTTCAATCCATCCCAATCGATCTTTTGCAGCAGGGTGTGAAGTCAAGCTTCATTCATTAACAATTTTGCAAGAGGAACTCGATTGCCTAGTAAAGAATCTTGATGATAACACTAAACCAGGTCCGGATGGTATACCGGCATTTTTCATCAAAAGATGTTGGTCTAACATTCGCGAAACAGTTCTACAAATTTTCAATAAATCGTTACAGAATGGTGAATTTCTACCAATCTGGAAAATGGCATTCATACAACCAATTTTTAAGAATGGGGATGAACGAAACATTGAGAATTATAGACCAATTTCAATTCTTGGGTGCTTAGCAAAATTATTTGATGCATGTGTAGCAAATCATTTGACTGAATTCCTTGCAGGTAAAATAATTCAAAATCAACATGGTTTCTTGAAAGGTAAATCAACAATAACCAATCTCATTTTATATCAAGATTACATTATACAAAGTTTGAGTGACCATGAACAAGTTGATTCGATTTATATAGACTTCTCTAAGGCGTTTGACTCAGTAAACCATTCTCATTTACTGAGAAAATTGAAGAATTTTATTTTTTATTTTTTATTTTATTTATTAATATATACGGGCAGTACTGCCCTCATTTCAGTGTTACACAAATTAGTACAATATAGAAAATATCTTTATATCTAAAATATTTATATAAATATACGATTATTATAACTAGCGTGCAAGGATAATCCGAATAAACAATTTTGGTGAATTATTCTAACTCACGTGTTAGAATATCATAAAGATCAGAAGATTTAAGTGAAAGAGCAGAGAGGACTTGAATGATCCTAGTGCTTCTTGATTCCTTATCTCCACGGGAAGACGATTCCAATAACGCCTTAGTCTATTAGTAGTAGAACTATGAACCCAATTAGAATTGTTGAAGACTTGTTTCACCGTTCTAATGGAGCGCAACTCATACTCAACAACTCTTCCAGTGAATAAAGCATTTGCTTGTACGCTGGAGAAAAGTTCGTTTTTTATTTTGAATGCAGTAACACAATCAAGAAAGCAATGACGTTTTGCTAGTTCAGATAAATTGAATTTTTCTCGAACAGGAGAATACTCATGATCTGTGAAATGCATTGGGTTTTTATCCTTATAACTCAAGTAGCGAAGCATCTTGTTTTGAATTCTTTCTAATTTAGTTTGGGTCTGTTTCGTATTAGGTGCCCAAATGTTCGACCCATAAGTCAATATAGGAATAACAAGGGCTTTATACAAATAAGCAATAGATTGAGGATTTGTAAAATCAGATGTCGATCGCCTCAAGAACCCAATAACTTTTAAAGACTTCTTTGAAATTGTGTCAATGTGTTCATCAAATTTAAGACTCGAATCAAATATGATTCCAAGATCGGAGATGCAATCAACGCGCGCAATTTCTACATCATCAAGTTGGTACTGGTAATTCATAGTTTGTTTGGATCTTGAGAAGGATATTATGGCACATTTTTTCTTATTTATACCCGAACCATTACTATTGGCCCAATCATTCAGCAAAGAAAGAGCTTTCTGTAGACGACTAGCATCAAGTGGGGACTTGATAGTGGAGAATATTTTTACATCATCAGCGTAAATGAGAATCTGAATTTGTGGCATCTTCTCTACTATGTCATTTATAAATATTATGAACAATATTGGGCCTAGATGTGACCCTTGTGGTACACCTGATAGAGATTCAAAGGATTTCGAAACGAAGTTTGCTACTCTTACAGCTAATTTTCTCTCAGATAGATATGATTCAAACCACTCAAGTAACTTCCCGTTTATTCCAAAATTTCTCAGTTTACTTACTAAACGAGAGTGATTCACTGAATCAAACGCCTTAGAAAAATCAATGTAAATAGAATCAACTTGCTCGTAGTTACTTAAGCTTTTCGTTAAGAAATCTTGGTAAAGGATGAGGTTAGTTATCGTTGATTTCCCTTTTTGAAATCCATGCTGATTTTGAACTATCTTGCCCATAAGAAAAACAGACAATTGATTTGCTACACATGCATCGAATAATTTTGCTAGACAGCTAAGAATAGAAATGGGCCTGTAATTTCCTATATTATGCTCATCTCCATTTTTAAATACAGGTTGGACAAATGCTAACTTCCAGGTACATGGAAAAGTTCCTTTCTCTAATGATTTGTTGAAGATTTTAAGGACAGTTTCTCTGATACTAGACCAACAGTTTTTTACAAAGAAAGCAGGGATCCCATCAGGGCCTGGTTTTGTATTATCATCTAGATTCTTAACAAGACAGTCAAGTTCATCTTGTAGAATGGTAATAGAATGGAGCCTTTCTTCACATTCTAATTCTGCTAATGGATCTAACGAGCTACTTTTATAAACTGAACTAAAGTGTTCAGAGAAGAGATTAGCGATACTCGAGCCTGTTCTAGCAGATTTCTTTTGGAAATACATATCATTAGGAAGACTATTCGTTTTCTTTAAATTTTTCGTATATGCCCAAAACTGTCTCAAATTACCTTTCAAATTGCTTTCAACTGATTTCAAATATTCAGCATATTTCTTCCGTGAAATTCTGATGCATTGGGCATGCACATACAATTTTGGTATAAGTGGACAATTACATGAATGGTTTAAATCGTATTTGAGTGAGAGAAAACTATCTGTAAGGGTGTCAGAGTTTGTTTCGGACGAATTTGAAGCTTCATCAGGTGTACCTCAGGGTTCACATCTGGGCCCAATTTTATTCATGATGTTTATTAACGATATTCTTGATGAATTGCCACCGATTCAAACCCTGATTTACGCCGATGACGTTAAAATTTTCTCTTCGATCAAATCCCCGTTAGATGCTAGTCGTCTTCAACGTGCGCTAATGTTACTCAAAAATTGGGCTATGAAAAACGGATTGGAAATCAATATGAAAAAATGTGCTGTGATATCCTTTTCGAGATCCAAAGAGATTATGAATTATCAGTATGTACTCGATGATGTAGAGATAGCTCGGGTCAATGAGATTTCAGATCTTGGAGTCATCTTTGACACGAGTCTCAAGTTTGATCAACATATTGAGGCAGTTTCAAAAAAATCCCTGAATTTGATTGGTTTTCTAAAGAGATCAACTCCTGATTTTCACAATCCATTTTCTATAGCATATTTGTATAAGGCCCTAGTCATTCCTATTCTAACATACGCCTCAGTTATATGGGTACCTCATACCAAGCAAGCCAAACTAAAGTTGGAAAGAATTCAGGACAGAATGCTTCGATACCTGACTTATAAAGATAAGAATCCAATGCTTTTCACCGATCATGATTATTCTCCTGTTAGAGACAAGTTTAAAATATCTGAACTGGCAACTCGTCATTGCTTCCTCGACTGCTTGACAGCCTTCAAAATAAGAAATGGTCAATTTTCCTGTGAACAAACTAATCCCGGCTGAAAATGGTCACGCGACATTCGCGCGATAGTAGCGTGCCTCGTGACGCTACCGTGAGGCGACCGGGCGCGCTATGGTCGCGCGACGAGAGTGTAGCCTCACTGTAGCGCGACGAGATCTATTATGAAAATGAAGTGATCATCATTGTACAGGGTATAATGGGTATTGGCAGAGGAGTCAAGTGATGAATATGGCGCTTGCGGATTGTGATTCACATTACGCACCGAGTTTATCCATGAAGATGCCTCAGTTTGGATGTTAATTAAATCGCATCTGTTTCCAATTCGGACTCGTCGCATCACAGTGGCGTGCTCGTGAGGCTACCGTCACGCTACAATCGCCCGACACAAAAAGAACAACATATGTAAATAAACTCTTTGCTCGATTGAAACGGCAATCATAGGATGGATTAAAAATGCATTAAGAATGCAAAAAAATTAAAAAAAAAACACATTCAACTCATTATCAGTGGATTTTCCAACTTTGAAATTTTCGGCCGGCACTTGGGCACGAACCCACGACCTTCCGATCCAAAGTCTGATACACTAACCTCGCGGCCGACGAAGCGTGTTACGCGGGGTGTTATAAATGGCTTAGTTGAAGTTGAGGTTGTCGTTTTGTAGTATATAGCGTTTTCCTACTTATTCGCTCATCCAATGATAATCGTTCATGTTTTCTAACGCAAATATTGACCAGTTGGTAATATGCTATATACGACAACCTCAACTTCAAGTAAGCCATTTATGATACCCCGCGTAACACGCATCGTCGGCCGCGAGGTTAGTGTATCAGACTTTGGACCAGAAGGTCGTGGGTTCGTGCCCAAGTGCCGGCCGAAAATTTCAAAGTTGAACAATCACTGATAATGAGTTGAATGTGTTTTTTTTTTAATTTTTTTGCATTCTTAATGCATGTTAATCCATCCTATGAATGCCGTTTCAATCGAGCAAAGAGTTTATTTACATATGTTGCTCTTTTTGTGTCGGGCGATTGTAGCGTGACGGTAGCCTCACGAGCACGCCACTGTGATGCGACGAGTCCGAATTGGAAACAGATGCGAATCAATTAACATCCAAACTGAGGCATCTTCATGGATAAACTCTGTGCGTAATGTGAATCACAATCCGCAAGCGCCATATTCATCACTTGATTCCTCTGCCAATACCCATTATTCGCTCCGAGATTCAGCGGAGCGCCACGTAGTGGCTGACTTTGGAAGTACAACTGGCGTATTGCTAGGGTGACGCCATGCTGCGCCATGCCAATGACAATATTGAGCGTGCACAGCGAGGCACAGCATATAGGCGCAGACGGGGTTTTCGTCAATTTAGGAGAAAACCGTAGCTTGAACCTGCTAACAGTAAGCGACAAAGTTGTTGGAAATTTAATAACGAAGATTTTGAGCTGCTCTGGATATCAATCAGAGCAATATTGAAAGATTCACGGAGCTCGAAAGAATGGATGCGAGCCCGCGGCTTGAGTGGCGGCTGCGACGCCTGTGCTAAAAGCATGCCAAATCTCGAAATCGCCTCAACTAGCTCAAATTTGCTCGGATTTAGGCTCACGACCACTCAAACTCTTCGTTTTTACAAGTTCTACAACTTTCTCGCTTATTGTTGCCACATTTGAGCGATGGTTTTCGAGTTTGACCCTTACGAAGATTCGCCGTCTGCTGCACAGTACGCCAGTTGTAGTGAATGCGGTGGCCACGGGTCGCGCACAATCGCCCATTTTGAATTTCAAAAGCGCGGGTCTCGGAGCGAATACCCTGTACAATGATGATCACTTCATTTTCATAATAGATCTCGTCGCGCTACAGTGAGGCTACACTCTCGTCGCGCGACCATAGCGCGCCCGGTCGCCTCACGGTAGCGTCACGAGGCACGCTACTATCGCGCGAATGTCGCGTGACCATTTTCAGCCGGGATGCTCTTTTTACTGGTAGATCAGTGGATTATGAACTGCGTTCATTCAGAACAATCAAACAAGATTTTAGTAATTCCAATTGGGTCCACTGCTCTACTACTAATAGGTTAATACGTTTTTGGAATCGTCTACCCTCAGAATTGAGAGACTCAGATTCGCTGAGTCACTTCAAAATTTCCATTCTTGCAGCATTTGATTCTACAGACCTATATTCCACCTTGACAGTTAACACTGAATAACCGTTTTCGCACGTAGATCGGAATATCCTTGCATCGCCAATGTTTATCTTTATTTTAACATAATTCCTAGTATAAATTTCACTTGTATATTTTTGTAATACACTGTAAAAGGGCAGTATTGCCCGTATATATGAATAATAAAAAAAAAAAAAAAAAAAAATACAGAAAATAATTTCTTTGGTTCCATGTGTTGGAATGGAAATTACATAGAAGGTTTTACACTCAAAAATGTGATGAGGTATGCATTCATAAATAAAAATTGTTTTATTGAATCCAATCTATGTGATTACAATAATTCATTCAATTGATTTCATTATGTACAATTTGGAAAAGATTTCAGATTTATACAATCAATCTGCACTTTTCATGAATTTTTCATCATCTATGATGGGTGAACTCAGATTCACAGTCCCACACACAAGATTGAATACTTCACCTATGATGGGCAGGAGTGAGATGGGATAAACACCACCAAGCATGTCGAATACCTTTATCCGTTGGTTAAATCTTTCTACGTGCACTCTAGCCTTGGCTATACTGGCTGTGAGAATGGATTCTTTAGCTGAAAATTTTCTGTTATTCTTCTTGGTGAGAAAAGGTAGACGTATTAAGCACAATCTATGCATTTCACACATTTCATCTATCAAAAATCCTTTATCAACCATCACTCCATCACCAGGCTCCAATAGTTCTACCAAACCACTTTGTTCAAAAATGGCTGAGTCGCTGTACCTTCCACCGTATGGCTTACTAATAAAAGTCATGTTTCCTCCTGGACTAACTCCTGTCATGAATTTGATAGTGTCCCCTCCTTTGTAGTTGGAATATACTTGAATCCGACAGCAAAGATTCTGTGGCTTCTGGATGAAGATCTCCGTGCAGTCCAAAACTATTCGAGTATTCTCAAAACCTTGAAAGCACTGAGGAAGGTTTTCTCTTATGATTAGTCTTGAAAGCCAAGGTAATGCTATTGCTTTCATTACCCTACTGAAAATAATGGCTCATTACAATGTTTCCTAAAATTGAGTCAATAAATTTGCTAATTAATTAGATCATTCTTCGAGAGTATTTGAGTATATTGAGATTAATCAACGCTGAGACCATCTAATCGATTTGTTATGAGCCTCCGATCAGTTTTTATAATCGACAACCTTGCTAGATCTTGATAAATTCAAATGTTTTCAATGAATGACCCAATTAATCAGCCAATTTATCGACTCAATTTTAGGAAACATTGTAATGAGTCATTATTTTCAGTAGGGTATCTTGTTCAGCATCAACACAGTTTGAACAAAAATTCTACCAAATTGTTGCTCGGTGACAATGGAACCAAATATTATTGAGAGAAATCTGAATGAAATATTCTGCTTTATCTTCATATAAGTCATTAAAACTCTTTTTCTAGTATCCATAACATAGGATTTCTTTTTAAAATGATCATCAGTCGCTGTTTTCATACAATTGACAATCACATCCAAGAGCTTGAAACTTTCAATACCGGTAGCACTACTCAATTGCTGATCAGTTTTTAACATGTCCAACACAGTAAATTTGTAATTAGCTTGCACAGAAAAGTCTCGCTGTTGAGTGGTTGACTTTGTTTTGCCTGCAGAACCAACAGATCCAACTGTTGTCCCAATATCCTCAGTGAAAGATGATGAAAGTTCAGGGCCATGGTGGCTTTTGTAAAAGTTGCCGGATGACACACATGAACTAATTACAGCATGTGCAGTAGAAAAATCATCAATTTGTGGTGTTGAACTAGATATTGAATCATTGGCGTAGTCGAATGATTGCTCAGCAAACACTCCACTGTCACTCAAAGTCACACATTCTTGATTGTTACCAGAAACATTATTGATGTCACAGACATTTGAAAAATGTAACCCATCAGCACACTCGCCACTACCATCATGATCGGAGGCCCAATTTGTATCTTGAAAAGTTTCTGTAAGAAATGTTTTTAGTGTATCTGAATTGCCTTGACAATCTTTATCACCACACACACTAATGCAAGGTACAGTAGCTGTACATGGAACATCAGTGCATTCAGTTCCAGGATTTGAACCTTCATCACCACTGTTGGTATCACTAAACTCCATTCTTGAACAATCATTCTCATTTCCAAATGCCATGCGGACTCCTTGTGCTGGGATACTTTCATCGGTGGGTACTTCATTGTTACTTGAAAGTGAATAGGAATGATCTGAAGATGATTGTTGCATGTTGACTTTAGACTTAAATGCTTCTCTCTTCATCCTCCTTCTGAGACGCTCTTTGTCTCTTCCATCTTTTGCTTGGTCAACGACAGGTAAATTGAGAGATGGTACAGCATCTCTAGTCAAGAGTGGTTTTTTCCCACTGTATTGTACATCTGGAAATTAATGAAGTTGGTTGAGACAAACTTAAGGTGTTTTTATTCACTTCACAAATCTCACAATCAGTACCAAGAATCTCTGTAAACTACCAAACTAAATTACCTGGAAATGAGTAATCCTTCTTCTTAAAATGAGCAGAGCAACCTCGCATGCCTTTATTAAGTCTATTGATCTTCAAAACATGTAACCAAGCACTCAGCTGATCAACTTTCACCTGATTGTCAAAATAGTCACTCACGTAAGCACTCACGTTATGCCTGTCAGTTGGCGGGTTAGGAAATTTGTGAAACGTGAGATTGGGGTTTTCTCTTGAATTATTGACACATCCTTTTACTGCACACTTGCGTTTTCGTTTTTGAGGATCTGGAGTCATTTTCTGGCCTCGAGAAGCTTTGCATTAGAAAAATTCACGGGAGCTCCTATGCAAATCATATGCAATTTAAAGATCTGTGCCACCCCAGGGCGGCCATGATGGATTCTCCTCTCCCCCCGCTCCCCTCGGCGGCCTTAGTCCTGCAGAATGTTTACTCCCATCGATTTGCAGGCTCACCGATAGGCTGGTAGTATGTGTGTTCGATCGCATTGTATGGTCTGCAGAGCGAACGCACTGTATGTGCCGTGACTGGAGATCGATTTGCAGGCTCACCGATAGGTTAGTAGTGTGCGTGCGGATTTACGAGCTTGCATCTTGATTCACTCATCTCCTTTGTCTCAGTGATGAAGAATTCGGATTTTGGGTGGAGTTGATTTGGACGTCTTGGGGGGGACAGTTTTTGGATTTTCGTGAGATACTTGTTATTTTCGGTCTATATGGCGCATACGGTATTACTTTTGGGGCATTTTGGGGCATTTTGGGTCACTTTTTTCGTGAACCACTGCTCGTCGGATTTAGACGCCGGATAATCCGAGGGTGAGTTTCACATTAATTGGGGTTGGTTTGGGTGTTTCAAAGTGGTGGGGTGGGGGTAGTTTCTTGAGAAAAAAATGTTCTAACAGCGAAAACTTCACTGTGGGGATACTATTTTCACGGTATGATTCAATTTTCTAAACTTTTTAAATTTTTCAATTGAGAGGGTGGGGGTTGAGAAGGGGTTGGAATCGCCAAATCAGTCTAAATGACTCAAATCCCGTTTGGCATCGGTAAATCAGGTTCAATTATGATGGAAATCAATGTTTTCTATCGTATTTTTTCAGATGGGGTAAAATGGAACGGGGTGGGGTAGAATGGAACTCCCTCTAAAATTGATGAATTAATATCACGAACTTGATATCTACTAGTTTTGATTTGTATTTCTCAATTTTCCATACATATCCCTCAGCTACCAACTGTTTCTCTCCGATTTTTTTTCAATTCTGCTTCTGTAACTGAAATGTTTCATAGTTCACCCCAGCAAACAAGCGTCTGTTGCCAGAACGTTGCGGCAACGTGTCAGCGCAACCGTGCAACCTTCGAAATTTCAACGTGTCTGAAACGTTGCTGCCCCCGTTGCTGCAACGGGAAAAAGGTCAAGTTTGGCTGTTCCTGTAACGTTCCGGTGATGGCGTCCGCAACGTTTCGAACCAGCTGCGCTCGATCCCAGCAGCAGCGCCATCGATTCCCACGAGGTTGCGGCGAAACGTATGGGGTCACTTGAGACACTCATAGTGGACCTCAACCTTAATAGAACCGGCGGATCGAAGCGTTGCTAAATGTCTACCTTACCGACGTAAGGTATGAGATTGCATCAGAAGCCGTTCGATTCGAGGTAACCTGTAGGGGGCTACTATCCCCCACGAGGTGAATTGGTGGTAATTTGGACGATGACTGAGTGAAAACACTCGCGTAAACTATTTACACTGTTTATTTATCTGACTCCATATAAATATTATTACATCGTGTTGTAAACTCACGAGGCTACTTGCTCATATGGTCGAGCTAACGAACTTGTACTGATTCCGCGTTGCATATGATCGCCGGTGCGACCAAGCATTATATCTTCTGTCTCTCTCTCTCCTCTCTCCCCGCTCGGAGACCGCAAGTGTGGCTGTGTGTGCGCATGTCAGTGTGAGTGTGTGCGTGTGTGTGTGTGTACTCGTGCCTACATCACTCCCCCCCAAAAGAACGGAGTTCTAGGAGTTTTTTACAATCAATAGAAATCATAATTACATTTTGAATGTAGGAATTCTCTACAACAATGTTTATCCAATGTATATAAATCAAAAGAATTAAATCAATAGATCAGTTGTACAATCAAAGTATCTATACATCAATTGTATGATCAAAGTTGATTGGTGGTTTTGGAATCAAAATTTGCTTGAATGCAATTTTTCAAAATCATATCCTTAAAACTAAATAACAGCTTATCTATGGAGAGAGATGAGCTTTTCTTAAATCTAATTATGCTATTTACAAAATTTACAAGTATTTACAGGTCATTTCACTTTGAAACAAATTGTGAATTTTTGAATCGTGAAATGGTTTAGCATTGATGCTAAGTTTTTTGATTCAAATCAACGCCTGAGCGCCATGAGTTTGGGCTTTGCCCATAAATTTTGCCTACTCCTAATTAAAAAGGAATGTTCCGACCATCCGGGAAAAAATACCGTAAGGTACCCCAAAAGGAAATGATCATTCTGGAGGCGTATCCAGAAGCCATTTTGATGGACCGACTGCTTTCACCGGCAGAGGTATACTACTTTACTGAGGAGAGGGATTTGAACCATTGCACATAATAAAGTGCTGACTAAATCGAGTATCTATTTACAAGGATGTGTCGAAATCGTTATTTTTTGACTCAAAATCAGTGTTTTGTAACTAGAACAAGTTGCGTTGACTGAGTTAATCTCACAATTAATATTGACTGTCAATATTCAAATTGATTGAAAAACATACTTGATTCACTAGCTACGTGGTTTTTTCGCATGAAACCAAATTTCTAACAATTTTAGAGTTTTTTGGAACATGGAATTTTACAGTCTTTTAGATATTCATTTGACATTGAGTGCATTGATCTTTTTATACAAAGATTCAATTCTATTTGCCAGTTGGTCAATTTTTATACTGTCTGAACGCTTTTTAGCATAAGTATGATCACAATTACAAGGATGTAGATGTTTTTCACAATTTGTATCAGTATTGCTATTTGCAAATGTTACTCTTTTCCTAGAATAAGTTTTCAAAGGTACAGCTGGGTCATGAGTATGAGTTACAGCTGAAGGAGCTTTATGTACTTCTACTGGACTTTGGAATTGATTTGCATTTGGACTTTGATTTGGGCTCTTGTCTACGTTAGCTTTTTGAGTAACTAGTTTTGCTACACTTTCTAAGTCAACAATTTTTTGGCTTCTAGGCTGTTCTAATCTGACTGGCATTTTAGAATTTTTATTGACATTGTGAGATGTTGGTGGATTTTCTTCTTCAGGTATGAAAAAGGCTGGCTTTAATCTCTCAATATTGACGAATTTAGATTGGCCATTAACTTCAATTTCGAAAACTCTGTCATCAATTCTACGCAATACTTCGTGAGGACCAGTATACGGTTGTTCTAATGGCTTTTTGACTTCATCAACACGCAATAAGACGTGTGTACAACTATAAATGTCTTTAAAGAAGAATGTGCGTCTTTTGTACTTATGACTGATAGGAACTGGCCTTATTTCTCGCATATACTCTCTAAATTCTTCTAAGAATATTTGAGGATCCGGTGTGAAATCACCTTCTGAGGCGAATTCTCCTGGCAAACGTAATTGTGTTCCGAACAGATATTCAGCCGGAGATGCATTTGTATCTAGCCTTAATCTATGTCTTAATCCTAGCATGACAGTAGATAGTTTTTTGGACCATAAGTGCTCATTGCTATGGCACATTAACGCGGCTTTTAAGTCTCTATGCCACCTTTCTATCAGACCATTAGATGAAGGGTGATATGCTGTTGTTCTGATTCTCTGCGCTCCAATGAGCGATAAAAGGGCTTTGAAAAGTACTGATTCAAACTGCGATCCTTGGTCTGTCGTTACCGTTACAGGACAGCCATAACGAGAGACCCAGTGATCATAAAATGCGCGTACAATAGTGTTTGCGTTAATATCTTTCAGAGGTATGGCTTCAGGCCAACGTGAAAAGCGATCAATTATCGTGAGTAAATATTTGTATCCCTCAGATTCTGGAAGAGGACCAACTATGTCCATGTGGATATGCTCAAGACGACTGTCTGGCATGACAAAAGGTGCTGGATTGGTTTTTACATGACGTGTGATCTTAGATTTTTGACAATCCATACAATTTTTGACAAGTTTGGTTATATCGCGACTCATGGTCGGCCAAAAATATCTACGTCTGATTAATCTGTCTGTTGCTTTGGCACTTGGATGAGCGTGATTATGGAATACTTTGAAAATGTGCTGACGCAATTTCAGAGGTACATATGGTCTGATTGCTTCATCGGTTAAGCTGAATACAATTTGGGTTTGCTGTGGACCCCATGTCAAAGTTTCGTATTTACTTTTATAGTCTGGCGACTTTACAATTTCTTTCAATTCATCATCTTCAAGCTGAGCTTGCGCTAATTCCGGCAGATCTATATCTAGAGGTAATGCAAGTGTTCCTATACTACTAACTGCGATTGCATTGATTCGTGATAAAGAATCGGCGACTACATTGGCATTTCCAGGCAAGTATTCTATTTCTGTTGTGAATTGCGAAATATACGATAAGTATCGGATTCTGCGAGGGTCAGATTTATCTGCTCTCTGCATGAATGCGTACATGAGTGCTTTTTGGTCGGTGACAACTTTGAAATTCCGGCCTTCTAGGAAGTACTGGAAGTATTTAATTGTTGCATAAATAGCAAGTAATTCACGATCATATGTACTGTAATTTTTCTGTGCTGAATTGAACTTTTTTGAAAAGAAAGCAAGTGGTTTCCATAGTCCATCTTGCGATTTTTGTTCAAGGACACCCCCCATACATGTGTTGGAGGCATCAGTGACTATTCGTGTTTCTGCTTCTGCAGCTGGATGAGCCAAAATGGCCGCATTTGCTAAAGCGAGTCTTGCTTGTTCGAATGCTTCAGTTGTTTGTTTAGACCATTTGATTCTACGTTTATCATTTTTTCGTGATTCTGGCAATAACGTTTCAAGTGGTTCGAGTTTTGCTGCTATTTGAGGTAGACCTCTACGATAAAAGTTTATCATGCCGAGGAATCTGCGCAATTCGACGACTGTTTCCGGTCTGGGAAAATTCAAAACTGCCTCGACTTTTCCTGTTGTAGGTCGGGCTCCATCTTTGTTGATGGTATAACCTAAAAATGTGATTTCTGATTCACCAAAGATGCATTTATCAACATTGATTTTGAGGTTGTGTTGACTAAGTCTTTTAAATACTTCTCTCAAATGGCTTTCGTGCTCCTCTGGAGAGGATGATGCAATCAAAATGTCGTCTGCGAATACGAAAACGAAGTCTAAATCTCCAAAAATTGAGTTAAGATATCTTTGCAGCGTTGCTGTGGCGTTTTTCAAGCCGAAGGGCATAAATAAATATTCGAAAAGACCGAATGGAGTAATTACTGCCGTTTTTGCTATATCGTCTTGTGACATTGGAATTTGATGAAATGCTTTGCGTAAATCTATTGTACTGAAAATAGTTTTTCCGCTAAGCATTGCTGTGAAATCGAGTAAGTGTGGAGGTGGATATCTATCCGGTACTGTAACATTATTCAAACCTCTATAATCTCCGCAAATTCTCCATTTGCCTGAGCCTTTGCCAACAACATGTATGGGGCTTGACCAAGGACTGTTGGATGGTCTCAATATACCCAATTTTCTTAGTTCTTCAAACTCTCGTTTAACAATTGTTAATTTTTCTGGCGATAGTCGCCTTGGCTTGGAGTACACTGGGGTGTTACCCTCTGTTGTGATGTGATGGAAAATGTTGATTTGGGGTACTTGAGCATTTTGAGTGAGTTTCGTAATATCTGCGAATTCTTTCAAGAGATCTTCATACTTTGAGCCTGTTCTAACAGTTTTTATGCGAATTGCTTCTACTCTTTTTACATACGTGGCTCTACTTAGACCTGTCAATGGGTCAAGAAGTCTTTTGTTTCTTATGTCAACTAAAAGACCATAATGGTGTAAAAAGTCAGCGCCCAAAATTGGTTGCGCTACGTCTGCGTAACAAAAATTCCAACGAAATTCTCTACGTAAACCCAAGTCAACTTTTTCTATAGATTCACCATAAGTGGCGATAACTGAATCGTTTGCTGCATATAATTTGAAGTCTGTGGGCTTGGTTAAGTGAACTGGTTTTGGGAGTAATGAAATATCAGCACCACAGTCGATTAAAAATGTTTTACGAGAAGTTTGATCTACTATGTGAAGACGCTTGCTTTTTTGCCCCACTACTGCGTCTCGAAAATTGGGCAAAGTATCTAGTTTCCCCGGTTGTTATTTCCGTTGTCATTGTTGCCATTATTATTCCCCCCATTATCATTATTATCTCTAGAATTGCCATTGCCATCGCGACTGTTCACCCACTTGCAAGTGCCGGGTTCTTTACAATAGTAGGCGTTATTGCCATGAATTAAATGAATAGGGCAAAGGTATCGCTTGCCTCTAAATTGATCTTTTGGAATATGCGCAGGTGTACGTGAGCGCGGGCGTGAATTACGCTGATTTGATTGGGATCTTTCTCTATTGCGTGAACGATCGTTTTTGATAGCATTGATTTCTGCTCGCATTGCAACGAGCTCTGATTTGATCTCTTTCATCATTGTAAAGCTTTCAGATTCTGACTTGTTCGCTACTGAGTTGATTTGAACATCCGGGTTCTGATACACTTTGTCAGCTAATTCGGCTAATTTGTTTAAGTCTGTCACATCACTCAATAGAAGTGCTTTTCTACAATCGTGATTCAAACGTTTCAAAAATATGGCAGTGAGAACTTCATCATCTAATTTCTTTTTGCTATCTAAATTTCTAAGACGCCAAAGAATTTGTGAGGGTTTTCCGTCCACTGATACATTGCCTTGCAATAGTTTATCTAAAGATTGTTCATCAGATTCTGCAAAAGTTTTGAGAATTCTGTTTTTGATTTGAGAGTAAATATCCGGAGGTAATTCCTCTGTTAATAGATCTTTGATAACGGTGACAGTTTCACCTTTCAAAACAGGAATGATTAAATTTGCTTTGCTTCTTTCATCAGTCACATTATAACCTCTAAAAAGAGCTTCAAGTTGAACGAACCATGTACTTGGATCATTTTGTATAAATTCAGGAATTTTAAAATTTGGAGATCTCAATATATTCACCAAATTGATTTTTGATTGAATGGAATCACTACTAGATTTTTTTGTACTATCTACATTAGCATTGTTTTGCTTATTATTTTGTTCATCAGTTAAATCGACTTCATCTTGTATGACTTTATCCTGAGAATGAGTTTGGACTTCAAATTCAGGTAAAACATTTTGCAAACTTTCATTAATCAATGCAGCAGTTTTGGCTTCATTAGCCGTAGCTTGCTCTTTAAATAAGTCTTTCATGCTATCTATGATTGATCCGTGTAATGTATTCATTTTCTCATCAATTTTGTTCATTATTGATCCTTCAACTTTATCAGCAATGGCTTGTTCAGTTAACTCATCATCATCTAAACCCATTGTGTGAGCTATAATTGAATTTTCTAGATCAAAAATTTGCTTAGAAGCTTCAGTTTCTGCAATAGAATCGAGCGGACTTTGTCGAAAATTTTTTAACGACGAAATCGAATTTTTATGTTTCAAAGGAAAAAGTTTTCTTGAAGCGTATGCCTTTCCGTTACGCAGCAATTTAGGAGTTTCCTCATCTGTGTCAGGCATCAATATTTAAATCGCAAAATCGATCACGAGACGTACATTATTTACATATTTTCACAATAAAATGTCTCGTGTCGAGTCGCAAGAAAGTGACGCTAACTAAAGCCTGTGTTTCATTTCAAGGTCGGCACTGTTGCTGCCCGAGAGAAAAGTTCAAGTACCTATTAGCGTGAAGAAAGATCAACAGCGCTAAGCTTGTTTTGATGTGCGTGATCAAGGTCACACTGAGATTTTGCGCGGGTTAACTTATGCGGTTACGCATATTTGAGAATTTTCGCGCGCATGAAAATTCGATTTACCTCGAGAGAAATTTTCTTGAAGTTGATGATGATTGTCGATTACGGCGATGCCGAAGATTACGCCGGTGTCGAGGGTACGTCGCTGCAGATGATTCGTTGCATGTGCGACGACTCACGACTGGCCGTGGCGATGAACTCGTTCGTCCTGTTGAAAATGCACCGATGACGTTGGTACGCACCGATGTCGTTGATACACCTCGTTGGGACCCGATGGTCCTTTGTGGGGGCCCGGTGGCCCTTTGTGGGAGCCAGGTGGCTCTTTGTGGGACCACTTGACGGCCGCTGCTACTTTTTATCACTGCGCCCTGGGCGGCAGGATATTCTGCTAATACATGCCTGGTACTGTGGTGACAGGTGCAGGCTTCCGTATGCTCAGTGAGAGCAATTCTTGTTGACCTTATTTGCACAACTTGTTCAAGTGCATTTAATTTGCGATGAATCTCAGCGCTGTTTTTGGCGGGCGCGAGATGATGGAATTTGCTCGGCGCGATTTGGCGGGCTCGAGCTTCGTCACTGTTTCTTTTTATATTTGTTGTTGCTGCCCCGCAACAATTTTTATATGATGATGTTGATGATGATGAGACGACCTATTGATGGACGTCGTCTGCGGGGACTTCTTGTAGCCTCGGAGTCAAGAGCACGTTCTGCTCCAAAATGTTGTGGAGAAGATGGCGGCGAGCGGGCACTTGTTGCGGCAGGACGATGATTTTTTTTGGCGCGGATGCGCTTGTCGACAGGTGAGTGGCACGACGATGTCTGCCCTGATGATGCTGATGATGATGTGCTCACCTGCTCGTCACTGCGACAGCCCATATGGTTCGACTCTGGCCAAGCTCGTGGTTGCTGCTGTACCAGGAGTTGAACTGCTCCGTCGTCCTCTGGATGATTTTTGCGTGTCCGGGGTCACCAGGTTGTAGGGGGCTACTATCCCCCACGAGGTGAATTGGTGGTAATTTGGACGATGACTGAGTGAAAACACTCGCGTAAACTATTTACACTGTTTATTTATCTGACTCCATATAAATATTATTACATCGTGTTGTAAACTCACGAGGCTACTTGCTCATATGGTCGAGCTAACGAACTTGTACTGATTCCGCGTTGCATATGATCGCCGGTGCGACCAAGCATTATATCTTCTGTCTCTCTCTCTCCTCTCTCCCCGCTCGGAGACCGCAAGTGTGGCTGTGTGTGCGCATGTCAGTGTGAGTGTGTGCGTGTGTGTGTGTGTACTCGTGCCTACAAACCCCTGACTTTGACGCCACCACCGGGTATTCCGCAAACTGGAAATACCCGGTGCTGGCGCCAAAGTCAGGCCCGCCACCTCCAATCGAAAATCGAAAGTAGATGGCTTTCCTTGTGAGGATGGGACATATGATGGATCAGGATTTTCGGATAGTAGGTCGAATTCGAGATATTTATGGCTTGAAACGAATTTTTACGGACCGGGCCCAATCCGAAGAAATTCGTGTCAAAACATAGGTATCTCGAATTCAAAGCTGTCAGGTATGTAAATTCCTAAGAGAGAACTTAGGATCTAGTTCTCTTTTTGGACTTGACATACCTGACAAGCTCGGTGCTAAGTTTTATGGTCACTGTGGCTATAAAACATCATAGGTGCCTCGTTGCGCAATTGCGGTTTTCCGTGACTCGGGATGAAAACGCAGTTTTACTCCTATCTCTTTCCAATAGCTGGTGAACGAATATAAGAATGACTGACTCTCCCCTCTCATCTCTGCTCTCACTTGAGCGAGTGGAACTGCAGGCACATCCTGAGCTCCTGCCAGCCCTACCAGGCCCTGCCTATGTATATCTGATGAGGAAAGGGAGAAAACCATAGACAGGGGTAGGAGAGAACTAAGAGGGTAGATAGAGAGAGACAGAACTATAGGAGGGTAGGATGAGAGAGAGAACATTTGGTGCAAGGGAATGGGGGCAGGGAAATCCGGCCCGACAGGCCGAGGTTCATTTTTAGAAATCTCAGTGGCGAGGGGGACTTCGAGGTCAAAAAAAATGCTTAGAGAGAGGCTATTTCACACGTTTTCTCCGATGCATTGGCTCTGCTCGGACCTCAAACGTTGTCTAAATAACCTTCCATGCAACCATCAAGCTTCGCAAAGTCTTATGACGCGCGGATTAATCGGTTGATCCATTCGCCACAAAAAGCAACTCTCGGCCTATCGAAGCATGAGGTCGATTCTCCAGGAGATACTTTCAACATTTAATAAAAAAAGTCTCCATGCAGTACTGAATTGAATAATTTATAGCGTCTGGATAAAATTAAGAAAGAATCATCCGTTTTGTTGGTTGTGGGTTTGGAACAAAATGAGTGATTGTCAAGTTCAAGTAGAACGATGCCATAGATTGTTAAGTTGGTCAAATACTAACTCCTATTACATGTTTTTTTCTCTCTCTCTCTATCTCCTCACCCTCTCTCTCTTCCATCCACTCGTCATTTAAACGGTCTAGCCCAACGAGCCTAATTTCAATAATAGACTCGAACCAAATGTTCAACCCACACTCATCATAGATCGCACGGTGCTCTTGAAGCAGATAGTAATCCGTACTGCCGACCGCGAGTGTGATTCGGATGGTTAGAGAAATTGATGGGATCACACACTAATGTGAGACAAAATCGCCCGAGAAATCGCCACCTGAGCTTTTGAAAATGGTTGAAAATAGGTGTGTAATAGAAATAGTATATTATGTGTCGAGTGCCAAAAATCTTTGTTCTTCGCGAAAACTTTGTTGGGCGTCGGCAAAGCTGACGCCCGACAAAGTTGTTCGTGCCCGCGAAGTTTTTCGTGAAGAACAAAGTTTTTGGCACGAGACGCATATGCCGCTTTATACGGCACCTTGAGCCGTATAAATTTTCAATTTTCTACCCTAGATAACTCGATGGGGACGCGTTTTATCTAAAAATGTGTATAAGACCTTTTTGTAGACCTTTGAACGACGAACAAAAAGAGTCTGTACACATTTACTCATATGTGGCACCCTGTTCCCGCAATAAACATACCTTCATCCAAGTTCCATATTTATCACACGGTTTCAACCCCATAACTCAAAAACAGTTTTATCAAAAAATGTGTGAAGCAACATTCCTGACTCTTAGACGATGAACCTTTATTGAAGTCGAATACGCTTGAGATCGTCGTATTTTCTGACATGAAGAAAAAAGCTGTTTTCTTTCATCTGACGGTCAGATTTGAATGAATGTAAGATGCAACAGTAAGACTTTACGGCAATCTGAGAGTGAAAATTTCTTTTTGTCGGGGAGCTGACGTAATTTCCTATAAACTGACCACTTGTAATATTCAAGTTCATGTTCTAAAACAGGATCTGGAACATAATGAATCACATCGAATCAGAAGCTCATAAGGATTTAATCCCTTATTAGCACCTTCTGAAAAGACACATCTACGAGATCATATTGGGTCTCATTTTTGAGTACGAGATGACCCTAAAGAAAAATTCGTATAACGTGGATCCAACGTGAAAATGTGTAATCGAAAATTTTCGTTTGCGGCGATCTAGAAGAGCTACATTCAAGTTTTCACCCGAAGATATGATTTTCCACGCCCAAAATCATGTTTAGACGGCAATTTCATACCTAAAATCAATAGATAAGCCTCTGCTAGGGTGAAATACGCTTCTAAAAGGGATTAGACGAATGCTCCCTCTTATCAAAATGTGCCCGTTTGAAGATGATTAATTAAAATGAAACTCGAAATGAAATTACTAGTTCCAGCCGGTATAGAGCCAATAGGCAACGGCCCGGTTTATAAGTCTCAATATTCGCAGGTTTACGAGCTCAACTCTAGTTCGGTATATACTAATTGATGAAAAATGATCAAAAAAAAAATTCTATGTAGATCATTGAGAGTTCGGTAAACTACTTGTAGAGGAATATACGGGAGAAAAATGAATAAAAAAAAAAAATGTTCCACTATATTTTGAGCTATTTTTTTGAGGAAGCCTATATGAGTGGAATTTAGGGTAACTGAACGAGGGTTTTTCCAGCAATATCTATCGTTTGGTTGAGACAGAATTTTGATGCAGTTCGTTTGAGGGCGATTAAATTGAAATTTTCGGTGAAATTTTCGATTTATTAGGAATTTTTGAGGTTTGCAGAGATTAAATGGAATTTCGGTATTAACGAATCAATATTGAGTCAAAATAATAGTTTGGGTAACTTGAATGCCCGTGAGACCCTGGTGGGAAAAGATATTTTTCTACCATTAAAACAAGAGATTTGAGCCATTTTTGCTTATAAAGCCTCTAGATTGGATGTCACTGGGAGGAAAGAGATGCCAAGGCATTGCTGGGCTCTTCTCTGAATTATTCTCTACAACTTGTAGGAGAGCAAAAGTTGATTCGAGGAAATAAAACAACGCACACGCACACAGACCGGACAAAGGGCCTCGAAGATGGGTGTCTCTTGGGTTTGGAATGCTTCATGGAGGAAAAGCGTTACATACATTTGATAGATTTCGGCGAGAGGAACAAAATGGTGAAACTTTTAGATACAAGGACGTTTGCTCAATAAAATATGCGATTGAATGGAAAAATTGATCAAAAATTTGCTGTCACGAAAACAATGTATCATTGGGCCCTGATCAAGAAAATCTACGTGTCAAAAGAATTCTAAAAGACGAAACTTGGTCCAAGATATTGACCGAACCAAAAAGACATTGTTGACAAGGCCCTCGACAAGTCCATTGAGCGCGTACTAGCGCGGTGGAGAATTTGTCCCGTTTGATGGTATTCCAGATATCAATGCTGCATTCTGATACCACTATCCCGAAGTTTGGAGTCTACAGATTTGATATTCCAGCACTCGAGTAACATTGTATCGATTTTCACGATGGAAATCCGATTCTAAATGGAGTTTTCATCCATAAATACGCTGCTAGAAGAGTTTAGCAGGATGCCTCCTCATGGCGGTATAAAAACTTAACCATCCACCTATCAATTTTCGAAGCAGTAACTCATTCAAATTTCTATTTCGGTGGAAAAATATGTATCACGGTCCGGTTCAAACGACTTTAACCCAAAGGTGCTAGCGGATCGGAGATTCTTTCGCTCACTTGAACTACATGATGAATGGAAGACTTTCCCGTAAGAATGACTGGATGACTGAACAAATCCCATGTATCAGAGAGCTTTATTGGAGGAGAAATAAATTTTTTCTATAAAAATTCGGGAAAAATCTATCATACCAACAAATGGAAGCTTTCTCTCTTGAGAAAGCAGAAGGGAGGATTTGATGGAAATACGTATTTTTTCTCGCTTCGAACGTCATCTGAATCCAATTCTGACCACAGAATTTTAAAGAACAGACAATGTTACGTCGTGTTGGTGTCGTTTGATTTTTTGAAAAAAATTATTTGATTCTCAGAATTGAGATAGAAAGAGGTAACGACGTTTTAATGACGGCGAGAAGACGATCCAACAACACTCTTCGTTCCGGTCGATATATTGGGCCCAGATTCGTCTTTTAAATTTCTTTTGACTCGTATATTCTGTGGTTCAGGACCCAATGACACGTTTGTTTGGATTTTTAGAGGCTTATTCATCGATATTCGAAGTGAAATTGCCGTCTGAACACGATTTTGGACGTGAAAAATCGTCTTAAGGGAAAACTCGAATGAAAATTTGGATCAAAACTTCCGAAAGTTTAGACAATTTTACGATGGATACATATAGTCCGAATTCTTCCAGAGGTCAACTACGTAGTCAAAAACGAGCCCCATCAAAAAGATTTCTCAAATATGTCATTTAAGCAGTCGCTGATGGGTTGAGTTTTCATGTGTTTTTGATTCAATGTTGTTCATTTTTCCGGAGATCCTGGTGAGTGCATGAATTAGAACTTGGTATGTGGTCATACTGTAGGAAATTACGTCAGCTTTGATTAAGAATTGATGAATACCCGCTGCGTAAGTTTCCCTCGCGTTCCATCGGCGAGAAAGCAAAGTGTACACGAAGGAGACCGTTCAAGTTTTGGATGCTCGGAATGCTATGGTCCTTATGCATAGAGGTAATACAGATGTATTGCCATTCAGGCCGTTGGAGAGAGATGATGAGCATCTGCCATGCAGACGGGAGACGTGTAAAAGCCATAATATACGGAAGGAAAAGCACGAGACAAGCCCTGCACATACACACGCTAACGTTCTCCTATGAAAAGTAGAAATAAAAATATATGTTAGGAGGAGCCCCAGGATACGAGAAAAAACTGTCCTTTCCAGATTCAAACTCAAGTGGGTGCACGCCTCTTTGGAGCTCAAATATTATTCGGAATATTCAACAACATTGAATGAATTGAGATTATTCATGCTCATTGTAGATACGACCCTATTGTTTCATTAAGAAAATATGCATTACGGAATCTCGGGAATATGGGATATACATCGGACTATTATCTCTAGAATCAGAAATATACAAAAGGGTTCAGATGGCACAGGTCACGGATTCGGCTACAACTCCGGAAAGAGTATAATTTTTCGGCATCAATAGGTGATATTCGAAGCCGCAAAGGACGCTTATGGACCCATGCTGAAGAAATGAAATTCATACAATAGATATACCTATAGTGGTAGCGAGCTCCAAAACATTCAATCACTTAGACTCTGCAATATTGGATATCATCTTTTGGTTCCTAAGTGAGACTATCCCCAAACTATTCAGTCAAAACCGTGAGCCGCACTTCCTGGACCCTCTGGGTAGTGAATATTCCCCACTACATATTTTGTTGAGATAACGATTGCACACATTTCCATATACACATCGAGCCGAGCTGTACCTTTGATTTGTATATAATGATTTCGATTTCAGAACTGAGGCTGAAACGTTATCTGAATTTTCATCTTCGTGCAATATCTATGCAATTTCAGTACACCTCCAAGAAATTACTCTATAGCTGCGAGGTACGTTCAGCAAGGCACATTCTTGTACCATCTAGAGTATGAAGAATCCAGAATAACTCTGTGAAATAGCCCTCCTGTTCAAAGCTACAGCTTCTGACATCAACATTGCTCGTATAGGACCATATTTGGAAGTATGTGTATGTGTGTGTATATACATATATACACACACACTGGTAATGCTATTTGTAGCTCTGAACAGAAGTCCCATTTGACGGAGTTACTCTCGATTCTTCATATCCTATTAGACGGTACGAGACTGTGAAAAAATTTTGGTGAGATTTGGTGATCCAGACCGACCCGGACTCCCCTTGTAAGTGACTCGATGAAATGATCTGGAAATTCACATACACATCCTTCGATAGCACCATCTTCATATAGTGCGAAACTTGTGATGGGAACAAGTGTACACACTGGAAAAATCGGAAGAATATTGAGAATTGACACTTAAAAAGATGGATTTTCCAATCACAAGCGTAACTCTCAACATGCGAGGAAATGCTTCAGATTTCGATTGTATCAAAAGTCAAAGCGTGCAAGTTGTGTAGAAGGGTCTCATTGGAGTAATAGTCGAAGTTTCCACTGAATATAGCGATGGAACAAAAGTTACAGTGGTTTTTTTGTGATTGAACCTCAAGTGCCTGGTGAATTCGATTCTGAGTTGACATCGCCTCAAGAACATGTCAATGAAATTTACCATAAATTGTTTTCTATTTGTTTCTTTCAGGCTGATCTTTGACAACAACATCAATGAGATCCTTCTGAACACCTTTCCCGCTTTGACCTTTGTTATCATCGACAACTGAAAAAATTCCCTCGCGTGTTGAAAGTTACGCTCGTAATCAAGAAATCTATGGAAAAGTATCAGTCCTCACGATTTTTGTAATTTTTCCAGTTTTTTAACCCCATCACAAATTTCCCACTAAATGGACACGGTGCTATCGAAGAACGTGTATGAGAATTTGCAAATCATTTTATTCAGTCACTCAGTAGTTACAGTGATTTACAAAAATTTCGTAACAGCCGCTCGCTGTGGCTTGTGTCACTCGATTCTGTGGTACGTTTCGTGGCTGGCAAGAGCGGCTCGCTCCTCTATATGGGCTCGCTTCTCTCATCCCTATCCCTCGCTCGGGGCAGCTCAAGAGTGGCGTATGGCGAGAGCAACCACTTGCTCTTGCCAACTTCAAAATCAGCCAGTTCCCTCAACTATAAAAATCTATGTAAATGTTGTTGAAGTCGAGACGAACGGACGTTTTTGAGTTCAAACGATAGGTGGCACTTCTAACAATCGATATCAACAAATATCATTATTCAAAATGTGGTCCATGACAAGAATAACTAAAGAAACTATGCATTTTGTCTCTCTTTTTCGATGTTTTTTAACCCCATCACAACTTTCCCACTAAATGGACACGGTGCTATCGAAGAACGTGTACGAGAATTTGCAAATCATTTTATCAAGTCATTCAGTAGGTTCAGTGATTTACAAAAATTTCGTAACAGCCGCTCGCTGCGGTTTGTGTCACTCGATTCTGTGGTACGTTTCGTGGCTGGCAAGAGCGGCTCGCTCCTCTATTATATGGGCTCGCTTCTCTCATCCCTATCCCTCGCTCGGGGCAGCTCAAGAGTGGCGTATGGCAAGAGCAACCACTTGCTCTTGCCAACTTCAAAATCAGCCACTTCCCTCAACCATAAAAATCTATGTTGATGTTGTTTAAGTCGAGACGAACGGACGTTTTTGAGTTCAAACGATAGGTGGCACTTCTAACAATCGATATCAACAAATATCATTATTCAAAATGTGGTCCATGACAAGAATAACTAAAGAAACTATGCATTTTGTCTCTCTTTTTCGATGTTTTTTAACCCCATCACAACTTTCCCACTAAATGGACACGGTGCTATCGAAGAACGTGTACGAGAATTTGCAAATCATTTTATTCAGTCACTCAGTAGTTACAGTGATTTACAAAAATTTCGTAACAGCCGCTCGCTGTGGCTTGTGTCACTCGATTCTGTGGTACGTTTCGTGGCTGGCAAGAGCGGCTCGCTCCTCTATATGGGCTCGCTTCTCTCATCCCTATCCCTCGCTCGGGGCAGCTCAAGAGTGGCGTATGGCGAGAGCAACCACTTGCTCTTGCCAACTTCAAAATCAGCCAGTTCCCTCAACTATAAAAATCTATGTAGATGTTGTTGAAGTCGAGACGAACGGACGTTTTTGAGTTCAAACGATAGGTGGCACTTCTAACAATCGATATCAACAAATATCATTATTCAAAATGTGGTCCATGACAAGAATAACTAAAGAAACTATGCATTTTGTCTCTCTTTTTCGATGTTTTTTAACCCCATCACAACTTTCCCACTAAATGGACACGGTGCTATCGAAGAACGTGTACGAGAATTTGCAAATCATTTTATCAAGTCATTCAGTAGGTTCAGTGATTTACAAAAATTTCGTAACAGCCGCTCGCTGCGGTTTGTGTCACTCGATTCTGTGGTACGTTTCGTGGCTGGCAAGAGCGGCTCGCTCCTCTATTATATGGGCTCGCTTCTCTCATCCCTATCCCTCGCTCGGGGCAGCTCAAGAGTGGCGTATGGCGAGAGCAACCACTTGCTCTTGCCAACTTCAAAATCAGCCACTTCCCTCAACCATAAAAATCTATGTTGATGTTGTTTAAGTCGAGACGAACGGACGTTTTTGAGTTCAAACGATAGGTGGCACTTCTAACAATCGATATCAACAAATATCATTATTCAAAATGTGGTCCATGACAAGAATAACTAAAGAAACTATGCATTTTGTCTCTCTTTTTCGATGTTTTTTAACCCCATCACAACTTTCCCACTAAATGGACACGGTGCTATCGAAGAACGTGTACGAGAATTTGCAAATCATTTTATCAAGTCACTCAGTAGTTACAGTGATTTACAAAAATTTCGTAACAGCCGCTCGCTGCGGTTTGTGTCACTCGATTCTGTGGTACGTTTCGTGGCTGGCAAGAGCGGCTCGCTCCTCTATTATATGGGCTCGCTCTTCTCATCCCTATCCCTCGCTCGGGGCAGCTCAAGAGTGGCGTATGGTGAGAGCAACCACTTGCTCTTGCCAACTTCAAAATCAGCCAGTTCCCTCAACCATAAAAATCTATGTTGATGTTGTTTAAGTCGAGACGAACGGACGTTTTTGAGTTCAAACGATAGGTGGCACTTCTAACGATCGATATCAACAAATATCATTATTCAAAATGTGGTCCATGACAAGAATAACTAAAGAAACTATGCATTTTGTCTCTCTTTTTCGATGTTTTTTAACCCCATCACAACTTTCCCACTAAATGGACACGGTGCTATCGAAGAACGTGTACGAGAATTTGCAAATCATTTTATCAAGTCACTCAGTAGTTACAGTGATTTACAAAAATTTCGTAACAGCCGCTCGCTGCGGTTTGTGTCACTCGATTCTGTGGTACGTTTCGTGGCTGGCAAGAGCGGCTCGCTCCTCTCTTATATGGGCTCGCTTCTCTCATCCCTATCCCTCGCTCGGGGCAGCTCAAGAGTGGCGTATGGCGAGAGCAACCACTTGCTCTTGCCAACTTCAAAATCAGCCAGTTCCCTCAACCATAAAAATCTATGTTGATGTTGTTTAAGTCGAGACTAACGGACGTTTTTGAGTTCAAACGATAGGTGGCACTTCTAACAATCGATATCAACAAATATCATTATTCAAAATGTGGTCCATGACAAGAATAACTAAAGAAACTATGCATTTTGTCTCTCTTTTTCGATGTTTTTTAACCCCATCACAACTTTCCCACTAAATGGTCACGGTGCTATCGAAGAACGTGTACGAGAATTTGCAAATCATTTTATCAAGTCACTCAGTAGTTACAGTGATTTACAAAAATTTCGTAACAGCCGCTCGCTGCGGTTTGTGTCACTCGATTCTGTGGTGCGTTTCGTGGCTGGCAAAAGCGGCTCGCTCCTCTATTATATGGGCTCGCTTCTCTCATCCCTATCCCTCGCTCGGGGCAGCTCAAGAGTGGCGTATGGCGAGAGCAACCACTTGCTCTTGCCAACTTCAAAATCAGCCAGTTCCCTCAACCATAAAAATCTATGTTGATGTTGTTTAAGTCGAGACGAACGGACGTTTTTGAGATCAAACGATAGGTGGCACTTCTAACAATCGATATCAACAAATATCATTATTCAAAATGTGGTCCATGACAAGAATAACTAAAGAAACTATGCATTTTGTCTCTCTTTTTCGATGTTTTTTAACCCCATCACAACTTTCCCACTAAAAGGACACGGTGCTATCGAAGAACGTGTACGAGAATTTGCAAATCATTTTATCAAGTCACTCAGTAGTTATAGTGATTTACAAAAATTTCGTAACAGCCGCTCGCTGTGGTTTGTGTCACTCGATTCTGTGGTACGTTTCGTGGCTGGCAAGAGCGGCTCGCTCCTCTATTATATGGGCTCGCTTCTCTCATCCCTATCCCTCGCTCGGGGCAGCTCAAGAGTGGCGTATGGCGAGAGCAACCACTTGCTCTTGCCAACTTCAAAATCAGCCAGTTCCCTCAACCATAAAAATCTATGTTGATGTTGTTTAAGTCGAGACGAACGGACGTTTTTGAGTTCAAACGATAGGTGGCACTTCTAACAATCGATATCAACAAATATCATTATTCAAAATGTGGTCCATGACAAGAATAACTAAAGAAACTATGCATTTTGTCTCTCTTTTTCGATGTTTTTAACCCCATCACGACTTTCCCACTAAATGGACACGGTGCTATCGAAGAACGTGTACGAGAATTTGCAAATCATTTTATCAAGTCACTCAGTAGTTACAGTGATTTACAAAAATTTCGTAACAGCCGCTCGCTGCGGTTTGTGTCACTCGATTCTGTGGTACGTTTCGTGGCTGGCAAGAGCGGCTCGCTCCTCTATTATATGGGCTCGCTTCTCTCATCCCTATCCCTCGCTCGGGGCAGCTCAAGAGTGGCGTATGGCGAGAGCAACCACTTGCTCTTGCCAACTTCAAAATCAGCCAGATCCCTCAACCATAAAAATCTATGTTGATGTTGTTTAAGTCGAGACGAACGGACGTTTTTGAGATCAAACGATAGGTGGCACTTCTAACAATCGATATCAACAAATATCATTATTCAAAATGTGGTCCATGACAAGAATAACTAAAGAAACTATGCATTTTGTCTCTCTTTTTCGATGTTTTTTAACCCCATCACAACTTTCCCACTAAATGGACACGGTGCTATCGAAGAACGTGTACGAGAATTTGCAAATCATTTTATCAAGTCACTCAGTAGTTATAGTGATTTACAAAAATTTCGTAACAGCCGCTCGCTGCGGTTTGTGTCACTCGATTCTGTGGTACGTTTCGTGGCTGGCAAGAGCGGCTCGCTCCTCTATTATATGGGCTCGCTTCTCTCATCCCTATCCCTCGCTCGGGGCAGCTCAAGAGTGGCGTATGGCGAGAGCAACCACTTGCTCTTGCCAACTTCAAAATCAGCCAGTTCCCTCAACCATAAAAATCTATGTTGATGTTGTTTAAGTCGAGACGAACGGACGTTTTTGAGTTCAAACGATAGGTGGCACTTCTAACAATCGATATCAACAAATATCATTATTCAAAATGTGGTCCATGACAAGAATAACTAAAGAAACTATGCATTTAGTCTCTCTTTTTCGATGTTTTCTAACCCCATCACAACTTTCCCACTAAATGGACACGGTGCTATCGAAGAACGTGTACGAGAATTTGCAAATCATTTTATCAAGTCACTCAGTAGTTACAGTGATTTACAAAAATTTCGTAACAGCCGCTCGCTGCGGTTTGTGTCACTCGATTCTGTGGTACGTTTCGTGGCTGGCAAGAGCGGCTCGCTCCTCTATTATATGGGCTCGCTTCTCTCATCCCTATCCCTCGCTCGGGGCAGCTCAAGAGTGGCGTATGGCGAGAGCAACCACTTGCTCTTGCCAACTTCAAAATCAGCCAGTTCCCTCAACCATAAAAATCTATGTCGATGTTGTTTAAGTCGAGACGAACGGACGTTTTTGAGTTCAAACGATAGGTGGCACTTCTAACAATCGATATCAACAAATATCATTATTCAAAATGTGGTCCATGACAAGAATAACTAAAGAAACTATGCATTTTGTCTCTCTTTTTCGATGTTTTTAACCCCATCACAACTTTCCCACTAAATGGACACGGTGCTATCGAAGAACGTGTACGAGAATTTGCAAATCATTTTATCAAGTCACTCAGTAGTTACAGTGATTTACAAAAATTTCGTAACAGCCGCTCGCTGCGGTTTGTGTCACTCGATTCTGTGGTACGTTTCGTGGCTGGCAAGAGCGGCTCGCTCCTCTATTATATGGGCTCGCTTCTCTCATCCCTATCCCTCGCTCGGGGCAGCTCAAGAGTGGCGTATGGCGAGAGCAACCACTTGCTCTTGCCAACTTCAAAATCAGCCAGTTCCCTCAACCATAAAAATCTATGTTGATGTTGTTTTAGTCGAGACGAACGGACGTTTTTGAGTTCAAACGATAGGTGGCACTTCTAACAATCGATATCAACAAATATCATTATTCAAAATGTGGTCCATGACAAGAATAACTAAAGAAACTATGCATTTTGTCTCTCTTTTTCGATGTTTTTAACCCCATCACAACTTTCCCACTAAATGGACACGGTGCTATCGAAGAACGTGTACGAGAATTTGCAAATCATTTTATCAAGTCACTCAGTAGTTACAGTGATTTACAAAAATTTCGTAACAGCCGCTCGCTGCGGTTTGTGTCACTCGATTCTGTGGTACGTTTCGTGGCTGGCAAGAGCGGCTCGCTCCTCTATTATATGGGCTCGCTTCTCTCATCCCTATCCCTCGCTCGGGGCAGCTCAAGAGTGGCGTATGGCGAGAGCAACCACTTGCTCTTGCCAACTTCAAAATCAGCCAGTTCCCTCAACCATAAAAATCTATGTTGATGTTGTTTAAGTCGAGACGAACGGACGTTTTTGAGTTCAAACGATAGGTGGCACTTCTAACAATCGATATCAACAAATATCATTATTCAAAATGTGGTCCATGACAAGAATAACTAAAGAAACTATGCATTTTGTCTCTCTTTTTCGATGTTTTTAACCCCATCACAACTTTCCCACTAAATGGACACGGTGCTATCGAAGAACGTGTACGAGAATTTGCAAATCATTTTATCAAGTCACTCAGTAGTTACAGTGATTTACAAAAATTTCGTAACAGCCGCTCGCTGCGGTTTGTGTCACTCGATTCTGTGGTACGTTTCGTGGCTGGCAAGAGCGGCTCGCTCCTCTATTATATGGGCTCGCTTCTCTCATCCCTATCCCTCGCTCGGGGCAGCTCAAGAGTGGCGTATGGCGAGAGCAACCACTTGCTCTTGCCAACTTCAAAATCAGCCAGATCCCTCAACCATAAAAATCTATGTTGATGTTGTTTAAGTCGAGACGAACGGACGTTTTTGAGATCAAACGATAGGTGGCACTTCTAACAATCGATATCAACAAATATCATTATTCAAAATGTGGTCCATGACAAGAATAACTAAAGAAACTATGCATTTTGTCTCTCTTTTTCGATGTTTTTTAACCCCATCACAACTTTCCCACTAAATGGACACGGTGCTATCGAAGAACGTGTACGAGAATTTGCAAATCATTTTATCAAGTCACTCAGTAGTTATAGTGATTTACAAAAATTTCGTAACAGCCGCTCGCTGCGGTTTGTGTCACTCGATTCTGTGGTACGTTTCGTGGCTGGCAAGAGCGGCTCGCTCCTCTATTATATGGGCTCGCTTCTCTCATCCCTATCCCTCGCTCGGGGCAGCTCAAGAGTGGCGTATGGCGAGAGCAACCACTTGCTCTTGCCAACTTCAAAATCAGCCAGTTCCCTCAACCATAAAAATCTATGTTGATGTTGTTTAAGTCGAGACGAACGGACGTTTTTGAGTTCAAACGATAGGTGGCACTTCTAACAATCGATATCAACAAATATCATTATTCAAAATGTGGTCCATGACAAGAATAACTAAAGAAACTATGCATTTAGTCTCTCTTTTTCGATGTTTTTTAACCCCATCACAACTTTCCCACTAAATGGACACGGTGCTATCGAAGAACGTGTACGAGAATTTGCAAATCATTTTATCAAGTCACTCAGTAGTTACAGTGATTTACAAAAATTTCGTAACAGCCGCTCGCTGCGGTTTGTGTCACTCGATTCTGTGGTACGTTTCGTGGCTGGCAAGAGCGGCTCGCTCCTCTATTATATGGGCTCGCTTCTCTCATCCCTATCCCTCGCTCGGGGCAGCTCAAGAGTGGCGTATGGCGAGAGCAACCACTTGCTCTTGCCAACTTCAAAATCAGCCAGTTCCCTCAATCATAAAAATCTATGTTAATGTTGTTTAAGTCGAGACGAACGGACGTTTTTGAGTTCAAACGATAGGTGGCACTTCTAACAATCGATATCAACAAATATCATTGTTCAAAGTGTGGTCCATGACAAGAATAACTAAAGAAACTATGCATTTTGTCTCTCTTTTTCGATGTTTTTTAACCCCATCACAACTTTCCCACTAAATGGACACGGTGCTATCGAAGAACGTGTACGAGAATTCGCAAATCATTTTATCAAGTCACTCAGTAGTTACAGTGATTTACAAAAATTTCGTAACAGCCGCTCGCTGCGGTTTGTGTCACTCGATTCTGTGGTACGTTTCGTGGCTGGCAAGAGCGGCTCGCTCCTCTATTATATGGGCTCGCTTCTCTCATCCCTATCCCTCGCTCGGGGCAGCTCAAGAGTGGCGTATGGCGAGAGCAACCACTTGCTCTTGCCAACTTCAAAATCAGCCAGATCCCTCAACCATAAAAATCTATGTTGATGTTGTTTAAGTCGAGACGAACGGACGTTTTTGAGATCAAACGATAGGTGGCACTTCTAACAATCGATATCAACAAATATCATTATTCAAAATGTGGTCCATGACAAGAATAACTAAAGAAACTATGCATTTTGTCTCTCTTTTTCGATGTTTTTTAACCCCATCACAACTTTCCCACTAAATGGACACGGTGCTATCGAAGAACGTGTACGAGAATTTGCAAATCATTTTATCAAGTCACTCAGTAGTTATAGTGATTTACAAAAATTTCGTAACAGCCGCTCGCTGCGGTTTGTGTCACTCGATTCTGTGGTACGTTTCGTGGCTGGCAAGAGCGGCTCGCTCCTCTATTATATGGGCTCGCTTCTCTCATCCCTATCCCTCGCTCGGGGCAGCTCAAGAGTGGCGTATGGCGAGAGCAACCACTTGCTCTTGCCAACTTCAAAATCAGCCAGTTCCCTCAACCATAAAAATCTATGTTGATGTTGTTTAAGTCGAGACGAACGGACGTTTTTGAGATCAAACGATAGGTGGCACTTCTAACAATCGATATCAACAAATATCATTATTCAAAATGTGGTCCATGACAAGAATAACTAAAGAAACTATGCATTTTGTCTCTCTTTTTCGATGTTTTTTAACCCCATCACAACTTTCCCACTAAATGGACACGGTGCTATCGAAGAACGTGTACGAGAATTTGCAAATCATTTTATCAAGTCACTCAGTAGTTATAGTGATTTACAAAAATTTCGTAACAGCCGCTCGCTGCGGTTTGTGTCACTCGATTCTGTGGTACGTTTCGTGGCTGGCAAGAGCGGCTCGCTCCTCTATTATATGGGCTCGCTTCTCTCATCCCTATCCCTCGCTCGGGGCAGCTCAAGAGTGGCGTATGGCGAGAGCAACCACTTGCTCTTGCCAACTTCAAAATCAGCCAGTTCCCTCAACCATAAAAATCTATGTTGATGTTGTTTAAGTCGAGACGAACGGACGTTTTTGAGTTCAAACGATAGGTGGCACTTCTAACAATCGATATCAACAAATATCATTATTCAAAATGTGGTCCATGACAAGAATAACTAAAGAAACTATGCATTTTGTCTCTCTTTTTCGATATTTTTGCCATAAGTTATGAAAAATGAATTTTACACAGAAGCTAATATCTAAGCAGATCTACAAGAAAGATTTCTACAATGTTTTCCGGAAAATGCATGCATCCGGACTTAACTTAGATCAAAGTCATAAAACCCGGATTTGTTCATGTAAATTAGCTCAAACTGTATGTGACGGGTTGAAATTATTTTTCTGCATTCATTCGATCGACTTCGAAACAGAAATCGTAGAATCTAGTCTAGATCTATTTGCCGAGTGAAAATAAAGCCTAGTTTGATACAGTGTGCGTGAAATTGTACTCTATTGCACAGCTCGTCGAAAACCATGATTTGATACTTGCGGGAGTAAAGTCTATTTTTCGCATCCTCGTGATAAATCCGACCCTCGCCTATGTCTCGGTTCGGGAACCCATCACTTGGACGCGAGAAAACGATTTTACCTCGGATTTTACACGTATCGAAATATATTAATTTCGGTTTGTTCAGTGCAGCCGGCCGTGAGTATGATTCTACTCGTTTTAGCTCACAAATGAGATGATAAAGTAGAACGCGGATCCAAACATACTCTTCCGACTTGAATGACCATCTACATCCGATTCTAAGGTCGTTTCAGCTTAAGAACGTCGTCCAATGTCCTAACGATGTCCCGATCCGTCAATAATAGAGTCTAAATCCTTATGGGGCGAGATGATTTTTTTCAGGGCAGTACCGATCCCGAGGTCGTGGTAACATGATCATTTTGAATCGGAAAATTATGTTTGGATCCTCACTCTAGTCCATTATCTCATTTGGGAATTGGGCCAAGTAAAATCATGTTCACGGCCACCTGCGCCAAAATATCCAAAAGAATGCTGATTTTTGACTCGACGAATAGAATCTACGACTCGCTGCTGACTTGAGGCTCGTTTCCGCAAGCTCTAATACATATTTGGGGGTACTTTCGAAGCAATTCCACATATGGGTAATTCTCACTTTGAGAAGCGATGAAACCTCCACTGTATGAGCATACTCGTGCGACTTGTGGCAGTCTGTTAGTTAGGCTTCAAACTTCGTTCTGGTATACCAGAACAAAGTAGGTTTTAATATTCAGAATGCTTAGTACAGCCCTCGAGTCACGTGCTTCATTGTTGTTATGGGATTTTTACTAAAAATGAGACATTGTTCAAAATGCTCACAGCGTATCCTAAATTCATTCTGTAGAACTTTGTTATGGACAACGTATATGATGGGAAAGGATGAAACCCGCGCGGAGAAGTTCCTACGTCAACGCCATCATTTTTGCGATCAATATTAGGGTTAAATATCGGTTTCATATACTCAAAAGCTGATTTTCCTTGGGATAATTAATAGCACAAGAGATGAAACTATCTGCTCAAAAACATGTCTTTCTGACTCAAATCAACCATCTAAACATAGATTTTAAGGTCATTTGGTCCTATTGCGTCAGGATTTCTGGCTAGACATTAACCCATAGAAACCGAGACCATCTAAGAACGGGTAGATAAGGTGAGTGTACCCAACCTGCCCCAATTAAGCCATTTTTCTTGTCTTTAGACATTCAAAATGAATTGAATCGAGCATTCAATTTGGACCAACTGATGGAGCCAAACTGTTTCCATTCTCCCAGAACGTGATTTTTGAGAATTTACAAAAGTGAGTACCCAACTTTCTCCCGCATCATTTAAAACAACGTAAATCGGCGATGAATAAGTGCATAAAATCGTTTTTATCCATTTTCATCGCCGTGAAACCCCATTTGGAGCTTTTGATCGGTTCCAAACACTATTCTCGACCTATTTTAGTGTGATTAACACGATCTGAATGGTGAAAAAAGACGTACCGCACGCATTTGCGAGATAACCATATGGGGGCGTGTTGGGTACACTCCGATGTTGGCCGTCTCGATTACCGAATCATATCCGGGTTTTGCACATAAAGTAGCTCCAGATCAGATTTTTGAAACTCTGGAAAGCGTATTTTGAAGGCCTTGAGATAAAGAATCAAATGCGTTAAAGTCCGTTGGGATTGGTCTGACTCAAAAAATTTGGCACCGGTATTACTGAACGCCATTTTCTCGGTAACTCTTTAGCTGTGCAAACACGAAAAATGAAAAAAGCTATTCAAATTTTCTGGAGAACGCAGAAATGATTCCGGATGGATCTGAAGTACTCTTTTTTTCATATTCTAACATAAGAAACATAAAGAAAAATATAGCGCGAAGGTCAACAAGTGCCCAGTTGTGGGATCAATATGGGGCAAGTTAGGTACACTTACCTTGTTTCGTTTTTTAACTTGATTCACTTCTATGGAAGTTTCGATTAGGCACAATGTACGTAGAATCTCATAATCAAGAGCATATCTTACGACTTCGGACATCTAACGCGTCATTATGAGATTTCTCACAATTTTGATTATTTATGGATATTCTAGAGGTGCATTCTTGGTCAAACGAGAGCCATCTACACCACTGAGAAACTCCGTAGACTCGAACCCGATCGAAAACTCTTGAAACGTAAAATAGTGTTCGTACAGTGTTGAGTAGGGTGGGCCGAAAAATGAAAATTTTGGAAATTCAACATGCTTGGGGTCAGAAAAGTTGTGTTTTTACATATACATACGAGAAAAATTTTGCTGGGCGCTGAGAAATGACATCTTGAGGTCGCTCAAGAGCCGTGAAGGTTTTTTTTTAATAACATGCGTTTAAATGGGAAACTGCATAATTTGTACATTTTTCTTCCTTGTTCAGCGGATAACTCTGGTGCATCTCAACCTTTTTAGACGTACCTTAACTCATTTTGAAGCTCTTCTCAAGACCTTCAAAATGAGTTAAAGTGAGTCTGATTTTGACTTGATGGAGCCGAGCTATCTTGATTTTTCCCAAGAGAGATTTTTATCGAAAATAACAAAAAAATTGCATTTTTGGCCTCTTAAAGCTAACTGAGCGCATGAAGCTCCACAAAAACGAAGGAGCAGCACGTACACTATGATATTTGGATGTTTTCTCTGTATTTACACTCACACACGTCATTTGATAGCACAGGCACAAGAACTTCCTCTAATGTCACAAGAGGACGAAAATCGGAGAGCGTTACTCAGCTTAGGGTGGGCCGTAAAATGTAAATTTAGGAAATTCAACATGCTTGGGGTCAGAAAAAGTATGTTTTCACATGTACATACGAAAAATTTTTCGCTGGACGCTGAGAAATGACATCTTGTGGTCGCGCAAGAGCCTCGAAGTTTCGTGGAAAAAGCGGTAAAATAGGCTTTTTGGCGATTTCCACCCTCTTCTCGATTCAATCGTGATCCCGACCTCACAAAGACGAATGTAGAAGATGGATATCTTCTTTCAAATCGTTGCCACCAATCTCACGTAATTATAAAGATCATAATGATCCCCACCATAGCACTAACGACTAAGTACTCAGAATTGGGGAATAATCATCAGAACCCGCTCCCTCACATCCTTTGACTCCTTGCTAAACTTTTGCTAGAGACTTGCCGTTTCAGGTAGCATGTCATGAGTCACATTCCAACTTTTTGAGGATGACAATCATGACCAGTTTCGAGTTGCAATAGCCTGTAGTACTCATCTGCTGAGACAGATGAGGGCCAGTTGCGGAACATTCGATTATCTTCCGTGCGCTCCCTTACACGCGTTCCCTCACTCAGATTCGTTCGGCGCGCCACCACCAGGTGGCTGCCGTTGCGCTCGTGCCTGTGCAAGGATTCCGGTCTTACTTTCAGAAATCAGAGCGAAAAAGGGGAGGTAATCAACACTTGCTCTAGCAAGGTATCGCACTACTTCAGTGGCAGCTTTCAGGCAACGATGTATCGAACAAAGTTGATGAGCAGAAACTTCGAGTGTCCGATCTTCGGATCACCGCGAGAACTCCCTTCTAAGTTACTACCAACTCACCAGGATGTGATGAGGTATTGTTTTTTAGTAACGAAGAACTTGCAATTTGAAATGAATGATAAGAACCCTGCTTTTAAAAACGTTGCAGAGAAAGTTAGTAGCAAAGTTGAACTAATTTATGATGAAATTTCACTCCCAAGAGTTTCTCACGAACGAGTGAAATCATTGATCATAAAATACCATGATGAGTACTTGAAAATCCAGAAAAACATTGGACGTATCGATGAAAGTGCACATACCGAGGAAAAAGTTGAGAGATTCAAAAGTGACTCCCTAAAACTCTTCGACATAACGGCGTGTAAGTGTCCTTCGTTTGATAAATGCCAATGTGATGAAGAACGAAAAGTCCCCGCTTCGATAAAAGAATTTTTGATGGATCAAAGAAGTGAGAGACGGCTATCTATCAGTTCCATTGATTGGGACCAGACGAGGAAATTGAAGAGGAAATTAGAGATACAAACCTGTGAATCAGCTCGCAATAAGAAAACTAAATCTGATGAACCTGAGCCAGGAGTCCAACACGAATCACCAGACTCGATCCCGTATAATTCTCCAGACTCTCAGGAATTATTTGTGCCAAGTACTTATACAAATCAAGTATCAACCACTGATGAAATGAGAATAAAATTGAAGAACACCGCTGCTGTCAGCTACAGATACGGCGTGTCAGACAGAGCCGCTGCTGCAATAGCAACAGCTATATTGCAAGATGTCAGTGCTGTAAACGATTCTGTCCAACCTATCGTCATCGATAAGAATAAATTACGCAGAGAGAAATCAAGAATCGCGGAAGGTCTGAGATCAACGGAAGGTGAGATGGGACCTCTTCGTGCGCTATATTTCGATGGACGGCATGATATCACAAAAACTATCATCAAGAAAAACTCGAGGTCTCACAGATATGATGTTGTTGAAGACCACTACTCTCTTTTACAAGAGCCTGGGTCGAAATATATTGACCACGTCACGCCAAATTCAGGTTCTGCTGCAGAGATATCAAGAAGTATTACAGTTTGCGTCGAAGAGAGATTTGCAGAAGGTCTTGATACTCTCGAAGCTATCGGGTGCGATGGCACAAACGTAAATACAGGAGATAAGGGAGGTGTTATTGTTTTGATCGAATCAAATATACAAAGGCCCATCCAGAGATTCATTTGTATCTTACATTTCAACGAGCTGCCCCTCAGACATTTGATACAAAAAATAGATGGCACGACCTCAGGCCCTAAAACATTCTCTGGCCCGATAGGAAAAAGATTACGTGATTGTGAAAAACTGCCAGTGGTAGCATTCGAGGCTATTGAATGCAATTTGACTGATCTCGATTCCGTAGAATTGAGCACTGATCAGAAATACTTATACGAAATTTGTTTGGCTATTAGTTCTGGTGAATGTGATAAGAATTTAGCTGACCGACTCCCAGGAAACCTCAATCATTCTCGATGGTTGACCGCCGCAAATAGGGTATTGAGACTCTATATCTCTACTGAAAATCCTAGTAGAGAACTCAAAACCATAGTTGAATTCATCGTGAAAGTATATGCTCCTTCCTGGTTCCGCATTAAATCTAGGGAATCAGTGAGTGAAGGATCAAAACACCTATTTGAATTCATAAAATCATCTCGGTATCTACCAGAAGAATACTTACGTATAATCGACCCAGTTATTCAAAGAAATGCATTCTTTGCTGCTCCGGAGAATATTATTCTCTCCATGATGAGTGACGAAGACGTGAGCATTAGGCGTCAGGCTTTAGAACAAATTCTCCGCGCTCGAGAGAGTCAACCATGTAATGGAAGTATTCAACAGTTTAAGGTTCCAACATTGAATTTCTCAGCTGATACGTATGTAAACTTGATTGATTGGTCTGATTCAGATTTGCGATCACCTCCAGTTCTCAACTATCTCCAGACAGATGAGATTCGAGGGTTTCTACACAGTGGTTTAATACCAACAGAATGGAAATTCACTAAATACCCATGCCATACACAAGCAGTGGAACGCACTGTAAAACTGGTCACGGAAGCTTCATCGAAAGTTTGTGGCAAGAGGAAGAGAAATGATTTTATAATAACGGCTCTCCACTCGAGGCATTTGATGCCAAAATTTGATTCGAAGAAAGATTTCAGAGCCATGTGAATGTGTATGGGAGAAGTTCATTAGCATATTGTAGAAATGTACATAGAAAATTTTGAGAGCGAAAAAGGAGGAAAAATACAAAAAAAATACAAAAATACAAAAATACAAAAACACGGAAAAGTAATTCTGCCAATGACAGTCCCAAGCCTGTATGAAAAGAAGAGGGCTCTTCCCAAGTGTATGTTCACTTCGATCTGCGCAACTGATAATCAGCAGGATATGAGTAGATTTCTCCGTTGATCTGAAGCAAGCGTTGAGGAATAGATTGATAGGGAAAATATGACAAAAATCGCATAAATTCAACTGTTTGCAATTTTTCGAATACTTGAGCCTCTGGCTTGCTAGGTTTATGGCAAAAACCACCGGTACGTTGTAAATTTGAGTGGATCGACGGAAGAAATCCAAAAAAAGATGAAACCTGTACTACATTGGCTTTTGTGAGGTCGGGATCACGATTGAATCGAGAAGAGGGTGGAAATCGCCAAAAAGCCTATTTTACCGCTTTTTCCACGAAACTTCGAGGCTCTTGCGCGACCACAAGATGTCATTTCTCAGCGTCCAGCGAAAAATTCTTCGTATGTACATGTGAAAACATACTTTTTCTGACCCCAAGCATGTTGAATTTCCTAAATTTACATTTTACGGCCCACCCTAAGCTGAGTAACGCTCTCCGATTTTCGTCCTCTTGTGACATTAGAGGAAGTTCTTGTGCCTGTGCTATCAAATGACGTGTGTGAGTGTAAATACAGAGAAAACATCCAAATATCATAGTGTACGTGCTGCCCCTTCGTTTTTGTGGAGCTTCATGCGCTCAGTTAGCTTTAAGAGGCCAAAAATGCAATTTTTTTGTTATTTTCGATGAAAATCTCTCTTGGGAAAAATCAAGATAGCTCGGCTCCATCAAGTCAAAATCAGACTCACTTTAACTCATTCTGAAGGTCTTGAAAAGAGCTTCAAAATGAGTTGAGGAACGACTAAAAAGGTTGAGATGCGCCAGAGTTATCTGCTGAACAAGGAAGAAAAATGTACAAATTATGCAGTTTCCCATTTAAACGCATGTTATTAAAAAAAAACCTTCACGGCTCTTGAGCGACCTCAAGATGTCATTTCTCAGCGCCTAGCAAAATTTCTTTCGTATGTATATGTAAAAACACAACTTTTCTGACCCCAAGCATGTTGAATTTCCAAAATTTTCATTTTTCGGCCCACCCTAGTGTTGAGTCATTTTTGACAATCTGAAAATTTGATCGAATGATGTTTTGAAAGTAGTCTGAGAACTTGGAGACCGTTATTAGGCCCGAATTACGAAACAGTTAGGTAGGGCAAAAAGCAAGATGATGGAACCTTGAGAAGCATGAAATATCGACATGTATGTGTATGAGATTCATCGCATATTGTTGATGGGTCCTGATGGCGCCTATGGGTAATAACGGTCAAGAACCGCAAATGTCAGTACCTTGAACTTCTTCTCCTATGCCTTGTACGAGGTCTTGTACTACAGTACCGTGCAAAAATTCCTGAACCTGGGTATGAAATCCTCTCTTGCAAAAACGTCGGTTGCTCGAGCCCAGATCAACGTAGAGGAATTTTGAAAAAACCATCTTAAAGAAGAGAAAAAACGCTAACTTTTATGGTTTTTGATTTTTCTCTCAGCCCTTTTTGGCACCTCAAATAGCTGGTGTAATTTCAAGGATTTCGTGAAAAAACCCGTTTCTACTCTATGGGCTGTAATTTGGACGCGGATAAAGATATATAGAACAATTTTGCAAAAAGCAGCTTGAAGAGCGGAAAAAATGCCATTTGCAATGATTTTTCGTTTATATTTTACGTCGTGTGAATAAGAGTGTGAGAGCTCTCAGAGTAGCCAAAACTGTAGTTTTTTGCCATTTTTTGCTGTTTTTACACATATTTCATTGAAAATCCGAGAATCTGGCTACTTTGAGAGCTCTCACATTCTTCTTCGCACGACGTAAAAAATAATCGAAAAATCATCGCAAATGGCATTTTTTCCGCTCTTCAAGATGCTTTTTGCAGAATTGTTCTGTCTTTATCCGCGTCCAGATTACAGCCCATAGAGTAAAAACGGTTTTTTTTCTCGAAATCCTTGAAATTACATCAGCTATTGAGGTACCAAAAAGGGCTGATAGAAAGATCGAAAACCATAAAAAGCTAGCATTTTTCCTCATCTTTGAGATGCTTTTTTTCAAAATTCCTCTACGTTAATCTGGGCTCGAGCAATCGACGTTTTTGCACGAGAGGATTTCATACTTCCGTTCAGGAATTTCTGCAAGGTACTGTACATGTGTAAATAGCATGTGCTGTTCTAACTGGTTCGAAAAAAATTTCTGCATGTTTTATAACATGTCATCACTCGAGTACTGATCGGTATGCGAGAAGCAATGGAAAATGATGGGATAGACATACGGGGCATAGATTCTCAACCTATGGACTTTCGCATCCAGTATGTGTAAGTATCCTAATAATACCATAAACTTCCGCAGAGTCAAGGAATACATCCCCGCGTGATAAGAATTTGGGAAGCTTGATGGATGCATGAGATTGTTAGTAAACGTTGGAAGCCCGAGTAGAGCCAATCACATCGAAGAAAACGCAGCCTCGCTCGATGCATTTTTTCTTGATGACCTCGAAGTCCCCCTCGCCAAGTATTGAGCTTTTCCAAAAATAAACCTTGGCTTGTCGGGCCGGATTTCCAACGATTTCCCTCCAATCCCTGGCACCAGATGTTCTCTCAAATTCTTTCTTTCCCCTCTTAGTTCTCTCCTACCCCTGTCTATATTTCCCATTCCTATTCAGAGACAATCAGGGATGCGCAGGGTGTAGTGCTGGCGTGCTGGCAGGGCAGGATGTGCCTGTTTCAACTCGCCCAAGTGAGAGCAGAGATGAGAGGGGAGAGTCAGTCGCTCACTGCCAGCCGTTGCAGCTGGTTGCAGCAGAGATGAGTTGCAGATAGAAGTAAAACCAGGTGTAAAACTGCGTTTTCATCCCGAGTCACGGAAAACCGCAATTGCGCAACGAGGCACCTATGATGTTTTATAGCCACAGTGACCATAAAACTTAGCACCGAGCTTGTCAGGTATGTCAAGTCCAAAAAGAGAACTAGATCCTAAGTTCTCTCTTAGGAATTTACATACCTGACAGCTTTGAATTCGAGATACCTATGTTTTGACACGAATTTCTTCGGATTGGGCCCGGTCCGTAAAAATTCGTTTCAAGCCATAAATATCTCAAATTCGACCTACTATCCGAAAATCCTGATCCATCATATGTCCCATCCTCACAAGGAAAGCCATCTACTTTCGATTTTCGATTGGAGGTGGCGGGCCTGACTTTGGCGCCAGCACCGGGTATTTCCAGTTTGCGGAATACCCGGTGGTGGCGTCAAAGTCAGGGGTTACCTCGAATCGAACGGCTTCTGATGCAATCTCATACCTTACGTCGGTAAGGTAGACATTTAGCAAAGCTTCGATCCGCCGGTTCTATTAAGGTTGAGGTCCACTATGAGTGTCTCAAGTGACCCCATACGTTTCGCCGCAACCTCGTGGGAACCGATGGCGCTGCTGCTGGGATCGAGCGCAGCTGGTTCGAAACGTTGCGGACGCCATCACCGGAACGTTACAGGAACAGCCAAACTTGACCTTTTTCCCGTTGCAGCAACGGGGGCAGCAACGTTCCGGGCAGAAAAACGGAACGTTGCTATGTTGCGCTGACACGTTGCCGCAACGTTCTGGCAACAGACGCTTGTTTGCTGGGACATATGATGAAAACTTTCGACGGATTTTTTCTGTTCAGCTCGTATGCGAGTAACTTAGTTCTCATCTCTACCTCCATTCACTATGGTCATCATGTATTCTCATCCCTTTCATCTCCAATTGTTGTGCTTTGGAAGCCCATCCTTATGTTTACATCACGACAGTGCGAATGGAGAATGAAAATTGGGGGGAAATTCATGCGCTGCGTTCATTGGCAGCGCTAAACATATTTGAGTATCTTGACGTGGACAAAATTTAATCACTCTGGGAGTTTACTGTGCTAACGAAATAGATCACGCATAACTCAAAGTCTGGATAAGTACTCGCATTCATTCGCTCTTCTTCAGTGTGACCGAAATTTGTGAAACGAATCCGCGCCACGAAATATGGAAAGTCTCCGGAGGAATATTTCAAAAACACACCTCGCCGCGGAGTAGTCCTGAAAAGGAATTGTTTCAGGGGAACGCATCCAAAACGGTCCACCGCATCATTCTCTCGTGGTTCAATGCGTATTCAAAATTATCACGAGAGTAAGCCGTGGATCAAGTGAAGGTTGAGCAAAGTACTACTTCTCACATTTCATGATCGAGAGAAAAACAAATGCAAGGTCCGTGAGGCAAACGCAACCGGTACAGACGCATGAGCATGGATGATTCGCTTCTCCGAGTCAACTCGCGCTGCTCTTTGGAGCAACCACATCAATGCGTATGCTCGTCATTCTTTCCCGAGTCAAAGTATGTATATTCCTACGCCCCATTATTTCATTTCTGACCTATAATTTCTCAAGCCCGAAAATTTCAAACGATCGGTTCTGTTTCTGGATAGGATATGGATAAGGGAAAGACTTGTTCGCATTCAGCGTATTGCCTCCCGTCATCCTCTTCTCGTGAATTTGGAAGAAAGGACTCGGCTGAGATATGCTTCATTTTGTTCGAAACAGCAAAATATGCTGGGTATCCGATTGTCCCCTCTGAATTCCTGCTGTCTGCGTGATAGAGCTAGTGTATTGAGGAATTTGAGATGGCCACCGTCGGGATAGATTGAGTTCGGTGTGACGTTGGATCCAATGAAATCATGCCTCCTAAGTCACTATAGTCTCTCATCTCATCCCATTTGCATTCGCATTCTTCTAATGTTTACCAGTCTGCAGTGAAGTACAATCATTGGCTGTTGTCCGAGAATCTCCAGTGAACTTGGATTCTCGTTGTCTATGCTTTTTCTCGATGAGCGAACTGCAAATCTTGATCATTCGCAAGAACTGTAAATGAAATATGTTTCTCGATCTTCCTCCATACCCTACTCCTAGTTTGATCAAGCTCTTGATCTTTGCCCAAGTTTTATATCTTGAACTTTTCTTCTGGTGCTTCAGTCTCACTTTCTCGCCGATAACAGCTGTCCTCTTGCTTTGGACTTTTTTTCTTTTTTTTTGAGACAAACCCTTGAAGCCTTCTTCGTAGAATCGCAATGGTTGACGAGAGGAATTCTCTGAACTGATTCGATCTGAATCTTTTAGAGCCCATGATTCACTTCAGAGCTTGGGCAACGAACACCTTCTTCGTAGTAAAAGAATGCTTGTTGTTGAACATTGCCTTTTTTCCGTGGTAACCCCCTTCTTTCTTCTTTTTTTCCTTGTTTGTGTCGGATCGTTGAAGCAAATTTTCCGTATATTGGACTGTTGGGACACTGGAAGAGGATTCATATGAAACCCCTGAGCTTCTGAGGGCATCATTCGAAGCTTCATCTCGACACCTTGATGTGGCTATAGCAAATAAATTTCTACTTTCTGCGAGACCAGTGAGGTCCATTTACTATGAATCATTCGACGACGCGCGGATTGCCCCACGTTCACCATCTTACTGGCTTAGATTGGCACTCCTGACTTCGTGCTCTATGATTTTAATTCGGCGCTCTTGTATCACTTGCGAATGAATACGCGCATTCTCCAGTGACTCACTGATTTAAAGAAATACGATTCTTTTCTGGATTTCACTCTTAGTAACGCAATTCTAGATTGAAGATTCGAAGCAAGTTACATCAATTTTCTTCATATCCAATCGTTTAATTCGATAATCGTGATTCTTAATATATATTTGAGTAAGACTCTAATCGTCATTATTCGTTGTGAAATGCAAGGTTCGTCAATACTATTGCTCTGGAGACTGTTTCTATTTTTGCGCGGCGAAGTACGGTCATTGGCCGCGCAAAAAGAATCGAATGTGCATCTATTGTTCTGAAGCACTGCTCTGACTGCGGCTCGTATAACACGTTTACATGAACAATGGATTCCTAACTGAAGTTTATCACATCTGCAATGCTTGGATTCTTGAACATATCTGATGATATTATCAAAAATTTTCACCTTTGGGTGAATTTTGACAACTAAGATATATTTAGTTCATCAATATGAATTCGTGATTCCGCTTATTCAGATAATGAAATAATTCCAACCAAATGAAGGTTTCAAATTTGAGGGCTTTAACCTCGTATGTGATATCTCCTTCAATGTGTACTTAACTATTTATATAATGAACTTAAAATGTGGATTCCAAGCATGGAATTCTGAGTTTCGGGAGATTTGAATCCGTTTAATGAATTTGATCATTCGTGGGTTCCATAGTGGACTTCAACTACTATAATAATATTGAGAGTGCATGGGTTTTAACCATTTGAACAATCTAAAAAAATAAGCGTGGGTTCTAACCACATCGCTCGCTGGTACGGTGGGTTCCAACCACTTTGAGGTTTACAAAGAAGAGTTCGTGGGTTCTAACCACATTGCTATCTGGCAAAGTGGGCTCCAACCACTTTAACATTCGGGGAAAAAGAGTGCAGGGGTTCTAACCACCTCAGGAATTACAAAAAGATGCGTAGGTCCTAACCACATATGAAACGTTAAGATGAAGCTAACTCATTCAATTGATTGAATACCGTATGTGGGTTCTAACCACGACATTATTCCAAATTCTTGTGTTTTGAATTCTATGATTGGAAAAAAATGATGCGTTTTTTATATTCTCAATATTTTTATGATTGTTATAACGTAGTTCTACTTGGGCCATTCCTTGAGATGCGTGGGCCTCAGCCATATACAAATTCTACTACTCAACTAGGTTTTCAACCATTGGAATGGGCATTTTCCGTATTTGGGAAATTAATTAGTTTTTCCTGATGCTGTTCATGAGGTATGGTGAACTACCTCTCACGAGATTCTCCGTACAATGATCATAATCCTCATTGGGATTTGAAAAATTTGTCCTATTGCTATTTAGCGGGTTTCGGCCATCTCCCTCTCTATTATCGTGATTTGGGCCGTAATTGTTACTCTGATGTCTGTAGTTTTCTGGATAACTTTTGGTGGCCCCATCGTTATGTAAGTTATTATTGGCATTCTGTGGTGGTCCTAGTACATGATTCCCACTATTACCCCCGTAATAATTTTGATTGGGACCGTCATAGTTGTAGACAAAATATTCACGTCGATTAGTGCCATGATTCCGATCAAAGTTTGTGTTATTACCATGAGAGTTGGAATTTCTATTGCTATGATTGCTCATACGGCCTTCAGAATGACGGTCATTGTAGTTACGTGGTGTGTCCTATCTAGAATTGTCTCGCTTGGCATTGTATCTTTCTCCTGACCTATCAGGTAGGAAGTCGTATTGCATTGGAATGTTTCGCCTTTTTCGTGCCATCTCTATTTGACGTTTAGAAATGAAGCCCAGTTGTAATGCATCTTCTAAAGAACGGCATCCATTCAAATCGTGTCCGCGTATGAAACAATAGTTACAAAATTTTGAATTCCGGATCCTCTTAGAGCAGTCTTCTTCGAACTGTCCTTCCTTGAGACAATAATTACATCCGACCCCTATCCGAGATAATCTACTGGCCGAGATTGACGCCATTTTGTTGACGGACGCAACCGTGTGATTGTCGTGTCGACTGGTGCTCCGGTCTGGACGTCGCGCTTGGTCTTGGAATAATTTGCCTGAGTCGATTGCTTCAATCAATGATCGACAGTTATTCAAATCGTGGCCGTTCTTCCTACAATATCTGCAAAATTCGGACTCCCAGTTTTCTGGGCTTCCCTGTTCCAAATGTCCTTCAACATGATAATGTCCACCTTGGTCTGATACTATGGCCCGATTTACCGTCACTGATTCGATTGGTGAAGATGTATTTTTAGTAAATTCTTTTATTTTTTGTTCAACCAGTGTGTTCACAAGCGCCATTATTTTATCTCCATTCATTCCAGAGCCACTGATGTTTGAAAATACAGAGCGGGCGCTCGTTTTGCTCTCGAAATTTACCGCTTCTGAAATGGCTTCGCGTAGAGTCATCGGGTTTATCGATCTAACCTGGTGTTCCAATGCTCCCGAAAGACCAAAAATGAATTGTTGTAATGCCTTGTTATCCGCGTTGCTTTTGTGAGTTTCTCGCTCCCAGTCTTTAAGATTTCGATCCGAGTCGTACACATTGAGTAAACGGTTGTGGAGCGTTTGGACACGCAGCCCATAGTCTCCTGCACCCTCACGTTCTCTCTGTTAGACTAATTTCAATTCTGCCAAAACTCTATCCGCTCCGCCAACTGCACTATATTGGGTAGTCATATCCGATAACAATTTTTCGATCGATGTATATTGCGTGAGACGTGCAGTGTAACCTTCGGCAGCTCTGCCTTGGAGTTTACGAGCCAAGGTTGCCAGTATCCATGGCTCCGCGTCTAGACCATATTCGTCCACAATGTACCTCACTGATTGACAGAAAAAAGCTAACATGTCGGGGTTTCTGTCGTATGGCATGATATTATTAAGAGCTTGATTTAGGGTGAGTTTGAATTTGGATGTACGACGTCTATCAACGAGAGCTCGACTTTCCGGATCTTTTACAGTTAAGCGTCTGACCTTCGTGTTTGTATTCGACTCACGGTCACTTTCCCTTGACGATCCTTTACTATTGTTCCTCCGAAACTGGTTTAATGAAGAAGTACTCCGGTTCGCTTTTTGGTTCCGGTTTGAATTGATTGTCCGATTTTTACCATTCTTTGCGTAATTTTCGTCATTGCTACGGCTACTGTAATGTCCGGGGCTGTCGTCGTCCGAAGCATCTGGGTCAGTAGAGGACCAGAAGTCATCCTCGTATTTTATTTCATTCAAATAACGATCACGTCTTGATCGTCTCAGACGACTCAGTTTTCCTGATTCTTGCTCATCATCGCATGAGTCTTCATAATTCCTTCGATTGGCGCGACGCATATGTCCGCGAGATCGACGATCGGATCGATATCCATTCGGCGAGTATTCGCGCGTATCGCGTGGCTTCTCATTGTCAACTCGATAATTTGGCTGGTCACGATCTCATTGTGTTAGTATGAGAGTTCATTCTATTGTCGTTCAACTCAGTGTCAAGATTGTTAGGTATCTGACAATCAGAGTGACTAGCGAATCTAGCGTCCATACTAATGAGTCGGGGGCTTTTCGGATTCTGTTCTCTCTCTTGATTATTGAACCAATTTTCGCTCAGCTTGGTGTCAGGTCCTTTGTAGGTCCGACGAGCCGAGTGGCTAGTGAGTACTGCGTCCTTACTATTCAGTCGGCGGCAGAAACTCTGGTTCTGTAAAGAACGATCTACTCGAACGTTTCCACTCGTAACCCAGGGGTGCGAGTTTCCACTATTGACATTTATGAGAGGCCACGGATCTGTCTCAGCCATTACATATTCGTTCTCCGGAGTTGAGTGATCGATTCAGTTGTCAGTAAATCGTTCGCTCGTTCGAGTATCTCGAAACGGTGGCCCAGATGGTTGGTCTAAACGTGACGATTCCGCTTCGACGCGCGAGTCTCCGAAATTCACACAATTCTCATTGAAAAATTCTTCCTCGTTCCTGGGAAATTTTGGTCGCGCCCCGGTCACTATTTGCAAATTTTCCAGATGATCTCTCAAGCTTTCCAATAGAGTCATTTCGTCTTCCGAAAAATATTCTGGTTCGGTTGCGAGGACGCGGCTCAGGTCGCGGATCGCGACTTCGGCGTGTATTCCTCCTGGCTGCTCTAATCCGATATCGGCTGCCATAAGCGCAAAATGAGTATCGCGAGCTTTCAAATCGCCTTCCTGCATCTTCTCTAGGTATTCCAGCTTTAGTTGGTCGACATTCTCAAATTCGATACTATTTTGAGCTGATTCCCCCCCCCCCTACAGCTCCGAGCTGTTCTTCAGGGATTTGATCATCCCCGTTAGATTCTAAATTAATTTCCATAGTGTTGGAAGTTTGGTGTGAGGCTTTACGACCTCTTGCCATGATCCCGTTATACGGTAAAAACCTATTCAACTGCACATGTGACAGTTTTAATTTCACAATGCCAAGTATACAGAGTTACGTGACGCGTGAAAAATTATCGCACAATCCCAATGGGTCAATTTCAGCAGATTGTGACCCGTGAATGAGATGAAAGTTAGTTGAGAAGAGTTTTGGTTCGGAGACCACCTCTCCTATTCGGCGATTAGTAATTATAGCTCTCTAGAGCTTGAATTTTTGGGCTGAGGGTTTAAAATTGAAATAAATGGAATAGTTCAAACCTGTAAATATTTTGGCTTCTGAATGGTTTGAAAAAGAATGAGTCTTTGCCTGGCGACTCTCCTCACGAGGGCCAAAAATTCAGGTGAATAAATTTTCTTACCCGATAGTAACAAAGACTGCGATGGCGCAAATCCAGATGAACATCCTTCCTGTCTCTTTGTAGTTAGAAATTCGTCAATGTTGCTTGAATGCTTATGTTTTCAGAAACGCGCCGCGATTCGACCTGGAATCCCTATTCGGAGAGAAAAAAAAATTTTTTGTGACTGATTCAATACTGCTTGAAAAATAGATCCAAATCCTTGCGGACAGAATCCCACCGCTGTCACCAGTTTGTTATGAACCAGGGTTCTTGAGGTTCCTGTGCTATGGGTTCTATTCTGTCCTTACCAGACCGTCGGGTCAGTAAGTCGGGGTACAAGGTATTCTCTGAATGATAAGTCTAAGATATTGAGTGCAGTATGGATTTTATTCAAAGGTAAGTTATAAATCCGAGAGAGAGACTGTTACAACTGTTCGTTATTCTACTGATTCTACAATGGTACGAGAGTATCAAGAGCTGAGACTACTCGTCCTGGAATATTGCTAATCGCGGAGTCTCCGCTACGAGTTTACGTGGTCGACTGTGATTCTAGAAGCCTAATGTACGCGGTGAGAGTCCGCGGTCAACTGTTAGGACAGAAGCCTGGATTAGCGTTCTTACGCCACTTTTATACTCGCTCTCACATCGAGGTCAAATGCATGTCAGCGCCTTTGTTCTCGCGCATTCTTGCGCCAGTGCGCCTGCGTTCAAACGTTCTCGAAGGCTGTAGGCTGGCGCCTCTGAGTCATGAGTATCAATTCTTGCACGCGCGGTTGGTGACGCTTAGTTGCACCGCATTACAATAAATACTGCAATAGCTGGAGCTTATGTTTCTAGACTCGATCCATGATGCACGGCTATAGATTCTTGCATGTGCGGCTATAGTTCCACCACATTCCATTGAATCTTGCGATGGCTACAACTCGTAGGCATGGAGCTTAGACTAGCTCCATGACACTTCTCAACACCGTCACCACCTCCATCATGCTGTACGGTGCACCCGTGTGGGGAGAGAGAGTAGAGAAGACCATCGCCGAGAAGAGAATGGGGCCTGTCCACCGGAGAGCGAACCTGAGGAGTATCCGTGCCTACCGCACCGTGCCAAGAGATGCGGCTTACGTATTGGCGAGTACACCGCCCATCCACTTGCTCGTCGCGGAACGAGTGAGGATCTGGGACCGCCAGAAAGTGATCGGGGCCGAACGAGTGCTGACCCCGACAATGAAGGAGATCATCCACGACAAAGAGAAGGAGACCACCCTCGAACAGTGGCAAACTGAGTGGGATTCGCCATTTGCGACTGGCAGATGGACGCACCGGTTGATCCGTGACGTAGCCAAGTGGGCGGAACGCACCTACGGAGAGGCGGACTACTGGACGACGCAGGCACTGAGTGATCACGGTTGCTTCGGTGCCTACCTGACCCGGCTCAAGAAGAGGACATCCCCAGCATGTCAGTCATGCGGGGACAACTGGGATGACGCTGAACACGCCATGTTAACGTGCAACGACACCCGAAGGGAGCGCGCCGAGTTGGATGAATGGCTGGGTGCTCAACTAACACCTGAGTACCTCGTCCCGTACTTGCTTCGCAACCAGGAGACATGGGATAGAGTCACCGGATACATGAAGCTGGTGATGACCCGTAAGGAGGAGAAAGAAAGGGAAGTGAGGCGCCTCGAAGCAGGCGAATCACAATGAGTCTGCCGATTCAGACAGAAGAGGTCCAAATTATTCCAGGAGGAATATGATGAACTGAAGAGGATAGATAGATAGATAACCTTTATTCGCCCGAGGGCAAAATTGAAAAATACAGTGGCATATGTCACATATGTTACACCTACATAATAAATATATAAAAAGTATAAATAATTGTCTTTTTGGTCAAGGAATATTAGGATTATCACAGAAAGTGACTAGTCATTTTAAGGCATCGAGAGATGCATAAAAGTCAGGAAGAGAATGATAAAATACATTTCCATATATATATATATATCAGTGTTCACAAGAACGATCGAGGAGAGAGGACATTCTCACGTAGAAAGGCATATAAAGGCTTGGTCCAGCAGAAATATCACAGGAATTACAATTCAGTGGCGAAGTAGCCACGTATAACTCTTAAAAAAAAAAAAAAAAAAAAAAAAAAAAAAAAAAAAAAAAGGAAACGCCGGTTGAAAAGAGCCCAAGCCTATCACAGTTTAGAGATTAAAATAATGCCTCCTCTCCACATCAATCCTCTGAGAAGACTGAGTCAGAAGGAAATCTTTTAAGGCCTCTTTGAATACTGATATTTTCCTCAGCTGCCGAAAGCCCGGAGGGAGAAAGTTCCACAGATGAGCACATTGAGCCTGGAATGATCTTCTTCCGTACTCAAGTCTCATATTGGGAACCTTGAGTACCCGCTCTTCTGCGTCACCACGTGCGGGGCGTTCAGATTGGTACCTGGTAAACATCGCAGCTAGGTAGCCAGGTTCTCCAAGATGCATGATCTTATGCATTAAAAGTGCTGCGAAGTACATTCTCCGCGAATCAGTACGTAACCAACCCAAACGCTCCCTGAACGGGGTGATGTGCTCGTCTCTCCTAAGATCAAAAATGTACCTCACACATGAATTGCTCAGTCGCTGTATCCGTTGCCGCTGTTCGTCCGTGGCGTCGAGGTACACGACTGTGCAATAATCTAAATGCGGTTGAACTAATGACTCGACTAGGCGAATTCGGAGAGGTCTGGTGATACACGCCCTAAAAAACCGCAATCCGTATAGGGCTCTATTCACTTTCTTAGTTACTTGGTCGATGTGCGGTTTCCACGTCAGTTCACTGTCAAGTGTAACACCAAGACTCACGACCGTGTCGCTGAACGGAATGAACTTTCCTTCCTCTATCTCAACTCCTGGCAAGTCCATTCTCTTCAGGTCTTTGATATTCCTCTCAGAGCTGAAGAAGATTGCCTTGATCTTGCCAGCGTTGAGACGCAGGCCGGAACTTCTGGCCCATTCAGCAATTAGTCGTCCTACTTCCCCTAGCCGAGTGATGCCTTCCTTGATCTTAGTTTTCTCGACTTGGAGATAAATTTGAAGATCATCCGCATAGAATAGATGATATACCGACTTTCCATCTAGCAAACCAGGTAAGTCATTAACATATAAGCTGAAGAGTAAAGGCCCGAGAACGGATCCCTGTGGAACACCCAGATTGGTTTCGAGCCAATCAGAACTACCGGATTTTGAAGTGACTATTTGGGTGCGGCCTTGTAAGTATGATTTTATCCACAGGAGTGCCGACCTTGAGAATCCAAGGTTTCGGAGCTTCCTCAACAGCTTTGACGGTGTTATTGTGTCGAAGGCTTTGCTAAAGTCGAATAGTAGGAGTAAGGTGATCTTCTTCCTATCAATGCCTACTCTGATGTCATCCGTCAACTTTAGCAAGGCTGTCTGGGTGCTGTGGTGTTGCCTAAAACCAGTCTGGAAGCGATCAAGAAGTTTCTCTACTTTCAAATACTCCGTGATTTGGTCATGTGCAATTTTTTCCAAAACCTTGGAAAGGAAGCACAGCAGCGCTATGGGACGGAAGTCCGAGACCGTTGATGGAGCTACAGTCTTTTTCAATGCAATCAGCTGCGCTTGCTTCCAAGTCTCAGGAAAAACGCTATGAGCGAAAGAGGAATTGAAAATATGTACAATAAGATCACCAACTGCCGGAAGAGCCTTCGCGATCACGCTCTGGGGGATCCCATCCACCCCACGGGCCTGCGAGGAGAAATGTTTAATAGCAAGGACTACATTGTTGAAATTTGTGGGCTTAAATTTAAACCCCTCCTCCGGTGCAGAGTTAATATCGTCCATTGCTTCATTGATATTTTCGTGAGGCGAAACGGAAACCCCCGCAAAGTGAGCGTTCAGCTCATCCGGTGTGAAACCGTGGAGTTCTTCCTCTTTGCTCTTGGGCAAGAGGCCGAGATTCCGCATCTCCTTCCAGATGTTCTTGTTCTGATCAAGAGCGTCTGAAAGATGGTTTTGAAGGAAGGAATTACGCTCTTGCTCAATGCGCAGATCGACCTCTTCGCTAAGCCGAAAGTATTCATTTTGAAGCTCAGGACACTTGCGCTGGTTGCGTTGCATGCGCTCCCAGCGCCTGCGCGTCGCGTTTCGCTTATTCATGAGCACCCTCAACTCAGGACCAATCCAAGGAGCATCATTTTTACGCGGGTTTATAGTTTTTTCCGGTGCTAGTTCATCTAAAACAATTTTTAAATTTTTATTCAAGCAGTGAATTGCGTCTTCCAAACTGGTTTCGGCATTTTCAAGAGCTGTCCAGTCACAGCGAAGCAGACGGTCATTCAATATCTCCGGGGTGATGTTACGAAAATCCCTATACTTGAAGGAATTTTTTGGCGGAGTAGGGGTAAAGACGTTGATGGTGACGTCAATGACCGAGTGCCCCCCGAAACTGGGCAGGTGTCTGTTCTGAAAGTCAGTTATGGTGTCGTTGTCATCTACATAAATGTGATCAATCCATGTATGAGATACATTGGGGTTGTGCTGATGAGTCGGGCCATGCTGCACTATCTGTAAGGCGAGTTCTTCTGTCAGTGCAGTCAATGTCTTGGTGTCGGGATGAGCAGTATCCAACAAGTCAGCGTTCAGATCACCCATAATGATTTTGTGACTGTAATCTCCACACAGCCGGCGTAACGAGCCAAACAGCCCATCATCCTTCTGCATGGCGATTTTTGGGGGTCTATAGATTACCGCGACTAGTATTGGGGGTGAGCCGCCTTGTTGTACGCTACAGAAAAGAAATTCAGGCACGCCAGGTTTCCCCGGCCCAAAAGTATTTGACGAAACTAACTTCTCAATTTTGAAGTCATTGCGCACATACAAGGCAACTCCTCCACCCTCTCTGTTGCGATCTTGTCGCAACAACGAAAAACCTGGAATCTGAACGAGACTGTCATCCACGTACTCATCTAGCTTCGACTCGGCCACCCCAAATAGATGATAGGAGGGATCGTTAGCGACGAGCAAGCGTAGATGCTCAATCTTATCTGTCAGGGAGTTAAGGTTGATAAATCCCGCTTTTAAGAAACCTCCACCCCCTCGTCGCTCCTCAGCAGCTATATTCAGTCAAGGAGTTCTCACTGGATCTGCTGCCGAAATACCACTCTGCTCCGGAGAGGAGGTGCATCCCTGGGTGTTGTTTGAGGACGCACTAGTGGGTTTTCGAACACTTCGACAGGCCGTTTGAATGACCTGCAGATCCGCGAGAGATTCAAACGTATGTGCTCGCTCACCATTTTTTCGCCTAACCCAGGAAAGAAAGAAGGAAGAAGAAAGAAGAAAGAAAAGAGAGGAAAGAAGAGAGAAGATCGAAGAAAGAAGAGTAGGAAAGATCGAAGAAGGAGCAACAACACCTGCGAGTCGTGAGGGAAGAGAGTCGCTCGATACTGAGCGCGATACGCCTCCCACCCTGAAGTCATGCTAACGCGGTTCCGGGTAGGGTTGGTTAGATAGTGATTAGCTGCCCCCAGTTCTGCAGTGATGGCTTGCCAACACTGTAGGGCTGAGAGCAGACGGTTTTAGCCCCCAGGGCACACGGGCGCTGGATTCATGCTCATCCGGTTCACCGGGTGGGCAAATCTCGCATTGTTACATCAATGAGGTGAGGACGATATAGGTCTGAAAGCCTACCAACAGTTTCGAGTTCCGAGTATTTTCAGCAGCTGCATCGAAACATAGGATCCCTAACTAAACCCATGTTTGAGAGAGTAGGCCCTTCTAGAGGGACCCAAATTTCACCCCTTTCAATTGAGATTAATCCTTACCATCTATGATTTGGACCCCATTTTGTAATTAAAGATTCAGACGAATGTATTCATCTTTGTTTCAAACCAATGCTTAAGCAAGATAGAGATACCTAATCCTCGTATATTTCGTATATAGGTGGGTTATCGAGGCGGTGAACGGCATGATAAAAAATTGGAAAGCTCTTGGAACCGTGTTTCCGAATCAAGAAATCCCGAATATCGGAGACTACGTGAGGATCGTCTGCGCACTATGTAATGCATTCCGACCACCACGAGTACTCGATACATCTGCTGAGGGAATGAAAGCTGAAAAAATACTCCAGCGTCTAAGTAATATGAATGAGTTAGAGAGTATCGTGAAGAAGAAAAAGTTTGCAACTGTTAGAGCAGTATGGGAGGAGATCAGCGATTCATCGGTTCCTGATTTCCCTCGCCTACTCTTTGATGACCTGCAAGAGTTAGCACTTGGCATCTACCAGGTACTACTTCCAATGGATGTTACCATCGTATAAGTTGTTGGCTCAAAGTCTCAAAAGCACTCAATCTCGTGATAGTTCTTTCCAAATATTCCCATAGAATTGCGTAGAGGATGTAGATATCCCGAGCACCCACGAATAACCATTTCGATTCATGTTCACCGATCCAAACAACTCTTGAGGGAAGGCAATACCTTCTAGAATTAGAATGACCTGAATGATATGATTATTCATTGTTCTTGTTCATAGCTGAAGCGAGTCCTGTTGAAGAAAAACTTATGATGAAAATCACAATGTTTATGAGAACGTTTTGTGGTGATGGACAGGTAACCTCGGAAAACTCATCGCGTTGGTTTGTGAAGTATTTGTTCGATGTCGTGGAAAACTCGTGAGGTCCGAGCGAAATGTCCGGGACTTATGTGATAACATTTTGTGGTGATGACTAACCAAAATTCCTGTCGCGTCGCGTAACTTTGCGATGGGAAGTTGTTATGATTAATTGTCGCGTTATCTATGCAATCGTGCAACGAAAAATTGTCACGTTTTTTCGTGGAATATGGGAAACTTGCCATGATATCTTACGATGTTCATAATCACGTCACGACAGCCTGTCATGGTCACATGTCACGTAACCCTACGTCACGGGAATCTGTCATGGTATCGTTATGTTTGTATGTGAGGTTTCCTGAAGATGTAGAGGTGTTACGCTCCTTGACAATGTCAGCGGGAATAGGTGACGACATCTCACGATGTCCGCCTTACCACCTTTGGATGTCATGTTCTACGATCAAGGGAAGTTGTGATGTTCCTTGACCGTTTCCTGGGGAACATGTCATGGCATCTCTTCTCCAATGTCATGTTTGCACAGAATTTCGTGATGGGAATCAGCGATTTTCTCTGAACATGTCTGAGGAAACCATGGCAAGACATACCGTAATGTTTTGGGAATAATGCTTCTTCGTATTGGAGAATTGTCATGTTTCTCGGTCATGTTCTAGGAAGATATGTCATGACATCCTGTGATGTCCTGTATAGACGGGATTTCTTGTGATGGGAATTAGCAATGTTCTCTGATCATGTCTGAGGGAACCATGTCATGACGTACCGTAATGTTTGGGAATAACGCTTCTTTGTAATGGAAAATCTCGATATGGTTGAGGTGGATCTATGTTATGACATCCCGTGATGTTGGGATGTGAAGTCTCTCTGCATAGAAAGTTGGGATGTTATTCACCATGTAACATACCATGACATTTTGTGTTGTTCGGCAGTAAGGTTTCTTTGTGATGGAAAAATGTCTTGTCTCTACCCCATGACCAAGAAAACATGTGTTGACGTCTTGTAAAGTCCTGTTCCGACAGGATCTTTTGTCATGGAGAATTGTCATGTTCCTTGACCATGTCCCTGGGAAACATGTCATGACATTTCTCGATGTCATGGTTGGACGGGATTTTTCGTGATAGGAATTCGTGATGTTTTCTAACCATATAAGGGGGAACCACACCATGACAATTCGTGATGTTAGAGAGTGAGGTTCTTTGTAACATAAATTCGTCATGTCCCCGTTCTGGGTAAACATTTCATGACACCCTGTGTTGTCAAGTTTGGACAGAATTCTTCGTGATGAGAAGTTGTGATGTTTCTTAATTATGTAAGAGGGAGCCATGTCATGACTTATCGTGATGTTTTGATGTGGAGTTTCCTTGCACTGGAACGTAGTGGTGTTTCCTTACCAAGTCGCTATACAAAAATGGCTGATCTACTTTTTCTTCTTGTAGAGACAGCTATCCCCCATTCCTACAAAACTACGATGTGTGCAAAGCAATGACTCTCCCCAAGATTAAGCGTAACCTAAGCAAGGAACATGTACCATGGAAAACATTCCGCCGTTACCCGTAAAACATCTCATTGCCCGTTCTCATGTAACCTCCACCAACCGACGAGTTGTTTCGGCTTCCTGGAATCTTAGTTTGACTATAAGTTATTATCGTGGTATCTTCGAGTCATAGCAATACAAGTCACATTATGTTTGAGTCGATTTATTTATAGTAAAGGAAAGTTCATGGCATACTTTTACAGTCTCATTCCACCTCAAAACTGACAAGAGTTGAATGATTCGTGTATCTTACAAGGCATCAGGATTGCGTTCTATGGGTCAAAATATTCTTCATCTTGGATACGTTTGAGCATCTTCAGAACTATGATACATACCACATACAAAAATCACCCGGGCCCTGGATAGCTCAATAGAAGAGCAAGAAGAGGTTTTCAGTCCGACACATGGTCCAGGCATTTCTTTCGCGACGTCAGTCGAATCCGTCGCTTCATTGATTCACATTTTGATGATCAAACCCCTATCAACAATTACTTATCAAACAATGGACTCATTTCCAAAGTGAACAATGAAGATCTAACAAGCTTGTCCTTCAATGCTGATTGTCGAGTTGAATAATGAATTTAATATCATTCATAATACATTTCGGCCATATGGGCATCAAATAATTGGCGAGCATGGGTGGTTTTGTGTAACCATTTGACATAACTATTTTTGAACACGTTGGTATCCCAATCATACGTGGAAGTCCTTTATTCAAAAAATGATATTTGTATCAAAGTCTGCGTAACGCAGCTGTATCGAGCTTTTTGCGAGCTCTTGTTCTCTCCATCCAGAGAAATCGTACAAGGATTCTCAGTGTACATCGCATGTGCCCAAATTTGAGAAAGATTTCTTATCCCTGAACTGCTACTTAAAATCCTGAGACTAGGTCCCTATTCTGTGATGTTGAGAACGAGGTAATGATTATCGAGGCACCAAAACGATCTGATTTGGATTGAAAAAAACAACTCAGGGACAAAGAACTTCTCCAGATTTGGGCAAATACGATGTACATACACCTAGTTAACATTCTGGAATAGTTCCACTGCAATCTCAATCTTCTTGTTTTTACTAGATGCTTCCAATTTCTCATACCTATCTACAATACATCTGGAATCATCGTCAACATATTGACAGACATACAAACTGGTCATCCATGATTGAATGAGTCTGATAATGACGATTCTTTCCCGAAAATTATAAATCTCAACAATCATCAATTTTTGCATGCTCATTAGGTCTGGGGTCTATACATTATATACATATGAAATCAAGCACCTCCAATAGAAATGCGTTATTCGCGCTCGTACCTCGCGTACAGATTGCAGCTTAAATGTTCTTTTGAAGATCAACACAGAAACAAGGCCTATCATCCGTAGTATTCATGGATTTCATTACACTCAACTGTGGAAATCATATGTGTTTTGATGGAGATAATTCAACAATGGTAATTTACATGAGTTTTATTTGTGGAACTTCATTGCTACAAGAAATGGGCGTAATAACATTAACAACGCTCGGTCAACTATGCGCACTCTGGGATTCATATGAAAATATTCATAGGCGATGAAACTCCTATTTCCGTGCATATCAAGAGCACACCTTCACTATGCTTCAAAACATCGAAAAATGTGATTATCAGACTCTGCGGAGCAATTATTCGTGGAACTCTGCTTTTGCTAGATTTCTTTGACTTGTTCCACGTCCTATCAGTGCGACCCTTACACGCAAGACTATGGAGGTCCTAGTCTATCTTCTTTCAGAGTATCTGGTGTCCAAATGGAAACCTCGGAATCTTAAGCCTGCAGCCTCAACTGTTTCTCCGCGAGATCAACTTCACCAGCAAATGTCAGATTCCGTGCCACGCTCAAAATTTCCAGTTCCAAGCCACCTATTGCGTCCCTGATACCAATTACCTGGAATATTCATATTCGTGCGCGAGTCGAATGGGGCCCCACAGGTTCAAAAGAATCGAAACCTCTATTTTTCAATCGTCGGAGTCAGAGTTTGAATTTGCTAAGTATCGAATTATAAATATCATAGTTTTCTCGGAACTACATTGTGAAAAAGGTTTCAGGAAATTTCCTAATGTAATTGTATATTTAGTGCGGATTTGTGATTCTACTAACGCGGTCGAATTCTCGTGCCACTGGATTGAGCGTGATCGCTAGCCGAAATTGTATATTTACAAGAACCGAGTAGTTGATCTATCACGCTCAGCGTGGTTCGCCCGATTTTCTATACTCAGAGGAGTGATTTTATCTGAACTTTTTTTCACGAAGTACTCGTATACGCAAATCACGTATGATGCATATGTAGCGTTGCAGAGACATTTTGTTTATCACCGACTTTCATGAATACGCAGATCTTAGGAATACTGTCAGTGTCTATGATTGTGAGCCCTTCATCAATTCCTACAACCCTCTTGATAGGCATATCAAGATCAACAAAGATCTCTTTTGTGATGATCTCGTTCATGAGTGTGCATTCCATCATCTATTCATCATCGTACAAGAATTCAAATATTCTGATGTGCTGGCCTTCATTTGTAAGAGCGTAAGAGTTGTTGGAACGGGCGTTTTTCACCTTAGAAGAATCGGAGAGACATCGGTTTCTCACTGCTCTGAGATATGATACGGTGGTCTGTGGTTGTAATGTATTCACACCAGCTGCTTGAGCTGTGCATATGTGTATGTAAGTGTGCATCCCTGCATAGTGCTGCCACCACCGCAGCCCATAGGTAAGCGCGGCTTGAGAGAGCAGAACGTACTATACCACCGTATAAGTAAGACCCCTTATCCTATAGTCTTGTACTCCAAAGTTGTAGTTACAAATAAATAGTTATATAGTGAAACTGCGTGCTATCATCATTTAGTACACAACAATTGGCGACGAGGATAAAAAGTAACAAAAAGTGAGTACTTATAGCGTGAGAAAAGTTCTCCAAGAGCCGGCCGGAAAAGACAAAGGTTGATATATGTCCCGACCGCGTGCTCCACGCTAAGAGGAAAGGGGATCTGAAGAAAGCAAATGTCATCTGGACCGTCATCATTAGAATCGTTAGAAAAATCAGGTGATCTCGAAAATACTATTGTTGACCTCGACGACTCTTCTAATCGAGTAATTAACGAAGAACAATCAACCGCCTCGACACGTGCAGCGGCCGTAGCAAGTGCGAGTGCGGGTGAGACAGATAATAAGGGGAGCGCGAGCGAGATAGAAGGTGCAGAAAGAGTGAACCAGGAAACAGCAAACAGTACCAACATGGCGGCCAAAGCATATATAGGACACATGAATGAATTTGACTCATCAACTGACGACTGGTCCTCGTGGCAGGAGAGACTAGAGCAGTACTTCGAGGTGAATGAGATAACCGAGAAGAAAGTAGCGTTCCTTCTATTGCTGATAGGCAGCAAGGGATACGCGTTGATGAAAGAGTTATGTGTTCCAGATGAACCAAAGAAATTGGATTACAAAACGCTAACAGGAAAAATGTCAGAACATCTTGAGCCAAATCGAAATTTACTTGGCGAGCGATATAAGTTCAAACACTGCCGACAAGAGAAAGGAGAAACAGTGAAAGCCTTTATTGCAAAATTGAAAAAAGAAGCCATGCACTGCAAATTTGGACAGAACATCAAAGAAAATCTTCGTGACCAACTGGTCTACGGTATTGCGGATGAAGTTACAAGGACGAAATTCTTATCACAAGCCGATAAACTAACATACGAGGAAGCAGTTCAAATTGCACTTGCTCAAGACTGCCAACAGAAATGCAGATTCGATGGAAGAAACAGCAACACAGCCGACGCCAGTCAACGCGATCAACAATCATCGCAGCAAAAACTCAACGTTCAACAAGAAGAGTGGTAAGGATCGGTGTAACTGTTGCGGTTATACCAATCATAAATCAGGAGACTGTCGTTATAAGGATTATGCGTGTAGAAAGTGCAACAAACAGGGTCATATGCAATGGGTCTGCAGAAGTAAAGGTGAGCAAAAAAGTGATAAAAATGAGAAAAAAGGCAATAACAGTAGAAATGGCAATGGCGATCGTAAACGTTCAAATCACTCTGATAGGCAAAATTATGTAGATGATGTAGAATCAGATGAGGAGGATTTGAGCGAAGAATTTGAAAATCTTTATTTTGTTGAAGAAGTGAAAAAAGTCAATTCATTGAACGCGGTTAAACCGGTTTATTCGAAAGTCAGAGTCCAAGACTCGTTAATAGATTTTGAGGTTGACACTGGATCACCCATTACAGCAATTTCTCTCGACTATTTTCGAAGCAAAAGAGAGTTACGTAGTTTGAAAATAGAAAAAACGGGAAGACAGTTCACGAGTTACACAGATGCTCGAATGATTCCAGTCGGGAAAGTAAATGTAACTGCAAAATGTCTTGGTAAGATGAGAAAATTAGAACTTTTCATTATGCCAGGAAAAGGTTTACCTCTTATTGGAAGAGAGTGGTTAGAGAGTTTCGAAATTTTGGACGAATTTCAAAGGACAATTGATTCAATCAATGAAAGAATAAATGCAATTAACAGTCAGCAAAAAGGTAGTAATTATCCAAAAATTATGGAAAAGTATGGAGAAGTTTTTAGTGACAAGCCAGGGAAATATACCCGGAGAAAGATAAAATTAAAATTGAAAAGCGATGCCAAACCAGTTTTTTTCAAACCTCGACCAGTGCCTTATGCACTGAAACCAAAAATCGAAAGAGAAATAGATAGACAAGTGGGAATAGAGTCATTGATACCAGTAAAATTTAGTGAGTGGGGTACTCCCATTGTGCCAATCTTGAAAGATGATGGAGAAGTCAGAATATGTGGGGATTTTAAAGTCACTGTCAACCCCCAGCTGATAATGAATAGACATCCAATCCCTAGAGTCCAAGACTTGATGGCATCAATTCAACGGGGAAAAGTGTTTACGAAATTAGATTTGCTCCATGCATATCAACAATTTCCAATAGATGAGGATTCGCAGGAGTGCCTAACACTTTCCACTCACAAAGGATTATTTAAAGTAGCAGTCTTATTTGATGGAATAGCATCAGCTCCTGGAGAATTCCAGGGTGAAATAGAGTCAATTTTGAGAGGCATAGAAGGTGTCCTCATATTTTTTGATGATATATTCGTTTTTGGTGAAACAGTTGAGAAACATGACATCGCTCTCGAGGAAGTCTTAAAAAGATTCCAAGAATGTGGGCTAACTTTGAAAAAGAAGAAGTGTAAGTTTGCAGAGAATAAAGTAGATTTTTTAGGTTATACAATAGATGCAGAAGGTTTACATGCATGCAATAAGAAAATTGATGCAATTACAAAAGTAGAGGCTCCAAAGAATGTTAAAGAATTACAAATGTTTTTGGGAATGATCAATTATTATTCAAAATTTATTAAAAACTTTGCCTCCATAATGAGTCCACTTTACAAACTGTTGAGGAAGGATTCAATATGGAAATGGACTAATGAATGTGAAAAGGCATTCAAAAATGCTAAAGAGGCTTTAGTTTCACATGAGGTTTTAGTACATTATGACACAAAATTGCCAGTAAAAATTACTTGTGATGCTTCACCATTTGGGATTGGAGCAGTCATTTCACATATTATGCCAGATAAAAGTGTCCGACCTATTGCGTTTGCTTCAAGAACACTCAAAGTAGCAGAGAGATCATACTCTCAATTGGATAAAGAAGCCCTGAGTTTGATTTTTGGAGTGAAAACTTTCCATCAATTCATTTATGGCAGACATTTCATTTTAGAAACAGACCACAAACCTCTAATTTATATCTTTGGAGATAAGAAAGGTCTCCCCTCAATGGCAGCTAATAGAGTTCAGCGTTGGGGTGTATTTTTAAGTGGATATGATTATGAAATTAATTATATCAAAGGCTCAACCAATACAAGTGCAGATTTTTTATCTAGATTTCCCATGGAGAATGTTAATAATTTTGTTGAAAAATACACATATCTAAATTATGTGTCAGAAAATGTAAATACCTTGTCAATAGAACTTGTTAAACAAGAAACAGACAAAGATCCAATTCTAAGTTCAGTCAAAAATTTCATGAAAAATGGTTGGCCCAAACAAGTTCCAGATATATTATTACCTTTCAAGAGACGTGAAAGAGAATTGACACTTGAAAATGATTGTATAATGTGGGGTCACAGATTAGTAATTCCAGTAACATTACAAAATGATCTTTTGAAAGAACTACATATTGCTCATATGGGAGTTGTGAAAATGAAAGCACTTGCTCGCTCATACATTTGGTGGCCAAAATTGGATGATCAAATAGAAAATCATTGCAAATCATGTAACTTATGTCTTACACATGCAAGCAATCCACCAAGATCTTCATTGAATGTATGGAGTTGGCCCGAGGGACCTAACAGCAGATTACATGCTGACTTTTGTGGTCCCATTGATGGTAAAATGTACCTCATAATAATAGATGCCTATTCTAAGTGGATAGAGATTAGAGAAATGAAGGACATAACTACAGAAAGTACAATAGAGGTATTCAGAGAATACTTTGCATCATGGGGCTTGCCTCTTGTATTAATAACTGATAATGGACCAAGCTTTTGCTCAGCCGAGTTTCAAAAATTCATGTCCAATAATGGCATTTCACATCATAGAACAGCTCCATATCACCCAGCTTCAAATGGTCTTGCTGAGAATGCAGTCAAGACATTCAAGTCAAAATTCAAGCTTTTATTACAAGAATGTAAGAACCGTAGAGAAGCGCTGGCCAAATATTTATTTCATTACAGATCTACGCCTCACTGTACTACTGGAGTGAGTCCATCAGAATTGCAAGTAGGTAGGAAGTTTAGGAATAGATTTGATTTATTGAAGGCTCAAGTTAAAGATAGAGTTGAGAAAAAACAAAGTGACCAAGAAAAATATTTCAGAGGCAATAGGAACATAAGCTTTGACCAAAATGAAGTTGTTATGGCAAAAGATTATTCCACTGGAAATTGGAAACAAGCAAAAATAATTGATAAACACAGTCCTGTAACCTACACTGTTTGTACTGATGATAATAGAGTATGGAAAAGACATACTGATCAAATTAGATCTTGTAACTTAGAACTGAATGAAATTGAAGCTAATCGAGAGCCTTCGAATACCAAATCAAGCCATCCAAAAAGCCACACTTCTGTAGTAGAGCCTAATTCTGATAACACAAATATAACTCAAAGCACAGTCAATGTAACTTCTCCAGTGGATCCTAACATTTCTAATTCACCTAAAAATCATAACAGCAAAAGTAACGTAGAATCACTTCCAAAGAATAAATCCATTGAACAGATTCATGTTCCTCTAAGAAGATCCACTAGACAAGTCAAACCAAGGCAATTATACAATGTGTAATAGAAATATTAAAATAGAGATGTCAAAGCTATGGGTGGAGGAATGTAATGTATTCACACCAGCTGCTTGAGCTGTGCATATGTGTATGTAAGTGTGCATCCCTGCATAGTGCTGCCACCACCGCAGCCCATAGGTAAGCGCGGCTTGAGAGAGCAGAACGTACTATACCACCGTATAAGTAAGACCCCTTATCCTATAGTCTTGTACTCCAAAGTTGTAGTTACAAATAAATAGTTATATAGTGAAACTGCGTGCTATCATCATTTAGTACACAACAGTGGTAATTGGAACAATTCCGCCAAATTGGACTTCACAGGCACTGGCTTGCCAAAATACCTTGCAGCATTCACTTGGAGCGATTTCTCCGTATCTTTACCATCCAATCGACGTAAATAGACTATTATCCTTCCATGCTGTTCATTTTCTTCATTTTCTCCTCTTTCATCGTGCTGTTTTTCTCCTTGTTTCTTCAGCACTAATTTAGCCTGCTCTCTTGTAAAACATCTGCACACTTGTTGAACTACACCCTTAGCTGAGTGGACTTTTTTCAATAGACTTCCATTGCCATTTCCAAAAACGTTTGCCGAATGGCTCCACGAGGAGCCAAAATCAAGGACACCTTGGCACAAGTGTGGTAGTTGATGGGAGCTGTACGATGCAACAGATTTCGAGTGTGATTCCTCTGCTCCGATCATGAAGGCTCTCATCAATTCATGAGCACTTTCAATTTCAACGGGGAAAATTTCATCACACATAATCTTGTGGTACGCCGTTACGAACAAAGCCCAATTCTTGACAAATTTTGTCAAAGATGGGAATTCCAGGTACACTGAAATACTGCAGTGGAGACCCCAATTTTGCCACTCCAATGTGGTCCAGTACTTATTATCTGTCATCACCCGGCACATCTTGTGTCCGGACATTACAAGATATCAACAAATTTTTTCCCTAGGGCTTGGTAAGGGAACACCGCTACGTTCTAGTACGAGGAATCTCCACATCGGAACATCACGATAGGTCATGACATGGTTCCCTCTTACATAATTAAGAAACATCACAACTTCTCATTACGAAGAATCCTGTCCAAACTTGACAACACAGGGTGTCATGACATGTTTACTCAAGCAGGGTCAAGGTTGTGAATGCCATAACCCCAAAATTTTGTTGCTATTTTCAATATCTGAAAGTAAGCAATGTATAAAGCCACTTTATAGCATTTGAACGGTCGCGCTTCTCTCGAGCCGGTACGGCAGGAAACTTCTCCCCTCCCCGGCCGAGGGCGTGCAGTTCAATGGGTAAACTTACACAGTTTTACGTAAATACATATACGTACCAATACATGGAAATACCGAAAATTCTATAGGTTTCCATGAGGAATTTTTGATATAAATCATCACCAAAGTTAAAACTTATTTTTCCCATTAATCAGCTTGTTTTGAGAACTATCAAGTGAAAATATTTTTATTCCATGAAAAATCTATTTGAGAGTCCTATTTTATTTTGCAAACTTGATTTGCCTATAAAATTTTCTAGCTTGAGAGTTCCAACTAAATTCTGTTTTTTGGACACATAAGACCGATTTTGAAAGGATTTCCTGTCATTTATTTGTCAGAAAATTACTTATTTTTTGAGAATTCGATCTCGTTGTAAATATGTAAATAAGGAGTTGTAAAATAACTTTTCGAGTAGAATAAGTTGTTTAAAGGATCAAAGAGTCGCCTAGAATCTCGATTATGAAGAAAAATTTAAAGTATATACTGTGATTAAATAGTAATTACGAAAAGATAGGAAACCACGTGTTTCTAGAATGTTCCAGAAAATTATCTTTTATTTATTACTAAATAATTGAAGCAGCCAATTTTGAGTTTTTTATCACTTGTAATATATTTTGATGCGACTAATCCAAGAATGATAGGAAAATCTACCAATATCATCGGAAAATATGAATTTCCAAGAAGAATCATCGTTTTTCCATCATTCTATCATCTAAATCATCATCTAAAGTACAATATAGATATACTGTACAGCCAGAGCACCGGGTATAAATACAGGCTCATCAGCCCATTGTGGCAGGCTTGCGCTCATTTGAATATTAGAGCTGTATCGAGGCTTTGGTGCTCTGGCTTTCCTCAAGCCTGTATATAGAGTTGAAAATAAATGTGGATATTTCATTGGTAATATCTTGTAGTATTGATATGCCTCGAGGCAGGTCCAGGACGATGCTGTGATGGCAGTTCGGGCCAAAGTCCCCGCACTTCTCCAGTATCCGTCTGATTCAAAATCACGCACCCCGGGAATCCATGTTTGTGTAGAAGCCTCAGTCCTCTCTACACTCTTAGAAACCCGGGTGAGCCAATCTCACATCTTTCATAAGTCGATATGCATGAGGGCCTCAGCTCCCTCGGCGTTCACTTATGAAAGAGTTACATATTTTTTGAAAGTCGATGTGCATGAGGGCCTCAGTCCCCTCGGCGCTCACTTGCAAAAAATAGATTGATATGCAAAAATCAGCTTTCTAAGGTCGAATGAATCTGTACCTAAGTACCTATATAGTTCACCTTTGAAAGTTGAGGAGATCTTTAGCTTTTGCCGCCTCGTTGAAGGGCCTCAGTCCCCGGATATGGGTGAGCAAGGGCTGAGATAGTCCGCATTCCGAATCCGTAATATCCATAAAAAATAATATCGATCCAAGAATATGACGTACACCTCTATCGAGGTACCCATCCCTTATGATAAATTTTGACCACTGGCTCTCTCCCGAGATCCAGAGCCTATTGGTAACTCACAAGGTACATGACGACTTTATGTTAGAAATAATTTTACTCCCAAACATCACGAATTGTCATGGTATGGTACCCCCTCATAAAGTTGAGAAACATCACGAATTTCTATGACAAAAAATCCTGTCCAAACATGACACCGAGAAATGTCATGACATACAGTCTGATTCATTAAGTGTGTACATGCCATAACCGGGATGTGGGAAAAAATTTGTATTTTCAAACGAGTTAGTTGTAAAAATTCGTAATAGCTGTCGGAATTTGTAACTTTTGATAGAAATATGATTCTTAATCATTACATTTGAAATATTTGGAAGCGGGTGCCAACTTCACACGCGTAATGTTTTACCTTCCAACCATCACATAACAAAGACGTGTTTATTGGGTAATGATTATTGTTTCGCCATGAAGGTTATGTGTTGAATTAGCGCGTAGTGTTATGATTTGTGCAGTTTCTTCACATATAGTGATTCTCGTTCTGTTTTTTGGCTCTCTCTTCTCGTAATCTTACCGCGGAGCCCCGCGAGAAGAAGAGTGTAATAACGCGATCTCACAGAACAAGGGGTCATAACAATGTGTTACGCACACAAAAGCACAACTTCCACACCAATACGGGTGCCTCTACATACGTGTGGAAGTTGTGCGTTAGCAGTGGAGAGTCGTGAGAGCGGGTAGAGGGCTGTATACTGAGCAGCGAAAGGGTTACTGATACTCATTTTTTGCTTTTTCTGAAGATAATAGTTTGATTCCGTGACTGCCAATTTTTTATCAACATCCCCATTCGATTGCATATTTTCTTCATGCTATTTTCACCAAATGTCCTTGTATATAAAAAATGGTTAGACCATTTTCTTCCTCTCGCCGAGATCTATCGATTGGAGATAATGCTTTTTCTCCAGGAAGCATCCCAAACCTGAGATAGACTAATCTTTGAGGCCCTTTGTCCGTGTGTGTGTGTTGTTTTGTTGCTTCGACACTTTCTCGTTTATACTCGATCTGATCAACTTTTGCTCTTCTATGAGTTGTAGAGTATCACTCAGGGGAGAGCCCAGTGATTTGGCATCTCTTCCCTCCCAGTGTCATACAATCTAGAGGCTTTTTGAGCAAGAATTGCTTGAATCTCTGGTTTTAAAACCCAATCGTGACAATTCAATCTTATCAAATTTAATAATTCAATTTGTATTTAAGTTTGAAAATTAGAGAATTTAAATTTAATGAGTTAATTTTTCGGTTCGTTTTATCGCACTTAGAATTTTCGTTCATTAGCATGGAAGTCTAGATCACTCCGCTTTGAACTACGTCTACGCGTTACGTGCATAAGATGCTAGTGATCTGGTTTTTTGGAAAATTCATAGATCGATGACCGAATTCTGTGAGACCACATACATGTCCGGTTGGAATTTCAAATTTTGCCTGAGGATTTTTTTTGTCACAATTTGATGTAATTTTCCGATCGAAACAGAAGGGTTTTTCCGTTGTTTTTCGAAATAATCGATATCTCTCGAGTTGCGAGGCATTTCAACGAGAAAATTCAGAATTTTGGCAGGAAAAAATGTATATGGTCTGACAGGAATCGATGGATCGGTCTGCAGATTTTTCCTGGTGTGCTTTCTGTGGTTTTGAACGCAATGTCGTATGGGTTCGGTGATCTGGCCAATTGTACGCGAACCCGGAAATACGTATGGATAAGGTATTATTTTTCCGAAAATGTGACTAAGCCATCGTTTTTAGATCGAAAAAGTACTCATAAATCAGAATCTCCAACCCCCCTAGATTTTTCAGACCAGACTTGAAAATTAGGGATGCAACTCCCCTTGAATGTGTGACCACCAAACCATGATCATTCGCGTACGCTACCCAAGCTAATGGTATTCGCGTATTTGCGTACGCGAATACGCAGAATAATGGACTCCTCCTGAACATTTTACATGACCAACCAACTAGGGATATTCGCTGCAGATTAACGTGCGCGAATGCATGGAGTACTCCAACTGAATCACGCGTGTGGCTATTGAACCAATGGTATCCGCCCAAGCTCCCAAGAACAGGATAATAAATTCGCTCACTTGTATGAGCGAACGTGGCAACTCCTCCTGGTATTTGCGAATGATCACTAGACCATGAGCATTCGCGTACGCTACCCAAGTAAATGTTATGCGTTTCGCGTACGCGAATCCAAAAATGAGAGGGATTTTCCTGGAATTCGCGCATTACTAACTAATGATGGATTCTCGCGTACGCTACAAGAAATGCAGATTCGCCTACGCGAAGTCACGCATGTTCCCCATACCATGGATATCTGCGTACGTTCTGAAAAGAATGACGGAATCTTATACGGACATCAGCGGATGGACCCCCTCCTTCTGAAATTGTGTGTGACAACCAGACCATGAGCGTTCGCGTACGCTACTGAAGTGATTTGGATTTGCGAACGCGAATTCGCGTGTGACTACCAGAGCATGGATATTGGCGTACAAGCCAAATCATGCTGATTCGCGTACGTTACCTGAATGATGCCGATTCGGGTACGCATGTCCTCGTGTGGCCACCAAATCATGGAAATTCGCGTAGGCTATCGGTTATGATGTTGGCTCATAAAATTTGTGCGTGATCACCCAACTATGGATATCTACTCTTGCTACTAGGGATACAGATTCGCGTACGCTACACAAGTGATTTGGATCCTCGTTTGCCAATTGGAAGTGTGACTACCGAACCATGCATATTCGCTCAATCTCCCAGAAAAAATATGATACTAGAATTCGCGTACGTGAATAAGTGAATGCGACAACTTTTCCTGGTATTCGCGTGTCATCAGCGAACAACATGCCCAGTAGCGTAGGTGGATATTTATGATTTGGTAGATACCCGCGAGTTCCAGTTAAGTTCCATAGGTGCCTCCGCGTTAGCAAATCTGCATCGCTAGTAGCGTACGCGAAGATCCACGATGAGTGAGGCACGTACAAATTTGAGGAGAAGTCTTTTGATTTGTGTATTCGCGTACGCGAACATGGTTCACTCGGGTAGCGTATGCGAGTGCTCATGGTCTGGTGATGACACGCGAATACCAGGAAAAGTTGTCGCATTCACTTATTCACGTACGCGAATACTAGTATCATATTTTTTCTGGGAGATTGAGCGAATATGCATGGTTCGGTAGTCACACTTTCAATTGGCAAACGAGGATCCAAATCACTTGTGTAGCGTACGCGAATCTGTATCCCTAGTAGCAAGAGTGGATATCCATAGTTGGGTGATCAAGCACAAATTTTATAAGCCAACATCATAACCGATAGCCTACGCGAATTTCCATGATTTGGTGGCCCCACGAGGACATGCGTACCCGAATCGGCATCATTCAGGTAACGTACGCGAATCAGCATGATTTGGCTTGTACGCCAATATCCATGCTTTGGTAGTCACACGCGAATTCGCGTTCGCAAATCCAAATCACTTCAGTAGCGTACGCGAACGCTCATGGTCTGGTTGTCACACACATTTTCAGAAGGAGGGGGTCCATCCGCTGATGTCCGTATAAGATTCCGTCATTCTTTTCAGAACGTACGCAGATATCCATGGTATGGGGAACATGCGTGACTTCGCGTAGGCGAATCTGCATTTCTTGTAGCGTACGCGAGAATCCATCATTAGTTAGTAATGCGCGAATTTCAGGAAAATCCCTCTCATTTTCGGATTCGCGTACGTGAAACGCATAACATTCACTTGGGTAGCGTACGCGAATGCTCATGGTCTAGTGATCATTCGCAAACACCAGGAAGAGTTGCCACATTCGCTCATACAAGTGAGCGAATTTATTATCCTGTTCCTGGGAGCTTGGGCGGATACCATTGGTTCAATAGCCACACGCGTGATTCAGTTGGAGTACTCCATGCATTCGCGCACGTTAATCTGCAGCGAATATCCCTAGTTGGTTGGTCACGTAAAATGTTCAGGAGGAGTCCATTATTCTGCGTATTCGCGTACGCAAATACGCGAATACCATTAGCTTGGGTAGCGTACGCGAATGATCATGGTTTGGTGACACATTCAAGGGGAGGTGCATCCCTAATTTTCAAGTCTGGTCTGAAAAATCATGGGGGGTTGGAGATTCTGATTTATGAGTATTTTTTCGATCTAAAAACGATGGCTTAGTCACATTTTCGGAAAAATAATACCTTATCCATATGTATTTCCGGGTTCGCGTACAATTGGCCAGATCGCCGAACCCATACGACATTGCGTTCAAAAACACAGAAAGCACACCAGAAAAAATCTGCAGACCGATCCATCGATTCCTGTCAGACCATATACATTTTTTCCTGCCAAAATTCTGAATTTTCTCGTTAAAATGCCTCGCAACTCGAGAAATATCGATTATTTCGGAAAACAACGGAAAAACCCTTCTGTTTCGATCGGAAAATTACATCAAATTGTGACAAAAAAAATCCTCGGGGAAAATTTGAAATTCCAACCGGACATGTATGTGGTCTCACAGAATTCGGTCATCGATCTATGAATTTTCCCAAAAACCAGATCACTAGCATCTTATGCAGGTAACGCGTAGACGTAGTTCAAAGCGGAGTGATCTAGACTTCCATGCTAATGAACGACAATTCTAAGTGCGATAAAACGAACCGAAAAATTAACTCATTAAATTTGAATTCTCAAATTTTCAAACTCAAATACAAATTGAATTATTAAATTTGATAAGATTGAATTCTCACGATTGGGTTTTAAAACCGGAGTTCCAAGCAATTTTTGCTCAAAAAGCCTCTAGATTGTATGACACTGGGAGGGAAGAGATGCCAAATCACTGGGCTCTCCCCTGAGTGATACTCTACAACTCATAGAAGAGCAAAAGTTGATCAGATCGAGTATAAAAGAGAAAGCTCCGAAGCAACAAAACAACACACACACACGGACAAAGGGCCTCAAAGATTAGTCTATCTCAGGTTTGGGATGCTTCCTGGAGAAAAAGCATTATCTCCAATCGATAGATCTCGGCGAGAGGAAGAAAATGGTCTAACCATTTTTTAGATACAAGGACATTTGGTGAAAACAGCATGAAGAAAATATGCAATTGAATGGGGATGTTGATAAAAAATTGGCAGTCACGAAATCAAACTATTATCTTCAGAAAAAGCAAAAAATGAGTATCAGTAACCCTTTTGCTGCTCAGTATACAGCCCTCTACCCGCTCTCACGACTCTCCACTACTAACGCACAACTTCCACACGTATCTAGAGGCACCAAACGTTTCAAATGTAATGATTAAAAATCATATTTCTATCAAAAGTTACAAATTCCGACAGCTATTACGAATTTTTACAACCTCTTCGTTTGAAAATACAAATTTTTTCCCACATCCCGGTAATGGCATGTACACACTTAATGAATCAGACTGTATTTCCCAGGGACATGGTCGAGAAACATCACAATTTTCCATGACAGAGGGACCTTGAATCCAAACATTACACGATGTCACGACAGGGATCTGTCTACATAGTTAAGAAACATCACAATTTGCCATAACAAAAGGTCCTGTCGGAACAGGACTCCACAAGACGTCCACACATGTTTTCTGGGTCATGGGGTAGGGTCAAGACATTTTCTCATCACAAAGAAACCTCACTGCCAAACAAAACAAGATGTCATGATATGTTGCATGGTGAATAACATCCCAACTTTCTGTGCAGAGAGACTTCACATCCCAAAATCACGGGATGTCATAACATAGATCCACCTCAAACAGTTGAGTAACCTCACAGTCCCTCAGCACGAGGAGTCCTGTTCAAAGATGACATCACAAGATGTCATGACATAGCTTCCTAGAACGTGACCGAGGAACATGACAGTTTTTCCTTACGAAGAAGCGTTATACCCGAATAGTACGGTATGTCATGATACGGTTCCCTCAGACATGGTCAGAGATCATCGCTAATTCCCATCACAAGGAATCACGTCCATACAGGGAATCACAAGATGTCATGAGATATTTCCTCGGGCCATGGTCAAGGAGCATCACAGCTTTCCATGATAAAGACACATTAAATCCAAACATCACACGATGTCATGACATGGTTCCGTCTAACATGGTTGAGAAGATTAGGGCTCCCCATCACGAAATCCTGTGCAAACATGACGTTGCACGACGTCGTGACATACTTCCTCGGGCACAATGGACAGACTACCGAACAACACAAGATGACTTCAAATGTTCTCCCAGAACATGGTGAGAGAATATCTCGGTCTATGCAAAGAGACCTTACATGCCAACATCATGGGATGTCATCACATTATTGTACCTCACACTATTGAAGATACTCACAGTTTCTCAACACGAGGAATCCTTCTCGGAAATGACATCACAAGATAACATGACCTATCTCCCTAGAACATGGCCGAGGAACATTACAGATTTCCATGACAAAGAAGCGTTATACCCAAATATTACGGTATGTCATTACATGGTTCCCTCAGACATGTTGAGGAAAAATCGCTCATTCCCATCACAAGAAATCCCGTCTACACAGGACATCACAGGATGTCATGACATATCTTGCTAGAACATAGCCGAGGAACATGACACATTCCCATGACAAAAAAGCATCGTTCCCAAACATTACGGTACGTCATGACATGGTTCCCTGAAACACGTTCAGAGAACATCGCTAATTCCCATCACAAGAAGTCTCGGCCATACAGTACATCACAAGATGTCATGACATATTTTGCTGAAACATGGCCGAGAAACATGACGATTCTCCATCACAAAGAAGCGTCATTCGCAAAGATCACGATATGTTTCTACATGGTCCTTCAGACATGTTCAGCGAACATGGCTAATTCCCAACAGGAGGAACCCGTCCATACAGGACATCTTGAGATGTCATGACATATCTTCCCAGAACGAGGCCGAGGAACATGACGAATTTCCATCTCAAGGAAGCGTTGTTCCGAAACATTACGGTTTGTCATGACCTGGTTCCCTCAGACGTGTTCAGGAAACATTGCTCATGCCTATCTCGGGGAATCCCGTCAATACAGGACATCGCGGGATGTCATGACATATCTTCCCAGAACATGACCGAGAAACATGACAATTTTCCATTACAAAGGAGCATCGTTTCCAGACATTTCGGTACGTCACGACATGGTTCCGTCTGAGATGTTCAGAGATTATCGCTCATGCCCATCACGGGGAATCACGTCCTTACAGGACATCACAAGATATCATGACATATCTTACTAGAACATGGCCGAGCGACACGACAATTCTCCATTCTGAAGCAGGGATTGAACATTACGGTATGGCATGTCATGGTTCCCTCAGGCATGTTGATAAAACATCGCTAATTCCGATCACGAGGAATACCATCCATACAGGACATCACAAGATGTCCTGACATATCTCCCTAGAACATGTCCGAGAAACATGATAATTCTTCATTACAACAAAGCGTCATTCCTAAACATGACGAAATGTTACTACATAGTTCCTCCAGACATGTTCAGCGAGCATCGCTAAGTCCCAACACGAGGGACCCCGTCCATACAGGACATCACGAGATGTCATGACATATCTTCTGAGAACATGACGAGGAACATGACAATTTTCCGTTACAACGAAGCGTTTATCCCAAACATCACGGTACGTTACTACATGCTTCCTTCAGACATGTTGAGCGAACAACGCTGATTCCCATCACAAGGGATTTCGTCCATACAGAACATCATGTGACGGTTGAGTAGATAATCTCAACCATCATCTCTCTCTCCTGTTCCTAATCAATGTAATCATATAACTTCCTTAAAGAATGTAGCAGAGCATCCGAGGAGAGAGCAGTAAGTTATACATGTAAGAGAGAGAGACAATAAAATCACGCGTTTGTCGCGAATCATCATCGAACCTTTAGAATCGCCGCACCGCGCCCCTTGTGTCCAAGCTAATCAGCTGACCGGCATCGCGCGTTGTGCCAAATTCAGACTCTGTTCGCCCGTCTTGCCGAGCAGACCACGTTGCCGCGATCGGAGCAATATCCCGCGCTTTCTGCAATTTCCTCGTGCCCGCGCCGCGTGTGCACCAGCTCCTGATCGAATACCCTGCCGACGTGCTCGATAGAATGATCATCCGACGGTCCAGATCAACCTTGCGTGCGACCGATTCCTGCGCCCTGGACATCGTCCGATCATAGAACAATTACAATGCGAGCGGCCGATAGAGAATATACATTTGTGAGTACAGCCTCGAATTGCTCTCTCTCATTTTGGGCTTCACCCTTTGCTCTCTTCGTGCTCGCGCTCGATGTGCCTCATGTGCACCATGTCTTTATTATTTGAATAAACTTGTCTCTTTATTATCTTAAAATCATGAGTAGTCATTTGGCGCGCTCCATACCCAATCTCTCTCGCGCGCGATAGCAGCAATATATATATCCATATAGATATGGAGTAGTAGCAGTTGATGCAGGGTTCCAGTTACAATTTTTATATACAAATTTGCTGGGCATTGCACACAGCCCAGCATGTGCGGCTAAATCAACTAGGCAAATCTAGCAGCCGCCACAATCACAAGATGTCATGACATATGTTCTGAGAACATGACGGAGACACGTGCCAAATCTCCTTTACAACGAAGCGTTTTTCCCAAACATCACGGTACGTTACTACATGGTTCCTTCAGACATGTTGAGCGAACATCGCTAATTTCCATCACAAGGAATTCCGTCCATATAAGACATTACAAAATGTCATGACGTACGATGGGAATTAGCGACAACATCGCTAATTCCCATCACGGAAAATACCGTCCATACAGGACATCACATGATGTCATGAGATATCTTCCTAGAATAGGGCCGAGGAACATGACAATTTTTTGTTTGAAAAGAGGCATTGCTCCCAAAAACTACGGTACGTTACGACATGTATCCCTCAGACATAGTGAAAGAATATTGCTCATTCCCATCACAAGGAATTCCGTCGATACAAGACATCACAAGATGTCATGACATATCTTCCCAGAACATGGCAGAGGGATATGACGGATTTCCATCACAGAAAAGCGTTATCCCGAAACATTACGGTTTGTCATGACCTCGTACCCTCAGACTTGATCAGGAAACATTGCTCATTCTCATCACGAGTAATCCCGTCTACACAGGACATCACAGGATGTCATGACATATCTTGCTAGAACATAGCCGAGGAACATGACACATTTCCATGACAAAAAAGCATCGTTCCCAAACATTACGGTACGTCATGACATGGTTCCCTGAAACACGTTCAGAGAACATCGCTAATTCCCATCACAAGAAGTCTCGGCCATACAGTACATCACAAGATGTCATGACATATTTTGCTGAAATATGGCCGAGAAACATGACGATTCTCTATCACAAAGAAGCGTCATTCGCAAAGATCACGATATGTTTCTACATGGTCCTTCAGACATGTTCAGCGAACATGGCTAATTCCCAACAGGAGGAACCCGTCCATACAGGACATCTTGAGATGTCATGACATATCTTCCCAGAACGAGGCCGAGGAACATGACGAATTTCCATCTCAAGGAAGCGTTATTCCGAAACATTACGGTTTGTCATGACCTGGTTCCCTCAGACATGTTCAGGAAACATTGCTCATGCCTATCTCGGGGAATCCCGTCAATACAGGACATCACGAGATGTCATGACATATCTTCTGAGAACATGACGAGGAACATGACAATTTTCCGTTACAACGAAGCGTTTATCCCAAACATCACGGTACGTTACTACATGCTTCCTTCAGACATGTTGAGCGAACAACGCTGATTCCCATCACAAGGGATTTCGTCCATACAGAACATCATGTGACGGTTGAGTAGATAATCTCAACCATCATCTCTCTCTCCTGTTCCTAATCAATGTAATCATATAACTTCCTTAAAGAATGTAGCAGAGCATCCGAGGAGAGAGCAGTAAGTTATACATGTAAGAGAGAAAGAGACAATAAAATCACGCGTTTGTCGCGAATCATCATCGAACCTTTAGAATCGCCGCACCGCGCCCCTTGTGTCCAAGCTAATCAGCTGACCGGCATCGCGCGTTGTGCCAAATTCAGACTCTGTTCGCCCGTCTTGCCGAGCAGACCACGTTGCCGCGATCGGAGCAATATCCCGCGCTTTCTGCAATTTCCTCGTGCCCGCGCCGCGTGTGCACCAGCTCCTGATCGAATACCCTGCCGACGTGCTCGATAGAATGATCATCCGACGGTCCAGATCAACCTTGCGTGCGACCGATTCCTGCGCCCTGGACATCGTCCGATCATAGAACAATTACAATGCGAGCGGCCGATAGAGAATATACATTTGTGAGTACAGCCTCGAATTGCTCTCTCTCATTTTGGGCTTCACCCTTTGCTCTCTTCGTGCTCGCGCTCGATGTGCCTCATGTGCACCATGTCTTTATTATTTGAATAAACTTGTCTCTTTATTATCTTAAAATCATGAGTAGTCATTTGGCGCGCTCCATACCCAATCTCTCTCGCGCGCGATAGCAGCAATATATATATCCATATAGATATGGAGTAGTAGCAGTTGATGCAGGGTTCCAGTTACAATTTTTATATACAAATTTGCTGGGCATTGCACACAGCCCAGCATGTGCGGCTAAATCAACTAGGCAAATCTAGCAGCCGCCACAATCACAAGATGTCATGACATATGTTCTGAGAACATGACGGAGACACGTGCCAAATCTCCTTTACAACGAAGCGTTTTTCCCAAACATCACGGTACGTTACTACATGGTCCCTTCAGACATGTTGAGCGAACATCGCTAATTTCCATCACAAGGAATTCCGTCCATATAAGACATTACAAAATGTCATGACGTACGATGGGAATTAGCGACAACAGCGCTAATTCCCATCACGGAAAATACCGTCCATACAGGACATCACATGATGTCATGAGATATCTTCCCAGAATAGGGCCGAGGAACATGACAATTTTTTGTTTGAAAAGAGGCATTGCTCCCAAAAACTACGGTACGTTACGACATGTATCCCTCAGACATAGTGAGAGAATATTGCTCATTCCCATCACAAGGAATTCCGTCGATACAAGACATCACAAGATGTCATGACATATCTTCCCAGAACATGGCAGAGGGATATGACGGATTTCCATCACAGAAAAGCGTTATCCCGAAACATTACGGTTTGTCATGTTACGTTATTGGGGTTCTGGGTTTCCGTCTCTGGTGCGGTACTGCCGCCCCAGAATATACAGAAGGGATTGGGTGTATAGAATGATCTTGACACGAGAATAAGATTGACTGTTACTTTATTCCGCGGCTAGTATCTCAATGTAAAGAGACCTATCAAATGATTTGACTTCTACTGACAGGGCCAATCCGTGGCTGCGTTTACCTGTCTCGCGTGACTGACTCGGACCGTAAGCTCTCGAGTTCATACTAATAACTACTTATCCTAAAAATGAACTCCCCAACTGAACTCTTGCAGTTACTTAAATACAATCGGTGCGACCCCGATGTCGCACCGCGCAATGGATGGAGGGGCGCTCCAAATTTTCCCATTGCGATCATTCGGCTCGAGGCCTGTACGAGCCTCTCGCAACATCATTCATATATATAACATACACTACACGTCCGAAGCTACGCATTTACCCTCCGGGGTAAATTTTTCATAACTATAAATCTCGATTTTTCATGATTCATCTCAAGGACTTGGTCCAGCTTACACTGAATTTGCCAAAACAATTTTCATGCAACAATAATTCTCGTTATGTTTTACAGCTAAATTATCTGGAATCATGGTTTGATGGCTAGGTGAATAAGAAATTAGATATAAAACATCAATTTACGCTAGGTTAGATGAATCTCCGAGTGGTGATTACAAAATCAAAAATATGCCGAGAGGTTACCAAAAATTTCTCTACTTGCGCAAAATTGGTGAAATTTCAGAACTATTTACGTATTCCTAGATGCCCTCAGCATGCGTGAGAATAACATTCCATCTCTTCTAAACCCTAACGAAAAAATGACATCCTTCGTGAATTAGATTATTTACAACGAAGACTTCCTTCTAACGTGATTGTATACATTCAACAAAAGTACCCGTGACTTAAACTTTAATCTAACGATCTACAAAATAACCCGATCTGAATGATTTTACGATAACAATAACCATAGGTCTCTTTCTTCAATTATACTCCGTGCGTAAATAAACAAAAGTGAGTCTTCTTGATGTTGTTTTCTTAATTCTTCAGGTCAGTTTTCAATCAGCTTGGCTATTTTATATGGCTTGTGTGTTTGATTTCTCCGTCATCTCCTCAGATATATTTTCAATATTTCAATTGCAATGTTTCCAGTGATCGCATCATTCACTGCTTATCTCGTTGGGATATATTCAATTTTTGCTCCAATTCTTTTGATAATATTGTTTATTTTTCCTCCGAATAATATAGTTTTCATCAGGATAATCATTTTTCATCTTCAGAACGATTCGAATATCCTTTGTTATGACGTGGGTTTTCCTGAAACAGTCTTTAAATGATTAGCGGAGAGGGACCCCCCAGGCGAAGGACTTTCGTAATGAAAAATGCAATCACTGAATTTCATCGATCATTTGTCGCTGTTGTTATCAATTCGTTCAATTTTTATAATGAAAATTTATCTTCATGTCTTTTGACTCGTAAACTGCTCGCGTCCTGATCGACCGACGCTGAAATTTTCATAAAAATCTTTCCAAAGCATAATATTTAAGTAAAATGGTGATTTTTAGTAAAACTCTAGATCAATCGATGATTAGTCCCCAGTAGTCTCAGTTTTCCTAATTCAGTAATGAAACTCCTTCGAAATTTCTTTTGGGGCGTGCGTTCTTTGGATTTGAACTGACCGACGCTCATTTTTTGAAAAATATGGCTCATTTGCTTCGAGATGGTGAAATTTTTCAATTTTTTGCAAAGTTCTATATGAACGGATGATTTTCAAATGCTGAAGTTGTTTTCTCATAACTGGATCTAAATATTTGAGCATTCTATCTCAAATTGATTCTATTACTCGAATTTAATTTGACCGACGTTAATTTTTGGAAAAATTCGGCTCATCGGCTTCGAAATGGTGAAATTTTTTAATTTTTTGCAAAGTTCTATATGAACGGATGATTTTCAAATGCTGAAGTTGTTTTCTCATAACTGGATCTAAATATTTGAGCATTCTATCTCAAATTGATTCTATTACTCGAATTTAATTTGACCGACGTTGATTTTTGGAAAAATTCGGCTCATCGGCTTCGAAATGGTGAAATTTTCTAATTTTTCGCAAAGTTCTATATGAACGGATGATTTTCAAATGCTGAAGTTGTTTTCTCATAACTGGATTTAAATATTTGAGGATTCTCTCTCAAATTGATTCTTTTACTCGGATTTAATTTGACCGACGTTGATTTTTGGAAAAATTCGGCTTATCGGCTTCGTGATGGACGAAATTTTGAGTTTCTCGTGAGGTTCCATATGAATGGATGTTTTTCTTGTGCTAAGTGATTTTTCGATTAATGAATATAAATATTTTAGGATTCTATCTCGAATTGATCCTATAACTCATATTTAATTTGACCGACCTTGATTTTTTGAAAAATTCGGCTCATCGGCTTCGCGATGGACGAAATTTTGAGTTTCTCGTAAGATTCCATACGAATGGATGTTTTTCTTGTGCTGAAGTCATTTTTCGATGAATAAATATAAATATTTGAGGGCTCTATCTCAACTTGATCCTATAACTCGAGTTCAATTTGACCGACATTGATTTTCAAAAAATTCATTCTGTATATCATCACTACGTCATTCATATATCTCGCAGGTCTGGTGGCACTTGTAGCCTCGGCATTTAACACATTATACACGTGCTTGTATTACTACGCAGAGTGGATTTTTGTGGATAAGCAACTTTGCTCTCTCGTAGTACGGTCAATAGACTCGTGAATGCTGACGCAGCGCATATATTGTCGGGAATCCGGTTGTTCTCCGTACTAATATCAGCCTGTCGGTGGTAACGTGGGTTCGATTCATTATATCACGGGGATTTCTCTGAACTTTGCATGGATCAATACGCAATTCTGATTGCGGAAATCACTGTTCCCTATTTTCAAACAGCACGAAAGCATACTGTGGCTACATGTTACGCGTGAAAATACTTGAAACCTATGAAAATTCGGCTCAAAGAAAAATACGCGATTTTATTGGGCATTTTTGACGATTTTCTATCGCATGGGAATAAATGGATCAAATTCCTTGTTCTCGGGCATCGTGCAAGATAGGGACATGTATCTTGGCTCAAGATGGAGGTATCTGGTACTATTACTTGCATTAATGGTGAAATATCCGAACGCCATTCCCTTTGAATGGATTTCAAATCATAGAATATTGTTTTTTGTAAAATCGGATCTGGATTTGTACCACGTAGGATTTGAATGTATATTTCAAATTTCTGACGATATTGATGCATCAATCAGCTCGATTAATACGAATTGAGCATTTTCAAATAGTTTTATCATCAAAATGAGTATTCCCGGAAGAATGCTTGAGAAAAACATTGAAAATGACGTTTGGGAAATACGTCATTGGATCCTATGCGAATTGACATAAAATATTTGGCTTCTTTTTTTTCTTTAATGTATTTTACAAATTATCCTGATTGATAAATGAAAAAAATGGGAGACTGAGGTCCATTGTGACCTCCGATATGAAAGACGCACCTGGCGAACCAACAAAGAATTTGCTTTATCGGGATTTCCCCAAAGGAAGGCGTAAAAATTCTACTATTATCATTGCTCAAATTTCGATTTATTGTAGTACTAATTGAGCTATTGATCAGAAGGAGGTGATGCAATCCTCGACCTCTCTATGCATAGTTCTGAGAGAGAAAAAAATTTCACGCGTTTGCAATCCATTCGATGTCAACAGGGAAATATGAATTAGATCTGCATGCTCGAGTTGGTGCAATGCACCCACATTTCGAGTGAACTGCGTTGGAATATTTATATTTACTGTGCTCATCGGGCACTATTATTCCTCTCAAATGATGAAAGTCTATTTACCGCTCTCTTTTGAGCTTCATATCACTAGCTCAAAAACCCTCATTGTGATTGAGTGATTCCACATTCTAAAATCATGGGACGACTGGATGATTTGGATATGATTCAACAGTGTGAGAATGTATATTGTGTCAGTGTATTGGTACAATTTTCTTCGTGAACTGCTGCCAATTTTCTTTGTTTCTTCTTCCCCAATCAGTAATCAAATTTATGCTTTGATATTCTTTACTTGATTTTATCTTCGATGAATTACCTTCTTCACCCTTGTGTGAACAGAATTTTGGTCTGAATTTACTGTTACAGTGAAGAACGCATGTTGAAATGTCTAGACACGTAAGGACTACTCCATGTCAGGCCTCTTTCGCATTGCGCGAAAACGCATGCTGAAGTAGCCAGACACGTAAAGCCTTCTCCGTGTCAGGCCTCTTTTGCATTGAGTGGAAAACGCTCGTGATTCAGTCATAGGTTTTCGTGTGAATGACTTTTGTCTAGAACTAACAATGATTTGGTCATGGATTTTTGTAGTGTACAGAGTTTTGTAGAGAACTTACTGTAATTCAGTAATGGATTTTTGTAATGTCCGGAGTTTTGTCCCGGATTCGCTATGATTCAGTCATGGATTTTTGTAGTGTACAGAGTTGAGTCCAAAACTTACTATGATTCAGTCATGGATTTTTTGTAGTGTACAAAGTTTTGTCCAGAACTTACTATGATTCAGTCATGGATTTTTGTAATGTCCGGAGTTTTGTCCCGGATTCGCTATGATTCAGTCATGGATTTTTGTAGTGTACAGAGTTGAGTCCAAAACTTACTATGATTCAGTCATGGATTTTTTTGTAGTGTACAAAGTTTTGTCCAGAACTTACTATGATTCAGTCATGGATTTTTGTAATGTACAGAGTTTAGACCAGAACTTGTCGTGATTTCTGGTGTTGATATCAACAACTCAGTTGCCTCTTATCCTAAGGGTGCCTGTAATCAATGATTCTTCCGAGTACTTGGTGCCCTTATCCTTCGTTGATGTCCGCTGGTGCTACCGAACAGACATCTCAAGACTGTTGCTCATGTCGCTGTCGTTCTGTGGGTAGATTACTCTTGTCCTTATTGTCTCTTCTTATTTTATTCATTTTTTTCCTCGTGCAAGGTCCTTGATTCCTCGTTCAGTGTTGCTGCTCCGTGTAGTTGTGCGTCAGTTTTCATGTTCGTGTATAATATATAAGATATTTGGTTTAGAGTAGGGTTTTGGAGTTGATCTCAAGAACGGTAACTCATGTTCAACATTGGGCCTTCGAGCAAGCGCATCGAGCAAGCGCCCGAGTTACTTCGCGATCCTATTCCGAGACAGTTCTGGCATCGAAATTTTCATTCCAGGTCGATTCGAATGGATTGGCAGTTATTACTTGCATTCATTCGATTAAAATTCTTGCATTACGTCTTTCATCACACCAACTCACTTATTACACTCCAGACATCGTGTTTTACTAGATCTAGAACGCGTTCCCCAACCTTCGTCTTGAGAATTCCCATAAAAATGAATTATTTGTTTATGACCATATCAACTATCAGTATTCTCTCTTCGTTCGCACCCGCGGTCTCGTCGTTCACTCGAATAATCTCCCAACTACACTGGACGTTGATTCTAAGTGACTTTTAACTCCAAAAATTCTGGCTGAGCATGATACTCATTTCACTATCTTTTCATCTTTGGTATGTTATGAAACTTAGAATGAGGAAGAAAATGTCCAAAGAAAAACATCTTATAGATCCATATAAATCTTACAAATGATTGAATATTTATTGTTTGCATGAAGTTCTCATTATTAAAATATAGCACGACGTTCTCTTCTTCATACCATTAAAATTGTACCTCATACAGGTTTTTCATCATCAGTTCGATTTCGGGTCATCGCGTCCGTTAGCTACGCGATAAAGAAAAGAAGAAAGAAAAGAAAAAAGATTTATACTGGATATTCTGTCTGTTAGTATGAAAGTTAGCCCCAATTTTTCTCAAATTACAACGTTCTTGGAATGGTACTCTTACTACAGTAGAATTCAAGATTTGATCAGTGAGAACGCATGGCCCTATTGTTATCTCTGAGTTTGAGTCAACCCTGAGTTATCATTGATAATTCAATTCCATGTCAAGTCCCGCGTCCGTGAGCTACGCGAGAAGAAAAAATCCAAATATGGCTTTTTCATTCCTTATAAACTACTCAAATTATTATTCTTATTCGAATTTCCATTTCCTCCTAGACGTATATGTATTGGAAAGATCAAAATTTGCTCATTAGAAGATATCGTAATCATCGCGTACATTAGCTACGCGATATATGAAAAATATCTCGAAATCAGTGTCTTATTGAGAGGTGCATCCTACCTCCGAAGTTGAGGCAATCTGCTGAGCCATTCAATTTATCAGTTCGTGATGAAATTCAACGCCTCAAAGTCGTCATTATTTTAGCCTACCGATGTGGCTAAATTGCAACATTAACTACTTGCAACCTTGCAGTTCTGAAAATTGTGGGTCATTCTATCCTAAACAATCTTCAAGTGACTTTCGTGCAGTTTTTTGCTCCCAAAACTCATACTGTCTTCTACGAAAACCTCGGTGCTAATGGCAATGATATATATAATTGACCTAGAGAGCTGAAATTTGGTATACACGTATAGAATCGACCACTATATGGTGCAGTCCACTTGGTTTCGAGCCACTGTTTGTTTTACCTAAAGTTGTCATTCACACTTGCACTACTTTCCTCCTGGGAACGAGTGTGCAAAATTTTAACTATCTCTAAGTCTCTGAATATTCTCCCAATCTACTCCAACTTCTGGAATCTAATAGAGTATGTTACTGAGCTCTGAATTTGCCACATAGAAATTTTGAAATGTTTCAGGAAAAAATTTTTTGCTCCCACGACTCATACTGTCTTCTACGAAGACCCCGGTGCTAGGCAATGATATATAATGATCTCCTGGCTACAATTATTGACCTAGAGAGCTGAAATTTGGTATACACGTATAGAATCGACCACTATATGGTGCAGTACACTTGGTTTCAAGTTTTTGCATCGCCTTCTGAAAATTGTCATTCAGACCCTTACTATTTTTTTTCTAGGGATGAATCCGCAATATCCAAATAGATCCTTTTTTTTCATTCATGACACTACCTCCTGTTCATTTTTGCCTCTGATCAGAAATGCATGTTGAGATAGTCAGACACGGAAAGTGTACTCCGTGTCAGGCTTCTTTAGCATTGTAAGAAAAATGTACGTTGAAATAGCCAGACACGGAAAGTATACTCCGTGTCAGGCCTCTTTATTGCCTCAATTATCTTTCTTTGCTGTCGGCCAAGTGGAATCATGCGTGCACGTACATAAAATCTGTATAAGAGTGAGGGGATGATCACTTGTTACCCGAACGCATGTGCGAGGTGTCCACAAAATTTATCCACGATCCAGAGTCTCAAGATCTTTATGTGATTGATGCTATCACTAAAAACAACGACAACCTCAACTCAACTTTCTATAGCCCTCCTCGGGCAACTTCTATCCGTAATACTCTCATTTACTTGTTCGATTACGTGTATCATTCTCTGCTTGTTTTGTGAAATTGTGAAAGTCTCAACACTTATACCAGTGTCAACTTGTTTGCCTCAACCGGACTGAAATATTAATGGGCCAAAAGAAAAATCACTCATAGAGCATAGGTTCCCTCATGTGGGTTCTAATCATTCGAAAAATCATTCACTCGTGGGTTCTAACCACATGAAAATTCATTCGCTCGTGGGTTCTAACCACATGATAATTCATTCACTCGTGGGTTCTAACCACATGAAAATTCAATCACTCGTGGGTTCTAACCACATGAAAATTCATTCACTCGTGGGTTCTAACGACGTGAAAATTCATTCGCTCGTGGGTTCTAACCACATGATAATTCATTCACTCGTGGGTTCTAACCACGTGAAAATTCATTCGCTCGTGGGTTCTAACCACATGATAATTTATTCACTCGTGGGTTCTAACCACATGATAATTCATTCACCCGTGGGTTCTAACCACATACGAATTCATTCACTCGTGGGTTCTAACCACATGCAAATTGGTTTACGGGGGTTCCAACCTATATAAGAAGGCCCGAGGCTTCTGCTCGCTTTTCGTGAATATGTTAAATGGAACTTCCAAATTATGGATTCCGTCGTGTCCGTGAGTTTTTTGATGAATTTTGATGACTATGCAGGCAGTGCTTTGATACGTATATGCAATCTGTTTCGATAGTTAAAGAATTTGCTGAGTCTTAGCCTCGTCTCCCCGTGATAAACCCGAATATGGGAACTCGGCTTGATTTCTACACTTGCGTGATCGGAAAACCATGAAACTCGACCACGTGGCATGAGAAAAACATGAGCAAAATGTTACCGTAGATGATAGAGGGAGCTCAATTTCGTATTAATATGCTACCAATGTATAAAACCCTTGTAATCCATTCAGTTCCTCCTGTCTGGTCGCGAGATTTCGTGGTGACTGTCAGTAGTGTGAGGGAATGGTGGTGAACTATTCCCGTGATCAGCCCTGTCGGGGTCTCTGTTCTGCCAAGCTTGGTTTTCACTATGAGTTCTAGAATTAGAGTTACTATTATTCTCATTCCTAACGCTCGAATATTCCGTGCGGGGGTGTGCATTTGCAGTTTCATCATCCCTCCTCCGGGGAACGCCTTGGTAGCGAGCCGCGTACCCTCTCAGGGGTTCGTTATTGCTTCGGCAAGGTGTATCCTGTAATCTCCGTGCCCGCTCTATGCTTGATTTAGAAAGGAACCCCAGCCTGAATGCTTCTTCTAGAGAGCGGCAGTCATTCAAATCATGCCCGTATATACGACAATAGTTGCAAAATTTTGAGTCCCTGATTCTTTTTGGGCAATCTTCCCGAAAATGGCCTTGAAGGTGGCAATAAGTGCACTCTATTGGAATTCGGGATAACCTAACGCGAGCGATTTCCTGAGGTGGGATGAGACTTCCCTTCCTACTTGTACTTTCTGCTGACTCTTGAGATTGATCCCCTCGTTGTTTCGCAACTACCTTGGCCTCAATATCGCTTTCGAGCGAGTAGCATGCCTTTTGCAAATGTCCCGTCTTTTTGCAATAACCGCAATAAGCAGCCACATACATTTTTCTGGGGCATTCTCTTTCAAAATGTTCTTGTGTGTAGCAATACCGACAGCCATCTGAAACCGGTGCTAGTCGTATCGAAGCGCATTCCTTTGATGTTACGTGACTTTCGACACTACTATCGCGGATAGCTCTGATGACTGATTTTACCCCTTCGGCATCCCGTGATTGTTCAGCTACATCTATTTGCCGACGAGCATCCGTTTCTATTTCGATCTTTGATGCTTCTGAAATAGCCTCGTACAAGGTTTCCGGGTGTCCTGCTTTAACATGATGTTGTAAGGGCTCTAATAAACCGTAAATGAACTGATCCAAAGCGAATGTTGCCGCTCTCGACTTGCATCTTCGCTTTTCCCATTTTTCTAAGTCCTGATCAGTATCGTACGCGCTGAGGAGTTTATTATACATTTTCTGAACTCTATGACCGTACGCGGCTGCTTTTTCGTTTCGTTCTTGTCTGATTACTCTCATCTCTGCTTTGACACTGGCCAGACCCCCTGTTGTCCCGAATTGAGCTTTTAAATCATCCAGGAATCTCCCAACTGACTCATATTGATTTATTTGACTAAGAAAAGCCTGCGATGCTCGTCCTTTGAGTTTACTACCAATTGCCCTTAGAATATTTGATTTTGGTTCGGACTTATGTTGATCACGAATATATCTTGCGTCGACACTGAATCTATTCAAATCTTCCGCGTCACCCTCGAATGGCTGGATCAGGGCTAAGGTTTGTGGCAAGGTGCATCTAGATTTTCGCTCATAACGATCTCGTTCTTCTGATCTCTTCCTCGGTTTCTCGCGTCGCTTGCGTCTATCGTTACGGATGCTATGATCACTCTCTTCCGATTGTTCCCGTTTCTTCTTATCTTTGCGTGACTCCTTCTTGTCCAATCGATTACTCTTCCGCCCGTGGTCCTTTTGACGCTCGTCCGACGTATATCGCGAGTCTTCAGAATCATCACTATAATACTCTGAATCATTACTTTCTGACGAATATACTCTCAATTTCCTTCTTTTATCATGCTTATCGTAGCTTGAATCGCGGATTTTCTTATAGTGCAAGCTATGCTTCGAGTGTCTACCAGTGTCTCTAGCTGATTTCGAATTTTTCTCTTTGCGATTTGAGCGTGAATTTTGGTGCTCCTCCTCATAATCCCGTTCTTCATCGGAAGAATCGATGTCATATGATTCCGAGTCCGAATATACCAATTTCTTTCGACCCTTCTGCGAGATTTTATGCTTTTCACGATGAGACTCTTTCGATGCGTTTCGTGAACTTTTGTCGTCCCTATGACTTTTATTCCTCTTATTGGATTCCGGAACTTGATAGTTCCGGGCATAACCGCCGCGTTCTACTCCGACCCTTTCTACCGTCTGCATATCCGATCCTTGTTTCGAACTATTACCGTGAGGCGGCGACATAACATCTGTAGTGGGAGTCGCGAATTTCTCCAGGGGATCCATCGCGTTGTCCACGGAATCCTCAAAACTTATTAAGCGATTCGTTCCTGAAGGATTCTCCGACCTTTGCAAGATTCGCGATGAATCCGCGTTGATTTGAGATTGATGAAGACTTCCTATCGCACCCGGAAACCCATAACCTATCAAGGGAGAATCCCGTTTCTCTACCTCACTCAATAGTTGCGACAAACGATCACCCACACTTTCCAGACATGCGATATCGGCCTCTGTGCATAGTTCACTCTTACTAGCAAGCACTTCTTTTAATGCTTTTATTCCGATTATCAGAAACTCCTTTTCCGGGGTAAGGAACCCTCCCTCGGCTAGCTTCAAGGCTCTAAAGACATCACTCCCGTATTTGACGCCCTGCTGCATCGCAAGCTGATACTTTGCTGTCATCTCACTCATATCCATCGTAATTGTGCCATCCTGTGATCTTTTCGGGGTTTTATCCATATTTCCTAAAGCCAACTCGGGCGCTTGTTCCCTGGGAGGTACTGAACTACTCCGTTTTGGCCAAACCATATTTCGCGAATGAAATCTGTTTTCGGAACGACGATATAACAATGAGGGTGTAGAGTATCCGTAAGTGTGTGTATTAGGAATAATTGAGGGAGTACCGAACTTTGACCTAAAAAAATTGAGCAATTTCAGCGCAGACCGAATGATACCACGTAGAGGTCGAGAGTGTACTGTTATGTTCGAATGCGACTATTTCTGAATAGCCAAGTAGTGTAACTTGAGATTTATGATATAATAAATATAATCAAAGAAAAATAAGAAAACTGATTTCTTAATTCACAAAGAAGTTACTCTTATTTGATTAAAGAAATCTATGGAAGTCCTAGCTCCGCGTATCTTTCCCCACGAGGGATGGAAAGGGAAAATATCAAAGTACTCACCCAGATGCTGTAATCAACGTCAACAGATATCCAATGATGAACATCCTTCTTTCTTGGATTTCACAGTTAAAAGTTGGACCAGGCTGTGATATGATCAATCCTTCTTCAATATGGAATGTCGTCTTATAGTCGTCCAAGCACCAGTTTTTATGTTATCTCCCTTGGTCGTCTCACGCTTTCTTTACGATGTCCTCTGTTAATTTTACTGCGGGTCCTTGATCGTTGAATATATGTCGTTGTTCGCAAGTTTCCAACCGAATATTCTCCAAAAAAAACACTCCAAACCCTTCAGACGGAACCCACGTTGGGCGCCAGTTTTTATGTTACGTTATTGGTGTTCGGGTATTGGGTTTTCCGTCTCCCAAGCGCGAAGCTGTCGTGCTGGGTGGTTGTGAAGGGGTTGGATGTATAGAATGATCTTGACACGAGAATAAGATTGACTGTTACTTTATTCCCCGGCTAGTATCTCAATGTAAAGAGACCTATCAAATGATTTGACTTCTACTGACAGGGCCAATCCGTGGCTGCGTTTACCTGTCTCGCGTGACTGACTCGGACCGTAAGCTCTCGAGTTCATACTAATAACTACTTATCCTAAAAATGAACTCCCCAACTGAACTCTTGCAGTTACTTAAATACAATCGGTGCGACCCCGATGTCGCACCGCGCAATGGATGGAGGGGCGCTCCAAATTTTCCCATTGCGATCATTCGGCTCGAGGCCTGTACGAGCCTCTCGCAACATCATTCATATATATAACATACACTACAGTCATGACCTCGTACCCTCAGACTTGATCAGGAAACATTGCTCATTCTCATCACGAGTAATCCCGTCTACACAGGACATCACAGGATGTCATGACATATCTTGCTAGAACATAGCCGAGGAACATGACACATTTCCATGACAAAAAAGCATCGTTCCCAAACATTACGGTACGTCATGACATGGTTCCCTGAAACACGTTCAGAGAACATCGCTAATTCCCATCACAAGAAGTCTCGGCCATACAGTACATCACAAGATGTCATGACATATTTTGCTGAAACATGGCCGAGAAACATGACGATTCTCTATCACAAAGAAGCGTCATTCGCAAAGATCACGATATGTTTCTACATGGTCCTTCAGACATGTTCAGCGAACATGGCTAATTCCCAACAGGAGGAACCCGTCCATACAGGACATCTTGAGATGTCATGACATATCTTCCCAGAACGAGGCCGAGGAACATGACGAATTTCCATCTCAAGGAAGCGTTATTCCGAAACATTACGGTTTGTCATGACCTGGTTCCCTCAGACATGTTCAGGAAACATTGCTCATGCCTATCTCGGGGAATCCCGTCAATACAGGACATCGCGGGATGTCATGACATATCTTGCTAGAACATAGCCGAGGAACATGACACATTTCCATGACAAAGAAGCATCGTTCCCAAACATTACGGTACGTCATGACATGGTTCCGTCTGAGATGTTTAGAGATTATCACTCATGCCCATCACGAGGAATCACGTCCTTACAGGACATCACAAGATATCATGACATATCTTCCTAGAACATGGCCGAGCGACACGACAATTCTCCATTCTGAAGCAGGGATCGATCATTACGGTATGGCATGTCATGGTTCCCTCAGGCATGTTGATAAAACATCGCTAATTCCGATCACGAGGAATACCATCCATACAGGACATCACAAGATGTCATGACATATCTCCCTAGAACTTGGCCGAGAAACATGATAATTCTTCATTACAACAAAGCGTTATTCCCAAACATGACGAAATGTTACTACATAGTTCCTCCAGACATGTTCAGCGAGCATCGCTAAGTCCCAACACGAGGGACCCCGTCCATACAGGACATCACGAGATGTCATGACATATCTTCTGAGAACATGACGAGGAACATGACAATTTTCCGTTACAACGAAGCGTTTATCCCAAACATCACGGTACGTTACTACATGCTTCCTTCAGACATGTTGAGCGAACAACGCTGATTCCCATCACAAGGGATTTCGTCCATACAGAACATCATGTGACAGTTGAGTAGATAATCTCAACCATCATCTCTCTCTCCTGTTCCTAATCAATGTAATCATATAACTTCCTTACAGAATGTAGCAGAGCATCCGAGGAGAGAGCAGTAAGTTATACATGTAAGAGAGAGAGACAATAAAATCACGCGTTTGTCGCGAATCATCATCGAACCTTTAGAATCGCCGCACCGCGCCCCTTGTGTCCAAGCTAATCAGCTGACCGGCATCGCGCGTTGTGCCAAATTCAGACTCTGTTCGCCCGTCTTGCCGAGCAGACCATGTTGCCGCGATCGGAGCAATATCCCGCGCTTTCCGCAATTTCCTCGTGCCCGCGCCGCGTGTGCACCAGCTCCTGATCGAATACCCTGCCGACGTGCTCGATAGAATGATCATCCGACGGTCCAGATCAACCTTGCGTGCGACCGATTCCTGTGCCCTGGACATCGTCCGATCATAGAACAATTACAATGCGAGCGGCCGATAGAGAATATACATTTGTGAGTACAGCCTCGAATTGCTCTCTCTCATTTTGGGCTTCACCCTTTGCTCTCTTCGTGCTCGCGCTCGATGTGCCTCATGTGCACCATGTTTTTATTATTTGAATGAACTTGTCTCTTTATTATCTTAAAATCATGAGTAGTCATTTGGCGCGCTCCATACCCAATCTCTCTCGCGCGCGATAGCAGCAATATATATATCCATATAGATATGGAGTAGTAGCAGTTGATGCAGGGTTCCAGTTACAATTATTATATACAAATTTGCTGGGCATTGCACACAGCCCAGCATGTGCGGCTAAATCAACTAGGCAAATCTAGCAGCCGCCACAATCACAAGATGTCATGACATATGTTCTGAGAACATGACGGAGACACGTGCCAAATCTCCTTTACAACGAAGCGTTTTTCCCAAACATCACGGTACGTTACTACATGGTTCCTTCAGACATGTTGAGCGAACATCGCTAATTTCCATCACAAGGAATTCCGTCCATATAAGACATTACAAAATGTCATGACGTACGATGGGAATTAGCGACAACATCGCTAATTCCCATCACGGAAAATACCGTCCATACAGGACATCACATGATGTCATGAGATATCTTCCCAGAATAGGGCCGAGGAACATGACAATTTTTGGTTTGAAAAGAGGCATTGCTCCCAAAAACTACGGTACGTTACGACATGTATCCCTCAGACATAGTGAGAGAATATTGCTCATTCCCATCACAAGGAATTCCGTCCATACAAGACATCACAAGATGTCATGACATATCTTCCCAGAACATGGCAGAGGGATATGACGGATTTCCATCATAGAAAAGCGTTATCCCGAAACATTACGGTTTGTCATGACCTCGCACCCTCAGACTTGATCAGGACACATTGCTCATTCTCATCACGAGGAATCCCGTCAATACAGGACATCCCAAGATGTCATGACATATCTTCCTAGAACATGGCCGAGAAACATGACACTTTCCCATTAAACTAAGCGTCATTCCCAAACATAACGGTACGTTACTACCTGGTTTCTTGAGACATATCCAGCGAACATCGCTAATTCCCAACACAAGAAATCCCGTGCATACAGGACATCTTAAGATGTCATGACATATCTTCCTAGACCGTGTCCGAGGAACATGGCAATTTTCCATTCCAAAGAAGAATTGATCCCAGACATTACGGTACAATACGACATGGTTCCCTCAGGGATGTTCAGAGAACATCGTTCATCCCCATCACGAGGAATCCCGTCCCTACAGGATATCACCAGATGTCATGATTTATCTTCCTGAAACATGGCTGAGGAAGATGACCAATCTCCATTCCAATGAAAACGATATGCCCAAACATTACGGTTTGTCATGTCATGGATCCCTAAGACATGTTGAGATAACATAGCCAATTCCCTTCAGAAGAGATAGCGTCAATACAGGACATCACAAGATGTCATGACATACCTTGCTAGAAGGAGTCCGGCAAACATGACAATTCTCTATTACAGAGAAGCATTGTTCCCAAACACTATCGTTCGTCACGACATGGTTCCCTCAGACATGGCCAGAGAACATCGCTCATTCCCATCACAAGAATTTCCGTCCATACAGGACATCACAAGATGCCACGACATATCTTCTTAGACCCTGTCCGAGAAACATGACAAGTTTCCATCACAAAAAAGCATTGGTCCCAAACTTCTCGGTACGTCATTTCATGGTTCCCTCAGACATAGTCAGAGAATATCGCTCATCCCCATCACGGAGAGTCCCGTCCATAGAGTACATCACAAGATGTCATGACATATCTCCCTAGAACATGGCCGAGGAACATGACCAATCTCCATTTTGAGGAAGGGATCAAACATAACGGCATGTCATGTCATGGTACCCTCAGATATGTTGAGGAAACATCGCTCATTCTCATCACGAGGAATCCCGTTTATACAGTCCATCACAAGATGTCATAACATATCTTGCTGGAACATGGCCGAGAAACATGACAATTCTCCATTATAGAGAGGCATTGTTCCTAAACATCACGTTACGTCATGACATGGTTCCCTCAGAGATGTTCGGGGAACTTCGCTCATTCCCATCACAAGAAATTCCGTCGATGCAAGACATAACAATAGGTCATGGCATTTCTTCCTAGAACTTGGCCGAGGAACATGGCAACTTCTCATTTCAAAATAGCGTTATCCCTTTACATTGCGGTACGTCATGACATGGTTTCCTCAGACATGTTCAGTGAACATCGCTAATTCCCAACATGAGAAATACCGTCCATACAGAACATCACAAGATGTCATGACATATCTCCCCAGGACATGGCCGAGGAACATGACGATTTTCCATTACGGAGGAGCATTGTTCCTAGACATTACGCTACGTCACGATATGGCTCCCTCAGACATGTTCAGAGTACATCGCTCATGCTCATCACGAGGAATCCCGTCCTCAAAGGACATCAAAGGATGTCATGACATATCTCTCCAGAACGAGGCCGAGGAACATGACGACTTCTCATTACAAAATAGCGTTATTCCTATTCATTACGGTACGTCATGACATGGTTTCCTCAGACATGTTCAGTGAACATCGCTAATTCCCAACATGAGAAATACCGTCCATACAGGACATCACAAGATGTCATGACATATCTCCCCAGGACATGGCCGAGGAACATGATGATATTCCATTACAAAGAAGAATTGATCCCAGACATTACGGTACGTCACGACATGGTTCCCTCAGACATGATCAGAGAACATCGCTCATGACCATCACGAGGAATCCCGTCCTTACAGGACCTCACCAGATGTCATGATTTATCTTCCTGAAACATGGCTGAGGAAGATGACCGTTCTCCATTCCAAGAAAAGGATACGCCCAAACATTACGGTTTGTCATGTCATGGTTCCCTCAGACATGTTGAGATAACATCGCTAATTCCCTTCACAAGAGATCACGTCAATACAGGACATCCAAAGTTGTCATGACATATCTTGCTAGAACATGTCCGAGTAACATGACAATTTTCCATCACAAAAAAGCATTGTTCCCAGACATGACGTCACGTCATGACATGGTTCCCTCAGACATGTTCTGAGAATATCGCTCATTCCCATCACGAGGAATCCCGTCCTTCCGGAATTCCCTTCAGAAATGATCGTGTCAAAAGTGGACATCACAAGATGTCATGACATATCTTGCTAGAACATGTCCGGCAAACATGACAATTTTCTATCACAAAAGAGCATTGTTTTCATACATTAAGGCACTCCACGACATGGTTCCCTCAAACATGTCCAGAGAACATCGCTAATTCCCATCACAAGAAATACCGTTCATACTGGACATCACAAGATATCATGACATATCTTCCTAGAATATGTCCGAGAAACATGACAATTTGAACATGACAACATGATACCATGACAACATGACCGAGAGAGGAAGACTCGTCCTGTGTGCTCGAAGTATAGTCCCGAGCTGCGGTTGAACTGGATGACCTCGTTGGCGGGTTGACTCGTGGTTACTGTCCATGTCGCATATAGCAACGTGGCTCCGAAGCCCCAGATTTTCTCCATTTTGTTTGGATATCTTGTCTGGCGTTCTGGGTGTCGACTTGGTGAGCGAGGTCGTGAGATGCAGCTGACAGGAGAGCGTTTGTCTCCTGTTATGTTCCTCCTCGCTCAGTCTGTCCTGGGCCTCGAATCATTCGGCGTTTCATTTTTCTAATCTGTCTCGAGTGAGAGCGTAGCTTTTTCTTCAATAATTTGATTTCGGTCTTGAGCTCGGTCTTGTCCTTGATTATGACCGAGCAGAGTTCATGCACTATGCCGATCAGCTGTTCTAATTTGTTTTCGAGGTCCTGAACTTTTTGATTCAAGTTGGATCCGATCAAATAGTTATTATAGTTCACTTCGCACTGGCTTTCTAGTATTTTCCCCTGTTCTTTTTGGTTACGCGTTACTCTACTGATGCTCCACGGTATTTCTGAATTGTTATGCTCTAGTTTTCGTAGAGTTTGATTAAGGTTTTCGGCGGAGGGCTTCTTGCTCTCCTCCATTGATTGGAACTGTGAATCTCATCGAGTAATTTATCCAATCTTTCATATAGTTCGAGGTGAACTGTATTGTTAGGGTCGACAAGGTGGAATTCGACTCTCTTCCCTCTTCGTGTTCTCACTCGAGGCGTAGGCTCAATTGGTAGGAGTGCGTGCGGGTGAGCGCACAGCCGTGGATTTGGGTTAGAGGCTCGTGCAAATTAACGCACAGAGCGGAAATGGGTTCTTAAATGTCTATATGGTTAGCAAGCGTGAGCCCGTGCAAATCAACGCACAGGGCGGGTAAGCACTTATTGGTCTACAAGGGTGAAGGGAGCAAAATTCGTGCCAATTGACGCACAGAGTTGCCTATGCCTGTTCCTGAGGACGAATATGGATGTGTTCCCCGGGATGGCAGGGTAAAGGGTGTCGAGAACGTATTTGACAAGTACTATGTTCAAAAAAGTGGAAGAGATGTAATTCAGGAACACAGTGATGAAAATGAAAATCAACAAGCAGTAAAATATGACGTCCATAGGGTTACTCAGTTTCAAGTATGTCTGAGATTCTGTTGATTACGATTCGAATGGCCAATGCGAGGAGAATCAAAGAGTTGACTATTGAAAGTATGATCACCAACACGTGAATTATTGTTATTTCCATATAGGTTGGACTCGACGTTTGAAGTTATTTATGCCGATGTGTAGCTTGATACCTCCCGGAGAGAGGGGTAGGCTCGGTGGTCCTGGGAGGCTTTCTTACTTCAGGAGGAGCTGAAGTTGACTGCGCTGCGGTTTCGGTTGGGCCCGGCTCATATTTTTCTCCGCGATGGGTGGGGATGGGTTTCCCTCCACTTACTTCGCCCTGGAGTGGGGGCCTAGCGATTAATTCAGAGTATTGTGCCTTATGATGTTTTTTTTGACGTTGATTGTGTCTAGTCTGCGTTCTGGAATATCAAAAGGTCAGAATCATTCACGTAGTCGAGATTGTCTTCCTTAGGGGTTGTTTTGTTCTTGTCAGTTAAAAATCGAACTTTCGGTGCGTGGGGTCTTGGGGTGTCATACAAGGGGAGTTTTGGTTGCGTCGGCGTTTTTTCAATCCCTTCTTCTGACGGGCTTTCTTGGGCGGCCTTTACCGTGACTTGGCGCACCGTGTGGTTATTTTACACTGTTTTGTAGTGCACGTGCAGGGCTCCAGGTATTCGGGCCTTGAGTTTAAGAACAGCATGAATTAAATATATGTTCATCCTGGCAATGGCGATGATTATAATCCAATAAAACCACTTTGTGTGGTTTGATTCGTTTGGGGGGGGGGGGGGTGGCTGCTGGTTTGTTCTATCTATTCGCTCATGTTGTATTTGTGCAATACTCACAGCGTAGCTCTGTACCCGGTCGCCGGCAGTGTGATGTCCACTGTGAGGAAACAGGTTTCTCGAATTTGTATTATTCCTGCTCGGGATATTTTTGGGGATTGGTCACCCTTCGTAGTGCAGCCGGCGAGCGCTGTATCATTGACCAGTCCGTACAGGAGCCATGAATTTGATTTTTCTAGGTATTCTACGTGTGCTTGGGTGGATAGCTGTGTATGGATCCTACAGTACTGGCTGCCCTGCCCCGTGGTCAGGATTCTGGCTTCACAATTCGTGCTTTCGTCTATTTGTGGCAACCCATGACAAATAGACCCTCTTCTCAAATGTGTGCATCTGCGATGATTCACTGGGATGGCGACGACAGCTCCTGGTGGGTTGATACCTATATACTCGTTGTCGATTTGTAGTTGCCTGACGTGGCTATTGTTAACCCACCTAACTATCGGATGTGCTCCGTACATTTGGTACCTTTCCTTTCTTGAAATTAGGATTTCCATCTCTATATTGATAGAGTCCACGTTAGGATAGATGGACATTTTGAGTGCCTCGGGTTGTAGGGTCCAGTCTAGTGCGAGGTTGGGATATTAGTATACTTATATTACTAATGATTTGCCGAGCAAACGAGTTGCATAGCTTACCATTTGCAACTATATATATATATATATATGTATATATATATATACATCCATATAGCTATAAATACTGGGACGCCGATATGGATTCATAAAATCTGGGACGAAAAAGAGTATATTTTCCCAAATACTGGGATTTTTCCAAAAACGTGTAAAAATGGAAATTTTGGGTTGAAAGTATTTTTTTATTCAAACACTAAACCATCCCTCGTGGGAGATAACCGCCGAGGAGATAACAGACGTGTGCTTAGACTTCGTTTTGCGTTCAAAACACTAACCATCCCTCGTGGGAGATAACCGCCGAGGAGATAACAGAACTTTGCTTAGAAAGTGGTTTTTTTCAAAATATCACGAAATTTTCACGCGTCCCAGAAAATAGCAAAATATATTATTCGCCGCGTCCCAGAATATATGAATCTAGAAGGAGGCCTTCCGGGACGTCCTAGAATTTAGAACGCGTCCCGGAATTTGGCAAAATATCGCTGAAATGACGTCATCGCGTCCCGGAATCTCTAGTTAAAGAAGTGTATATATATATATATATATATATATATATATATGATACCGCTCTGCTACCCTGCTTGCGCTGGAACAGCTACTTACGTGTTACTCGGATCGATCGAACACCTCGTATTTTCGATCGATGAATCGGGGATGCTGCTGTTGGGAAAATCTGCATTCGAATTATACTAGCCGAAAGAGCATGCTATGGCCACATGTTATTCGAAGAAAATTATTTCAAGCATGAATATATCGTTTTATATAAGCAAGATAAGCTCATAAGTGAATTATATCGAAATTTCGTATTTCTACATTTCAATCGATGCTCACGCTGGTACACAGGCAATTTTTGCTATGGCTATATGTATGTGGACTCAAATTGAAGATACTGGATTATATTACATGCCCAAACGATAATATAGCCCAGAAAAATCGGCTTACTCATGCTTGTGCCTGATCGAACGTTAATTTTATGAAGATTCTATCTTTAAAACAGGCATGCAGGATATCGTGATATCTTGAATATATGATTGAAATCTATCGATCTAATACTCTTTTCTGAGCGATATTGTATATATCTAAGTGTCACTCAGGCAAAAACTTTGATTTTAGAAGGGAGGACTTGAAAATATTCAAAATAATATTGGGGAAGAGAATCATCAAGATGATTTCTCATGGAAAGATTGTCGTTCGATTGAATTACTCATTTATTGATTGTAACTATATTTCAAACCACAGTCTCAACCGTGTACATAGAAATATTAGAATTTGTCCATATATTGGTGTTTTCATGACTTTATAAGATTTTATATGTGATATTGGTATATTAACTGCCTCGTCTATCTGTAACATATAATAAGTGTGATCTGTTTCCTACCAAATTTCCTATTGACTTTGTGTGTAATGAATTATTATATGACGGTGTTCGGACCACCGCAAAGACTCGAATACGCGTGATTTTTGGCTCATCGCACAGAGTTGAATGGTAAAAGATTGATTCCCTAGCGCGGACGCGATAAAATTTCCTATCTGTGAAAACCTACACGATCCAAAAGCACTGGGTAATGCGGGTCGGTCGTGAGTCAATTCCCCATCCTGGATAAAGAGACGGCCGACGCACGCTTGGCAGTGTGCCTGGATTTTTCTTGATATTTTATGAGCCACCGCGAACTAAATGATTGCCCAAGTATTTCGTCCCTGTCTAAGCAGGTTTATTCATACCGAGGCCGCGTATTTTCACTCTTTCACCCAATATACACCTCGAGGATGCCTTATTGGGAAATCATATTCTCTAATGATATCGCACCCGGGCGATGACTTACTTTAGTGTCTCGGGGAGACCTGCTCGACGAATGTCTCTTTAGCTGGATGTATTGCCACTTTGGCTTTTCAGGAACAAGAGAGCGAGCATTGCTCGTGCAGCGATTTATATACCCTCGGACGGCCAGAGGCCCACTTCGAGACACTTTTCGGCGGCTTGGACCCTGCGTCGACATAGACACGCGTAATTACCATTACATGCAAATATCTTTCCGAATATCGGGTTCGATTGGTTGAATTATAGTATGAGTGAATCGATGAAGAATCGATTGGAAAGGGTATGGATCTATATCGGCTTTATATATATGTTATGACGAGCCATGCGATGGAATTGATCTAATATGCATACATCTATGTGCACGGTGGTTAATACACAGAATTGCAAGCATATATGGGTTAGTATTAGTTTTACCGACACCAACGTATATGATTCTACTTACACGACTGGTCTGATGGTCATCTGCACGAGTGGCTGACTGAAAATTTTTATTTCTAAAACTTTTAAAATTATCTGAAAATTGCAGACGTTGCACTAGATTAGGGTATTTCTTTTTCAGGCGTTCCCGTAGATCTCGAGTTTTGTATGGTCCTCATAAGTACGGGGAAACGATGTTCTTGTGAGCGTTCTCGATGATATTTAATAGCCGATTGTACATCATCGTGTGTATCCTTATCACTGGCTCGATTGTGTTGGCCCATGTTCCAATAGCCTCTAGGTGCTCGATCCGATGTGGGGCCAGGAGGATGGCATTGGATTTGTCTTCAGTTGGCTCGAGAAGTTCGGCCGCGAGTTGGATCAAGTTATTTGTTTCTGCTTCGGCTAGTTCGGGAATACTGTCGTTTGGTGGAGTTCCCCGGGTCGGGTAGAAGATCGCGAATGATTGGTTATCAGAGACTGTTCGCGCGTGCAGGATTATGGGGTCCGATGATTCGGGTGCTTCGTTGAATATTTCCGTGGCACCGCGTTGCGCGAAATTCCAAATCGTCTTGTAGGTCGCATCTAGTTGGTTCATCTGAATGTACAGGCCTTCGAGTTTGTGTAGAAGTTGTTGACATGCTACGCTTTCTGGGTGGCATTTTCCCCCAACCATTCTCATCTGTTCCTCGTATCCGATTGGTAGGATGTTGAATTTTCCGGGGTCGATGGTGATTTTGTGCTGATGGTATGATTCGGCTAGTCGCAGTGTTCCGTGATACTCGAAAAATAGTCCCGATTCGTCGGGTATCGTTCTCATTTGATAATCGGGCGTTGCTGTGCTCGCGATAGGGAACGCGGTAAGTGCTATTCTGAAATCCATTGTTGATGCCCGTTGGGCTTCGCTTGATTGGGTATTTCACTAGTAATATCTCAAAGGGTTTGAGCAGCGTGCAAGGAGACCCGTTCCTGTTTGGTGTAGGGTTCGAATGTAGGAACTTAGAGTTTTGCTGTGACCGAAGATGTTGGATTTCCCGATAGCAACCATTGGGGGTGATCAACGTGGCTTCGGTGCCTGTATTTTGCTTTTTGTTCCAGTGTTGACGAGAATATTCTGTTGAGTAGTGCTAATATGTTAACTTTCTTAATGTATGATCGCGAATTCGAGGCGTCCGACATCATGCTTGTTTGGTTTTTGTTACCCGAACCACGCTCTGCTACCAGTTTTTGTTACGCCCGGGCGGAAAACCCTAGAAAAGTTAATTAGTCGTATGTTTTATGGGATGGACTTCCCCGAGCAGAGCTGCTACCACTCTGTCTCAATTTTCCGGGGACAGAGACCCGTTGCAGTTGGTGCTAGGGCGGCAGAAGCGTGAATTGATTGGTAGTTATTCCCGTAAAAAAATGAATGCGGATTGGTAATATGTGGGTAGATTCGTTCGACTATGGGATCTTTAAAGGGCCTGGTTCACAGAAGCACAAATTCATAACACTGGGGCTTCGAGTTTTAAGCACCGAGGCTTTATTAACTTGAATGGGCCCATTCGTGTAATGTGTGGTTGTGTCGAGGCGGTGAGGATCTGTCTCGAAACCAAAATGCGTGTGAACGAAAGGAGGAGGAGGTTCCCGTAAGAATTTAAGTAGGGCTTCGATTTGAAAGTGGAAGGGGCCCTTTCAGGACATATGTCGCTAGGACATCTTTAGGACATCATCTCTAATTTATTTGAACTCAACAAAATTTTGAGGCTCACGGATACGTATCCAAAGATGTGTATCTTGAAAAAATCGTTGGAGCTTTTGATTGTGAGTAAATCAGAGTAGTATGGTTTTTTGTGTTCTTGTGGAGGTCCAAAGGTTAAAATCGGTAATTTATGCCAACCGAAGTACAATTCTACACAATATCAACAGATGTTGACCTCTGTGACTCACCAGGAACTACTGCGTATTCAAGTTTGATAGTGCTGGGCCTCGAGAAACGAGGAATTTCAACAGTACCAGTGAATTTCGATGAATATAACAAGTTTTCGAGGTATCCTGGGACTCTGAATGGTGATCGAAGATGGAAATTGATGGCTTTGCAGGTCTCATTGATGTTGTCGTATGACTCATTGACGCAGAATTGCATATATCATGACCGAATCATTCATTTACCCTCTCAAACGTGTTTTCCGGCATAAAAATGCATATTCCTCGAAGCAGGAACATTGGAACGCAATGAATTTCTTTCTCATTTCAAAGTACTGAAAAATGCAAACTTTTTACACAAAAATGATATGGGGTTTCTATTGGAGTTTTTCGAGTATTTTGCGTGAGGGAGTAGGAGAGTGCCTATTTTCGGCACTTTTTTGCTGTAAACTCGAATCTGGTGCGTTTTTTCGAAAGAATTATGGGAACCAAAAATGTGATGAGATCTACAAGATATTGTCAATCCGTTCTTCCCCCGAGCGATCGCCACGAATTTCAACGTGGAGGCTGGGCGTTGTTAAAATCGTGTTCAGCGACCTCATAATACCTAAAAAACATTACCTTTTTGTTCATCAAGCTCGATTCTGTTCGATCCGCGCCCACATCCCGCTCACGCCCACGCATTTCAATGTGGAGGCTGGGTGTTGTTGAATTTGTGTTCAGTGACCTCAAAATACCCTCAAAACACCATCTCTTGGCTCTTCAAGCTCGATCTTGTTCGGCCCGCACTCACACCGCCGCTCACGCCCACGCATTCCAATATGGCAGCTGGGCGCGACGTCAAATTCGTGTTGCGACCCCGAAATACCTCTGCAATATAATCTTCCGTGATCAGAAAAACGAAGATACAATCGATCGTATCTTCTAATTACATTTGGATCGTCGCGCGACCCTCCCCCACAGCTTCCCACGCGATACGATCTCAAGACTCGTCATCTTTGATTCGAGATGAGCATCCTCAAGACCCGCGCGAAACTCTATCCCCATGCAATGTAAGATTGACTCCGATCAATTGCGGATAACTTGATGTATGGGTACGCATTCTCACATTTCTATCATTGCACTGTGGAGAATTGGTTGAATTTCCAACCAACATTCCAATCGGCTGGTTGAATTTTTCATTCAACCAACTGGACAAATTCTCATCCAAGCAATTATATCCCGTGGTGGATGGGTGACGGGTGATGGGTGGATGGGTGGATGGATGGGTGATGGTTGGATGAGTGGAGAAGAGGGATGAAGGGTGGATGGGTAATTGGATGGATGATAGATGCATGATGGACGGTCGGATGATGGATGGATGGATGGATGGATCTATCACCCATCCATCCATCCTTCCACATGTCATCGATCACTCCATCCATCCACCCACCCACCATCCATTCTTCGATCCATTCATCGCCCCATCCATCATCCATCACCCATCTATCGATCCATCATCCATCAGTCCACCCCCCTCCCCCATCCATTCTTATCCACCCATAGGACCATCCACCACATTCTCTCCCCCACACGTAGGCAACCTGATATGCAGAAATTTCACGGACATATCCACATTGGTTGAATTTTTCATTCAACCAGCTGGTTGAAGTTTTTTTGGAGAAATTTTACACAGTGTGCCTATGCATAGCACGAGACTCACGAAATGATAATAATCATGCAGCCACCCAGGCACCGTATGCAGGCTCTAACGTATTTCGTGACATACGCGTTTCCTTCCGTTAATTATATTCATGCGTAATTACCACGATGGAACATCAATTGTAACACGACTGCAAGGCGCCCCGACTCTTATATCATCCCACATTTCATATTTTCTATTTATTCCATTCGCATTCATGATCCAAAATAATTTCCGCTCGATAAAATAGTCTGATTCTGAGAGTGATGAGCTTGGTCTTACTTTAAACTCAATAACGGCATATCCAATCACCTGTGATCGAACGCAACAGACTATCAAGCTTATGTTATTGTTCTACTCAACCTCATAACCTCCCGTTCATCGTTATTTAAATGATTTATCCTTAAAAAACTAGCCATTTCCATCTTCGAGGCCACTGAACTTTTTGCTCAGAATTTTTCGCTCTACAATATATTTTTTCCCCGACTAAATTCACCTAGATCCATTATCCTATCTTCCACCCCGGGGTCCTTTAACACGAATTTCAACCACCTCGAGTGATTGAGATCGAAGTAATCTTCATGATACTTATTCCATCTCTATCTCTTGCATTTACTTGTGCATTCAAATCGAATCACTCATCGATTTGAATTAACCGCGCTCACTGAGATATACCTCATCTGAACATGGCGAGTATCGACGAGATTCGTATACCTCAAAGCCTGGACAGTTCAGGTCATTGCCAAGCATAGACATATAAGAGATAGACTGCGGGTCCCGTGCGCCGGCCGCCGTGCATCGACCGAGAGAGACAGAAACTCTAAGAGTCGCCTCTCCTGTCTCTCTCGCCGCTTTTGATTGGTCGGCGCTACTCCCGCCGCTCTCGTCACCCGCCCGCTGGCTAACACGCATAGCTGTGAAAATAAATCAAAACACCATACATTGATGAAAATAATTCACCATGGCTCACAATGTAATCACAATCATGCCATAATGTAATCACTCATTGTATCTGAGGGGGGGTCATTAAGAAATCTGTTACTGCCCCCTTGAACAGAGGAAGTTCCTCAACTTGCCGGAGGCCAAGAGGCAGAAAATTCCAGGAACAAGCGCATTGACTTTGAGAAGATCTCATGCCGTAATTGAGGCGCATTCTTGGAACCTCAAACTCTTGAGCTCCTTCCTCACCTCGCTGAGGGAGCCCAGATTGGTACCTGGTGAACATCGCAGCTAGGTAGCCAGGTTCACCCATATGCACGATCTTGTGCAATAACAGAGCTGCGAAGTACATTCTCCGCGAATCAGTACGTAACCAATCAAGGCGCTCCCTGTACGAGGTGACATGTTCACTCTTCTTAATTCCAAAGATGTATCGCACACATAAGTTACTCAGTCTTTGCGACCGCGCTCTTATATCGTCAGTGGCGTCTAGATACACGACTGTGCAGTAGTCCAGGTGTGGCTGGACAGGAGTCTCGGCCAGTCGAATCCGGAGAGCCTCAGTGGTGCGTGCCCTCATGAACTGCAAACCGTAGAGGGCTTCGTTCACTTTCTCTTTGACTTGATTGATGTGCGGTTTCCACGACAATTCACTGTCAAATGTCACACCGAGGCTCACGACAGTTTCACTGAAAGGGACAGAAACTCCTTCCTGTATCTCAATCCCCGGCAAAACCATCCTCTTGAGACCTGCGATATTCTTATCAGAGGCGGAAAAGATTGCTTCAGTTTTACCGGCGTTGAGACACAGACCGGAGTCCTGAGCCCACGCAGCAACAAGTCTCCCGATTTCTTCCAGCCGAGCTATTCCCTCCATGATGTTCTCTTCCTTAACTTGGAGATAGATTTGGAGGTCGTCCGCGTAGAAAAGATGATTCGCCGATTTCCCGTTTAGCAGCTCAGGAAGATCGTTGACATATAAGCTAAAAAATAGAGGCCCGAGAACTGAAATTTGTTGAACACCCATATTGGTTGTGTGCCAGCCAGAATTTCCCTTCTTCGAAGTTACTACTTGGGTGCGATCCTGTAGGTATGATTTTATCCACAGTAGGGCTGATCTCGAAAAACCAAGGTGTCGAAGTTTACTGAGTAGCTTTGATGGTAAAATTGTGTCAAAAGCCTTGCTGTCAAAGTCAAAGAGAAGTAGTAAGGTGATCTTTTTCCTATCGATTCCGATTCTGAAGTCATCGGCTAGCTTCAGCAAGGCGGTCTGAGTGCTGTGGTGTTTCTTGAAACCAGTCTGAAAGATCTAACAAATTTTTTCTCTTGAGGTACTCCGTGATTTGGTCGTGTGCAATTATTTCCAGAACCTTGAAGAGGAAGCACAGCAGTGCAATGGGACGAAAGTCCGTGACCGCTGCTGGAGCTGCAGTCTTCTCCAACGCAATCAGCTGCACTTGTTTCCAAGCCTCAGGAAAAGTGCTGTGAGCGGGAGAGTAGTTGAGGGTATGTACTGTAAGATCACCTAATGCCGGGAGAGCCTTTGCGATTACACTTTGAGGGATCCCATCAATCCCACGGGCCTGCGAGGAGGGATGTTTCATAGCAAGGACTACTCCGTTGAAATTTGTAGACTGGAATTTGAAACCATCCTCAGGGGCCGACATAATTTCGTCCATTGCTTCTTCAATATTCTCGTGAGGTGAGACGGAAACCCCCGCAGAGTGAGCGTTCAGCTCGTTCGGTGTGAAACCGTGGAGTTCTTTCTCTTTGCTCTTGGGCAAGAGGCCGAGATTGCGCCTTTCCTTATTTGAGTCAAGAGCGTCAGAAAGATGATCTTGAAGGAAAGAGATACGCTCCTGTTCTATGCGCAAATCGACCTCTTCGCTGAGTCGAAAGTACTCATTTTGGAGCTCAGAACACTTGCGTAGGTTGCGTCGATTTCGCCCCCAACGCTGACGCGCCGCATCTCGCTTCCTCATGAGTACCTTCAACTCGGGACCAATCCAAGGAGCATCCCCCTTACGCGGTCTAATTGTTTTTTCCGGAGCTAATTTATCGATGACTGTTTTCAAATTTTCATTCAGACAATTTACTGCATCTTCCCAGCTGGTTCCAGTGTGTTGTAGAGCTGTCCAATCACAGCGAAGCAGGCGGTCATTCAACTGCTCAGGGGTGATATTACGGAAATCTCGGAGGAGAAGGAATCTCCCGGGGGAGCAGGAGTAAAGACGCTGATGGAAACATCTATGACCCCGTGCCTGCCAAAACTGGGCAGTATTCGGTTTTGAAAATCAGTGATGCTGTCGTTGTCGTCTGTGTGAATGTGTTCAATCCATATGTGCGAAGACTCTGAGGAATGGTGGTGAGTCGCCCCTTGCTGAACGATTTGTAGGGACAGTTCTTGTGTCAGTTCAGTCAGTCATTTCGGGTCAGAATGAGCCGTATTCAACAGGTTAGCGTTCAGATCCCCATGATGATCTTATGGCTGTAGTCACCACACATCCGGCTCAGTGAGCTATCAAGCACACCGTCTTTTCGTATCGCAACTCCAGGAGGTCTATAAATGACTCCAACTAGGACCGGTGTAGAGTTACCCTGTTGCACGCTGCAGAAGTGTGATTCTGGAACACCAGGTTTTCCTGGTCCATTTGTGTTGGAGAAGACCAATTGTTTAATTTTGGAAACATTGCGTACATACAGGACAGTTCCCCCGCTCCCTCGGTTGCGATCTTGTCGAGTCATCGAGAACCCCGGGATCCGCACTAAACTATCATCTACGTACTCATCTAGTTTGGACTAAGCCACCCCAAAAAGATGGTGAGAAGGGTCGTTGGTGAGGAGCAGACGAAGATGTTCAATTTTGCTCGTCAATGAGTTGAGGTTAACGAAGCCCGCTTCCAAGGAATTTCCACTCTCTCGCAGCCCTCCAGCAGTTCCAAGTAGTCAGGGAGGACTTACCAATTCTGCCGCCGGAGCTGCATCCCTGTCTACAACGATAGAAGCGCGTCCCATGTCTGGAGACACGCGTGTTGGACTAGGGACGTCTCGGCTTGTCGTTTGAATGATCTGCAGATCGGCAAGTGACTCGAAAGCATGCGCCCGATCGCCATTCCTTCGCTCGGCCCAAAAACGTCCACCACTGTGCCAAACAAATTTGGAACCCAAACCTCGTGCAATGGTCCTCAGACGTATGTACTCCTTATATCTTTCACGAGGGAGCATTTCATTTACAAATATTTTGCGGTTTGGCACATGAGCTTCTGTGTCAGGATCAAGTAAGGTGGGCTCGATGTTATGAGCCGTGAAATAGTTATGAGCGACCAATCGCTTCGACCTCATCACCTTCCGGACTAATTGACTGCTAGAGAGTTCAACCACGCAAGGAGGAAAGGTATGTGACTGTGATTCCGATGCTCGTGGAGATGATTTACCTAAACGCCCGTCACGTGACCTGCGCGACGCACCAGTCGAGAGCATAGGGTGCAGGACACGGACATCAGCAATGTCTTCCCTCGCCAGTGAGGGGAGTATGGACTTGAGAACTGCATATGATATTTCACATGCCTCTTCTGTCGAGGCAGTAGTATCCTTCCTCAGGGCTCCGTTGATGATCAAAGTGCAGCTCTCAGAATCTCACTGCTCAGTTCGGTGCTCCGCTCTCCAACACTTGAATAGTGACATCGCAATGGTCCTAGTTGGCTACAAGAGTGGACAGATTTTTGTGGACACCCGAGATCACATGACGACATACAATCATTATAATTATCATTATCTGACTTAGAATCTGATAGAGCACCCTGGTTATCCGCCAACAACTTATTTAGATTTTGAATCTCGTTCTTCATTGAAATATTCTGCTCCAAGAGCAGCTGACGATTCAAGTAGAGCTCCTCCAGCTGGGAGCTCTGCTTTTCACAATGCTTCTCAAGAGACGACATACGTGCCAACAGTTTATCATTCATCTCTCTTGCTGATGCGGGAGATGAAGGAGGAATGGCAACGTCACGCCGTCTCAAGAGTGATTTAACGTCATCCAACTGGCTCTGGAGCATTTCAAAACGTTGAATAAACCGGTCCAAGGTGCTCTGCTCAATAAATACCCACGTAGCCTCCGTCGGCACAGGAACAGCATCATCCAGCGCATTGCTCGAAATCCCCAACTCGTTGATTGCGTTTGACTTGGGTGGTATTGACTGAGATACGCCGTTGCTTGTAGATGGCCTTCTGTTAATCGTCTCGTCGGATTCGATATTTGAAATGCCCGCCAGATGTTCGGCGTCTGCGCAGGGTGTTGTGCGCGCAGCAGACGACTTCGACGTGCGCGAGATGGGTGCCATGTGTGACTTGATGGCTGGAAACGAATTAGAGCTGCGAGAAGGAAGCGTCTGTGTACGTGCTGGTGTTGGTGTGACGCTCAGTGGCGATCGACTGCTAGCAGCACCGATGCCGATGCTGTGGGAGCGTGTCGTCTGCTTGGGCGCGGTTGACAGCCCACTCTTGGGCCGAGACCCGGGTTTTCTGGTACGACAAATGTTGCACAACAATTCCTCCTCATTGCCTGCACATTTAGTGTGCCGTGGTTTTTGGCAAGCAGGGCACAATCTCAAAGGGTGCCCTTTCGTAGCAGGGCCTCGACAAACGACACATACATCCGTGTCCATCATGTCAGTGGATGAGCACTGCGCACTTACTTGCTCGAGGACGTATCCACACGCACTCACCAACACACTCAACTGCTTCGCTGCCGCGCAATCTTCCTTTGCTACTGCTCACCTCAATCTTGATCTCGAAGAATTGATGGTGAATTATTTATGAGGTGTTGCAAGCCTGCAGCTCGAGTGATTGTTGCTGCAATGGCTTGCATTTAGGCGCTTGCAAGTAACTGGAAGAAAAACAGGCCCGAAGGCATATGCGCCGCAGTGAAGATGGTGAAGCAGGAGTAAGTGATAGAGTAAGTGTTGTTACTTACGCAGCAGACCGACTCATGAGGGAGATTTTTATTCTCATTTTCTACGCAGTTTTTCCCTAGATAACTCAAAATTGATGAATTCAAAAAGAAGCGTTTGCTCTTTCTGTTTTAGATATCTTGAGATAGTATCTCCATCTATGAGTATATAATCACATATCATCATCATTACACAAGACTCGAGGAAGTTGAAAACTTTAACGAGAATTCGGAAAAAGTTAATATTTCGCGCTCAAATATACTTGCACTTTTCGAAGGAAAGCTTAGAAATTTCTTTTCGAAATCTTGTGAGGCCTATGACCTCAACACGTCTTCCATCAAGTCTGCCAGAAACAGTTTTGGTCTACTCCAATAATTTAAAATTAGCTTCCGCTAATTTTAAAATGGTATCCAGGATCGGTTCAAATCGCTCCATTCTCTTATATTTTTGCACAACATACATGAGAAAGATTCGCAAGTTCAGGCATCGGTGCCCATTCTTGAGATCTGTATATCGGGCCCAACTAGTTCGTAGTTACAGGATTTTCTGAATAAATTTTGAAGCTTATCCTAGAAAAGTGTGTGTATATTCAAGCAAGACATATTAAAACTTTTCCTGAATTCTCGTTGAAGTTTTCAACTTCCTCGAGTCTTGTGTGATGGTAATGATATGTGATTATATACTTATAGATGGAGATACTATCTCAAGATATCTAAAACAGAAAGAGCAAACACTTTTTTTTGAAGTCATCAATTTTGAGTTATCTAGCGAGGAACTGCGTGAAAAATGGGAATAAAAATCTCCCCCATGTTGAATTGACGATAATCTCGCTGCAATAGATTATCTATGCCTAGAAATGGACAGAAAAATAAAAAAAAAGGGTTTCAAGAGATAAAAACATTCCTGCGAGGGGATTGAACCATGGCCGCGCCGCGTCGGCAAGACGACAGAGCGAGCGCTTTAGCACGCACGACCATGGATCGGTTTAAATCGAATTGATATACAACTTGCATATAAAGCGCTAACCCCTCCGGGCCTTGAGTTTAACTATTGAGAATAAGATCTCAGATACAATGAGTGATTACATTATGGCACGATTGTGATTACATTAGAGCCATGGTAATTATTTTCATCAATGTATGATGTTTTGATTTATTTTCACAGCTATGTGTGTTAGCCAGGGGGCGGGTGACGAGAGTGGCGGGGAGTAGCGCCGACCAATCAGAAGCGGCGAGAGAGACTCTTAGAGTTCCCGTCTCTCTCGGTCGATGTACGGCGGCCGGCGCACGGGACCCGCAGTCTATCTCTTAGGGTGTGTCCACAAATGAAGCGCATAGGCCGTGAGCCAGCGTACGCCGAGCGTGCGCTGGCGCACGGCTCATGCGCCACTCACCAAATTTGAGCCGGCTTGGGTGTTATTGACGTTACCAGCTAATCCAGAACAGAACTTTAGTTTAGCTATAAAAAACGATAGACGATCCCGTAGCATACCGATGCAGTAACACATGTTAGAATATCATGTTAGCAAGTGCATCTGATGAACATCAGAGAGGGCGCAAGTAGGCAGGCGGAGTGCCGTGCGAAGGCTCGAGCGCGAGTCCGACGGCCGCGCGGTGCAGAACCCTTCGGGCGGTCGCAGCGGCGACACGTGTATGCCCGTTAGGAGCAAGTCACTAGCGACGTACATTACTTTTCGGTTGCATTGCAACGGTGAGCTCAATCGAGTGTTTGTATTCACATATATTTTCTTATGTTTTCAATAAATTTAGTGTTCTTTATTAATCCCGGTGTGAGTGATTTGATAAGCCCACAAACAGCAGTGAATTCTGCAACACACACAACCGGGTTCAAATTTGGTGAGCGGTGCCTGAGCCGTACGCCAGCGCACGCCTGGCATGGGGTGATCACAGACAACCCGCCACGACGCCACGATTCTCATGCCATTTCACGACACGACACCTCCCGACACGACACGTAATTTATTCCGATGAAGCCAACCATCGATGGATTTGATAGAACCAGTCATGGGTTGTGAAAATGAATCCAATCCATCGATAGTTGGGTTCACCAAAATGAATTATGTGTCGTGTCGAGTGGTGTCGTGTCGTGAAATGGCATGAGAATCGAGTCGGGGCGGGTTGTCTGTCATCACCCATACGCCGGCTCGCACGGCTCATGCGCTTCATTTGTGGACACACCCTTATGTGTCTATGTTGCCGAGTAGCGATCCTCATCGCTATTGCCGAGTATACGTGCGTGCGCCGGACACTTTCACAATAAGACCCCTGGTATTCATAGTCACAAGTACGGTCTTATACACAGGTCCTACAACTCCCATGGTGGTGGAAGGTCCACTATTGAGGCGGCGTAAGCTTCTTTTTTGGCCACCACGCGTCTCTACTTATCCTTCGAGAGGTGGCCGAGCGCGTGCGCGCAGGAGAGGAGATCGTCTGCTGCTGCTGCTGCTGCTGCTCGGCGGCTCATGCACGCTTGCACGAGTTCCATGAAATCGTGCTCTCGTCAAATTTCTTGACGACCCCCGATCGCATTGATGATAGTAGTATTATCTATCTATCAATGCAGGGTCCCATATGTCAATCTTCCACTATCGCTAAACCTAAGCTCATCATAAGCCCCAACTGGGGCCAACAAGCTAAGAGGTAGGTTGTTGTTAAATTGGGAACATTGTGTCCGCGGTCGAGTGGATAGCGTCACCGCTCCAGTTTTTCATTCGATGGTTGCAGGTTCGAATCTCGGACGGTGGAATTTTTTCTTCTCCATTCAAGACAGCTCTTACTTTAGAAGACCACGGGCTGTTTGTACTCACTTTAATGTTAAATTTAAACTAATGAACTAGTTAATTTTACTATCAAATCCTTTTTCATAAAATTAAATCAAATCCATTTATTCCATATATTAATCTCAAGATAATGTAACTCATAATTCTTTAATTAAAACTGAATATCATCTGAAATGAATTTCTTAATCATAAATTTTCAAGAAATTTATCTTTTAAAGAATCACTTTATAACGAACATACATGAGTATTTTAATTCAATGATCGGTGTATTTCTTTTGTTTTCTTTTAAATCACGGAGTCATTCATAAAATGCCATAGTTCTTTGGGAGTTTTTTGACATCAATACATAATACACTGGGTACAAAATTCACGATCTAGAATAACCCATTTGGGAAATCATACTTTTCGTCTGTATTTTTCCACTTCATCAACGAATCCGTAGCCAGATTTCATGATACTTCTTCCAAATGCAAATCACAGGTTTGCGGAACAACGGCTCTATCTTTGCCGGTTTTTTGCTTATCTTGTCAAGCCATCATTTTGTAAGATTAGCAAAAAACGGTATGGATGAGGCAGTTGTTTCGCAAGAAAAATGTCCTGAAATGTAGGAGCGAATCTATCTACGGATTCGTTTTCAACGTCAAAAAATACAAAAGAAATGTATGTACCCCATTTCCCCGAATAGGTTATTTCAGACCGTGAATTTTGTTCCTCAGTATATTATTGATGTAAGAAAAATCTTCATGTATGAGTCCGTAAAAAAAAACGAAAGAAATACTCCGATGATGAATATACTTAGGTCTTCAAAAGTAAGAGCTGTCTTGAATGAAAAAAAAATTTCCCCGTCCGAGATTTGAACCTGCAACCATCGAATGCAAAAATGGAGCGGTGACGCTATCCACTCGACCGCGAACACAATATTCCAAATTTAACAAAAACCTACCTCTTAGCTTGTTGGCCCCAGTTGGGGCTTATGATGAGCTTGAGTTTAGCGATAGATTGGCATATGGGAGCCTGCATTGATGAACAGATAATACTGCTATCAATGCGATCGGGGGTCGTCAAGAAACTCGACGAGAGCACGATTTTATGAAACTCGTGCATGCTCGTGCAAGCGTGCATGAGCCGCCGAGCAGCAGACAGAGCAGCAGCAGCAGACGATCTCCTCTCCTGCGCGCACGCGCTCGGCCGCCTCTCGAAGGACAGGTAGAGACGCGTGGTGGCGACGAAACGAAACTTTACGGCTTCGCTAGTGGACCTTCCCCCACCACGGGAGTTGACGGACCTGTGTATTAGACCGCTTAGTCGCATCTGGCTGGAAAAGATAGGAATACTCGTAACTTCTCTAGTTCATAGTACTCATTCAATTAAATACATTCGGAAAATAGCCAAGACAAATTAAATACATTTTCCATTTTTCCAAAAAATCAAAATAAAATATCCCAGCTTGCGCGGATCCGCCGCGAGATTAATACCTCACCAGCTGCCTGTACTCAATGACCATATTTTTCTACACCCCTCTACCGGATACACTGACCTCTTGTTACGCATTTAACTGCGTGTTGTTAATTATAATTTTATCATTTTATTGTTTTGAGATAGCCCAGATCACAACCTAATGGTCTCCAGTAGCGATCCTCTGCAGACTACTAGGTTGTGATCTGGACTATCTCAAAAGAATTAAATGATAAAATTATAATTAACAACACGCAATTAAGTGAGTAACTAGAGGTCAGTATATCCGGTAGAGGGGTGTAGAGAAATATGATCATTGAGTACAGGCAGCTGGTGAGGTATTAATCTCGTGGAGGATCCGCGCAAGCTGGGATATTCTATTTTGATTTTTTGGAAAAATGAAAAATGTATTTAATCCGTCTTGGCAACCCTGGTAAAAAATTTTCGTGAGTACCCACTAGTATCTCATTGAGTGAGATACCATGGGGAACGCATGGGGAACTACCACGATATTTGCAATGCGAACCCGACGCATACTGTGAGATACCATTGGATACTCCTCGGTGGATACTGATGAGATACCATGAGGAACCCTGGATAATCGAGCCATTCCAACACCTCGATACTCATGAGATACTATGCGATACTGATGTTTCCCGGATTGCGATATACTCTTGAGATACTATCCGATACCCACGGTCCTTATAATTTGATATACACATGAGATACCATGAGGTACCATTCTTCAAGCCAATCGAATATACTGTGCGGTGCTATGGGATACTCTATGATAATCCGAGATACTACGGAATACCGGGCGATACGCGTTTGTGCAAGGAGATATACGCATGAGATTCTATGGGATACCAAGCGATATTCACCTCAGGCATAATTGGATATCCTGTGGAAACCCATGAGATACTGTAAGGTATCACGAGATATTGGACGATACGCAGGCATTGGTAAGGAATATACGCATGAGACACCATGGGATACTCACCTTCGGAAACGTCAGATACCTTGTGCGAAACCATGAGATAATATACGATACTGTAGGATACTGCAAGATACGCTTCGATCGGAGGGGGGTTTGAACATGATATACTGTGCGATACTCCGAGGTACCATGGGATACCGTAAGATACTGTGAAATTTATGTGAATCGATGGCGGTACACCCATGGCATACTCATGAGATACTCCACCATACTCTGAGATATGGCGAGATACTGTACTATACGCAATCGATGATGGAGAGTATACGCATGGGATACTAATCGATAGCCCGAGATACTATGGGAATCCGCGAGATACTGTACGATACGCGTTCAATGATGGCGGTATACCTATGAGATACTCATACGATACTCCGACATACTCTGGGATACGGCGAGATACTGTACGCTACGCGTTCGATGATGGAGAGTATACGCATGGGATACTAGTCGACAGCCCGAGATACTATGGGAATCCGCGAGATACTGTACGATACGCGTTCAATGATGGCGGTATACCTATGAGATACTTATAGGTACTCCGACATACTCTGGGATACGGCGAGATACTGTACGCAACGCGTTCACTGATGAAGGGCATACGCATGGGATACTATACGATATTCCGAAATACCCGGGGATACTGCGAGATACTGTACCATACGCGTTCATCGACATGTGGTATACGCATGAGATACCGTATGATATTTTGGGGTACTGAGAGATACTGTGAGTTACGCGTTCAATGATGGCGGTATACCTATGAGATACTCATACGATACTCCGACATACTCTGGGATACGGCGAGATACTGTACGCAACGCGTTCACTGATGAAGGGCATACGCATGGGATACTATACGATATTCCGAAATACCCGGGGATACTGCGAGATACTGTACCATACGCGTTCATCGACATGTGGTATACGCATGAGATACCGTATGATATTTTGGGGTACTGAGAGATACTGTGAGTTACGCGTTCAATGATGGCGGTATACCTATGAGATACTCATACGATACTCCGACATACTCTGGGATACGGCGAGATACTGTACGCTACGCGTTCACTGATGAAGGGCATACGCATGGGGTACTATGCGATACTCCGAAATACTCGGGGATACTTACCGAGGCAAAGTTTCAGATCTTGTAATTATGGTTGAATATAGACCTGGGGGAAGCAAGAAAAGTTTTTTTGACATAAGAACTAATGGTTCTACCTTTTTACAACACTTTAAAACGGAAAAAAAATCTATAGAAGGAATTAAAAATGGTTGGAGGAAATCTTGCTAAATTGACGTGGAATTCACCTATATTGAGGTGAAGTAGGAAAATACAATTGTATGAGAAGTGTATGTGTGTAATTTGAATAAGACTCACATCACATCACTGATACATGTATCATCATAAACAGATCTTCGTTCAGATTGAATTATTGCAAACACTTATTTCATAAGATGATCAGACCAAAAATTAGTAATACACTCTCCCATGGTGGATTCCAATGAAAGAGGTAGAAAATATTACGTTATTGGATTCTAGCTCAACAGTCTTCTGAAACAAATCAGGGGTATGGGAAAGGAGTACCAAAATATATATATTTTACTATTCAACATACAGATCCATTATGGTTTTGAAATTATTGCCGCTGTTCCATCAAGAGGGAATACTGGCCTCGAAATTTTTAATGAAAGTATACAGTAATGATCACATCAGGAACATATATTTGTTTTCATCCGTGTGAATAGATAGGATAAAATCAGATTTGTGAAAGCAAAGTGGAGAAATCCATCTCAGATCAGAAGATTGTTAATCAGATCAGAGCTCTAAATTGGGGAAGGAACCAATAGAGAGTTCATGGCTAAGTACTTCATGCAATTACTAGGTATGCAAATTTTTCTAGATGTTCTAGTCCAGTCTCTTCTCGGAACTTCAACTGTTCGTGGTTCAAGTGAAGCGTAACCAAGGAGCATGCTCTACTCAATTTTGTCTCAAGATAATGTTTGTTGGATCTTCCAAAAAGTCCTTCTGAAATCTTGAGAGGAACTCATCCCACCTCAATTGATGGTGTTGAAGTTTGAAATGTTTTAATGTAACGAAAAATGAAATTCCAGAGAAATGAAGAATTTCCAAGACTTAGTTCACTGACCAATGGTAGAATTTATCACGCTGGGCTTTGCTTGCTATTGTTCAGAATAAAAATACCTGAATTTATGCTCTGAGAACTATTTGAGTGTATATAGTGATTCATTCTGTTTAATAAAACGTTTCAGATGTCACCACCATCTCAATCTATTTGTTAAACTAAGTCAACTCATCAAAACTCCTAGATCTTCTTGGTTTTGTTCAAAGAATCTGATGGACATGCGATTCAATGCCTTCATCATAGGAGACTTTAAATTAACCCCAAGGACATAATGCAGTAGAACAAGGAAAAACAGTGAGATCAAGAAGTACCATTACCTGTAACTAGGGACAATGAACAGAAAGCACCCAAGATTAGCGAAGTCCCTGTGACTCTCATGAGTATATGAGTAAGACATCCGAGGATGGAATGGGATAGCTGTACTCACCATTCACATTGACATGCCAAATAGAGATACGGCTCATATCTACAAATCTCATGGGTCATGTGTTGTTGGGGATGTGATCTTATCTGCAAATATCTATAGAATCAGCTAGGAGTGTTATGAAGTATGTACATTGCTTCCCATTATTCCATACATCAACAATGATGGTGATATAGTCTGTCTTGCAGAGACGAACAGCCAGCAACCCCAATGATCAGAGTAATGTGACATACCTTGAATGATCTCAATTTTCCTGAAAACACATGTTCATCACCACACAAAGGATCTCACTCTTTTTTCGAAAATACCCTACAAGATCATTGAGAACCAATTCACTTATCTTATTCCCAAGTGAACTTGCTAGAAGATTGATGCTTTTGCGGACAGAGGTTAGCTGCCATCATATGCACTGGCCACTTGAAAATCATCGAGTCTGCAGGTTATTCATCAAAATAATTCTCTTCCACAGTACTAGAGAGTAATATTCTATAACAAAAGCCGTGGGAATTAACAGAGATATTCTTGAACCGCAGAGCACGGAAGAACAATACTTTCGCATCCCGGGTACAGCAGGATTTGACTTGGCTCGACGAACGGCTTTCCAGAATTGAATCGAGAACAAACCAAGGGATCAATTGTGTTAGCATACTGATTGAGTAACCCTGCTGTTCAGAACTTAATTTGCTCATTTAGTTGATTTAAGGGAATAGATTGTTCCTTCACAAAATATTCGATAATTGTGACTCGCAAGTAGAAGATATATACTCCGCCCCGGAATTCACTGCGGGGCTGAGGGACATATATATGGCCACAAATGGCACGAATCCGTGCCCCACAATATCCAGGCGATTTGGAAACAACAAGGTTGCGTGAGGATACCTCGAGGTGTCAGGTCCATGCGTATTCACAGAATCTCATAGTATCTCATAAGTATCATCTCGAATACACATGAGATACCGTGAAGTGCCCGTGTCGATCGCACTGGCACACGAATTTCATTTGTTTATTGCGTGTTCAAGTCATGGAAATATCATGGGAATCATCCCAGAATCTCATTGCCGCTTTCGAAGACCAGGGAACTACAAACATTTACGTATAGTCCGAGAGCCTAAAGAATCTCATAGTATCTCAAGAGTATCGTCTCGATCACGTTGGAGATACCATGGCGTACCCACGGAACTGTCATCGGCTCGTATATCATTTTTCCAAGTCTTTTGTCGGGATGTATTTTGTTTATCGTGATCATTTGAGAGTCTCATCGCTACTTTCCGATACGCAGAAGAACGAGTAATCCAACATGGGTGCCTCGAGAATCTTAAAGTATCTCATGAGTTCATCGTGGTATCTCACAGTATCCTTTGAGTATCTCATAGTGTTCCCTAAGTATGCCATAGTATCCCATGAGTATCGCATAGTATCTCATGACTATCTTATAGTACCTTAAGAGTATCGCCTCGATCAAGTTGGAGATACCATGGCGTACCACGGAATTCTCATCGGCTCGTATATCATTTTTTCCAAGTCTTTTGTTGGGATATATTGTTCATCGTGATCATTTGAGAGTCTCATTGCTACTTTCGAAGATATAGAAGAACGAGAAATCCAACATGGGTGCCTCGAGAATCTTATAGTATCTAATGAGTATCACCTCGAATACGCATGGGATACCATGGGTATCTATGCAAATATCACTGGAACACAAATGTCTGTCGAAGGATTTTCAAGTCTTAGAATCATAGTGGTAATCATTCCGGGGTCTGATTGGCACTTGCAAGGACGTAGAGACCACAAAGATTGACGTATTGTCGATGACCGGAGGAACTCATGGTATCTAATGAGTATATCGTAGTATCTCATAGTTTCTTCTGAGTATCCCACAGTGTCCCTTAAGTATGCCATGAGTATCGCATAGTATCCTATGGTATCTCGTGACTGTTTCATAGTATCTCATGAGTATCGTCTCGATTACTCCCGAGATACCATGGGGTACCCACGGGATTCTCTACGGCTCTCATATCATTTCCCCAAGTCTTTTGTGGGGAGTTATTGTTCATGGTAATCATTCCAGAGTCTCATTGGAACTTTTGAGGACGTAGAAGAACGAAAATCCATCGTAGGTGCCGCGAGAATCTTATAGTATCTCAAACGTAGTAATTCATCGTATTCCACAGTATCCCATGAATATCGCATATTATCCCATGTGTATTTCATACTATCCCATGGATATCGTATAGTGTACCACAGTATCTCATGAGTATCTTATGGTATATCATGAGTATCGTCTCGATCACGCAGGAGATACTATGGCGTACCTAAGGGATTCTCAACGGTTCGCATATCATTCCCCCAAGTCTTCTGTGTGGATTCATTCTTTTTTGTGGTCATTCCAGAGTCTTCTTGCTTCTTTTGAGGACGTAGAAGAACGAGAAATCAAAGGTAGTTGTCTAGAAGAATCTCATAGTATCTCATGAGTATCGTCTCGAATACGCATTAGATACCATGGAGTACCCATGTCAACCTCACTGACACTCAAATCCTTAATCCAAGTGTTTTGAAGTCATAGGATTATCACAAGTATCGTCTCGGAGACTGATTGCCGTTTTTGAGGATGTACAAACAACAAAAATCACTCAGTTGGTCTATCGAGAATCCCATGGTATCTCATGAGTATCCTTTCCGAACACGCATGAGATACCATGGAGTAACCATGACAATATTGCTGGTTCACACATTTTGGTTCTAAGGGTTCTCGAAGGACAGATCTATTTTGGAAATCATCCCAACGACTGCATCAGCGCTTTCGGCGATTCAGAACCAACTTCCAACAATTCATGCAAATACATAGTATCTCATAGTATCTCATGAGTATCGTCGTGACCACGCATGAGATACCATGTCGTACCCATGAAAATGTCATCGGGTGGGGGATTTCCGTTGTAAACTTTTTCGAGGCATCTGATACCATGCCCCAACTCATAAGTAGCCTTTCTAAGTAGTCAGAACAACAATTTACTCTCCTGGCGTACCCATGGTATCTCATAGTATCTCATGAGTATCCTTCGATCACGCATGAGATACCATGGGGTACTCATGTGGAACTCATGAAAAATTTTTACCAGGGAATTTTCCGAATGTATTTAATTGAATGAGTACTATGAATTAGAGAAGTTACGAGTTTTTCTATCTTTTCCAACCAGATGCGACGAAGCTATTAGACCGTGGTCGCGAGTCAAGATTTGCTACAGTCAAGCTTCCTTACTATACCTATATCCATGCAAAGTTAACTTTACTCGCGACCAGCGCTGCTCGCCTATAAATACCAGTCATAGGGTCCCTATAATTTATCTTGTTGATTTTAGGGACCTTGATAAGGCAGATCCCTGTGACCATATTATATTATAACCATGGCGTGACCATATGCTATTACGCCATGATTATAACATTGAGTTGACCCACCCTACCTAATCATTTATTCGTTGTTGACCCTGACTGGCGGAATTTCAGAGCTGGCATAAAGCTCATCGGCAGACGGTGAACATGTCGAGGGCCTCAACTAGGATCAAATTTGCTAAGAGGTCTTTGGAAAAAATTGACCATTCTTCCAAACTGAAGACGAATATTCCTGCAGGCATGGCTATGCCGGGACCTCCGCTGGGTCCTCAACTTGGTCAAGTAAGTTTTTCCGTAGTATTGAAGTGAATATATTGTTATTTTAATGGGCAGATCTAGGACACTTTCTATCCCCTCGAACATGAGAACTTTGCTCTGAGTGAATCGCTTCATGCTAAAAGTGATACCAAGGTTACCTTGGAGATATTGAGGAGATAAAAGATCCCGGTGAGACTCAGGGTTTACTTTGCTCATGACCAGAGTGATGAGAATAGTATATCTTTACCACTCCCCATCCCACATATGTTTCCACTCAAATGTCATTGGAGCAAACCTGGAACATCATAGATTTTTGTGATTAAACTCCAAGCATTATTCTGGAGTAATTTGGAATAGCATCCCATATCTTCTTGGAGGCAATAAGACTGTTCGGTGATAGGAATTTAAATTCCGTATTAGTTGCCAGAACTCTTCAGAATTTTCTTTCATTATCAAGGAGGATCTCACTGAATCCTCAAAATTTTGGAACCAGTTGACTTATCCAGGCAAATTCTATCAGATCACTGTAGAATAAGTCTATTCTACATGTATACAAGACTGCCGGTACCAAATTTGTGTTTGTTCACTTTTTGCGTTTATTCAATCAAGTTAGGTGAGATCTATATATTCAATCCTAAAATGTAAGGTACCTTGATTTTGCTGCAATTTTGTTCCCACATCAATCAATGAAAAAGTGTCGTGAAGTGTGTTCCAATAACCTCTTTCAAAGAGGGGTGAGCCATTTATTCGAAGTAGTGAGTGTTTCACCATTGTTGTAGATTCAAGCCCTTGTTGCCTGAAGATATTATACTATAAATAATATCATAAGATATCGTATAAATTGCAACTCTGATTTTGTATCCGAATTGTATGGCAGGATTGTAGAGGTTTTTATAGAGTCTCAAACTTTGGATACTCTCTTCATTCGCTTGAAAATTATGCAGTGCATCAGTCTCATTAAGGGATGAACACAAGAGGATTACATGTTGATATGAACTACTCCAATCCCTATAACACAAGTCTCACTAGAGGATGACAAAAGTTCTATCTGGGAGAACAGTGTTTGTTTGTATAATATCACTTGTGTTTGTTCTTATTGTACACTCAATTATGAAAATATTGATAGATGATTCTGTATTCCCAGCTGATATTGATGCAACTGAGCCACAGCATAGGGCTATGGGTGGGACAGTTCTACAAATACTGAGGAGAGTGTTAGTTCACTCCAGAATGAGTTGATAATATCGTCATAGAATCTGGATATCCTTGTGAAAAAGCAAGCGTTATTTTATATCCTAACAAAAATCTGTATCCTTGTCAAAAGATATTATCTCTGTGGATGCATGACCGTAGCAGGGCATATCTTTTGTTGCAGAAATGCCTCTGTGCATTTAAAGCTTCAGCAGGAGAAATGCAGGGTACCGCTTACATCACAATCTGACATGATCGGAAAATGGACCCAGTAGTCTGAATTTTTTGTCACCTAAAAACTCTTCTATGAATTATCTATATTTCTTCATCAATATAAGTCTCTGTTGTCACTATACCATCAGAGTAAGGCTTGGGAGTCCAGGATTCAGCATATTGAGTCATGAATCAAAGCAAATGAATAGAATGCACTTGAGGCCATGAGTACCCGTGCAAGCTAAATTCCCTGGTAAAAAATTTTCGTGAGTTCTCCATGAGTACCCCATGGTATCTCATGCGTGATCAGACGATACTCATGAGATACCATGAGTACGCCAGGAGACTGAATCATTGTTCTGACTACTCAGAAAGGCTACGTATGAGTTGAGTTATGATATCACATGCCTTGAAAACGTTCACACCAAAAATGCACTACCTAATGAAATTTCCATGGGTACGCCATGGTATCTCATGTGTAGTCAAGACGATACTCATGAGATATCATGAGATTCTATGTGTTTGCATAAATTGTTAGGAATTGATTTTGAATCGCCAAATGTGCTGATATATTTGTGGGGATGGTTCCCATCAAAGACCAGTCCTTCGAGAACGCTTTGGAAAAAAATTTGTGAACCAGAAGGATTGGCATGGTTACTACATGGTATCTCATGCGTGCTCGGTAAGGATACTCATGAGATACCATGGGATTCTCGAGAGGACTCCAGGGGAATTTCTGTTGTTTCTACATCCGTAAAGGCGGTGATCAGTCTCTGGAATGATACTTAGATGATTCTATGACTTGAAAACACTCGGATTAGGGATTCGTGTCTCAGTAAGATTGGCATGGGTACTCCATGGTATCCCTCGTGTGCTCGGAGGGACACTCATGAGATACCGGGAGATTCTCGAGATTTCTACATTCAACTCTCTGTTGATTTCACTTCTACAAAACCCGCGATAAGACACTGGATTGATCGCCTCCAATAATATATCCCTCCAAAGTGCTCGAAACAATGATTTGTGAGTAACTGAGTTCCCCATGAGTACTCCAGAGAATCTCACGCGTGTTCGGGACGATACTCATGAGATACCATTAGATCCTCGAAGCATCTCTATTGAACTCTCTGTTGTTTTCACGTTCACGACAGCCGCAATGAGACTCTGGAATGACTCCTGTTGAGAATATATCCCAACAAAGTGCTCAAAACAATGATTTGTGAGTAACCGAGTTGGTCATGGGTACTCCACAGTATCTCACTCGTATCCGGAACTATACTTATGAGATACCATGAGATTCTCGGGGTTCATACATTGAACTCTCCGTTGTTTTGACGTCTACGACAGCCGCGACAAGACACTAGAATGATTGCCAATGAGAAGATATCCTCCTCCAGGAGACCTGAAATGATGATTTGTGCGTTATTGAGTTCCCCATGGGTACTCAATAGTATCTCACACGTGCTTAGAATGATACTCATGAGATACCATGAGATCCTCGAGGCAGCTAAATTTGCCTCTCTGTTGATTTTACGTCTACAAAACCCGCGATAAGACACAGGAATGATCGCCTCCAATAATATATCTCCCGAAAGTGCTCGAAACGATGATTTGTGAGTAACTGAGTTCCTCATGGTTACTCTACAGAATCTCATGCGTGTTCGGAAAGATACTCATGAGATACCATTAGACCCTCGAAGCATCTCTATTGAACTCTCTGTTGTTTCCACGTTCACGACAGCCGTAATGAGACTCTGGAATGACTCCTGTTGAGAATATATCCCTCCGAAGTGCTCAAAACAATGATTTGTTAGTAACCGAGTTCCCCATGAGTACTCTAGAGAATCTCACGCGTGTTCGGGACGATACTCATGAGATACCATTAGATTCTCGAAGCATCTCTATTGAACTCTCTGTTGTTTCCACGTTCACGACAGCCGTAATGAGACCCTGGAATGACTCCCGTTGAGAATATATCCCTCCGGAGTGCTCAAAACAATGATTTGTTAGTAACCGAGTTCCTCATGGGTACTCCACAGTATCTCACTCGTATCCGGAACGATACTCATGAGATACCATGTGAGTGCCATAACCCCAAAATTTTAATTTTTCATTTATTAATCTCTAAAATACACGTACTAATAAGTCTGTATATAATATTCAAATCTTCGCGCGTATTGGAGCCGATAAGGCAGATGTTTGCTTTCCTTTTAGTGTCACGCGTGGTGAATAGACACACACTAAGACGTCAATATGTACATACTAATACATAGAAACTCTAGAATATTCCATGAATTCCTACGAGGAATTTTTTATATAAAACTTCATAAAATGATAATCTTTCTCTTGTTATGATAAAGCTCATTTTCTGAGCTACAAGATGTATATAGTCTTTTTTCAAAACAAATTAACTTTGCACGTTTATTTTATTTTGCAAACAAAATGTTCTTGTAAAAAAGCGCGAATGAATTTTTTTGTTCTACTTTTTTGATACATGATCCCGTAAATATTCTAAGAAACGAAATCTAACTCAAAGTTCCTTATTTAAAAGAAAATAAGCTCAAAATTAGATAGGTTGTAAATACTGTAAATATTCATTGTAAAATGAGTTTGTGAGAGGAATAGCCTATTCCCACATGAAAGTATCGATGGAAAAAATGGCCTAGTATCAAAAGAACTAAAATTTTTGGCTGATTTTCGTCAATTTCAAAATAGATGAAAAGCCACGTGTTTCTAGTGTCAGGAACCTAGTCGGTTCCCAACTAGCTCTATATATACTCCGCATATGGGAGTATATGCGTATACCATATAGGCATAGCTGGTATTCTAATATATAGATGTACCTTGTATTGTAAGCTATAGATATACTATGTATCTTGATGTATAGGCATACAGAGAAGCGGAGACTTCGAGAAGCTAGGAGAAGCTCTGAGGAACCGCGAGTAGCGCCCGCGAGTCTAGACGAGGGGTGCAAGGACAAAGTGTTGCCGCGCCTCACCTGCATTTCTCCTAGCCACGAATGAAGGAGGAACGCGCGGTCTGAGAGAGTATAAATAGAGCTCAAAAGCTCTGGCAAGGAGCTTAAATTCGCAGTTTACCGCGAGACTCCGTCGAGTACGTTTCGAGCCCTTAGAACCGCAGTACACCGCGAGCTCCCGTCACGTACGTTTGACCTTAGAATCACGCGCCGGGCTTCTAGTTCTCAGTACGAACTCGCATACCGATCTGACCACGTAGCTCATTAACGCCATTCCGAGTCGAGTACCTCAGCGCTTGACGGACTCCACTCAAGTAGAATCAACCCCAGTATTTTGTAAAGTCTCTCTCTCGTAATTGTACTTTTGGACTAATAAACGCAGCTCCAGGGATTCCCTTGGTATTTATTACTCTTCCGAATTTCCACCTACCTACCTGTCGAGTCAGGACTCCCCAGGTGCAGTATAAAAGAACCCACGTTACGAATCCCCGTAACAAACTGGTGTCAGAGGTGGGATACTGCGTGGAAAAATTCGGAAAATTTTTCACCGCGTCAACCGCGTCGCGCTTCCCCTGATTCAACCGCATACAGCTGCCACTGACAAGGGGGAAGGACAGGAAGGATGTTCATCTGGTTCACCTGCTTCATGGTCTATGCAGCATCTGGGTAAGTAATTTTATTATTATCCCAATCTTTGTCCCTCGTGGGGAGAGTCGCGAGGCACAGACTTGAATTTTCAGAAATTTTCTAGAAGCCAAATACAGCCGAATATTATTTTATATCAGAGCATATCCATACAACAATAGTGTTGTGCGCAAATCAAAATTAAAGTTCTTTCAGGCCAATAATTCAAGGTGATAACATTTTACTGTATACGATAGCTCGAGCCGAGCTCACCCGCAGACAGCAGGTGCCCAATAGGGATACGTATCAAACTCGCAATCATTCCCTACTTTCGCCCAAACTTGTACTCTTTGATTGACGCGTCATAGGGGAATAGCATCTAGAAATTCATATAAATTCTCGAATCCAAGTAATGAAATGGCAATTAGTCAAAGGGATAATGAATACCACGACACAATGGGGAATGTTACTGATTTTTCAATTGAAAATAATTCGAGGAGTGATTCTGTAAGAGGCGTCGAGGCCTCCAATACTATGAGCATTACCGAGGTGAACGGGGTTGCTCGAATGAAAAAATATTTCGCACAGAGATCAATTGAAGGAGACCCTAAGGCCGAAAAGGTCACTTTTGCACTCGTAGCTGCAGATAGAGGATTACAGCAGCCAGGGGGATTACACATGGAAATTGCTTTACGCGACTTGAGTCAAATGCTTTCGACGGAAGCCGAATATTTCGATGATGGGGGAGTAACCGTATTGATGGATTTGAGAGAATTCCTAGAACAAACACATAATTCGAACGGGGCGCGTGTAAAAGTAGGTGGTACACCTGGCAACGATGATTATGATCAATTTCGATCAGAACGGATATTCGCGGAATCCTCGCGATACGACGGACAAATACAAAATAAAGAAATACTTAAGGTAGTATTAGCGGTACTGGATGTGTCAAGTGCAGAACACACCCGCGCTTGACTCTCTTTCGCCCGCGGTATAGGTATAGTGAGTGCACGCAGCAGACGACGACCTAACCCCGAAACCGCAGAAATGAGTGACACTTGGGCTCACATCTTTTTTTGTAGGCTCTGAATCCTCAATCTGATCGCTCCTGAGTGTTTTTTATGCATTCTTACATCTGTGTATTCACTGCCATGGAAATCTGTGCGTCAGGTATCACTCTACTGGTGATTTTCCATAAGACGCCGTGTTAAACGGCTTTTACAAAAACGCTCAAAACGTTTTTCCCCCACTCTGAAGGCTTCTGAAATTTCAACTGAAGCACTTTGAGACCCTAATATACAACTGTGCCCACTTCCGTGATTTTCTGAGCGTCAATTCGAGTACCGCTAATACTACCTTAACAAACGAGACACAGATACACGAAACTCTAACGATAATAATACCGAAAAATCTACGGGCTTAACTGAATATACAATGCCGGGAGAATACCCGTGGCCTCTCGTCAGTGATGATGGATTGCAAAGGCGGTTTGATTATAGTTCCAGCCAACGGCCACTCGGGGGCCAAGATGCTGAGTCGCAGAGGTATGATGGCCAGGGTCCTTGCTCCATGCATGAGGACATAGGGTCGCGCTTCAGGAATCGGCCGCATAGGGTCGGTACTGAATTGCATAGGATAAGTAGGCCTATGTTCCGTAATCAGTTCACCGAGAGCGCCGATGCGGAAACGCGAAAGATTGCCCGCCAACGACTTCTCCACAGTCAAGATGCGGAGATGCATTATTTAAAACCTAATAAGAACGCCGGCCGACCGCTCACCGGGAGCCTTGACGCTGAGATGCATTATTTAGGTAAATCAAACCAAATCGAGCAATCCGGAGAGTACGAAAAGCCACGTAAACGTAATATAGAAAAATCGTCGTTTGAAAATCGAACCAAACGACGCTCACGCGGACAAAACAGACATTATGACAATGAAAGCGCAGAGGAATCTGACTTTGATGACCAAACCTATGAAAAACCGCACCGGTCTAACCGTTCGCGTCGTGATAAATTTATTGATGAATCTAAACGGAGTAAGAAATATCGACACTCTGAACAATCTTCAGAAACTGAAACTTCTAATACCGACAGTGACAATGATTTACACGAATACCCGAGGAATACATCGAAATACGACAGATATAGTCGAGAAGAGACGAGGGACAGAAAATCTGATCCGAACGTTCGAGTTCGCCGTTCAAAATCGCGAGGAGCGGTGGCTCAGTTTAATCCAGATCGCCGGGTAGGTTCTAAATTTCGCTTAACGCTCAATCAGGCTTTGAATCAAATTCCTCCTTACGATGGTAATCCAGACATGTTAGCACTTTTTTGCCAGTCCGTCAGATATGTGGTCGACGAATACGGTCCACACTCAGAACCGTGGGTCCTTTCAACCCTAGCAAGTGAACTCAGGGGTCGCGCAACCGAGGGTTACACTGCGAGATTGACTCAGTACTCGTCTGTAGAGAAATTATTGGTAGATATGACTACGCAATACAGCGGGGGAGAAGGTGCAGACAGAGTATTATCGGAGTTAAAACTAGTACAGCAAAGAGAAAATGAAAGTGCAGGGGATTATGGCTTGCGCGTTCAAAAACTCCATGGCCGTTTACTTAATGTCTATGACTCGGATCAAAAACTTGAAAAGTGGGAACGAAAAACTTATAAAACCAACGCGGATAGCGAGGCCCTACAGCAATTCATTCTCGGTCTTTCGGGAGCATTAGAACATCAAGTCAGATCGACAAATCCCAAGACTTCACATGAAGCAATCTCAGAGGCAATAAATTTCGAGAACAAAACAAGTGCTCGTTTAGTATTTTCAAGTATGAGTTGAGTAGAGTAGAGAGATCTCTCTGAGATGAGTAGAGATACGATAGTGGCACTCGTGGATACGCTGGTCGAACAAAAGTTGAGAGAACTGACTGTCAATACATCCCAACCAATTGGATCAATATCAGTAAAACGAGCTTCAGTAACAAGCGAATGCAGATGTTGTCACGTGAAAGGACATTTTGAGCGCGGATGCCCAAAAGAATGGGATGCAAAATTTTGCAGATATTGTCGGAAAAATGGTCACGATTTGAGCGAAGGCCGATCATTAATACGATTAATTCACTCCGGCAATATTTTCCAAAACGAACCGCGAAACCAAGATCGGAGCATGAGTCGGTATGACAGTTCAGGCACATCAGTCGCCAAAATGTAGTCAATCCCGACTACCCAATATTCTCGGACACGGGTCGAATGTAATTATTGTCACGTCCAAGGACATTGTAGTGAAGACTGCTCAAAGAAAATCCGAGACTCAAAATTTTGTAATTATTGCCATATACGTGGACACGATTTGAATGAATGTCGCTCTTTGGAAGATGCCATTCAACTAGGTTTCATATCAAAACGTCAGATAGAGGTAGCACGAAAGCGGCGGGTCAATCCAGCGCGTTACTATCCCTCTTCTGATAGGCCAGGGAATAGATATAACGCCAGGCGAGGCAACTCTAGAGCCGATGCACCACATCACAACAACCACAAAAATGGCGGAAACCAAATAACCAATTATGAGGGTAGAAATACGAACTCCTATGAGAATAATCCAGATACTGATCGGAATAGTGACACTAATCAACGTGGATATTTTGGCCACAACTACACGAACCCTTATCTGAGTCATTATAGGGATAATCGCGAAAACAATATGAAAAAGCCACCACGAGCTTTTCTGCTCAACCATAGACATTCAAAAGATTCCAGACGTCAGAATAACAATGAAAACTTAAATGATGACAGTACAAACTTTTCCAATCAAAATTAAACGAGCAATCATCTCACGGGAAATCGCGTGGAGGAAATTCAGTAACGCCCCATGAACATCATCATGACGGGCACATCGACTAGATGGATGTCGAGAGCGCTCAGTTCAATTGTTAAACCTCAGCTGACAAATTTTCTTATGGCTGAAAATCCCTTCTTTCAGAAATTATTCGAATGCTTGAGATCTACAATGTATGAACCATGAAGATATTAGAAATAGACTGAAATCAGCACGTCTTCTTCCCATCCATTATGTGGTTAGAAACTACGCATATTTTTGGCAATTATCGGAGTGGTTAGAACCCACGATGAAACAGAGAGTAATGTGGTTAGAACCCATTCACTCTGCAGTTGAATTGTTTGAAAGGTTAGGTACTGCTGAAACAGAGTAATGTGGTTAGAACCCACTCACTCATCAGTTGGATTATTTAGAAGGTTAGAGCTTGATAGAACAGAGAGCAATGTGGTTAGAACCCACTCACTCTCCAGTTAAATTGTTTGGAAGGTCAGGTACTAGTGAAATAGAGTAATGTGGTTAGAACCCACTCATTCTTGAGTCAGATTATTAGGAAGGTCAGAACCCATTTTGAAACAGAGAGCAATGTGGGTAGAACCCACTCACTCTCAAGTCAGATTATTAGGAAGGTTAGAACTCACTGAAACAGAGTAACGTGGTTAGAACCCACTCACTCATCAGTTAGATTGTTTGCGCGATTAGAACGTACTGTAACAGGGCAATGTTGCCAGAACACACATTTCTGTGATTTTTCAAGGGACTTCAACCCGCTATACCAGCAAGTATTGTGGTCAGAGGCACAGATTTTCTTTAATAGTTCAAATGGTTGAGATTCACACACTTGAGAGATTATTGTGGCTTTGAGCCACTAGGGTTCAGAGCTTGTGACCAGAAAACCAATATTGGATGGGCTATAGAAATAGTAGTAAATCATGCTGAGAAAATAGTGTTATAAATTAATTCTGGGAGACATCATTGAGAAAATAACGATGCTAAGGAAATGAACTGCATCTCTCACGTGGTCGGACCCACACTTGTTCTAAATTGATATCGTATTTATAGCGGGCAGTAAATTGAATCAAAACGTGTTATTAAATATGAGCGTGGGGGTCAATACGGTCGAGGCTATGCAAAAAAGTTGCCAGAGCGTTATGATCGAGTACTGACCCCATCAAACGGGATGCAAGATCGAAAATGTATCTTACCAATAATGAAAGAGGAACCATTAGGATTATCAACAGCGGATGGTGTAATATGATAATTTCGCTTCTGAGAGGGCATTTGGTTCTAACGAAGTACGCAATCATACAATTATTTATGTTGCTTATAATTCGTCAATATCCAGAATAATTTTCATAGAAGTTATAAACAAAAATTGAGGACAAAAATATATCTTATAAATCGAGTTAGCTATTCGAATTATCCCGGGGTATATTGTAATCGATCATTGTTGATTGATTTGATTACGCGGAACTATTCATGCTCTCACAATACGAGATCACAAATTAATTGACAGCTTCTGACATCAAAATATTTAAAAGCCATAGTCACTCGTTGATTAAATGAAAAAAAGTTATCGAGGCTAAGAGAACACTCATGCGTACAACCTCTTCTATAACACAGTCCATGAATTCGATGCAATCTGATTCATTTTGGTACTGAATAGAGCACGATATTCCTCCAAAACTCCTGTAAGAATCACTTGTATGGACGGAAGGAGGTTCATAAATCCACAACTCCTGCCTCGGATAGATACATTTCGTTTCATTGAGTGAAATTGACTCATGAGATATTAGTTTACCGAAAATTGAATGGACGTGGGATTCAAACGATTGATTACCTCACTCATCAATAATGAAATGGGAAGCAAGCTCATCCGGGTTTTGTGGGAACCAATGATAATTAGGATGCATTTGTTGCGTCAAAGTTCGGAAAAAATTTATACGAACAAAATGATACAATAAAACAGCAGAAAATATATCGGTGGATAGTCCATGTCTCTTTCGCAAATTCCTCAGGTACTAATAGTCTAGAAAATCTGCTTCACGGACGATTTCCCCAGCTCTGTAAGTCGTTAATGAGTCAGCTCACTGAGATGCTTGAGGTATCGAGTTGAACTCAAGAGTGGTGACTTGAGTCACTCGCTGTATCTTTAGGATACACAGAACGCTATATAGCGTGGATATATTAGTGCAGATGATGGCCAGAACAGTGCTCATAGAGGAGTGTGACTGGAGTATCTGCTAGGGTGTATCATCTCGCTTACAAAAATCAAACCGGTGTTTCTTGATAGAACGCTGAATAGCGTGGATATATTAGTGCAGATGATGGCCAAAACAGTGCTCATAAAAGAGTGTGACTGGAGTATCTGCTGGGGTGAATCATCTCGCTCACGGAAATTAAATCAGTGTTTTTCGATATGACTTGGTCGCGAAACTCGCCACAATGAAAATATAGAACGCCAGGTGATTTTACCGCAAACCCAAAGGGTGATTGCGGAAAATGAAGCTGCTGAAGATGGGCTAAATCGACAGTAAAACAGAACTAACAATATACTAATCTGACTCCAAAATATTCCAAATAACTCAACCTTCAAGAGAAGTGGATTATTCACACTATATATTCCTCTGGTTGCCGCGCGGAGTAGAATACCAATATTTATGTCAATATGATATGTTACGGGAAGAAATAGAGAACGAAGCTTTGATTTGGCTACATCACAAAGCAGGTGAAAAATCTAGCTGGGTGTTGCAGACAAATTTCGATTGACCTACCAATCACTAGCCAAGTTTGTTTCAGTGCTCGTGGGAAACTCCGGGTCATTTTTGCCTCAAACAATGAAGAGGCAAGTTGATAATCTCACCTCCATCCATTCGGTGATCGATACTATAACTTACCAGTCCTTGGCGGTTTGAATCAGATAGATTACTCGATTTTTGGAGAGATCTGTGTCGAGCTAGATCTCAGGATTTCCTCTCGTCCATTCTAGTGAAGATTAATGAATACAATAATTTTATTATGATTATAATTTTATCTCATAATTTTGTCTTATAATTTTGAAATGCATTCGAGAATACTCAGTAGTGCGTCACGTCATGACCCTGACAACTGAGCATCGACGTTTTTTCATGGTTTCCAAAGATAACACACTTTGGGTAAATTATCCAAAATGGTTGGGATTTTCAGTATCGTCAATTAATAATAACAGACGCATGGGTGGTCAATAGGTTGATTTCTATAAGGGAATCTATATTCTAATTTTTTTTTAATGCGGCGAACGGACGCCACATCCATTTTAGTTCAATTTTTCTAGATGTTATTGGTCTACATATATACGACAGGATCTCATCTGGCGCTGAGAAAATGGAAACGAATGAATAACGACTCAATGAATTTTAGCTTACTTGGAAGTCATTCTGGAATTGAAGGAATGAAGAAATTATCATTATTCTGCACCGTTCAATTCGCCTCAAAGGAGCGTTTGTCCAAAATATCTGAATACAAAAATTTTCGAGACAAATTCAATAGACGAGAACGTTAGGGAGTGTTCACAACAATGAAATTCGAACACGACATGAAGCATGGTCCAAAGGTTGTGAATCAAAATAGCCGCGCATGAGAAACTCCATGGAATAGACTTTGTGGAACTCTATGGAATAAATTTTCACCAATGTATCCACGAAACAAATTGTGATTGCTTTTACGAATGTGAACCAGCTCGACAGAATCTCTACAGAAACTGACTCTCGAGGAATGAAAATAATTCGAATAGAAGCAGGCGAATAAATCATATTTTCCCATTAATATCAGAAATCATGATCACATGAATAGATTTACAATGTCCGATTATTAATTCGATAATTTTATAGAATGATTGGCTCTATGGAGTTAAAGATACCAAGATAACTAAATTCTTTTTCGAAGTCGAAACTGACTGTAAGATCTCAAAATCTCAGAAACCATCAGAATAAGAAGGAACTTAAACAGTCAAAAATTTCATCGCTCAATCCCATGCCGTATTCTGGTTATTAGGGGGAACGGGGAATCAGATGAATTTACATAGTAATGCCCAATTTCTTTTCTAAATACATTTATGTCACATTGAACCGCGAAAAATGAAATAATGGTTACAGATCGAGATTGCAACTCTTTGGCAGAAAGAAATTCAGAGTAGGTTCGTGGAGAAATATCCGATTAATGCTATTAGCTTGTGATCACATGAACACTTTGGAGATTTGATCATTTGAAGTATTAGACCAAACAGCACATTAAACGCTGAATCACAATCTTGAGTTGAATTCCAATACTCATAGCGGTTGATCATGAAAAGAAATTCATGTGTGCATAAATAGTACTTGATACATACTTCTTATGCACTCAGTTTTCCGCAAGCAACAGAAAATCTTCGCCGTTAATGTTCCAAAGTTTTTTTTATGTGCCTGTAGAGTGACAATGGAATGAATTCATGGATTTGACGTAGATCTGTCCACGCATTCGGCAAGATGAGAATTATTTCCTCCACAAGCAAAACATAGCTCGCTGAGAGTAAGCGTGCCTTGAACATTTCCAGCTGATGGTTGCACAGCCGCCGCGATATCAGTTTGCACTTATTTATCTCGACTTCCATGGATTGTAGCGTTGCTCGTGAGATTTTGGATTCTCTCAAATTCACAAAAGGCTAAATGACGAGCATAGCCCCTGGCCGACTGTGGCTTATCGCATAAAGGGCATGGTCTCTGGCATTTTGAACGGTCAGGCCAGGACATCAATATATAGCATTGCAGTTAGCATCGATATCCTCGTAAAGTGCAATTTATATCTTGAGAGACAGAATTTCTTTCAGAACTAATCAGATACTTGTCGGTGCACAATAAGTTGCCTTGAAACATACTATATCAGGTTGCAAAAGTTGAGAATAGTTGGATCAATAATCAAAGAGCTAGGTAGTTTAACATTTTTCTCTACTTGTTCCCAAAGGGAAGTGAGAATGGGTCTGAGAGACAAGTTTTTTGAAAATCAGCGTTAGCTCAAGACTTACCATACTACATTATCTCTTATGAGAATCTACACTGTCATACAAAATTCCAGCTCTCCAAGCTGAACAGTGAGGCCAGGACATCAATATATAGCATTGCAGTTAGCACGGATATCTTCGTAAAGTGCAATTTAGATCTTGGAAGACAGAATTCCTTCCAGAACTAATTAGATACTCGTCTGTACACAATGAGTTGCCTTGAAACATACTATATCATATTACCAAAGTTGAGAATAGTTGGATGAATGATCCAGGAGCTAGGCAGGTTAACATTTTTCCTTACTCGTTCCCAAAGGGAAGTGAGAATGGGTCTGAGAGACAAGTTTTTTGAAAATTCAGCAGTAGCCCAAAACTAATCATACTACATCTTTCTCTATGGGGATCTATACTACCATACAAAATTTCAACTCTCTAAGTAAAAAATTGAGGCCAGGACACCCAGATATGTAATTGCAAGTACCACCGATATCTTCGTAGAGTGCAGTTTAGGTCTTGGGAGTCAGAATTTCTTTCAGAAAAGATGAGACCCTCGTCTGTACATAATGGATTGCCTTGGAACACACTCTATCAGATTACAAAATTTGAGGGTGATAGGATCAATTTTCAAGGAGTTAGGCAGTCTAGCATTTTCCTTATTCGTTCCCAGCCACCTGACCCAAAAAATTGGATATTTTGGCAAGAAATTTTTGTGTCAGGGATTGAGGCTTTGTGGAGATCTTTACCTTGAAAAGAAGGCTAAAATACACCAAGAGGACCCATAGATAGGTCCAACTGTGACATATTTTAGGTGTAACACAATCTACAAGACATATGGAGAATTACCGAATAACCAGTTTTGAGGACAACTGTGGGGAAACACATTGAAAATGTGTTAAGGAATCCATCAAAGCACATAAGATGAGACAATTTAGAATAAATTGAATATACAAAGAGTATTTGACACAAGTTCACAGTGGTGAATTAGTCTGAGGAAATTTTTAAAGTGAAACAACAAAATATCAAATAATGGCAAAGGACCCTTTAATGCACACTAGTATAGCGTCCTCACCTCATACTTGGACATTTCACTTGCATTTACATGCGTGTAAAAATATCACCAGCGCTGGTGACAATCTAGAGGCACTAAAACAGAGAGCGCTCTCGTGCGCCTCTATTGTGAACAGCCACAGGGGCGGCAATTTTTCAAATCTTGGAGTCATACGGTGACCACTCAACTTGATGCGATAACGGGTTGTGAATATAATCCCATCTTATCAACTCATAACCACACGGGGAAGCACCTGAATTTTCACAAGAGGCAGTGAAATGAATACAACGAGTATTCAGCTAATTATTGGGCTGAAGAACACTGAATAGAGATTGCACTTAGTGGAGGAATCAACAGAGTACATTGACGAATGATATCAAAACAATTTTTCCAATGGTCCCATCACGGGCAATTAGAATCTCAACATGGGGCGTATTTCTCGGTTAAAAATAGCAGCAATCATTTCAGAAAATGGATAATATCTTAATTTAGGTGACTCGAACTGAAAAGAGTGAAGAAAGTATCATTCTTCGAGACGCATCATTTGCTCTCTGGTCTACATATTACTTTGTAACTGGTGATGAATTCTTGCGTACACTGGATAGCGAATGAAGCGAACATTGAGTCTCATGGCCTATACCTATATGCCCTGTTAGCAGTAGTTAGCGAGGCTCAAGTTAGAATTATCAATGATGAACAATTCAACTTATTACGAGAAGATAAAAATCAGCATCATTCCATCAAATTTCTTCCAATATCAAGGAAGTCTTTTTCGCACTCTTCATTTTAGGAGCGAGAGTCTGTTGCCTGGGGGGATCCCTTAACTAATCGTCAGAAGATTTGTTTCAAGAATCAACCAACAATGATGAAACTTGGGACTTATGAATTGCAATCACACACAAAATTGCTCAATTTTCTCAATCTTTCACTGGACGCTGATACTAGTTTGATCTGATTTTGATGAATCTGAATGGATGGAGCCATGGAATTTCAATTGTGATCGATTTCCAAGGAGCAAAGAGAGAATTTTGGCAATGTTTACCAATTCAACTGAACCAATGAGATAATATTGATTATCAATAAAATGAGAGAATGAATCATGGATCAAATTCTGGAAAGCGAGGATCGGAGGAGCATGGAATAACGAGGATTAAATTGAAATCTCTGGATAATTAAGCTATGATCATGATGAAAACGGTATTCGAACAGTGACATACTACAGAATATGATTGAAATTTTCCAACTTGAAGGATCATCAATAAATGTAAGAGGAAACAGTAATTATTGATTTGCAATATGATCGAGAACTCGCTACAACGGAAAAATACTGACAGAATGGAGAGGTACTCAGAACTGCAACAATATGAATGTTATCTTGAATCTATTATAACTATCTTGCGAGGGAGAGACTTAGGTAGTCTGTAATCTCAGATTTATTCAATAGTAGGTTAGAGTCGTAATGTGATTATTTAGGAGTTTTGAGTCGAAGCATACCTTAACTTCTCAACAATTTAGCATGAATATTATATTTTAATTGGTTGAGCTTTACATTCATTCCATTGCAATTTTTCCAGCAAATCATTAGTCTATAAGATCTCGGTGTCACTTGGATCATCCCATGTTATACTTATCCCGTAAAATCATTCAATCTTTTGAATTGTATAGAAACCACCGACACGAGCATCGTGCGTAGAATCATTAGATATCTTTAATAATTTTCCTGTCCACCGGAAAACTTCCTGTAGGTCTAAATCCGCTCGATAAATCAGCCATCCTGACATACCAAACACAAGTTTGAAAGTAGCATCTTAGCTGATAGCTCACTGATAGATCACTGAATTTTCTCAATCTTGTATTGGGCAAAATCCTGACCATGGGATGTTAGTTTTCGAATTCACGAAGATTTCCTGAACTTCCATAACGGTAGTCGAAATGTGCTTCTCACCGGCTGAATGAAAATATTGTCTCAATGAGATTCTCATCAGACTTCATTTCTTAAACTCCAACTTGTAGCCAAGGCTGTATATTTTGATGACCGCTTTTGGGAATCAAGTGGAATCTCCGAAATCAAGTCGAGACCTGAGTAGAAAATTATTGCACTTGAAATCTTCGATATGCCACTCTTGATTTCAATGTATTGTCGAACAATAGTTCAGAATTCTAAGAAGAAAGTCAAATTCGCGAAGGTATTTTGAATACAACTTAATATGAGGGGAGTATACGAAAAAATGTAATTTTTTTACGAACGTATTTTTGTAACATTGCTCAGGGGAGCAATGTATGCAGCGAACGGACGTATCAGGAACCTAGTCGGTTCCCAACTAGCTCTATATATACTCCGCATATGGGAGTATATGCGTATACCATATAGGCATAGCTGGTATTCTAACATATAGATGTACCTTGTATTTTAAGCTATAGATATACTATGTATCTTGATGTATAGGCATACAGAGAAGCGGAGACTTCGAGAAGCTAGGAGAAGCTCTGAGAAACCGCGAGTAGCGCCCGCGAGTCTAGACGAGGGGTGCAAGGACAAAGTGTTGCCGCGCCTCACCTGCATTTCTCCTAGCCACGAATGAAGGAGGAACGTGGGGTCTGAGAGAGTATAAATAGAGCTCATAAGCTCTGGCAAGGAGCTTAGATTCGCAGTTTACCGCGAGACTCCGTCGAGTACGTTTCGAGCCCTTAGAACCGCAGTACACCGCGAGCTCCCGTCACGTACGTTTGACCTTAGAATCACGCGCCGGGCTTCTAGTTCTCAGTACGAACTCACCTACCGATCTGACCACGTCGCTCATTAACGCCATTCCGAGTCGAGTACCTCAGCCCTTGACGGACTCCACTCAAGTAGAATCAACCCCAGTATTTTGTAAAGTCTCTCTCTCGTAATTGTACTCTTGGACTAATAAACGCAGCTCTAGGGATTCCCTTGGTATTTATTACTCTTCCGAATTCCGACCTACCTACCTGTCGAGTCAGGACTCCCCAGGTGCAGTATAAAAGAACCCATGTTACAAATTCCCGTAACACTAGAAAGTTCTAAAAATTTATCTTTTTGTTTCTGGCAATGAAAGAAAAATAAGTCTATCTGAATTTTGCATTGAATTCATTCCCTTTAGAGATGAAGAATCGAATTGTGTATGCAGATTTTGCAAGATTGCTCCATTTGTATTATTTTTCCAATGAAATAGTGATTCTTAGAATGATCGATAATCTATTCGTTCATCTACCATACTATACAGATATATTGTACAGCCAAGAGACCAGGTATTAATACAGGCTTATCAGGCCATTTAGGCCGGCTTATGCTCAGTTGGAAATCAGAGCTGTATCGAGCTTGGTCTCTTGGCTATTGCTGTGCTCATTTATATGAGATTTTGAATAAATGCTATTTGATTTCCATATATTTTGAGTTTTGATGTGTATTCAAAATTTGTAGAATCTCGATGCAGCTCAGAGACGCGATTTGGGTGGAGGAACGGCCCGTAGTACCCGTCCTCACAAAAATCAGACGTCTCATCCAACCTCTTTATCTGTTGGTTATGATGGTATTCCAATGCAATTTCTGGAAAAATGAAGCGCCAACTTAGTGGACCCTTCACAGTATCTCTCAAATCTGTCAAGGGTGGGGTTTTCCCTTCATCGTAAAAATACTCGTATGTCACACCGATCCATAAAGGTGGAGAAAGGACTCCTGCTCCTAATTATCGTCCGATTTCCATAACTGGAGCTATTGCTAAGCTTCTTGACTATATAATGGCTGATTAACTTTATTCTGCTATTTGTGATCGATTGATTTCGAATCAGCATGGCTTTATTAAGGGCAAATCTACGATCTTTAACTCATTGAATTTCTACGATTACACTATTAATAACCTAGAGTGCCATCTTCAAACTGATGTGTTGCATCTTGATTTCTCAAAAGAATTTGACAGCGTCGATTACAAGTTATTACTATGTAAATTGCATCATTTAGGTGTGCCGAAGTTGCTTGTTAAATGGATTGAATCGTACCTGACTGATAGGTACCAAATTGTGAAACTCTGTGGAGCTTTTTCTGATCCAGTACATGTCAAATCAGGTGTTCCTCAGGGGTCTCATCTTGGCCCTCTGTTGTTCAATATTTTTGTTAATAACATTATCGAAGTTGTCAGAAACTCTGAGTGCCTACTATATGCTGATGACATCAAACCCTTCATGAGAATTAGTTCTCCACTCGACTGTGAGCTCCTTCAAGATGATTTGTCTAGTATTGTTGAGTGGTCGATACACAATGGGTTGAACTTGAACATTGAGAAACGTAAATCTATGTCAATAAGCCGTAACTTTTTCCCAAATCACTATGTCTACTCAATCTTATCGCAAAAATTGGAGAGAGTCATCAACTTTAAAGATCTCGGGGTTATTTTTGACAGTGAGCTTGATTTCGGTAGCCATATCAGTGAATCGGTCTTTAAAGCTTTCAGAAACCTTGGCTTCATCAATCGGAATAAGCAAGATTTCAGCAATCCAAAATCCTTTCTCAACTTATACAAAAGTGTCGTTGTTCCATCTCTCACTTATGCGTCCATCATGTGGAGTCCTCACTTGGAATCTAGAATTTCAGAATTAGAGTCCGTCCAAAGGAGATTCCCTCGGAGTTTGTCTTATCACTTAGGCTCACCTATAAATAGATTGAACCTTTATTTTACTGATATTTCTAGGAGTCATGAAATATGCACTGTTAAATCCCTACATCACTTAAAAGACACAGCATTTGTTTGGAATATTCTTGAAGGAAGGATTAATTGCTCATTCATTGCCTCACTCTTTCAATCTAGGAGTAATCCGTACCCAACTAGAGATCCAAGACCATTATCGGTTGATCCTTTCAGCAGCAATTTGAGCTTCAATTCGGTAGTTGCTAGATTGAGGCGCAGATGGAATGATCTACCAAGTTATATTAGGAATCATGATTCGTATTTGCCTTTCAAACATGATGCTATACAAAATGTGTGCAAGTATTACTAAGTCTCTCAATTATTTATATATTTGCTTAACTGCATATTATTTATTTCATGATACATTATCTTGATTTTTCATGTTGTTGTTTCCTGTTGATATTTATGTCGCTCTTGGATACTGTTATACTTATGTCAAGGGCATATTAAGCAAAGAAATCATCGGTGTGTCTCTAAAACACCGAAAAAAATTCATAGCGTCGCTGCATGACAAGGCGACCGTACAAATGGACGCAAGTTGAGATCTATGATGTTCAAAATAGCTCTCAAAAATGGGGAACATTTCATTCAAACTCAAGCTACCCACGAAGCTCGTTAATAGTCCTCCATCCTGCCCTTTTATTCGAAGCCCGTATTGGTTCATCTAATATCGAGCTTGATATAATTGTCCCAAGTCCTTGTCATCATATTCATCCTTCCGATCATTCGTGATTAGTTTGAGCATTCTAGATTCCGATAGACTCATTGCTCACAATCTCCAATCATGCGCGGGATTTCGGCAAGAAAAACTATGGTTTGAGTTTTACGTCTAGTTCCCCCGCACAGTGGGGCGAAACATCGATTTTGACCCATAAATCGTATCCGCGCGAATTTTCGCCCGATTGGCGTGATTCAAAAGAGATTCTCTTCGTTTTTAAACTCTATCACGTGGCACTGCAACGATTTTGATTAAAACCGTCCTGGTGTGTAGAGAGGGCACTGAACGTCGCACTGAATTCGAGACGGACATAAGCTAATTTCCTGGGCACCCGGGCTGTATTCAGCAGCTTGACATCGTCCAAACTGACCTGTACGGTCCTTGGAATGTGCACACTACCCTTCAACACGTCCCTGAACCATTTACTTGTTTGTAATGGGTTACATGTGTCCAGGAATGGTGAAAATCGAAACTGAGTTGATATACATGCTTTCTGGACCCCTTTGAGGGAGAATTGATTACCTTGGGAGTTTTCAAAGATTTGCGAAATCTGGAGAACTCTACAGGTACCATCTCACATGATGTAGTTATCGAATTCTTCAAGGCAGGGGTCAAAAAATTGCCACTGGGATTTTTCAGAATATTTTTTCGACGAGAAAAAAGGCAAATGTTAGAGCGACGCCCAAAACCATGGAATCTAGGTATCTGTTAAAACTTGCGAGCATAGGAGAAGACTACAGACACCATCTCACGTAATTCACTCATCGAATGCTTTGAAGCAGGAGTGGAAAAATTGCTGCTGGAATTTTTTAGGGACACTTTTCCGCCGAGAGTGAATAGCGGATGGTAATACGACCACCATAATCATGGAATCTAGGTGTCACTTGGGACGTGCGGATTTCTGAAGATACCACAGTCACCATTTCACGTGATCCACTCATCGAATGCATTAGAACAGGTGTGATAAAATTGCCGCTGGAATGATTCCGGGTCCTTTTTCGCCGAGAAAATTTACGCAAATAGTGAAACGACGCTCGAAATCATGAAATCCAGGTATTTTTTGGGTCTTGCGGGATTTGGAGAAAACTACAGACACCATTTCACGTGATCAACTCATCGAATACTTTGAAGCAGGTGTCATAAAATTGCCGCTGGGATGTTTCTGGGTCCTTTTTCGTCGAGGAACACTCGCGAATGGTAAAACGACCCTCGAAACCATGAAATTCAGGTGCCTTTTGGAACTTGCAGGATTTGGAGAACACTACAGAAACCATTCTACATGAGTAACTCATTGAATGCTTTGAAGCAAGTGTCATGAGATGGCCACTGGTATGTTTCAGGATCCTCTTTCACCGGAAACACTCGAAAATCGTAGAACGACCCCTAAAATCATGAAATCTAGGTGACCTCGGGATTTGTCGGGTTCTATAAACACTACAGACATCATTCTACATGAATAATAAATCGAATACTTCAGAGCAAATTTCATGAAATCGTCGCTGGAATTCTTACGGATCTTTCTTCACCGGAAAACACTCGCAAATGGTAAAACGACCCTCAAAATCATTAAATTCAGGTGTTTTTTCAAACTTGCGGGATCTAGGAAACACTACAGCGACCATTTCACGTGATCAGCTCATCAAATTCTTCGAGTCAGGTGTCAGAAAATCGCCGCTAGGATGTGTCCGGGTCTTTCTCTGCCGAGAAACACCCGAGATTGGTAGAACGACCCTCAAAGTCATTAAATCTAGGTGTCTTTTGGAACTTGCGAAATTCGGAATACACTACAGACACCATTTGACGTGAATCTCTCATCAAATTCTTCGAAGCAAGTATCATAAAATTGCCGCAGGGATGTTTTAGGATCCTTCCTCACCGTGAATCACTCAAAAATCTTAAAACGACCCCCACAATCATGAAATCTAGGTGTCTTTTGGAACTTGCGGGATTTGTGATCATTAATCAGTTTGATATAAACATCATCTACAACAAAGGAGAGTAGTTCAAATTGCATAATCTTGTCATTTCAAGTTATACATAAAATTTGTTCGGACACAGTAGGTGCTCTTTTTTATTGTATCTTGGTGATATTATCTCCAAGTGTCATCAAGATTCTTGTTTTTATTCACACTTGGCTCATTTGATTTGTGTTGAATGATAACTCTTTCACTAAGTTCAACCCAAATCAAAGATGAAAATCTTGATGACGCTTGGAGATGTTATCAAAAATATACTAAAGTGAAGTGAATGAGGGCATGTGAAACTTTAAAAGAGTAAATTGAGATGGCAAAATTATTCAACTGCAACTTTTTCCCTTACATTGTCAGACAATTTTTTCCCATGAAACTGATTTTAACCAAGATATGCGAGTGCTACACCAAAAACTACAGGCTTCTGGATTCTGTGTTCCAAGAATCAAGCAGTTCAAGATCTGTCACATCAAGCAAATGCAGGAAAGTTTTCAGGTCTGGTGTCGAAGGAGAACATACAAAGTGGGGCATGCATTTCCTCCGCCACAGACTAATGTCATGTAGACTATTGTTGCCATAGCTCAGAGACAAGGCAGGATATATTAATTTATGAAGGAACAATCTCAACTGATGAACAGGAGGTGGAAACATCTCCAAGGAACAGAATCTTGAACTCATCCGAAGACACTTGGATGGCTACGCAGGAACTATAACCTTGCAATTTGGGGATTGGCTTGCAAGTCAACAAGCCAATTCTTGTATTGGAAAGAATCATCTTCAGATTCTAGAGATTTCAGGGATGAAACCGAGCTAGGAGCAGCTAATTTTGTTAAATTCAATTCTGATTTTTCCATATAGCAGCAACCTAAAATCTGCATGGAAACATTTTTCATCAGAAGTCATCCCTAGTCAAATATATTTCAGTCCCCCACGACGCGAGATAGTAACCATTACTATCTCGAGAGTTTGGTATAGTGCAGCAGACTATACGTATCGTATGAGGTAGTGTGAGTATCGTCCCCCTTGGTTTTACGATATGGATAGTCACAGGTACTATCGCATCGTGCGGTGAAGTATTCACGGTTCTCAATGTAGGTAATTCCATTGAATTACTTCTCCTCCCCTTGAAATCAGTATTACCGTAGATATTGCGTTATAAACTGTGCGCGGACCGCTTCACCCCCTTTGCTTTCTCTAAAGAGAAAGCTTTGTTTTCACCCCAGCAAAATTTTGATCAAATTTTCCACTAAACCAATATTTTCTTCAACAAAATTCCGTTTATCTGAAAAAGCCTTAGACCATTCTCTTCCTCTCGCCAAAATCTATCGATTGTAGGTAACACTTTCCCTCCTCATGGCCTTCCAAATCCGTCAGAGACGCATCTTTGCACCCCTTTGTCCTTGTGTGTGTGTTGTTTTCTATCGGACACGCTTTCTCTTTTCCTGTTCACTATATCAATTTTTGGCTCTCTACAAGTTGTACAAAATCCAATTTCTGAGAGCCCAGTGATTTGGCAGCTTCCAGCTCCCAGTCAAATTTAATTCATGGGATTTTTAGAGCAAAAAAGCTCAAATTTCGACTCTTAATACATAAATATCTTTTTCTCACACAGTCTCACCACGAATTGAGTCACCTAAACTATGATTTTTTCTGCATGATCTATCGATTGGTTAATACCGAAAGGGACTAGGCGGTTAAGCATGGTGAAGTGGACCTTGTCAGATATGGCCTCGAAAGTATTGTTCCACACTTTCTAACACCAAATGATAGGCGAAGCAAAGGTTTGTAGGTCCCAAAGTCGCCCCTGTTTTTTACAGCACCCCAGAAACCCTCTAAAAAACGCTAAAAATCGATGCTCCTTCTATCAAATCGCATTCTGACGCATTTCAACGAATCGATCTGAAAATTTTTTGACATACTCTTGAAATGTGGTCAATCATGAAGAAAATATTTTCATTCCGACAACTCTCGATTGAGTCCCTAAAAAAAATTCTCCAAAACTTCAAAGTCAATTTTCTCATGTAAATTGGAAAGAACTATGTTAGAAAACTATTGCATCGTGTTCATCAGGTTATTTTGCATCGGAAACGGGTATTTTTAGAATTTTTTAGGTGGTGGAACATGGTCAAAAGTGCAAAAAATCGTTTTCAAAGCAAATTTCAATTCAGTAATTTGCATCTTCTGCGCATGCGCGTCCTCCTACGTCTCTGAAAGTATTCTTAATCGATAGCTGATGCAATTTCCTTCAAAATGACCTCTTGAGAAAGTCGATTTGATGCAGTGAAACCTGAGATCTAGCTGGTTTAAGAAATGGAAAAATCCAAGGTACCAAATCCGTGAAGCCGTGGCTCCTTCAATGGGCCCGAAAAGTGCGAATTTTGAGTCGGACTGTTTCAAAGATGTGAACATGTGTTTTCGATGTAATTTCTGACGTAGAAACCGAATCCGTGGTCAGTTTTGTTCCGAACCTTCATGATTTTTGATGACACTCAAAAAACCGACCAGGGGGTGTACGGCCATTTCCAGCCTTTTTCTATACGTTTGAGATGTATGATGAGTATCGGCAAAGGTTTGAAATTGTCGCATAGAGGATGCAAGTATGTTTTCCTTTGTATTTTGACCAGCTGAAGACAATAGCGATGGTTTTGGGGCACAGAAATAACTCGAGAGAGAGATATAAGGTGCATGATGCAGTTTTCTCTGATGAGACCATAAAACATAATATAGCTCCATCAGCCCAAATCCGACTCCCAACTCATTCCCAAGCCTCGAAATCATCGGCATCATCATCAGCTGGTCAAAATACAAAGGGAAACATACTTGCATCCTCTATGCGACAAGTTCAAACCTTTGACTATACTCATCATACATCTCAAATGTGTAGAAGAAGGCTGGAAATGGCCGTACACCCCCGGTCGGTTTTTTGAGTGTCATCAAAAATCTTGAGGGTTTGGAACAAAACTGACCACGGATTCGGTTTCTACGTCAAAAATTACATCGAAAACACATGTTCACATCTTTGAAACAGTCCGACTCAAAATTCACACTTTTCGGGCCCATTGAAGGAGCCACGGCTTCACGGATTTGGTACCTTGGATTTCTTCATTTTTTGGACCAGCTAGATCTCAGGTTTCACTGCATCAAATCGACTTCCTCAAGAGGTCATTTTGAAGGAAATTGCATCAGCTATCGATTGAGAATACTTCCAGAGACGTAGGAGGACGCGCATGCGCAGAAGATGCAAATTACTGAATTAAAATTTGCTTTGAAAACGATTTTTTGCACTTTTGACCATGTTCCACCACCTAAGAAATTCTAAAAATACCCGTTTTCGATGCAAAATAGCCTGATGAACACGATGCAATAGTTTTCTAACATAGTTCTTTCCAATTTACATGAGAAAATTGACTTTGAAGTTTTGGAGAATTTTTTTAGGGACTCAATCGAGAGTTGTCGGAATGAAAATATTTTCTTCATAATTGACCACATTTCAAGAGTATGTCAAAAAATTTTCAGATCGATTCGTTGAAATGCGTCAGAATGCGATTTGATAGAAGGAACATCGGTTTTTACCGTTTTTTAGAGGGTTTCTGGGGTGCTGTAAAAAACAAGGGCGACTTTGGGACCTACAAACCTTCGCTTCGCCCATCATTTGGTGTTAGAAAGTGGGGAAAAATACTTTCGAGGCCATATCTGACAAGGTCCACTTCACCATGCTTAACCGCCTAGTCCCTTTTATAAAATCTTCACAGATCTCAAATTTCCGAAATAATCAAAATTTCCACCAAAAATTTAATTTTGACCCTTTTTAAACCCACTGCATCGAAATTCCGTTTCAACCAAACGATGGATATTGTTAAAAAAAACCCCAGGCTAGAAGGCCCAAATCTCTCTAAAAAGCTTCCTCTAAAGAATAACTCAAAAAAGAATGGGGAATTTTTCTTAATATTCATTTTTTCCTCGTACCTTCTTTTATGACTCATTTATCTCAATTTCAATGACCTAAACTATGGTTTTTTCTGCATTATCTATCGATTGGTTAATACCAAAACCTTATTCAGTCTTCACAAATCTCAAATTTCCGAAAAAATCAATATTTCTACCAAAAATTTCATTTTAACCCTTTTCAAACCCACTGCATCGAAATTCCGTCTCAACCAATCGATGGATATTGTTTAAAAAACCTCAGTCTAGATGGCCTGAATCTCTCTAAGAAGCTTCCTCGAAAGAATAAATCAAAAAATAGTAGAACATTTGAATTAATATTCATTTTTCCCTCGTATCATCCTTTACGACTCATTTATATCAATTTTAATGACCTAAAGACTTACTTATGCGCCATTCTGAATCGATTGGCTGATACGAAATTTTCACGAAATCCCATTATTCGAATGAAGATCCTTTCGGGAGAAGAGAATTTTCACAAAGGACTCCAGTTTAATCATCTTTGAATCGACTATATCAAAATTTTCTCTCAACCAAACAATATATATTGTTGGAAAAACCTTCTTTTAGATGACCCAAATCTCTCTGAAATGCTTTCTCAAAAGGAAAACTCAAAATGTAGGGTACTTCCTTTTTCGTTAAAATTATTATCATATAACGCCCTGAGAAAGCATTCTGCTAATCACTTTTAGCAGCGTATTTATCCTGGTAATTCAACCTCCTCAACACGATAGCTGTGGTTTAAGGATCCAGAGAGGCGTAAAAAACGGGGCATCATTTCGTGGTTCCAGACATTTCTCATCGGTTATTCCGGAATTTTCCGCTACCTTACGTCTCGGATCCAATGCATCATGGCTTCCTGGGACCACCGGAATCATCTCCAATGGGGCCAAATACCCCACACATCAGTCACAGTGCAATATCCTCAGAATCACTCATTGGAAGGGAGAATTGCCTTTGATGGGATATTCTCAACATATCCACCAAAACTTCGAAGCTCTTGCTCCACCTGAGAAACTCAACTTTGAGCGTAGGCAAAATTTTATTTCATACTTCCTCACCAGAAGACAGTGAATCCCGACTAATTCGAAGCGGTTCCTGGAAGGAAAACTCTCTTTCGACCCACACTATTATGCATCATGAGATCATCGGAAAAAATGACACTAATAGTGAATGACACTCCAGAAAATGCACGAAACATAGAAATCTGTTATGGATACTCGGAGAAACCAAGTCTTCGGAATTCACAGGGAACTTCTGCGGTACATGTTCCATGAAGGATATTTGCACATGAAGTTATTAATCTTGGATGCATACTATTGGAACATTCGATGACTGACTCACGTAGAGTGGTGTGTGGAGTATTCGCCAAATCCCGAAAATTTCAAAAGACATCTGGCTTCCATGGTTTCGAGGGACGTTTTACCATTCGCGAGTGTTCCTCGGCGAAAAAGGACCCGGAAATATCCCAGCTGCCATTTTATGACACATGTTATAATGTATTCGATGAGTGGATCACGTGGGAGGGTGACTCTAGTATTTTCAGAACTCCGCAAGTCCCAAAATACACCCATTTCCTGATCATGAATCACGTCCAATGAAATACACAGTACATCCTGTCGCATCATTCATAGCTCGAATCTAGAAAATATTATCTTGTACTCAAGATCTAGTTTACTTATTACAACAAGGAGAACTCTCGTGGCATCTCGAATCGCACAAAATTTCCGATTTGAAACAAGCACATTGTTTTCTTACACTGGTTGGCATTAGCTTGACAATTGCATTTTTTGAGTCCCTGTCCACCAGTAAAAAATTAAGCTGTCTGAACTTCTCTCAGGGATATAGACTCTTGATAAAAAGTTTACCCCCTCGATGCGGCCTTATTAATAATGTAAACATTGGTCACACATGCTCTTTGCGCTATTATATGCTTAAAAATGACTAAGCGAGCATATTTCACGGCCGTGACATTAAAAGCTTAGAATACGCAGCAACAATGAATCGCGCGGATCGCCCGCGCCGATGCCGATCTCAGCTGCGAATCTTATCGGCCTGGAGTAGTATACCAGCCCGATAGATGCATGGAGTATCTCGAGTCTATCAGCCTGACCATTTAAGTCGAATAGAAACTCTCGACTTGTCTAATTCTAACATCTCAGCCAGGTGGCTATGTGGCTGAAACGTTCCTGGCCGATAGCCACCTCTCCCAACACGAGTCTATTCGCCGACACATTTCAGCCGGATAGACTTCTCCCGCGTCGTGAATCCCTTCGGACGCTCGATAGCTATCCGGCGGAGAATCCTATTCGCCTACGACATATGTATCCGTAAAATATGGGAGATCATGAACTATCACTGATAAAGTATTATTGGGGATTGTAAAGAATCATTCTATCGGAACCTTAAATGCTGGAACTAATCACGAATGATCGAAAAAATGGATATAATGAGAAGGATTTGGAACATTCACAGGGCTCCGCATTTCCATAGGCAAAAGTGGTTAATTTTTCTGGCTCGAGCGTGGCCCGAGCGCAGCACCACCGGGCGGATTTTTACAGGAAGTTGGGTGGATAGCTCGAGCCACGGCGCACTTAGTTGTATGAAACCCGATTTGCGCCACAAATATTCTCACCCTGAAAATAAGCAATATCAGAATGTTTTAAGAGGGGGAATTGTAGGTTTTCGCACGTAGATCATGAATCTTTTTCCCAATTGGAGCCTCAGAGCAGCCGGCTAGCAAAGATGCGCGAAAATCACGAAAAAAACGCAGTTTTAGTGGTTGGACTTGATGGGGATGCATTTTACACAAATTTTCATGGGAACAAAAGTTGTTGCATTTTCTGATACAAATTGGATGATATGACCAGTTCTTCGGAAAACCTAATTTTTGAGTGTTTTTTGCCATTTTGGAGGGGTTTTAGTGGATAAATTTGGACTACGGCAATCGGAAGAGCAGGACAATTTACGTCGGGTTATGTTTTTTTTTTAAATCTGGAAAAGAAATTGTTGGAGGGAATCTAGGGAGTGAAAATAAAGAAAAAACGGGAAGAACAGAGAAAAACGGGTAATTCGTGAATTCTCGAGGTCTAACCGCGAATGTGCCACCTCCATCTTGATGGGGATACCTTCCTACATCATCAACTAATTATTTGCCGTGTTCCAGAAGTGCGTAGATATACCTGACAGACTCTGGGGCCGGTTATAGCGAGTCTTGGGGTCAGAGTCCATGCAAAGCCATGTCAATCCGATCAAAATCATGAAATCTCGAGGTGTAATCGCGAATGTGCCATCTCGATCACAATGGGGTTACCTTTCTACATCATCAATCAACTATCTGCTGTGTTCCAGAAGTGCGTAGATACACCTGCTGGACTCTTAGACCGGTTATAGTGAGTCTTGGGGTCAGAGTCCGTGCGAATCTCTGTGAATCCGATCAAAATCATGAAATCTCGAGGTGTAATCTTGAATGGGCCACTTTGATCACAATACGGATAATTTTTCACATCATCAACCAATCATTTGCCGTATTGCAGAAGTGCGTAGATACACCTGCTGGACTCTGAGACCGGTTTAAGCGAGTCTTGGGGTCAGAGTCAATGTAGAGCCCTGCAAATCCTAGAAAAAGCATGAATTCAATCTTGAGACTTTCTTCCCGTAGCACTCACTAGACCAAAATTTCACACACTTGTCGCTTCTCCGATCTCCTTTATGTCAAATGAAGAATGTGGGAGTGGATCAAAGAAATAGGTGATGCTTAATGAGGTTGATGACAATCGAATCAACCAACCCAATCCTCGAATTGAGAATGAAGATCGTTGGTTCTCGGATGTTCATTGTGATAAAACCGAATGACCCAATCTTCGACCTTGCTTCCACTGCAGATCACAGGAAAATCAGTTGGTTTCATAGCGAAAAAGGGGACCAAGGGTGTAGGGATAGTTCAGGGTCTTTTGTTACCATCATTCAACGCATCATATTTCAACCCTCATTACCCGAATAAAAATACTTCCCAACTTACCGACAGGGATCTCACAATTTCCAATTGGGTTCACAAAAACGGATCACCACGGATTTCCCTTTCACATGAATATTCAATCGTTTTGCGAAATTTCAACATACAGGTATTCATGATTCCATAGATGATCACAAATTTTGGATACATTTATGGTTGGTTTGAGCAACATCTGCAACATGCTCAAGTATGTAACCAACAGGTACAATACTAAAATAGTAAGGCATTGAAAACAAGGTTCATGTGACAGATTCGGGCACCATCGAGGATCGAGACTAGAATCGAAAGCCCAAATGGAAGTTATTCTATCGAAAGCACTGTCTAGATTCGAGTGGCGATAGTCAGAAATAGCCAGAAAATTTGTGGAATCCCCCACAAACTCTCCGAAAGTCAACGACCGTCTGGAGAAATTTTCCTATCTTGAATAAATATAGTTCGAAGGAATATTAGTTACCATTTCCAAGCTTGCGAGGCCTGCGAATTACATGTTTGCTGCCAGCGCTCAATTGTTCATCTCTGTGGTATATCGCTGGTACTCTTCTGACTTTCTCTACTTTCTGCTAAAGAAAGTTTCTAGTCAGTTTATTGTCAGCTGGATCACATCAAATTAGAGGGGCTAGGTGGTTAAGCATGGTGAACTGGCCTTCGTCGGGTATGGACCCCGAAAAAATTTACCCCAATTTCCAACACCCGAATAACGGGAGGAAGGTTCTTCAAGTCCCAAGGTCACCCATATTCTTCCGGGTGCCCTAAAAACACTCTGACATACGTTAAAAACCAATCATTCTTCCATTTAGTTGCATTTGGACGCACCTAAGTGAATGTTCCTCAATTCTTCTCCGTATATTTTTTCAGCAATAGCAACCGAGAACAAAATATTGTCAGTTCGAAAACTTCGAATCCAGGCCCCAGAAGAATCATTGAAGAATGAAACATCACTTTTCCTCATAGAAAATGACCGTAGATACTCTTTTCATCGTGTTTGCCAGGAAACTGTACGTCAAATATTGGTATTTTCAGCCATTCTCCGGAGATGAAAGTGGTTATAGACGACGAGAATCGTTTTGAAAGCAAGTTCTCAAGTTATCATCACCTGCGCATGCGCGTTGATCTACGTCTCTGGAAGTTTCTCCAAGCAATAGCCAGTGTGATTCTTTTCAAAATGACCTCTTGACAAAGTCAATTTGACGTAGTAGAACCCGAGATCTAGCTGGTCCAAAAAAATAAAAGAATCCAAGGTATGAAATCTGTGAGGCTGTGGATCCGCAGAACCCTTCTCAATTGCCTCAAGAACGCGAATTCCGAGTCGGAGTGTTCCAGAGACGCAAATGTTTGTTTTCCTTGTATTTTCTGGCGTAGAAACCAAGTCTGTGGTCAGTTCTGTCCCTAACCCTCGGGATTTTTCTCTCTGTTGAAAAAACGCGCCAGAAAGTGAAGGGTCATTTTCAGCCTCTTTGTACTCATTTAGGATGGACGCTGTGCGTCCAAGGAGGAATTAATGAGGCACGTTACGAATAGAGCTATGTAGTCCTACTCATTTTGACCAGCTTATCATGCTGATGTTTTTGAGCCTCGAGGAGGTGTTTACAACGAGTGATGATGAGTAATATAACGGCATCCCGCTCTGTAGTCTAATCAGCAGGTTCATGCTTCTCTTCGAATTCATTCTCGACCGCCAAAGTCGTCGGCATCATCATCGCCTAGTCTGAACGAGTGGGAAACCATAGCTTCATTCGTAACCTGGTACGAATTCAGTAGAATATTCGTGGCCTCGTGTAATCCCATATACCGATACGCGCAGCATCCATCCCAAATTAGTACAAAGAGGCTAGAAATGACCCTTCATCTCAGATGTGGTTTTTGAGATTAAATATTTTTGGGTCCTTAATTGAAAGTTTTCGGGACGAAAATATTTTTTCTTCGGTTGCCATTGTTTCGAAAATATACGAAGAAAAATTCAGGAAAATTCACTGAGGTGCGTTCAAATGCGACTCAATGAAAGGATAATTGATTTTTAGCGTATACCAGAGGGTTTTCAGGGCGCGGGAAGAATTGGGGCGGACCTGGGACTTGAAGAACTTTCCTCCCCTTGCTCAGGTGTTGGGAACTGGGGTAAATTTCCTCGGGGTCCATACCCGACGAGGGCCGGTTAACCATGCTTAACCACCTAGTCCCTCTAATTTAATGTGAATCAGCTGACTAGAAACTTTCTTTAGTAAAGAGTAGAGAAAATCAGAAGAGTACCAGCGATATACCACAGAGATGAACAGAGATGAGCGCTGGCACCAAACATGTAATTCGCAGGCCTCGCAAACTTGGAAATGGTAACTAATGTTTCTTCGATCCATATTTATTCAAGTTGAGGGAGTTTTTACAGATGGTCGTTGACTTTTGAAGAGTTTGTGGGAGATTCCACAGATCTTCTGGCTATTTTTGGCTATTGCCTTTCAAATCTAGACAGTGTTTTTGATAGAATAACTCTCATTTGGACTTTCGATTCTAGTCTTAATTTTCGATGGTGCCCAAGTCTGTCACATGAACCTTGTTCCCAATGCCTTACTATATTAGTATTGTACCCGTTGGTTACGTACTTGAGCATGTTGCAGATGTTGCTCAAACCAACCATAAACGTATCCAACATTTGTGATCATCTATGGAATCATGAATACCTGTATATTCAAATTTTGCTCAACGAATGAATATTCATGTCAAAGAAAAATCCATGGTGATCCCTTTTTGTGAACCCAACTGGAAATTGTGAGATCCCTGTCGGTAAGTTGGGAAGTATTTTTATTCGGGTAATGAGGGTTGAAATATGATGCGTTGAATGATGGTAACAAAAAACCCTGAACTATCCCTACACCATTGGTCCCCTTTTTCGCTATGAAACCAACTGATTTTCCTGTGATCTGCAGTGGAAGCAAGGTCGAAGATTGGGTCATTCGGTTTTATCACAATGAACATCCGAGAACCAACGATCTTCATTCTCAATTCGAGGATTGGGTCGGTCGATTCGATTGTCATCAACCTCATCAAGCATCAACTATTTTTTTGATCTACTTCCACATTCTTCATTCTCCATAAAAGAGATTGGAGGAGGAACGAGTGTGTAGAATTTTGGTCCAGTGAGTGCTACGAAAAGAAAGTCCCAAGATTAAAATCATGTTTTTCATGGGATTTGCCGGGCTGTACATTGACTCTGGCCCCAAATTTCTCAGAATCCAGCAGGTGTATCTAAGCACTCTTGGAACACAGCGAATAATTGATTGATGATGTAGGAAAGTATCCCCATTGAGATCGAGGTGGCTCATTTGCGATTACACCTCGAGATTTTATGATTTTGATCGGATTCACAGAGCCCTGCACGGACTCTGACCCCAAGACTCGCTATAACCGGTCTCAGAGTCCAGCAGGTTTATCTACGCCTGCTGAAACACGGCAAATGATTGGTTGATGATGTAGAAAGGTATCGCCATTGAGAAGGTGGTGACACATTCGCGATTAGACCTCGAGAATTCACGAATAACCCGTTAGTTTCTGGTTTTTCCGGTTTTCCTCTATTCTTACTCCCTAGATTTTTAAGCTACTGTCGGGTATACCAACACACTATGTAGTATTAGTGGGCTTAATCCACAAGTTAGGCGGACCAGCTAGTAAAGGTGATGACCACACTCTATATAGAAGATATCGATGGTTTATTGGTAAGGTTAGATACAAGCCCGCATGTATTTCGTAAGCAGGGCTATACTTGAACTGCCTCGAGGCGCGCTGCCTCGGGCTAGCGGATCTCGTAGTCACACACACCACTCACATATCTCACACGCACGCTCTCTCTGGGCGCAGCCGGAGAGTTGCTCTTAGGGCAGATCCCCACATCACCCCCCCCCCCCTGTCGAATGGAAAACATTTTTTGTGATATATCAAAAATTTTCGATCCTCGATACAATATGGAAGTAATGGATTTATGTAGCAAAAGTAACGCGTGGAAGAGATAGTTTGGTATCGTGCACTTTGGGTGCTGTACGCAGGATGCTTTTGATTTGACTTGATTGGCTTGAATCATTAAGTACTTGAGGAATAGGATAAATTCTTACTTAGTTTTGATCTTGATCCCGAAACGCACAGCTAGGTTTCATAATGACAGATTCCTGGCTGAAACTAGGTTTTAACAGAATTTTTTTATAAACTATTTGTTCAGCATTGCACTGATTTTGACTTCGAGACACTTCACAAGGCACTTCATCACTATTTTTGTTGGTAAATTCTAGTTCCAATGGAACTCTTGCACCATATCGACTTACTATTACAGGTTTAGGCACTGAATTGCTACTATTTTGTTTTAAGTTTATTCGCTTAGGTATAATTTTGCACTATTTTGGCTCAAACGTATAATTTTTGGAACATCTTTGGAATTGCTCTGACTCAAATTTACGGTTTTTGGAGCAACATTTGCATGGTTCTGACTTGAAATTATAGTTTTTGGAGCAACATTAGCACTATCAGGCACTGCAACATTTGGAATCTGAGGTTGAATTGCAGGCTGAGGAGCAGTCTGAATCATCGAACCCTGATCTGTTACTGAAGGAACGTGGACCGCTGAATGGACCGTTTCAGGTATATAAAAGGCGGGTTTCAAATTCTCAACATTGACAGTCTTCTGAACCCCCTTGATATCTATGACGAAATTTTGATCTGATAAGCGCGAAATGACTTCGAAAGGACCAGTGTATGGTCTCTGAAGAGGCTTTTTGACAGATCTAGTACGTAAAAATACATGTAGCTAAATCTTTGTGGACAATCGCTTTAGTTTTCCCTTTATGGACCACGGGTACTGGGCGTACGGCATTCAAATGTTCTCTATATTCATCGAGAAATTCTTCTGAATCTTGTTCCGAATCTTCGGGTGAGAAAAATGCACCTGGAACGCGTAACGATGTTCCATATGCGATATCCGCGGGACTAGCATCAGTGTCAAGACGCACGCTCACACGCAAGCCGAGGAGAACCGTAGACAATTTCCTTATCCAGTCATCTTTGTGACACATGAGTGCAGATTTCAGCGCGCGGCGCCAGCGTTCTACCATACTGTTCGCTTGAGGATGATATGGAGCTGTACGGATTCTTTTACAACCTAATAGGTTCAATAATGCATTGAAGAGTTGAGATTCAAACTGAGCACCTTGATCTGTGGTTATGACTTCTGGAGCTCCGTGACGTGGAACCCATGTGTCGTAAAACGCGCGCGCTACCGATTCGGCAGACATATCTTTTAACCCCCGGATGTCCCTGTGGGGTGCATTACACCCCAGGCCTCCTTCATGAGTACCCCACGCGCGTAATTTGAAGTTTCCCGGGCTCAGAGTGACATTTGTTGGTAGTCAAGATGTGCCACTTACCGACCGTGCACATGGCGCCAGTTTTGGCGCGCGTGTCGCTCCGCAACAGCCGAGCAAAATGGCCGTGGGGTTCAGCACACTCCAGAGCGCCAGCTATGCGCGCTATTCTTGAGTGCATTTTGAATGCAATAATAAATTATTGCAAAAAATTGCAACAAAAGGCCTTTCCACTGAAAATACTCTAGAGGACGCAATTCTCAATGGGATGAGCTAAAAATTTAACTGAGTTATCTCAAGATCAAGTAGATATGAGAAAATAATAGTCCAGTGGTCAATCTTTCAATAGAGGTCATCATTACAGCATATTAGGTGAGGATAAAATTTCTCAATTCATGCGTCGAAATATGTCAGAATAAATACCCTTTTTTCAAGATCCACCCTCGCGCTATTTCTTCCTTGAATTGACCTCATCTCGAGATGACTCAGTTGAATTTTCAGCTCATTTTGATGAAAATTGCGCCGTTCACAATTTTTTTTTGTGAAACAGGTGATTTTTTGCATTTTTTTTGACATTTGTATTTTTTGAAATTTTTTATTTGACCTTGGAGATTAATATGGTTACATTGACTCATGAAGAACATATTAAAGAAGCCACAAAAAAATTTTCAAGTCTAAATATTCAATATAATAGCTACAGCATCAATTTTTTGACTGGGGTGCAATGAACCCCAGTCAGCCAGCTATGTTATTTGGCGGAGCGGCGCCAGCTAAGGGTTAATGGAACTGCTCCAGGCCAATGCGAAAACCGATCGATCATAGTGAGTAAGTACTGAAAGTCTCCACACCGAGGCAAGACGAATATGTCAATATGTACATGTTTGAATCTATCATTTGGAGCAATAAAATGCTGTGGTAAAAATTTGTTATGCCGAGAAACCTTTGATTGCTGACAGTCTAAACACTGTCTACACCACAGCTTGATGTCTTTTTCCATCTTTGGCCAGACATAATGTTGCTTCATCGAGCTAAGAGATGCCCCTGGGCCGGGATGAGATGGATCATGATACACGTGAAAAACTTCTGCACGTAAGGATTCAGGAATGTAAGGACGTATTACGCTGTCGTGGGTGTCGCAATAAATTGGAACATGGTCTTCACCCCATGTCAATTTTACGAGTTTCAAAAGGAACTTCGGGTCTTGCAAGATCTCTTTGAGTTGAGCGTCTTTTGCCTGTCCTTCTGAGAGATCTTTCATGCTAAAAGCCGTAGGGAACCGGAATGCGTCTATGTGCGAAAGGAACCCATGGTTTGGATCATTGCCATGCTCCTCAGTAATCTGATCAATATTTAGAACTGCAGAGGGTAATCCAGGTGTAGCGTGGACGGCCTCTATTCTAGAGAGAGCGTCAACCACAACGTTATCCTTCCCAGGCACGTAAACAATTTCTGTTGTGAATTCAGAAATGTATGCTAATTGCCTCTGACGGCGAGGAGGTGCCAGTTCAGATGATTGAGTAAGAGCATATTGGAGTGCTCGCTGATCCGTATAGATTCTGATTTCACGACCTTCTAACACATCTTGAAAGTATTTGATAGCATTAAACATGGCTGTTAGCTCGCGATCGTACGTTGAGTTCTTTCTTTGAGCGTCTGAGAATTTTCGCGAAAAGAAGGCGACAGGTCTCCAGACACCATTTTCTAGCTGTTCAAGCGAAGCTCCCATGGATCGGTCAGAGGCATCGGTAAAAATGCGCGTCTCAGCAGAGTCATCTGGGTGAGTGAGCATTGCTGCGTTTATAACGTCAGATTTGCATTTTTCGAAAGCATTTTCAGATTCTGAAGTCCATGGAACCGGACGTTTATCTTTCTTACGAGCGCCAATCAACAAAGCATGAAGTGGTATCTGCATTTCCGCTGCATGAGGAATACAATCGCGATAGAAATTTACCATTCCTAAAAATCTGCGAAGTTCTTCAAGGGTGTTTGGTTTTGGGAAGTTTTGGATAGCTTCTACCTTCTTGGGGTTGGTTTTGAGACCTTCGCCATTCACGGTATGGCCCAAAAAAACAAACTCTGAAACGCCAAACACGCACTTCCCAATGTTGACGAAAAGGTTGTGATCCTCTAATCTTTGTGGAACGATTTCCAGATGCCTTTGATGCTCCTCTTCAGAAGAAAATGCAATCAAGATGTCATTAATGTACACGAAAACAAAGTCGAGGTCACCTAGGGCTTTCTGAGCTAAGCGTTGAAATGTACTGCTAGCGTTACGTAAACCAAACGGCATAAATAAATACTCGAAAAGTCCAAAGGGTGTTATCACCGCAGTTTTTGGGATATCTTCGGGTGCAACGGGTACCTGCTGAAAGGCTTTCCGTGAATCTAAAGACGTAAAAATTCTCTCTCCGCGAATCATATATTGATAGTCGCGAAGATTAGGTAGAAGAAATTTGTCGGGTACTGTCTGAGAGTGTAAGGGGCGGTAATCTCCACAAATTCTCCAAGAGCCATCTTTTTTCTGCGTCATATAAATCGCACTAGCCCAAAGGCTATCTGAGGGGTGACATGTACCAGCAGCTACATCAGCATCAAATTCTGCTTTTAAAGCTTTGTATTCTGCTGGAGTCACGCGACGGGGTCTCGCTGCGACCGGATTCCCTGTAGTACGAATACGGTGTAGTATATCATGCTTGACTTCAGAGGGATTGGTCTGTTCAATTCCGACAACTTTAGGATGACGCGACAAGGTATGCCCATATTTATGTTTGGGATCCACTGTGCTGATACCGAGACTGTAAGTGAAGTCGGTTATGCCGTAAGCAGATCTCCGTGATCTTGCATCTATCAAAGCTCGACGTCTTATATCCGGTAATAGGTGGAAAAACTCAGGGGCATCCGCGCCAAAAATGGGGTAAGGGACGCCTGCGATGTGAAAATTCCATGGCAAGTTGCGTCCTAATCCGAAATCAAGAACTCGGTGGGCAATACCATAAATGTCGATTTCAGTACCATTAGCAGCATATAATGGCTTACCTGTAGGCTTGAGCGGACAATCTTTGGGTTTGGGAATCAGGGAAACTTCTGCACCAGTGTCGATGAGAAAGATTCACCCGAAAACTCTATCTCTCATATGGAGACGTTTTGAGTTTGGATCAGTTCCGGCAGTCTCCGCGACGGAAGTTGCTTTTAGTTTCCCTGGGAGTTTAGGGCAAGAGGTTTATATGTACATGGAGTATAACAGTAATGAGCTGCTTGGCCATGTTCCTCATGATAGTAGCACACGCTATCCTCGTTATGCGTGTTTCTCGATTTTCTCTCCTTTCTTAGGACCGATGTAGACTCGATTTTGGGACTTGGGCCGATTACGAGATTTATCTCTTTAGGAAAAGCATCTGACTTCGTTAACTCTTCAAATGTCTCGGCCATTTGCTTCATCTGCTCCACTCAAGTTGAGAGCAAATCTACATTGGGCTGTCTCTGAGCCACGGCTGCGATGCTTGAAGCGTCGGCACTGCTAAAATAAGTTGAGGTGTCAGACTTTTTCTTGATCTCTTAGATTTTATCGGCTTTTTCGATAGCCCTGTCCGGATCAGTTTTGATCAAGTCATCTATGGCTATTCGCATGTCTTCAGGCAGTCGTCTGCACCAGACAATGCGAATGGTGTCTTTCGTCAGGTGATTCTTGCCGTTGTCGTACATCTCGTTCAGAAAATCGGAGGGCTTTTTCACCCCGAGGGACATGTTTCCAAAAAAATTGTCGAATTTTTTTTCCTGGGGCTCAGAGAACTTTTCGATCAAAATCTTTCTCACGTATGGTTATTTGTCCTTCTCTGGCAAGGTATTCAAATATATACTAATCTCTTTCATCGCCGCGTCACCTAGTACTCGCATCAGCGCTAAATATTTCTCATCATCAGTGTCAATTCCCGATATTTTTAGTAGCACTTCTCAAGATTCAAACCACGCTACAGGGTTTTGAGTCCAGAATGGGGTCCACTTCAACGTGGTAAATCTAGCCATGTTCCTATTCCTACTATTCGAGGAATCATCATGGTTTTGTGCCATGTCGAATCCCATTAGAAGATTATCACTAAATGCACTGGCATTCTGGTGTGGGTTGTGAACAAATGGGGCAGCGGACGGATTTAGAACGGGCGCACTCCGGTCGTTATCCGAAGTTTTGTTGATGGACCCATCTAGCATAGCGTGTGAGCTCGCGGCCTGACCTTGTGTACCCACATCCGGAGGGTCCGAGGGAGAGTTTAATTTTTTAGAAAATGCTTCTAATTGTGTCTGCATCATTTGTGCCATCGCACCGAGAAGGTCACTTTTTACTGACTCTGTTACTGCAGCAATTACTTCTGCTTTGATGTTAGCAGTGTACGCCGGACTTTGGTCAGTGGGAGGACTAGTTTTGTCATTATCCACATTCTCACCATCGTCAGTGAGCGTCATTATTGTGGAATCGAAAGAAAACTCCTCCGAAATTAGTGAATTATTCGCGGAGAAATTTGGCGCAGAATAATCTCTCCCGTTACGTAAAAATTTTCGCGAATCAGGTGTGCGGCGTCGTCAGACATGAACGTATGAAATTCTACTTAATAAGTAACATGCGTATATACTTCATCCAAGCATACAGGCATACGATACAACTCGAGATCCGCAAAAATTCAAAGAAAATTACAATGGTTTACTTGGGGCTGGAACGCTGGAACGCTTTGTGCCACTGGTGGCACGGCTCTGGAACGTTTCGTGCCGCTGTACGCTGGAACGTACCGTTGTGCCGCCTGGAGTGCGGCGCTGAGACGTCTCGGCTGCTGTGCCGCGCGAGACGCGGTGTGCTGAGCTGCTGTGCTATATAAACGACACGTGCGCGCCGGCAAAAATCCGTGCGGTGTCCTTGGGCAATGCTTCTGCACTTAGATAGAGCTGAACGACTGCTGCCGTCTGCTCGTGTGATATCTAACTTTTCTGACCTGTCTTGCTGGTGGGCTGATGCTGCTCTGTGGCTATGTCGCGACAGCCCCCGAAGAAGATGTCGAGGTGTACAGGATGTACCTGGGTCGGCGATGCGGGCCAAGCTCTGCTACAGCAGCGGTGGCGTGGTCCACGCGACGATGCGCGCCAAAAGCCAACACTGTGCTCCGCTGCTTCCACTTGAATCCTGCACATGGCCACCGTGCTGGCCGCCGAATAATCAATCGACGGGGTCACCAATTTAAGCTACTGTTGGGTATACCAACACAATATATAGTATTAGTGGGCTTAATCCACAAGTTAGGCGGACCAGATAATAAAGGTGATGACCACACTCAATATATACGATATTGATGGTTTATTGGTAAGGTAAGATACAAGCCGCATGTATTTCGTAAGCAGGGCTATACTTGAACTGCCTCGAGGCGCGCTGCCTCGGGCTAGCGGATCTCGTAGTCACACACACCACTCACATACCTCACACTCACGCTCTCTCTGGGCGCAGCCGCAGAGTTGCTCTTAAGGCAGATCCCCACAGATTATCTCCAAAATTTTTTTCTCCAAATCTCCAAAGTACATAATCCGACGTTAAATTCCCTGCTTTTTCGATTGCCGTAGTCCAAATTCCAAAATATTTATTAAAACCCCTCCAAAGATGCAAAAAAACACTCAAAATTTAGGTTTTCGGGAAAACTGGTCATATCATCCGATTTGTATCAGAAAATGCAACAACTTTTGTTCCCATGAAAATTTGTGTAAGATGCATCCCCATCAAGTTAGACCACTAATACTGCGTTTTTCTCGTGATTTTCGCGCATTTTTGCCCTGTGGCGTATGAGTCTCGGAGACTCCAATTGGGAGAAAGATTCATAATCCACGTGCAAAAATCCCTAATTCCCCTTCTTGAAACTTCCTGATATCGCTTGTTTTCAGGGTGAGAATATTTGTGGCGCAAATCGGCTTCCATACGACTGTGTGCGGCGTAAGCGGCAGAGTTGTTTTCTTCTTCCTGTTCGCTACCCCAGCTCGCGCCCGGGATGTGCCCACTACCAGTTTCAGCCTTCTCAATTCTGGCGGCTGAATAATAGAATGATGACGATGACCATGACGTTAAAGAGACGTTTAGACGAGACCTATCCTGTAATTCTATATATTGATGGTTTGGTGAGCAATGAAATCTATACTGCCAGCTGTGTTCTCGAAGAGCGCGTAATGAATGCCGTGATGAATGCTGATGCCAATGCCAACTGATGCAGCGGCATGGCGTGTGTAGAAATATGTACAGGCTCGAGTGTACATGCATATCTAAGTGTATAGTGCTGCGTGTGCCGTCTGTTGCGCTTGGATGCGTGGTCATTTTTCCTCCTTTTTTCTCTCTCTCTTCCCTATAGGCATTCTTTTACATCCAACGGGTGAATATGTTCACAAAAAAAGAAATCCAATACATCGTGGTTTTGCAAAATTGCAATTTGTCAAATACTTATAGCTATATATTGCGCTACTACCCTATACCTTATAATTCCATGTCACTGTCGATGGCAAATTTGACGAACTTCCAGCAATTTCCTGTACTGGCTGTATCCATTAAATAGCTGATATCTGTATCCAATGGGATTTGAAGATCTCTTGTTGACTTGAAGAAAGTTTGTCTCCGATCAGCTAGCTTAGGGCACCTCCAAAAGAGTTGCTCTACAGTTTGCGGTGATTCAAGACAATCATGCATGTCATCTCTTAGAATATTTTTTCTACAGAGGTGGAATTTAGATTAATTGTGAGCACTTTTTAGGCGGTTTAACAAACAAATTCATTCTCTATTCTTTTTCGAGGTGCCGAACCATGGCCTAGATCAAAAGGCTGTTTGTAGCTCAATATATTTGATTCCATCTCCATGATCTCTGCAATATTCTAGCATATGTTGATTCATGGTTTGACGGATGTTAGAATTGAAGTCTAGATGCCAGAAGGTATCAAAGTAGATAAAATTTGTTTTGGAGCCTTCCTTGGCCTCTTCATTCGTCCTCTCGTTACCTTGGATGTTTTTGTGACAAGGAATCCAAAAAAGCTTTACGGAGAAGCCTTTCTTCTCCATGTCATAAATATACGCACGGATGTTTGCTATAAACAGGTTCATAGAGGAGCTTATACCGTCTTTCGCTAAATTACTCAATACGCTCAGAGAATCGGAGAAGATTGCAACCCTCTTGGGTTCTAATTTATACAATGCTTGTAGGGCCCTCAAAATGGCCAAGGCCTCACAGCTAGAAATTGAATTGTGCGCATTTATTCTAATTTCCATTCGGCCCCCGTCGTGGAAAGTATAGACTCCTGCACCACAATTTTCGCCGTCTTTGGAGCCGTCGGTAAAAACTACATATGTGTTGGAATAATGCTGAGTATGAAGTGTCTCTGTAGTATATCAGTATATCGCCCACAAACGCTAGACATTTAACATCTATAGAGAGGTAATTTGCTATGGGATAGATATAGATGTTAGAGAGCAAGGGGCTCAAAATACAGCCCTGTGAGAGTCCCTTAATAGTTCTACCAATGCCTATTTTACATCCTCCGCAGTATGTGTGAAGTTTGCGGTTCTCAATCAGATTTTTAACTAGTTTGACTATTTTGGGAGGTACTTTCAGCTTAATCATGATCTTCAATAATCTTTCCATATTCACATTATCATATGCCCCTTCTAAATCTATGCCTACGATAACAATTTGCATATCCTTAGCTTTTGCGATATTGATGTCTGTTTGGAGGATTTCGAAACAGTCGTTGCAACTCTTATTTCGCCTAAAACCGTAAAATAATCTTGGGAGGATCTTTTTTGACTCAATCCACCATAATAGTCTCTAATTGACTACTAACTCTAGAATTTTCATTGAATTCTGAGCTAAAGCTATGGGTCTAAAACCTTCATTCATGGGCTCGCGGATGAAACATAATTCAAAGATTTCCCAGTCCTTTGGGAATGTCCCTGTATCAAGAATTGAATTGATCAAGTGTGTAAGACTACGGATGCCCGACTCGGGTGAACTTTCAAGGACAGCGTTAGGAATCCCGTCCAGGCCGCTTGCTGAACTTTCTTCCGTCCTTGTAATAGCTGCTCTAACTTCTGGTGAAGTAATCCTGGAATTCAGAACTGGATCATCAGTGTGGTCGAAAATCCAGTCGTTGTTACTTCTATTTATTATTTCAAAAGCTGCAGATGATACTGCATTGTTTTGAATAAGGTGGATAAGCAAGGAAGTGTTTTGGAATCCTCTCATTTTTTAGCACGCTCATCCCTCGCATCCGTGCATTCTTCATCCCACCATATACACGAAGGAGGTGTTTCCCGATGGCATTTTGGTTGTTGTGGGGGTCCTCAGGTGGACGCTCAACCTTGCCTCCTGCCTTGACTATGGCTTCGTAAATAATATTTCCAAAATCCGTTGCCAATGCATCAGAGTTTGAGTAGTTATGTGGATGGAATGAGTCGAATGATTCTTCAGCCTGTTTCTGGAACTCGGGCCAATTCATTCTAGTCAATAAGACTTTATTTCTGGACGTCATCGCATGGAAACAGGTACCCATGAGGATACATTTCATAGGAAAGTGGTCGCTGCCCATGGGATCGTGTCCGATTTCAAATCGAGTTTTAGCTGATATATCGGCGGATGCAATGGCTAGATCAGGGCAACTGTTTCGAGTAAAAATTCGCGTAGTTTCTCCGGTATCCAACTTATTTACGGAATCTGATTCCAAAATTGCTCTCGAGAGTCTATCTCCCAGACTGTTTTTGAAAAATCACTGCCCCATAATGGGCTCTGGGCATTGAGGTTGCCCATGAGCAAAGATTTACCATTATCTTTACTGAAGTTTAGAATATTTGTAAATTGGTTTGGGCTAAGTACATTGTAGGGTGGATTATACATGAATAGTAGGTGGTACTCGGCTTTATCGTGTGAGACTGCTAAGCAAGTGTGTTCTACGCCTTTCGGGAAATTGTTGAGAAATATTCTTCCATATTAATCTTTCTTGTTTACGAATCACATGAGTCCGCCGCCATTCTCTTTGATTTGATTTCTTCTCGGCGCGTGCATATAGTTGTGGAATGGAGTATTTTCTATGATGTCGTTTTCGTCTGGAAGAATTTACAAGACGCATAGTATATGTAGATCTAGTAGAAATTTTCAGATTTCCAGCCATTTCGCTTTGATACCCTACACATTTCAGTAGCAAACAGAGCAAACAGTTGTTAGCTTTGTCATATGAACACAGAGTATAAAAGTGAGTTTGATTACACGAGTAGTGGGAGAAAAGTCGCCGGTGTTGATTGAGTTCAATTAGTAGTCCTTGTTGGGCTTTTCAGTGGATTCGTGTGTTTGACTAGCGATAAGTGAGTTGATGTTTCCGAATTCTGTCGAAATTTCCTCATATCGATCGTTGAGTCCGCTCCTTAACCTTCGGCTTTGGTTCGTGTAATGCGTGTCCGCGGAATTTCTTCTAATTCCTCTTTGTTCATTCCGGAGGCAAATTTTGTTCGAGTCATGTGATTGAAAGAATGATTGCTGCTGAGTTTTCGAATCAGCCCTGCTTGGATTTGGACCTGGTCTGCGTGAACGCCCGCATTTCGTTTCAGAGGTGGGTAGTGAGGTTTCTGATGTTGTGATTTATGAGTCATTGGCTCTTCGCTATTCCCTCTACCGCCCTCGTCTGATGACTAGTCGTCATTGTATGTTCCCGAATTTCCGTTGCCCAAAGGTTTCGTGTACTGCGGTTTCGGTGTTCTGTTCGCGTCTTCTGTTGTCATGGCGTTTTTGTTTTCGTCTCCGTCAAAGAGCGTCTCCCCGAGATTTCCTGTATTTTTTGCAGCTAAAATCAAATTGTTGTCCCTGTGGTAGTATCAATCTCGTCTCTTGATATACGGGTTCATAATGTCAATACGTAGTTCACAAAAGGGCTTCCTCATAGCTACTTCGGTTGGGGTTTTGAAATTACTACGTATAAGGTTCATCGCTTCAGATCTGCACAGTTGCTTTTGGGTCATTAACAAATCAAGTTCAGTATTGAATTTGAAATGTAGGCATGCTTGGTCGTTTGCCGCGTGGTCTTCCTTGCAGTTTGCGCGACTCTTAGGACGCGAACATTTTCTTTCTGGTTCGGGTTCGATTCTCGAATCCTTCTCTTCAGAGTCATGGGATCCGCAATTTGAGTATCTGGCCTCATACTCGCACGGCGACGCCCCGTGCCCAAAACGCTGGCAACGGTAGCATCGTAGAATTGCCGGAACAGAAAAGTTGACGTCACGGTAAATCGTGCGAAAGAGTCTAACGCTCTTTGGGAGCATGGTTTTCGCATAGATTTTGATTTTGTCCGTCTTGCTCCCCGCGGGTCCAAAATTTGATTTTACTGTGGGAAGAATTCTATCTACCTTGCAAATCACTTTACGGGATTCCGCGTCTAGACCGTTCAAGATTGTATCCTCTGAAAGCTCTTGGCTTATTCTCAAAATTATCGCAATTTCGTATAAGCATCTGAGTTTTCTCATGAGCATGTCTTCGTGTTGTATGAAGATCTGACACTTTTTCCGAATCAACTCATTCATTCGATTACGATGGAATGCATTGATAATGATCTGACATCATTATTATGGGGTCAATGTGCCGAATTTGCCCCCACTCAAGTTCTCGATTTTACGCAACCGCAGAATATTCCGCGCATTTGATCATATTCATTCCTTTGGGATATGAAAAATGTGTGTTTTAGACAGATCCAGTATGGCCCATGGTGCTTTTTCGGTACTTTTGCATTGTTTTTGCTGGTCACAGAAAGCCATGCCAAACGCAATCGTACAAGTAATCTTAACGTATTTCAGCTCGTTTTTTGTCTTTGTTCCAACTCGAAAATGCTTCTTGTAGGTATGCAAAATCTGATTTGTAGTCGATTTGACATTTATATTACTAGAATAAGTGCATCATAAATATTTTCATCTCATGGCTTTTTCCCAAAGTTCTTCTTCGCTCGATTCAGATTCATCAATTTGCCTCAGTTATTTCACAATGGCGTGGAAAGGTACAAAATAAGCTAGAGTCCGTCTCATTTGGAGACTTGCGAGCTGAGATATTCTGATTTGACGAAATACCCATGGACTTCAACGGGAATCGTCCTTTCACACACGCAGGAGCAATATAAGCGCACAGTAATCTGATGACATGAAACTTTTTTCGAGGAATGAGATAGCTTGCCTTCCGCTCGTCGAAATTGAATGTACTTTATATCATTCTTGAGGTATTGAACAAGCATCGAAATGAGCCAAGTACGATGGGATATATTGTGATAGGTCAAAGTTTTGAGCAAAGCAAAAAAAATGGGGTGAAATTAAGCACACTTACCAGATGTATCAAACTCAAATCGACTTCACCAAACAGGAATTTATCTGGGCTAATTCTAAATGTCTTACCGCATACTTTGACATGGGATTATTCATGTCTATCCGCTCAAATCAAGATCGCCTCGATTGCAGTTTGGAAAGTGTCGATTTGGGCTTTTTGTAGACAATCTCTCGGCTTCTACTACTCGAAGATAGATATCATGTCCGGAGAGTGTTCACGACTGTTTCTTGGTGGGACTTGTAAAACCAGCAGAAACGGGTATAGAGCTGCAAAATCCGCCACCAATGCCACTAACAGTCCGAGCTACGACATTTCCTGCGGTGAGAGTTTTTCCACAAAACATAGCACTCTAATTCGAAAAAGATGGAAAAATGTGTCTCATGGAGGATATAATTTTTCTACTGCGTCTGTCTTCCATATCATCATCGAGAAGCGAGGAACTTATTAGATATGGCGTTAGAAGTGAAATCCTTCGCGAGTTTCCCATAAGACGACAATTTTTTGACTCAAAATTCTCATTGTGGAAAACGAACAGCTCGGACTGGGAGTCGTTCTGGTAGAGGAACATTCGAAAACGAATTTCAAGTCCTTACACTAGTATTGATGAGAACAAAGAGATTCTCCATAAAATCGTCAGAATTGTCGAATAAAAATGAGTAATGCCATCCCAAAGTACGTGAAAACCTTTCTAAATTAGCCCTGATGGATTTTATCGGTCGAGTAGGGCCTATTCGTTGAATTCACAACATTGAGAGTGAATGTTTTGGGTGTCCTGGAAGATTTGGTCGGCAGTTAACGTTGAACCGCAAATCCACCAGTACACGGAACTGACATTTCCACCCGTAATAAAGATGACTCGACGAATCGACCTGAAACTTGAGCATTTCAATAGTATACGTATCGAAAACTGTGACTGGAGTGATTCGGAGCTTGTTCGATGACATGAAAGGTCATATTTGTTCATAATACGTTCCATGTAACTCCTCGCGATAATACCGATACATAAGATTCATACCTGTCTCCAAGAGAGAAATCTGAGAGTTTGTAGCGCTCCAGCTATTATCATGGAATGGACCTCTATACTTCTCAAATTCTCATGTGACGTCGAATATTTACACATTTGTCGATTTCTCTTCTAGGCCGCCATAATCGAAGAAGGAAATCCCACTGATCAAAGCAACCTATCGCACTCTCCATAAGTACCACACCACACACCACGTGCATTTTTTCATCAACATGAACAGATATGGATAATAAAAGGAATCCAGAGAGATTTTGCAAAAGATCAACCTGAAACTTGCTCTATTGCTTTCTCAGAAGAGAAAACTCTCATTTGATGGTAGTGGATTTTTCCTCGATTTTTTTTCACAAAATGTCTTTCTCCTCTAATAAAGTTCTCGGATGCATGAAAATTGTACTGCCCTCTTCGTCTTCCCTGGATCTATCGACTGTAGGTAACAGTTTTCCTTGATAACGCCTTGGAAAATTACTATCACCCCATCTTCCGAGCCCTCTGACCGTGTCTGTGAGTATGTGTGTGTGTGTATTTTGTTTTCTATGTCGCAGCAAAACTCCTCACCGTTTCCACCAATCCCCTTCAAATTTTGCACACATATTTAGTGTCATCTGTAGATGAGAACGCCACAATTTTAGCACCCCCCGACCATTATTCCTTGAATTATGAATTTTTTTTTCTGAGAATTCCTAATTTTTCTATATCTTAGAAACTATTCATAAATTTTCCTCCTGCTTTGTAAAATATGATTCGTTCAATATTAAGGTTTTCTGAAGTGCTGAATCGATTGGTTATAACACAATTTTGATTCCTCCCCATTTTATTCTAATTTCCCTGTACTCCTTTTCCATTTGTCTCTAAGACCATGATAATGACATTTCAACAAAATTTTGTATCAACCCATCGATTCAGCACCTCAAAAAACATCAAAAATTACGACTCTGGAAATTTTCCTAAGTAGGACTAGGAATTCTAAATCATCTTTGAAATATGCTTTTTCAATAAAAATTGAAAATTGGTCATAAAAAAGTTTATAAATCAAAAAATACTCATCGAATAATGCCTCAAATGCACTGGCCTCAGCGTAAGAGTCTCTGTAATCCACTCACAGCGTTTGAGAATAATCTATCAAATCGTTTTTGAGTTTTCGTGTTACCTATGAAGCAATATTGTTCCGTTTTTCCTCGAATTTTTTCTTTTCAAAAAATTTCTTCCTCCAATAAACCTCTTGGATACATAGAAATTTTACTGTCCTCTTCGTTTTCCCTAGATCTATCGACTGTAGGTAACAGTTTCCCTTGATAACGCCTTGGAAAATCACTATCACCCCATCTTTCGAGCCTTCTGACCGTGTCTATGTGTATGTGTGTATGTATTTTATTTTTTATGTCTCAGCACAACTCCTCAATTTTTCCACCAATCCCCTTCAAATTTTGCATCCACATTTGGTAGCATCCGTAGATGGGAACGCTACAATTTTGGCACCCCCCAACAAACACTCCCTGAGTTATGAAATTTTTTCTGAAAAATTGTCATTCTCCCATATCTTAGAAACCATGTATAAAATTTCTCCTGCCTTGAAAAATATGAGTGGTTCAATAAAAAACATTTCTCGAGGTGCTGAATCGATTGGTTGATACACAATTTTGATTCCTTCCCATTTTATTCTAGCTTCCCTGTACTCCTTCTTATACTGGTCTCTAAGACTGTGATAATGCCATTTTAACGTAATTTCGCGTTAACCAATCGATTTAGCACCTCGAAAAACATCAGAATTACGTATCTGAAAATCTTTTCAAGTAGGACTAGAAATTCTAAATTATCTTCAAAATATGCTTTCTCAATAGAAATTGAGGAATTGTCATGTAAATGTTTATAAGTCGAAAGATACTCATCGAATGATGCTCAAAATTCACTGGCCTTAGCGTAAGAATCTTTGTAATCGACCCATCGAGTTTGAGAATAATCTATCGAAGCGTTCTTGAGTTTTCGTGTTCTTTATGAAGCCATATTCTTTCGTTCTTCCTCGAATTTTCTTCCAACAAATTTTTCTCGGGTATTATTTCAGGGTAATCGATATATATATCATCAATTCATCTATCGATTTTCTGAAATTCGAAATACTATAACTTTTCATTATATAATGAAATCAATTTCATACGTTTGTTCGAATTTTATCATAGAATCCATCCACATATACTTTTCCATTGTATCCCTGAATAATATTAAATGTGAATATATTCATACTTATATATGAATATATTCATATTTGATATTATTCAGGGATACAATAGAAAAGTATATTCGGATAGATCTTATAATAAAATTCGAATAAACGTATGAAATTATTTTCATTATATGATGGAGAATTATAATATTCTGAATTCCAGATAATCGATAGATGAATTGTTGATTTCATAAATTTGATTTGAGAGAGCATTCTGCTCATCTCTATCAGCAGCGTATTTTTTCTCTCGTGTGACCTTTCCTCCAGAAGAGTAAAACATCTACATTTCAGAGCATTTGTTGAAATCCTTATTAATGCCGAAATTCCATACACGCCACCTTGCAGGCAGACTCTCGCAACGTCAGTTCTTACTCACGCTCATAATTCGAGTTTGGAACATGAACATGGACTATTGGATGGCCAAGATTGCGTTCTCAACGCTGATGGGTGGAAGAATGAATCCCCGAATAGAAAGTACTTCGTTTGTTCAGTAAAAACAAGACATACTCATCAAACATTCCTCGCTGTTGAAGATTTCTCTATGCAGCAAGAGACTGCTCACAACTTGGCAGCGGTTCTGCTGGAATGGGTATACTATGCTTGGCCAGTATTTAACTGCTTTATCTATACCATTACCGTCGACAACGATGGGAAAATCGTTAGTGCAGCTGAGCTCCTTAGAAACGTACATGGAGGACGCTTACTCATAGTTACTCGCAACAGCGATAGCGGGAACTCGTTAATAGAAAGTTTCGTAGTTGATCAGCAAGTCCAAAAAATCAGATTATTGGTTACTCTCTTTCATCCTTTGATGGAAAGTTTGTTACTGCAAGCAGGAGGAACAAGGTTACAGAATTCCCCAGATATCAGATTCTGCTACTTACTCGACACTATTCTAAGTATTTTGGCCATTTGTTGCTAGCTATATCTAGAGTTGGTCATATTGCTGATCGGTATGACAATGTCAGGAGAATAATTGGAGAGGATGCAAAATTCTTGCAGTGGATGGACTACACAAGGAGGAATCTCAATCCAATCTACAGATTGATTGACAGGTGCTGAGGCCCAGCAGTTGATGTTGCTGAATCAACCAATATGTGGTTGAATTTACGGTTGGAAGATCGTGCTTTTGACGAGTTGATACGAAATCGTATCACGGCAGCCGTCAAGCCAGCCGTAAACTCGTCACATCTCATCCATTCTGTGTACCAAGAAATTGGGCAGAATGGAGACCAAAGGAGAATAGCCGAAAACTACTTGCACGAACATTTTGGCGAAGAAACTGCGGATAAATATGATGGATACCGTGCCAACTTTGAAGAATCCCGAGGTCTTGCAGAGAATTGCGCAGATGTTATCTTGTTCTGGACAATCATGAGCCTGCAGTTCCCTAGCTTGAGTGTATGTGCTAAAAGACTGCTAATGCTACCCGCCTTAATAGCTGATTTGGAAGGGATTTTTTCGATGTGGGGTTTCATTCACAGCAAAGTTCGAAATCGTTTGAGAGACAAAAGGTAGAGCCAATTGGTGGATATGTATTACTCGTCTGTATAGGTTTCTCGTAGACTGACGATGGAAGAAATCAATCAGGGGTGTTCCTCAAGTGACACTTTCCATGGTCTTGATAAACACGCAAAAATCTTGTGCGCTCAACACTCGATTGATACTGTGACAATTTTAGAACGTGTTGCTCTCACCTTCTCCATTTTTTAGTCGATTAAGGTAGTTGTACACTAAAATGCAAAATATACCAAAATGTCACTAAAGTCGGTGAGGATTTAGTTCAAGTGTTAATGAACACCTGTGCAAAATTTCAAAATGATTGACCGTTTTGTTTCAGAGTGGTAATCATCAAAATTCGTCACTTTTAGCATGGCGCTCATGCGGGATCGTCGACTCCCATATAAACGCAATGTTCAAAGTGGCGGGTTTTAGATGGCTACCACTCCGAAACAGAACGGTCAATCATTCTGAAATTTTGCACAGGTGTTCATTAACACTTGAACTGAATCCTCCCCAACTTTGGTAATTTTCTGGTATTTAGCGGAATCTCCCTCAACGGATACCTCCCATTAGCGGACACCTCTCAATAACGGACAATTTTTTGCGACCACCAGAAGTATAATTACAGAAATGAACCTCTGATTAGCGGACACCTCCGACTAGCGGACAGTTTTGATGCAACCAGAGGTGTCAGTGTGACCGGAGATTTCACTGTATTCTCAGCGTTAGTGTACAACTACCTTAAGTGACATTAAAATGAATAGTTTGTTTCCTGGAGTCTTCACTTGGAGAATATCATGGATAGACCATTACTTAATCGTTGGTTTATTCAGACGATTTATTACATCCAAAATGATATTTATCAGTGATTCCGCCGAAAGTGTGATTTCCCGCGTTCCAAGTTTCCACCCCTAGCATTGTACATCGAGGCAAATTTCTGGTTGTACTATCTTGGTAAGCGACCATGTTCACAGTTTTTGAGATGACCACAACGATCTCGTGCTTTTTGGAGCTTGATAAAGGGTCGAAATTTCGATTCCGGCTACTGTAGTCAGCCATTCTCTAACGGTTGGATTCATTGCAGCGAGGTTACAGAGTGGAAAACGTATGAGCATCTTTGTTCTCGAAATTACATGACTTCAAATGACATAATTAACCACTCAGCAGGTGGGAGTCGAATCTACGGCTCACGCATGATCCGTAATTTCAGAAGTTGGATTTGCACGATAACGCTTGCACAGCACTAATTGGCTTGTCAGAGTGTATCTCCGTTTATTAAGACTCCCTAACTCTCAGGGCTGTTGTGTAGATACGCGAATACATCTGTTCTATTGCGCGACATAGGCCGGAAATTCGAATGCGCATCCATAAGCACCATAATGTTAACATGTTTCGAGATTGTCCTTGAAACTCTGCGTAGACGTATACTCTTTTATTTGAATTTTTGACGTTTATTTTTTCATTTATGAAATAGTTATTTCCCCTCGTATCGTAGTTGAAAATGAGATATTCAATTAACCTACTTGCAAAAATATACATATTATCATCCGAAAATCGCCGGCTAGCGAGCAGACGCTCTCGGCTTCCCAACTTGCCTTGAAAGAGAGAGACAGAGAGAACACGGGCTCACGCACACGCGTGAGTAATCAGTCAAACACACACTCGCGTCTCAGCTCACGTAGAACAGCAGGTCTACCTCCCCCTGCCCCGCAGCCCAAGACATCGAGAGGCTCTGCGAAGCTCCCACCAACGGTGACTCTCCCACCATCAAGAGCCCACAGCTTGCGCTAGCGATGCGGGGAGTGCAGCCAACAGCTGCTGAGCAGACACCGCGCACTAGTACCACCATCAATAGAAGCACCAAATCGGAGCCCGCGCAAATTCAAAAACATCAATCAGCGGTGCGGCTTTATTCTGCTTCTGAGTCACTGCTCCAGTCATCGCCAGCTCCAACAGTGGCAGCAACATCATCTCCAACATCGGCACTGGTAGATCCTCCTAATCCTAAATATCCTAACAAATTGGATTTTCTTCGTAATTGTCTAAGCTAGAAGATGTGCCTAACTTTTTTTTACTCAAAAGCGGAGGGGTGGATGGGGGGGGGGGGGGAGTTGAATACAGAAAAAAGAAATGAATACGGATTATAACGGAAAATGAGATTGGGGTGTCCGAGGCATAAGTCGTACTGCCACCTGGAAAACACTTGACGGACATTCATTGCGCGCATCCCTGGTGTTTCAGCCCAACCCAGGTCTGGGAACAAGTGCTGGGATCTCTGCCCTACTGAAAACTCCCACGTGGAAAATCACGTGGTTGAGCACGTGGTCAAGTACGTTGTCGATCACGTTGTCAACCACGTCAAAAACCATGTGGTTAACCATGTGAAAAACCACGTACTCTACCACGTACCTTGATGGACCCTTTCGGTCACGTTAATAATCACGTGGCAAAGCACGTGATCAGTAACGTGACAGGCTACGTGATATTGGACGTGAAATAACACGTGCTAGCCTGTGAATAATCATATAATAATTCATCAACCCCGAAGTAGAACGGTAGCCATCTTCCTGGGGAAGGAAGAAAGTCGCTTATCAAAAAGAACAATCATGTAAATACTCAATTTCAATCCTTATCAATCTGGGAAAGGCACCAATTGATTCTTCTAGTCTAGTTACAAAAAAGGCCAATATACTTATACTTCTACTTCACTCCTTAGTCTGATCTGCATCATCCGACAGATAACGAATGAACTCAAAAAGTCTGAAATATTGGCCCCTCTCTGGCTACCATACATCCAGGAGAGAGACCACCAAACCAAGAAATACCAATTAATCAATTCGTACACTGAGCTGTGATACAAAATAAACAAATGGTGATCCTGGAGAATCATTCAAAGTCAACAATGAACGAATTTGATACATCAACTAGACTCATATCAAACATCAACCGATCAATATGTCCAACGGTGGAATACTGTGATTTATGTACGTCTGCATAATATTATTCAACAACCAATGGTCACACTCAATAGGTGAATGTGGTCAGACCAAACAAAGTATCGCAAGATGGTAACATCATGCTTCACCGATATTTTCACCGTCATTTTCTTCTTCAATCATCTTAATTTCCTTATCTCGCTGCTCGTAGAGATAACGAGAAAGATATGCACAACCTCTTAAGAGCAATTTCTCTCTTTCCTCCGTACTAGTGATGTAACTCCTGCCAAATACGAAGTCGTGGTGAAGACCTGAAACTTGTATGAAGTTAGATTTGAAGTCAATCTAGCTTGGAAAATGGTTAGAAAAAAATGATACTCACTCAATAGAAGGAGTAGCTTATCTCTATTTATTTTTTGGAGTCGTGGTTGACCAGGGACGGAATTCTTCACTTGGGTTGGATCTAGGGCAGAGGCGATCCTTTCTTGTGGTGTGAGCAACATGCCAGCTGTTGCTGAAATAAATTTCTTAGGGCCTTTCTTGTTGACTAGCCCATATGTCACAATATCCACAGTGATAGTCCTCGTCAGATGCACCTATGAAGGAATAACGAGGTATGTGAGAAGATCCGATGAGTTTCGCAGACAATACGTGGAATGAAGAAATAACTAGTGATACTCGAATCCTACATCGAAGCCTAAAGAATTGGGGAGGGAATAAGTGCACTGATTTTGAAGTGAAACCGATCAACACGGCGTTTTGTGGGGAATCATGGATACACTGACACCTGACGCACTAGTTATCATGAGAGAAAAATCAAGGAAGAAGAGTGCTCTAATAACGTTTACAAACGAACAAATCGTTCATGCAGAGCCTGAAAAGGGAGGACGAAGCAAGACTGTAGCCTGTTTCTGTCGCTCCGAGCTCAGATTGTAGTTTTCTGCATTCATTCACTATACCTACATCGCGGACGGATGAAAAACAAGCGCGGGTATATTGCGCATTCAAATTGTCTAGCCCCGCTGATGCTACCCCAATAGGATAAGTTTTAGAGAATACTCACTCTCTGACCAACAACCCTGTAACGGTAGGTCATGCGTTCTGTGTAAAATGGTCCATTTTCTTTATGATACAACTCGTATACCGAGATGGCGAGTTCCCTCCTGGACCTCACATCACGTTGGATCTTACCTACGTAGAGTGATTGAGATATATTAATTCTTATAACATCGTTCCTAGAAAACTCTTTCATGGATCTTATTTAAGATGAAAAAGCAGAAAGAGAACAAAATTCGACTAGCACAGTGACATCCTATTAGGACAGAACCAAAAAAAATTTAAGCCCTAGGGAAATAATTATCAATGATTGAATAAGTAGCCAACTCTATTGGTGCCCATACCCCTGGAATTAGTACGATCTGGAGGACTGTAGCCATCACAATCCTGCCGATTTTGAAGGAGTGACAGCACGAGAGCTTCTTGTTGTTGTCTCTCTCCTCCCCTCATTTCGTTCCCTTCAATATTCTCTCCACCATGGAAGAGCCGAGCTCTTTGTTGATAGGCAGCAAGTATTCGTTGATTATTTTCCTGGTCCCTCAGAGCTTGGCGCCTTCGTTGATCCTCTACTGCCTGAGCTTGTGCTTGTTGCTCCAGTTCTAGACGATATCGGGCTGTCACCTGCGCTTCATGTTGTGAAGCGAGATGAGCTTCGGTATCAATTGCACCTGTCACTATGTCTCGCAATCCAGTTGGATTGTCAGGATAGTGATGATCAGTACTCATGGGAGAGTTTTGCCTCAATTGAGATGATGGTCTCGCAGGCGCCTGACTGGCTCCTGTTGGCAGATGAGGTAAATCACGATTCCCTTGAGAAGCTGTACCACCAAGATGTGGATCTAAGGGACCAAGTTGCACAAAGCAGGGTCTCACTGTGGAGGTCAATGGTGGAGATGGAGTAAAAACTGATCTTTGGCTGTTTTGGGTACCTAGTGAGTGTACCGAAGACTGATCATCGTATACAGTATTTCTAGGTGATGAATTTTCACAACTTTCATCTGAATCATGGAAGGTTTTGGATACTTCAACAGGAATGATATTCTTCGACTTTGCCATAGTTGCATAAGCTCTCTTATGTTGAGCTCCAATGGCACATTTTCTCCTTGCTAACATATCCTGAAAAGGACAATGCACACATAAGAATGATGGATTTATCTGAGATCCAACGTCTACTCGCCAACTTCACTTCTTTGGAGCATTGTTCATGTGTCCTTGATCCTCTACTTTGGTGGGTACTTGCCTTGAACTTTTGTCGAACCCCTTCACCTCTAGCCTTTAGAATTTCCCGACGAGAATCAGTAACAAATGAACAATCTTGAGACTTTACACTAAATTTTGCAATTTAAAGATCAATAAATAGTTCGGGAGTCCATTATAAGTACAGTTATTCACCATGCGAATACAATTATTCAACATAAGTAACTCACCACTCAACTGATGTATTATTGCTGGTTTGAATACGTATGGATGCACATGCTCATCTTCACATCTTCGGCCATTAATCGTGCAGCAAAACCATTTGACTTGCTATTCAGTACAGAAATCTTCATCGTCATTTGGTTGTATACAACCTTTTGACTCTCTTGAACTATATACATCACGCACAGACACAATTCTATTCTGCTGTGTGCCTATGAAGGTCACTTCGACAAATTGAATTTGGGTGGCATGAGATGCATCATCAATGGCCATACTCGTTGAATATGTTTCCATACTTCTACAAGCTGAAGAGAATACAGTATCTCACATAATTAATCCAGTCATAATCTATGTTGTCAATTGATGGAGATGGTAAATCTGGTGGTTCAGGGCAGCTAATGCGTATTTGGTATCCTCATACACAGGAAATACTTACTTGTTGCTCCGGACCATCAAATTGATAGCAATGGGGGAGAGGAGCGAATATCAAACAAGAGAGATTGATTGAAGTTGATGATATTCATAAGCATATGAGCAAGCCACGAAACTGCAGTATTGACTCATTTATTATTTTGGTTTGTTACATCTTACATGTCATTCAAGTGTTCCCATCTTCATGAAAGTATCAATTTACACAGTGGATTGATTTACGGGATTGAAGAGGGTATACACAGCTAGACTTAGATGATCATCGTTTCATTGAGATTTCACACTGATGTCAACTTGATTTGCATACCTCAGTGGCAAGTAAAGATGCATGTGAACTTGGACTAGCATAGGACGAGATATGTTTTTTGAACGCTGCCAAGTGATGGTGCATGCAGTTTACTCGAGGCTCACTACAGAACGAGCTATGTTTTTGGAACGACCATGGGACGAGCATCGCGGTTTCTCAAACTGAGATGGAGGGGAGCATTTGTCTCTCATAGAAGTAATTCTATTTGCTCATCCTGATGCCATTAGATTCTGTCAACGATACCGTTCTAGTTTTTTGTGAGGGAGGAGCGGATTTCGTGCTTGATTACAGATGGAAGATGACTCCGCGCCTGCGCAATATCATATCGGAAGTATGCGATTGAACAAGATGTGAATGGTACCGTCTACAACCAATGTTGAGATATCTTAGAGCCAAAAGTGAGAAATTCTTGGTTCTCATGGGATATTGGAGATACAATCACCGAAAGGGGCTGCCTGAAAGGAATTATCAAATCAGCGGGAGTGCACACGCGCAATGAAAAGTGCAAACAGGCATGAGACATCCCACGGTTTGTACTCCATTAAATGATATTGGTAAAACTTGATGATTCGTATAGTGGGAACAGTCAATGGAACAACTAATTCACATCAACTGTGAACATGAGCGTATAAGAATGTTCATTTGAGTACCCGACCTTCTCTGTCATCGGGAATTCGGTCACTTACAAGCATCCGCACTGCATCGAATGCTATTCAACTTTGGTGCGAGCAGGGGCGTCATTTTGGGTGTGGTGGGTGTTGAAATTCAATACCCGGATGAAAAGTGGGTGTTGAATTCAACACCCGAAAACTGGACGTGTTCGACCGATTTCATTCTCGTAAATTCCCTCTCTGGAGACGCTTGAAAACTTTGTCACCGGTCATGGAAACGTTAATGTAAAACTCATTACAGACTTTTATAATCACAAAATTGACTCAGAAGGCAATGCAATGCCCGATGAGCAGTTCGATGGCAACAGACTTGTTCTTGAAAGAGGCGTCGTTGTGAATGCCGTCAACGACGATGCACCATTTCGAGAAAAACTCTCGAGGCGTTGAGGGCGTAAAAACGTGAAAGAAGGCAGAAAAAGAGCCAATTTGTTGGTGAAGCTCAAATTCTCGCATGTTGCGAGGAAAATGAAGCTAGTGAGCATGGCATCCTGCATCGACTTCGGTTGAGAGATGTCGTAGAATACTTACGTGGAAAACCAGAAATGCGCTCTATTCTTCCTCAATTACCATACCAGGCTCTTCTTGTTCAAATGAAAGATCTTTTTCGGTATTGAGACGTCTCAAATCTTATCTCAGAGCAACAATATTACAACAACGTCTGAACGATTTAGCCCTCTGTCATATATACAAAAAATTGCTAGATTCTGTGAATATAAGTAAGCTAGTGAACATATTCATCTCTAAATGCGCTCGCAGAGAACATGTATCTGATGCCCGAACTTAATAAATAGATATCGAGAAATCAGACTTCTTATATCGTTGCGTGCCTAGAGCAGAGGCATGGCGGATGTGGCCCGTGGCCCCATCTGAAGACCTTTTTTTTTTTTTTTTTTTTTGCTTCTCTGATAGCCTCTGTTAGAAGTCCACACCCGGACCAGAGGCGTTCTGACGCCCCTGGGTGCGAGGTTCTCTCATCAAGGAATATACGTTCCAGCATAATTCCATACATATCCACCTGACACGTTCCTCGCCACATGGAACTGATTCAATATAGCTATGACTGCGAAGAAGGTGTAGGCCAGCAAGAGGGTATGATTTGATCACAATGGGTGTGGTGAATGCCTACCTCATACACTTTTTCATATAGTGAGCATGATCTACTATTATTGAATGTATCTTAGATTGGATGATCAAGATATGTAAGATACAAATGAATAACTATCATATTCTCCCTTAAAGTTTCAGTCAGTGGTCAAGCAATTCTGATGAATTCATGTCTCACTCAAGGATGTTTCGCAAAGGGAAATTGGAATACTTGCACAATGAGAATGTGTCGCTACCCAAGAAACTTGAGACCTCATTACTTCAAATGGATGGAAATGTGAGTGTTTTAATTTTATTAAGCTACCACAAATTATTTATGTATCACAAGCGTATGGGCATTAACATCAAATACTACACCCAAACCACATTGAGATAAGATTCTTATAAGTATCCTAGAACATACGAGAATCTTCTCCCCACATGAATACTTATAAATGGTAAATTCTTTGATGGAGTCTACTATTTTATCACTTTCATTTCAGGAGACTGAGCTACTCAAACTGGCTGACAGAGACAGGAAAGAATCCATCAGTTGTAAGCAGCCCATTCGTTTAGACATCACAGGCATGGCCAATTCCCACTCAATTTGCACAACTAGTATGGAATTGAAAGCAATGACACATCTGGATGGGAAATCTGCTTCTACTCAGGGTGTAAGCCTACAAGAAGGGTTATATAATGATGAAGCTACTACCGTCACAGATGTCTCTATGGTGAGAGGCGTGAATCTGATTTCTACCTCGAAGAAGAGTTGCATGCATTCAGGGCATACATGGTTTTTCATATTGATGAGCATTGTGACTCCAACTGAATCCTTCCTTACTCAGATAGAAGTGCATTAGTATTGAGATCCGGTTTACCTCCCTTTGTGATCTCAAAACCCTCCCAGCACGTTTTCCCCTAAGCGGAAATGTACAGAGTATCACAAAATTCAACATAACTTTTGAATGATTGCATGAGGAGAATGAGTGAACGCTGAACAGTACTTGAGGATACAAGGATTACTAACCTACAAGAATTGTACGAACATCTCTTTCCCAGTACTTGCTGGGTGTGAGATGGATAGTAAATTCTAAAATGAAAAGTTCTCAGTGTTTTCCTCCTATAGCCGACTCAAACAATGTATTGCAATTGGGAGACAAAATTTTTTGAGCTTCCAAAATATTTCGGGCTGATGAGATCTTGATCCAAGATCTTGTTTCCTTAACATATGTATGACTCTCTTATTGTGATTTATCTATCTTTCCAGGGTGAAATCAACAAGACCATTCCCATGGATACTGAGGAATTGATTGAACCTTCACAACATTGCAGTACACATGATATGCTCGTTGAAAATGATTTGAATGATCCATCTGGTACGACCTTGGATAATTCTTGGGACACTCTTGGAATTGTGAGTTTACTTTCCGCTTCATATTGAATTCTGTCTTTGAGACAAAGGTAGTTGAGAATGGGAACGGAACTCATTGTTCTTCCCGAACTCATCTTGTATAGCTTACGTAGCTTTGAGTCCTAGACAGCGAGGCATCATTGGATTATCTGGCAAGCTTTTTCTTATACTCTATACAGAGTACTTTTTTGTGCGTGAGCAAAAGATGTGGGCCTTATCTGTCTCCATGATGTAGCGCACGCATACTTTTACCAAGAATATAGACACCTTATCATCCACTAACATTCAACTCATTTTTGTTTGATCATTTCAGACAGGGGATTTCAATACTTGCGTGGATCATATCCAAATGGTGTGAGTCGAGATGGGTACTTCAGTGACGAACATGAAGCAGCACGAAAAGAAACGGACAATTTCTTTGAGAATCTGAGAAGTGCCGGTAGACCTACGGATCCGATTAGAAGTCTCCCAACTTCCGTTAAAATATCAACAGAGAAAGACCCCAGAATGTTGATGTCGATGGTTCTCAACCTATGTTACTGAATTTTGTATGCGACGTGAAGGTGCTGCCCGAAACCCGATATTCTTCTGATAAATTCTATAACACGAAGTTGAAATATGATCTACATTCAGTCTGTCCTTTCTGCACAGAATATTGTGGAACATTTGGGGGCAGAGAAGTAGCAACTTGTGAAAATTGTGGGAATGTCGTCGATAAGACCAATCCGTCAAACAAATGTTTTTTCGTAATCTTTGATCCGTCAGAACCTGTGCGCGACTATCTTCAAATGAACGAAGATTACTATGATGAGATTATGAATGGTCGTGTTCATCAGAAAAATCATTTGAAAGATTTCCATGATGGAAAGATTTACAGAAGATTCAAATCGCGACTGAGTTCATCTGATAAAAATTCTTATGCAACATTCATCATGAATACGGATGGTGTCCCTTTGTATGAGAGCTCGGGTTGTTCCGTATGGCCAATATACCTCATGTTGAACGAGATTCCACCACAGAAACGGTTCGATTGTTTGATATTGGCAGGTTTATGAGTCGGCCGCGGGAAACCTGTCATGGACGTGTTTTTGGACAAATTTGTTACTCAAATGAATAAATTATCTACAAATGGGATAAGCTGTACAATCAAAGGAGAGAAGTCATTCACACTCCAATGCAGTGTGGATACAATCGCACGATTCCCTATGAATGGGACAAAACAGTTCAATGTTCGATTTGGTTGTGATTAGTGTCTCCAAGAAGGTGTTGTTCCTAGAATGAATCCAAACGATAACAGCAGAGCGTATCCGTATGAGTTTCCCATAGGAAGTTGCACGCGAGAAAATACAATCGTGTTTGCTGAAGAAACTCTCAAGAGGCGCAAAGCCTTCATGGGTATAGCATACCCATCGCCATTGCTGAATATGAAAGAATTTGACATCATTAATGGTTTCAGTCCAGAATACATGCATCAATATTTGGCAGGAGTCGTGGCACAATTCACAGAGTATATCATTTCTGGACTCTCGTCTCTACAATTTGGAGAATAGAACCGACTACTCCAAAAGATGAAAGTGCCGAATCAAATTGGTCGGTTCGTTCGTCAAGATCTTTGCAATTCAGGAGCGAATATAAATGCAAGGAGTGGGAGAACCGGGCGCTCTACTATAGCATCCCCCTCTTATCGAAATACATGAAAAATAGAGCTCAGTTAAAACACTGGTCTTCGCTGGTTTATTCTTTGCACATGAGTCTAAAAATGGATATACATCATGGAGATTTAAATAAAATAAGTGAAATGCTACATCAGTTTGTCCAAGACGTGATGAAATATTATTTCTCAGAGCGTTTCAATGCTCATCAGCTGCTGCATATTGCTGAGAGTATTTGTAATTGGGTCCCACTGTGGACACACTCAGCATTCGCTTTCGAGTCCGCTAGCAAGGAATTACTCGCTTCGATTGACAGTGGGAAAGGGATAATTCTTCGAATTATTCGGCATACTAATTTATTTCGATATCGACAAATCCTTCAAGCCATAGTCTACCTAGGTGCTAGTGACATTGAACGTGCTTACTGTGACGATATATCTGGGGCTCTGAATGGAAAAGTTGTCAAGATGAGCTCAGCAACGTACTTCGGTGACGGAGAATCGGTGAGCAGGGCTTTCGCTATGGGGTACAGGATTTCAGAACAAGTGCATTATAAAAGAGCCTTTATTAATGGAAGTCTATTTATGACCACTCAGAAAGAGAATGTGCAAACCTGCAATTACTATGCTCGACTCAAGAGTGGAAGATTCGTGAAGATAATGAAATTCCTGATAGATTTTGATAGCCGTATCGAGCAAACAGAATGTAGATCTTTGAGAGTTCGGAAACTTCATCTAGCCGATTCAATTTTCGAGATAGGAGAGATCGATCATCGGGAAGAACTTATTAGCACCGACCAAATTGATCTTCCTTGTGTTGTGGTGCGGGACGGAGTTGAAAATCATATCACCTCTGTACCCAACAAGTTATTTTATTAAGTCATACATATTGTATGCGATGTTTGTTATCATACAGACCTCTGATGGACATCTGGTGTATCTGAACCTTTTTCACCTCAAATATGGGTGTTGATGATTGGATCAATGATAATCCCGAGGGAGCAATGCCAAAAATGATAAAAATTTTACCATTCACCTATTTTTTTAGCATTTGATGGATTTCCAAAGAGGAGTATGTGCTTTTTCCTGAATAATAACGATTAACACTGAGTATTAATATTGTTCTCGTTTCTGACCAGCAAATCTCTCCCTTCTCCAAAAAAATGATCACCGTCCTACTTCGGGGTTGATGAATTATTATATAATTATCCACAGGCTAGCACGTGTTATTCCACGTCCAATATCACGTAGCCTCTCGCGTTACTGATTACGTGCCTTGCCACGTGATTATTCACGTGACCGAAAGGGTCCATTAAGGTACGTGGTAGAGTACGTGGTTTTTCACATGGTTAACCACGTGGTTTTTGACGTGGTTGACAACGTGATCGACAACGTACTTGACCACGTGCTCAACCACGTGATTTTCCACGTGGGACTTTTCAGTAGGGTGAGGCTGAATTTTGGTCATAATCGAAGGCCAAACTGTAGAAATTCCACCAGAATCACGGTTTCGAGGTAGTTTGCGGTTCTGCTGCTACGTTGTTACTTGTGGTGTACTACGTCCTTGATTAACAAGAACTTAAGATCAATACCACGTCTAGGAATAGTGCTGACAGCTTTGAGATCTACTATTAGCTCGAACTGTCCCTTGAGCATTGCCAACATCGCTATATGACAGTTTCTAGGTAGGATTTTCATATGCTGCCAAGCTGGAAACAGTTTAGTCATATTCTGGAAAACGTAAGTAGAACTTCGAGCCCAACTCCGATGCAAGGAATTGGTGCCAGAGGAATCTAAATCCATTTCATGCAAAAATTGACCATATTCAGTCCAAATCTGATTGAAGATGATTCATTCTTGACGAGATTTTGCTTTGCTGCCAAAGGGTATAGCCGGATAAGATGGTGAGATCGGCCCCAGGCTACATCGCCAGGAAATTTATGGGGTTCAGTTGGTACATGTAAAACATACCTACAGGAAAAATTTCAGACCCTTAGACCACTCCGGGCCGCCATACGCTCAAGAAAGCTGTTTATCAGTATTTATTCTTGTGTGGTGGGCCCGATCAACGAGAAAATCTGAAAAAATCACAAAAATTTGTCCCAACTGAACAAATATAGAAAAAATATTCCCAGGATTTTTCGTTGTCACACAGCGGTTAGAAAATTTTTTCAAATTTTCGAAAACTCACGGAACAAACGAGGTGATAGGTGCAGGTCGAAAGAAAATTTTCCTGATGGATTTTTGTCTATTTCACAAGAAGAAAAGTTTAGCCCGATCTTTCAGGTAGTACAACAGCTCGAAAAAAATTGAAAAGTGCCCAAAACGCTGCCTTTTGCATAAAAAGCTCACTCGAATGTACTCAGTCGCTTTCCACAGGAATGAGACTATTTTTTCCAAGAAAATCGTCAAATTCTACTTGGGAAACTATGTTATGATCGTCCATTTGGTCATTTTCGGACCGAATCTAGACTCAGGGCAACCGAAAATTCATCGAAAATCAGAAAATCAGATTGCCTACGCTCTCAAAACGGTCAGAGCTTCCTCCATTCCATGAAAGCTCCCAAAATTCACTCAAATATAGGAAGTTTCTCATTCCCAGATGAGACTCAGTATCAAGCACCCCCCCCCCCCCCAACCCCTCAAAACCCAAACAAAAAATCCCCAGGCACTCTTGGTAGAGCCTAATCAATCTCATCGAGTGAAACATTCGGATGATCCGAGAATGACATTTTAGTCCATCAGTCCATCCATCATCCCTGATCCTCATACAAACTCGCAGAAGTTGAAATCAAAGAATAATTGGCTACCCTCTCGTCCCGAACGGGACGAGAGGGTACCGCCAAGATGGCGAAATCAGTGGCAAAAGACCAACATGAAAACGTTAAAGTGCAGCGTCCGTCACACTCTTGGCTAGAATATGAGTAGTCCCGCGCGAAACAGACCTACGAATAAGGGTCATGTGTCAACTTTTTTCTTGACTTTCTTATTCGATTCGATTGCACAAAATGTGAGCTTTCTACCCCTTATAAGGTCCCAAAAAAGTTTTCCAGGTATCTTTAACGTACATTACCTCGTTCCCCTGAATGACCTCCGACAATGAAGTTTGGGCATTTTTTTCAATGAAATGCATATTTCTCGAATCCGCTCAGAGGGCATTCAAAGGGTCTTGAGAAAATCTATCGGAACGAGTCTTGTAGAGTCGATCTTGAGGTCTTGGGTGGTTTTAACGGACAGAAGAGTGAAAAACAAAATTCAAACTCTCAAAAACCCAACTTTCTAGAGCCTTGAAAATTCGATACTTTATGTGAAATGTTGTATTCTTTCAAAAAAAATGGACCCAAATTCCTTTCTTGCGTTCTGGTGCCTATCTTTACCAACCATCACAAATCCATCTTTATTTCAGGCCTCTGGAAATCGTCTGTTTTTTGCACATGCGCAGAGTTTTGAATCCTTGAAACCAATTCCATTGGGGAGCTAAGAAAATTCGCTCCAAAATGACTACTTGATAAAGTCGATCCCATGCATTCAACCCGTACCTACAACATATGAAAGATGAACCCTCAGCTGGAGTGCGTCAAGCCGGTGGACGCCGTCCGATAAGGGCAAGCACGAATTTTCCTTACTGCTGTCTCCGATACCTCCGACCCACCTCTGAGGAACTATCGAGCTGCTGATCGAGAGGCCTGAGCTCCACGCGTGAACCCCTCATCGCTAGGGAGCGGGTCTCGATAGAGAATTCACTCAGCCCCACGCGATTGTTTGTTAACCGATTCTTATTGTGTAGAACCTTTGACTACTTTCTTCCCATGGAAGTACCACGAGTATATATCGACAATCCCGTGTTCGATGCGGCTTGTAGAAATTTTGCGCCTAGACATAATGGAGCACGATAAAAGTCCACCGAGACCGCGCTTATGCACGGAAGCGTACGAGTTAGCAACTACTGGATATTGCGTCCGCCGATTGAAAACAAACGTAGCATTGTGCAAATTCTCTGCACATAGTATCAAGGGAAAGGTGCTGAGCCTCAAGTGTTTTGTGCTACTGCCGGAAAAATGTATGCCAATCTCGCACCGGCGCGTCACCTACAAACACGCATTCTCGAAGAAAGTGTTACCCGAATCTTATTCGAGGGATAATGGTCGGTGGGGGGGGGGGGTGCCAAAGTTGTAGCGTATCTATCTACGAATGCTACCAAATATGTGTGCAAAATTTTGAAGGGATTGGTGAAAACATTTAAGAGTTGTGCTCAGACATAGAAAACAAAATACATGCACAGAGACACGGACAGTGGGCTCGAAAGATGGGGTCATAGTAATTTTCCAAGGCATTATCAAGGAAAACTGTTACCTACAGTCGATGGATCTAGGGAAAACGAAGAGGACAGTACAATTTCCATGTATCCAAGAGCTTTATTGGGAAGAAAAAAATTTTTTGAAGAAAAAATTCGAGGAAAAATGCAATAATATGGCTTCATAGATACCACGAAAACTCAAAAACGCTTCGATAGATTATTCTTAAACTCTGTGGGTGGATTTGGGAGACTCTTTCGCTGAGGCCAGTGAATTTTGAGCATTATTCGATGAGTATTTTTTGACTTATCATTTCTTTTATGACAAATTTTCGATTTCTATCAGAAAAGCATATCTGAAAAATGATTCGTAATTCCTAGTCCTATTCAAAAAAATTTTTAGAGAAGTAATTTTTGATGTTTTTTGAGAGACTAAATCGATTGGTTGATACCGAATTTTGTTAAAATGTCATTACCATGGTCTTAGAGACAAATGTAGAAAGGAGTACACAGAAGCTAGAATAAAATTGGAAGAAATCAAAACTGTGTATTAACCAATCGATTCAGCACCCCAAAAAACCTCTATATTGGAGGACTCATATTTCTCAGAGGAGGAGGAAAATTTATAGATAGTTTTCAAGGTATGGAAAAATGAGGAATTTTCAGAGAAAATTTTCTAGCTCGGGGGATAATGGTCGGGGGGGGGGGGGTGCTCAAATTGTAGCGTTCCCATCTACAGATGACAATGAATATGTGTGCAAAGTTCGGAGGGTGTTGGTGAGAACATCGAGGAGTTTTGCTGCGACATAGAAAGGAAAATACATATATACACTGTGACGGCTGCTAGATTTGCCTAGTTGATTTAGCGGCACATGCTGGGCTGTGTGCAATGCCCAGCAAATTTGTCTGGAACTCTGCATCTGCTGCTACTACTGCATATCTATATAGATATATATATTGCTGCTATCGCGCGCGAGAGAGATTGGGTATGGAGCGCGTCAAATGACTAATCATGAATTTAAGATAATAAAGAGACAAGTTTATTCAAATGATAAAGACATAGTGCTTATGAGGCACATCGAGCGCGAGCACGAAGAGAGCAAAGGGTGAAGCCCAAAAAGAGAGAGAGCAATTCAAGGCTGTACTCACAAACGTATATTCTCTATCGGCCGCTCGCATTGTAATTGTTCTATGATCGGACGATGTCCAGGGCGCAGGAATCGGTCGCACGCAAGGTTGATCTGAACCGTCGGATGATCATCCTCTCGAGCACGTCGCCAGGGTATTCGATCAGGAGCTGATGCACACGCGGCGCGGGCACGAGGAAATTGCGGAGAGCGCGGGATATTGCTCCGATCGCGGCCACATGGTCTGCTCGGCAAGACGGGCGAACAGAGTCTGAATTTGGCGCAACGCGCGATGCCGGTCAGCTGATTAGCTTGGACACGAGGGGCGCGGTGCGGCGATTCTAAAGGTTCGACGATGATTCGCGACAAACGCGTGATTTTACTGTCTCTCTCTCTCTCTCTTACACGTATGACTTACTGCTCTCTCCCCGGATGCTCTGCTACATTCTGTAAGAAAGTTATATGATTACATTGATTAGGAACAGGAGAGAGAGATGATGGTTGAGATTATTACTCAACCGTCACAACACTCACAGACACGGTCAGAGGGCTCGGAAGATGGGGTGATAGTAATTTTCCAAGGCGTTATTAAAGAGAACTGTTACCTACAATCGATAGATCTCGGGAAAACGAAGAGGACAGTATGATTTTCATGTATCCAAGAGCTTTCTTGGAGGAGAAAAAAATTTTTTGAAGAAAAATTCGAGGAAAAACGGAATAATACGGCTTCATAGGTAACACGAAAACTCAAAAACGCTCCGATAGATTATTCTCAGACTCTGTAGGTGGATTTGGAAGACTCTTCCGCTGAGGCCAGTGAATTTTGAGCATTATTCGATGAGTATATTTCGACTTATAGATTTTTTTATGACAAATTTTCGATTCCTATTAGAAAAGCATATCTTAAAAATGATTTGTACTTCCTAGTCCTAATTAAAAAAATTTCTAGAAAAGTAATTCTGATGTTTCTGGAGAGGTTCAATCGATTGCTTGATACCGAATTTCGTTAAAATGTCATTATCATGGTTTTAGAGACAAATGTAGAGAGGAGTACACAGAAGCTAGAATAAAATTGGAAGAAATCAAAACTGTGTATTAACCAATCGATTCAGCACCCCAAAAAACCTCTATATTGGAGGACTCATATTTTTCAGAGGAGGAGGAAAATTTATAGATAGTTTTCAAGGTATGGAAAAATGAGGAATTTTCAGAAAAAATTTCCTACCTCGGGGGATAATGGTCGGAGGGTGCTCAAATTGTAGCGTTCCCATCTACAGATCACAACGAACATGTGTGCAAAATTTGGAGGGGGTTGGTGAGAACAGTAAAGAGTTTCGCTGCGACATAGAAAGGAAAATACATATACACACAGACACGGTCAGAGGGCTCGGAAGATGGGGTGATAGTAATTTTCCAAGGCGTTATCAAGGAAAACTGTTACCTACAATCGATAGATCTCGGGAAAACAAAGAGGACAGTATGATTTTCATGTATCCAAGAGCTTTCTTGGAGGAGAAAAAAAATTTTTTAAAAAAAATTCGAGGAAAAGTCTACTACCATCAAATGAAAGCTTCCTCTTTTCAGAAAGCAATAAGCGAGGCTTGCATCGCAGTAATCGAGGAAGCGTCGACGATCTAATCGTTGATATTGGCAGTGAGCATTGAAGCGCCTTCTTGGAGAGCACGTGGCCGTCGGAGCAAGAGGAGAAGAACGTGACGCATCGCCATTTCCCCTCGAGTTGCAACGATTCGACGCCATCTTGGGCAAGCCGGCCAAATCGGAGCATCTTCTTTCCACGTGGCTCACGTTCTCTTTGCTTGCTGAGGTAGTGCTGCTGTATTCTTCTACGGCAAAACTCAACATTGGGTAACGTTGTATCGTTCCGTGCATTATTTCTTTGTCAGGGGCACAGTGAGCTCCATATATTATTATATACTTATTACAATATATATATGGTCATATGTTAGAAGAGAGCACATAGCAACTCATCTCTTTGTCCTGGGGAAACCCCACCAGCGACGATGAGCGATTAGGAAATCTAGGTTATCAACAATAGTATAAATACGGCGCAAAGGAAGCACTGTGTGGTTCTTTCCATCTGCGTCTTCTCGCACAACGAGCTTTTCCGCGAGCTCCACTCGCGACGCTCTCCTTACCCAGTTATTGTAGTCGTAGAGTCTAGGCGCATCCCGCGCTGTGTAATGTCATTATAAGTCTCTCTCAAGTATTGATACAACTCTTTCATTGAATAAACGTCTATTGAATAAATCTACGGAACCATCTACTTCTATTGGCATCCACTTCCACCCCCGTCTGCTATAATTAGCGGAGACAGAGGACGACCATTACCCTAACAGACTGGTGACAGCGGTTTGGGCTCTGTTGTGGAAGAAAGCCATACCAATTTCTCTACTACCACTCTGGGCAAGACAACAACTGGAGGCAATTTTTTGAACCTTGCTGGAGCTATCAAACTTTGAAGGAAGGAGGTCAAACGACATGAAACCACAAACACTTTTAATCCTCATCATCGCTACATCTGGGTAAGTAATTTAAAATTATCCCTTTTCTCTGTCCCTCGTGGGGAGAGCGCGAGGCACAGACCTAAAATTTTTTTTTCTACAAATCAAATACAAATATAGCCCATATATCTTAATTGAATTAATATATAAATATATTGATAAGAATAAGCAATGGCGAGAGGAAAGAAAAATCCCACATACAATCCAAATAGCATGAAAGTAGAAGAGAAGACCCTTACCGATTCTAATTCGGATGATTTTAAAGACGCGGAAAATGCGGCTTGTTCACAGCCAATGAATGAAAATATTAGCACTGATGACTTGAAAACTCGTTATGAATCGGAGATGAAAAATGGAAACGCGAAAGCGCGCGATGCCTACTTTGCACTTATTGCGGCTGATAAGGGATTAGAGCAACCGGGAGGAATTTATATGGAGATTGCAATACGAGAAATAAGCGATGTTCTTGCTACTAGTGCAGGAGATCTCCCTGAAACCGATATGATTCTTCTAGAAAGCTTACGGGACCACTTAGAAACCACCCAAATTGCAACAGGAGCACGTCCCAAATTCGCTAGATATAATTTAGAACCCGAACTGAATGGAAATATTGAAACCCTGAGATTTAACGCGGAATCAACGAGATTAGAGAACATGCCTACACAATACCCACACACACATACACAATTAACGGAAAATTTTTCGGAAAATCCTGATGGATTTCATGATTATCAAATGATGAGAAACGATGAGTGGCCTCTCGTTAGTGATAAATCACACGTTCGTTTTGGGCAAGATTACGGGCGAGATACTTAAAATCTCGGCGCCGAAAATCTTGCTACGCATAGATTCAGGCGGGACTTTCACAGTCCTGGCGCTGAGGACCTTGATGGTCAACGTGAGAGGCACAGGTCGGCGAACCTGGATGCTAATTTAATGCGTCCCATGTTCAGACAAGAGTTTCACACTCTTGAGACTGAAGTGGCTAGAAGTCGCAAGTCCAGGTCAGTTCCTCAGGATCTTGATGCTGAGAAAATCGACAGTAAGGTGACCAGGCGAGAGCTTCAGAGCCTCGGTGCTGAGTCTAGATATAAGAAGATGTCCAAGAGGGGCTTGGATGTCACAAGTAGTTATAAAGACTTAGAGTTAAAGCTTTCTCAAAACGAACGACGTGAAGATAATGAGAAGCCACGATCCCCAGAGGATTTCGATACTTTGAATAAACACCATTTCGATGTTCGATCTCGTAGAAATACGCGGGACAAAAACTACAAAAATCCAGAAGACTCGTACGATGACGAGCTATATCACACACTACAGGAATCCAAACGTTCTCACCGAAATAAATATACAAAACAGACACGAAAACACAAAATCACTCAAAATATTTCCGATTCCGAATCATCTTCCACTGATTCAGATACGCAAGATGAATTAAAATATGAGAGCAGCAGCAATCACAGCAAGAAATCCAATCGATCTGTAATGAATGCGCAGAATGGGAATAGAAAATCCAACTATAGTCACAGTGATCAAACCTCGAACGCGAGTACACGCATTCGCCGCGCAAATTCAAGAAATATGTCTACACCATCAAACACTGACCGCAGGCACACTTCAAAATTCCGATTAACTCTGAGTCAAGCACTAAATAACATCATGCCATATGATGGAAACCCCGATATGTTAGCCCTTTTCTGTCAAAATATTCGATACATAGTAAATGAATATGGCCCGGAATCTGAACCATGGGTTTTGTCCGCATTGGCGAGCAAACTTAGAGGTCGAGCCGCGGAAGGATATATAGCGAGATTAACTCAGTACACTTCAGTTGAGAGATTGCTAGATGACATGACTACTCAATATAGTGGAGTCGGTGGGGCAGACAAGGTTCTTGCCGAATTAAAATTAATTCAACAAAAATCAGGAGAAGGTGCAGGAGATTACGGTTTACGCGTTCAAACTCTCCACAATCGATTATTAAACGTGTACGATTCTGATCAAAATCTGAAAGATTGGGAGCGAAAAACATACAAGAATAATGCAGACAACGAAGCATTACAACAATTCATATTCGGTCTCGCGGGAGCACTAGAACATCAGGTCAGATCAACTAATCCTACAATCTTACGTGAAGCTATCGCGGAAGCCGTAAAATTCGAAAATAAGACGAGCGCCAGAACACTTTTCTCAGGGAAAATTCCTGATCTGAGCTCAGTTGGAATGGCACCGATTATAAATGCCCTAATCGACGCAAAATTGGAGGAAAAACGTGCATCAGAGCCCCAACCAATTGAAAATGTCGCAATTAGACGAGGTATTGTTTCGGATGAATGTAGGTACTGCCATGTCTCTGGCCATTTTGAGAGAGAATGCCCACGCAAAATTCAAAATTCAAAGCTTTGCAGAGTTTGTCGCAAACCAGGGCATACATTCAAAGATTGTCGTGATTTGGACGAGATGATTAACTCTAATTCGATTGATTTTTACGCAATTCTCCAAAGCCAAGTGAACCGCACAACAACAGATCGGGATAATAGTCGCCCAAATACACCGCTTATGATGGAAACACGAGGAGAGAGTGGGCGTGACGGAATGAGACGCACGAATTCAAGATATGGCCCGCCTCGCCGCGATAACGAGCGTTACAATGGAGGACCGTTGAGGCAATATAATTCGGGGAACCCAAATTATTTCAGAAATGACATGAATCGCGACCGGAACGCTTATGGCAGGAATCGTGATAATATATATCTGAATCGTCCGCAAAATAACTACGGATATAGAAATGGAAACCGCGAAAATTTTATGGATAGAAACGATAGAAGAGGGAACTACAATAATGGCATGAATCGCAACAGAAACTATTCATCAAATAATGATCGCGATAACTATCGTGGTCAGGGGTTCAATTCTTATAACAATTCTTATTATAATCGAGGCAATAATGGGCGACGTTATCAGAACAATTGGCAAAACAATAATAATAATCGTAGTAGGAATAACCAGGGACAGAATAATAATAATGGCGGTAATTATTTTGAACGAAACGAGAGATGGGATCAAAATACGAGAAATGTAGCTCCGAATGAAAATTCGTCAAGTAATCAGGAAAATCCTTTAAACTTCCAAGATGCTCGGCATCAAGCCGCGGGGTCGAGCACGAACAATTAAATGAACCGAAGAAACCACAGCGGCATGTCTCGATTCGTCTCCTCGATGCGAGCCAACAAAAACATCCGGTGGTTGAGTTTCACAGTGACAATTTTAAGAATAAAGTGTGCCATTTTTACGCCGACACGGGGGCGGATATTACATTGCTGAAAGCAAAATGCGTTAAAGCAGATATAAAGATTGATAGGGACTATATTGTATCAATCAGCGGCGTTACCGCTGGGGAATGTTTTACTTTGGGGAAAATAAAGATGAATTTAAATGGGCTAGATTGTGATGTCCATATTGTGCCAGATGATTTCGCGATTAATACGGATGGACTCCTTGGATGGAGGGAATTCGAAAAACATGGGGGAATAATTGACGCCAAAGCGAGGTGTCTTAGATTTGCGGAGTTGCAAATCCCTTTCGTCGAAAAGGTCAAATTTAAAATACCCCCGCGCACAAGACAAGTTATCTACGCGAAAGTGAAAAATGATGTAAAAGTAGGATTCGTAGGACTTCAGGACCTAGGACAAGGGATCCTGTTCGGAAATTTTGTCGCGACGAATGACCACGGCAAAGCCTACGCGATTTGTATAAATATTAATGATACGGAAATTGAAATAGAACCCCCGGAAGTGTCCCTTGAATTGTGCGAAACAGTAGAAATGAAAAAAGATATTTTTGATAAAGAGGACTCAGAGAACGAATTAAATACAAAACAGAGAGTCAATATATTGAAATTCGCGACGGAAGAAGTGAAAGATCGCGCCGCGAAAGTTTTTGATAGGATAGATCCTAAAACATTGGAAGGTCTGAATGAAGAAGAGATACAACATATAAAGGATCTCATAAAAGAGAATCCTTACGTTTTTGGATTACCAGGGGAAAAGTTGAAGGCTACACACTTGATTACGCATAGAATAGTCACAAAAACTGATAGGCCCATAAGAGTGAAACGCTATAGGCACCCACCCGAGATTAAAAAGGAGATGCAAAAGCAAATTGACGAATTACTTGAGGCAGACATTATCGAACCCGCGGAATCACCGTATTCAAGTCCCATGTGGATAGTTCCAAAGAAACCAGGTCCCAACGGTGAAAAAATGTGGCGAATGGTTACAGATTTCAGACAATTGAATGAGATTACAGTGGGCGATACCTACCCTTTACCTAACCCCACAGAAATAATAGAGAGTGTGGCAAATGCCAAATATATTACGGCAATCGACTTGAAACAAGGGTCTACCAAATAAGGATGCATAAGGACGATGCACATCTCACTGCATTCCCAGGGCCTTACGGTGGATTATATTGCTATAAGCGCCTCGCCATGGGCTTATCTAATAGTCCAAGTACTTTCCAAAAACTAATTGATCTCACACTCGCCGGATTGATTGGAACTGAACTCTACAGCTATCTTGACGACATTATCCTGTTTGCAGATTGTCTTGAAACACATGGCGTCAAATTTAGATGACTCTTGAAAAGATTAAGCGACGCGAACCTTACTATAGAGCCAAGCAAATGTCAGTTTCTCCAAAAAGAGGCAAGCTTTCTAGGTCACATAGCGGGCAACGGTAAAATTCGCCCCGATCCCAAGAAAATCGAAGCTGTTCGCAACTATCCTGTACCCACAACCGTCAAGAAAGTCAGACAATTTTTAGGACTCGCTTCGTATTACCGCAGATTCATTAAAGGCTTCGCAAACATAGCATATCTGCTAAATTTACTTTTGAGGGGGAACGTGAAATTTTATTGGGGGCCGGAACAACAGAAAGCATTTGAAGAGTTAAAGGAAGCTCTTTGTAAATACCCCGTATTACGTCCACCTGTACATGACCTCCCATACCTGATTATTACCGATAGTTCCGATTGGGCGATATCTGCGATCCTCAGCCAAGGTAAATTAGGAGAAGAGCACGTTTGTGCCTATGCATCGAGAACGTTAAAACCCTCAGAAACGAAGTATGGAACTTATGATCGTGAATTGCTCGCTATATGCTACGGGATACAAGAATATCGACTTGAATATACGGGAAAAAGTTTACAGTCGTCACAGATCACGAGCCCCTTAAACACTTTCATACTACAAAGAAGCCAGACCTGAGATTCAAAAGGCTTAAAGCATCTATAAGAGGACACTCTTTCGAAATTTTATACCGACCCGGACACAAAAATTCTAACGCAGATTCACTGTCTAGGAATCCAGTGCTGAAAGAAGGAGAAAAAAATCCAGAACGCCCGCGAGTCGAGTTGTTTATGCAAGAAGACGAGCCCGGAGCTCATATTCTGCGAATGAGACGGCACAAGTTCAAGTTGCCACTCGAGGTCAAAAGAGAAAATTGGAAGAGTTAGAGAAATCAGAAGATGAAATCGCGATTGGATGGAATAAGTCCACTCAATATGATCAAAAATTGCGTGAGTCGAGTAGTATTAGTAGTAGTAGTTCTTCGCTCGGCCAAAGTAGCGACGAAGAGTGGAGTGGTACCCAAAAGGCAGATCAAAAGATAAGATCCCAAAATCGAATAGTTCAAAAAGGAGGACGATTTCCCCTATTTCAAATGTTGAGAGAAATAGAAGATCATCCCGCGGCCGAACGTATTATCAGCCAAGCGACTAATGAAGCTGACGTTCTCCCACGTTTATCAGATAGAGGTTTGAAAAATTTAGGCAGTAAAATTCGAATCACGAGCTCGCCGAAAGACGGAATAACTATCGATAGACCGGTAATAGATCGAAACCCACCACTCTCACAAAGAAACAAGCAATTACATGGCAAAACTTTCTATGATTCATTAGATTCGATAGAAGAATTCGCCAGGATAGAAACACAGACTAGCAAACGTTCTGCCAAATTAGTTGATAAAACACTCAATGAGCACATGTCTAACCCAGATTCCACTCAATATCCTGATTTACCCGAATCACCGCAATCAGAATCGGAACAGGAAATTTTGATAGGTAGTCCTGAAAATGTCATCGAGAAAGTCCCTCAAAGGACGTTACCTTTATCATGGAAGGTGAATGGAATAGATGTTGAAGGACGAACGGGATTACAAATATTAGTGTGGCAAAATGCAAATCGAGAAAAATTGCCGGAAAAGAATGACAATCCCGAACGTAATGAAAAACGAGACAGAAGCAAATCGGAAATTAGTTGGGAAGAGTACAAACGCGCGAGATATCAACCGATTGTAGACTTGACGCGATTAGAATTACCCGGAAGCAATGGTAATATAGATGGATCAGATTTTAGGGAACACCAACCAATAATTCCTGAGCATGAAATGAATCAAAACAATACTGAAACCCCGAAGTCAAATTCCAATATGAATCGCACATGGCTAGAGATGCTAGATAACGATGTCGATATGAAAGAGATATCATCTGAATCCCAACGGTACAATAAGTCCGAACTTGGAAAAACTAGGGACGAAACGCCCATTCCTATGACAGCGCCAGAAAAATCAAAAATGTTGGATGTGAAAGAAATTTCATCTCTCAATTTGTCGGAAAATTGTTCGGATCAAGCTTCAAACTCAAGTTCAATCGTACGATTTTGCAATTACGAGGAACATGAAGAATGCGCGGAACCAGATAAAATCCACAAACGGTACGCAAATATCTTAGGTGATGGAAATTGCTTGTTCCATTCTCTCATCAAGATATTCGGTTGGAAAACCACACCTGCACAATTACGAGAAGTTCTCTTGTACAGTAAATTTTTACCAGATTGCGCAGATCCCTTAGAAGCACTAGAAATTCTCAGTTCTAAAAATAAGTATGGTGACGCAGACACACTCTTCATTTTTTCACGACATTTCCAACAAAATATCTGCGTTCATTTACAATGTCGAGATCGAATAAGGTACGCGTACATAAAAGCTACTCCCTCGGAACAATTCATACATCTCCACCTATATGGATTACACTTCACTCCATACATCGATGGAAACCCGGACCTAACGAGTGGAAGTATTGTGGACGAATCAATCCCAAAAGAATCTTTTCAGGAGAATATGTCTGTAGGAGAACCCTCCATGAATCAGGATCAAGCTCACTCTCACATTGAACAAGCAATATCACGCGCATACGGTGATATGACCGCTCGAAACGAACTATCTGATGAAAATCAAAATACCGCATCTCAAGTCACAATTATGGACCCACAGAACACAACTATTCGTAAGAACAATGCGATGACTAGATATTTAGTCGCAGAAGCACGGCTACCCCAAGAAATTCCCACATGGGTGATAGATGAGAATGAAATCGATATATTCACGGGAGTAAGGATTATAAATGACCATCCATTCGCGCATGTCGATAACCTTGTTTACACAATTGCGGCAGATTTGCAAACTGAAACAGAAGTATTGAACGCACTCATCACGAGGAAATATATAAGTCACGACGAATTGCATAGCGAACAACGGGCAATTAGAGAAATCATAATTTCTGATTACAGAGATAAGAAAATTTTCAGAATGGTCATAAAAAGTACGCCGTATTCAAAGGTGCTAAGACCAGACCTTACGGCAACACTCAAAACTCTCAGAGCATTACTCAGTAAGATGGAAATAAAGTCAGTAGGAATAATTCGAGATCTCGTCATGCTGAGCAAGAGTGAATGGGCTTACCTTGTAGAGCAATGCAACCGTATCTTTCGGAAATGTCAGATATCGATTACACTATTCGAAAATAACTTACCAGTACCACCTACCGAAGATCGTGCCCGAATTATAAAAGAATATCATGAATCCGCAATCGGAGGCCACAAAGGTATAGCAAAAACTTATAGTAAACTTGCGAGTGAATTTTATTGGCCAAATATGCAGGGAGATGTAAGAATATTTGTGAGAGCGTGTCCGGACTGTCAAACAGATAAACTAGTGCGAGTAAAAACAAGATTACCCATGGTCATAACGGATACACCGGTAGTACCATTCGAGAAAATTTCGATGGACTTTGTGGGTCCAAAGAAACCAACAGAACTCGGTAACGTTTATATTCTCACCATTCAGGATTGCTTTAGTAAATATATTGTGCTCACAGCTACACCCTATGCAACAACAACGACAGTTGCGAAAACATTGATAGATAAATTTGTTTCATATTTTGGATTACCCTCGACAATTCTGACGGATCAAGGATCACATTTTACGGGAAAGATTTTTGAAGAATTTGCTCGAATATTCAGAATCAATAGGTTCACTTCATCTGCATTTAGACCTTCCTCGAACGGTATGATAGAGCGCATGCACCACACACTCAATGAATATTTAGCAATGTATTTGAAGGACGATACAGAATGGGACTCACTCTTACCCTTAGCCCAGCATTGCTATAATTCAGCCACTCACGTCTCAACGGGATACTCACCTCATGAAATAATTTTCGGTAGAAGGGCTCGTACGCCATCCAGTTTTCCTCCTCGGGACCAATTGATGACTTATGACGATTATTTAGCAGATATCACGGAAGCTTATACTCAACTCAGAACATTAGCTGCTCTGAATACCTTCCAAAGTAAGGTTAAATCCAAATTTTATTACGATCAAAAAATTACGAATCGATTTTTCAGAGTAGGCGAGACGGTATATTTGCTCAAAGAGCCAAGAGAAGGGAAAGGAGACAAACAATATGTAGGCCCATGTGAAATCCTCGAGATTGATTACGAAAAACATAACGCGAAAATTCAAAAGGGTGATCAAACAAAGGTAGTGCACATAGACAAACTGAAAAATCATTGGGAAAGAGGAGATGGAACAGAGTCAAGCAATCAAGCGTGAACTATTAGAAACGACTATTATACTTGGATAGACAAACTTCGACCATCAGTGCGAATCTACACACAATTTTTTTTTCTCTCCATATTCACGAGAATACAGAATTATTCAAATACAAGAATTTCATGACAAATGGCCCGGTATAAGATCCCTATAAGCTGAACAAGGGGTTCACAAATATAGGGTAAGGACGAGAGAAGAAGGCAACAACTCTTGAGGTATAAAACTATATTCAAATGTTTATAATGAATTCAAACGATCAAGTCGACGGAAATAACCGCCTGGATTAGTGAAATCATCATCAATACTCTCCAGCACATATTTAAAAATGCGAGAGCCACCCCAATATAGGATTCATAACATACATATCTTGGGCGCACATGCTTTGAGTGAACATTGAGTATATACAAAGCAAGTAAACTCACACTTTTGCAGAAATTGATAAAGAGTAAAAATTAAATTAAGAGCCGCGCGAGCACATCGGAAAGCTCATCAATGGGCGCCGCTACGCGATCGCGAACTTGGAGCTCAGCGGGTCGGTAAAGGCACACCTCAACGTGAGAACGCCATTCGGGGGCGAGAATACGGCGGAAACAACCCAAATAATCATTGCGACATGGGAATGATAATTTATTCCCGACGCTGCGCAGCAAGATATTCTCCCAAAATACCTCGACTCGACAGAAAGGGCACGGTCCGGGTTTTTGCCGACGACAATTCGCGCATATTGCATGCCCATTGCGACATTGGTAGCACTCTGGCAAAATAAGATCATAACATATGGGGCATGTGAATAGTTCATTTACCGCCTCACGGGCAGTAATCTCATCGGGAAATCGAACGTGGTTCCTATACGCGTAGGCTCGATGAGACGTTAAACGTCTTACTACGGGGAGAAGACCTCGACGATCGCGTTCGGCTTCCTCCTCATCATGAATGCGAACAGGCTCATCTCGCGACAGAGTTGAAGTAGATGACGAAATTCCCGCGGGTTCTTCGATCACATCTCTAATAGGCGATGCAGGGCGCTCCGGCAAAGGGGTCACGGACCCGGATGTTTCAGAAACCTGAAATGGCGGAGATGTCTGAGCATCCTCATCGGCGGCAGGAACGACATTTTCAAATACCGTAGACGGAACTTGAATAACTATAACGCTTGAGTCCCGCGACGCTTCTCTAGCACGTGTCGAAAGGTACTCTCTATCGGAGTGAAATTGAGCCAAATACTGCTGACGCCGATCTCGGAGACGAGGCAATTCACCCTCGATGAAATCGAGTAAGTCCTCCATGCGCGCGTTCGGGAATAGTAACAAACTATCGATACAATCAAGAAATAGCCGTAAACCTGATGAAGCGGGGCACAGAGCGAAACGATTAGCTCCTTGATAATAATCACCCGGATGATTAACAAGGTAGTCCGATTCGAAGGTATCCAATACATCATTTCGCGTCAAATTTATGATAGTTGCAATAACCTCACGCAATCGGTGAGGAGCGGACAAAGCCCGAATAGTCCGACGCATATCTTCTTCCGATCGCTGATACGGGGCTTGAAACACAGGAGCTGATGCAAGCAACACAGGTGACACCCACGATAGCCGGGATGGGTTCGTAGCTGATCGATGATGACCCTATAAGTAGAAAAGAAGAGATTTTCCTTCAGAACATCGATGGATGAAACACGAATTGAAAATCACCACACCTTTATAAGTTGAGAGCATAATCAAATTCCATAATGTCTTCGTCGGTTAAGGGAGAAGGTGGTGGTGCTGCGCGAGTAATATTGACATCCTCTGCTTGAATAAAAGGGTCGGGAATTCTACATAGCGCAGGTAAAGGCACGAAACAATATGAATTTACGTTAGGGGTTACAAAATTGAAACGAGATTCGGGCAAATCTAAAGGAGCTGTCGAGGTACTAAGCTCAGGAATTGCAGGAATTGCAGGTACGCTATATTCCACACTAGATTCCCTATGTAGGAAAGGAAAAGTTGTGTCGGTACGAACAAAAAATGAGCAAGGTGTTCCAGGTATACGAGGGAAAATTTCCCGAGAAGGAACCGAAGTCGATCCAATAGTTAATCCGGGCGTCGAGCGGCAACAGCGCTGCAATGCGATAACAACGGAATAAGCCAACACGTGATATTAGGCTATAAATTATGAACATACCTGAGTATTTCGGTGAACAGCACCCAACGAACGGTCTGACGGGCAACAAGATTCACAATCACAGTGACCCGCGGCTGCAGACCTTCGGCGAGCAGGAGAACGCGAGTCACTGGGGTCCCTATCGCGTCGGAGTGTTGAAAATTGAGAGATTCCACCTCTAGTACTTCGAATTCGTGACGCAGGTACATTTCGATTTCTGCCCTGGCGGGCAGAATTGCGATTAGAAGTGCGTGTATTCGAAACAGAACGGGCCGCCGGGGTAGGCACTTCTCGGTTTGCGGTCTCGGATGAACGATGCATAATCAACTTGAAAAGAAGTTCGGAGAGGCAAAGTACCTATAAGCAAGAACAAGTGTCCCCGTCACAATGAAGTCAATGACTGGTGAAGTGTAACGCGAAATTCATTCCAGAAGCAGTCGTTTTGAGGTCCCCCGCCACCGTTACCAACGTTAAAATCATACAGGAATCGATAAGAATAACACATCGAAAAGACAAAACCATACGGACATTTTCCAAGAACTACACAATCAGTTACTCCATCCTCGCAAAGCGCATCCGGGAAGACTTGCATACTGCATGCGGAAACCGATAACATTTAAAAGGCACAGAGAAATACAGAGGAGAAAAAAGTAACATATATCTTAGATTGAATTGAAATTATCAAGAGATTTTTTTTTCTTGCAATCAAGAAGAACCCTCAGGATGTAGATAAAATTTTTTTTCTTCTTCTTTTTCAAAAAACACGGCTAATGGACGCCGTGAGAAATTCGCACCTCTTCAATCAAGACCACATGTGGCACAGATGGGGTGGGCGTTTATGGCTTCGGAAAGACTAAAATTATCCCCATCCCAAGAAAAATTCACAACAAAAAGGACGACAAGATCATTTAAGACGTTGGACGTGAGGTCAAACAATCCATTCCTTTTTACGCAAGAATGACAAATTGAAGTACAAACTCAGTGGGTCATACGTGAAACAGGGTCGAGTGTGGATGCATTAGTCTCACTAAAGTTGGCAAAAAAAAGAAAAAAAAAAAAAAGTGAAATCGGTATATGACAAGGTCTATACAGCAAGAAACATGTTTTGGCATCCCAATCTCTATCCTTCCCATATAACTGTCAAAAAAAAATATATATGTAAATAAATAAAGTCTGCAATGTTGGCGTTTATCTCGACTCAAGCAAGTCGTACAGATTGTCAATGGAATGGACAGTCACGGATCTCGAATACTCACGGTTTCGTATTCCATCGATGGAACAGACATGGTATCCTGCAGGGTGATGACACGAAAGTGCCACAGAGACGCTCTCGAAAGGATCGGCTCTAGAGCGCAAGTAAGGAAAAAGCATCCTCCAAGAAGGCCATGGAAGATCTTTCAGATGATAGCGGACGTGTGTGAATATAGAAAAAAGGGGGAAAATTACTTTTAGGATACGCAATTCCCATACTTCTCGTTATTACGGAAGATTGGTAGAGAGTCGGATAAATAGCCGATATTTCAGATTTTAGACACTAACAAAAAAAAGTTAACTCAATTCCTTAATCCCTCAATAATCGAAACCGCAGAGATATGAGATCACAAAAACAGAATGCTTGCTGTTCCGCGACAAAGAATCAAGTCAGATCCTATCAAATAAGAATAGGATAAATGCGCTTTAAGAGAACTAACCGAACACTGGCTAGAAAGCTACTTCGGGATGCAGAAATATTTGCAAGATTTCACAAAGGGCTTTTTGAGTTTGTCAACGCGGATTAAGGAAAATACAGTATTTTTTTTTTCCTCAAGCACAGAGAGACAAGATATACAACTCACCTTCATCGTGACCCACCTGCCAATTATCAGTTGATAATTATCAGTTTTCTTCCACCTGGGTCATGGGCGCTTCACCATTGTCGACGTCACTGGTGGTCAGCAGTTCCCTTTTTCTTTTTGTATCCACTCCTCATCAGAAACTTAACTGGCCTCCAGCCATAAAGGCAATTATTCCCAAAAATTTGATTCAAGGGAAACCAACAGATTATGGTCAATTTTTGTTCAGCAATCAAATTGTCTTCTAAGGTGATAAAATTAGATATGATTTTACTTTTAGAAATTTTCTTCGCTCTCGTTCTCTTCCTGTCCTCGTGTGATTTTGAATCGAAGATTTCAAATATATCAGTAACAAAAAGTAGACGGAAATCAACTAAATCTCCTCGAATATATTCTCTGTGTTAAACTATTGAAAATACCAGACCCACAATGTTACATATTATATAGGTATGTCAGTCCGAATATATATGTAAACGTTATTAGAAAAAAGATAGAATAATCTTCATAAGGAGGCAAAATGAGAAAACACAATTGAACAACAATATTATTTGATTTCGGATTGAATATAGCTCACATATAAGTATTCCACTCTACAACACATACATGCTAAAGAGATTACAAAAGGATAGCGCAGACTTTCACGACATAGCCTCATACCTGAATAGGATATTACACCACAAAAAAAAAAAAAAAAAAAAAAAGCATCAGAAGTCAGGACACTCCATCAAAACAAACATCACAATGAGCATACCATTCGGAAGCTCGGGGGTAAATTCTACACCCGAGATAATAATAACGGCAAGGGAAACGTAAAGTTTCTATTTCCCGTTCTAGCACAATGTTTCGGAAACGAGCCACAACACCGCGACAACTAGGGCATGTCTGGACCCTATCGAGACATTCTAAACATAGCGCGTGGCCGTTAGCACACTCGAAATACCTAGGATATATCAGATCATCACATATTACACACGCATAAATTGAACGGACAAGATTTACACACGGCGCAACGAACTCGTTCGGTACATTAACCAACCCATGCGGTTCAGACGACCATTGATGACGGTGGAGAGGGAGATCAGATGAGGTAGATTGGATATAGCGATCATTTTCCATAGCAGGAGCACCACAATCCCTATCGTAAAAATTAATTGAAGCAGCCCGATCATCCTCATTACCATTCTCTGGAATGACCTCGACAGAAGGATCACTATCGCTAGAACTATCAGGGCCTATGGGAGCAGCACAACTGATACTTATACGGAGCCCTCTCATCAAATTGGTCATTAAAATTGAAGCAGCAGGAGTGCCCGATACTGAACATAACCCGCGCGTTGTAAGAGGAAAACTAGTGAAATCGTGCGAAAACGATTCCTCGGGTTCTACACCGGTAATATCCGCCACTTCAAGATGGAAACGGCCCAGAGCGGCGCGAACGCGAGAAATCACTGAAAGCTCAGCATTTTCAGCGCTACTCAATGACCGGGCCTCAGGTAATACAATCGGAGGAACAGGCGCAGAATCGGACGATCGACCAAGGATGGCGCGACCACGGGGAATGATAGGGAAATCAGCACTCTCGGAGGTATTTGAAGGTTGAGCCTCGGGCAACACAAGGGGCGGAGCTCGCGCGGCATTCCGAAATCGATTAAGAGCGGCAGTCACTTGAGAAATAGTCGAAAATCTAGCATTTTCAGCACGACACAATGGTTGAACCTCCGGCAGTACCCTCTGGGAAACGCGCGAAGAGTCCGACGAACTCGACGAAGAAATACCAGCAGGCGCGAGTAAAGGCGGGGAAATATTGAGGCTTATATCGCACCCACACGGACACATCATAAGCCCATCGGCGCGGGGAATCATAGGCAAACGCTCACCCTCGTCGCTACTCCACGCGTGGGGCCCATCCCCTCGGGGTGAGAGGTTGCCGCGCTCTACGGTAGGTTCGACAACGGCCACTGGACAAGAGGGTGACGATCCCGATCCCAAGTCAGCAGGCTGTCTAGGCATAGGAGCAGCCACAGGTCGTGGGTGACGGGACCCCCCACGACGACCCTGTGAAGTCAAATGAACAAAAAAAAGAATCTTTTCAAAAGCAATACGTACAGTTAGCTTCTTTTAACCGAAAGTTTACAGGTATTTCTGTTCAAAATCAAAGATTTTCCTAGATAGTTCCTATTTAATCAAAAATTCTCATTTTAAAGTTTGTCGATGAACGGTGCATAAGGGAACTGAAGCCCAACCAACTAAAGCCGAGTTGTTTTAGAACATTAACGCCCGAATTTTTGGGGCTCGTATTTGGGTACAAGAGAACCCTCCAGAAAAATCCCCAGTACATGTTATCAACGTAAAATTGTCTGTACCTTTAGATTTCATGAAATAAGATGGAGTCTTGAGCAAAGAAACGCGTATTTTCATCAGAATCTACCTTATTTTGAATGAAAACTCCATTTTGAATCCAATTTTCATCGTGAAAATCAATACATTGTCACTTACGCTATCAAATCATCACATGGGCAAGAATTATGACGAAATCAATCGAACATTATCGAATGACTTACCCGTTGACGACGAGTTGTCGGACGACCCAACGCAGCATTTCCTTCTTCCAGCATAGGGCGCGAATCCGGGGCTGGCCGCGCCGAATTCGCAGCAATAGCTGGGTTGATTGCCGCGGGCATGCCATGAAAAGCGGGGGGTGGTATTACTAAAATCGGACGTAAACCCATCATGACACTGGGCTGATTAGGCCAAGGTGCCTGGCGGGGGGCAACCCCATGCGCCGGCCAGGATCCCTGAAGGCTCTCGATGGGAACGAGTATAGGTGGGAACCCTGGCCATACGACAGGTACCATGCGGAAATCCATGACCATCGGGAACGAAAAATTGCCACTGTTTCCGGATTGCATAGCGATTAGAAACAAGAAGAGTGAGGAAGTCGGAATATCGAAAATCCACAATAAAACTCTGCAGTCAAGTAGTTCACTCAAAGACTCGAATGAAACTGAGCTATAGAATAGAAATAATACAGTATGATACAGCTACGAATTACGAAAACGGAAGAAGTTTTAGGGAACAAGAGATAAAAGCCATGTAGGCGAAGCGAAAGAGTGGTACTTCATCTGGCTCAGATGAGAGATAAAACAAAAACGAGAATAGCATTTCAAGTTCAGAAGGATGTAGAATAAAGATAAGAACAATACTATCAAAATTCCGAGAAATGCGTAATCGGCGAATTCAGCAAAAGATTGTGGAAGGTTCACATAAAACGGGTCACAATGAACCGCATCGCAGATCAAACAAAAGAAAACTAATCAGGTCAATTAATTAGGGTGGCTCTTCGCTAGGCAGGTAGCTGATTTGAGCAGTAAAATTACGAGAAACATTTTTTTTATTACATATCAAAGAATTCCGTTTTCACGTTCAAGCCCAAAGGTCAAATGGCTGCCACATCGCGTCAAGTTGAGCAACAAAAATCTCAAAAAAAAAAAAAAAAGACCAGAATACATAATTCTTTATGAAGGTAACAAACACGTAAGTAAACACTGTAGTTCGGTTCACGCTTCAAATGAAATTACGAAAAATGATTGCAGGGAACGAGCTAATCTTGAAAGCTTGGCCTGGCAGAAATATGTAGAAATGTTATTAAATTGCTATTCTGGAGACGGTTCCTGGCAGCCATATTATTTTGAGACCAAATCCTGAATCCTCCAAATATACTTATCTGGGCATCATTGTTGATATTGTAAAACGGTAGCTAGGAATGAGACATACCTTAGCCTTAAGCCCATTATTCTCAAATCAACAACACATCAGTAGATTCTTCACTTGAGAATTCTACAATTATAATTGGCCCAATTTCTGACATTTTTTTTTTTCGGTGCTTTATACTAGGAGTGGCAAAAATCACAGCAGGATTGCAATACAAGGGAACTGCTAGCTTTTTGATCGGCAATGAGATAAGAGAAATTTTGGTCTTGCAAGCGCTCACATTCAAAAAGCACTGCACATGACTAGTGCATTTAGCATACGTGTAAGAAGAAAATCTAAAGTGCATACAAGCGTGTCAGATAAAATGAACGCAGAAAATTTGAATCGAAGAAATTCAGTCTGAGAACTATCATGTATAACAAGCTTGTCTTGAAATTCTTCGTCTCCACGGGAAAAGATGTAAAGTTCAAAGATGACACATTGGTCATGAGGAAAATACAATAAAACAATGAAAAATTGGATAAAAGAGGCACAAAACGATAAAATTAGATGCACTTGCACAACAATGTCAGTAACAAGTAAAATTTTTTTTGGGTTGATTACCCCAACTTTCATTTTCTATCATTGAGTCACAAAAGTTTAATAAACGCTCAGCAAATATAAAAAAAAAAAAAAAAATACAATATTAATAGTTATTAATAATTGTATTAATTATTAAATTACAATTAATCATTAAAACACTTAGTTATATGAATTCGCTATAATAATGAATGTTACAGAGGTCGTTTGACGAAAATACCGATAAGAATCTGTCGATACATAGATGAGTTTTCGGTCAGTGTTTTTGTCTGGATGTTTGCGCTAAATATGGGGAGTTTATATGATGATCGGTATGCAATAAACAACTGATATGAATAATGCAACCGTCCATATTTGCATCTGTCAGGACAAGAGAAACCACCGGTCATCCAGCTTATATTCGGCACAACGAACGCGTCCGACCCGAGATGTGCTATATATGCGGAGAGATGTGCTATATATGCGGATGGAATACGAAACGCTATGTTAATAACCCCGCATGAGAAGCTGATGCGGGGTGAAACATTCACACACTAGAGACACTAGGAGAATTCAGTCGAGTCGGGGAGGGGCCGATTATTTCTATCGGTTCCTCTCTCTGCCTCTCCTTCGTTGCCCATATACGATGAGCGTGCTATATTTGTGTATATATATATATATATATCTCCCACGAGGGATGGTTTAGTGTTTGAATAAAAAAATACTTTCAACCCAAAATTTCCATTTTTACACGTTTTTGGAAAAATCCCAGTATTTGGGAAAATATACTCTTTTTCGTCCCAGATTTTATGAATCCATATCGGCGTCCCAGTATTTATAGCTATATGGATGTATATATATATATATATATATATATATATATCTATCGTTCGGCATAGTACTATGGAATTTTTATCGCTTGCAACTGTGAAACTATCTCTCATCAACGATGGGAAACATTTTTCTTTCTCAAATGAGTTGAACATCTGGATTTTCAATTGATGTTACAAACTCTATCATGATTGGTTATCGAAATTTTGGGTGTTTTTTACTCGTCGGATGGCTCTTTCGACTATAGAGATTGACGATTTTCAATTTTGAATTCTTGGAATTTTGTGCTCTTCTTGAATTCCCCCATTCAAATAAGCTAATAGCCCTTGAAAAGAGCTTCAATTTAAGCTATTGTAGGCCCAAGTGGGGTGAAAATTGACCAAGTAATGATGATTTTTCGAGTACCTTCTTTTACACATGAAAAATTGAATTTTTAATGGATTTTCACTCCTCTGAGGTGATTTGGAAATTTTTGAGGTGTTAATGGGTTTTAATTCTAGTAGTGTATACCTTAAAGAGTGTCTACACAAATTTTTGACGTGGTAATATCAGAGTTGTTCGATTTATGAACAAATACGCACTCGATTTTTGTTCCGATGGCAACTTTCTGGGTGAAATTTCGATTACATAATATCTTGGTCTCAAAAATTTTTCTATTGTTTTCCTGTATCTTTCAATCGGTTCCTCTTCGAGATCTGATGTTACTCAATTGATCTTTTCCTATTCCATATGTACCTTTGAATTCCAAGGTGAGAAATTTGGAATGACGCATACGACTGTTTTTCGTGTTGGAAACTTGCATTTTTCCCCTTGTGATGTTCATATTTCAATTCTTACGCTGAAATTCACGTGAAAAACTATTGCTATACATAATTATGTAGATTTGTAATGATGATAAACAGTTATAGTGGTGGTTTACTCAAAATTCATGTCCTAGTAACAATTTCAAAGGCTGAAGTACGCATTTCCCATGTACATTTCGATGAAATTTTGTAATGTCCAAAATTGAATCTCTCGCTTGACTAACTTCTTTTTGGCAATAAAATAGGTAGGAATAGTTAGTTTCAGAGGTTATCTACGAAGTTTCATAGCTATACGCATCAATTTCTGTGTTTTTTTACCTTATTTCTCAAAATTCTGGAATTGACTTTTTGGGGCACTTTTACTCGATAGCTAGCTTGAGCAACTCGGATAAAGACCAGATATACGGTTCACACTGGAAGCCCCTCAGATATGCCCGGAACATTTTTTTTTAAGAAAGAAAATACACACACCGAATGGAACAAATGATTTTTACTCAAAACAATATCGAAACGGAATCGAATATAACTCTCCCCATGAGGAGCAACATCCTTTTTTTTCTCTCATCATCATTCCGCCCTTGTACCATTCATTCATGAATATATGCCGGAAACTTATGAAATTTGCAGAACTTCAACGGATCATGAGGGTCGAATAAACATCGAACCAATCCCGCGAAATCCCGGATTGGTTATGGAGAAATTGGATAAATTGTACACCTCTCGCACATCGTGGAGAATAATCCACAGCATTGATCTTCATCCATATTTATCGCAAGGGAAAGAACTTAATATAACTTGGTCAAAGATACAGACGAGATGTGAATCTTTGGAACAGCAGTGCAAGCATGGTAGCCAGATAATAAAATTGAAGGAAAAGATCCAAGAGACGCAGGAAAGCGCGGATAGACTTATAAAATTATTGAAAGGCTCCAAAACTGCTGATACTCAGATCAGCCGGGAAGAGAGGTCAATATTGCCAGGAATAGGGAGCATTTATAAATTTCTTTATGGCACATTAGACGAAGAATCGGAAGCGAACCTGATCGAACTAATGCAGGAGAGAGCAAATGAGACGGGTAAACTTGCAGAGCTCGTGGCGAACCAAACGGAAATAATATTAGATCAATTTGGGATACATCATGAAAAATTATTAACCCTCAGTAACCTCACGTCACAGCTAGAAAAAAATCAAGGCATACTGAACGACCGCATCGATTTTTCAATCGCAATAGAAATCCTCGTCGAAAGTGTCTTACAATATGAGATCAATACACAAATTTTGACAAATGTCATAATATCTGCACCTCAAGGCGCTATGCACCCAAGATTCATGCCACCATCTCTATGGATGCACACAAAAGATACCATCAATAGGAGTAAGCTAGACGTAAGATTTCCACAACTCGACGAAAACGAACCTCTCTTGGAATTATCAAAAATTGTGGACATAGCAATCCTTTTTGCAGAACCAAAACTCATATATTATATAAAACTTCCTTTACTTGATGGTAATGAGTACAACTTATATAAAGCCCATCCGGTACCAGTAAAACAGTGGAACTCATCGGTTTCCGCCTACATGTGGCCAGATTCAATTTATACCGCAATCAACGCTAATTATGAGGCATACATTCAATTTAATGTCGAATCATTAAATGACTGTAAGCACCTAAGAAGAGCTCTCATATGTGAAAACCCAGGGCCACTCAGGACCATTGACGATTTTTCACCCTGTGAAGTTAAATTAGCGGTGGGGAGAGGTTTCAGTCTTCCCGCGTGTGAGATTAAAATAGCCAAATTGCAAGAAACGTTCTGGACAAAATTAGAGAAGGAAAATACGTGGGTCTTCTCTACTGAACATGCAGAATCTATTTTCGAAAATTGCACGTCAAATTCGAGAAGAAAAACGAAAATAAATGGATTGGGGTTATTACATTTACGTGCAGGCTGTACTGCCCAAGCCGAATCTGTAAAATTGGTAGCTTCGCGAAGAGTAACAGTGAAATCGGAAATGATTGTATTCCGAGAGACAAAACTAGACCTATCGCCATTGCTAAGTAATGAATTATCAAAAGACCCAAATAACTCCATTTATGAATCCACAATTATCCCGAAATTGCAGCTTGATGGAAACACTTCCTCAAAGGCATTAGAGAGAGGAGACGATTTGAGAAATATAATAAATGTAGCACGGAGCATGAGCCAAGTCAAAATTATAACAAAAAAACTCGATCATTTGCAAACATATTTCGTTTTCTCTGGCTTATTTTACATGATCTCTTTCGGAGTCATGATTACAGTTTTCAAGGTCTGTTGCCTGGGGGGGATCCCTTGTCTAATTTTGAGAAGACTTGTTTCAGGTTCCAAAAAGAGACAATCAAATCCAAAACCAATGACGTCTTTGTATCCAGAAATAATCAATATGAAAGTTATACCACATATCACTGAGGTTATGGGACAACAAAAGGAGATTTCAGAGATGCCTAATACGACTTCGATACAAACAGCAGAAGTATATGAAATACCAAAGACTCCAAGAGAGGTCCAGATATACACAGAGCTTATTTGAAGGATGAATCATACTCCTTTCCCACGACTCACAATATGACGCTGAGATGTATACCAAAAGATTTGAAAAAGGAAGTGTGACAAATTTTCTAATATGTAGAAAGAATCATGATTGATTTTTGAGCAACGCGCGAAATAAAGCAAAGGTTTCACAAGATGTGGTATGAAAGATACGCCATAATCAACGCTCTGCCACACAAATAAAATTGATGACAGCAGAGAACGAATCTTCTACGATGATGACTTGAAATATTAGAGAATGCAAGGAAGTTATCCATAATGTAACCATGATTATAACCAAAGAGAGAGACTTGAGTAGATTACTTCATCCAAAACCATGTATTATTCATATTTAGTCAAAATTTTTAGGATAACAATATACTTAGATTAAGTATCTATCATTATTAAACACTAGAATGAGGGAAAGCGTAGTCAGAATAATTCTTGTGAGGTAAAATGTGTGGAAGGCGCATTTATACAAATATTCAATCAACTGGAATTCTTAAGAAATGATATTTTGTCGAAATTCTGTCAAAAATGGATCATGTAAGCTTTTCAAATCGGTTTTTTTTAAAACGCACGTCAATTCACAAACCAACAAGATATGAAAAGGGAGGAAATAAATCTCATGTTAGCACCAGCTTTATCATACAGATAAAATAGCGACAACAGTAGAGAGCTTGTCGAGCTAGATAATTATTATATTTATGGATGTAGAATTACCTAATAGTAAGTTCACATGTTTCAAACTTCAACGTTTAAATTGACTCGAGTTCAAAATGATAGGTCGAATCTGAAAGAAAGAAAATTTTTTTTGACCAACGCTATATGTCCAATGAGAAATCAGCAAATACCAAATACGTACTGAAAATTGTAAGAATCTGACCACACGATTCAGAATAAGATATACTATGAACGCCCAAAATTCAAAGCCATGACCGCTCGAGCTTTGTTAAACGCTAGCCATAGAAAATTTTTTCAGAAGATTTCATTGTACAAAATTTTTTTTAATCCACGAAAAGTATACATATACATTTTAACACATGTATGATCATGAATTCCATTGCTCCGGGGAGCAATGAACACGGCTATGGACGTGTCAGGGGCCCAGTGAGCTCCATATATTATTATATACTTATTACAATATATATATATGGTCATATGTTAGAAGAGAGCACATAGCAACTCATCTCTTTGTCCTGGGGAAACCCCACCAGCGACGATGAGCGATTAGGAAATCTAGGTTATCAACAATAGTATAAATACGGCGCAAAGGAAGCACTGTGTGGTTCTTTCCATCTGCGTCTTCTCGCACAACGAGCTTTTCCGCGAGCTTCACTCGCGACGCTCTCCTTACCCAGTTATTGTAGTCGTAGAGTCTAGGCGCATCCCGCGCTGTGTAATGTCATTATAAGTCTCTCTCAAGTATTGATACAACTCTTTCATTGAATAAACGTCTATTGAATAAATCTACGGAACCATCTACTTCTATTGGCATCCACTTCCACCCCCGTCTGCTATAATTAGCGGAGACAGAGGACGACCATTACCCTAACATCTTGTGCTAACCTGTATTGAGCACGCATCTTGTTGAGCTCAAGTGTAAAGCATTATGTTGAGCTACGTGAACTCCCGTTCCCTCAAGGAACATACCGTCTTGTGACATCGCCGTGCATATTTCTCGCGCAAAGTCAGCTTGACCACGCGGTCTTCGAGTCAGGAAGCGCGCGCGTGTACGCACTTCTTTCACAGAAGTGAAAGTATATGGAGCTTCCTATGCTTACGTGACACATCACTTACCGCTAGCTCACTGTGTTTTACAAACGCGAGAGTGTTCTATCTCCATTTAGTACGTCAGTCTTCGTACTTTCAAGGCTCATATCTAGTCGCCTCTCGACAGATTGATTCTCCAGCTTTAGGAATCAATCGGAGCCTGCTAGAAAGCGATTTATTACGTATTCCACATTAATTCAATTTAGACTTGAATTGACTTCTCTTTGATCGTGATTAATTTTCTTAGACAACCAAAATGGTTAAATTCGAAAAGTTTATTCTGGATGTAAATAGCCAGTCATCACGCATCACTCATTTCATTGAGAATACTCTCAAACAAGAGAAAGAATCTGAGCGAAAACCAACTCGAGCAGATTATGTACGTCGCTTGGAATTACTAGAGTTTTATTGGAAAAATTTCTATACTATAGATCGTTCCATTGTTCGCTGCAAAGAAGCTCCTCTCACGCCTACACCACAGATGATGTGCTCGGCATGACTGAGACTGCGTACTTGGATGCGGCGTCACAAATTCAGGAATTCATCGATAAGGATACTGCGAATACTACGGCCGGAACCTCCAGAGCGCCTGCAGCCGCGTCGTCCACTGCTCACGAGGTCGTGCGGTTCCTGCAAATGCCAAAGCTCGACTTGCCCAGCTTCGGCGGTGATGCACTGCAATAGGAGGGCTTCAAGGAACAGTTTGTGAGTCGTGTGCACAACGTAGAAGGTCTGTCTGGCTCTGAAAAATTATCATATTTGAAATCATGTTTGAAAGATGATGCTGCCGATCTGGTAGCCCATACTCTTAGCCCATACTCTACCGCTTAGCTTCCTTCGCAGGAAATTCAATCTTCAAGGCTAGTTCGCAAAGATCGGTTTCACTCGCAACTGTGAGGCTGAAAGTTATAGCGCCCAATGGTAAAAGCAAGATCGTTCGTGCCCTGCTTGATCCTGGTTTGGACTCCGCTTCAATAGCAAAAGGGATTCCTGAATCGCTCTCCTTAGAAAACATTCCTGTCGATGTCGCTATTTCTGGAGTGCAGAATACCCACTCTGGCACTTCTTCTGCAGAAGTGAACTTTCATATTCAAGCAATTGACAGCACAAAATTGTCTTTGCCCGTAATCGCGTACGTGCTCCCTTCTATAGCCTCAGCAGTCCCTCAGAAACCTATTCCCATCCAGCAATGGCCGCATTTCGCTGGTTTGAAGTCTTCTGATCCCATCTTCAGCAAACCCGGACCGATTGACGTCTTACTGGGAGCTGATGTTTGTGGCCACTTATTTTTGGGCGAGAGCCGGAAAGATAATCTCAATGAACCTTGCGCTCGCTCGACTCCGTTTGGGTGGGTTTTGATGGGTTGCGCAGAGCTCCAGACGAGCCTTGATTGTCATCAGATATTAGAGCTTCCATGCTTGTTCTTCATTTTCCTACGAAAGATTCTGGGATGCATCAAATGATCTTATCGACACTCCTGAATCTGAACAATCTCTCATTTTCACTTCTCTTTCTGATCCCGAGATGCAAACCTGGCCGCACGATTGCGTCGACTGTGATATGCGAAGATTCTGGGAAATTGAAAATAAATTCTCGACTGCTCAGCTTTCTGAAGAAGACCAGCAGTGCGAAACTTACTTTCAAAAAACTCACCATCGCCTAGGCAATGTCCGCTACCAAGTTAGACTCCCTTTTGGTCTGAATCCTTCAAAGTACTTGGTGGATAACCGAAATATTTGAGATGTCCGCCGACTTTAGCATCAACTTCCACGTGAAAAAGTAGGACGAGTGGTTGATGCTCCAAGCTCTTATACCCCTAGTATATATAGCACCAACATCAATATAGGTATACTTATACATTAACAGCTGGTATAAGAGCTTCGGCACATGATCCACTTGGTGCGCTACGGTCGTGGGACATCTCGAATGGCTATCTCCTGCCTCCACAGCAATCAGAAAAGACTTGCTCAAGACCCTATTCGCAGAGAAAGTTATGAAAAATTTATGCCAGAGTACCATGAGCTCGGACATATGAAAATCGCTGATGATATTCCTAATCATGCATACTATATGATTCATCATGGGGTCCATCGCGCTGGTGATCCTCCTGGAAAGATTCGAGTCGTGTTCCATGCCGCTGTCAAAACTCGCTCGGGCTATTCCCTCAACGACTGCTTGATGACTGGTCCCAAACTGCAACCGGATCTCTGGATGATTCTTTCTCGTTGGAGACTCTTCCCAGTTGCTTTCACGACCGACATCGTGAAAATGTTTCGTCAAATTCTTGTTGACCCTAAAGATATCATCTGGCAGCGCATCCTGTAGCGCGACGATGTATCTTCAGAGATCACTGATAATCTTCTCAATACTGTGACCTATGATGAAACTCCATCGCCATACTTGGCTCTCAGGACTCTGCTTCAGCTAGCTTGAGACGAAGAAACACGCGCCCCCTTGGTGCTACAGCAATACGCGAGTACTCTTTTGTAGATGATTTTTTTGCCAAAGGTGACTCAATTGAGGACGCACTCGAGGTGAAATCACAGCTCATCAATATCATGTCTGCCGGTGGATTTCCATTATCAGAATGGGCTTCGAATGCGCCCGAGTTGTGCCCTGACAGTAAAAATCCCAGTAAGCTCTTACACAAAATCACTGGCATCCCTACTCTTGGACTGTTGTGGAATCCCACCACAGATAATTTCACTCAGAAAGTATCAGGTGTCAAACTCAAGAACCCCAGTAACACTAAGAGAACTATCCTTGCAGACATTGCTCGTCTTTTTGATCCTCTTGGTTCGGTAGCCCCAGTTATCATTACAGCAAAAATTCTCATGCAAGATAAGTAGATCTTGGATTTGAGCTGGGATGAGGTGCTTCCACCTGACACTCTTCGAAATGGAAAAACTTTATAATATCCATCCCGTCCTTGGATTCTTTAAAGATACCACGCTGGGTATCTACGCGTAATGTCAACCGAGCAAATTTTGAGCTTCACGGATTATCTGACGCTTCAGACCGTGCCTATGCTGCCGTAGTAGACCTCAGAGTTTCTCGCCCAGACTCAGGTCAATCTAATGTCCACTTGCTGGTGGCAAAATCAAAGTTAACTCCAATCAAAGCGATAAGCATCCTTCGAAAGGAACTTCGTGTTGCCTTAGAGCTGGCTCTCTTGCTTACAAAAATCCGCCAAGGCCTGAAACTCCAAGACGTTCCCATATCCGCTTGGACTGATGCTCAAGTAGTGCTTGCATGGATTAGAGCTCACTCATCGAAATTGACTCCCTTCCTAGCAAATCGCGTGGCTTAGATACAAGAACTAACACCTTCTTCAGTATGGAAATATGGCCATACTTCACAAAATCCTGCAGACTTGGCCACGCGGGGCATCCCTCCTGACCGACTCCTGAATAATGAGCTGTGGTGAAAAGGACTGACGAATCCTGAACTCGCTCCCCGGTCAAACTCACCATTTGTCGGAGAAGCTGAACTCGCCGAACTCAAGCGTCAAGTTCTTGCTACCCATACAATCGAACAAAATGAATTTCTCTCTAGGTTTTCTAAACTCAAGCACCTTTTTCGCATCACCGCTTCGTGCCTGGGATTCATTGCGAGATTGAGCACAAAAACCCCCAAGAGACTGCGTGATATATAGGTAGTCGTATTTGATTGTGAGATTACCCACAATAATTTTTTTTCTTCTGATTTGCTAAAGTATCCATCCTGATGTGTAAGGAACTCGAAAGTCAGTTCCAAAATGTCCATATTCATTAATATCACTATGAGTTTTTTGAAACTCCCCTTAAAAACTCGTAGGCAGAGCGAGCGTGAGCGAGCGAAGCTATTCCGCTAGTTATACTAACTATAGTTAGTATTGTTACTGTTCTTCAAGATCCTCCCCTCAGAATTCCTTTACGATGCATCAACTCAACTCATTGCCGTTCCAAGTCTGGATGTTTGAGCGTCCATTTTTTCAGAATCCATGTATGGTACTGTGAACAATCCCAAACACTGGTCCAAGTAACCTCAACAACTACTCAGGGAACTAAGAAAATTCGTTTCCCGAATTCTTCATTAATGGTACGGTCTAATTCAAACCCACAGAGGAATATAAACATAGCTGCTTTCGTCAAGGAATTCAATGAAAAAACGTCGAAAATCCGTGAAGGCATCCCTATTCCATGCAGGATAAAGACCAATCCAGATCGGAGCCATGAACTCGTCATGCATAATCCACCAGCAGCCTATTTTCTGAAGCAAGCAGCTGGAATACAGAGGGGTCGAATGCAAGGTGAGAGAATACGACTGTTTTTGTTCCCCAAAAAGTGACGTCCTCCAAGTTTTTCTGGTAGGTCTCTCGCTAGTTGGAAATTATGGGATGTCAGTGCACGATAGTGGTAGAAGTGTTCACTGGTTCTGCGTACGAAATCATTTTGGCGCCGAAGCCATCGAGATGACTCGCGTAAATCGAGGCCTTCACGGTAATCACCAGGCTTTCGAGTCTTGACTGATCCTCACCTCAAATGGCTTCTTATGGTTCCACGCATCTTGCTATGGAGGTCCAATTGAGCTCAGTCTCTCGAGCGGCCGGTTTCGATAACAAACTGATTTTTTGCACCCCGGAGAAGCGAAATAAGCATCACCAAGACTTTGGTGTAGATGACGGAATCAAACTCATCGGCATTACAATCATCCAAAGTTTTAATAAAAGCTCCTACGAGCGAGCTGAGCCGTGGCAATAATATACCATCGTGATATGCATGGATCTCCAGTCTTTCCGAAGGTGAGGTGAATCCCCACAATCTCATACTGGCATATTCCTCAGGACGCACAACTCGTGGGTACGCAGGGCCCGCTTTCTTCCATCGTCCCCATACCATTCCATGAAATGATGGATAGTCATCAGTCGATTGGTTGATGAATTGAAAAGATGATCGAGAGATTATTAGAATCATCAGCTAGATGACTACACTACCTACCATAAATAATGGATCAAAAATGATCATATTTCTTAAACAATGCAACCTACGGAAATTAAGAAAAAACATCTTGAAGATCTTGAAAAAAACTATCGATTCATGCCCCAGAAAAATTCTTCTGCGTGTGATTTTCATACTATTAATCGTGGTTGAAAAAGTGAAAAAAAAAAATTTCAATCAATCATGAACCATTTCTGGGGAAATGGTTCGATCCTATTGATTCAAAAGCGAGCTTGTAGTTTTTTTCAGATATTCAATTTCCTTCTTTCAAAAATGCTCTACGACTATGTCAACCCAAGTTACGGCCTTCGGAAGATTGATGATGCGCACCAACTGATTCATCCATCCGTATAACGTGGCCGAGGCCCTTCACCCATCTCTACTTCCTCGTTTAACTCAATAACCACCGGAGAAATTTTGATCTCACATACTTTTGACATGAAATTGATTGAACTTTCAGAATTTGAGGTCAAAAAGTCAACCTAAAATGATCCCAAGGACTTATATGGTTTTCTGTACAGAAAGTGATGATTCTACAATTGAGGGGTCATTCAATGCGGAAACAAAATTCTCGCGATTCTAGTAACGTTCAAAATACATCAATCAAGTATTTTGAATAACATAGTATATTCATCCAGAGCCAGCCTTTTGGGGGGGGGGGGGGGCGAATCTGGCCTGGGGCCAGGGGCGCCAGGTCACGGGGGGCGCCGCGAGCGTGCAGAGACAGATTCGGCGTGAATATTCTGCAAGGTTCAATGGGAACGAACAGTCGAGCCGAGACGTTGGAATGAAAAATTTTTCTTATCACGCCCAAACGTAGGGAGGCAAATTAACCCGCGAATGCCCGGGTGCTCTGGCGAAAAATTCTGTCGGCGGGAAAATTCACACCAAAACCTAGGAAGACAAATTAACCTGCAAATGCCCGGGTGCTTTTACGCGAAATTCTGTCGGAAGAACAATTATCACCCCAAAACCTAAGAAGGCAAACTAACCCGCAAGTGTCCGGATGCTCGAACAGAAGTTCTTTTGAGGGAGAAATCAACCCCAAAACCCAGGAAGGCAAACTAACCCGCAAGTGCCCGGATGCTCGGACCGAAATTCTTTTGGGGGAAAAATCAATCCCAAAACCCAGAAAGGTGGCTAAACCCGTAGTAACTGGATGCGCGGGACAGGACTCCTTGGTCCAAGCATCCAGGTATTTTTTTATCGTAAGAAGAATCATTCCCCAAACTCAGGAAGGTGGCTAAACCCGTACTTGCCTGGATGCTCGGGACAGGACTTCTTGGTCCGAGCATCCAGGTATTTGCAGGTATCGTTGCCATCGTGGGTTTTGGAAATTATTCCCTTCCCGAGAGAGTCTCTGCTTCAAGCGTTCAGGTATTCACAGGTTTGGCTGCCTTCCTGGGTGTTGGGAATGATTCTTCATACGACAGATTTTCGGTCGAAACATCCGGGCATGGGCGGGTTAATTTGCCTTCCTAGGTTTGGGGGTTGATTCCTCCTCGAAAAAGATTTTCGGTCCGAGCATCCGGGCACTTGCGGGTTAATTTGCCTTCCTGGAGTTCAGAGTCCATTTCTCCCCCAAAAATATTTCGATCCGAGCATCCGGGCACTTGCGGGTTAGTTTGCCTTCCTGGGTTTTGGGGTTGATTCCTCACCCAAAAGAATTTTGAACCGAGCATCCGGGCACTTGCGGGTTAGTTTGCCTTCCTGGGTTTTGGGATTGATTCCTCCTGCAAAAGATTCTTGGTCTGAGCATCCGGGGATCCGGGCACTTGCAGGTTAGTTTGCCTCCCTGGGTTTTGGGGTTGATTTCTCCCCCAAAAGAATTTTGAACCGAGCATCCGGGCACTTGCGGGTTAGTTTGCCTTCCTGGGTTTTGGGGTTGATTCCTCCCGCAAAAGATTTTTGGTCTGAGCATCCGGGGATCCGGGCACTTGCAGGTTAGTTTGCCTTCCTGGGTTTTGGGGTTGATTTCTCCCCCAAAAGAATTTCGGTCCGAGCATCCGGGAACTTGCGGGTTAGTTTACCTTCCTGGGTTTCGGGGTTGATTTCTCCCCCAAAAGATTTTCGTTCCGAGCATCCGGGCACTTGCGGGTTAGTTTGCCTTCCTGGGGTACAGAGTCCATTTCTCCCCCAAAAATATTTCGGTCCGAGCATCCGGGCACTTGCGGGTTAATTTGCCTTCCTGGAGTTCAGAGTCCATTTCTCCCCCAAAAATATTTCGATCCGAGCATCCGGGCACTTGCGGGTTAGTTTGCCTTCCTGGGTTTTGGGGTTGATTCCTCACCCAAAAGAATTTTGAACCGAGCATCCGGGCACTTGCGGGTTAGTTTGCCTTCCTGGGTTTTGGGGTTGATCCCTCCCGCAGAAGATTTTTGGTCTGAGCATCCGGGGATCCGGGCACTTGCAGGTTAGTTTGCCTCCCTGGGTTTTGGGGTTGATTTCTCCCCCAAAAGAATTTTGAACCGAGCATCCGGGCACTTGCGGGTTAGTTTGCCTTCCTGGGTTTTGGGGTTGATTCCTCCCGCAAAAGATTTTTGGTCTGAGCATCCGGGGATCCGGGCACTTGCAGGTTAGTTTGCCTTCCTGGGTTTTGGGGTTGATTTCTCCCCAAAAGAATTTAGGTCCGAGCATCCGGGCACTTGCGGGTTAATTTGCCTTCCTGGGTTTTGGGGTTGATTTCTCCCCCAAAAGAATTTCGCTCCGAGCATCCGGGCACTTGCGGGTTAGTTTACCTTCCTGGGTTTCGGGGTTGATTTCTCCCCCAAAAGAATTTCGGTGAATTTTTCCGCCGACAGAATTCTCTCCTTATTCGACATCAATCAGTTACCAGGAAAAGAAATGCTCTTGACGCTATGTTGCCAATTGCAGTTGAAATTGACAGTTAATTCAGAATCAGACATCGCTGGCAAGCTTCTATGTGATGAGCTGATCAGTTTGGAAGCTTTCCTCAACAATAGAGAGAGCAATCGAATTACACCGCTCATCGCGTTGAACTCCATCAAAAAGCATAATCTTCAAGATTTGTATCCCAACGTTTGGGTCGCTTTACGTATCCTCATGACCATGTCAGTCTCTGGGGGTCGATTTTAAACTCTGGCCGTGGCCGCTAGACCACTCACACTGGTCGCGTGTCCGCGCTGGTCACGCGACCAGTGTGAGTGGTCTAGCGGCCACGGCCAGAGTTTAAAATTGACCCCCTGTGGCCAGTGGAGGACGAAGTTTCTCAAAACTAAAGCTGATCGAGAACTATTCGAGATCTACCATGCATCAAGAGAGATTCTCGAGCTTAGCGACGATTCCAATCGAGAATTCAGTTGCAAATTCATTGGATATCGACGAGATCATCAAAGACTTTGCCGAAAAAAAAACCGAAGAGTGAAATTTATCTGGTATATCACGTATATGCTTTTTTATGCATGAAGATTCATATCCGACAGATGAGTGTGTATAGATATATATGTATGTGTGGCAAAGTGTATATATGTATAGTGTGGAGCAGAATTAAAAAAATTCAACGATAATAAAAAAAATTGAGGAAAATATTGTCTCTCGATGCCTAAGAGTAAATATACAAGTGCAATTCTCTCGGTTCCGGGGGGGGGGGGGGGCGCTGCTCTAAGTCTCGCCCAGGGCGCCATGACACCTAAAGCCGGCTCTGTATTCATCAGATGTGCATGGTGCATGGTGGATCGTAATGGTATACGTCACACGTTTGTCTAGGTATTCTAGTCGATCAATTCCTGACGTCAAGTTGAATTCGTGGCTGTCTCTGACTGCATGAAGCCAGTTGCAATCGTAACCTGTATCTTTCACTTTCTCCAATTGTGATATTATGTTATACAATATGCTTGATGTATTTTGAACATTTTGATCGAATGAGTCTTTGATCGAATGAGAATTAACTCATGTTTCGAGTGAATCACCATTCTCTTGAAATCTTCGCGAAAACCGAAGATTCTCTTCAATGGAATACAAAAATCGATAGCATAATTGGTTTTATCTACGTTATAATCACCGAGATTCTAGCAAGCATGAGGAAGAGATTTTTCTTCCCTTCGTGCAACCGATAAATAGCTTTTAAGAGTAGTCGTGAGCCCAACGTGCTTGCGAGTATCTATACGAAAGCCATTCAATGAATAATGTGTTTCATTCAATAAATGATGTGTTTCCGCGAATAGAAATAGTACAAAATTATTCACGCACGTGATGCTCGCGTCTTTCTCATAATTAATCTTCCCACTGATATGTAAATAGCTGTCGCTCGGTAAAACAAACATATCTTGCCATTGAATCGCAATTCTGATCTCGTTACTTTTGTTATGGCTATAAGGAGTATATGGATTGAAAAATCTCACATCTTTCTTAACAATCCGCTCGTCGACTTATGGGTTGGCGAAAATATCAAAGCGTCCTCTATTTTTTTGCACTTTGAATACCAACGAACGTAGAAATTTCACGTTTGCAGGAGTCAGCAAAATCCTGGGCTTGTGCGATGAAGCTTTGGCTGAAGGTGGGTGGTGAATGACTGCTGTTCTTGTGCAACCTCTGTTATTATATACGATGATTGTCGCTATTCTCGAAGATCCTGTGAATTTATCGACTCTCCTTCGGAATCCACTGATTTCCCGTCTTGATCTTGAATACTCACACTGATGTGATCAATTGGATGCACGTGAACGGGGTAATATATTCTATCCGATGGCACAATGTCAGTGGAATATCCTGTTGGGACAAGTAGTGGAAATCTAAAAAGCGAATGACCCTCGACCCCGTTCAGATATGAGCCAGAGATGATGTCACTGATTAGTCTAATCACTGATATATTGTTGATCTTGACGAGTTCGCTAGATATATGCCAATGGTAAGCTTTCAAAATTGTCCCAGCTTTTTTATAGCTGGAGAATCCTAGAACAGATCCTATGCTGCGAGGCTGAGAAAAATCTACATCGTAGTAGGAATACAGTTCCACGCTCAGATTTACTTTGTTGGCCATAACCGTGGATGGATTTTCTTCAGCTTCCAAAGTCTTCACCGTTGTATGATGATCACTCGCAACTTTCCGTAACGTATCTTGCAAATCCTCTAGCTCGTAAGATCCGCGTGGTATAATATGTACCTGATTATCAAAATGAAGTCGAATATTATTGGAATTGACGTTACTAATTGAATTCACCGTTGTGGTTAATTCGTTAGTGCAAGCTCATAGCTTTTACTGCTATCATCTACGTTTTGGGTTACACTAGTGGTGAGGTCAGGTTCGACACCTGATATAGAATGAGTTTCAGACGTGACTGAATGAAAAATCAATGAGAGTCTCATTTTGTACTGCTCAAAGATTGTAAGCAAAGTTGCCCGCGATTCGTTTGATTATACGTTTGTCTAGGTATACGATTATATGTGATTCGACAATCCGGAGAACTGTTACGGAAATATCTAACTGATTCTGGTGGTGGGCTCAAAGCACCGAAAGAATCGAAATATCTAACCATGTTGCCCTGTTTGCCCCAAGCGCACCAATGAGTGCCTTTACCAAGCAAATTAGCTAAATTGAGCACACCACATTCGCGAGGCCAAGGAGAGTCGTGTAGAGAATCTCGAGCAAGGACACCTCTAAAATATTCCATATACCTCGCAGCCCTCATAATGTCTCGCCCGCTCATACCAAGTCTTCCGACGACGTTTGGGCTTTTTTTGAGGCCAGAGCCCATCTTATTACTATAAGAATTCAAATAAATTCCTTTCCCACCTTCCTCGAGGGCTCTATGATGACGAGATAACTCTTCTAAACGCTTCCTATTCGTCCTCATCTCGGAAATGCTCTTCATAACATTAGGCACTTCAGTAGCGAGTGCAGACAGCGCAGCAATCGTTGGCAAGGCTGGTAAAAAGCCACCCTTCTGAGCCAGAATCAACACTCTCTTTTTTACCGCGAACTGATCATTCCCTCTTCCTTATGCCCTCACCTAGTTTACGTTTGATTTTCATGATTTTACCCACTACTATGGCCGCGAGTCGTTCGGAAAAAGATGAGTCTTTTGCGTGGGAAAGCGATTCAGCCGCAGCTTGCAGTCGAGCGTCGGCCTCCTGTCGTTTTCCAAGATCTTGATTCAGCGAATACTCGATATCGTGGCTGCGACATGCAGAATCTAGCCTATTCTTGGGCTTGTCACCTCGTTCTGACCTTTTTTTTCAACCGAGTCCCTGGTCCACAGGAACGATATCCAGGAAGGTGTGCCTCAATTAGAATCTTGTTTATTAACGTATCAACGAAGCCTCTCCCTCTCTGCATCGGAAACTGTTCTTATAATTAGGAATACCATATATATATATATATATATATGCTGACCCCATCAAGAATTCAGTAGTGAACATGAGATTCGTCAAGCAAAAGGAGGGGATAGCCGTGCTAAACCTGGATTATTGCTCTGGAGGAGAGACCAAGAGCAAGCATGGTAAACTACTGCCGACCAACCTACGCGCATTATTCATCGGTTCGAGTGGTTGTGGAAGAACAAATGCTCTGCTATCGCTAATGTTCGCGCCGAATGGATTGGCATTCGAGAATATATATCTGTATTCCAAGAGCTTGGATTAAGCAAAATATCGTCTGTTGAGAGCTGTTATGAATGAGCTACAGGATATAAATTTTCACGAATCGACAAACAGTGAAGAGATAATCGATCCGAAAGATACAAAGCCGAATTCGCTGCTCATTTCTGACGACGTTGCCCATTGAAATCATCACACCTACGCATTTTTGCATGTCTAGACATTTTGTATTGGACATATATCTTCTCACACAATCCTACACGAGTGCTCCAAAAAAACTATGCCGTGATAATTTGAACTTTTTAGTCATTTTTAGCGTTGATGACACGACGCTTCGGGTGATATACCATTCCCACGTTAATTCCGATATAACTTGGGAAGAATTCAAATCCATGTGCTCAGCTTATTGGTCAGCCGGTAAGTATGATTTCTGTGTGACTGATAAAACGTCACCGAAGAATAGAGGTAGATACAGACGAAATTATGATACATTCATAACATTCGATCAGTCTGACGGTAAGCGTCAAAATGATGAGATCGAAGGCAAAGCCAGTGAAGAGAGTGCTTTAAGAGGGAGGAGGGGAATTTGTGATTGAGGAGAAGAAGAAAGAGAAAACTGAGATCACGAAGCAAATATCCAAGGCCTCGTCAGCGATTCGCAAAAAAAGGAGCGCTCTGAAAATCGCAAAGTCAGCTCTTCGTGATGAGACAATCGAGAATCTTCAGCCTATAGTTCAGCCTTTGGAAAAGTTAGTTAGCCAACAAGAAAGAGTAATCGATGATGGAAAACTGAAAAATGAGCTAATTGATAAGTTAATGGAGAGCGAGAGTGATGAAGATGGTGTAGAAAAAGATCGGAGGATAAAAGACAATCCGAGACGTTCAAGTTTCAACGAAGAGCGTCTCAACGCGAGCATATCTCTGCCCACGCCTTCGTCTTCTTTTCTGTACCCGAACAAAACTCGCAGCCGACAATATGTCGAAGAGGTATACTGTACCGATAATAATGAGTCGAGCATCGTGGACAATGAACTATCTTTCGAAAGATCGATTTAGCAGATCATTGAAAAATCTACAAAATTACTCATGATATCATTGAAAATCCTCGAGAATGGATCAAAATTCAAGATTTTCTTCATAGAAATTTAGGTGCTTTGTCGCTTCGTTATCTCACGGATTTAATTAAGCAAAACAAAGGTTCGGATTTGACCTTTGGCCCATATTATCAAGATAACCAATCAATGTCAGGCTCCTTAACGCTTCATCTTGATAAAAATAATGACGTTCTACTCTTAGGACGTGACCATATCGTTCGGCCAACAATTGGGATCTATCAATTGATCTTTAAGGCGAATCCTCAAAACTATAAATCACATGATTTGATGAGATACAAGAAAATTTTGGAATGGACCAATGCTCATAGACGAGATCACGATCCCAATAAACGGATTATTAGCTCAAAAAGTGAGAAATATAAGAACGTTATTGGTCCACTCTTCAAAAATCAAATAGGCTCGGGGCTGCGAAAGTGCTCAATGCAGTAGTCGGTATTTGTGATAATTTATTATGCAAGCTCGTGCGGTGGATTACGTTTCAGTCATGCAATGTGTATACAGGAGACTCTATTTCTGTGGGAGGAAATGATGAGATCCCTGAGGACAAGACCATTCTCTCACTGGATGACCTAGGAACAAAGTTTATGGTGAAATATGTGGCTGAAAATGAGACAGAGCTGATGGAATAGCTAAGTGAAATGTTATTTACCGATGCTAAGAAAAGCTTGGTTCAAAGCCAAGGAGATAATCTTCATTTCAAGGGTCAAGTGATCAATTTGACCAAGGTATTCATGGATCATGCCGCAGTTTTCGAGGGAAAATTTGATAGAATCGATGTATCGAATGCAGATGTGATGGATAGCATCAAGGATATGAAAAAATCCATCACAAATTTGAAAGACGTATACTTGAGAACCAACAATCATTTTGTTGACCTCAAGGACTTTATTCACGAAGAGATTAATGATGTGCATTCGGTTGTCGCAGATCATTTGACCACCGAGCTGATAGGATTGGAGAATCTCACTACAATTCATCCGAGCGTTTTGAGAAGATTAGTGAGCATCATAATTTGAAATTTATGGAATCTCCGTCGCTAGCTGATAGTATACTTGATCGCCAAGGAGAGACCAATAATAGGATCGTTGAGATGAAGGAAGAATTGATGATTGGATCTGGACAGATGAAAAATGTAGTCCAGGGTTTCGGTAAAAGGATGGTAGAATACAGGCAGATGCTAGAACATCTCGGACAGAAGCAGGAAAGAGCCAAAGCCGTGGAAGAGCAGCTTGAGCGGAAAATTCAGCAGAATCATGTAAGCATGAGAATGTTGAATCGAAGATTACGCGTCTGAACCAGAACATTCGCGCTCGCGTGCGAATAGAATAATTTATGCTCGAAACCCACGCTTGAACTTGGCATTCGCGCTTGCTTGTGGTTCGTGGCATTCACGCAATTATCGGAGTCATATCGTCGCCCCCGACGAAGAAAAACACGTCCCCATTTAAGAATGCATTGGAAGAACAATAGGAGGTGTTTTTCTTCTTCGGGGGCGACGATATGATATCATCATGTATATCTATATTCAATAAGACCTTGCTATAGAATCCAATTGTGTCATCATTTAATTTTGGAGGTGTACAACCAGGGAACCTTCAAACGATGGTAGCTACACCTCCTGTCTCCAAACGACGTCAGCTATGCTCAAGCTTGATCGGTGGTATCTATTATGAAAAAGTGCGAATTCTAACATCTGATCAGTCTATCGCTGTTGTCTCTATCCGTTGTGTAATTTTATGTAAATTTGTTAACAGTCTGAGAAGAAGCAATCTGAGAGCTGATTCACTATAAACCAAGGCGCAGTACAAGCTTGAAAATAGTTTTCGGGATCTGTTACGAGGGAAAGTAGTCACATGTTTTCCAAACTATTTTCTATAGTTGATTGCATGGGCCTCTCACAGGGCATTTAGAGATTTTAGAGGCAGTGTGAGTCAAAAAGCAGAGAGACTACCTCGCAGCTTTCAATCTATTCCTCGTGATCGAGCCCCATTTAGACTTGTCTTATGATTTTAGTATAAGGTAAGTGTACCCAGCTTGCCTCTGTACCCAACTTGCCCCCATATGCCGATCTCGGAGATGGGCACTCCTTGGCCTCCCGGCAATTGTTTTTTTACGTTTGTTATGTTGAAATATGAGAGAGTGAGTAGTTTGCGTCGACCCCGAATCATTCCTGCGTTCTCCAGAAAATCTAAAGTGATTTTTCTATTTTTCGTGATTGCTTAGTTAAAAAAGCACCGAGGGCATCGCCTTCAGTAAAATCGGTGCCAAATTTTTCGAGTTTAACCAATCTCAACGTACCTTAGCGCATTGGATTCCTTGTTTCAGGACCTTCAAAATCCATTTTTCAAAATTGCAAAATTTGAATATGGAGCTGTTTTATGTGCAAAACACGGAGACGATTTGTAAAGAAGGATGCCAACATCGGAGTGTACCTAACATGCCTCCATATGTTTATCTCGAAAAGGCGTGCAGTACGACTTTTTTTACCACTCAGAATGTGTTTATCACGTCAAAATGGGTCAGAAATAGTGTTTCGAACTTACGAGAAGCTCCAAATGTGCGTGCACGGCGATAAAAACATTTTATCGCCGATTTCCATCGTTTGTTTCGGAAGAATTGAGACAGTTCGGCTCTAATTGATTCAAATTGGACGTAATCTAGTGCATTTTAGAGGTTTTTAAACAAGCTTAGAAATGAGTTGAAGCACGTTGAAAATCGTTGAAGTGAACCAAAGTTATCAAGAAAAAAGCTTAATAGGGGCACGTTGGGTACACACTTCTGTAAACTCTCAGACCTCATCTTTTGGGAGAATTAAAACAATTTGGCTCCAGTTTGTTCAAGTTAAATGTACTTCAACTCACTTTGAAGGTCTTAAGGCGAGCTTTGAAATGAGCTAAGGTACGTTGGAAAATATGGAGATGGGCCAAAGTTATTGAGAAAATGGCTTAATGGGGGCAAGTTGGGTACACTGACCTCAGTTTTCACTACATCCAATTTCTACTATGAAAGAACAAATTATTTCGAGAAGCTTATAGATAGCCCATACGAGGTAGATTATGAAAAAACAATGTTTAGACCGGATCTCAACGGGATGTATTTCAAAAAAGGAAATATTTGCGAGTAAGTACATTTTATCTACGAACTCAAATATATGATCAAAGAGATGTATCTTGTACACATCAAAATGATAAGAAACAAATAATTCTCCTAGTCCAGCGCTCAGTATTGGGGGGATGTCTTTCAAATCTCAGACTGTATAGCGACGAAAGAATGAGATACTATGAAGCCTTCCATGATTATGTAACAAACCAATCAGACTTTGACGACTCGTGTACTGTCCATCTGTTATATGAGACGGATGTATTTTATCCTCCCTCTCATTCCGAAAGAGAACTATTGGTTTCCAGTAACTATGAGATTGATTTCACTAGAATAGTATATTACGCAACAAGTGAGAGAAGGTCAATTTCCGCACAAGTTGCCAAACGAGTGCGAGAAGTTAACATTCACGCACACTTTGGAACTTCTCGCACAGCCAGAAAAACACATTTACGCACGCCGAAGCGAGCGTGTGTAAATATGTACTCCTGGGTGTGCGAGAAGTTTCGAAGTGTGCGTGAATGTTACTTCTCGCGCGAGTTGGCAACGTGTGCGGAAACTTCTCGCACGTGTTACTTATACTATTTTTTGCAACTGTGTGCGAAGTTGTAATTAAATGCACCACTGTCCCAGCAAGATTATCTTGAAAATGAAGTTTTCAAGAAAGGCCGAATTCAGAGGGATGACGTGACATCATATTTTGGAACTGTGCGTGAATGAAAATGCATTAGAGCGAGAAGTTACATTCACGCACACTTCACCAGTGCGTAAATGTAAAACTGTGCGAGAAGTCATTCGCGCATTACTTCTCGCACTGTGAATAATGAAGAGGAGTCTCATTTTTTTACAACTTCGCGCACACAGTTGCAAAAAATCTATTGCAAGCTTGCCTTGTCCTCATCAAATATTCAGTCTTTGAGTGAAAAAATGAACCCCCTCAGTAATTGAATGAGTTTTTCTTGAAATGCTCACTTTATAGTTATCCTTCCGATTGTAACTATTATCAATATTCTCTTTTTGATTATTATTCGAATTTTAATGATCATCACTGATTCGAACACTACACTTACGCTTGCACTTACTCTTTTACACTTTATGCCCCTTCATATTCGGCTCCTTCTGATCTTTTTGTATTGTTCCTTCGTTGATTTTGTATTGTATCTTTCCCTCGGTCGGCTATCCACTGGAGACTGAGGGGGCCTTTTTCATCGCTTTGTGTTTCCTCCTCTTATATTTTTAGTTGAATTGATTTAATTACTGAAAGTGTGAATATAAGTGTAAGCGTAGTGTTCGAATCAGTGATAATCATCGAAATTCGAATAATAATCAAAAAGTACATCGAAAGACAAGAACATCGAAAAGAGCCAAACATGAAGGAGCAGGGAAGTATAGAAGTTCGATAGTAAGTGTAAGTGTAAGTGTGAGTGTATAAAAATGTACGTTTCAAAACAGTCGCTGCGAGCAGAAAAGAGCATGTAAAAGTGTGAGTGCAGATCAGTATTGAAAGTATTTGTAATAATGTGTTTAACATGTATGTAATCCATGATTAATGTGATACTCATATAAACTCAAAGATAGGATTTTTGGAAATGTTTCTGAGCTAAGAGTTAATACGCATTCCAAAATTAATCAAGTATATGACTCAAATCTTCAAAGGAGAAGGGAGTTTGTTGAATGATTGAATATGAAAAAATTCAAGAGATAGGTTTAAGGCAGAAAATTGGTGAATTCGTCCTGATAGGTATAAAAGTATTGGAAACAAATTTGAAGAATGGAATTTCCCTCTTCACTAGATTTCAATGCTTGTTTGGGAAGAACTGGATGCTAACTCCTCTCAAATTTCCAAGGCAAAGTTATTCTCATGCGAGAAGTTGATAAGAAAATGATAGATTGAAAAATTACACGTGCAAAATCACTTTGAATTGTACATCCCTAGAGTGTCTCTTAATTAGATACCTATTCCCTCGTAAAACTCCACGTTCCCTCCTAGCGATTTCGCCACTCTAATAATTACATCACTTTTCACGCTCCGAAAAATGTAGAAGAGGATACACAATCACACATATGAATGGACATGTAATTGTATGCAGGAGTTTTCAGCAGGGCAAATTATACAAAATCTGTGCTTGTCCCAAAATGACAATATGAAAAATGAGAAATGAACTTTCACCTTGGAAGATGACTATAGGTGATCTTGGAATCGGTCGTGGAGGACTAGTGTTTGTGCAAATGGATATACACAAAATAATTGAGGCGGTGGGTAGGAAAAGGGCGTAACTGCAAAATGATCATTTTGAGAAAATCAATAAAAACTTGATAGAAACCGCTAGATACATGATTGGACAAGTTGAGCTGGCTTATTTTGAAGGAGATAGCATTCTCAAAATAGCCCAACCCGAGCCGGGGCATGAAATTTGATTTTGAGCTTTTCTCAGCAATTTCACAAAATGCAATTACGCCCTTTTTCCGAATACAAGGTCAAATTTCGACCTCCCTTTTTCACAAAAAGTAAAATTGAATCTCGAGATCAAGTCGAATCGTCTCCAAATTCCTTGAGAGTGTACCTGGGCATGCTTCAAAAGATATCTGATCGCTAGGGGGTGGTTCGATCCATGCTCCACGGTTCTATGGACACGAAAAGCTCCCATTAGTCGTGTGAAAATGTCAAGGAATTTTTTCCACTAGGAAAGGATGAGAACACTCAATTTGAAGGTAGAATAACATGTTTCCATCGTTATATTGGGGGGGGGGGGAGCGTTTCCAAGCGTTTCCAGGCTCTGGAGAATTTTTATGAAATTGTTCCTGGGTAGTTAGACCCTTTTTCCTAATCCGCCCTCACTCACGCACGGTTACAGAGTAGTTACGCCCTTCTGAATCTTCTCAGTCAAGTATTTGAGCCCTTTTTTCAAATCCTGTTGGGCTGAGCAAAAAATTAAGCCCTTTTGGAATGTTATCACAGCAGTGACGCCCTTCTAACCGAGCTTTTAACATTCTATCAAAGCAGTTACGCCTTTTTAACTTTGTATCATCGCACTTACGCCCCTTGATCGTGCAGATAGAAGTGCGTAATGATGGTTGCGGTTTCTTATCTGCCAAACGCTTTTTGGGGTCTTACGAAAAACGGATTTTGGGAGGTGGTAGATCTTGTTATAGGGGTTCAAAAAAAGCGATGTCCGGAAAAAGGGCATAAGAGCGGTTACGCCCTTTTTCCACCCACCCCCTCAATTGTATTCCTACGTTTCGTCCACATATTTTGTGAACCCCTCCAGGCTGTAACATAAAATTAAACACATAGGAGAATTTATGTACAAGATCACCAAGCTCGAGATTCACAATATAAAATCACAATATCAAGTATCATTGCGATTATTTTATGTATATCCATCTGCACAAACGCTAGTCCTCCACGATCGATTTCAAGATCATCTATATTCATCTTTGAGAATTTCGAGGACGATTCCAAGTTTCCAATCAACATTCTGCACCAAGTCTTAGATCAAGGAGAGACTACAACCAGCATCACCAATATGGATTATTCCCAACACATACGTGAGAATCATGGTCATCAATTCGTTTTTACAATGAAGAAGTACATCCAAACCGATGTTCACATCGCCCGAAATGTCTCGAGGCGTCGGTTTCTATTAAAATGTAGAAGGAATGATGTTGTGCCAAAACTTCTGGTATGTATACAATATCGCATCAATCAAGTGACATTCTACAGTGAGTCGAGTAAACACTCGAATAATTCGCTCGCTCAAGCTGGTTCGAAGTGGCTTTTGAATAATGAGATCAGAGATATTCATTTCCATCTTCGTTTTCTAAACCAAAACCTCGACATGTTCAAGTCTTTGCTATATGAATCCAATATAGATCGAAATGTCTTAGATCAATTTTTCAATCTCAATAAAAAAAGATTCACATGTGTACAGTCAAAGTCAAATCATGTGCACAAGAGAAAATTCAGGGCATTGTTACCACCTAGTACTCATCTGAATACAAACAAAAGACATTGGATAAAAAACATCAGTGAAGTTGAAATACCTGATAACGTTATAGATATAGTATCACTTGGTCATAAGTTTAGTGTAGAGTCTACTTTCGGAACTAAAGAGACATTGTTAGCACGGCCAAAAACATAGAAACTTGTCTCAGATTAGGAGATTTCAGTAATGCAGAGAAAGATTCAATTCGTAAAGAAGTTTGCAATATTATCAGATTGAAGGAGAAATAACAAACTCAGATTAGTTCTAAAGACGAAAACTTCATCAGTAAGCTTGAGACCAAATCTTCTCTTGATGACAACCAAGATATTTTTTTCACTAGAGCAGATAAAGGTAATGTGACGGTGTGCATGCAAGAATCAGAATATATTACAAAAATGAGAGGGTTACTGTCGGATAAAAAAAGTATATAAGAAAGTCAATTTCAACCCGTTGGCGCGAGTCCAGAAGAAATGTTCAAATGTGCTCAAAAACTCGAATGAACAGAACTTTTTGTCCAGGAATCTCCACCCCAATGCTCTAACATTGACCGACACATCTATAGCCAGAGCTTACGGCTTACCGAAAATTTACAAAATCGCCAATCCATTGAGACCTATCATCAGCACTATCAATAGTCCAACTTACCTACTCTCGGTTAATCTTCACAACGAGCTGAAAAAATGTTTAAAACTCCCCAAGTCTCATATCAATACCAGTTCAGAACTGAAGAGAAAATTGAAAGGCATACATATACCTGATGGCTATATCCGAATTTCATTGGATGTGATATCTTTTTTCACTAATGTTCTCCTCAGGTTAGTTCTCATCAGTTTGGATCGACGTTACAATGATATACACTTGAAAAGTGAAATTCCATTCGATTGAGTTTCTAATAGCGTAGAGTTATTGTTTCAAAACACTTTTTTTCAATTAAATGATCAGTTCTTCCAACAAATCTCAGGTAGTGCGATGGGCTCTCCCATATCGCCTCTGTTTGCGAACATGGTAATGGAAGACCTCGAAACAGATTGTCTAGCAACTTTGGAGAATCAGTATGATTGCGTGCCCTTATTTTACTTTCCTTACGTCGATGACACTGTTTCGTGTATCAAAGAAAATCAAGTGGATATTGTGCTCAATGTCTTCAACCAATATGACTCTAGTCTGAAATTCACTCATGAACTAGAGAGAAATAACAGCATCAATTTCCTAGATTTGAATTGATTCGGAAGAATAATAAGATCACTACTGAGCGGTATCACAAGCCCACAACTTCGGATAGAATTTCAAATTTTCAGTCCAACCATCCAACGCAGTTGAAAGAAAATGTATACAATTTAGTTGACCGTGCAATTACGGGTTCTGCCTCTAAATTTCACAATGAAAACATCAAATTTGTGAAAAAAGTACTGCTGAGAAATGACTATCCCATGGAATTTATTGAAAAATGTTTAAAAAATAGATTTCAGAAGTTGAAAAATCTCCAAAACAAGAATCCTCGTAGCAATAATTTGAGGAAACCTACAACTTTGGCCTTACAAAAAGTAAGCATACCATATCGACCTGAATTTTTCCAAAAATGTACTCATGTTTTCACAAAACATAACATAATAACAGTACCAGAAATCAATCAAGGTCTCGATAAAGTGATAAAATTAGGCAGAGATCCAGTGAAGAAGTCAGAATCCTAACGTAGTTTAGAAGATCAATTACAAGAATTGTCAAGCAAGTTACATTGGTGAGACAAAAAGGGCCTTAGATGTCAGAATTGGTGAACATGTGAATTTTGAGACCCCCAATTCAGTAGTATCATTGCGCTGGAAGAATTTACGCCATGAATTTGACGGGGAAAATACGGTGATTTTAGATAGAGAACAAACGTTTCATAAGAGAACACTCTCAGAGAAGATTTCTTTAAATTCTGATGAGAACAATATCAACTTGAAAGATGACATTCCGTCAACCGGGGTTACTTTGAACATTTTTCGAGAATTTTGCTCGTAATTTCCTTGTAACTTGTACGTCTTACATCAGAAGGGCATTGTATCTGGGTTCAATTGAAAGCTCATCATCTTAGCTTTCAATTACGCCGTAGTAGAGTCCGATTAGATGTACTAGACAGAAGTTATGGTTATTTCAAAAGTGTTCAAAGTTACCCCGCCATGTTGGGGTAACTTTGAACACTTAAGTAACCAAACGTGAGAACCATCAATAGCGAATAGTTGTACTGCTGTCTATTTATCCCCATGATATACACTCGATCGGGTATGTTTGCACTATGGTTCAGGAACCCATCAGTTATCAAGATTCCCAGAGAAAATATTCCAAACTCATTTTGAGTTGTCTGAAGTTTGAACGAAGGCTTAATCAATGGATGAGTGACATCCAGAAATCATCTGCATCGTGATATTTTCACTTGAGTCAAAAAATCCACTCTCGAAAAGTTCTTACCGAATCTCGAAACGTCAAATTCTCGATTACATTCGAAAAAGCTGAGTTGAGCTTTCTGAAAATGAAGTGACCTCCACGAAGGACCCGGAAAACAGATTCATCGAAAAATAACCATTAATTTAATACGAAAAATAACAATTTATCCGATCAGGAGGTACCATAGAACAATGATTGCAAAAGAGGCTACATTTCACCAACATTTCTCGCAAAAGTGGATAAGAACAAGTAAAGAGTCGGAAATTAGAAAGAGTATTGGAAGTATGAGTGGAATTAATTAAAAGTAAACGACTTTGAGATCATTTTCGTTTGCTGTCCAACCCATCCGTGATATACTGTCAGCTTGATTTTTTTAGTCTCACTTTGTGATCGTAGGGGGAATGTCTCTTTCATAATACCCCATGTTCTCGAGATAGAAATAAAATTCGTGTGAGAATTCTACGATCAGAAAATCGTATTCACTAGATGGAAATGGAAGCGATCACCATTTAACGTTTCTATACTGACCGCGTGCACGCACGTACATGACAATAAAATTACAGTCCGAATTGAACAGGATTCCTTATTTTATAGTGAACTAGAGTTGACTCGACATGAATGGAACAGCCATAACAATGCTTCCCATCAAAAACCTGGAATGAATTCTGACGAAGTCATTGGGAACCTATATCACATTTCCACACGTTTTCACAAGAATGCATTCGCGAGACATACAGATAATATAAACCTGCAAGTTTCTATCAAAATTTGACTCGTGCCAAGTCAGAATAAACTCCAACATTTCTACATCAAACCACTGAATTTTCTCATGGATGAAGGGATATTTGACTCGTTCTCACACTTGTCTGTGTCTCAATGATGATAAAAATACTTAAGTCGTATTTCTGCTTTCACTGATCGATAGATACATGACCACTCATGATTATAATCTTCTTTTGGTCAAAAATCACGACTCAACCAAATCTACATCCAATATTCTTGTGAGCTCATCAGTTACACTGCAGCTGGACGATATTTCCTGGCCTTGAAGTTCTCGTTGAGGCACGTCTATTAACCAATACTTGGAAACTTCAAGAACTACATGGTTTGCCTATCGAAGCTTTGAGGTAGCCTCGGGAGCTGATATACAAACTAATACATCAGACCAGGGATATTGTATTTCATCTTTTTGTTCTGTCTATTTCCAGAATTTCAGACCAGACTTTTGCATGGACGATATGAAAGGTCCTCCTTTGGTATTTTCTGTCATTTTATCTGGAAATACTTGCCCTCCATAGTTGAAAGCAACGTAAGCTCGAACCTTTTTTTGGGGGGGCAAAACGATTTTTTGGCTTTCTGAAACTATGTACTCAGTGAGAGTTAGAACAAAGAGTCAATATTGGGAAAGATTTATGAATCAGAGTGTTCAGAGTCACCCTGTCGAAACATGCAAGGTGTTCAAAGTTACCCCGGTATCCAAAAAAAAAACAAGTACTTTTCAGTTTTCACGTCACAGAATCAAATTAGGGTTAAAATGCACCAACGTAGCAATAGATTCTTGAAGATATTGATATGGATCAACGAAATATAGCACCATTACCTTGGATTCGCCGTGGAAGTGCTCGAACGAGACCAATTGTTTGGAGCAACTTTTTTCCGAATCAAAATCATCTTTTCGAAAAAGTTCGTTATGAACGAAGACACGGCTGATCGGGGCCCGCACACCGGGGTAAATCATTGCTAAAGCGCGCTCCTAGCGGAGAAAATTGGTATTGGAACCATAGGGAATCCCTACTATACCGATCTTGAGAGTTCAAAACTTGTACCCCGAGTGTTCAAAGTAACCCCGGTTGACGGTTTGTCATTCGAATCAGGTTCATAGATCGATCTTACAATAACTTATTGTTCGATCTTATACATATGAGTCATTCTGGAGCAAGCTGGACGAAACCGTCACCAGAGGGGTCTGAGAAAAATCCGCAAAAATCTTCTTCTGTTGGTACTATGTTTAAACAAAACGAAAAAATATTTTCCAGATTTTTTCGGCCCCTCCTGTGGGCCCCAGGGCCCATGAGAGGGCCATTTTAGGCCCTTTTTCAGCCTATTCTGGAAAAATCATAGTTCCAACTCCATTCAACATTTTTCAACATACGTGGGTACATTTTCCTCGTCAAGACTAGTACTTTTGGGAAAAGAATTGTCCAAGACCACTTAGTGAGCCTGACGATTTCTGAAAGCTATTTATCGCGAGCAAATTCTAGCGATTTTTGGGCTTGCTTCAAAGTGATGTAGCTCCCACTAGAGATGTGATAATCGACTTTTACAAGTGTCCATTTTGAATGTCTTGAAAATACCTACAATTTGCCCACTTGTAAAAGTCAATTATCGCACTTTCTGTTGGAGCTACAGTTGATATAAGTTGAGCTATTTACGAAAAAGTCGAAAATTCAGGACTCGATTCCAAAAATGTATCTCAATTTTTTTCCACCAAATTTGTGCGAAAATGTTCGTTGAGATATCGACTTTCAGTGGAAAAAATTTGGCGGAGGTTTTCTTAAATTTTTTTTTGCCGAGCGTTACAAAATGCCGCATTTCGTGGTTTTAGCAAAAACGGCATCTTTGACCACGGTCACATATGCTCCCATCTGGACTGATGTGCACCAATCTGTGTGAAAGTACTCCTCAAAGTTCCCCCAAGTACGTGTAAGAAATTGCGGAGACGAGCCTCGAGCCAGGAGCGAGCTGGAGGTTCTATTTACCGTGTCAAAAATAGGCATTATTTAGGCTATTCGAGCATAAGTGACCGAGAGCATGATTGTACTTGTTCTGGCTTACAAATGAGATAATTGGCTAGAATGAGGATCCACACATACTTTTCCGACTCAAAATGACCATCTGAACACAATTCCGGGATCAGTTTAGCTCAAGAATGTCGTCTAGTGCCTCAACGGTGTCAGAACCCGTCGACAGAATCCGAGTTCTCAAGGGGCAGAGGGACGACTATTTAGAGCAAAACTGACCTCGAGATTGTGTTTAGATTGTCATTTTGAGTCGAAAAAGTATGTTTGAATCCTCACTTCAGCCGATTATCTCATTTGTGAGCTAGAACAACTAATCATGCTCTCGGTCGTTTACGCTCGAATAGCCAAAATAATGCCTATTTTCGACGCGGTAAATAGAACCTACAGCTCGCTCCTGGCTCGAGGCTCGTCCCCGCAACTTCTTACACGTCTTTGGAAGTATTTTGGGGAGTACTTTCACACAGATTGGTGCGCATCAGTCCAGATGGGAGCATATGTGACCGTGGTCAAAGATGCCGTTTTTGCTGAAACCACGAAATGCGGCATTTTGTAACGCTCGGCAAAAAAAAATTTGAAAAAAACCTCCGCCAAATTTTTTCCACTGAAAGTCGATATCTCAAAGAACATTTTCGCACAAGTTTGGTGGAAAAAAATTAAGACATATTTTTGGAATCGAGTCCTGAATTTTCGACTCTTTCGTAAAAAGCTCAACTTGCATCGACTGTAGCTCCAACAAAAAGTGCGATAATTTACTTGTACAAGTAGGCAAGTTGTAGGTATCTTCAAGACCTTCAAAATAACCACTTGTGAAAGTCAATCATCACATGTCTAGTGGGAGCTACATCACTTTGAAGCAAGCCCAAGAAATGCTAGAATTTGCTCTCAATAAATAGCTTGCAGAAGTCGTCAGGCTCACTAAGTGGTCTTGGACCATTTTTTCCTCAAAAGTGCTAGTCTTGACGAGAAAAATGCGCCCTTGTACGTTGGAAAATGTTGAATTGCTATGGAACTATGATTCTTCCAGAATAGGCTGAAAAAGAGCCTAAAATGGCCCTTTCATGGGCCCTGGGGCCCACAGGGGGTCCGAAAAAATCTGGAAAAAATTTTTCCGTACTATTTAAACATAGCACCAACAGAAAAAAAATTTTGCGGATTTTTCCCAGACCCCCCTGGTGACGGTTTCGTCCAGTTTGCTCCAAAATGACTCATATATATACTATCAGCTGTATTCGTTTGGTTCTTCTCACTCCTCATCCCTCCCTTCATCCTATTACCACATGATAACTTCTCCTCCCCTCTCCATCTACATATACCCATTATAACAGACAGTTTGCTTGCAATACTCGAAAGATTGACGTAAAACTGGACTCACATTGCAGTAAGTTTCCACGTCTTATATAGAAATAGTTATGTGACCATTGTGTAATTTCCTAGGTATGTGAATATTGTGATTTCATATCGTAAATCTCGAGCTCAGTGATCTTGTACAAAAGTTTTCCTATTCAGCTGCAGCAAGCTGCAGCTTGATGTCATTTCGTAAAAGGGCTGCAGCAAAAAGCTATGGGACCTCTTCGAGGAGGAATCTATATTATAAATATAGGATTATAACGATAATTTCATAGGCTGGAGCCGATCGTAGAAGGTGGTGTAGGGCGGATCTTGAATGGCAGTGTGGGAAAGGCGGATTTTGGACGGCAGTGTGTCGGATTTCAGGAGGTAGTGATGGGTGGACAATAAAATAAATTGTGGGGAGGATTCTGAATGGCAGTCTGGGGCGGACAATAGAATAAAGAGTGGGGTAGATTTTAAACGGCAGTGTGGGGCGCCGTGGGACGGATTTCCCGTTTTCCGACAGTGTCGGGCGGAGTGGGGCGAATGGTAGAATGGAGTGTGGGGTGGTGTGGGGCGCTGTTGGGCGAGAGATTTGGAGAAAACTATGTAGTATAAGGATATATATATATACACTGTATATACATGTACTATATATATATATATATTGTGTATATATGTATATATACAAAATTATATATTGCATACGGTCACTTCGGAGCATTTCGGCCAGATCCGTCACCTGGGTGGTCGGGAAAAAATCCCAAGAAATGTTTTTCCATTAGTACTATAGTCGGATATGACAAAAAAATTTCAGATTTTCTCCAACCCCCCCCCCCCCCCTTCAATGGGTCCTAGGACCCATAACAGGTCCATTTTGGGCCCTTTTTTAGCCTATACTCAGGCAATCATAGCTCCGACTAGCCTCGATCTTTCTGGACGTACTTGGACGCATTCTTTGCGTCGGGACTAGTTCTTTCGAGGGAAAAATTTTCCGTCACTGATTATTGAGTCTAGCGATTTGTAGGAGCTATTTGCTGTGAGCAGATTTTAGCGATTCTTGGGTCTTCTTCCAAGTGATCTAACTCCTACTAGACATGTGTTAATCGACTTTTACAAGTGTTCATTCTGATTGTCTTGGAAGAACCTACAATTCAACCACCGGTAGAAGTCGATTGTCGTATTTTTCATTGGAGCTGTAGCCGATACAAGTTGGGCAGTTTTGTAGGAATGCCAAACTTTGAGCTCAATTTGCAATATTCGTTTTCTTATTTTTGCCCTAGAAAAATATGGAAATATAATCTTCAACACAAGAACTACCAATATCAACAAGAATCTCGTTGAAGAAATCATCTCCTGACTTTTGGTATATGTTCAAGAAGTTTTCTGACTTTTTGTTTAAAATGCCAACACAGGCATGGCTCACATTTGCTTCCATCCGAGTCATTGTGCAGCAATTTGGTTGGATTCACTCCCCAAAGTATCCCTAAATATGTGTCACAATTCCCGGAGGCGAGCCTCAAGCCAGAAGCGAATTGTAGGTTCAAACCATCATGTCCAAATTGGACATTATTTTGTCTATTTTGGGGTAGGCGAGCGAAGGCTCCATGCCCCGTATTCCTGCCCACAAACAAGACGAGTGGCTAGAATACGGATACAAACATGTCTTTTTAACTCAGAATGACTATCTTGTAACTGAGGAGATTCCAGGATGTCAGGAATTCTAGGTTAGGATGACAACTGAATACAATGGAGTTGGAATTAATAATATATTAAAAAGAATATGTACAAAAGAATTGATGATGATATACTCAATTGCTCTCAAGCCTCGGCTGATCCACCACTACTCTAGTACACTGTGATAACCCTAAAAAGTGTCGATAAAAATACGATTCATCTGAAGCTACTTGAACGGAATAATACGGGTACTGGTGTGTTCATCTCAAGAGCCCCTTGCAAAGAGCAGCACAGTGACTGGCTATAGAAGTAGTCTGCCAGTGGGCTCCTGACAGCGACATTTGATGGAGCTCCCACCCAAATGTCTTCACCCCGGTCGTTTTTCGCGGGCGGGTTATACAGGTTACGATATCCTAATTGATCTTACGTATCTTGATGCTCCCAGGATGTGAAGATCTAGGATGGCTGCTATCCAGAGCTCCCGGATAACGTTTCGGCCTCGGTGCTTCCGAGGTCTATCTATCACGATTCTAGAGCTCCTAAAGCCGAGATGGATCGAAAGAGTTGATACTTGGAGCTCCCAAGATTAACTAGTGAGGTGGGCCCGAGCTCCGGGCCAAGTGACTCTGCTGTTGCGGTTGGGCTGGTTTCTTTCCTATGGTCCTTTGTTCCGCTTGTGAGAGAGAGAGGGGTGTCCACCTGGCGGTGACTGGTGTAAGCATACAGCTGGCTTGATGCCTGTAGCATTACTGCGCGGGTACGCCGATGCTTAACGGGTTGCGGTAGTGTAGGGGTGCCCGTCGCAATCCATATACGATTCTGGGGTCAATTTGTGCCTAGGATATCATCCCTCAAACGGCGTTAAATTCCATAATAACAGGTTTTGCTCCTTCATTGCAAAATGACGATAATTCAGGGCTTAATTGACCCCGGAATCGTGTATAGATGGTAATTCTGAGTCAGCAAAACATTTTTGTATCCCTTTCCTAGCCACTTTTGTGGGCAAGAACACGGGGAATCGAGCTTTCGCTCGCCTGCCCAAGAATAGACGAAATGATGCGTAATTTGGACCTGATGGTTTGAACCTCCAGCTCTCTTCTGGCTTGAGTCTTGCTTCCGGAAAATCTTACACATATTTGGGGGGTATTTTAGGGAGTGAATCCACCCAGATTGGTACGGAATAACTCAGATGGGAGCATATGCGAGCCATGCCTGTGTTGGCATCCCAAATAAGAAGTCAAGAAACTGTATTTTCAACGTTCGCCAAGAATCAGGAGATGATTCCTCCACCGAGATCCTTGTTGATATTGGTGTTTCTTGTGTTGGTAAACATATTTGCTTTTATTCAGGGCAAAAATAAGAAAACGATTGTTGCAAATTGAACTCAGAGTTTGGGGTTTTTACAAAACTGTTCAACTTGTATCGGCTATAGCTCCCATAGAAATTACGATAATCGACTTCTACCGGTGGTTGAATTGTAGGTTTGGAAAAACCTTTAAGATGACTACTTGTAGAAGTCTATCATCACATGTCTAGTAGAAGCTAGATCACTTGGAAGAGAACCCGAAGATCGCTAAAATCTGCTCACAGCAGATAGCTCCTACAAATCGCTAGACTCAATAATCGATGGCGGACGATTCTTTTTTCTCAGAAGAACTAGTCCCCACGGAGAAAATGCGCCCAAGTTCGTCCAAAAAGATTGAGTCTAGTCGGAGCTATGGTTTTCTGAGGATGGGCTAAAGGGGGGCCTAGAATGGACCTTTTATGGTCCCTAGGACCCATTGGAGGGTTTAAAAAAATCTGAAAAAAAAATTTTGTACTATTCGAACACAGTGCTGATGGAACAAATTTCTTTGGGACTCTTCCAGACCCCCCTGGTGACGACTCTGTCCGAAATGCTCCGAAATGACTCATATACATGATATATACTGTATACATGTCGTATCAATAATATTATAGCATATATATAGTATGTATAATAGTCTATATGATATATCAAAAGGCGCGGTAGCGCCTTGCTGGCGAGTATATATAGAAGAAAACTCGCAGCGCTGCCGTAGCCTTATATACGCCAAGTTGGGGTTTTTTCACCTCTCGTTCTGCCTCGATCATAGAATATTATGGTTTTTTGCGCTTATAAGACACGATGTGCCCCCGTAATCGCGAGTTTGATCATTTCTCTATCGAAATACTATTTTGTTTCGTCGATGTATGAACTAATGGCATCGTTCCACGACCGACAAATTTGAGACCCTCCCCGACGAAATTCATCGTGGATTTTCGTCTTCAGCCACTTTCGAGATTCGACTCATCTCGAAGTCGACACTGCGTCGGTGTGACACAATCGGCCTTGTGTGCGTGAATTGAATGAGCGACTATAAAGAGTTTCTGTTCTGTGCTACAAAGCAAGCTAGCAGACCATATTCACCACTCAGTGCCATTCAGGTTCTGTTCCAGATGAGTGTTTACTCTCTGCACGTGTATCGAATATACAGTGAAGATTTAATAAAAATTGATGCCAATCTCATTGTTGGTCTAGTAGTAAAAAAGAAGCCATCTGATGTATGCTTTCTTGTTTGCAGTGATTAAAAAATAATAGTCTGATGGCCAAAATGTGTGCCATTCTTGCTGTTGTGCAGTGCAAGGTGAAATGTCAAGAATAATCTTCGAATATATTTGGAGAGTTTATGATGCATGGGTGCCATTGAGCATTAATGTACATTTTATCAGTGAATTGATTTTCACTTCCTCCGATACTTGAGATAGACCTAACTCTGAAGCTATAAATTGTGTATCTCAAGTTCATAATCGAATCTATAGTGAGAGAATTACATTGCAACCAATGTATTATCCATTCAAGCTATTTCTCATATCTCACCAAAAACTTATTCGAGTCCAACACAAGAGGGATCGTCTCTCACATTTAGATGTTGTGGGACTGGTCAGTCCTATTAGTGACTGTGGAACAGTTGTTTTGATATGTGTATTAGTGAACTCTGATGCTGCTCTAATCAGTTTTATATACTTTCATTGCATATCATTGTACATCTTAGTCTTGGATACACTTTTACTCTTGATTTATGGGTCTGAGCTGTTTCGACGTGCCACTTACATTCATGCTAAAGACTTCATCAAGAGCTAGTGGGCATATGTCAATTCCTAAATAGGTCTAATTAAGAGTTGTTCAGGGATCATCTGATTCATTAAAATTATTCTTGAGAAGGAGTAGCATATGTACGCTGTTAGAGAAAACTGGTAAATTGAACTTGGGAAAATGTAGGGCGAAGAAGTCAATTAACATAGAATCTGGATCCATACATTCATCTGGATGTACTTTGAGGATCATTCTGTCGGGCATCAAAGCACTTCTCACATAACGCTATTGAATCTTCATTCTCAAAATGAGTTCCCACGCAGCACTTGAACTTCTTAATGTGTCACAGATAATCAATGTCCTAGTTGAAATTTGTTCAAGTTTTTGGTTTTCAAATAGTGTTGAGAAACAGATGTATTGTTATAGTTCCATGTTTCATTTGTTAGTCACCCATCAGTTGGTCATTTTGGTGGTTGATATCCTCTCTTCTTGGAGAGCGGATGAACCAACTCGTGTAAGGAATTTTCAAAATTCAGAAGTTTCTCATCAACTGAAAACCATGTACTATTAAAAGTAGAGATGAGAGTCTTTGCATCAACTCAAGTTGAATTTCATGAACTAATTCCAAGTTTTGCTATCAAATACAAAAAGTTGTACTGGTCCAGATTCTGTTGCTTGGGATTCAAGAATATTTATCTTGGAACATAGCACACTGCTGTTCATTGGAGGGATGATTTTTAAGAATAAGATATGGATGAATGTTTTTGGTTTTTCTACTTGTTACTGTTCACAGCTTATATTTGTCAATCTGGGAATTTTCAATCATTGCCATAGCCAAGTCCTCAAATCTTCCCCCCTCCCACTTTACTTTTTCCAAAAATCTAACTTGGCGAGTATCACCATCCTTTCCCCCCATAACTTCATCTGAGATCAAAGTATGAATTTCAATTCTTGAGGGTCATGAGATCAGGGGAAATATGTCGAGTAACTTTTTACCAAAATCTAAACGTCAAACAAATGAAGAGAGATTGCAAAATATTGATTTCAATTCTTGAGAGTCATGAGATCAGGAAAAGTATGTCGAGTAATTTTTTTGCAGAATCTGAATGTGAAATGCATGAAAAATGATTTATTACATTACAATCTGATCATCTCTCTGTAAGTTTGACTCAACTTGAGTTACTCACCATCTTTACTGACTTCCAAACTGGAACAATCAATGCTAGATTGAATTTTCTCACTTCTGTTTTTTTTTAATTGGTCTATTATTTGCAATATATTTTAAGGAAAAAAGAGATGGTGAGTAACTCAAGTTGAGTCAAACTTACAGAGAGATAATCAGATTGTGATGTAATAAAGCATTTTTCATGCATTTCACATTCAGATTTTGCAAAAAAATTACTCGACATACTTTTCCTGATCTCATGACTCTCAAGAATTGAAATCAATATTTTGCAATCTCTCTCCATTTGTTTGACGTTTAGATTTTGGTGAAAAGTTACTCGACATGTTTCCCCTGATCTCATGACCCTCAAGAATTGAAATTCATACTTTGATCTCAGATGAAGTTATGGGGGGAAAGGATGGTGGTAGTCGCCAAGTTAGACTTTTGGAAAAAGTAAAGTGGGTGGGGGGGGGGAAGATATAGTATAAACAGTAAGTGAATGTGTGCGTGCACACACACACACACACACATATATATATATATATACATATATATCTATTTCTCTCATTATTAACCGGGGATATTGTACCATCTAATTCAAGACTGAATGCATCTTTCTATTGCTGTAAATCAACAAAAAAAATATGTGATCTTCTAAGCATGGCATGAAGCTTTAAGCGTATAATGCCTGATCATTACGATTTAACGATCCTAAAACTCCATGCATTAATTGCTCACCAATTAAAAACTATTAGTCGAGATTGAGCTTACAATAGCTCAAAATATTCGTTATTGTAGTGGGTATCCAACGATATATGAATGAAATCCAAAATATTTGATCACGTTTGCTAGTGCGCATGGACATGCATAAAAATGCATATTCTTGACTATCTCAGATACCACTCAGGTTTTCTGGTTTTCTCTGAGTTCGAACCAAATTCGATTATAAAACCATTTGGTTCTTATTGCCAAAAGATAGCTTTGAGTGACTGATATGTCCATTGGAACGATTATTGCTATTTGAACGTATTCTAAGCATAATAATTATCAGACTTGATAATTCGATGAATTTCTCATAATAGTGGGTTCCTCATGAAATAATGAGATACGAATTCATTCATATGAAATAATATTACTATTTATCCATTTCTCTGAAGCTAATATCCATTTTTCATAACATACACATATATCATCAACTCAATCATCTCCGAGAAGGAATGAAATATGGTTATTATTGGCTTTAGCTCACCCAGCCATTTATTTTTGCAAAATAGAAGAATGAATGGATACCCAATGATTTCACCGCGGCTGGTCCCGTTCTCTCTAAATGAGAATGTGATTTTATCCCGCGATTTTCGCGAGGGCGCACCCGGGTGATTCAATAACATCCCTACTGGGGAAATACAAATTGCCATGCCGCATACGAAGACGTTGATGAACCTGTGGTGTGTTCATCCACTGCCCTTTGACTTGGTATGGAGCTTCCTACCCGAATGATGGGGAAAAAGCTGCACCATGGACAGGAAACCTGGCCCGAAGATGGTCGGTGTCCTCTCCCGCGACGCGGATAGCCCAAAAGAAAAACTCACATTTGGGCGTATCATTTTTTAAGATTATACAAATATATATTCACCATTTACCTTTTGATATCGTACACAATTCAATCAAAAATTGACAGCTTCGAAAATCCTCGGCTATACGCCTGAGCCCTGGTGTATGGAGTAGAATTCTCTCTCTCTCTCTCTCTCTCTGGCGGTGAGTATATCAACACGCATCTAACATCGCTCTGTGTTTGAATGTATTTTAAACCATCGAAACGTCGTCCCGAGTGGCACTTTCTTGCAGATTGGGTTTCCTCCTGCAGGCTCAAACCTCTGGAGCATCACTGCATGGCTCCTGCACGAGCCTGGGAGGAATAATTCCAATTCTGCATCCGCAATTCCAACATCGGATCAGCAGTGCTTGGCGCTCAAAGTGAGTCTTGTGCGCACGCTCGGAGGTCGTCTGCTTTGCTTACCTGCTGTCTGCTACGCCGCCCCGCACGATGAGCGATAACACCTGCTGCGTCTGCAATGGCGTTTTAAGATCAGGTAGCAGAGAATGCGGCACCTGTAGAAAATCAGCTCATGTCAAATGCTCAAAGACATCACGAGGTGCAGTGACATGCGAGCGGTGCCTGCAGGTAAGCGGAACTCCGAGTGTAAAATCATCCTCGAGTGCGTCCAAGCAGACGACTCTGACCACCCGCTCGAACATTCAGCCATCCAGAGAGAGAGAGAAGGAAGATGCAAGCTCACGAAGTCGTGTGAGTAGTCAGCTTGCCGCACACACACAGTTAAGCTCACGCAAGTCGTCAGTGAAGTCTCCCCCCGCATCGCTGACCACCACCACCGGCCGCAGCGCAAAGCTCCCCACCAACAGTGGCTCCCTTCCACCTGAGAGCCCACAGCTCACGCTTGCGGGGCATAGACTGCCGACTGCTGCTTCGAATGAGTCTCGCAGCGTCCTCACTCGCCAGTCGAGCACACTAGAGCCCGCGAACACTCAAAATGGGCAGGATGATATGCGGACCAACTCTGCCTCTCAGTCATCGCTCTCGCCACCGCTAGAGCAAAGAACTGAGACGTTGCAGAGCAACATCACCAACTCAGCAGCAGGAACGACGTCATCAACATCGACGCAGTCAACTTCTTCTGACACCAAGTGGGTGCTGATAGCGCAGACTACTCTGGACCTTTTTTACCGTCAGTACGAAATGCTCCAGAATCAGCTCGACGAGATAAGAACTCTCGTGAGCCGACAGGGTAATGCCTTCATGTCTCCACCTCCCACCCCAGCAGTGAACGAGGTGGATGACCGACTCTTGGCACGCATGTCATCTCTCGAGCACCTTATTGAGAGGCAGAACTCCAGGCTGGAGGAGCTATGCTCAGATCGTCAGCTTCTTCTGGAGCAAAATTCTACTATGAAAGGCCAGATTTCCAGCCTGACCGATTTATTAACAGGTAGCCAGAGTAGTCTGCGAAACAATAGAATTATTATTGATGAGAATAGTAATGCCGATTCGACACATCAATCCTCTCGTTCCATAATTCCACCCACAACAGGAATATCCCCTCAACCACAGGGTGGGAGGCGGGGGCAGGGACCTATCAGTGATGGTCTTGAGCCCTGTAAACTGATAATTAATGGTGCTTTAACGAAAGACTCTGTGGCCTTGCCGACAGTGATACGTAATATCTCGTTCGCAGTGCTCAAGACCATCTTTCCACGTCTGGAGAGAGAAGACATTGCTGATGTTTCTGTTCTGCCACCAGCGCGTGTGTCTGGGGGGACACCGAATAGTAAATCCGATTCATCTTCAAATCCCTCTGCTGCCGATTCACGCACACCTCCATCATGCGTGGTCCAACTCTCCAGCAGTCGTTTAGTTAAGGAGGTGGTTCAGGCCAAACGCTCAATCACCCATAATTATTTCACGGCGAATAACATCCAGCCGGATTTGCTTGACCCCGATACCAAAGCTCATGTGCCAGATCGTAAGATCTACGTAAACGAAATGCTCCCCCGTGAAAAATACAAAGAATATATACGCTTGAGGTCCGTCGCACGTGGGTTGGGCTTGAAATACGTCTGGCACAGCGGCGGACGTTTCTGGGTTAGGCGAAAAAATGGTGAGCGAGCACATACGTTTGAATCTCTCGCGGATCTGCAGGTCATTCAAACGGCCTGTCGAAGTGTTCGAAAACCCACTAGTGCGTCCTCAAACAACACCCAGGGATGCACCTCCTCTCCGGAGCAGAGTGGTATTTCGGCAGCAGATCCAGTGAGAACTCCTTGACTGAATTTAGCTGCTGAGGAGCGACGAGGGAGTGGTGGTTTCTTGAAAGCGGGGTTTATCAACCTTAACTCCTTAACAGATAAGATTGAGCATCTGCGCTTGCTCGTAGCTAACGACCCTTCCTACCATCTTTTTGGGGTGGCTGAGTCAAAGCTAGATGAGCATGTGGATGACAGTTTCGTTCAGATCCCGGGCTTTTCATTGTTGAGACAAGATCGAAACAGAGAGGGTGGTGGGATTGCCTTGTATGTACGCAATGATTTCAAAGTAGAGAAACTTGTTTCATCTAACACTTTTGGTCCAGGGAAACCTGGTGTGCCTGAATTCCTTTTCTGTAGCGTGCAGCAGGGCAATTCCCCTCCAATATTAGTCGGAGTGATCTACAGGCCTCCGAAAATCGCCATGCAGAAGGACGATGGGTTATTTGGCTCATTGCGCCGACTGTGTGGTGATTACAGCCATAAAATTATAATGGGAGATCTGAATGCAGACATGTTGGACGCTGCTCACCCTGACACCAAAACACTGACTGCACTGACAGAAGAACTTGCCTTGCAGATAGTGCAGCATGGCCCGACTCACCAACACACCCCAAATGTATCGCACACATGGATTGATCATATTTACGTAGATGACAATGACATCATTACTGACTTTCAAAATAGACTCCTGCCCAGTTTCGGCAGGCACTCGGTCATAGACGTCACCATCAACGTCTTTACTCCCACTCCGCCAAAAAATACCTTCACTTATAGGGATTTTCGTAACATCACTCCGGAGATGCTGAATGACCGTCTGCTTCGCTGCGACTGGACAGCTCTTGAAAATGCTGAAATCAGTTTGGAAGACGCAATTCACTGCTTAAATGAGAACTTGAAGACTGTTATAGATGAATTAGCGCCGGAAAAAACTATCAACCCGCGAAAAAATGATGCTCCTTGGATTGGTCCTGAGTTGAAGGTACTCATGAATAAGCGAGATGCGACGCGCAGGCGCTGGGAGCGGAATCAACGCAACCAGCGAAAGTGTCCTGAGCTTCAAAGTGAGTACTTCCGGCTTAGCGAAGAGGTCGACCTGCGCATGGAACAAGAGCGTAACTCCTTCCTTCAAAACCATCTCTCAGACGCTCTTGATCAACATAAGAACATTTGGAAGGAAATGCGCAACCTCGGCCTCCTGCCTAAAAGCAAAGAGGAGGAACTTCATGGTTTCACACCGGATGAGTTGAACGCTCACTTTGCGGGAGTTTCCGTTTCGCCTCACGAAAATATAGAGGAAGCAATGGACGATATAAATTCGGCCTCTGAGGAGGGGTTTAAGTTCAAGCCCACAAATTACAGTGATGTAGTCCTTGCTATTAAACATTTCTCTTCACAGGCCCGTGGGGCGGACGGGATACCCCAAAGCGTGATCGCGAAGGCTCTTCCGGCTATTGGTGATCTTATTATACATATTTTTAACTCCTCTTTTGCTCATAGTGCATTTCCTGAGGCTTGGAAGCAGGCACAGCTAATTGCATTAAAAAAGACCACCGCTCCATCAACGGTCTCGGACTTCCGTCCTATAGCGCTGCTTTGCTTCCTTGCCAAAGTTTTGGAAAAAATCGCACACGACCAAATCACGGAGTTTTTGAAGTCTGAGAAATTATTAGATCGCTTCCAGACTGGTTTCAGACAACATCATAGCACCCAGACAGCTTTACTAAAGTTGACCGACGACATCCGAGTAGGTATTGACAAGAAAAAGATCACCTTGCTCCTGCTTTTTGACTTCAGTAAAGCCTTTGACACAATATCACCATCAAAGCTGTTGAGCAAACTTCGAAATCTAGGCTTTTCGAGATCGGCACTCCTGTGGATAAAATCATACTTACAAGGCCGCACCCAAAAAGTTACTTCAAAATCTGGTAGTTCTGATTGGCTCAAAACCAATCTGGGTGTTCCACAGGGTTCCGTTCTCGGGCCTTCCACTCTTCAGCTTATATGTCAATGACTTACCTGGTTTGCTAGACAGAAAGTCGGTGCGTCAGCTATTTTATGCGAATGATCTCCAAATTTACCTCCAAGTCGAGAAGACTAAGATCAGGGAGGGCATCGCCCGACTAGGTGGAATAGGACGACTAGTTGCTGAATGGGCCGAGAATTCCGGCCTGTGTCTCAACGCTGGCAAGACCAAGGCAATCTACTTCAGCTCTGAGAGGAGTGTCAAAGATAATGGACTCGCCAGGGGTTGAAATACAGGAAGGAAAGTTCATCCCGTTCGGTGATACGGTCGTGAGCCTTGGTGTTACACTTGACAGTGAACTGACGTGGAAACCGCACATCGACCAAGTAACTAAGAAAGTCAACAGAGCCCTCTATGGATTGCGGTTTTTTAGGGCATGTATCACCAGACCTCTCCGAGTTCGCCTAGTTGAGTCCCTGGTTCAACCGCATATAGACTATTGCAGTGTCGTGTACCTCGACGCCACGGACGAACAGCGGCAACGGATACAACGACTAAGCAATTCATGTGTGAGGTACATTTTTGATCTTAGGAGAGACGAGCACATCACCCCGTTTAGGGAGCGTTTGGGTTGGTTACGTACTGATTCGCGGAGAATGTACTTCGCAGCTCTGTTAATGCACAAGATCATGCATTTAGGAGAGCCTGGCTACCTAGCTGCGATGTTCACCAGGTACCAATCTGAACGCCCCGCACGCGGTGATGCAGAAGAGCGGGTACTCAAAGTTCCCAATATGAGACTTGAATATGGAAGAAGATCTTTCCAGGTTCAATGTGCTCATTTGTGGAACTTTCTCCCTCCGGGCTTTCGGCAGCTGGGGAAAATGTCATTATTTAAAGAGGCTATGAAGGATTTTTTGCTCACACAGTCTCCCCAGAGGATTGATGTGGAGAAGAAGCATTACTTCAATCTCTAAACTTTGAAAGGCTTGGGCTGACTTGTTGCTTGATTCGTTCATCTAGAATAAAATTATAAGTATACGTGTGACCCTTCGTCAATTGACTGAACTTTTCTGTAATATGACTGTGAGCCCTGCCATTTCTTTTTATATTTTTATATTCTTATATTATTCTATGAAGTTTGTGAATCTCCTGAGTGCTACCTGACTAGTCACAAATTGTGATATACTTAAGATTTGTCCTTGACCAAATGACTTCATTATTTTTATTAATGTGCACTATTGATCTGTGATATATATTACCATATGTAACTGATTATTTTTCTTTTTTGTCTTCGGACGAATAAACGGGCATCAATCAATCAATCAATCTCTCTCTCTCTCTCTCTCTCGCTATCTCTCTTCTACGATCTACGTTCTACGATCAGGTAGCAGAGAATGCGGCACCTGTAAAGAGACAGCTTATGTCAAATGCTCGAAGACATCATAAGGCATCATCCTCGAGTACATCGAAGCAGACGACTTCGGCTTCCCGCCGGAGCACACAAACAATCAGAGAGAGGGAGAGGGAAGATGTTAGCTACGAAGTCGTGTGAGTAGTCAACTTGCTACACACAATGCTGAGTTCACGCAACTCGACAGCGAAGCCTCCCCCCGCACAGCTGATCACCAACGCTGGCCGTAGCGCGAAGGTCCCCACCAACAGCGGCTCTCTTCAATCCAAGAGTCCGCAGCTCGAGATTGCGGGGCATAGACTGCTCAAGCTGACAACTGCTGTCTCGCCTGAGTCTTGCAGCGCCCCCACTCACCAGAAGAGCACATTAAAGCCCGCGAACATTCGAAATGGGCAGGATGACACGCGGATCAACTCTGCCTCTCAGTCATCGCTCTCGTCACCAGCTGCAAAGCATAGTTATGAGACGCAACAAGGCAACCGTACCAGCACAGCAACAGGAACAGCATCACCAACATCGAAGCAGTCAACTTCTTCTGATACTGAGTGGGTCCTTATAGCGCAGAGTACTCTGGACGTTTTTTACCGGCAATATGAAATGCTCCAGAATCAGCTCGACGAGATAAAGACTCTCGTGAGCCGACATGGCTGTGCCACTATTCCTCCACCCCCCACACCAGCAGTGATCGAGGTGGACAATCGGATGTTAGCACGCGTGTCGTCTCTCGAGCAACTCATGAAAAGCAGAACTCCAAGCTGGAGGAGCTATGCTCGGATCGCCCTACTCGAGATTATTTGTATATTTAATTAAGTTAGATATGGGAAAAGTCTTGGTTACAACCTTCTGAGGAAAATTCTATGATGAAAGGTCGAATTTCCAGTCTGACTGATTCATTAAACGGCAGCCAGAGTACTCTGCAAAACAATAGAAATATTGATGATGAGAATATTAATGCCAAATAGACACATCAATCTTCGCGTCCCATTACTCTATCCATAATAGACATGGCCCCCTGACCTCAGGCTGAGAAACAGGGACGGGGACCTAGCAATGCCGGTCTTGAGCCTTGTTAACTAATAATTAATGGTGCTTTGAAAAAAGACCCTGTGGCCACGCCGGCAGAGATATGTAATATTTCTTCCGCAGTGCTCAAGACCATCTCTCCACGACTGGAGAGGGAAGACATTGCTGCCGTCTCTGTCCTGCCACCAGGTCATGCGTTCGGGGGGAGAGCAACACGTCATAGTAAATCTGATTCATCTTCCCATGCCTCGGCTGCCGTTTCACGCAAACTACCTTCATGTGTGGTCCATTCCTCCAGTAGTCGTTTAATTAGGGAGGTAGTTCAGGCCAAACGCTCAATCACCCATAATTATTCCACAGCGAATAACATTTAGGCTGATTTGCTTGACCCTGATGCCAAGGCTCATGTGCCAGATCGTAGAATCTATATGAACGAAATACTCCCCCGTGAAAAATACAGAGAATATACACGTTTGAGGTACGTTGCACGCAGTTTGGGATTAAAATACGTCTGGCACAATGGCGGACGTTTCTGGGTCAGGCGAAAGAATGGTGAGCGAGCGTGTACGTTTGAATCTCTCGCGGATCTACAGGTCATTCGAATGGCCTGTCAAAGTGCTCCAAATTGCAAGAGTGCGTCCTCGAACAACATCCAGGGATGCACCAACGATCCAGAGCAGAGTAGTGTTTCGGCTGTAGAACCAACGAGTACTCCTTGACTAAATATGGCTGCTGAGGAGCGACGAGGGAGTGGTAGTTCTCTGAAAGCGGGATGTATCAACCTTAACTCGCTGACAGATAAGATTGAGCATCTACGCTTGCTCGTCGCTAACGATCCCTCCTACCATCTTTTTGGGGTGGCTGAGTCGAAGCTAGATGAGTATGTGGATGACAGTTGTTCATGTATACACCGAAATACTATATTGTCATCGGACATTACACACACACACATACTTGCGCACTGCTATAGTGCGCGCCGAGCGGCCCTCTGCCGTCGGATCAGCGTTGAATGAGCCAGTCTCCCTGTGGATCGCGCACGATGCGGATCAGCAGCCGACACACTCCACCACCTCGGGTCTTGTACTTTGACTCAATGAAATCACTCGATTCATTAGTATAAAAAGTGTATATTAAAATTAAATCCATGGAACCAACCCATCATATAAACATTTTGGTCCTTCGAGCCTACAACAGTGATGAAGTTTAGTGAGTGTGCTAAAGTTTTGCGCACCACGTGGTGGAAAAACAGTCAAGCGAGATAGACTCGCGTGTGTTGGTGCTGTGAATTATGTTCTAATTATCGCATCGCGCCCGAAACGTGCTTTAGTGCAGCTCGCGATCCACGCAACGTGGGATTCGGAAGGCATCGTCAATCCATCGCAAATGCCACGTGGTGGCCATTTTCCCCGAGCTCTAAACGGCAAGAGACGCCACGTGAGCCGGAGAGTGAGTACGCGTCGGCCATTTTGAGAGCCGGCCGGGACTCCTTCGTCGTCGGAGCAAGCAGCGTGAGCAGCAAGCAGCGACGGTGCGGCGCCACAGCGGCGGCGGTGAATGGCATTCCAGCAGTACAGTAGCGGAGCATCCGCTACTCGGGGCCCGGTGCATCAATGGTGAGCAAGTTACGTATCCTTCCTGCATTTTTTTAGGGATTGTTTTACTGCCTACCCCTGCCCCTCCCCTCTCTGTACACTCGATGATTAACGAGTGCACAATATTAGGTCGACCTCTTGATTTTCGTCTGCTAGACGGACGAAATAATCCCCTGATATGATGTGTACACCCTATTTTTGCAAAATTTATGATTGTGCTAATCTGCTTTCGGTGGGATTTTGAGCTTTTCTCTCATCTTTGGAGGACTAGCCTGATCATTCTTTCCGTCGAAAGTGGTGTTTTAAAATTTTATATCAGCTGACTTCAAAAATCAGGCTGGAGCGCCGCGTGCATTATTGCTCAGCGAACTCTCGGGTTTTTGTTGAACACGTCGTACGTTTTTTGGCACTCTCGGAGAGCCCCCGTGCGGCAAATTTGATCTCTGCAACGGGGTAGTGTGGATTGTTTTACATCACTGCATAAATTTTCCGTTACATCAACTTTCTCACGTGTTTTTTTTTTGAGTCATTGCTCGGATCACAGTTGTTCCTAAATTCTCAAAATGGCCTCGATTGAAAAACAACTGAAACTGCAAACTCGCATTGCCAACGCGTATATAAATTTCCTAAAATTAGGTCAGGCTAAGATGACTAAAGGGGCTTGTATTACCCGCATGGAAACTTTGAAAACAAATTGGCAAAAATTCCAAGACGCTCATGATGAGCTAATGGACGACGAGGAGATCGATAGCACTGATAATTATTTCAAAAATAATGTTTTTGATACAGTTGAGGAATCTTATAACGATCGACTGGGTCTTTTTCACGATTTTTTATTGGATCTTGAGGCGGCAGCTCCTCCTGTGCTTCGAGAACATGATACTTTGGAGTCATCGACAATGTTCCAAGCTAAGCTCCCTCCAATTAAACTCCCTACTTTTTCGGGAGAAATCCAAGATTGGGCAAATTTTCATGACTCTTTCAATGAAATGGTAGTGGAGAAAACATCACCAGCCAATGTATACAAGATGAGCTATTTACGCTCGGCCTTGAAGGGGGAAGCTGCAGATCTTCTCAAAGAAAGCTCTTCTTCGGGCAACAATTTTGATTCCGCTTGGAAAACGGTCAAAGACTATTACAACAATAATCGTTTATTGGTCTCTAAACTTCTCTCAAAATTGATATCTTTGAAGCCAATGGAATCAAATTCTGCGGCTGAAATAATTCGTATACGCACGGGCGTGAAGAACATTCTTCAAGCGCTCAAAACTTTGGAATGTCAAGTAGACGCTTGGGATCCTTTCTCTGTTTTTTTGACTGTAACGCGTCTTACTCCGGTACTTCAGAAGGACTGGGAATCACATGTTGCGCAATCAGGTAATCCAAGACAGTGTCCAACTTTCAAACTACTTGACGATTTCCTTGAAACTCAGCGATTAGCTCACACGCAGCTGGAAAATGCCCAAACTGCTGCGTCGTACTCTGATAGCTCTTCTCAATGTAACGTTACTGATTCGAAAAATCAAACGAAGCCTTCCAAAGCTAAGGATTCTAAGGACGCTTGCAAAGAATCCAAGACTGTTCACGTCAACCAGAAAGACAAGAAAAAATCTGCACGAAAACAAGCCGTTTGTGAAATCTGCGAAGGTCCTCATTTTTTCTCGTTTTGCAACACTTTTAAGGCTTAATCGGTACCCGAAAGGAAAAAGTACATAGCTTCACTTAAGAGGTGTTTTAACTGCCTCTCTCCGGATCATCTTCTTCCCGAATGAACCAATGAAAAACGATGTGTAGTGTGCAATGGCAAGCACCATTCCACTATCCACGACAATGCCAGGCCAAGTAGTTCAAATAATACTGAGCAACCTTCCAAATCAAGTTCGTACGCCCAGGATTCTAATGTATTAAATGCTACCTGACAATTACAGTCAAACGGCTTGAACGTAAATACTCTTGGGAATAATGTTGTAAATACACATGACCATGAGGTCGAAGTGCTTATTGCCACCGCGTTGATCAAAGCCGATTCAGTCACGGGCTCTTCTCATCGAGTTCGGGCTATTGTCGATCAATGCGCGCAGTCTTCATTCATTTCTGAAGGCTTGTGCCAACTATTAAGATTGAAGAAAAAGTCCGTCTCGGTACCTATGACTACAGTCGGGGGAAAAAATGGCCCGCCGTGTAAGAAAATGGTAGAGGTCACTATTCGACCTCACTTTTCTTCAGATAAAAAGTTTATCGTCTCAGCCTACGTGATCCCTAAGGTTACAAAATATGAGCCTAATTCCAGCTTTGATAGGAATTTTCGTCATCTCAAGGGGTTAAACTTGGCTGATCCTCTCTTCAACAAACCTGGCATGGTCGACATGTTACTGAGTGCTAAAATTCATGCTCAAATTATGCTCCAGGGTTTACGCAAAAATAAAAATGGAAGTGCTCCCATTGCTATGAATTCTCACTTGGGTTGGATCATTTCCGGTCCATCGACATCTTCTTCGTCGATACGACCTATCATTAATCTATGCATCCATGATGCTGATGCTAAACTCAACGAAACGCTTCGTTCTTTTTTTGAACACGAGGAAGTTTCGAGCAAGCCTATCTTGTCGGAAGATGAACAAAAATGTGTGGATCACTTCAAAAATACCGTGACTCGCACAGACGCCGGCAAGTACGTGGTTAGACTTCCTCGTAAACCAGATTTTCCGAAATCAGGGAATTTAGGAGCTCTTACTCCAAAGCTCGGCAGGTTTTTCTCGGCTTGGAGAAAAAGTTCTCAAAAAATCCTAGTTTTAAGGACGCGTATGTGAAATCATTTCGAGATTTTTTGTCTCAGGGTGTAATGCGCCCGTTATTTTCTTCTCCAATTCCTAATGAATTATTCTATTTTTTGCCTCATCATGGGGTCACAAAAGAAAACAGCTCGACCACTCCGGTTAGACCAGTTTTCAATGCGTCGATGATCACGAATCTTGGTCGTTCTTTAAATGACTATCTATATTCAGGTCCCAATCTCCTCTCTGAATTAATTGACTTATGTACACGATGACGCAAATATCCCTATTTTTGTGGCTTTTGTGGCGGATATTAAACAGATGTTTTTGCGGATCGGCGTACACGTTGATGATCAACGTTTACAGGCTCTTCTATGGAGAGAAGATCCTGGTGATAAAATTATGATTCTTTTATTAACTTCCTTGACGTTTGGCTACACAAGCAGTCCATTTTTAGCCATCATGACGCTGAAACAATTAGTCATCGACGAAGGTAAACATTTTCCTCCAGCTTGTGAAGTTATCAACGACGAAACCTATATGGATGATGTGGTGTCTGGAAGTTTCACAATCAGTGAGACTCTAACGAAGCAATCAGATACCATTGAACTACTCAAACGAGGTAATTTTGAATTGAGAAAATGGTTGTCCAATACTCCTGAGCTCATTCATTATTTACCAAAAAATTCATGGGCCGCTGAAGATCCTTTGAGAGAAGACTCCTTATTCTCAGTCCTCGGCATTTCCTGGTCACCTGCTGACGATATTTTCAGATTTCAATTGTCTCTCGACCCCTTGACTTGTCCTTGACAAAACGTTCTGTACTCTCAAAAATCGCTCGAATATTCGATCCGTTAGGTTAGATAACCCCAGCGATCATCATGGGTAAAAACTTCATACAGGCCCTTTGGATCAAAAAGGTACCATGGGATCGATCGCTACCCGATGATTTCAGGAGATCATTTGAACAGTGGTATTCTTCCTTGACTCATCTTCTGACCTTAAAAATCCCGCGCTATTTGGGAGTCACAAACACAACTCAAAAATATGAGTTACATGGCTACTCTGACGCGTCTAAGATAGCCTACGCAGCTGTAGTATATCTACGCGTTTTAGATGATACCTGTCAAGTCACATTATTGGGTGCGAAATCTAAAGTTGCTCCGATAAAAATCCCATCAATTCCAAAATTAGAACTATGCGGTGCTTTAATGGCCGCTCAGTTACTCAAGCGATTCGCATCATTCCTTAAGTTGGACAATTTATCAATTCACGTGCATTGCGACGCAAAAGTGGTCCTACATTGGGTTCACGAGCAACCTTTAAAATGGCCACCATTTGTTGCTAATAGATGTGCTGGAATTTTGGACTTGATTCCTAATGCTACATGGCATTACGTAAAATCAGCTAAAAATCCTGCTGATGTAGCTTCTCGTGGATGTCTTGGAACCTAGCTTGCTTCCGATAATTTGTGGTGGGAGGGCCCCCCAGACTTGCGTGAAAATAATCGTGAGTGGAGTAAGATTGGGCGTATTGATTTAAATTTACCCAAAATAGTTGAAAAATCACTTGATGAAGAAGTTGAGCTGTGTGTAAATACTATCACCACAGATTCTTCAAAAATTGGAATTTGGGATCTAGTGAAGAGATTTTCTTCTTTCTCAAAACTGATTAGAATCACTGTATATAGAATGAGATTTATTTCCAAAATAGTACGTAAGACTTGTATAAGAGACAAAGTCTCGATCGTAATCAGTAGATTTCCTACCAATTCTGAGTTGCTCATTCAGAGCAATGAAACTCGTCACGCTCAGCTACTATGGGGCTACTTAACTCAATTAGCTTATTTCTCAGATGAGTATAAAATAGTACAAAAAGGTGAACTTCTGCCAAAAGCTAACCCTCTTCGATCCTTGAATCCTATTTTGAAAGACGGTCTGTTGAGAGTCGGAGGCAGGCTAAAAAATTCGGATATTTCCGAGGACGAGAAATACCCGGTGATATTACCGAGTAAATCTCAATTGACGCTCTTGTTGACCAGGCATTTTCACCACATCACACTGCATGGGGGCGTACAGCTTACGCTCACTACCTGCAGACAGATGTTTTGGATACTTCGGGGAAAATTTGCTGTAAAAACTGTAATTAATAGTTGTAACCGTTGTCTCACATATCAAGCTTCGAAGCCATATCAGTTCATAGGTGATTTGCCTAGGGAACGTGTCACTCCATCACGTCCTCTTGCAAAATGCGGCGTAGATTATGCAGGCCCTTCCCAGCTGTTAGCTTCTCGATTCCGGGGACAGAGATCTTTCAAAGGGTATTTCATTATTTTCATTTGCCTAGCAACAAAAGCGATTCAGTTAGAAGCAGTCTCAGACTACACTACTGAAGTCTTCCTAGCTGCTTTCAAACGATTCATCTCGAGAAGAGGTCCCTGTAAGTTGCTTATGAGTGATCAAGGCTCAAATTTAGCTGGAGCCGATGCTGAGCTTAGGAAAATGTTCACGAAAAATTCACCATACTCCAATTTCATTTCCCAGTCCGTTAGTGAATTGGGTACAAAGTGGCGTTTCAATCCACCCGCCGCCCCACGTTTCGGAGGAATTTGGGAAGCTGGGGTTAAGGCAGTGAAACATCACCTAAAGAGGGTAGTGGGAGAAACCTTGCTCACTTCCGAGGAATTTTCGACAGTTCTTGACCAAGTCGAAGCTCGCCTCAATTCAAGACCGCTTATGCCCTTAAGTGACGATCCTACAGATCTATCAGCGCTCACGCCTGCGCATTTTCTTATTGGAGAACCATCTCTTTTGCTGCTTGAGAACAGGATCACAGATGACAAAATATCACCTCTTCGACGCTGGGAGCTCACTACACAAATGGTCCAACAGTTGTGGGAAAGTTGGTCTCACCAGTACTTACAGACGCTCCATAAGCGCAACAAATGGACCGTTGCTCAACCCAACTTTGCCGTAGGTGACATGGTTCTAGTCAGAAACGAGATCCCACCTCCAGCGAGATGACCTCTGGCTCGCATTATCAAGACTTTTCCAGGTCAGGATGGTAAGGTACGAGTTGTGCAGGTTCGCACAGCATCAACTACTTTGGATCGCCCGATCGTGAAGCTCATCAAGCTTTTCCGACCGTCAGAAGAAGATGAGTAAATGGTGTCTGGAAGTGGTTTGAAAGTGAAGTGAAGAATTACAAGTGCATTTTGATGCTATGACACTTCCACCAAAAACTTTGATATCGATTATTGTTCTACTTGTTAGATGAATTATAATTTCTCTCTCCCACAGCTGATCGACTCAAATTGATTCCCTTATACGATTTTACACTTTTTCATCTCTCTGTTATTCAATGAAATTATTACAATTATGATTTTTCATTCATCGCTATATTTTCTGCCGAGGTGGGAGGATGTTCATGTATACACCGGAATACTATATTGTCATCGGACATTACACACACACTTATACTCGCGCACTGCTATAGTGCGTGCCGAGCGGCCCTCTGCCGTCGGATCAGCGTTGAATGAGCCAGTCTCCCTGTGGATCGCGCACGATGCGGATCAGCAGCCGACACACTCCACCACCTCGGGTCTTGTACTTTGACTCAATAAAATCAATCGATTCATTAGTATAAAAAGTGGATATTAAAATTGAATCCATGGAACCAACCCATCATATAAACAACAGTCTCGTTCAGATTCCGGGTTTTTCACTGTTGAGACAGGATCGCAAGAGAGAGTGGTGGGGTTGCCTTGTATGTGCGTAACGATTTTGAGGTAGAAAAATTAATTTCATCTAATATTTTTGGCCCAGGTGTGCTTGAATTCATTTTCTGTAGCGTACAGCAAGGCAACTCCCCTCCAATATTAGTCGTAGTAGTCTATAGACTTCCAAAAATCGCCATGCAGAAAGATGGTGGGTTGTTTGGCTCATTACGCCGACTGTGTGGATATTACAGTCACAAAATTATTATAGGTGATCTGTGCGCTGACTTGTTCGATACTACTCATCCCGACACCAAGACACTGACTACCTTGACAGAAGAACTAGCCCTACAGTCAGTGCAACATGGCCCGACTCACCAACACAACCCTAATGTTTCTCATACATGGATTGATCATATTTACGTAAATGACAATGACACCATTACTGACTTCCAAACGAGACTCCTGCCCAATTTCGGCAGGCACTCGGTCATAGACGTCACCATCAACGTCTTCACTCCCACTCCGTCGAAAAATTCCTTAACTTATAGGGATTTTCGTAACATCACTCCGGAGATGCTGAATGACCGGCTGCTTCGCTGTGACTGGACAGCTTCTGAAAATGCCGAAACCAACTCGGAAGACGCAATTCATTGCTTGAATGAGAATTTAAAGACTGTTATAGATGAATTAGCGCCTGAAAAAACTATCACCCCGCGGAAAAATGATGCTCCTTGGATTGGTCCTGAGTTGAAGGTACTCATGAATGAGCGAAATGCGACGCGCAGGCGCTGGGAATGAAATCAACGTAACCAGCGCAAGTATCCTGAGCTTCAAAATGAGTACTCTCGGCTTAGCGAAGAGGTTGATTCGCGCTTGGAACAAGAGCGTAACTCCTTCCTCCAAAATCATCTTTCAGACGCTCTTGATCAACATAAGAATATGGGCAAATCTCAGAAACTATGCGATTTCGGCTTTGAAATTTAGAGAATTTCCAGAATGGCAGCACACCTCCCATGAACTTTTGTTTGGTCCAAGTGATGCTCAAACAATGATGAAATCCTTGCGTAAATCACTTTGGAGCTCCGCCGTGGATTTGTGAGGGAATAGAAGATTCCCCCATGTCTTTGGATGGGAGCCTCGTAATCCCGTCATACTAATTGGCACATGTGTGTGTAAATATATGGCATCCTCGGTATTCCTCGGAATAGAGGAAAAAAGATACGTTCAATATTTTACAGTGTCATCCGAAGGTCTGTGGTACAAAATGAAGATGTCCCTCAGCCGCCAAAATGCTCATTCTCGTCATTTCTCAATCCTCACAAGCCTCGCATCACGACCAGTTTACACGTGGTTTCAATCCCAACAGAATCGGAATTTTCGTGTGCTACACGAAAAACGATTTTTCTGACCCCATTCACGCAAAAATAACTTTTCTCATTTTAAGCCGCATCGTCGTGCGGAATCGAGCACACTATCGTTCTTGGGCTAGATTTGTAGGTTTTTGGATGTAGAATAAGATGTCGTTCCTACAGATACGAAACATTCTCCGCTCCAAACGCTGCATCCATTAGGAGAGCGATACAGGAAAAAAATTAAGATCGGAGTTCGCTCCATCGAATCATCGCCACTCTGACGCATTCATAGGCACAGCATCGGGTAAAAATTATATGTCTCTATATATTATAATCCATCACATATCCATTTCTCAGACCGATCCGTGAACCGCCCCACCTGTGCCGAGCTAAGGCATGAGAGAATTATGACCCTGTTTGGTCGAAAATTGCGATTTTGTCACGAAGAAGCGTCTCCCGGTACCTTTCCATAGCGAGTTATAGACTTCTGAATGATGCAGAACTGTTAGCAATGAGTAGATATCCGAAATGATCTAATGCGAGCGGCAGAAAAAACGCGATTGTTCTTCTGACAACGGGAAAATAGGCCTGTTCGGCCAAACCGCATACTTCGTGAGATTTGCCCGAATCTGGAAGGAAATGCGCAACCTCGGCGTCCTGCCTAAGAGCAAAGAGGAGGAACTCCATGGTTTCACACCGGATGAGTTGTACGCTCACTTTGCGTGAGTTTCCGTTTCGCCTCAGGAAAATAAAGATATAGCAATGGACGATATAAATTCGGCTTCAGAGGAGGGTTTTGAATCCAAGCCCACAAGTTTCCATGACGTAGTCCTTGCTGTCAAACATATTCCCTCGCAAGCCCGTGGGGCTGACGGGATGCACCAAAGCGTGATCGCGGAGGCTCTTCCGGCTATTGGTGATCTTATTTTACATTTTTTTAACTCCTCTTTCGCTCATAGTATTTTTCCCGGAGCTTGAAAGCGAGCACAGCTGAATGCATTGAAAAAGACGACAGCTCCATCAACAGTCTCAGATTTTCGTCCTATAGCGCTTCTCTGCCTCCTTGCCAAGGTCCTGGAAAAAATCGCACACGACCAATTCACGGAGTATTTAAAACAAGGAAAATTACAAGATCGCTTCCAGGCTGGTTTCAGGGAATACCATAGCACCCAGACAGCTCTACTAAAGTTGACAGATGACATCAGAGTAGGTATTGACAAGAAAAGGATCACCTTGCTCCTTCTTTTTGACTTCAGTAAAGCATTCGACACAATATCACCATCGAAGCTGTTGAGCAAACCTCGAAATCTTGGCTTTCCGAGATCGGCGCTTCTGTGGATAAAATCATACTTACAAGGTCGCACCCAAGAAGTCACTTCAAGATCTGGTGATTCTGATTGTCTCGAAACCAATCTGGGTGTTCCACAGGGTTCCGTTCTCGGGCCTTCCACTCTTCAGCTTGTATGTCAATGACTTACCTGGTTTGCTAGACAGAAAGTCGGTGCGTCAGCTATTTTATGCGAATGATCTCCAAATTTACCTCCAAGTCGAGAAGACTAAGATCAGGGAGGGCATCGCCCGACTAGGTGGAATAGGACGACTAGTTGCTGAATGGGCCGAGAATTCCGGCCTGTGTCTCAACGCTGGCAAGACCAAGGCAATCTACTTCAGCTCTGAGAGGAGTGTCAAAGATAATGGACTCGCCAGGGGTTGAAATACAGGATGGAAAGTTCATCCCGTTCAGTGACGCACGGTCGTGAGTCTCGGTGTTACACTTGATAGTGAACTGACATGGAAGCCGCACATTGATCAAGTAACAAAGAGAGTATACAGAGGCCTATACGGATTGCGGTTTTTCAGGGCGTGTATCGCCAGACCTCTCCGAATTCACCTCGTCAAGTCCTTGGTTTAACCCCATTTAGATTACTGCACGGTCGTGTACCTCGACGCCACGGACAAACAGCGGCAACGGATACAGCGACTAAGCAATTCATGTGTGAGGTACTTCTTTGATCTTAGGAGAGACGAGCCCATCACCCCGTTCAGGGAGCGTTTGGGTTGGTTACGTACTGATTCGCGGAAAATGTACTTCGCAGCTCTGTTAATGCACAAGATCATGCATTTAGGAGAGCCTGGCTACCTAGCTGCGACGTTCACGAGGTACCAATCTGAACGCCATGGGCGCGGTGATGCAGAAGAGCGGATACTCAAGGTTCTCAAAATGAGATTTGAGTATGGAAGAAGATCGTTCCAGGTCCAATGTGCTGATCTGTGGAACTTCCTCCCTCCGGGCTCTCGGCAGCTGGGAAAAACATCACTATTTAAAGGATCCCTGAAAGATTTTTCAGTAACCCAGTCTCCGCAGAAGATTGATGTGGAGAAGAGGCATTATTTTAATCTGTAATGGAAAGGGTTTTTTTTAACTTAGTACTTTTTACATGTGACCTTAGTCACCCAGTTGGTGATCTATATCTGTGATATTAGTGCGAACATTTGCCCCCTTTTCCTCATCAATTTATATCCAGTTTCATGAGTGTATGAATAGTCTTTGAGTATACACCCTGACTAGTCACGAATTGTGATACTTATTGTCCTTGACCAAACCAGTAATCGACTGAATTAATTATTATTCTGTATACATATATCTCATTCATCTCTTATACGTGTTATTATATTGTAATGGACATATGTAAGCGTAATGGACGTATAGCGCTTTTTTTTAAGGTGGTTAGAAGGCAAAATTTGCCTCAAGATCCCTCGGATCCGTCGCCAGACACCGAACTGGTTCAGCTCTCGCCGACTACGCATAGTCCACACAGGCCATACCAGGCGGGACACGGGTTTGGGTGGGGCCCACCAAGAGGGCACCGAAGCAACCGTGGTCACTCAGTGCCTGCGTCGTCCAGTATCTATCTCTCCGTGGGTGCGTTCCGCCCACTTGGCTACGTCACGGATCAGCCGATGCGTCCATCTGCGATCTGCAAATGGCGAATCCCATTTAGTTTGCCTCTGCTCAAATGTGGTTTCTTCCTCGATGTCGCGGATGATCTACTTCATCGTTGGGGTGAGCACACGTGAGGCTCCGATCACTTTTTGCCGGTCCCAGATTCTCACTCGTTCCACGACGAGCAAGTGGATGGGTGGCGTTCCCGCGAACACGCAAGCTACGTCTCCTAACACGGTGCGGTAGGCATGAATGCTCCTCAGAGCCGCTCTTCGGTGGACAGGCCCCATCTTCTTCTCGATGACGGCCTTCTCTACTCTCTTCCCCCACACGGGTGCACCGTAGAGCATGATGGAAGCGCTCACGGTGTTGAGCAGTGTACACCTCTTCTCTCTCTCTCTCTCTCTCTCTCGGTGAGTGTTACAACACGCTTCCTATAGTGCGCATCTGTATTTCGCCACTTTTCCTGCCGCAAGGTGCCTCCGGGCTTTTCTTTTTCAGACTCTTGCACGCCAAATCTTGCAAGGATTCGTTGGATTCATATATCTCTGTGAATCTACTCATCCTGCAAGGAATTCACCTGCTTTTTCATTGGCAAGGTTCGTACTTTGAGGTTAGATTGCATTTTTCATTGAGCTTGGTTTGCTGGATCTACGAACTCCGCTTATCAGACGCTAGATGGCGACAATTTCAAACAGATCCTTGCATATGCAACTCTAAAGCCTGATTCACACGTGGCCCACTCTCAAAGTTTTGCCCAAACGAGCTATCTGATCAACACTTACACACGTCTGATACCAGTGACAGCTGATCCAATCCCTATTGCTCTAGTGCTTCTATCACGCTACCATGACACAAAATCCACTCACAGTGAGTTTTTCTGAACAAAATCGAGTAATTTCATATGGATCACGTGAATCTGAGGCTAACGCAGAGCATGTTGACCACCCATGTGAATTGCCTCCTTGTTTCAAAATGTTCATATCTCATCTTGATGCATGTCAGCAAAAACTTTTCTCGAAGTTGAGTGAGCTTGAGGACAGAATAGGAAATCGAATCACTACGATTGAAAAAGATGTTCTGGATATTCGTAATGACTTTTCTCAGCTTTCTCAACAAGCAATAATAGTAGATTCAGCTGGAATGATTTTTTCGGATATTCCTCGCGATGTGGATCTCTTAAACTGAAATGGTAAGCAAAATTTCTCATGCTATGGATGTACCTGAACTACAAGACTCCGTAATCAATATTAGAAAATGTAAAGGTCCACGTTTTCACAATAAGGATTCATCTGTTTCATTTTCGATTCCAAGTTTATCGAAGAGCGACAATTTGAATCCTCAATCGACTGTCATATAATCATCCTCAACTACGATTCGAGATAGAATCATTTTGAACTTATCGAAATTGAAGAAGAAATCTGTTAGAGTTATTTTTCGTCCAAAAAGGACGTGGAAAGGATTCTCAAATGTTTTGTAGCCCTCTGTGGCCAAAAGACGTACACAACTTGTTCAAACAAGCTGATTCGGTGAATGTTGAATTGAAAATGCAAAAGCCAGTAGTTAAGAATCTTATCGTGTGTATGAGACCGTCGGAAAATGGGCCTCTCGTCCCAATTTTGTCAGAACTCAATCTTGGTAAATTCCAAAGCTGATATGGTCTTGAATCACATCCTAAAGCTTAAATTTTCTCCACAAAACTTTTCTACTGAATAATCAATCAATGTTCTGTCACATCACTGCACTAGCAGGATAGTTGCATCGTATCAAGATATCTTTTCTATTTATTTTAAAGTGACGAATAATTTATTTGAAATGCGCGAGTTCATCGTTTCAGACATGTATGTAAACTCATCTCACGTAGTCTGAATGTATTACTGTATCTTTTGATTAACTGTTCATAGGAAAATATGAACTGTTCAGTATATTTCTCGTTAATCATATTCCTCATACTCTTTGTGTATATTTGTTATATTTATCATGTGAACTGTACTTGCTACCTGTACCACATAGGGTAATACCCCAAGGTACCAAATAATAACTCATCCAATCTAATCTAATCTCCGAGGGAATAGCTCCAAGGAGGAAACTCCAATAAAACGCAGCTTGTCACCAGGTGGTAGAATTACAAGTGCTCGTCCACAGCAGGAGCTCTGGACTCGCAAACCCCAAATCGCGGACCCTCCCCACTTATGAGCCTAATTCGGCGGCTCGAAGATGCGTGTAGCGCGATGCGAAAATCATCGTATAGGCATTGATTTCCGCGCGCATCGATGATTTGATTTTATAAGTATAGGTACCGCAAAACTTCGAGTATAAGTGCGTACGTGTGGGATACGATGGGGTTCATAAGCTATTGTCCATGTCACCAAACTATTCCTACTATCCAAAACCAAAAACATGCGATGGTTGTGGGTTGATTCATGAATGTGTGAGTGAATTTTGAATACTTTGAAAATCATGCGTAAATGAAAATGAGATATATATATATGCTGCTTCTGAATGCACAGTGGATCTGCGTGAGCTCTGAAGAGCTATATATATCTCCCCCTAATATATAGTAGTAAGAATGAGATTCCTCTGAATTCCCTTGAACTCCCCTGAATTCCCTTGACTGCCTTGAATGCCCAGGAGGGCCCCTGAGGGCCTCTGAGGTCTTTTGAGGTCCCTTGAGGGCCCCCGAGGGCCCCTGAGGGCCCCGAGTGCCTCTGACCAAATAACCTAAATTACGTTCCATATTTACCTTAGGGGCTGAGAGATTCCCCTGAGATCCCCTGAGGGCCTGTGAGGGCCCCTGAGGGCCTCCGAGGGCCCCTGAGGGCCCGTCAATTTTTCTGAGCCCCTGCAGGTCCCTTAGTCTTGTCAATTTCCCTCTGCAGCCTTCTAGAAATGATCTCGTTCTCATCATCATTATTTTCCGTCTCATTATTCAATTATTACAACATTTAAAGTGAGCTTGGGTTACGAAGAAGATGTATATTTCTTCCAAAAAAATGTGAATTAGAAAAATTTTACAGTATATCCGAGAATCAAAAATCAATAACCAAAATCTTTGTGTGACGGAACACTCTTCCACAACATAAACTTCATTTTCCAGAATCGAGTTCTCAATTTCCATCTTTTCACCACCTAACAATTTCAATTCATCTACAGCCTCCACTGTCACATGTACGTTGAACCTGTAAAGACCACTCAATGAAATCAATTTCGAAACGATTCTTTCCACTCTTATCTGATTGATCAGAAAATTAACTCTTCTCTTGTAAGTCACCGCAAACTTCTAACTCCACTCCACGATCGTACGATTCAATTTGACCGTTTCCATCTTTCACAACAATAACATCAAGTTTGTGACGTATATTTGTGTACACCCAGAATTCCACTTTTATTCTTTTCATTCCTTTGAACGCATTGATCCTTCAGATAAACCTCTATCGCTGGAGAATCGACAAGATTTGTGTGAAAATCGTGTCATATAGTCGAAACATCACCAATTCAACTCACTTATTGTTCCTTTTTTCAAAGGTATATCTTTAAATTTCATTTTGTTGTATATTCCAACGTCATATTCGCGATTCTCTTGTTCAATTCGATGATATTCTCGTTATGAGATAACAGAACAACTCTATTCGTAGAAATATCTCCAGTCATGTCTTTAAATATGGTTCTCCATACATCATCACTTATACACGTATACTCAATTTGATATGATGATTAATTTGCTAATATTATTCTCAATTTCGTTCAAAGTTAACCATTCTGTACGCACCTCACTAATTCACTCCCATCGCCCTTTTTCTGGAACTCAGATTCGCGAAATACTTTGTCAACATACGCAACTATAGTTCTGTAATATCAATGTCATTAACATCTCTAATCATAGATATACATATCAATTAACTGAATTACTAACGTTGTTTCATCTCCAATTTGGACTCTATTCTTCGAATAATTGAGTCCAGGAATTTTTCACATTCGCTGTGAATTCTCAAAATGAATATTCTCTGTTTCATGCAATGCTATTATTTCATCCAAACACTCAATTCCTGTAGATCGATCTGATCATTTTGAGCACTTGCCGTATTCTTCTCCAACCTTTTCTCTCGAACTGTTCGTTCAAACACCACAAGATTACCTGCTCCCTCAGTTCATATACTTGTATCGTTTCCCCCAACTCCAGATTTCACTCCATCTTAATGGAATTTGAGAACAATATACTTGAATTTCCAATCATATATGACAAAAATATCAAACATCAGATACCTCGTCCCAAACAACCTTTTCCGATCTCATCTGAACCATCGAATCTATTTTCAATAAACGAATTCTTCTGATCTCTTCACCGAGGAAGAGCAACGTGGAGCTGTCCATTGGAGAGAATTTGTCGTTTTATATAAATATCAACCTTATCTAAACTTCCACGTGGAGACTTATTAATTGTCATTGCCAATACCGAGACCACAGGGAGCTGTTCCCTGTGAACTACAAACGGCAGGAAAGACTCACCCTTGGTTAGTGTTAGCTTGGGTACGAAAACTATTGTCCCCATATTCTCCCCACTTATCACTTCCGCTTCAATATCATGCTTGTACAATTACCTAATCTTTAATCGAACCCCATTACATAAACCCTTCGCCACTCTCAGATTCCGAATCATCAGATTCCAAATCAACATCACAATAGCATTTACGTTCAAATCAAGTCCATGTGGAGTTAAACCGTCTCTAATTCTATTCAGAAACTCGGTTGAATATTCCAGATGAGTGTGCTCCTCGGTTTGATCTACACCTTTGTGAGTCGCATGATCAACGCTTAGTAAGATGGAGTCGGACCATCGAACATTTCCAAGATTTTCTTATTCAATTTTATGATATTTTCTTCATGAGATGACAGAACAACTCTATTCGTAGCAATATCTTCATTGATGTCTTTGGATATGGGTTCTACGTACATCATTACTCTTCCGCTCAGGTCTCACTTTCACTTCATCAATTCTACCCTCACCTCTACCAGAAGGATGTTAGAAAAATCAGGTCCTTAGATCTCAAATTTTTAGTCAGCTTCATTATATTAAACAATTGCCATAAGGCTGACGATGTGATAGTTTCCTGGATTATAGAATGTCTATTCCCATTGGTCAAAACTGGCAGGATTTGTCTGAAATCCCCGCCTGAAATCACCAATATTCGACCAAAGGGTGAGTCATTGTAAAAAGCGTCACGGAGTGTTCTATCCACCACCTCCAACGCTTCTTTGGGAATCACTGATGCTTCACCCGAGATGATAACACCTGCTTCCCTCAATTTCTTCTCATCGGCATCAGATTTCGAAAAAATACTCTCAATACTTTCTAAATCCAAGGGTATTCTGAAGTATCTATGACTTGTCATACCTTGTGGTGAAAAAAATCGACTCAATACTCGTACACGCCATTGGCAGAATCTTCTTCTTTTGGGATGAAAAATATTAAATGAGAGACCTTTACAAGGAAGTTTCTCCACAATCTCCAGGACCATCAATGAAACTGACTAGACTTTCATTACTTCTTAAGTTACTATGGATGGACTATTGATTCTCCACTCCTTTAAATCAATAATCAGGAGTAGCGGGGGTTGGCGAGCGGAGCGAGCAGGGGGGCTTGCCCCCCCTAGTATAATATATATAATATATATAATATATATAACATATGAGTCATTCTTTTTAATATCGCCAGGTTTTGTGTCGGGGGGTCAGGGATTTTTCTGTAACTTTAGGTACATGTTGTATATGATGAAAGAAGATGGAAAGCACAGTTCTTAGGTCCCGAAAGTCATCCGCGCGAGTTTGGCGCCCTATTTTCGTTTTCAAAATTCGTGAAAAATTCGATTTTTCAACTTTTTGATTGATTTCTCACCAGTATGGAACCCAATAAAAAAATTATCCAAGACACATATTTCGACGTGAAATGAGCTGAATTTTACGGAAAAAATACTCTCAGATCCGTCAAAGATGAACATAACCTCAGAAAAGTGATTTTTTTCAGAAAAACCCAATTTTCAAGCTTTAGGCCCTATTTTATCTCAAATTTGACATTTTCATCGGATTCCTCGTCAAATTTTACGTCGAGAACCGTTTTTCAAAAATTGGGCTGAGGATGGGTTTGGCCACCATAATAATAACTTTAGTAGCAGGACCGTAAATTTAGGGCTAAATTGTTCGTTTCGGGAGGGACACTTATTACACTGGACAACAAAATATTGGGTCAGAAGTAGCGCATTGATCAAACAATGACTTTTTCGTGTATTTTTCGACGTAGAAACCGAATCCGAAACCAGTTTTGCACCAAGACATCAGGAATTTTTTTAAACCGCGAAATACTGAGCTTCTAAAAAACTGCATTTTTAGCGTTTTTTGATGATTTTGTAGATACATGATTTTGATGGTGCAACCTTACAGCGGGCTTTGAGCGTACCCGGACTATGATTTCTCACGTATTTTGACCTGCTAAACAGGATGAAAGTTGTTTTAGAGGGCTAGCATGCGTTCGAAACAAATGACAAGCTGATTTTTCGAGTTACTATCAGGAGAGTTTGAACGATTTCGTGATAAATCTCAAAGTGATCACGGAATTGATCAGAAACACCCTCTGCAATACCACGAGAGCGCATTCTTTTTCTATTTGCACACACACTAAGGGAATGATGTTTGCAGTCGCCTAAAAGATTAGTTGAATATACATGTATAATCCCGAAAAGAAACTTTTGATCTAATTCCTGAGGTAAGCTCAAGCTTTCTCGTAATGAGTCGAATTTGTAGTTCCCTAGTCTCATGTACTTCTGAGTGCATATAGATAGTTGTTTGCAACCAGCCCAAGATGGCACATCTGACGCTGGATGTTCTTATTCGATCGCCTCCAGAATAGAATCATTGGAGTGCCCACATTAGCTTAGGGTGAAAAACGATGTAACTAGGTTGATTACATATTCATGGTATGTCAAGTTACGGAACGTACGTAACCTAAACCGAGTTTAGGTCTCCGGGACTTCTGATACCGTATCCTAGCAACAAAATGACATTATTCTAGTAGTTTGAGTGGCTTCTAAGTGAAAAAACTCGAGCATTGGTCCAATACGAGGAGGCTTGAACTAACCCGAGGAATAGATCTCGGAATAGATCAAAAGTTTCTTTTCGGGATTATACATGTATATTCGACTAATCTACTTTTAGGCGACTGCAAACATCATTCCCTTAGTGTGTGTGCAAATAGAAAAAGAATGCGCTCTCGTGGTATTGCAGAGGGTGTTTCTGATCAATTCCGTGATCACTTTGAGATTTATCACGAAATCGTTCAAACTCTCCTGATAGCAACTCGAAAAATCAGCTTGTCATTTGTTTCGAACGCATGCTAGCCCTCTAAAACAACTTTCATCGTGTTTAGCAGGTCAAAATACGTGAGAAATCATAGTCCGGGTACGCTCAAAGCCCGCTGCAAGGTTGCACCATCAAAATCATGTATCTACAAAATCATCAAAAAACGCTAAAAATGCAGTTTTTTAGAAGCTCAGTATTTCGCGGTTTGAAAAAATTCCTGATGTCTAGGTGCAAAACTGGTTTCGGATTCGGTTTCTACGTCGAAAAATACACGAAAAAGTCATTGTTTGATCAATGCGCTACTTCTGACCCAATATTTTGTTGTCCAGTGTAATAAGTGTCCCTCCCGAAACGAACAATTTAGCCCTAAATTGACGGTCCTGCTACTAAACTTATAATTATGGTGGCCAAACCCATCCTCAGCCCAATTTTTGAAAAACGGTCTTCGACATAAAATTTGACGAGGAATCCGATGAAAACGTCAAATTTGAGATAAAATAGGGCCTCAGGCTTGAAAATTGGGTTTTTCTGAAAAAAATCACTTTTTTGAGGTTATGTTCATCTTTGACGGATCTGAGAGTATTTTTTTCGTAAAATTCAGCTCATTTCACGTCGAAATATGTGTCTTCGATAATTTTTTTATTGGGTTCCATACTGGTGAGAAATCAATCAAAAAGTTGAAAAATCGAATTTTTCACGAATTTTGAAAACGAAAATAGGGCGCCAAACTCGCGCGGATGACTTTCGGGACCTAAGAACTGTGCTTTCCATCTTCTTTCATCATATACAACATGTACCTAAAGTTACAGAAAAATCCCTGACCCCCCGACACAAAACCTGGCGATATTAAAAAGAATGACTCATATATATATACTCAATTTGAAAATTTTTCATTTAGCGGAATTCTGGACGTTGCGAACGTCTGGCTCCTGTCAATACAGGTAAACAGAATGAGTCATCATCAATTTTAGTGCAAAGATTGCCCAGCCACTTATGTGGAAGAGACCAAAAGACAACTAGGTACTCGCATTAACGATCACATCATGAATAAAGACAAAAAATCCGTAGTTTCTGTTCATAAACTGAAATATGAACATGATTCCAATTGGGATCAAACCAAAATTCTAGACACAGAACCAAATTGGAAAAGGCGTTTGATTTCCGAGATGATCCGAATAGAATTTGACATACATGCCATCAATAAGAGAGACGATATTCAAAGTGTCAGTCGAATTTATAACCCGTTGTGGACAACGGCTGACTAAGCTCGTTGAACCCCGCGCTTTTCTCTCTTCCACTTGCACTATTCTTCATATATGTCACCTACTGTACTCTGTGATCGCGCGGTAATATAAATATGAGTGAAAAATTAGACCGATGATTCACTCTGTTCACGTGTATTGACAGGAGCCAGACGTTATGTCTGGTCTCCAGCACAAGATCGCTCAATATATACCATGACGATCTAAAGGATAATGTGAGTTGCGCATCTCTACATTCATACATCTATCATATGTACACGATATATTATGTAATTTTTTCTATCTTTGTATGTTAAAACAGAAAACCGAAGGCTGATGAGGTGTAAGAATCTTTGTGGACGAAACGTCGCAACAAAATTCCCTTCGCGAAAGTGTGGGAATCGATTCAATTCCCCACCGTCCTTCAAGATCAAAAAGACATCAACTTCAATATGAGAACCCTGTTTTTCATATCTTTTCCATGGAACGATTAGCCCGCTCAGTTCATGCGGGATTCCCTGCGCTCGCCACTGCTGAGGCAAGGCTAGCGAGACCTCCGCCGCAGCTGCACCTCTAGCGGCTTTCACAAGCTCTGTCATCGTATTCCCCCAACCTCTAAGCTCGTTGCATCGTGGAAAAAGCAAAGTTCGGCAAGATATGATGGCGCTATGCATACCTTGCGGTGTGCATCGGTGATCGGTCTTGCAAAACCGACGATAGGGTTATTGATCAATTAGGGCAATCACTAATAGCGTCTCACTGACTTTATGAGTTCAATACACATTCCTCACATCACAGAATCAATCGAGATCTGGTTCCAAATCTAATACCCCAGTGGATTCTCGATTACTCAACCAGGTCGATTACATCTTCCTCGAATCAAGATTGAACATTCTCACTTCCATGTGAGTATCATTGCGAATTTTGATTCTCGAAAACTTAATCAGAGGGCAAGAAAATACGCAACACAATGAATGATGACTCCGGTATAGATGGCATTGGAACACGATGAAAAGCTCCACATTTCTGAGGAAAATGATTGTTTTATCAGATCTCGCACCGCATTTTACGGAGATCTCGTCAATTGACAATGTGCATCTTCATTCAATAGTGACTCGCAATATTTTGAGATGATGCTCGGTCATTGATTGAGAGAGTTCCAACGTGTACTGAAGCGATCACATTCATAGATCACACGGCCACAGCGCTGTCCAAATTTGGATCGAAGGAAAGGAAGAAGGTCAGACAAAGTGTCAGCTTTCAGTGAGATTCGAGACTCGCTCGTATAGAACACTGAGATTCTCGAACATGATGTGGGGAAGTTCCATCTGTCAAGAATTGCTGAATCAATGTGAATTGAGATTATAATTTGAGGTTATTGAATGAAGGTGCACATTGTCAATCACACAAGATTCTCGAAGAATCTGATTCGAAACCTGATGAAGCGTTCTTTCTCCTCAGGAATATCACATCGTTCATCCCATTTTGACATAACCTGTTCACTGATGGCATCATTTTGTATGGGGCGTATTTCCTCACCATTCGATTGAGTTCTCGGTATCAAACTTTGCAATGGGTACTTCGATCGAAGTAGTAATGTTCGTGATGATGATTTCGTGATAAGAGAGATATATCTCACCTTTTTGAAGTCAGGAAGCGAGATTCCTCAGAAAAAACGTCCTAGCTCCAGTGACAAACGAATAGCGCCACCTGCAATATTTCTCCCTTGTTCTCCATATCTTGGAGTATTTTCAAGGGGATATTCAGCCCATCATAGGATTGGGTACGGGAAATATACAATTTTGATGACCTTGCATACAGAACAAGTTGGTTCCGAAACGCTCGTTGGGATCCCCATTTTCAAGGTCATTCTCGGCGTAGGATTGGCCTCCGAACTGAAAACTACAAGATTCGAGGGAGAACATTATACGTACAGATTTTGAATGATTCTATCGTCACCGATTAGGAGATGCCGATTTTACAGGGAATGAATTTTGCGCCCTCTAACTCCGATTGTACACAGCTTCGGCAGGAGGCTGAATTAGGACAAACAGAAATTTCAAGTGGACTTGTTCCACCTCTAGGATGATATATTCCATTGCCAAGGAAATCCGTTAACTTCAGTACTATCATTGCCTAATCTTTTATGGATTCGGTCTCAATGAAACGAGGCCGTTAGTTTGAAGTGACTCGGCGAGTGTGCCCAGCATCCACCAACTCTCCCGTGAGCACGGCGGTTGTGTCCCAATCCAGGACATATAAATCACAGCCTATCATTGACTTGAGTCGACTCTGTTTTTGCTACAATGGGTCAGAGCCACAGAAGGGTGAATCTTAGGCATGAAAGAGAGCTGGAATCAACCAACTACGTATTCACGTTGATGATGCTCCTTCATCGAGTCTCATTAGCTTGTATCAGAAAACTTGTCACTGCTCCACTTATCAGGTTCTCGTGGATCTCGTAGTTGTTTGAATGATAAGGGATGATCTTAGCGTATTACATGAGCAAGTTTGAAAATCCGTATCCTGGATCCATTGATGAATGAGTATACTTCATCCTTTCAGGTTCTGAGATAGCAGGGAGAATCACTCTGAGGCATTTATACGAGATCGCAGTGATAAAGTCTAAGGACCCGCCTCTAGCGTTGATGAATTTGGAGCAAATCACACGGATGTTAGTCGGTGTTGCGAGAACAATTGGAATCGAGGTCGTTCATGACTTGCACCCTCGGGAATATAAAGATTTCCTGGACAATCGGAAGTTAATGGTGCAAGAGTACCTTCGAGAACTACAAGAAAAGAAAGAAGCTAAGATGCTTCGCACAGGTTGAATTGTGTCTCAACTCACTGCAGGATAAACAAAGTATTCTGTGAACGAAATCATCATCTCTGTAGAGGAGCTATACATCCATTTGCTGTTCCTTCATTAATTTGTTGACTCATTATTTCCGCCCTCAATGACCAAGCACTTATTTACAGTCAGATACAGCACTGAAGCAGAAGGACTTGATTATCAGAATCAATAGAATATTGGTTTGTCGTCCTTGAGCTTCAATATGATGAAGATTCTAAGTCTCGTCGATCTTGGAGGATGGTGGGGAATCAAATAAATCCCCAAGAATGTCATGATGGAAACTTTATTGCGACGTTCCATCCACAAGATTTCGTGGACCTCATCAGGCTTGAGGTTTCTGTATAACACATGAATGTAGAATGTATGATGTGATATCGACGGCTCCTATACGAAGAGTAACACCAAGCCACTTATCAACGACGGAGACTAACACTTTTCCCTATCAACGACGAAGAGTAACACTTTTTCTTATCAGCGACGAAGACTAACACTTCTTTCTATCAACGACAAAAAGTAACACTTTTGTATAGATCGAAGCGGGTTGCCTGTCTTGCAGGGATCGAATACAAGTATTGGAGCTGAATGAACTGATGAATGGACGGATGCGTAGATGGGATGGATGGATGTATGGGTCGGATGGATGAGATGGATGGATGGGATGGATAGATGGGATGGTTGGATGGTAGGGATGGATGGGATGGTTGGATGAGATGGGTGGGTCGGATGGATGAGATGTATAGGATCGATGGGTTGGACGGATGAGATGGATGGATGGGTCGGATGGATGGGATGGTTGAATGGGATGGATGGATGTGTCGGATGGATGGGATGGTTGCATGGATTGGTTGCATGGAAGAGGTGAATGGGAGGGATGAATGGATGGATGGCTGGATGGGTCGAATGGATGGGAGGGTAGATCGGATGGATAGAGGGGATGATCGCATTGGATAGATAAGCCCTTCCATCCAGCCTATCCATCCATCGCATCCATCCAACCATCCTTCCCATTCATCTCACTCATCCCATCCATCCACCCCATCCATCCATCCATCTCATCTATCCCATCCATCTGTCCCATCAATCCATCCCATCTACGCATCCGTCCATTCATCAATTCATTCAGCTCCAGTACTTGTATTCGACCCTTGCAGGACAGGCAACCTGCTCCGTCATCCATACAGAAGTGTTACTCTTCGTCGTACATAAGAAAAAGTGTTAGTCTTCGCCGTTGATGAGAAAAAGTGTTACTCTTCGTCGTTGATGAGGAAGAGTGTTAGTCTTCGTCGTTGATAAGAAAAAGTGTTACTCTCCGTCGTTGATGAGGAAAAGTGTTAGTCATCGTCGTTGATAAGAAGAGTGTTACTCTTCGTAGGAGCCGTCGATATAATGTAAACGAATTGCAGTTTTATGAATGTGGAGAGGCACAACTTACGTCATTCTTTAGATCGTCATGATCTTCTGAACGATCTTGAAATTGAAACCACAGATGTGTCTCTCTGTGCAGATGACGTTTCGATCAGGTCATCGTTCATCACATTGTGATAGAGGTCAACTTTGGTTCATTTTGTACAATTTTTGTTCAATCATCGTTTCCTCCTGTAATGACGGAATGAAGTTTTCCAATCACACGAAGAGTGTAATCATATCACGGAGATTTGTATGTGAGGAAATTTAGTAGTATACCATGAACAGCATTAAGATAACCCCATCGATTTCTATCAATATGGGAGATGCTCTCTCAAAGGCTTAGGACCCAGATAAGCATAAGCTACCTCGCGTGACTGAGGCTCGCGCATTTGAAAACTCCCCTCGATGCTGGAGAATTTTGTTATGAGAACCATAGAAACATCAGAATTAGAGGAGAATCGACACGCACTGCTCACTCAATCATGGGGTGGTTAGAGCCCTCGCAGAGAACTGTTGCAAATATGGCCAAATCTACTCTCAAGGTTCGAGACCCAGTTTGCGCTGGATTACTTGTATCAGGTGTCCAGATATGCATGTAAGATTATTCGACGTGAAACAGAAGTGTTCGCCAGTGGTGAACAGAAATAATCGATAGTTAAATAGGATGTGGGCTGTTTCCTTGCATTCCATTCTGAATCTCGGTTATGTACCACTAAGAATCTTGTTGGCTCATGTCCTTGAACGAATGATACAACTTCCATGGGTGTTCTAGTTGATGGGGAATGGAGGCGATGTTCCGGAGAATCGCTCCTCCAGTCAAGATTGCGCCACTTTAGAACTTCGAAGGGCGATAAGTCGAACAGAGTGGGGTTTTTCATAGAATTGACATGGTATAGATGAGTTGCTCTCTTTTGGGATTCCATTCGGTGCCCTTAACACTAGTATTTGATCCATGGAATCCCTCAAAAAAGTGCAAAAGTAGCGGGATATGAAGTTTTTTCATATTTTTTGGCTTGCCCAAGCCTGCCTCGGGAGAATGAATCAATAGTTTTGACAGAATTTGAGGGATTATAATTACTCATCTAATCCATTCCTGTTATGGAATCCTCTAGATGCAAGCAGAAGGCCAAAAACCGTGGGGAATTGAGACTGAGGGTTGATATGGAAATATGTGGGATCACTGGACTATCCATTGATTTTGGCTAACTTGCCAACGTTTCAACGACGTTCATGTCGGCCTCTCCAGGGCTGTACAAAAATCGTAGGTTTGACAACCGAGTCCGAATCAATGAAATTAGATTCCAAGCTTAAAAAGTCGACATCTTATATCTAGTACGACACATGTCCGTATTCATTGTCACTTGTCAGGTACATTCGAAGGTATGAGCATAGGACTGCACGTCCAAATCTAGAATTGAATACATTGCAGATTTTTAGGATGGCTTTTGATAAGATTAGAATGATGCAAGAGATAATTGTTCACATACGGCACGCCACACAAGTTCAAGGCGCAGCAGACTGCAGACACGCTGGTCTTTGGTGGTGACCGACCAGCAAGTGAGTTTCATATCGAGCCCGCTGCATTCTTATATACATGTGCAGAATCTACCGTCCTGAATCGAATGCAGCGCGAACGCGATGCCCGAGATTGTATCGGAATTGCACAGAAGGCACAAAGGTGTGACGCACACAGATCCTAGGAACCCGATTTCCGACACAATTATTCTCACCCTGAAAACCAGCGATATCGGAAATTTGCAAGAAGGGGAATTGTAGGTCTTTTCACGTAGATTATGAACCTTTTTCCCAATTGGAGCCTCTGAGACTCATACGCTGCCGGCTAGCATAAAGACGCGAAAATCGCGGAAAAAACGCAGTTTTAGTGGGTTAACTTGATGGGGGTGCATTTTACACAAATTTTTATGGGAACGAAAGTTGTTACATTTTTTCATACAAATCGGATTATAGGACCAGTTTCTCGGAAAACCGATTTTTTGGTGTTTTTTGCCATTTTGGAGGGCTCTATGTGTATATTTTGGAATTCGGACTACGGAAATCGAAAGAGCACAAAATTGGACGTCGGATTATGTACTTTGGAAATTTGGAGAAAAAGATTTTTGGAGGTGATCTAGGGAGTGAGAATAGAGGAAAAACTGAAGAAACATAGAAAAACGGGTAATTCGTAAATTCTAGAGGTGTAATTGCGAATGTGCCTCCTCGTCCACAATGGAGGTACCCTCCGACATCATCAATCAACTATTTGGCGTGTTCCAGGAGTACGTAGATACACCTGCTGGACTCTAAGACCGGTTATAGCGAGTCTTGGCGTCATATTCCGTGCTTAGAGTCTAGCCGGTCTGTCTTCACACCGCTGGAACACGGCAAATAGTCGATTGATGGTAGAGGAAGGTATCCCCGTTGTGGACGAGGTGGCACATTCGCGGTTACACCTCGAGAATTCATGATTTTGATCGGATTTATAGGGCTTCGCACGGAATATGACCCCGAGACTCGCTACAACCTGTCTCAGAGTCCAGCAGGTGTATCGACGCACTTTTCGAACACGTCAAATAGTTGATTGATGATGGAGAAAGGTATCTCCATTGGGGACGAGGTGGCACATTCCTGGTTAAACCTCGAGAATTCATGATTTTGATCGCATTCATAGGGCTTTGCACAGAATATGACTCCAAGACTCGCTAGAACCGGTCTCAGAGTCCAACAGATCTGTCTACGCACTTCTGGAACACGTGAAATAGTTGATTGATGATGGAGGAAGGTAAACCCATTGTGTTCGAGGTGGCACATTCGCGATTACACCTCGAGAATTCATGATTATGATCGGATTTATAGGGTTCCGCACGGAATATGACCCCGAGACTCGCTATAACCTGTCTCAGAGTCCAGCGGGTCTGTCTACGCACTCCTGGAACACGTCTGTCCACATACTCCTGGGACACGGGAAATAGTTGACTGATGATAAAGTGAGGTGACCCTATTGTTTTCAAGATGGCACATTCGCGATTACACCTCGATATATCATGATTTTGATCGGATTCATAGGGGTTTGCACGGAATATCACCCCAAGACTCGCTATAACCGGTCTCAGACTTCAGCAGGTGTATCTACGCACTCCTGGAACACGGCAAATAGTTGGTTGATGATGTAGGGAGTTAACCCCATTGTCATCGAGGTGGCATATTTGCGATTACATCGCGAGATTTCATGATTTTCATCGGATTCACGGAGTTTTGCATGGAATCCGACCGCGAGACTCGCTATAACCGGTCTCAGAGTCCAGCAGGTCTGTCCACATACTTCTGGAACACGGCAGATAGTTGATTGATGATAGAGTGAGGTGACCCCACTGTTTTCGCGATGACACATTCGCAATTACACCACGATATACCATGATTTTGTTCGGATCCATAGCGCTTTGCTCGGGATATGACTCCGAGACTCGCTAGAACCGGTCTCAGAGTCCAGCAGTTGTATCTACGCATTCCTGGAAGACGGCAAATAGTTGGTTGATGATGGAGTAAGGTAACCCCTTTGTGTTCGTGGTGGCACATTCGCGATCACATCTCGAGACTCCATGATTTTTATCGGATTCATAGGGCTTTGCACGGAATTCGAACGCAAGCCTCGCTATAACCAGCCTTAGAGTCCAGCAGGTCTGTCTCCGCACTCATGGAACACGGCAAATAGTTGATTGATGATGGAAAAAGGTATCCCCATTGAGATCGATGTGGCACATTCGCGATTACACCTTGAGATTTCATGATTTCCATCGGATTCACTGGGTTTTGCATGGAATTCGAACGCAAGACTTGCTATAACCGGTCTCAGAGTCCAGCAGGTCTGTCCACATACTCCTGGAACACGGCAAATAGTTGACTGATGATAAAGTGAGGTGACCCCATTGTTCGCGAGATGGCATAATCGCGATTACACCTCGCTATATCATGATTTTGATCGGATTCATATGGGTTTGCACGGAATATCACCCCAAGACTCGCTATAACCGGTCTCAGACTTCAGCAGGCGTATCTACGCACTCCTGGAACACGGCAAATAGTTGGTTGATGATGTAGGGAGGTAATACCATTGTGATCGAGGTGGCATATTTGATATTACACCGCGAGATTTCATGATTTTTATCGGATTCACGGGGTTTTGCATGGAATCCGACCGCAAGACTCGCTATAACCGGTCTCAGAGTCCAGCAGGTCTGTCCACATACTTCTGGAACACGGCAGATAGTTGATTGATGATAGAGTGAGGTGACCTCACTGTTTTCGCGAAGGCACATTCGCGATTACACCACGATATATCATGATTTTGTTCGGATTCATATGGGTTTGCACGGAGTATCACCCCAAGACTCGCTTGAACCGGTCTCAGAGTCCAGCACGTGTATCGACGCACTTCTGGAACACGCCAAATAATCGATTGATGATGGAGGAAGGTATCTCCATTGTAGACGAGGTGGCACATTCATGGTTAGACCTCGAGAATTCATGATTTTAATCGCATTCATAGGGCTTTGCACAGAATATGACTCCAAGACCCGCTATAACCGGTCCCAGAGTCCAGCAGGTGTATCTACGCACTTCTGGAACACGGCAAATAGTTAGTTGATGATGTAGATAGTTAACCCTATTGTGATCGAGGTGACATATCCGCGATTACACCTTGAGATTCCATGATTTTGATCGGATTCACATGGCTTTGCACGGAATATGACGCCAAGACTCGCTATAACCGGTCTCAGAGTCCAGCAGGTGTATCTACGTACTCCTGGAATACGCCAAATAGTTGATTGATGTTGTCGGAGGGTACCTCCATTGTGGACGAGGAGGCACATTCGCAATTACACCTCTAGAATTCACGAATTACCCGTTTTTCTATGTCCCTTCAGTTTTTCCGCTATTCTCACTCCCTAGATCACCTCCAAAAATCTTCTTTTCCAAATTTCCAAAGTACATAATCCGACGTACAATTTTGTGCTCTTTCGATTCCTGTAGTCCAAATTCCAAAATCTACACATAGAGGCCTCCAAAATGGCAAAAAACACCAAAAAATCGGTTTTACGAAAAACTGGTCCTATCATCCGATTTGTATGAAAAAATCTAACAACATTTGTTCCCATAAAAATTTGTGTAAAATGCACCCCCATCAAGTTAACCCACTAAAACTGCGTTTTTTCCGCGATTTTCGCGTCTTTATGCTAGCCGGCAGTGTATGAGTCTCGGAGGCTCCAATTGGGAAAAAGATTCATAATCTACGTGAAAAAACCTACATTTCCCCTTCTTGCAAATTCCCGATATCGCTTGTTTTCAGGATGAGAATAATTGTGTCGCGAATCGGGTTTCTAGGATCCGTCCGCGTCCCACCTCTGTGCCTTCTGTGCAATTCCGATACAATCTCCGGCATCGCGTTCGCGCTGCATTTGATTCAGCACGGTAGATTCTGCACATGTATAGAAGAATGCAGCGGGCTCGATATGAAACTCACTTGCTGGTCGGTCACCACCAAAGACCAGCGCGTCTGCAGTCTGCTGCGCCTTGAACTTGTGTGGCGTGCCGTATGTGAACAATTATCTCTTGCATCATTCTAATCTCATCAAAAGCCATCCTAAAAATCTGCAATGTATTCAATTCTAGATTTTGACGTGCAGTCCTATGCTCATACCTCCGAATGTACCTGACAAGTGACAATGTATACGGACATGTGTCGTACTAGATATAAGATGTTGACTTCTCAAGCTTGGAATTTAATTTCATTGATTCGGACTCGGTTGTCAAACCTACGATTTTTGTACAGCCCTGGAGAGGCCGACATGAAGGTCGTTGAAACGTTGGCAAGTTAGCCAAAATCAATGGATAGTCCAGTGAACCCACATATTTTCATATCAACCCTCAGTCTTAATTCCCCACGGTTTTTGGCCTTCTGCTTGCATCCAGAGGATTCCATAACAGAAATGGATTAGATGAGTAATTATCATCCCTCAAATTCTATCGAAACTATCGACTCATTCTCCCGAGGCAGGCTTGGGCGAGCCAAAAAATATGAGAAAACTTCATATCCCGCTACTTTCGCACTCTCTTGAGGGAATCCATGGATCAAATACCAGTGTTGAGGGCATCGAATGGAATCCCAAAAGAGAGCGACTCATCTATACCATGTCAATTCTATGAAAAACCCCACTCTGTTCGACTTATCGCCCTTCGAAGTTCTAAAGTGGCGCAATCTTGACTGGAGGATCGATTCTACGGAACATAGCCTCCATTCCCCATCAACTAGAACGACCATGGAAGTTGTATCATTCGTTCAAGGACATGAGCCAACGAGATTCTTAGTGGTACATAACCGAGTTTCGGAATGGAATGCAAGGAAACAGCCAACATCCTATTCATTTATCGATCATTTCCCGTGTCATCGGAGGAAAGACACTCGATCCACGGATCATCAATCATGTATCTGCCGTGTTCCAGGAGTATGCGGACAGACCTGCTGGACTCTGAGACCGGTTATAGCGAATCTTGCGGTCGGATTCCATGCAAAACCCCGTGAATCCGATAAAAATCATGGAATCTCGGGGTGTAATCGCAAGTGTGCCACCTCGATCACAATGTGGTTACCTCCCTTCATCATCAACCAACTATTTGCCGTGTTCCAGGAGTGCGTAGATACACCTGCTGAAGTCTGAGACCGGTTATAGCGAGTCTTGGGGTCATACCCGTGCAAACCCCTATGAATCCGATCAAAATCATGAAATCTCGAGGTGTAATCGCGAATGTGCCACCACGAACACAATATGGTTACCTTCCTACATCATTCATCATCTATTTGCCGTGTTCCAGAAGTTCGTGGACAGACCTGCAGGTAGATACACCTGCTGGATTCTGAGACAGGTTATAGCGAGTCTCGGGGTCATATTCCGTGAGAAGCTCTATGAATCCGATCAAAATTATGATTTCTCGAGGTGTAATCGTGAACGTGCCACCTCGTCCACAATGGGTATACCTTTCTACATCATCAATGAACTATCCGGCGTATTCCAGGAGTGCGTAGATACACCTGCTGGACTCTGAGACCGGTTATAACAATTCGTGGGGTCATATTCCGCGCAGAGCCCTATGAATCCGATGAAAATCATGAAATCTCGAGGTGTAATCGCAAATGTGCCACCTCGATGACAATGGCGACACCTTCCTCCATCATCAATCAACTGTTTAGCGTGTTCCAGAAGTGCGTAAATACACCTGCTGGACTCTGAGACCGGTTATAGCGAGTCTTGGAGTCATATTCCGTGCAAAGCCCGATGAATCCGATCGGAATCATGATATATCGAGGTGTAATTGCGAATGTGCAATTTTTAAAACAATGGGGTCACCTCACTTTTTCATCAATCAACTCATTTCCGTGTTCCAGAAGTATGTGGACAGGCCTCATGGACTCTGAGACCGGTCATAGCGAGTCTCGCGGTCGGGTTCCATGCAAAACCCCGGGAATCCGATGAAAATCATGGAATCTCGAGGTGTAATCGCTAATGTGCCACCTCGATCACAATGGGGTTACCTTGCTACATCATCAACCAAATATTTGCCACGTTCCAGGAGTGCGTTGATACACGTGCTAGACTCTGAAACCGGTTCTAGCGAGTCTTGGAGTCATATTCTGTTCAAAGCCCTATGAATGCGATCAAAATCATGAATTCTCGAGGTCTAACGATGAATGTGCCACCTCGTCCACTATAAAGATACCTTTCTCCATCATTAATGAACTACATGGCGTGTTCCAGAAGTGCGTCGATACACCTGCTGGACTCTGAGACAGGTTGTAGCGAGTCTCGGGGTCATATTCCGTGCGAAACCCTATGAATCCGATCAAAATTATGAATTCTCGAGGTGTAATCGCGAATGTGCCACCTTATCCACAAAGGGGTCACCTTCCTCAATCATCAATCGACTGTCTGCCGTGTTCCAGAAGTGTGTAGACAGACTGGCTAGACTCTAAGGCTGGTTATAGCGAGTCTTGCGGTCGAATTCCATGCGAAACCCTGTGAATCCGATGAAAATCATGAAATCTCGAGGTGTCATCGCGAATATACCACCACGAACACAATGGGGTTACCTTACTCCATCATCAATCAACTATTTGCCGTGTTCCAGGAGTGCGTAGACAGACCTGCTGGACTCTGAGACAGGTTGTAGCGAGTCTCGGGGTCATATTCCGTGCGGAGCCCTATGAATTCGATCAAAATCATGAATTCTCGAGGTGTAATCGCGAATGTGCCACCTCGTCCACAACGGGGATACCTCCCTCCATCATCAATGGACTATTTGCCTTGTTCCAGAGGTGTGTAGACAGACCGGCTAGACTCTAAGGCTGGTTATAGCGAGTCTTGCGGTCGAATTCCATGCAAAACCCTCTGAATCCGATGAAAATCATGAGATCTCGAGAGGTAATCGCGAATGCGCCACATTGATCTTAATGTGGTTACCTTCCCACATCATCAACCAACTATTCGCCGTGTTCCAGGAGTGCGTGATACACCTGATGGATTCTGGAAAACCGGTTGTAGCGAGTCTGGGGATCATATTCCGTGCAAAGCTGTGTGGATCCGATCAAAATCATGAAACCTCGAGGTGTAATCGCAAATGTGCCACCTCGATCACAATGGCGTCACCTTGCTACATCATCAATCAATCATTGGCGTGTTCCAGAAGTGCGTAGATACACCTGCTGGACTCTGAGCCCGGTTATAGCAAGTCTTAGGGAGAATTTCCGTGCAGAGCTGAGTGAATCCGATCAGAATAATGAACTCTCGAGGTCTAACCGTGAATGTATCACCTCGTCCACAATTGGAATACCTCCCTACATCATCAATCAACTATTTGCCGTGTTCCTGGAGAGCGTAGATACACCTGCTGGACTCTGAGACCGGTTATTGCGAGCTTTGGGGTCATATTCCGTGCAAAGCTGAGTGAATCCGATCAGTATCATGAACTCGAGGTCCAACCGTGAATGTGCCACCTCGTCCATAATAGGAATACTTTCCTACATGATCAGTCAACTGTTCGGCGTGGTCCAGAAGTCCGTAGATACACCTGCTCGACTCTGGGACCCGGATATAGCGAGTCTTGCGATCGGATTCGATGCAAATCCCTGTGAATCCGATAAAAATCATGAAATCTCGAGGTGTAATCGCGAATGTGCCACCTCGTCTACAATGGGAATACATTTCTTCTTCATGAATCAACTATTGAGCGTGATCCAGGAGTGCGCACATACATCCCCTGGACTCTGGAAACTGGTTATAGCGAGTCTTGGGATCACATTCCGTGCAGAGCTGAGTGAATCCGATCAAAATCATGAATTCTCGTGGTGTGCGCGAATGTGCCATCAAACACATTGGCGTTACCTCCCTACATCATCAATCAACCATTTTGCGTGTTTCAGGAGTGTGTCAATACACTAGCTGGACTCTAAGACCGGTTATAGCGAGTCTTGGGAAAGAATTTCCGTGCAGAGCTGGGGGAATCCGTCCAAATTAATGAAATCTCGAGGTCTAACCGTGAATGTGCCACCTCGTCCACAATGGGAATACATTTCTTCTTCATGAATCAACTATTGAGCGTGTTCCAGAAGTGCGGACATACATCCCCTGGACTCTGGAAACTGGTTATAGCGAGTCTTGGGATCACATTCCGTGTAGAGCTGTGTGAATCCGATCAAAATTATGATTTCTCGAGGTGTAATCGTGAACGTGCCACCTCGTCCACAATGGGTATACCTTTCTACATCATCAATGAACTATCCGGCGTATTCCAGGAGTGCGTAGATACACCTGCTGGACTCTGAGACCGGTTATAACAATTCGTGGGGTCATATTCCGCGCAGAGCCCTATGAATCCGATGAAAATCATGAAATCTCGAGGTGTAATCGCAAATGTGCCACCTCGATGACAATGGTGACACCTTCCTCCATCATCAATCAACTGTTTAGCGTGTTCCAGAAGTGCGTAAATACACCTGCTGGACTCTGAGACCGGTTATAGCGAGTCTTGGAGTCATATTCCGTGCAAAGCCCGATGAATCCGATCGGAATCATGATATATCGAGGTGTAATTGCGAATGTGCAATTTTTAAAACAATGGGGTCACCTCACTTTTCCATCAATCAACTCATTTCCGTGTTCCAGAAGTATGTGGACAGGCCTCATGGACTCTGAGACCGGTCATAGCGAGTCTCGCGGTCGGGTTCCATGCAAAACCCCGGGAATCGGATAAAAATCATGGAATCTCGAGGTGTAATCGCTAATGTGCCACCTCGATCACAATGGGCTTACCTTGCTACATCATCAACCAAATATTTGCCACGTTCCAGGAGTGCGTTGATACACGTGCTAGACTCTGAAACCGGTTCTAGCGAGTCTTGGAGTCATATTCTGTTCAAAGCCCTATGAATGCGATCAAAATCATGAATTCTCGAGGTCTAACGATGAATGTGCCACCTCGTCCACTATAAAGATACCTTTCTCCATCATTAATAAACTACATGGCGTGTTCCAGAAGTGCGTCGATACACCTGCTGGACTCTGAGACAGGTTGTAGCGAGTCTCGGGGTCATATTCCGTGCGAAACCCTATGAATCCGATCAAAATTATGAATTCTCGAGGTGTAATCGCGAATGTGCCACCTTATCCACAAAGGGGTCACCTTCCTCAATCATCAATCAACTGTCTGCCGTGTTCCAGAAGTGTGTAGACAGACTGGCTAGACTCTAAGGCTGGTTATAGCGAGTCTTGCGGTCGAATTCCATGCGAAACCCTGTGAATCCGATGAAAATCATGAAATCTCGAGGTGTCATCGCGAATATACCACCACGAACACAATGGGGTTACCTTACTCCATCATCAATCAACTATTTGCCGTGTTCCAGGAGTGCGTAGACAGACCTGCTGGACTCTGAGACAGGTTGTAGCGAGTCTCGGGGTCATATTCCGTGCGGAGCCCTATGAATTCGATCAAAATCATGAATTCTCGAGGTGTAATCGCGAATGTGCCACCTCGTCCACAACGGGGATACCTCCTTCCATCATCAATGGACTATTTGCCTTGTTCCAGAGGTGTGTAGACAGACCGGCTAGACTCTAAGGCTGGTTATAGCGAGTCTTGCGGTCGAATTCCATGCAAAACCCTCTGAATCCGATGAAAATCATGAGATCTCGAGAGGTAATCGCGAATGCGCCACATTGATCTTAATGTGGTTACCTTCCCACATCATCAACCAACTATTCGCCGTGTTCCAGGAGTGCGTAGATACACCTGATGGATTCTGGAAAACCGGTTGTAGCGAGTCTGGGGATCATATTCCGTGCAAAGCTGTGTGGATCCGATCAAAATCATGAAACCTCGAGGTGTAATCGCAAATGTGCCACCTCGATCACAATGGCGTCACCTTGCTACATCATCAATCAATCATTGGCGTGTTCCAGAAGTGCGTAGATACACCTGCTGGACTCTGAGCCCGGTTATAGCAAGTCTTAGGGAGAATTTCCGTGCAGAGCTGAGTGAATCCGATCAGAATAATGAACTCTCGAGGTCTAACCGTGAATGTATCACCTCGTCCACAATTGGAATACCTCCCTACATCATCAATCAACTATTTGCCGTGTTCCTGGAGAGCGTAGATACACCTGCTGGACTCTGAGACCGGTTATTGCGAGCTTTGGGGTCATATTCCGTGCAAAGCTGAGTGAATCCGATCAGTATCATGAACTCGAGGTCCAACCGTGAATGTGCCACCTCGTCCATAATAGGAATACTTTCCTACATGATCAGTCAACTGTTCGGCGTGGTCCAGAAGTCCGTAGATACACCTGCTCGACTCTGGGACCCGGATATAGCGAGTCTTGCGATCGGATTCGATGCAAATCCCTGTGAATCCGATAAAAATCATGAAATCTCGAGGTGTAATCGCGAATGTGCCACCTCGTCTACAATGGGAATACATTTCTTCTTCATGAATCAACTATTGAGCGTGATCCAGGAGTGCGCACATACATCCCCTGGACTCTGGAAACTGGTTATAGCGAGTCTTGGGATCACATTCCGTGCAGAGCTGAGTGAATCCGATCAAAATCATGAATTCTCGTGGTGTGCGCGAATGTGCCATCAAACACATTGGCGTTACCTCCCTACATCATCAATCAACCATTTTGCGTGTTTCAGGAGTGTGTCAATACACTAGCTGGACTCTAAGACCGGTTATAGCGAGTCTTGGGAAAGAATTTCCGTGCAGAGCTGGGGGAATCCGTCCAAATTAATGAAATCTCGAGGTCTAACCGTGAATGTGCCACCTCGTCCACAATGGGAATACATTTCTTCTTCATGAATCAACTATTGAGCGTGTTCCAGAAGTGCGGACATACATCCCCTGGACTCTGGAAACTGGTTATAGCGAGTCTTGGGATCACATTCCGTGTAGAGCTGTGTGAATCCGATCAAAATTATGATTTCTCGAGGTGTAATCGTGAACGTGCCACCTCGTCCACAATGGGTATACCTTTCTACATCATCAATGAACTATCCGGCGTATTCCAGGAGTGCGTAGATACACCTGCTGGACTCTGAGACCGGTTATAACAATTCGTGGGGTCATATTCCGCGCAGAGCCCTATGAATCCGATGAAAATCATGAAATCTCGAGGTGTAATCGCAAATGTGCCACCTCGATGACAATGGTGACACCTTCCTCCATCATCAATCAACTGTTTAGCGTGTTCCAGAAGTGCGTAAATACACCTGCTGGACTCTGAGACCGGTTATAGCGAGTCTTGGAGTCATATTCCGTGCAAAGCCCGATGAATCCGATCGGAATCATGATATATCGAGGTGTAATTGCGAATGTGCAATTTTTAAAACAATGGGGTCACCTCACTTTTTCATCAATCAACTCATTTCCGTGTTCCAGAAGTATGTGGACAGGCCTCATGGACTCTGAGACCGGTCATAGCGAGTCTCGCGGTCGGGTTCCATGCAAAACCCCGGGAATCCGATAAAAATCATGGAATCTCGAGGTGTAATCGCTAATGTGCCACCTCGATCACAATGGGCTTACCTTGCTACATCATCAACCAAATATTTGCCACGTTCCAGGAGTGCGTTGATACACGTGCTAGACTCTGAAACCGGTTCTAGCGAGTCTTGGAGTCATATTCTGTTCAAAGCCCTATGAATGCGATCAAAATCATGAATTCTCGAGGTCTAACGATGAATGTGCCACCTCGTCCACTATAAAGATACCTTTCTCCATCATTAATAAACTACATGGCGTGTTCCAGAAGTGCGTCGATACACCTGCTGGACTCTGAGACAGGTTGTAGCGAGTCTCGGGGTCATATTCCGTGCGAAACCCTATGAATCCGATCAAAATTATGAATTCTCGAGGTGTAATCGCGAATGTGCCACCTTATCCACAAAGGGGTCACCTTCCTCAATCATCAATCAACTGTCTGCCGTGTTCCAGAAGTGTGTAGACAGACTGGCTAGACTCTAAGGCTGGTTATAGCGAGTCTTGCGGTCGAATTCCATGCGAAACCCTGTGAATCCGATGGAAATCATGAAATCTCGAGGTGTCATCGCGAATATACCACCACGAACACGATGGGGTTACCTTACTCCATCATCAATCAACTATTTGCCGTGTTCCAGGAGTGCGTAGACAGACCTGCTGGACTCTGAGACAGGTTGTAGCGAGTCTCGGGGTCATATTCCGTGCGGAGCCCTATGAATTCGATCAAAATCATGAATTCTCGAGGTGTAATCGCGAATGTGCCACCTCGTCCACAACGGGGATACCTCCCTCCATCATCAATGGACTATTTGCCTTGTTCCAGAGGTGTGTAGACAGACCGGCTAGACTCTAAGGCTGGTTATAGCGAGTCTTGCGGTCGAATTCCATGCAAAACCCTCTGAATCCGATGAAAATCATGAGATCTCGAGAGGTAATCGCGAATGCGCCACATTGATCTTAATGTGGTTACCTTCCCACATCATCAACCAACTATTCGCCGTGTTCCAGGAGTGCGTAGATACACCTGATGGATTCTGGAAAACCGGTTGTAGCGAGTCTGGGGATCATATTCCGTGCAAAGCTGTGTGGATCCGATCAAAATCATGAAACCTCGAGGTGTAATCGCAAATGTGCCACCTCGATCACAATGGCGTCACCTTGCTACATCATCAATCAATCATTGGCGTGTTCCAGAAGTGCGTAGATACACCTGCTGGACTCTGAGCCCGGTTATAGCAAGTCTTAGGGAGAATTTCCGTGCAGAGCTGAGTGAATCCGATCAGAATAATGAACTCTCGAGGTCTAACCGTGAATGTATCACCTCGTCCACAATTGGAATACCTCCCTACATCATCAATCAACTATTTGCCGTGTTCCTGGAGAGCGTAGATACACCTGCTGGACTCTGAGACCGGTTATTGCGAGCTTTGGGGTCATATTCCGTGCAAAGCTGAGTGAATCCGATCAGTATCATGAACTCGAGGTCCAACCGTGAATGTGCCACCTCGTCCATAATAGGAATACTTTCCTACATGATCAGTCAACTGTTCGGCGTGGTCCAGAAGTCCGTAGATACACCTGCTCGACTCTGGGACCCGGATATAGCGAGTCTTGCGATCGGATTCGATGCAAATCCCTGTGAATCCGATAAAAATCATGAAATCTCGAGGTGTAATCGCGAATGTGCCACCTCGTCTACAATGGGAATACATTTCTTCTTCATGAATCAACTATTGAGCGTGATCCAGGAGTGCGCACATACATCCCCTGGACTCTGGAAACTGGTTATAGCGAGTCTTGGGATCACATTCCGTGCAGAGCTGAGTGAATCCGATCAAAATCATGAATTCTCGTGGTGTGCGCGAATGTGCCATCAAACACATTGGCGTTACCTCCCTACATCATCAATCAACCATTTTGCGTGTTTCAGGAGTGTGTCAATACACTAGCTGGACTCTAAGACCGGTTATAGCGAGTCTTGGGAAAGAATTTCCGTGCAGAGCTGGGGGAATCCGTCCAAATTAATGAAATCTCGAGGTCTAACCGTGAATGTGCCACCTCGTCCACAATGGGAATACATTTCTTCTTCATGAATCAACTATTGAGCGTGTTCCAGAAGTGCGGACATACATCCCCTGGACTCTGGAAACTGGTTATAGCGAGTCTTGGGATCACATTCCGTGTAGAGCTGTGTGAATCCGATCAAAATTATGATTTCTCGAGGTGTAATCGTGAACGTGCCACCTCGTCCACAATAGGTATACCTTTCTACATCATCAATGAACTATCCGGCGTATTCCAGGAGTGCGTAGATACACCTGCTGGACTCTGAGACCGGTTATAACAATTCGTGGGGTCATATTCCGCGCAGAGCCCTATGAATCCGATGAAAATCATGAAATCTCGAGGTGTAATCGCAAATGTGCCACCTCGATGACAATGGTGACACCTTCCTCCATCATCAATCAACTGTTTAGCGTGTTCCAGAAGTGCGTAAATACACCTGCTGGACTCTGAGACCGGTTATAGCGAGTCTTGGAGTCATATTCCGTGCAAAGCCCGATGAATCCGATCGGAATCATGATATATCGAGGTGTAATTGCGAATGTGCAATTTTTAAAACAATGGGGTCACCTCACTTTTTCATCAATCAACTCATTTCCGTGTTCCAGAAGTATGTGGACAGGCCTCATGGACTCTGAGACCGGTCATAGCGAGTCTCGCGGTCGGGTTCCATGCAAAACCCCGGGAATCCGATAAAAATCATGGAATCTCGAGGTGTAATCGCTAATGTGCCACCTCGATCACAATGGGCTTACCTTGCTACATCATCAACCAAATATTTGCCACGTTCCAGGAGTGCGTTGATACACGTGCTAGACTCTGAAACCGGTTCTAGCGAGTCTTGGAGTCATATTCTGTTCAAAGCCCTATGAATGCGATCAAAATCATGAATTCTCGAGGTCTAACGATGAATGTGCCACCTCGTCCACTATAAAGATACCTTTCTCCATCATTAATAAACTACATGGCGTGTTCCAGAAGTGCGTAGACAGACCTGCTGGACTCTGAGACAGGTTGTAGCGAGTCTCGGGGTCATATTCCGTGCGGAGCCCTATGAATTCGATCAAAATCATGAATTCTCGAGGTGTAATCGCGAATGTGCCACCTCGTCCACAACGGGGATACCTCCCTCCATCATCAATGGACTATTTGCCTTGTTCCAGAGGTGTGCAGACAGACCGGCTAGACTCTAAGGCTGGTTATAGCGAGTCTTGCGGTCGAATTCCATGCAAAACCCTCTGAATCCGATGAAAATCATGAGATCTCGAGAGGTAATCGCGAATGCGCCACATTGATCTTAATGTGGTTACCTTCCCACATCATCAACCAACTATTCGCCGTGTTCCAGGAGTGCGTAGATACACCTGATGGATTCTGGAAAACCGGTTGTAGCGAGTCTGGGGATCATATTCCGTGCAAAGCTGTGTGGATCCGATCAAAATCATGAAACCTCGGGGTGTAATCGCAAATGTGCCACCTCGATCACAATGGCGTCACCTTGCTACATCATCAATCAATCATTGGCGTGTTCCAGAAGTGCGTAGATACACCTGCTGGACTCTGAGCCCGGTTATAGCAAGTCTTGGGGAGAATTTCCGTGCAGAGCTGAGTGAATCCGATCAGAATAATGAACTCTCGAGGTCTAACCGTGAATGTATCACCTCGTCCACAATTGGAATACCTCCCTACATCATCAATCAACTATTTGCCGTGTTCCTGGAGAGCGTAGATACACCTGCTGGACTCTGAGACCGGTTATTGTGAGCTTTGGGGTCATATTCCGTGCAAAGCTGAGTGAATCCGATCAGTATCATGAACTCGAGGTCCAACCGTGAATGTGCCACCTCGTCCACAATAGGAATACTTTCCTACATGATCAGTCAACTGTTCGGCGTGGTCCAGAAGTCCGTAGATACACCTGCTCGACTCTGGGAACCGGATATAGCGAGTCTTGCGATCGGATTCGATGCAAATCCCTGTGAATCCGATAAAAATCATGAAATCTCGAGGTGTAATCGCGAATGTGCCACCTCGTCTACAATGGGAATACATTTCTTCTTCATGAATCAACTATTGAGCGTGATCCAGGAGTGCGCACATACATCCCCTGGACTCTGGAAACTGGTTATAGCGAGTCTTGGGATCACATTCCGTGCAGAGCTGAGTGAATCCGATCAAAATCATGAATTCTCGTGGTGTGCGCGAATGTGCCATCAAACACATTGGCGTTACCTCCCACATCATCAATCAACCATTTTGCGTGTTTCAGGAGTGTGTCAATACACTAGCTGGACTCTAAGACCGGTTATAGCGAGTCTTGGGAAAGAATTTCCGTGCAGAGCTTGGGGAATCCGTCCAAATTAATGAAATCTCGAGGTCTAACCGTGAATGTGCCACCTCGTCCACAATGGGAATACATTTCTTCTTCATGAATCAACTATTGAGCGTGTTCCAGGAGTGCGGACATACATCCCCTGGACTCTGGAAACTGGTTATAGCGAGTCTTGGGATCACATTCCGTGTAGAGCTGTGTGAATCCGATCAAAATCATGGGATCTCGGAGTGTAATCGCGAATGCGCCACCTTGATCACAACGGGGTTACCTCCCTCTATCATCAACCAACTATTTGCCGTGTTCCGGAAGTACGTGGATACACCTGCCAGACTGTGGACACCGGTTATAGCGAGACTTGGGAAAATATTCCGTTCAAAGCTGAGTGAATCCGATCAAAATAATGAAATCTCGAGGTCTAACCACGAACGTGTCATCTCGTCCACAATGGGAATACCTTCCTACATCATGAATCAACTATTTGGCGTGTTCGACGAGTGCGGAGATACACCTTCTGGACTTTGAGACCGGTTATTGCGAATCTCGGAGACATATTCCGTGCAAAGCTGAGTGATCCGATCATAATCATGAAATCTCGAGATCTAACCGCGAATGTGCCATCTCGATCACAGCGGCATTACCTCCCTACATCATCAATCAACTATTTGCCGTGTTCCTGGGGAGCGTAGATACACCTGCTGGACTCTGAGACCGGTTATTGCGAGCTTTGGGGTCATATTCCGTGCAAAGCTGAGTGAATCCGATCAGTATCATGAACTCGAGATCCAACCGTGAATGTGCCACCTCGTCCACAATAGGAATACTTTCCTACATGATCAGTCAACTGTTCGGCGTGTTCCAGAAGTGCGTAGATACACCTGCTCGACTCTGGGACCCGGATATAGCGAGTCTTGCGATCGGATTCGATGCAAAACCCTGTAAATCCGATAAAAATCATGGAATCTCGAGGTGTAATCGCAAATGTGCCACCTCGATCACAATGGGAATACCTTCCTACATCATCAGTCAACTGTTCGGCGTGTTCCAGGAGTGCGTAAATACACCTGCTGAACTCTGAGACCGGTTATAGCGAGTCTTGGAGTCATATTCCGTGCGAAGCCCTATGAATCCGATGAAAATCATGGAATCTCGAGGTGTCGTCGCAATTGTGCCACCTCGATCACAATAGGGTTACCTATCGACATCATCAACCAACTATTTGCCGTGTTGCAGAAGTGCGAGGATACACCTGCTGGACTCTGAGACCGGTTATAGCGAGTCTTGGAGTGATATCCTGTGGAATGCCCTATGATCGCGATCAAAATCATGAAATCTCGAGGTGTAATCGCCCATGTGCCATCTCGATCACAATGGGGTTACCTCCCCCTACTATCAATTAACTATTTTGCGTGTTCCTGGAGTGCGTAGATACACGTGCTGAACTCTACGTCCGGTTATAGCGAGTCTTGCGGTCGGATTCGATGCAGAACCCTGTAAATCCGATAAAAATAATGAAATCTCGAGGTGTAATCGCAAATGTGCTACCTCGATCACATTCGGGTTACCTTCCTACATCATCAATCAACTCATTGCCGTGTTCCAGAAGTGCGTCGATACACCTACTGGACTCTGAGACCGGTTTCAGCGAGTGTTGCGGTCGGATCCAATGTAAAACCCTGTAAATTCGATAAAAATCATGAAATCTCGAGGTGTAATCGCGAATATGAAAACTCGAACACAATGAAGTTACATTCTTACATCATATCCGAACTATTTGCCGTGTTCGAGAAGTGCAAAGATACACCTGCTGGACTCTGAGACCGGTTATAACGAGTCTCGGGGTGATATTCTTTGCGAAGCCCTATGAATGCAATCAAAATCATGAAATCTCGAGGTGAAATCGCGAATGTGCCATCTCAAACGAAATGAGGTCACCTCCTCCTATGATTAATCAACTATTTGCCGTGTTCCAGGAGTACGTGGACAGACCTGCTGGACTCTGAGACCGGTTATAGCGAGTCTTGCGTTCGGATTCCGTGCAAAACCCTGAGACTCCGATGAAAGTCATGGATTCTCGAGGTGTAATCGCAAATCTGTTACCTCGATCACAATGGGGTTACCTTTCTACATCATGAACCACTCATTTGCCGTGTATCAGGAGTGCGTAGATACACCAGCTGGACTCTGAGTCCGGTTATAGCGAGTCTTGCGATCGGATTCGATGCAAAACCCTGTGAATCCGATAAAAAAATGAAATCTCGAGGTGTAATCGCAATTGTGCTACCTCGATCACATTCGGGTTACCTTCCTACATCATCAATATACTAATTGCCGTGTTCCAGGAGTGCGTAGATACACCTGCTGGACTCTAGAGACCGGTTAAAGCGAGTCTTGCGATCGGATTCGATGCAAAACCCTGTGAATCCGATGAACATCATGAAGTCTCGAGGTGTAATCGCGAATGTGCCACCTCGTCCACAATGGAAATACATTCCTTCTTCATGAATCATCTATTCAGCGTGTTCCAGAAGTGCGTACATACATCCCCTGGACTCTGGAAACCGGTTATAGCGAGTCTTGGGATCATATTCCGTGCAGAGCTGAGTGAATCCGATCAAAATCATGAATTCTCGTGGTGTGATCGCGAATGTGCCATCAAACACATTTGCGTTACCTCCCTACATCATCAATCAACCATTTGGCGTGTTCCAGGAGTGTGTCGATACACCAGCTGGACTCTGAGACCGGTTATAGCGAGCTTTGGGGTCATATTCCGTGCAGAGCTTAGTGAATCCGATGAAAATAATAAAATCTCGAGGTCTAACCGCGAATGTGCTATCTCGTCGACAATGGGGATACCTCTCTACATCATCAATCAACTATTTGGCGTATCCCAGGAGTGCGTAGATACACCTGCCGGACTCTGAGACCGGTTATTGCGAGCTTTGGGGTCATTTTCCGTGCAGAGCTTTTTGGATCCGATGAAAATAATGAAATCTCGAGGTCTAACCGCGAATGTGCTATCTCGTCCACAATGGGGATACCTCTCTACATCATCAATCAACTGTTTGGCGTATTCCAGGAGCGCGTGGACAGACCTGCTGGGCTCTGAAACGAGTTATAGCAGGTCTTGGGGAGAATTTCCGTGCAGAGCTGAGTGAATCCGATCAAAATAATGAACTCTCGAGGTCTAACCGTGAATGTGCCACCTCGTCCACAATGGGAACGACTCCCTACATAATCAATCAACTATTTGCCGTGTTCCTGGAAAGCTTAGATACACCTGCTGGACTCTGAGACCGGTTATTGCGAGCTTTGGGGTCATGTTCCGTGCAGAGCTTTTTGAATCCGATGAAAATAATGAAATCTCGAGGTCTAACCGCGAATGTGCTATCTCGTCCAGAATGGGGATACCTCTCTACATCATCAATCAACTATTCGGCGTATCCCAGGAGTGCGTAGATACACCTGCTGGACCCTGAGACCGGTTATCCTGAGCCTCGGGGTCATATTCCGTGCAATGCTGTGTGAATCCGATCAAAATCATGGGATCTCGGAGTGTAATCGCGAATGCGTCACCTCGATCACAATGAGGTTACCTTCCTCTATCATCAATCGACCATTCGCCTCGTTCCAGGAGTGTACAGACAGACTGGCTAGACTCTCGCCGGTTATAGCGAGTCTTGCGGTCGGATTCGATGGAAAACCCTGTAAATCCGATAAAAACAATGAAATCTCGAGGTGTAATCGCAAATGTGCTACCTCGATCACATTCAGGTTACCTTCCTACTTCATCAATCAACTAATTGCCGTGTTCCAGAAGTGCGTGGACAGACCCGCTGGGCTCTGAGACGAGTTATAGCAAATCTCGCGGTCAGATTCTATGCAAAATCCTGTGAAACCGATGAAAATAATGAAATCTCGAGGTGTAATCGACAATGTGCCACCTCGATCACAATAGGAATACCTTCCTACATCATCAGTCAACTGTTCGGCGTGTTCCAGAAGTGCGTAGATACACCTGCTGGACTCTGGATACCGGTAATAGCGAGTCTCAGGGGAATATTCCGTGCAAAGCTGAGTGAATCCGATCAATATCATGAAATCTCGAGGTACAACCGTGAATGTGCCACCTCGTCCACAGCGGCGTCACCTTGCTACATCATCAGTGAACTATTTGGCGTGTTCCAGGAGTGCGTAGGTACACCTGCTGGACTCTGTGACCGGTTATAGCGAGTCTTGGAGTCATATTCCGTGCAAAGCCCTATGAATCCTATCAAAATCATGGAATCTCGAGGTGTCATCGCAAATGTGCCACCTCGATCACAATAGGGTTACCTATCGACATCATCAACCAACTATTCGCCGTGTACCAGAAGTGCGAGGATACACCTGCTGGACTCTGAGACCGGTTATAGCGAGTCTTGGAGTGATATCCTGTGGAATGCCCTATGAATACGATCAAAATCATGAAATCTCGAGGTGTAATCGCAAATGTCCACCTCGACCACATTGGGGTTACCTCCCCCTACTATCAATTAACTATTTTGCGTGTTCCTGGAGTGCGTAGATACACGTGCTGAACTCTGAGTCCGGTTATAGCGAGTCTTGCGGTCGGATTCGATGCAGAACCCTGTAAATCCGATAAAAATAATGAAATCTCGAGGTGTAATCGCAAATGTGCTACCTCGATCACATTCGGGTTACCTTCCTACATCATCAATCAACTCATTGCCGTGTTCCAGAAGTGCGTCGATACACCTACTGGACTCTGAGACCGGTTTCAGCGAGTGTTGCGGTCGGATCCAATGTAAAACCCTGTAAATTCGATAAAAATCATGAAATCTCGAGGTGTAATCGCGAATATGAAAACTCGAACACAATGAAGTTACATTCTTACATCATATCCGAACTATTTGCCGTGTTCGAGAAGTGCAAAGATACACCTGCTGGACTCTGAGACCGGTTATAACGAGTCTCGGGGTGATATTCTTTGCGAAGCCCTATGAATGCAATCAAAATCATGAAATCTCGAGGTGAAATCGCGAATGTGCCATCTCAAACGAAATGAGGTCACCTCCTCCTATGATTAATCAACTATTTGCCGTGTTCCAGGAGTACGTGGACAGACCTGCTGGACTCTGAGACCGGTTATAGCGAGTCTTGCGTTCGGATTCCGTGCAAAACCCTGAGACTCCGATGAAAGTCATGGATTCTCGAGGTGTAATCGCAAATCTGTTACCTCGATCACAATGGGGTTACCTCTCTACATCATGAACCACTCATTTGCCGTGTATCAGGAGTGCGTAGATACACCAGCTGGACTCTGAGTCCGGTTATAGCGAGTCTTGCGATCGGATTCGATGCAAAACCCTGTGAATCCGATAAAAAAATGAAATCTCGAGGTGTAATCGCAATTGTGCTACCTCGATCACATTCGGGTTACCTTCCTACATCATCAATATACTAATTGCCGTGTTCCAGGAGTGCGTAGATACACCTGCTGGACTCTAGAGACCGGTTAAAGCGAGTCTTGCGATCGGATTCGATGCAAAACCCTGTGAATCCGATGAACATCATGAAGTCTCGAGGTGTAATCGCGAATGTGCCACGTCGTCCACAATGGAAATACATTCCTTCTTCATGAATCAACTATTCAGCGTGTTCCAGAAGTGCGTACATACATCCCCTGGACTCTGAAAACCGGTTATAGCGAGTCTTGGGATCATATTCCGTGCAGAGCTGAGTGAATCCGATCAAAATCATGAATTCTCGTGGTGTGATCGCGAATGTGCCATCAAACACATTTGCGTTACCTCCCTACATCATCAATCAACCATTTGGCGTGTTCCAGGAGTGTGTCGATACACCAGCTGGACTCTGAGACCGGTTATAGCGAGCTTTGGGGTCATATTCCGTGCAGAGCTTAGTGAATCCGATGAAAATAATAAAATCTCGAGGTCTAACCGCGAATGTGCTATCTCGTCGACAATGGAGATACCTCTCTACATCATCAATCAACTATTTGGCGTATCCCAGGAGTGCGTAGATACACCTGCCGGACTCTGAGACCGGTTATTGCGAGCTTTGGGGTCATTTTCCGTGCAGAGCTTTTTGGATCCGATGAAAATAATGAAATCTCGAGGTCTAACCGCGAATGTGCTATCTCGTCCACAATGGGGATACCTCTCTACATCATCAATCAACTGTTTGGCGTATTCCAGGAGCGCGTGGACAGACCTGCTGGGCTCTGAAACGAGTTATAGCAGGTCTTGGGGAGAATTTCCGTGCAGAGCTGAGTGAATCCGATCAAAATAATGAACTCTCGAGGTCTAACCGTGAATGTGCCACCTCGTCCACAATGGGAACGACTCCCTACATAATCAATCAACTATTTGCCGTGTTCCTGGAAAGCTTAGATACACCTGCTGGACTCTGAGACCGGTTATTGCGAGCTTTGGGGTCATGTTCCGTGCAGAGCTTTTTGAATCCGATGAAAATAATGAAATCTCGAGGTCTAACCGCGAATGTGCTATCTCGTCCAGAATGGGGATACCTCTCTACATCATCAATCAACTATTCGGCGTATCCCAGGAGTGCGGAGATACACCTGCTGGACCCTGAGACCGGTTATCCTGAGTCTCGGGGTCATATTCCGTGCAATGCTGTGTGAATCCGATCAAAATCATGGGATCTCGGAGTGTAATCGCGAATGCGTCACCTCGATCACAATGGGGTTACCTTCCTCTATCATCAATCGACCATTCGCCTCGTTCCAGGAGTGTACAGACAGACTGGCTAGACTCTCGCCGGTTATAGCGAGTCTTGCGGTCGGATTCGATGGAAAACCCTGTAAATCCGATAAAAACAATGAAATCTCGAGGTGTAATCGCAAATGTGCTACCTCGATCACATTCAGGTTACCTTCCTACTTCATCAATCAACTAATTGCCGTGTTCCAGAAGTGCGTGGACAGACCCGCTGGGCTCTGAGACGAGTTATAGCAAATCTCGCGGTCAGATTCTATGCAAAACCCTGTGAAACCGATGATAATAATGAAATCTCGAGGTGTAATCGACAATGTGCCACCTCGATCACAATAGGAATACCTTCCTACATCATCAGTCAACTGTTCGGCGTGTTCCAGAAGTGCGTAGATACACCTGCTGGACTCTGGATAACGGTAATAGCGAGTCTCAGGGGAATATTCCGTGCAAAGCTGAGTGAATCCGATCAATATCATGAAATCTCGAGGTACAACCGTGAATGTGCCACCTCGTCCACAGCGGCGTCACCTTGCTACATCATCAGTGAACTATTTGGCGTGTTCCAGGAGTGCGTAGGTACACCTGCTGGACTCTGTGACCGGTTATAGCGAGTCTTGAAGTCATATTCCGTGCAAAGCCCTATGAATCCTATCAAAATCATGGAATCTCGAGGTGTCATCGCAAATGTGCCACCTCGATCACAATAGGGTTACCTATCGACATCATCAACCAACTATTCGCCGTGTTCCAGAAGTGCGAGGATACACCTGCTGGACTCTGAGACCGGTTATAGCGAGTCTTGGAGTGATATCCTGTGGAATGCCCTATGAATACGATCAAAATCATGAAATCTCGAGGTGTAATCGCAAATGTCCACCTCGACCACATTGGGGTTACCTTCCTACATCATCAATCAACTATTTGCCGTGTTCCAGGAATGCGTAGATACACCTGCTGGACTGTGGAGACCGGCTATAGCGAGTCTTGGGGAAATATGCCGTGCAAAGCTCAGTGAATCCGATCAGAATAATGAAATCTCGAGGTCTAACCGCGAACGTGCCATCTCGTCCACGATGGGAATACATTCCTACATCATCGATCAACTATTTGACGTGTTCCAGAGAGGCGTAGATACACCTGCTGGACTGTGGAGACCGGTTATAGCGAGTCTTGGGGGAATATTCCGTGCAAAGCTGAAAGAATCCGATCAGAATAATGAAATCTCGAGGTCTAACCGCGAATGTGCCATCCCGTCCATAATGGAAATACATTCCTACATCATCAATCCACTGTTTGACGTGTTCCAGAGAGGCGTAGATACACCTGCTGGACTCTGGAAACCGGTTAAAGCGAGTCTTGGGATCATATTCCGTGCAAAGCTGTGTAGATCCGATCAAAATCATGGGAACTCGGAGTGTAATCGCGAATGCGCAACCTCGATCACAATGTGGGTTCCCTTTCTCTATCATCATTCAACCATTCGCCTCGTTCCAGAAGTGTTGAGACAGACCGACTAGACTCCGAGGCCGAATATGGTGAGTCTTGCGGTCGGATTCCATGCAAAACCCTGTGAATCCGATGAAAATCATGAAATCTCGAGGTGTAATCGCAAATATGCCACCTCGATCACAATAGGGATACCTTCCTACATCATCAGTCAACTGTTCGGCGTGTTCCAGGAGTGCATAGATACTCCTGCTGGACTCTGGATACCGGTTTTAGCTAGTCTTGGAGTGATATCCTGTGCAATGCCCTATGAATGCGATCAAAATCATGAATTCTCGAGGTGTGATCGCGAATGTCCCACCTCGATCGCAATAGCGTTACCTCCCTCCATCATCAATAAACTATTTGCCGTGTCCCGGGAATGTGTAGACAGACCGGCTAGACTCTGAGGCCGTTTATAGCGAGTCTCGCGTTCGGATTCCGTGCAAAACCCTGAGACTCCGATGAAAGTCATGGATTCTCGAGGTGTAATCGCAAATGTGTTACCTCGACCACAATGGGGTTACCTTCCTACATCATGAACCACTTATTTGCCGTGTTTCAGGAGAGCGTAGATACACCAGCTGGACTCTGAGTCCGGTTATAGCGAGTCTTGCGGTCGGATTCTATGCAAAACCCTGTAGAACCGATAAAAATCATGAAATCTCGAGGTGTAATCGCAAATGTGCCACCTCGATCACAATAGGAATACCTTCCTACATCATCAGTCAACTGTTCGGCGTGTTCCAGGAGTGCATAGATACACCTGCTGGACTCTGGATACCGGATTCAGCGAGTCTCGGGGGAATATTCCGTGTAAAGCTGAGTGAATCCAATCAATATCATGAAATCTCGAGTCGTAATCGCGTATGTGTCACCTCGATCACAATGGCGTCAATTCCCTACATCATCAATCAACTATTTGACGTGTTCCAGGAGTGCGTAGATACACCTGCTGGACGGTGGAGACCGGTTTTAGCGAGTCTCGGGGAAATATCCCGTGCAAAGCTGGGTGAATCCGATCAAAATAATGAAATCTCGACGTCTAACCGCGAATGTGCCATCTCGATCACAGTGGGAATACCTCCCTACATCATCAATCACCTATTTGCCGTGTTCCAGCAGTGCGCAGATACAACTGCTGGACTCTGAGACAGGTTATAGCGAGTCTTCGAGTCATATTCCGTGCAAAGCCCTATGAATCCGATCAAAATCATGAAATCTTGAGATCTAACCGCGAATCTGCCATCGCGAACATGAAGGGTTTACCTCCCTCTGCCATCAATCAACTAAGTGCCGTGTTCCAGAAGTGCGTGGACAGACCTGCTGGATTCTGGGAACCGGATATAGCGAGTCTTGGGATCATATTCCAGGCAAAGCTGTGTGGATCCGATCAAAATCATGAAATCTTGAGGTGTAAACGCAATTGTGCCACCTCGATCACAATGGCGTCACCTTGCTACATCATCAATCAATCTTTTCGCGTGTTCCAGAAGTGCGTAGATACATCTGCTGGACGCTGAGCCCGGTAATTCCGATTCTTGCGATCGGATTCGATGCAAAACCCTGTGAATCCGATAAAATCATGAAATCTCGAGGTGAAATTGCGAATGTGCCACCTCGTCCACAATGGGACCTTTCTCCTCCATGAATCAACTATGGAGCGTGTTCCAGAAGTGCGTACAGACATCCCCTGGACTCTGGGAACCGGTTATAGCGAGCCTTGGGATCATACTCCGTGCAGAGCTGAGTGAATGCGACCGAAATCATGAATTCTCGTGGTCTAATCGCGAATTTGCCACCTCAAACACATTGGCGTTACCTCCCTACATCTGCAATCAACCATTTGGCGTGTTCCAGGAGTGTGTCGATACACCAGCTGGACTCTGAGACCGGTTATAGCGAGTCTTGCGATCGGATTCGATGCAAAACCTTATAAATCCGATAAAAATCATGGAATCTCGAGTCGTAATCGCAAATGTGCCACCTCGATCACAATAAGAATACCTTCCTACATCATCAGTCAACTATTTGGCGTGTTCCAGGAGTGCGTCGATACACCTGCTGGACTCTGAGACCTGTTATAGCGAGTCTTGGGGAGAATTTCCGTGCAGAGCTGAGTGAATCCGATCAAAATAATGAACTCTCGTTCACAATACGAATACCTTCCTACATCATCAGTCAACTGTTCGTTGTCTTTCAGAAGTGCGTAGATACACCTGCTCGACTCTGGGAACCGGATATAGCGAGTCTTGGGATCATATTCCGTGCAAAACTGTGTGGATCCGATCAAAATCATGAATCCTCGAGGTGTAATCGCAAATGTGCCACCTCGATCATAAAAGGGTTACCTATCGACATCATCATTCAACTATTTGCCGTGTTCCAGAAGTTCGAGGATACACCTGCTGGACTCTGAGACCGGTTATAGCGAGTCTTGGAGTGATATCCTATGCAATGCCCTATGAATGCGATTAAAATCATGAAATGTCGAGGTGTAATCGCGGATGTGCCATCTCGATCACAATGGGGTTACCTCCCTCTATCATCAATCAACTATTTTGCGTGTTCCAGAAGTGCGTAGATACACGTGCTGGACTCTGAGTCCGATTATAGCGAAACTTGCGGTCGGATTCGATGCAGAACCCTGTAAATCCGATAATAATAATGGAATCTCGAGGTGTAATCGCAAATGTGCTACCTCGATCACATTCGGGTTACCTTCCTACATCATCAATCAACTCATTGCCGTGTTCCAGGAGTGCGTCGATACACCTACTGGACTCTGAGACCGGTTTCAGCGAGTGTTGCGGTCGGATCCAATGTAAAACCCTGTAGATTCGATAAAAATCATGAAATCTCGAGGTGTAATCGCGAATATGAAAACTCGAACACAATGAAGTTACATTCTTACATCATATCCCAACTATTTGCCGTGTTCGAGAAGTGCAAAGATACACCTGCTGGACTCTGAGACCGGTTATAACGAGTCTCGGGGTGATATTCTTTGCGAAGCCCTATGAATGCAATCAAAATCATGAAATCTCGAGGTAAAATCGCGAATGTGCCATCTCAAACGAAATGAGGTCACCTCCTCCTATGATTAATCAACTATTTGCCGTGTTCCAGGAGTACGTGGACAGACCTGCTGGACTCTGAGACCGGTTATAGCGAGTCTTGCGTTCGGATTCCGTGCAAAACCCTGAGACTCCGATGAAAGTCATGGATTCTCGAGGTGTAATCGCAAATCTGTTACCTCGATCACAATGGGGTTACCTTTCTACATCATAAACCACTCATTTGCCGTGTATCAGGAGTGCGTAGATACACCAGCTGGACTCTGAGTCCGGTTATAGCGAGTCTTGCGATCGGATTCGATGCAAAACCCTGTGGATCCGATAAAAAAATGAAATCTCGAGGTGTAATCGCAATTGTGCTACCTCGATCACATTCGGGTTACCTTCCTACATCATCAATATACTAATTGCCGTGTTCCGGGAGTGCTTGAACAGACCTGCTGGGCTCTGAGACGAGTTATAGCAAGTCTTGCGGTGGGATTCTATGCGAAGCCCTGTGAAACCGATAAAAATCATGAAATCTCGAGTTGCAATCGCAAATGTGCCTTCTCGATCACAATAGGAATACCTTTCTACATCATGAGTCAACTGTTCGTCGTGTTCCAGAAGTGCATAGTTACACCTGCTGGACTCTGGATACTGGTTTTAGCGAGTCTCGGGGGAATATTCCGTGTAAAGCTGAGTGAATCCAATCAATATCATGAAATCTCGAGTCGTAATCGCGTATGTGTCACCTCGATTACAATGGCGTCAATTCCCTACATCATCAATCAACTATTTGACGTGTTCCAGGAGTGCGTAGATACACCTGCTGGACGGTGGAGACCGGTTTTAGCGAGTCTCGGGGAAATATCCCGTGCAAAGCTGGGTGAATCCGATCAAAATAATGAAATCTCGAGGTCTAACCGCGAATGTGCCATCTCGTCCACAATGGGATTACCTTCCTACATCATCAATCAACTATCTTGCGTGTTCCAGAAAGGCGTAGATACAACTGCTGAACTCTGGAAACCGGTTATAGCGAGTCTTGGGATCATATTCCGTGCAAAGCTGTGTAAATCCGATCAAAATCGTGAAATCTCGAGGTGTAATCGCGAATGTGCTACCTCGATCGCAGCGGCGTAACCTTCCTCTATCATCAATTAACTATCTGCCGTGTTTTGGGAGTGTGTAGACAGACCGGCTAGACTCAGAGGCCGGTTATAGCGAGTCTTGCGGTCGGATTCCATGCAAAAACCCGCGAATCCGATGAAAATCATGAAATTTCGAGGTGCAATCGCAAATGTGCCACCTCGATGACAATGTTACCTTCCTACATCATCAACCAACTATTTGGCGTGTTCCAGAAGTGTGTAGATACACCTGCTGGACTCTGAGACCGGTTCTAGCGAGTCTTGGAGTCATATTCCGTGAAAAGCCCTATGAATCCGATCAAAATCATGGAATCTCGAGGTGTCATCGCAAATGTGCCACCTCGATCATAAAAGGGTTACCTATCGACATCATCAACCAACTATTTGCCGTGTTCCAGAAGTTCGAGGATACACCTGCTGGACTCTGAGACCGGTTATAGCGAGTCTTGGAGTGATATCCTATGCAATGCCCTATGAATGCGATTAAAATCATGAAATGTCGAGGTGTGATCGCGGATGTGCCATCTCGATCACAATGGGGTTACCTCCCTCTATCATCAATCAACTATTTTGCGTGTTCCAGAAGTGCGTAGATACACGTGCTGGACTCTGAGTCCGGTTATAGCGAGTCTTGCGGTCGGATTCGATGCAGAACCCTGTAAATCCGATAATAATAATGAAATCTCGAGGTGTTATCGCAAATGTGCTACCTCGATCACATTCGGGTTACCTTCCTACATCATCAATCAACTCATTGCCGTGTTCCAGAAGTGCGTCGATACACCTACTGGACTCTGAGACCGGTTTCAGCGAGTGTTGCGGTCGGATCTAATGTAAAACCCTGTAGATTCGATAAAAATCATGAAATCTCGAGGTGTAATCGCGAATATGAAAACTCGAACACAATGAAGTTACATTCTTACATCATATCTCAACTATTTGCCGTGTTCGAGAAGTGCAAAGATACACCTGCTGGACTCTGAGACCGGTTATAACGAGTCTCGGGGTGATATTCTTTGCGAAGCCCTATGAATGCAATCAAAATCATGAAATCTCGAGGTGAAATCGCGAATGTGCCATCTCAAACGAAATGAGGTCACCTCCTCCTATGATTAATCAACTATTTGCCGTGTTCCAGGAGTACGTGGACAGACCTGCTGGACTCTGAGACCGGTTATAGCGAGTCTTGCGTTCGGATTCCGTGCAAAACCCTGAGACTCCGATGAAAGTCATGGATTCTCGAGGTGTAATCGCAAATCTGTTACCTCGATCACAATGGGGTTACCTTTCTACATCATGAACCACTCATTTGCCGTGTATCAGGAGTGCGTAGATACACCAGCTGGACTCTGAGTCCGGTTATAGCGAGTCTTGCGATCGGATTCGATGCAAAACCCTGTGAATCCGATAAAAAAATGAAATCTCGAGATGTAATCGCAATTGTGCTACCTCGATCACATTCGGGTTACCTTCCTACATCATCAATTTACTAATTGCCGTGTTCCAGGAGTGCGTAGATACACCTGCTGGACTGTGGAGACCGGCTATAGCGAGTCTTGGGGAAATATGCCGTGCAAAGCTCAGTGAATCCGATCAGAATAATGAAATCTCGAGGTCTAACCGCGAACGTGCCATCTCGTCCACGATGGGAATACATTCCTACATCATCGATCAACTACTTGACGTGTTCCAGAGAGGCGTCGATACACCTGCTGGACTGTGGAGACCGGTTATAGCGAGTCTTGGGGGAATATTCCGTGCAAAGCTGAAAGAATCCGATCAGAATAATGAAATCTCGAGGTCTAACCGCGAATGTGCCATCTCGTCCACAATGGAAATACATTCCTACATCATCAATGCACTGTTTGATGTGTTCCAGAGAGGCGTAGATACACCTGCTGGACTCTGGAAACCGGTTAAAGCGAGTCTTGGGATCATATTCCGTGCAAAGCTGTGTAGATCCGATCAAAATCATGGGAACTCGGAGTGTAATCGCGAATGCGCAACCTCGATCACAATGTGGGTTCCCTTTCTCTATCATCATTCAACCATTCGCCTCGTTCCAGAAGTGTTGAGACAGACCGACTAGACTCCGAGGCCGAATATGGTGAGTCTTGCGGTCGGATTCCATGCAAAACCCTGTGAATCCGATGAAAATCATGAAATCTCGAGGTGTAATCGCAAATATGCCACCTCGATCACAATAGGGATACCTTCCTACATCATCAGTCAACTGTTCGGCGTGTGCCAGGAGTGCATAGATACTCCTGCTGGACTCTGGATACCGGTTTTAGCTAGTCTTGGAGTGATATCCTGTGCAATGCCCTATGAATGCGATCAAAATCATGAATTCTCGAGGTGTGATCGCGAATGTCCCACCTCGATCGCAATAGCGTTACCTCCCTCCATCATCAATAAACTATTTGCCGTGTCCCGGGAATGTGTAGACAGACCGGCTAGACTCTGAGGCCGTTTATAGCGAGTCTTGCGTTCGGATTCCGTGCAAAACCCTGAGACTCCGATGAAAGTCATGGATTCTCGAGGTGTAATCGCAAATGTGTTACCTCGACCACAATGGGGTTACCTTCCTACATCATGAACCACTTATTTGCCGTGTTTCAGGAGAGCGTAGATACACCAGCTGGACTCTGAGTCCGGTTATAGCGAGTCTTGCGGTCGGATTCTATGCAAAACCCTGTAGAACCGATAAAAATCATGAAATCTCGAGGTGTAATCGCAAATGTGCCACCTCGATCACAATAGGAATACCTTCCTACATCATCAGTCAACTGTTCGGCGTGTTCCAGGAGTGCATAGATACACCTGCTGGACTCTGGATACCGGATTCAGCGAGTCTCGGGGGAATATTCCGTGTAAAGCTGAGTGAATCCAATCAATATCATGAAATCTCGAGTCGTAATCGCGTATGTGTCACCTCGATCACAATGGCGTCAATCCCCTACATCATCAATCAACTATTTGACGTGTTCCAGGAGTGCGTAGATACACCTGCTGGACGGTGGAGACCGGTTTTAGCGAGTCTCGGGGAAATATCCCGTGCAAAGCTGGGTGAATCCGATCAAAATAATGAAATCTCGACGTCTAACCGCGAATGTGCCATCTCGATCACAGTGGGAATACCTCCCTACATCATCAATCACCTATTTGCCGTGTTCCAGCAGTGCGCAGATACAACTGCTGGACTCTGAGACAGGTTATAGCGAGTCTTCGAGTCATATTCCGTGCAAAGCCCTATGAATCCGATCAAAATCATGAAATCTTGAGATCTAACCGCGAATCTGCCATCGCGAACATGAAGGGTTTACCTCCCTCTGCCATCAATCAACTAAGTGCCGTGTTCCAGAAGTGCGTGGACAGACCTGCTGGATTCTGGGAACCGGATATAGCGAGTCTTGGGATCATATTCCAGGCAAAGCTGTGTGGATCCGATCAAAATCATGAAATCTTGAGGTGTAAACGCAATTGTGCCACCTCGATCACAATGGCGTCACCTTGCTACATCATCAATCAATCTTTTCGCGTGTTCCAGAAGTGCGTAGATACATCTGCCGGACGCTGAGCCCGGTAATTCCGATTCTTGCGATCGGATTCGATGCAAAACCCTGTGAATTCGATAAAATCATGAAATCTCGAGGTGAAATTGCGAATGTGCCACCTCGTCCACAATGGGACCTTTTTCCTCCATGAATCAACTATGGAGCGTGTTCCAGAAGTGCGTACAGACATCCCCTGGACTCTGGGAACCGGTTATAGCGAGCCTTGGGATCATACTCCGTGCAGAGCTGAGTGAATGCGACCGAAATCATGAATTCTCGTGGTCTAATCGCGAATGTGCCACCTCAAACACATTGGCGTTACCTCCCTACATCTGCAATCAACCATTTGGCGTGTTCCAGGAGTGTGTCGATACACCAGCTGGACTCTGAGACCGGTTATAGCGAGTCTTGCGATCGGATTCGATGCAAAACCCTATAAATCCGATAAAAATCATGGAATCTCGAGTCGTAATCGCAGATGTGCCACCTCGATCACAATAAGAATACCTTCCTACATCATCAGTCAACTATTTGGCGTGTTCCAGGAGTGCGTCGATACACCTGCTGGACTCTGAGACCTGTTATAGCGAGTCTTGGGGAGAATTTCCGTGCAGAGCTGAGTGAATCCGATCAAAATAATGAACTCTCGTTCACAATAGGAATACCTTCCTACATCATCAGTCAACTGTTCGTTGTCTTTCAGTAGTGCGTATATACACCTGCTCGACTCTGGGAACCGGATATAGCGAGTCTTGGGATCATATTCCGTGCAAAACTGTGTGGATCCGATCAAAATCATGAATCCTCGAGGTGTAATCGCAAATGTGCCACCTCGATCACAATAGCGTCACCTTGCTACATCATCAATCAATCATTGGCTCGTTCCAGAAGTGTGTAGATACACCTGCTGGACTCTGAGACCGGTTCTAGCGAGTCTTGGAGTCATATTCCGTGAAAAGCCCTATGAATCCGATCAAAATCATGGAATCTCGAGGTGTCATCGCAAATGTGCCACCTTGATCATAAAAGGGTTACCTATCGACATCATCATTCAACTATTTGCCGTGTTCCAGAAGTTCGAGGATACACCTGCTGGACTCTGAGACCGGTTATAGCGAGTCTTGGAGTGATATCCTATGCAATGCCCTATGAATGCGATTAAAATCATGAAATGTCGAGGTGTAATCGCGGATGTGCCATCTCGATCACAATGGGGTTACCTCCTTCTATCATCAATCAACTATTTTGCGTGTTCCAGAAGTGCGTAGATACACGTGCTGGACTCTGAGTCCGGTTATAGCGAGTCTTGCGGTCGGATTCGATGCAGAACCCTGTAAATCCGATAATAATAATGAAATCTCGAGGTGTAATCGCAAATGTGCTACCTCGATCACATTCGGGTTACCTTCCTACATCATCAATCAACTCATTGCCGTGTTCCAGAAGTGCGTCGATACACCTACTGGACTCTGAGACCGGTTTCAGCGAGTGTTGCGGTCGGATCCAATGTAAAACCCTGTAGATTCGATAAAAATCATGAAATCTCGAGGTGTAATCGCGAATATGAAAACTCGAACACAATGAAGTTACATTCTTACATCATATCCCAACTATTTGCCGTGTTCGAGAAGTGCAAAGATACACCTGCTGGACTCTGAGACCGGTTATAACGAGTCTCGGGGTGATATTCTTTGCGAAGCCCTATGAATGCAATCAAAATCATGAAATCTCGAGGTGAAATCGCGAATGTGCCATCTCAAACGAAATGAGGTCACCTCCTCCTATGATTAATCAACTATTTGCCGTGTTCCAGGAGTACGTGGACAGACCTGCTGGACTCTGAGACCGGTTATAGCGAGTCTTGCGTTCGGATTCCGTGCAAAACCCTGAGACTCCGATGAAAGTCATGGATTCTCGAGGTGTAATCGCAAATCTGTTACCTCGATCACAATGGGGTTACCTTTCTACATCATGTACCACTCATTTGCCGTGTATCAGGAGTGCGTAGATACACCAGCTGGACTCTGAGTCCGGTTATAGCGAGTCTTGCGATCGGATTCGATGCAAAACCCTGTGGATCCGATAAAAAAATGAAATCTCGAGGTGTAATCGCAATTGTGCTACCTCGATCACATTCGGGTTACCTTCCTACATCATCAATATACTAATTGCCGTGTTCCAGGAGTGCGTAGATACACCTGCTGGACTCTAGAGACCGGTTAAAGCGAGTCTTGCGATCGGATTCGATGCAAAACCCTGTGAATCCGATGAACATCATGAAGTCTCGAGGTGTAATCGCGAATGTGCCACCTCGTCCACAATGGAAATACATTCCTTCTTCATGAATCAACTATTCAGCGTGTTCCAGAAGTGCGTACATTGATCCCCTGGACTCTGAAAACCGGTTATAGCGAGTCTTGGGATCATATTCCGTGCAGAGCTGAGTGAATCCGATCAAAATCATGAATTCTCGTGGTGTGATCGCGAATGTGCCATCAAACACATTTGCGTTACCTCCCTACATCATCAATCAACCATTTGGCGTGTTCCAGGAGTGTGTCGATACACCAGCTGGACTCTGAGACCGGTTATAGCGAGCTTTGGGGTCATATTCCGTGCAGAGCTTAGTGAATCCGATGAAAATAATAAAATCTCGAGGTCTAACCGCGAATGTGCTATCTCGTCGACAATGGGGATACCTCTCTACATCATCAATCAACTATTTGGCGTATCCCAGGAGTGCGTAGATACACCTGCCGGACTCTGAGACCGGTTATTGCGAGCTTTGGGGTCATTTTCCGTGCAGAGCTTTTTGGATCCGATGAAAATAATGAAATCTCGAGGTCTAACCGCGAATGTGCTATCTCGTCCACAATGGGGATACCTCTCTACATCATCAATCAACTGTTTGGCGTATTCCAGGAGCGCGTGGACAGACCTGCTGGGCTCTGAAACGAGTTATAGCAGGTCTTGGGGAGAATTTCCGTGCAGAGCTGAGTGAATCCGATCAAAATAATGAACTCTCGAGGTCTAACCGTGAATGTGCCACCTCGTCCACAATGGGAACGACTCCCTACATAATCAATCAACTATTTGCCGTGTTCCTGGAAAGCTTAGATACACCTGCTGGACTCTGAGACCGGTTATTGCGAGCTTTGGGGTCATGTTCCGTGCAGAGCTTTTTGAATCCGATGAAAATAATGAAATCTCGAGGTCTAACCGCGAATGTGCTATCTCGTCCAGAATGGGGATACCTCTCTACATCATCAATCAACTATTCGGCGTATCCCAGGAGTGCGTAGATACACCTGCTGGACCCTGAGACCGGTTATCCTGAGCCTCGGGGTCATATTCCGTGCAATGCTGTGTGAATCCGATCAAAATCATGGGATCTCGGAGTGTAATCGCGAATGCGTCACCTCGATCACAATGGGGTTACCTTCCTCTATCATCAATCGACCATTCGCCTCGTTCCAGGAGTGTACAGACAGACTGGCTAGACTCTCGCCGGTTATAGCGAGTCTTGCGGTCGGATTCGATGGAAAACCCTGTAAATCCGATAAAAACAATGAAATCTCGAGGTGTAATCGCAAATGTGCTACCTCGATCACATTCAGGTTACCTTCCTACTTCATCAATCAACTAATTGCCGTGTTCCAGAAGTGCGTGGACAGACCCGCTGGGCTCTGAGACGAGTTATAGCAAATCTCGCGGTCAGATTCTATGCAAAACCCTGTGAAACCGATGAAAATAATGAAATCTCGAGGTGTAATCGACAATGTGCCACCTCGATCACAATAGGAATACCTTCCTACATCATCAGTCAACTGTTCGGCGTGTTCCAGAAGTGCGTAGATACACCTGCTGGACTCTGGATAACGGTAATAGCGAGTCTCAGGGGAATATTCCGTGCAAAGCTGAGTGAATCCGATCAATATCATGAAATCTCGAGGTACAACCGTGAATGTGCCACCTCGTCCACAGCGGCGTCACCTTGCTACATCATCAGTGAACTATTTGGCGTGTTCCAGGAGTGCGTAGGTACACCTGCTGGACTCTGTGACCGGTTATAGCGAGTCTTGAAGTCATATTCCGTGCAAAGCCCTATGAATCCTATCAAAATCATGGAATCTCGAGGTGTCATCGCAAATGTGCCACCTCGATCACAATAGGGTTACCTATCGACATCATCAACCAACTATTCGCCGTGTTCCAGAAGTGCGAGGATACACCTGCTGGACTCTGAGACCGGTTATAGCGAGTCTTGGAGTGATATCCTGTGGAATGCCCTATGAATACGATCAAAATCATGAAATCTCGAGGTGTAATCGCAAATGTCCACCTCGACCACATTGGGGTTACCTCCCCCTACTATCAATTAACTATTTTGCGTGTTCCTGGAGTGCGTAGATACACGTGCTGAACTCTGAGTCCGGTTATAGCGAGTCTTGCGGTCGGATTCGATGCAGAACCCTGTAAATCCGATAAAAATAATGAAATCTCGAGGTGTAATCGCAAATGTGCTACCTCGATCACATTCGGGTTACCTTCCTACATCATCAATCAACTCATTGCCGTGTTCCAGAAGTGCGTCGATACACCTACTGGACTCTGAGACCGGTTTCAGCGAGTGTTGCGGTCGGATCCAATGTAAAACCCTGTAAATTCGATAAAAATCATGAAATCTCGAGGTGTAATCGCGAATATGAAAACTCGAACACAATGAAGTTACATTCTTACATCATATCCGAACTATTTGCCGTGTTCGAGAAGTGCAAAGATACACCTGCTGGACTCTGAGACCGGTTATAACGAGTCTCGGGGTGATATTCTTTGCGAAGCCCTATGAATGCAATCAAAATCATGAAATCTCGAGGCGAAATCGCGAATGTGCCATCTCAAACGAAATGAGGTCACCTCCTCCTATGATTAATCAACTATTTGCCGTGTTCCAGGAGTACGTGGACAGACCTGCTGGACTCTGAGACCGGTTATAGCGAGTCTTGCGTTCGGATTCCGTGCAAAACCCTGAGACTCCGATGAAAGTCATGGATTCTCGAGGTGTAATCGCAAATCTGTTACCTCGATCACAATGGGGTTACCTTTCTACATCATGAACCACTCATTTGCCGTGTATCAGGAGTGCGTAGATACACCAGCTGGACTCTGAGTCCGGTTATAGCGAGTCTTGCGATCGGATTCGATGCAAAACCCTGTGAATCCGATAAAAAAATGAAATCTCGAGGTGTAATCGCAATTGTGCTACCTCGATCACATTCGGGTTACCTTCCTACATCATCAATATACTAATTGCCGTGTTCCAGGAGTGCGTAGATACACCTGCTGGACTCTAGAGACCGGTTAAAGCGAGTCTTGCGATCGGATTCGATGCAAAACCCTGTGAATCCGATGAACATCATGAAGTCTCGAGGTGTAATCGCGAATGTGCCACCTCGTCCACAATGGAAATACATTCCTTCTTCATGAATCAACTATTCAGCGTGTTCCAGAAGTGCGTACATACATCCCCTGGACTCTGAAAACCGGTTATAGCGAGTCTTGGGATCATATTCCGTGCAGAGCTGAGTGAATCCGATCAAAATCATGAATTCTCGTGGTGTGATCGCGAATGTGCCATCAAACACATCTGCGTTACCTCCCTACATCATCAATCAACCATTTGGCGTGTTCCAGGAGTGTGTCGATACACCAGCTGGACTCTGAGACCGGTTATAGCGAGCTTTGGGGTCATATTCCGTGCAGAGCTTAGTGAATCCGATGAAAATAATAAAATCTCGAGGTCTAACCGCGAATGTGCTATCTCGTCGACAATGGGGATACCTCTCTACATCATCAATCAACTATTTGGCGTATCCCAGGAGTGCGTAGTTACACCTGCCGGACTCTGAGACCGGTTATTGCGAGCTTTGGGGTCATTTTCCGTGCAGAGCTTTTTGGATCCGATGAAAATAATGAAATCTCGAGGTCTAACCGCGAATGTGCTATCTCGTCCACAATGGGGATACCTCTCTACATCATCAATCAACTGTTTGGCGTATTCCAGGAGCGCGTGGACAGACCTGCTGGGCTCTGAAACGAGTTATAGCAGGTCTTGGGGAGAATTTCCGTGCAGAGCTGAGTGAATCCGATCAAAATAATGAACTCTCGAGGTCTAACCGTGAATGTGCCACCTCGTCCACAATGGGAACGACTCCCTACATAATCAATCAACTATTTGCCGTGTTCCTGGAAAGCTTAGATACACCTGCTGGACTCTGAGACCGGTTATTGCGAGCTTTGGGGTCATGTTCCGTGCAGAGCTTTTTGAATCCGATGAAAATAATGAAATCTCGAGGTCTAACCGCGAATGTGCTATCTCGTCCAGAATGGGGATACCTCTCTACATCATCAATCAACTATTCGGCGTATCCCAGGAGTGCGTAGATACACCTGCTGGACCCTGAGACCGGTTATCCTGAGCCTCGGGGTCATATTCCGTGCAATGCTGTGTGAATCCGATCAAAATCATGGGATCTCGGAGTGTAATCGCGAATGCGTCACCTCGATCACAATGGGGTTACCTTCCTCTATCATCAATCGACCATTCGCCTCGTTCCAGGAGTGTACAGACAGACTGGCTAGACTCTCGCCGGTTATAGCGAGTCTTGCGGTCGGATTCGATGGAAAACCCTGTAAATCCGATAAAAACAATGAAATCTCGAGGTGTAATCGCAAATGTGCTACCTCGATCACATTCAGGTTACCTTCCTACTTCATCAATCAACTAATTGCCGTGTTCCAGAAGTGCGTGGACAGACCCGCTGGGCTCTGAGACGAGTTATAGCAAATCTCGCGGTCAGATTCTATGCAAAACCCTGTGAAACCGATGAAAATAATGAAATCTCGAGGTGTAATCGACAATGTGCCACCTCGATCACAATAGGAATACCTTCCTACATCATCAGTCAACTGTTCGGCGTGTTCCAGAAGTGCGTAGATACACCTGCTGGACTCTGGATAACGGTAATAGCGAGTCTCAGGGGAATATTCCGTGCAAAGCTGAGTGAATCCGATCAATATCATGAAATCTCGAGGTACAACCGTGAATGTGCCACCTCGTCCACAGCGGCGTCACCTTGCTACATCATCAGTGAACTATTTGGCGTGTTCCAGGAGTGCGTAGGTACACCTGCTGGACTCTGTGACCGGTTATAGCGAGTCTTGAAGTCATATTCCGTGCAAAGCCCTATGAATCCTATCAAAATCATGGAATCTCGAGGTGTCATCGCAAATGTGCCACCTCGATCACAATAGGGTTACCTATCGACATCATCAACCAACTATTCGCCGTGTTCCAGAAGTGCGAGGATACACCTGCTGGACTCTGAGACCGGTTATAGCGAGTCTTGGAGTGATATCCTGTGGAATGCCCTATGAATACGATCAAAATCATGAAATCTCGAGGTGTAATCGCAAATGTCCACCTCGACCACATTGGGGTTACCTTCCTACATCATCAATCAACTATTTGCCGTGTTCCAGGAATGCGTAGATACACCTGCTGGACTGTGGAGACCGGCTATAGCGAGTCTTGGGGAAATATGCCGTGCAAAGCTCAGTGAATCCGATCAGAATAATGAAATCTCGAGGTCTAACCGCGAACGTGCCATCTCGTCCACGATGGGAATACATTCCTACATCATCGATCAACTATTTGACGTGTTCCAGAGAGGCGTAGATACACCTGCTGGACTGTGGAGACCGGTTATAGCGAGTCTTGGGGGAATATTCCGTGCAAAGCTGAAAGAATCCGATCAGAATAATGAAATCTCGAGGTCTAACCGCGAATGTGCCATCTCGTCCATAATGGAAATACATTCCTACATCATCAATCCACTGTTTGACGTGTTCCAGAGAGGCGTAGATACACCTGCTGGACTCTGGAAACCGGTTAAAGCGAGTCTTGGGATCATATTCCGTGCAAAGCTGTGTAGATCCGATCAAAATCATGGGAACTCGGAGTGTAATCGCGAATGCGCAACCTCGATCACAATGTGGGTTCCCTTTCTCTATCATCATTCAACCATTCGCCTCGTTCCAGAAGTGTTGAGACAGACCGACTAGACTCCGAGGCCGAATATGGTGAGTCTTGCGGTCGGATTCCATGCAAAACCCTGTGAATCCGATGAAAATCATGAAATCTCGAGGTGTAATCGCAAATATGCCACCTCGATCACAATAGGGATACCTTCCTACATCATCAGTCAACTGTTCGGCGTGTTCCAGGAGTGCATAGATACTCCTGCTGGACTCTGGATACCGGTTTTAGCTAGTCTTGGAGTGATATCCTGTGCAATGCCCTATGAATGCGATCAAAATCATGAATTCTCGAGGTGTGATCGCGAATGTCCCACCTCGATCGCAATAGCGTTACCTCCCTCCATCATCAATAAACTATTTGCCGTGTCCCGGGAATTTGTAGACAGACCGGCTAGACTCTGAGGCCGTTTATAGCGAGTCTCGCGTTCGGATTCCGTGCAAAACCCTGAGACTCCGATGAAAGTCATGGATTCTCGAGGTGTAATCGCAAATGTGTTACCTCGACCACAATGGGGTTACCTTCCTACATCATGAACCACTTATTTGCCGTGTTCCAGGAGTACGTGGACAGACCTGCTGGACTCTGAGACCGGTTATAGCGAGTCTTGCGTTCGGATTCCGTGCAAAACCCTGAGACTCCGATGAAAGTCATGGATTCTCGAGGTGTAATCGCAAATCTGTTACCTCGATCACAATGGGGTTACCTTTCTACATCATAAACCACTTATTTGCCGTGATTTAGGAGAGCGTAGATACACCAGCTGGACTCTGAGTCCGGTTATAGCGAGTCTTGCGGTCGGATTCTATGCAAAACCCTGTAGAACCGATAAAAATCATGAAATCTCGAGGTGTAATCGCAAATGTGCCACCTCGATCACAATAGGAATACCTTCCTACATCATCAGTCAACTGTTCGGCGTGTTCCAGGAGTGCATAGATACACCTGCTGGACTCTGGATACCGGATTCAGCGAGTCTCGGGGGAATATTCCGTGTAAAGCTGAGTGAATCCAATCAATATCATGAAATCTCGAGTCGTAATCGCGTATGTGTCACCTCGATCACAATGGCGTCAATTCCCTACATCATCAATCAACTATTTGACGTGTTCCAGGAGTGCGTAGATACACCTGCTGGACGGTGGAGACCGGTTTTAGCGAGTCTCGGGGAAATATCCCGTGCAAAGCTGGCTGAATCCGATCAAAATAATGAAATCTCGACGTCTAACCGCGAATGTGCCATCTCGATCACAGTGGGAATACCTCCCTACATCATCAATCACCTATTTGCCGTGTTCCAGCAGTGCGCAGATACAACTGCTGGACTCTGAGACAGGTTATAGCGAGTCTTCGAGTCATATTCCGTGCAAAGCCCTATGAATCCGATCAAAATCATGAAATCTTGAGATCTAACCGCGAATCTGCCATCGCGAACATGAAGGGTTTACCTCCCTCTGCCATCAATCAACTAAGTGCCGTGTTCCAGAAGTGCGTGGACAGACCTGCTGGATTCTGGGAACCGGATATAGCGAGTCTTGGGATCATATTCCAGGCAAAGCTGTGTGGATCCGATCAAAATCATGAAATCTTGAGGTGTAAACGCAATTGTGCCACCTCGATCACAATGGCGTCACCTTGCTACATCATCAATCAATCTTTTCGCGTGTTCCAGAAGTGCGTAGATACATCTGCTGGACGCTGAGCCCGGTAATTCCGATTCTTGCGATCGGATTCGATGCAAAACCCTGTGAATCCGATAAAATCATGAAATCTCGAGGTGAAATTGCGAATGTGCCACCTCGTCCACAATGGGACCTTTCTCCTCCATGAATCAACTATGGAGCGTGTTCCAGAAGTGCGTACAGACATCCCCTGGACTCTGGGAACCGGTTATAGCGAGCCTTGGGATCATACTCCGTGCAGAGCTGAGTGAATGCGACCGAAATCATGAATTCTCGTGGTCTAATCGCGAATGTGCCACCTCAAACACATTGGCGTTACCTCCCTACATCTGCAATCAACCATTTGGCGTGTTCCAGGAGTGTGTCGATACACCAGCTGGACTCTGAGACCGGTTATAGCGAGTCTTGCGATCGGATTCGATGCAAAACCCTATAAATCCGATAAAAATCATGGAATCTCGAGTCGTAATCGCAAATGTGCCACCTCGATCACAATAAGAATACCTTCCTACATCATCAGTCAACTATTTGGCGTGTTCCAGGAGTGCGTCGATACACCTGCTGGACTCTGAGACCTGTTATAGCGAGTCTTGGGGGAATTTCCGTGCAGAGCTGAGTGAATCCGATCAAAATAATGAACTCTCGTTCACAATAGGAATACCTTCCTACATCATCAGTCAACTGTTCGTTGTCTTTCAGAAGTGCGTAGATACACCTGCTCGACTCTGGGAACCGGATATAGCGAGTCTTGGGATCATATTCCGTGCAAAACTGTGTGGATCCGATCAAAATCATGAATCCTCGAGGTGTAATCGCAAATGTGCCACCTCGATCATAAAAGGGTTACCTATCGACATCATCATTCAACTATTTGCCGTGTTCCGGAAGTTCGAGGATACACCTGCTGGACTCTGAGACCGGTTATAGCGAGACTTGGAGTGATATCCCATGCAATGCCCTATGAATGCGATTAAAATCATGAAATGTCGAGGTGTAATCGCGGATGTGCCATCTCGATCACAATGGGGTTACCTCCCTCTATCATCAATCAACTATTTTGCGTGTTCCAGAAGTGCGTAGATACACGTGCTGGACTCTGAGTCCGGTTATAGCGAAACTTGCGGTCGGATTCGATGCAGAACCCTGTAAATCCGATAATAATAATGAAATCTCGAGGTGTAATCGCAAATGTGCTACCTCGATCACATTCGGGTTACCTTCCTACATCATCAATCAACTCATTGCCGTGTTCCAGAAGTGCGTCGATACACCTACTGGACTCTGAGACCGGTTTCAGCGAGTGTTGCGGTCGGATCCAATGTAAAACCCTGTAGATTCGATAAAAATCATGAAATCTCGAGGTGTAATCGCGAATATGAAAACTCGAACACAATGAAGTTACATTCTTACATCATATCTCAACTATTTGCCGTGTTCGAGAAGTGCAAAGATACACCTGCTGGACTCTGAGACCGGTTATAACGAGTCTCGGGGTGATATTCTTTGCGAAGCCCTATGAATGCAATCAAAATCATGAAATCTCGAGGTAAAATCGCGAATGTGCCATCTCAAACGAAATGAGGTCACCTCCTCCTATGATTAATCAACTATTTGCCGTGTTCCAGGAGTACGTGGACAGACCTGCTGGACTCTGAGACCGGTTATAGCGAGTCTTGCGTTCGGATTCCGTGCAAAACCCTGAGACTCCGATGAAAGTCATGGATTCTCGAGGTGTAATCGCAAATCTGTTACCTCGATCACAATGGGGTTACCTTTCTACATCATAAACCACTCATTTGCCGTGTATCAGGAGTGCGTAGATACACCAGCTGGACTCTGAGTCCGGTTATAGCGAGTCTTGCGATCGGATTCGATGCAAAACCCTGTGGATCCGATAAAAAAATGAAATCTCGAGGTGTAATCGCAATTGTGCTACCTCGATCACATTCGGGTTACCTTCCTACATCATCAATATACTAATTGCCGTGTTCCGGGAGTGCTTGAACAGACCTGCTGGGCTCTGAGACGAGGTATAGCAAGTCTTGCGGTGGGATTCTATGCGAAGCCCTGTGAAACCGATAAAAATCATGAAATCTCGAGTTGTAATCGCAAATGTGCCTTCTCGATCACAATAGGAATACCTTTCTACATCATGAGTCAACTGTTCGTCGTGTTCCAGAAGTGCATAGTTACACCTGCTGGACTCTGGATACTGGTTTTAGCGAGTCTCGGGGGAATATTCCGTGTAAAGCTGAGTGAATCCAATCAATATCATGAAATCTCGAGTCGTAATCGCGTATGTGTCACCTCGATTACAATGGCGTCAATTCCCTACATCATCAATCAACTATTTGACGTGTTCCAGGAGTGCGTAGATACACCTGCTGGACGGTGGAGACCGGTTTTAGCGAGTCTCGGGGAAATATCCCGTGCAAAGCTGTGTGAATCCGATCAAAATAATAAAATCTCGAGGTCTAACCGCGAATGTGCCATCTCGTCCACAATGGGATTACCTTCCTACATCATCAATCAACTATCTTGCGTATTCCAGAAAGGCGTAGATACAACTGCTGAACTCTGGAAACCGGTTATAGCGAGTCTTGGGATCATATTCCGTGCAAAGCTGTGTAAATCCGATCAAAATCGTGAAATCTCGAGGTGTAATCGCGAATGTGCTACCTCGATCGCAGCGGCGTAACCTTCCTCTATCATCAATTAACTATCTGCCGTGTTTTGGGAGTGTGTAGACAGACCGGCTAGACTCAGAGGCCGGTTATAGCGAGTCTTGCGGTCGGATTCCATGCAAAAACCCGCGAATCCGATGAAAATCATGAAATTTCGAGGTGCAATCGCAAATGTGCCACCTCGATGACAATGTTACCTTCCTACATCATCAACCAACTATTTGGCGTGTTCCAGAAGTGTGTAGATACACCTGCTGGACTCTGAGACCGGTTCTAGCGAGTCTTGGAGTCATATTCCGTGAAAAGCCCTATGAATCCGATCAAAATCATGGAATCTCGAGGTGTCATCGCAAATGTGCCACCTCGATCATAAAAGGGTTACCTATCGACATCATCAACCAACTATTTGCCGTGTTCCAGAAGTTCGAGGATACACCTGCTGGACTCTGAGACCGGTTATAGCGAGTCTTGGAGTGATATCCTATGCAATGCCCTATGAATGCGATTAAAATCATGAAATGTCGAGGTGTGATCGCGGATGTGCCATCTCGATCACAATGGGATTACCTCCCTCTATCATCAATCAACTATTTTGCGTGTTCCAGAAGTGCGTAGATACACGTGCTGGACTCTGAGTCCGGTTATAGCGAGTCTTGCGGTCGAATTCGATGCAGAACCCTGTAAATCCGATAATAATAATGAAATCTCGAGGTGTAATCGCAAATGTGCTACCTCGATCACATTCGGGTTACCTTCCTACATCATCAATCAACTCATTGCCGTGTTCCAGAAGTGCGTCGATACACCTACTGGACTCTGAGACCGGTTTCAGCGAGTGTTGCGGTCGGATCTAATGTAAAACCCTGTAGATTCGATCAAAATCATGAAATCTCGAGGTGTAATCGCGAATATGAAAACTCGAACACAATGAAGTTACATTCTTACATCATATCCCAACTATTTGCCGTGTTCGAGAAGTGCAAAGTTACACCTGCTGGACTCTGAGACCGGTTATAACGAGTCTCGGGGTGATATTCTTTGCGAAGCCCTATGAATGCAATCAAAATCATGAAATCTCGAGGTGAAATCGCGAATGTGCCATCTCAAACGAAATGAGGTCACCTCCTCCTATGATTAATCAACTATTTGCCGTGTTCCAGGAGTACGTGGACAGACCTGCTGGACTCTGAGACCGGTTATAGCGAGTCTTGCGTTCGGATTCCGTGCAAAACCCTGAGACTCCGATGAAAGTCATGGATTCTCGAGGTGTAATCGCAAATCTGTTACCTCGATCACAATGGGGTTACCTTTCTGCATCATAAACCACTCATTTGCCGTGTATCAGGAGTGCGTAGATACACCAGCTGGACTCTGAGTCCGGTTATAGCGAGTCTTGCGATCGGATTCGATGCGAAACCCTGTGAATCCGATAAAAAAATGAAATCTCGAGGTGTAATCGCAATTGTGCTACCTCGATCACATTCGGGTTACCTTCCTACATCATCAATTTACTAATTGCCGTGTTCCAGGAGTGCGTAGATACACCTGCTGGACTCTAGAGACCGGTTAAAGCGAGTCTTGCGATCGGATTTGATGCAAAACCCTGTGAATCCGATGAACATCATGAAGTCTCGAGGTGTAATCGCGAATGTGCCACCTCGTCCACAATGGAAATACATTCCTTCTTCATGAATCAACTATTCAGCGTGTTCCAGAAGTGCGTACATACATCCCCTGGACTCTGAAAACCGGTTATAGCGAGTCTTGGGATCATATTCCGTGCAGAGCTGAGTGAATCCGATCAAAATCATGAATTCTCGTGGTGTGATCGCGAATGTGCCATCAAACACATTTGCGTTACCTCCCTACATCATCAATCAACTATTTGGCGTATCCCAGGAGTGCGTAGATACACCTGCCGGACTCTGAGACCGGTTATTGCGAGCTTTGGGGTCATGTTCCGTGCAGAGCTTTTTGGATCCGATGAAAATAATGAAATCTCGAGGTCTAACCGCGAATGTGCTATCTCGTCCACAATGGGGATACCTCTCTACATCATCAATCAACTGTTTGGCGTATTCCAGGAGCGCGTGGACAGACCTGCTGGGCTCTGAAACGAGTTATAGCAGGTCTTGGGGAGAATTTCCGTGCAGAGCTGAGTGAATCCGATCAAAATAATGAACTCTCGAGGTCTAACCGTGAATGTGCCACCTCGTCCACAATGGGAACGACTCCCTACATGATCAATCAACTATTTGCCGTGTTCCTGGAAAGCTTAGATACACCTGCTGGACTCTGAGACCGGTTATTGCGAGCTTTGGGGTCATGTTCCGTGCAGAGCTTTTTGAATCCGATGAAAATAATGAAATCTCGAGGTCTAACCGCGAATGTGCTATCTCGTCCAGAATGGGGATACCTCTCTACATCATCAATCAACTATTCGGCGTATTCCAGGAGTGCGTAGATACACCTGCTGGACCCTGAGACCGGTTATCCTGAGCCTCGGGGTCATATTCCGTGCAATGCTGTGTGAATCCGATCAAAATCATGGGATCTCGGAGTGTAATCGCGAATGCGTCACCTCGATCACAATGGGGTTACCTTCCTCTATCATCAATCGACCATTCGCCTCGTTCCAGGAGTGTACAGACAGACTGGCTAGACTCTCGCCGGTTATAGCGAGTCTTGCGGTCGGATTCGATGGAAAACCCTGTAAATCCGATAAAAACAATGAAATCTCGAGGTGTAATCGCAAATGTGCTACCTCGATCACATTCAGGTTACCTTCCTACTTCATCAATCAACTAATTGCCGTGTTCCAGAAGTGCGTGGACAGACCCGCTGGGCTCTGAGACGAGTTATAGCAAATCTCGCGGTCAGATTCTATGCAAAACCCTGTGAAACCGATGAAAATAATAAAATCTCGAGGTGTAATCGACAATGTGCCACCTCGATCACAATAGGAATACCTTCCTACATCATCAGTCAACTGTTCGGCGTGTTCCAGAAGTGCGTAGATACACCTGCTGGACTCTGGATAACGGTAATAGCGAGTCTCAGGGGAATATTCCGTGCAAAGCTGAGTGAATCCGATCAATATCATGAAATCTCGAGGTACAACCGTGAATGTGCCACCTCGTCCACAGCGGCGTCACCTCGCTACATCATCAGTGAACTATTTGGCGTGTTCCAGGAGTGCGTAGGTACACCTGCTGGACTCTGTGACCGGTTATAGCGAGTCTTGAAGTCATATTCCGTGCAAAGCCCTATGAATCCTATCAAAATCATGGAATCTCGAGGTGTCATCGCAAATGTGCCACCTCGATCACAATAGGCTTACCTATCGACATCATCAACCAACTATTCGCCGTGTTCCAGAAGTGCGAGGATACACCTGCTGGACTCTGAGACCGGTTATAGCGAGTCTTGGAGTGATATCCTGTGGAATGCCCTATGAATACGATCAAAATCATGAAATCTCGAGGTGTAATCGCAAATGTCCACCTCGACCACATTGGGGTTACCTTCCTACATCATCAATCAACTATTTGCCGTGTTCCAGGAATGCGTAGATACACCTGCTGGACTGTGGAGACCGGCTATAGCGAGTCTTGGGGAAATATGCCGTGCAAAGCTCAGTGAATCCGATCAGAATAATGAAATCTCGAGGTCTAACCGCGAACGTGCCATCTCGTCCACGATGGGAATACATTCCTACATCATCGATCAACTATTTGACGTGTTCCAGAGAGGCGTAGATACACCTGCTGGACTGTGGAGACCGGTTATAGCGAGTCTTGGGGGAATATTCCGTGCAAAGCTGAAAGAATCCGATCAGAATAATGAAATCTCGAGGTCTAACCGCGAATGTGCCATCTCGTCCACAATGGAAATACATTCCTACATCATCAATGCACTGTTTGATGTGTTCCAGAGAGGCGTAGATACACCTGCTGGACTCTGGAAACCGGTTAAAGCGAGTCTTGGGATCATATTCCGTGCAAAGCTGTGTAGATCCGATCAAAATCATGGGAACTCGGAGTGTAATCGCGAATGCGCAACCTCGATCACAATGTGGGTTCCCTTTCTCTATCATCATTCAACCATTCGCCTCGTTCCAGAAGTGTTGAGACAGACCGACTAGACTCCGAGGCCGAATATGGTGAGTCTTGCGGTCGGATTCCATGCAAAACCCTGTGAATCCGATGAAAATCATGAAATCTCGAGGTGTAATCGCAAATATGCCACCTCGATCACAATAGGGATACCTTCCTACATCATCAGTCAACTGTTCGGCGTGTTCCAGGAGTGCATAGATACTCCTGCTGGACTCTGGATACCGGTTTTAGCTAGTCTTGGAGTGATATCCTGTGCAATGCCCTATGAATGCGATCAAAATCATGAATTCTCGAGGTGTGATCGCGAATGTCCCACCTCGATCGCAATAGCGTTACCTCCCTCCATCATCAATAAACTATTTGCCGTGTCCCGGGAATGTGTAGACAGACCGGCTAGACTCTGAGGCCGTTTATAGCGAGTCTTGCGTTCGGATTCCGTGCAAAACCCTGAGACTCCGATGAAAGTCATGGATTCTCGAGGTGTAATCGCAAATGTGTTACCTCGACCACAATGGGGTTACCTTCCTACATCATGAACCACTTATTTGCCGTGTTTCAGGAGAGCGTAGATACACCAGCTGGACTCTGAGTCCGGTTATAGCGAGTCTTGCGGTCGGATTCTATGCAAAACCCTGTAGAACCGATAAAAATCATGAAATCTCGAGGTGTAATCGCAAATGTGCCACCTCGATCACAATAGGAATACCTTCCTACATCATCAGTCAACTGTTCGGCGTGTTCCAGGAGTGCATAGATACACCTGCTGGACTCTGGATACCGGATTCAGCGAGTCTCGGGGGAATATTCCGTGTAAAGCTGAGTGAATCCAATCAATATCATGAAATCTCGAGTCGTAATCGCGTATGTGTCACCTCGATCACAATGGCGTCAATTCCCTACATCATCAATCAACTATTTGACGTGTTCCAGGAGTGCGTAGATACACCTGCTGGACGGTGGAGACCGGTTTTAGCGAGTCTCGGGGAAATATCCCGTGCAAAGCTGGGTGAATCCGATCAAAATAATGACATCTCGACGTCTAACCGCGAATGTGCCATCTCGATCACAGTGGGAATACCTCCCTACATCATCAATCACCTATTTGCCGTGTTCCAGCAGTGCGCAGATACAACTGCTGGACTCTGAGACAGGTTATAGCGAGTCTTCGAGTCATATTCCGTGCAAAGCCCTATGAATCCGATCAAAATCATGAAATCTTGAGATCTAACCGCGAATCTGCCATCGCGAACATGAAGGGTTTACCTCCCTCTGCCATCAATCAACTAAGTGCCGCGTTCCAGAAGTGCGTGGACAGACCTGCTGGATTCTGGGAACCGGATATAGCGAGTCTTGGGATCATATTCCAGGCAAAGCTGTGTGGATCCGATCAAAATCATGAAATCTTGAGGTGTAAACGCAATTGTGCCACCTCGATCACAATGGCGTCACCTTGCTACATCATCAATCAATCTTTTCGCGTGTTCCAGAAGTGCGTAGATACACCTGCTGGACTCTGGATAACGGTAATAGCGAGTCTCAGGGGAATATTCCGTGCAAAGCTGAGTGAATCCGATCAATATCATGAAATCTCGAGGTACAACCGTGAATGTGCCACCTCGTCCACAGCGGCGTCACCTCGCTACATCATCAGTGAACTATTTGGCGTGTTCCAGGAGTGCGTAGGTACACCTGCTGGACTCTGTGACCGGTTATAGCGAGTCTTGAAGTCATATTCCGTGCAAAGCCCTATGAATCCTATCAAAATCATGGAATCTCGAGGTGTCATCGCAAATGTGCCACCTCGATCACAATAGGGTTACCTATCGACATCATCAACCAACTATTCGCCGTGTTCCAGGAATGCGTAGATACACCTGCTGGACTGTGGAGACCGGCTATAGCGAGTCTTGGGGAAATATGCCGTGCAAAGCTCAGTGAATCCGATCAGAATAATGAAGTCTCGAGGTCTAACCGCGAACGTGCCATCTCGTCCACGATGGGAATACATTCCTACATCATCGATCAACTATTTGACGTGTTCCAGAGAGGCGTAGATACACCTGCTGGACTGTGGAGACCGGTTATAGCGAGTCTTGGGGGAATATTCCGTGCAAAGCTGAAAGAATCCGATCAGAATAATGAAATCTCGAGGTCTAACCGCGAATGTGCCATCTCGTCCATAATGGAAATACATTCCTACATCATCAATCCACTGTTTGACGTGTTCCAGAGAGGCGTAGATACACCTGCTGGACTCTGGAAACCGGTTAAAGCGAGTCTTGGGATCATATTCCGTGCAAAGCTGTGTAGATCCGATCAAAATCATGGGAACTCGGAGTGTAATCGCGAATGCGCAACCTCGATCACAATGTGGGTTCCCTTTCTCTATCATCATTCAACCATTCGCCTCGTTCCAGAAGTGTTGAGACAGACCGACTAGACTCCGAGGCCGAATATGGTGAGTCTTGCGGTCGGATTCCATGCAAAACCCTGTGAATCCGATGAAAATCATGAAATCTCGAGGTGTAATCGCAAACATGCCACCTCGATCACAATAGGGATACCTTCCTACATCATCAGTCAACTGTTCGGCGTGTTCCAGTAGTGCATAGATACTCCTGCTGGACTCTGGATACCGGTTTTAGCTAGTCTTGGAGTGATATCCTGTGCAATGCCCTATGAATGCGATCAAAATCATGAATTCTCGAGGTGTGATCGCGAATGTCCCACCTCGATCGCAATAGCGTTACCTCCCTCCATCATCAATAAACTATTTGCCGTGTCCCGGGAATGTGTAGACAGACCGGCTAGACTCTGAGGCCGTTTATAGCGAGTCTCGCGTTCGGATTCCGTGCAAAACCCTGAGACTCCGATGAAAGTCATGGATTCTCGAGGTGTAATCGCAAATGTGTTACCTCGACCACAATGGGGTTACCTTCCTACATCATGAACCACTTATTTGCCGTGTTCCAGGAGTACGTGGACAGACCTGCTGGACTCTGAGACCGGTTATAGCGAGTCTTGCGTTCGGATTCCGTGCAAAACCCTGAGACTCCGATGAAAGTCATGGATTCTCGAGGTGTAATCGCAAATCTGTTACCTCGATCACAATGGGGTTACCTTTCTACATCATAAACCACTCATTTGCCGTGTATCAGGAGTGCGTAGATACACCAGCTGGACTCTGAGTCCGGTTATAGCGAGTCTTGCGATCGGATTCGATGCAAAACCCTGTGGATCCGATAAAAAAATGAAATCTCGAGGTGTAATCGCAATTGTGCTACCTCGATCACATTCGGGTTACCTTCCTACATCATCAATATACTAATTGCCGTGTTCCAGGAGTGCTTGAACAGACCTGCTGGGCTCTGAGACGAGTTATAGCAAGTCTTGCGGTGGGATTCTATGCGAAGCCCTGTGAAACCGATAAAAATCATGAAATCTCGAATTGTAATCGCAAATGTGCCTTCTCGATCACAATAGGAATACCTTTCTACATCATGAGTCAACTGTTCGTCGTGTTCCAGAAGTGCATAGATACACCTGCTGGACTCTGGATACTGGTTTTAGCGAGTCTCGGGGGAATATTCCGTGTAAAGCTGAGTGAATCCAATCAATATCATGAAATCTCGAGTCGTAATCGCGTATGTGTCACCTCGATTACAATGGCGTCAATTCCCTACATCATCAATCAACTATTTGACGTGTTCCAGGAGTGCGTAGATACACCTGCTGGACGGTGGAGACCGGTTTTAGCGAGTCTCGGGGAAATATCCCGTGCAAAGCTGGGTGAATCCGATCAAAATAATGAAATCTCGAGGTCTAACCGCGAATGTGCCATCTCGTCCACAATGGGATTATCTTCCTACATCATCAATCAACTATCTTGCGTGTTCCAGAAAGGCGTAGATACAACTGCTGAACTCTGGAAACCGGTTATAGCGAGTCTTGGGATCATATTCCGTGCAAAGCTGTGTAAATCCGATCAAAATCGTGAAATCTCGAGGTGTAATCGCGAATGTGCTACCTCGATCGCAGCGGCGTAACCTTTCTCTATCATCAATTAACTATCTGCCGTGTTTTGGGAGTGTGTAGACAGACCGGCTAGACTCAGAGGCCGGTTATAGCGAGTCTTGCGGTCGGATTCCATGCAAAAACCCGCGAATCCGATGAAAATCATGAAATTTCGAGGTGCAATTGCAAATGTGCCACCTCGATGACAATGTTACCTTCCTACATCATCAACCAACTATTTGGCGTGTTCCAGAAGTGTGTAGATACACCTGCTGGACTCTGAGACCGGTTCTAGCGAGTCTTGGAGTCATATTCCGTGAAAAGCCCTATGAATCCGATCAAAATCATGGAATCTCGAGGTGTCATCGCAAATGTGCCACCTCGATCATAAAAGGGTTACCTATCGACATCATCAACCAACTATTTGCCGTGTTCCAGAAGTTCGAGGATACACCTGCTGGACTCTGAGACCGGTTATAGCGAGTCTTGGAGTGATATCCTATGCAATGCCCTATGAATGCGATTAAAATCATGAAATGTCGAGGTGTGATCGCGGATGTGCCATCTCGATCACAATGGGGTTACCTCCCTCTATCATCAATCAACTATTTTGCGTGTTCCAGAAGTGCGTAGATACACGTGCTGGACTCTGAGTCCGGTTATAGCGAGTCTTGGGGAAATATGCCGTGCAAAGCTCAGTGAATCCGATCAGAATAATGAAATCTCGAGGTCTAACCGCGAACGTGCCATCTCGTCCACGATGGGAATACATTCCTACATCATCGATCAACTATTTGACGTGTTCCAGAGAGGCGTAGATACACCTGCTGGACTGTGGAGACCGGTTATAGCGAGTCTTGGGGGAATATTCCGTGCAAAGCTGAAAGAATCCGATCAGAATAATGAAATCTCGAGGTCTAACCGCGAATGTGCCATCTCGTCCACAATGGAAATACATTCCTACATCATCAATCCACTGTTTGACGTGTTCCAGAGAGGCGTAGATACACCTGCTGGACCTTGGAAACCGGTTAAAGCGAGTCTTGGGATCATATTCCGTGCAAAGCTGTGTAGATCCGATCAAAATCATGGGAACTCGGAGTGTAATCGCGAATGCGCAACCTCGATCACAATGTGGGTTCCCTTTCTCTATCATCATTCAACCATTCGCCTCGTTCCAGAAGTGTTGAGACAGACCGACTAGACTCCGAGACCGAATATGGTGAGTCTTGCGGTCGGATTCCATGCAAAACCCTGTGAATCCGATGAAAATCATGAAATCTCGAGGTGTAATCGCAAATATGCCACCTCGATCACAATAGGGATTCCTTCCTACATCATCAGTCAACTGTTCGGCGTGTTCCAGGAGTGCATAGATACTCCTGCTGGACTCTGGATACCGGTTTTAGCTAGTCTTGGAGTGATATCCTGTGCAATGCCCTATGAATGCGATCAAAATCATGAATTTTCGAGGTGTGATCGCGAATGTCCCACCTCGATCGCAATAGCGTTACCTCCCTCCATCATCAATAAACTATTTGCCGTGTCCCGGGAATGTGTAGACAGACCGGCTAGACTCTGAGGCCGTTTATAGCGAGTCTTGCGTTCGGATTCCGTGCAAAACCCTGAGACTCCGATGAAAGTCATGGATTCTCGAGGTGTAATCGCAAATGTGTTACCTCGACCACAATGGGGTTACCTTCCTACATCATGAACCACTTATTTGCCGTGATTTAGGAGAGCGTAGATACACCAGCTGGACTCTGAGTCCGGTTATAGCGAGTCTTGCGGTCGGATTCTATGCAAAACCCTGTAGAACCGATAAAAATCATGAAATCTCGAGGTGTAATCGCAAATGTGCCACCTCGATCACAATAGGAATACCTTCCTACATCATCAGTCAACTGTTCGGCGTGTTCCAGGAGTGCATAGATACACCTGCTGGACTCTGGATACCGGATTCAGCGAGTCTCGGGGGAATATTCCGTGTAAAGCTGAGTGAATCCAATCAATATCATGAAATCTCGAGTCGTAATCGCGTATGTGTCACCTCGATCACAATGGCGTCAATTCCCTACATCATCAATCAACTATTTGACGTGTTCCAGGAGTGCGTAGATACACCTGCTGGACGGTGGAGACCGGTTTTAGCGAGTCTCGGGGAAATATCCCGTGCAAAGCTGGGTGAATCCGATCAAAATAATGAAATCTCGACGTCTAACCGCGAATGTGCCATCTCGATCACAGTGGGAATACCTCCCTACATCATCAATCACCTATTTGCCGTGTTCCAGCAGTGCGCAGATACAACTGCTGGACTCTGAGACAGGTTATAGCGAGTCTTCGAGTCATATTCCGTGCAAAGCCCTATGAATCCGATCAAAATCATGAAATCTTGAGATCTAACCGCGAATCTGCCATCGCGAACATGAAGGGTTTACCTCCCTCTGCCATCAATCAACTAAGTGCCGTGTTCCAGAAGTGCGTGGACAGACCTGCTGGATTCTGGGAACCGGATATAGCGAGTCTTGGGATCATATTCCAGGCAAAGCTGTGTGGATCCGATCAAAATCATGAAATCTTGAGGTGTAAACGCAATTGTGCCACCTCGATCACAATGGCGTCACCTTGCTACATCATCAATCAATCTTTTCGCGTGTTCCAGAAGTGCGTAGATACATCTGCTGGACGCTGAGCCCGGTAATTCCGATTCTTGCGATCGGATTCGATGCAAAACCCTGTGAATCCGATAAAATCATGAAATCTCGAGGTGAAATTGCGAATGTGCCACCTCGTCCACAATGGGACCTTTCTCCTCCATGAATCAACTATGGAGCGTGTTCCAGGAGTGCGTACAGACATCCCCTGGACTCTGGGAACCGGTTATAGCGAGCCTTGGGATCATACTCCGTGCAGAGCTGAGTGAATGCGACCGAAATCATGAATTCTCGTGGTCTAATCGCGAATGTGCCACCTCAAACACATTGGCGTTACCTCCCTACATCTGCAATCAACCATTTGGCGTGTTCCAGGAGTGTGTCGATACACCAGCTGGACTCTGAGACCGGTTATAGCGAGTCTTGCGATCGGATTCGATGCAAAACCCTATAAATCCGATAAAAATCATGGAATCTCGAGTCGTAATCGCAAATGTGCCACCTCGATCACAATAAGAATACCTTCCTACATCATCAGTCAACTATTTGGCGTGTTCCAGGAGTGCGTCGATACACCTGCTGGACTCTGAGACCTGTTATAGCGAGTCTTGGGGAGAATTTCCGTGCAGAGCTGAGTGAATCCGATCAAAATAATGAACTCTCGTTCACAATAGGAATACCTTCCTACATCATCAGTCAACTGTTCGTTGTCTTTCAGAAGTGCGTAGATACACCTGCTCGACTCTGGGAACCGGATATAGCGAGTCTTGGGATCATATTCCGTGCAAAACTGTGTGGATCCGATCAAAATCATGAATCCTCGAGGTGTAATCGCAAATGTGCCACCTTGATCATAAAAGGGTTACCTATCGACATCATCATTCAACTATTTGCCGTGTTCCAGAAGTTCGAGGATACACCTGCTGGACTCTGAGACCGGTTATAGCGAGTCTTGGAGTGATATCCTATGCAATGCCCTATGAATGCGATTAAAATCATGAAATGTCGAGGTGTAATCGCGGATGTGCCATCTCGATCACAATGGGGTTACCTCCCTCTATCATCAATCAACTATTTTGCGTGTTCCAGAAGTGCGTAGATACACGTGCTGGACTCTGAGTCCGGTTATAGCGAAACTTGCGGTCGGATTCGATGCAGAACCCTGTAAATCCGATAATAATAATGAAATCTCGAGGTGTAATCGCAAATGTGCTACCTCGATCACATTCGGGTTACCTTCCTACATCATCAATCAACTCATTGCCGTGTTCCAGAAGTGCGTCGATACACCTACTGGACTCTGAGACCGGTTTCAGCGAGTGTTGCGGTCGGATCCAATGTAAAACCCTGTAGATTCGATAAAAATCATGAAATCTCGAGGTGTAATCGCGAATATGAAAACTCGAACACAATGAAGTTACATTCTTACATCATATCCCAACTATTTGCCGTGTTCGAGAAGTGCAAAGATACACCTGCTGGACTCTGAGACCGGTTATAACGAGTCTCGGGGTGATATTCTTTGCGAAGCCCTATGAATGCAATCAAAATCATGAAATCTCGAGGTAAAATCGCGAATGTGCCATCTCAAACGAAATGAGGTCACCTCCTCCTATGATTAATCAACTATTTGCCGTGTTCCAGGAGTACGTGGACAGACCTGCTGGACTCTGAGACCGGTTATAGCGAGTCTTGCGTTCGGATTCCGTGCAAAACCCTGAGACTCCGATGAAAGTCATGGATTCTCGAGGTGTAATCGCAAATCTGTTACCTCGATCACAATGGGGTTACCTTTCTACATCATAAACCACTCATTTGCCGTGTATCAGGAGTGCGTAGATACACCAGCTGGACTCTGAGTCCGGTTATAGCGAGTCTTGCGATCGGATTCGATGCAAAACCCTGTGGATCCGATAAAAAAATGAAATCTCGAGGTGTAATCGCAATTGTGCTACCTCGATCACATTCGGGTTACCTTCCTACATCATCAATATACTAATTGCCGTGTTCCGGGAGTGCTTGAACAGACCTGCTGGGCTCTGAGACGAGTTATAGCAAGTCTTGCGGTGGGATTCTATGCGAAGCCCTGTGAAACCGATAAAAATCATGAAATCTCGAGTTGTAATCGCAAATGTGCCTTCTCGATCACAATAGGAATACCTTTCTACATCATGAGTCAACTGTTCGTCGTGTTCCAGAAGTGCATAGTTACACCTGCTGGACTCTGGATACTGGTTTTAGCGAGTCTCGGGGGAATATTCCGTGTAAAGCTGAGTGAATCCAATCAATATCATGAAATCTCGAGTCGTAATCGCGTATGTGTCACCTCGATTACAATGGCGTCAATTCCCTACATCATCAATCAACTATTTGACGTGTTCCAGGAGTGCGTAGATACACCTGCTGGACGGTGGAGACCGGTTTTAGCGAGTCTCGGGGAAATATCCCGTGCAAAGCTGGGTGAATCCGATCAAAATAATGAAATCTCGAGGTCTAACCGCGAATGTGCCATCTCGTCCACAATGGGATTACCTTCCTACATCATCAATCAACTATCTTGCGTATTCCAGAAAGGCGTAGATACAACTGCTGAACTCTGGAAACCGGTTATAGCGAGTCTTGGGATCATATTCCGTGCAAAGCTGTGTAAATCCGATCAAAATCGTGAAATCTCGAGGTGTAATCGCGAATGTGCTACCTCGATCGCAGCGGCGTAACCTTCCTCTATCATCAATTAACTATCTGCCGTGTTTTGGGAGTGTGTAGACAGACCGGCTAGACTCAGAGGCCGGTTATAGCGAGTCTTGCGGTCGGATTCCATGCAAAAACCCGCGAATCCGATGAAAATCATGAAATTTCGAGGTGCAATCGCAAATGTGCCACCTCGATGACAATGTTACCTTCCTACATCATCAACCAACTATTTGGCGTGTTCCAGAAGTGTGTAGATACACCTGCTGGACTCTGAGACCGGTTCTAGCGAGTCTTGGAGTCATATTCCGTGAAAAGCCCTATGAATCCGATCAAAATCATGGAATCTCGAGGTGTCATCGCAAATGTGCCACCTCGATCATAAAAGGGTTACCTATCGACATCATCAACCAACTATTTGCCGTGTTCCAGAAGTTCGAGGATACACCTGCTGGACTCTGAGACCGGTTATAGCGAGTCTTGGAGTGATATCCTATGCAATGCCCTATGAATGCGATTAAAATCATGAAATGTCGAGGTGTGATCGCGGATGTGCCATCTCGATCACAATGGGGTTACCTCCCTCTATCATCAATCAACTATTTTGCGTGTTCCAGAAGTGCGTAGATACACGTGCTGGACTCTGAGTCCGGTTATAGCGAGTCTTGCGGTCGGATTCGATGCAGAACCCTGTAAATCCGATAATAATAATGAAATCTCGAGGTGTAATCGCAAATGTGCTACCTCGATCACATTCGGGTTACCTTCCTACATCATCAATCAACTCATTGCCGTGTTCCAGAAGTGCGTCGATACACCTACTGGACTCTGAGACCGGTTTCAGCGAGTGTTGCGGTCGGATCTAATGTAAAACCCTGTAGATTCGATCAAAATCATGAAATCTCGAGGTGTAATCGCGAATATGAAAACTCGAACACAATGAAGTTACATTCTTACATCATATCCCAACTATTTGCCGTGTTCGAGAAGTGCAAAGATACACCTGCTGGACTCTGAGACCGGTTATAACGAGTCTCGGGGTGATATTCTTTGCGAAGCCCTATGAATGCAATCAAAATCATGAAATCTCGAGGTGAAATCGCGAATGTGCCATCTCAAACGAAATGAGGTCACCTCCTCCTATGATTAATCAACTATTTGCCGTGTTCCAGGAGTACGTGGACAGACCTGCTGGACTCTGAGACCGGTTATAGCGAGTCTTGCGTTCGGATTCCGTGCAAAACCCTGAGTCTCCGATGAAAGTCATGGATTCTCGAGGTGTAATCGCAAATCTGTTACCTCGATCACAATGGGGTTACCTTTCTACATCATGAACCACTCATTTGCCGTGTATCAGGAGTGCGTAGATACACCAGCTGGACTCTGAGTCCGGTTATAGCGAGTCTTGCGATCGGATTCGATGCAAAACCCTGTGAATCCGATAAAAAAATGAAATCTCGAGGTGTAATCGCAATTGTGCTACCTCGATCACATTCGGGTTACCTTCCTACATCATCAATTTACTAATTGCCGTGTTCCAGGAGTGCGTAGATACACCTGCTGGACTCTAGAGACCGGTTAAAGCGAGTCTTGCGATCGGATTCGATGCAAAACCCTGTGAATCCGATGAACATCATGAAGTCTCGAGGTGTAATCGCGAATGTGCCACCTCGTCCACAATGGAAATACATTCCTTCTTCATGAATCAACTATTCAGCGTGTTCCAGAAGTGCGTACATACATCCCCTGGACTCTGAAAACCGGTTATAGCGAGTCTTGGGATCATATTCCGTGCAGAGCTGAGTGAATCCGATCAAAATCATGAATTCTCGTGGTGTGATCGCGAATGTGCCATCAAACACATTTGCGTTACCTCCCTACATCATCAATCAACTATTTGGCGTATCCCAGGAGTGCGTAGATACACCTGCCGGACTCTGAGACCGGTTATTGCGAGCTTTGGGGTCATGTTCCGTGCAGAGCTTTTTGGATCCGATGAAAATAATGAAATCTCGAGGTCTAACCGCGAATGTGCTATCTCGTCCACAATGGGGATACCTCTCTACATCATCAATCAACTGTTTGGCGTATTCCAGGAGCGCGTGGACAGACCTGCTGGGCTCTGAAACGAGTTATAGCAGGTCTTGGGGAGAATTTCCGTGCAGAGCTGAGTGAATCCGATCAAAATAATGAACTCTCGAGGTCTAACCGTGAATGTGCCACCTCGTCCACAATGGGAACGACTCCCTACATGATCAATCAACTATTTGCCGTGTTCCTGGAAAGCTTAGATACACCTGCTGGACTCTGAGACCGGTTATTGCGAGCTTTGGGGTCATGTTCCGTGCAGAGCTTTTTGAATCCGATGAAAATAATGAAATCTCGAGGTCTAACCGCGAATGTGCTATCTCGTCCAGAATGGGGATACCTCTCTACATCATCAATCAACTATTCGGCGTATTCCAGGAGTGCGTAGATACACCTGCTGGACCCTGAGACCGGTTATCCTGAGCCTCGGGGTCATATTCCGTGCAATGCTGTGTGAATCCGATCAAAATCATGGGATCTCGGAGTGTAATCGCGAATGCGTCACCTCGATCACAATGGGGTTACCTTCCTCTATCATCAATCGACCATTCGCCTCGTTCCAGGAGTGTACAGACAGACTGGCTAGACTCTCGCCGGTTATAGCGAGTCTTGCGGTCGGATTCGATGGAAAACCCTGTAAATCCGATAAAAACAATGAAATCTCGAGGTGTAATCGCAAATGTGCTACCTCGATCACATTCAGGTTACCTTCCTACTTCATCAATCAACTAATTGCCGTGTTCCAGAAGTGCGTGGACAGACCCGCTGGGCTCTGAGACGAGTTATAGCAAATCTCGCGGTCAGATTCTATGCAAAACCCTGTGAAACCGATGAAAATAATGAAATCTCGAGGTGTAATCGACAATGTGCCACCTCGATCACAATAGGAATACCTTCCTACATCATCAGTCAACTGTTCGGCGTGTTCCAGAAGTGCGTAGATACACCTGCTGGACTCTGGATAACGGTAATAGCGAGTCTCAGGGGAATATTCCGTGCAAAGCTGAGTGAATCCGATCAATATCATGAAATCTCGAGGTACAACCGTGAATGTGCCACCTCGTCCACAGCGGCGTCACCTCGCTACATCATCAGTGAACTATTTGGCGTGTTCCAGGAGTGCGTAGGTACACCTGCTGGACTCTGTGACCGGTTATAGCGAGTCTTGAAGTCATATTCCGTGCAAAGCCCTATGAATCCTATCAAAATCATGGAATCTCGAGGTGTCATCGCAAATGTGCCACCTCGATCACAATAGGGTTACCTATCGACATCATCAACCAACTATTCGCCGTGTTCCAGAAGTGCGAGGATACACCTGCTGGACTCTGAGACCGGTTATAGCGAGTCTTGGAGTGATATCCTGTGGAATGCCCTATGAATACGATCAAAATCATGAAATCTCGAGGTGTAATCGCAAATGTCCACCTCGACCACATTGGGGTTACCTTCCTACATCATCAATCAACTATTTGCCGTGTTCCAGGAATGCGTAGATACACCTGCTGGACTGTGGAGACCGGCTATAGCGAGTCTTGGGGAAATATGCCGTGCAAAGCTCAGTGAATCCGATCAGAATAATGAAATCTCGAGGTCTAACCGCGAACGTGCCATCTCGTCCACGATGGGAATACATTCCTACATCATCGATCAACTATTTGACGTGTTCCAGAGAGGCGTAGATACACCTGCTGGACTGTGGAGACCGGTTATAGCGAGTCTTGGGGGAATATTCCGTGCAAAGCTGAAAGAATCCGATCAGAATAATGAAATCTCGAGGTCTCACCGCGAATGTGCCATCTCGTCCACAATGGAAATACATTCCTACATCATCAATGCACTGTTTGATGTGTTCCAGAGAGGCGTAGATACACCTGCTGGACTCTGGAAACCGGTTAAAGCGAGTCTTGGGATCATATTCCGTGCAAAGCTGTGTAGATCCGATCAAAATCATGGGAATTCGGAGTGTAATCGCGAATGCGCAACCTCGATCACAATGTGGGTTCCCTTTCTCTATCATCATTCAACCATTCGCCTCGTTCCAGAAGTGTTGAGACAGACCGACTAGACTCCGAGGCCGAATATGGTGAGTCTTGCGGTCGGATTCCATGCAAAACCCTGTGAATCCGATGAAAATCATGAAATCTCGAGGTGTAATCGCAAATATGCCACCTCGATCACAATAGGGATACCTTCCTACATCATCAGTCAACTGTTCGGCGTGTTCCAGGAGTGCATAGATACTCCTGCTGGACTCTGGATACCGGTTTTAGCTAGTCTTGGAGTGATATCCTGTGCAATGCCCTATGAATGCGATCAAAATCATGAATTCTCGAGGTGTGATCGCGAATGTCCCACCTCGATCGCAATAGCGTTACCTCCCTCCATCATCAATAAACTATTTGCCGTGTCCCGGGAATGTTTAGACAGACCGGCTAGACTCTGAGGCCGTTTATAGCGAGTCTTGCGTTCGGATTCCGTGCAAAACCCTGAGACTCCGATGAAAGTCATGGATTCTCGAGGTGTAATCGCAAATGTGTTACCTCGACCACAATGGGGTTACCTTCCTACATCATGAACCACTTATTTGCCGTGTTTCAGGAGAGCGTAGATACACCAGCTGGACTCTGAGTCCGGTTATAGCGAGTCTTGCGGTCGGATTCTATGCAAAACCCTGTAGAACCGATAAAAATCATGAAATCTCGAGGTGTAATCGCAAATGTGCCACCTCGATCACAATAGGAATACCTTCCTACATCATCAGTCAACTGTTCGGCGTGTTCCAGGAGTGCATAGATACACCTGCTGGACTCTGGATACCGGATTCAGCGAGTCTCGGGGGAATATTCCGTGTAAAGCTGAGTGAATCCAATCAATATCATGAAATCTCGAGTCGTAATCGCGTATGTGTCACCTCGATCACAATGGCGTCAATTCCCTACATCATCAATCAACTATTTGACGTGTTCCAGGAGTGCGTAGATACACCTGCTGGACGGTGGAGACCGGTTTTAGCGAGTCTCGGGGAAATATCCCGTGCAAAGCTGGGTGAATCCGATCAAAATAATGAAATCTCGACGTCTAACCGCGAATGTGCCATCTCGATCACAGTGGGAATACCTCCCTACATCATCAATCACCTATTTGCCGTGTTCCAGCAGTGCGCAGATACAACTGCTGGACTCTGAGACAGGTTATAGCGAGTCTTCGAGTCATATTCCGTGCAAAGCCCTATGAATCCGATCAAAATCATGAAATCTTGAGATCTAACCGCGAATCTGCCATCGCGAACATGAAGGGTTTACCTCCCTCTGCCATCAATCAACTAAGTGCCGCGTTCCAGAAGTGCGTGGACAGACCTGCTGGATTCTGGGAACCGGATATAGCGAGTCTTGGGATCATATTCCAGGCAAAGCTGTGTGGATCCGATCAAAATCATGAAATCTTGAGGTGTAAACGCAATTGTGCCACCTCGATCACAATGGCGTCACCTTGCTACATCATCAATCAATCTTTTCGCGTGTTCCAGAAGTGCGTAGATACATCTGCTGGACGCTGAGCCCGGTAATTCCGATTCTTGCGATCGGATTCGATGCAAAACCCTGTGAATTCGATAAAATCATGAAATCTCGAGGTGAAATTGCGAATGTGCCACCTCGTCCACAATGGGACCTTCCTCCTCCATGAATCAACTATGGAGCGTGTTCCAGAAGTGCGTACAGACATCCCCTGGACTCTGGGAACCGGTTATAGCGAGCCTTGGGATCATACTCCGTGCAGAGCTGAGTGAATGCGGCCGAAATCATGAATTCTCGTGGTCTAATCGCGAATGTGCCACCTCAAACACATTGGCGTTACCTCCCTACATCTGCAATCAACCATTTGGCGTGTTCCAGGAGTGTGTCGATACACCAGCTGGACTCTGAGACCGGTTATAGCGAGTCTTGCGATCGGATTCGATGCAAAACCCTATAAATCCGATAAAAATCATGGAATCTCGAGTCGTAATCGCAGATGTGCCACCTCGATCACAATAAGAATACCTTCCTACATCATCAGTCAACTATTTGGCGTTTTCCAGGAGTGCGTCGATACACCTGCTGGACTCTGATACCTGTTATAGCGAGTCTTGGGGAGAATTTCCGTGCAGAGCTGAGTGAATCCGATCAAAATAATGAACTCTCGTTCACAATAGGAATACCTTCCTACATCATCAGTCAACTGTTCGTTGTCTTTCAGTAGTGCGTAGATACACCTGCTCGACTCTGGGAACCGGATATAGCGAGTCTTGGGATCATATTCCGTGCAAAACTGTGTGGATCCGATCAAAATCATGAATCCTCGAGGTGTAATCGCAAATGTGCCACCTCGATCACAATAGCGTCACCTTGCTACATCATCAATCAATCATTGGCTCGTTCCAGAAGTGTGTAGATACACCTGCTGGACTCTGAGACCGGTTCTAGCGAGTCTTGGAGTCATATTCCGTGAAAAGCCCTATGAATCCGATCAAAATCATGGAATCTCGAGGTGTCATCGCAAATGTGCCACCTCGATCATAAAAGGGTTACCTATCGACATCATCATTCAACTATTTGCCGTGTTCCAGAAGTTCGAGGATACACCTGCTGGACTCTGAGACCGGTTATAGCGAGTCTTGGAGTGATATCCTATGCAATGCCCTATGAATGCGATTAAAATCATGAAATGTCGAGGTGTAATCGCGGATGTGCCATCTCGATCACAATGGGGTTACCTCCCTCTATCATCAATCAACTATTTTGCGTGTTCCAGAAGTGCGTAGATACACGTGCTGGACTCTGAGTCCGGTTATAGCGAGTCTTGCGGTCGGATTCGATGCAGAACCCTGTAAATCCGATAATAATAATGAAATCTCGAGGTGTAATCGCAAATGTGCTACCTCGATCACATTCGGGTTACCTTCCTACATCATCAATCAACTCATTGCCGTGTTCCAGAAGTGCGTCGATACACCTACTGGACTCTGAGACCGGTTTCAGCGAGTGTTGCGGTCGGATCCAATGTAAAACCCTGTAGATTCGATAAAAATCATGAAATCTCGAGGTGTAATCGCGAATATGAAAACTCGAACACAATGAAGTCACATTCTTACATCATATCCCAACTATTTGCCGTGTTCGAGAAGTGCAAAGATACACCTGCTGGACTCTGAGACCGGTTATAACGAGTCTCGGGGTGATATTCTTTGCGAAGCCCTATGAATGCAATCAAAATCATGAAATCTCGAGGTGAAATCGCGAATGTGCCATCTCAAACGAAATGAGGTCACCTCCTCCTATGATTAATCAACTATTTGCCGTGTTCCAGGAGTACGTGGACAGACCTGCTGGACTCTGAGACCGGTTATAGCGAGTCTTGCGTTCGGATTCCGTGCAAAACCCTGAGACTCCGAAGAAAGTCATGGATTCTCGAGGTGTAATCGCAAATCTGTTACCTTGATCACAATGGGGTTACCTTTCTACATCATAAACCACTCATTTGCCGTGTATCAGGAGTGCGTAGATACACCAGCTGGACTCTGAGTCCGGTTATAGCGAGTCTTGCGATCGGATTCGATGCAAAACCCTGTGGATCCGATAAAAAAATGAAATCTCGAGGTGTAATCGCAATTGTGCTACCTCGATCACATTCGGGTTACCTTCCTACATCATCAATATACTAATTGCCGTGTTCCAGGAGTGCTTGAACAGACCTGCTGGGCTCTGAGACGAGTTATAGCAAGTCTTGCGGTGGGATTCTATGCGAAGCCCTGTGAAACCGATAAAAATCATGAAATCTCGAGTTGTAATCGCAAATGTGCCTTCTCGATCACAATAGGAATACCTTTCTACATCATGAGTCAACTGTTCGTCGTGTTCCAGAAGTGCATAGATACACCTGCTGGACTCTGGATACTGGTTTTAGCGAGTCTCGGAGGAATATTCCGTGTAAAGCTGAGTGAATCCAATCAATATCATGAAATCTCGAGTCGTAATCGCGTATGTGTCACCTCGATTACAATGGCGTCAATTCCCTACATCATCAATCAACTATTTGACGTGTTCCAGGAGTGCGTAGATACACCTGCTGGACGGTGGAGACCGGTTTTAGCGAGTCTCGGGGAAATATCCCGTGCAAAGCTGGGTGAATCCGATCAAAATAATGAAATCTCGAGGTCTAACCGCGAATGTGCCATCTCGTCCACAATGGGATTACCTTCCTACATCATCAATCAACTATCTTGCGTGTTCCAGAAAGGCGTAGATACAACTGCTGAACTCTGGAAACCGGTTATAGCGAGTCTTGGGATCATATTCCGTGCAAAGCTGTGTAAATCCGATCAAAATCGTGAAATCTCGAGGTGTAATCGCGAATGTGCTACCTCGATCGCAGCGGCGTAACCTTCCTCTATCATCAATTAACTATCTGCCGTGTTTTGGGAGTGTGTAGACAGACCGGCTAGACTCAGAGGCCGGTTATAGCGAGTCTTGCGGTCGGATTCCATGCAAAAACCCGCGAATCCGATGAAAATCATGAAATTTCGAGGTGCAATCGCAAATGTGCCACCTCGATGACAATGTTACCTTCCTACATCATCAACCAACTATTTGGCGTGTTCCAGAAGTGTGTAGATACACCTGCTGGACTCTGAGACCGGTTCTAGCGAGTCTTGGAGTCATATTCCGTGAAAAGCCCTATGAATCCGATCAAAATCATGGAATCTCGAGGTGTCATCGCAAATGTGCCACCTCGATCATAAAAGGGTTACCTATCGACATCATCAACCAACTATTTGCCGTGTTCCAGAAGTTCGAGGATACACCTGCTGGACTCTGAGACCGGTTATAGCGAGTCTTGGAGTGATATCCTATGCAATGCCCTATGAATGCGATTAAAATCATGAAATGTCGAGGTGTGATCGCGGATGTGCCATCTCGATCACAATGGGGTTACCTCCCTCTATCATTAATCAACTATTTTGCGTGTTCCAGAAGTGCGTAGATACACGTGCTGGACTCTGAGTCCGGTTATAGCGAGTCTTGCGGTCGGATTCGATGCAGAACCCTGTAAATCCGATAATAATAATGAAATCTCGAGGTGTAATCGCAAATGTGCTACCTCGATCACATTCGGGTTACCTTCCTACATCATCAATCAACTCATTGCCGTGTTCCAGAAGTGCGTCGATACACCTACTGGACTCTGAGACCGGTTTCAGCGAGTGTTGCGGTCGGATCTAATGTAAAACCCTGTAGATTCGATAAAAATCATGAAATCTCGAGGTGTAATCGCGAATATGAAAACTCGAACACAATGAAGTTACATTCTTACATCATATCCCAACTATTTGCCGTGTTCGAGAAGTGCAAAGATACACCTGCTGGACTCTGAGACCGGTTATAACGAGTCTCGGGCCGATATTCTTTGCGAAGCCCTATGAATGCAATCAAAATCATGAAATCTCGAGGTTAAATCGCGAATGTGCCATCTCAAACGAAATGAGGTCACCTCCTCCTATGATTAATCATCTATTTGCCGTGTTCCAGGAGTACGTGGACAGACCTGCTGGACTCTGAGACCGGTTATAGCGAGTCTTGCGTTCGGATTCCGTGCAAAACCCTGAGACTCCGATGAACGTCATGGATTCTCGAGGTGTAATCGCAAATCTGTTACCTCGATCACAATGGGGTTACCTTTCTACATCATAAACCACTCATTTGCCGTGTATCAGGAGTGCGTAGATACACCAGCTGGACTCTGAGTCCGGTTATAGCGAGTCTTGCGATCGGATTCGATGCAAAACCCTGTGGATCCGATAAAAAAATGAAATCTCGAGGTGTAATCGCAATTGTGCTACCTCGATCACATTCGGGTTACCTTCCTACATCATCAATATACTAATTGCCGTGTTCCAGGAGTGCTTGGACAGACCTGCTGGGCTCTGAGACGAGTTATAGCAAGTCTTGCGGTGGGATTCTATGCGAAGCCCTGTGAAACCGATCAAAATCATGAAATCTCGAGTTGTAATCGCAAATGTGCCTTCTCGATCACAATAGGAATACCTTTCTACATCATGAGTCAATTGTTCGTCGTGTTCCAGAAGTGCATAGATACACCTGCTGGACTCTGGATACTGGTTTTAGCGAGTCTCGGGGGAATATTCCGTGTAAAGCTGAGTGAATCCAATCAATATCATGAAATCTCGAGTCGTAATCGCGTATGTGTCACCTCGATTACAATGGCGTCAATTCCCTACATCATCAATCAACTATTTGACGTGTTCCAGGAGTGCGTAGATACACCTGCTGGACGGTGGAGACCGGTTTTAGCGAGTCTCGGGGAAATATCCCGTGCAAAGCTGGGTGAATCCGATCAAAATAATGAAATCTCGAGGTCTAACCGCGAATGTGCCATCTCGTCCACAATGGGATTACCTTCCTACATCATCAATCAACTATCTTGCGTGTTCCAGAAAGGCGTAGATACATCTGCTGAACTCTGGAAACCGGTTATAGCGAGTCTTGGGATCATATTCCGTGCAAAGCTGTGTAAATCCGATCAAAATCGTGAAATCTCGAGGTGTAATCGCGAATGTGCTACCTCGATCGCAGCGGCGTAACCTTCCTCTATCATCAATTAACTATCTGCCGTGTTTTGGGAGTGTGTAGACAGACCGGCTAGACTCAGAGGCCGGTTATAGCGAGTCTTGCGGTCGGATTCCATGCAAAAACCCGCGAATCCCATGAAAATCATGAAATTTCGAGGTGTAATCGCAAATGTGCCACCTCGATGACAATGTTACCTTCCTACATCATCAACCAACTATTTGGCGTGTTCCAGAAGTTTGTTGATACACCTGCTGGACTCTGAGACTGGGATTAGCGAGTCTTGGGGGAAATTTTTGGGCAGAGCTAAGGGAATCCGATCAAAATAATGAAACCCGAGGTGTTATCGCAAATGTGCCAACTCGGTCTCTTTCGTGTTACCTTCCTACATCATCACCCGAATATTTGCTGTGTTCTAGGAGTACGTAGATACACCCGGTGGACTCTGAGGCCGGTTATAGCGAGTGTTGGGGTCATATTCCGTGCAAAGCCCTATGAATCCGATCAGAATCATGAATTCTCGAGGTGTAATCGCGAATGTGCCACCTCGAGCACAATGGCGTTACCTTCCTTTATCATCAACAAACTATTCAACGTGTTCCGGGAGTGCGTAGACACACCTGCTGGACTTTGAGACCCGATATAGCGAGCCTTGGGGTCATATTCCGTGCAAAGCCCTATGAATGTGATCAAAATCATGAATTCTCGAGGTGTGATCGCAAATGTTCCACCTCGATCACAATGGGGTTACCTTCCTCCATCATTATTGAACTATTTGCCGTGTTCCAGAAGTGGGTAGACAGACCGGCTAGACTCTGAGGCCTGTTATAGCGAGTCTTGCGGTCGGATTCCATGCAAAACCCGGTGAATCCGATGGAAATCATGGATTCTCGAGGTGTAATCGCAGATGAACCACCTCGATGACAATAAGGTTACCTTCCTTTATCATCAACCAACTATTTCGCGTGTTCCAGAAGTTTGTCGATACACCTGCTGTACTCTGAGACTGGTATTAGCGAGTCTTGGGGAGAATTTTCGTGCAGAGCTGAAAGAATCTGATCAAAATAATGAAATCTCGAGGTGTTATCGCAAATGTGCCACCTCGATCACATCCGTGTTACCTTCCTACATCATCACCCAACTATTTGCTGTGATCTAGGAGTACGTAGATACACCCGGCTGATTCTGAGACCGGTTATAGCGAGTCTTGGGGGAATATCCCGCGCAAAGCTGGGTGAATCCGATCAAAATAATGAAATCTCGAGGTCTAATCGCGAATGTGCCAACTTGATCTCAATGGGGTTACATCCCGCTATCACCAATCAACTATCTGCCGTGTTCCAGGGGTGCAAAGAAACACCTGCTGGACTCTGAGACCAGTTATAAGGAGTCTTGCGTTCGGATTTCGTGCAAAACCCTGCGAATCCGAAGAAAATCATGGATTCTCGACGTGTAATCGCAAATTTGTCACCTCGACCACAAAGGAGTTATCTTTCTACATTATGAACAAACTATTTGCCGTGTTCCGGGAGTGCGTAGATACACCAGCTTGACTCTGAGGCCGGTTATAGCGAGTCTTGGGGTCATATTCCGTGCAAAGCCCTCTGAATCCGATCAAAATCATGAATTCTCGAGGTGTAATCGCGAATGTGCCACCTCGAACACAATGGCGTTACCTTCCTCCATCATCAATAAACTATTCAACGTGTTCCGGGAGTGGATAGACAGACCGGCTAGACTCTGGAGCCGGTTACAGCGAGTCTTGCGGTCGGATTCCATGTAAAACCCTGTGAATCCGATAAAAATCATGAAATCTCGAGGTGTAACCACAAATGTGCCACCTTGATCACAACGGGGTTATCTTCCTACATCATGAACCAACTATTTGCCGTGTTCCAGGAGTTGGTAGATACACCTGCTGGACTCTGAGGCCGGTTATAGCGAGTCTTGGGGTCATATTCCGTGGAAAGCCCTACACGGAAGAAACAAAACGAGGTATTATCGTAGCGTCTCTCTTTAGTCAATCGCGCCAGGAGAAATGAGAGGCGCTAAGGAATATATATATGCACAAGAAAAGAGAAGGGCGCCACGAGTTTCGCTCTGGTGCGAAATGAATCACGCAGTCAATGCGATCAAGTCTTGACTGCTCGGATTTTTTCCGGGCGGCAAGAAATCATCGTGCGGGTGAACGAAATGTGTGCGAGGGAAGTCGATATCGTGTACGTTCGGCAAATCTCGTGTCCTCGCATACTTTTGGCGAGCGTCCGGCGTTATCGCGTACACGTGCCGCACTTGTCGCAGCTTGCCGCCTTTGCGATCCAGTTTGCGCCAAGAGCACGAGAGTTTCACATCGTACTGATTGATATAATATAATCCATTATACCCGAGTGAAACTGGTGTACGAAAAAGCTGCTCATTTCGGATCCAAGATTGATGCTGAAGATCGTCAAGGGAGGACTCAAATATTAGGGGTGAGTAATTACCAATATATCAATATTCATGGAGTTGTACATCTTCGTGTCTCTGAGATCGCTGTGATTCTTCATGGCTCCTTTTAAAGCTGAAAAATCATCAAAATACGTCATGTTCACGTAAAATGCTACGAGGAACACGATGAAACTGTCAGTTTTGAGTTTCAAAATGACCCCGGCATGATATTAACGGTTCGTTCAAAAAATCACTGATATCACGCTGGGGTCACCTCGGAAGTCAAAACTGACAACTTCATCGTGTTTTTCGTGGAATTTTACGTGGAAATAATGTATTCTGATAATTTTTCAGCTTCAAAAAAGCCATGGAAAATCACAGCGATCTCGGATGCACGAAGGGTTGGGACGGCAGAATTCTCAACATAGGCTTTTCAATGTTAAAATAATGTTCGAGTGGCAAAGCAGGTTACGTCGTACTGGGTGCGGCGAAAGTGTTCGCCAATTTTTTCATATCAAAAATGACGTATGAACGATGGTATCGTGGGAAATCGAAAGTTCGGAAATAATGCACATCCTTTATATTGCATTAGTATATGGGTGATTCTGAAATAACTTACGCATTTGATGTCCTCACCTCGCGTGCATATTAACCAACCAAATATGATGAGTCTAACGATGATATCTGATGTATTCTATTAAAATGAAGATGTTCCAATAGTTACAGGAGCGAATATAAGTTTAATGTAGACCTGAGCTTACCAAAAGTGGTCAAAATGTCCTTACCGTAGCATGTTCTAAACTGGAGTTGCACGTTTCAATCGTGTAGTTTACCGAGATATTCATTCAAACTCGGTTCCGCGCTACTCAAACATCAAAGTGGGGTAATTGAAAAGTGATAATATGTGCAAATCGAGTATCAAGTCTTACTTCAAGACAGTCAAAATACAGCCGACATTCTGTCCTGGAATTTTGCTATTTCGAATGCCTCTCGATAATTCGACTTCGGGTGAGCGAATCGCTTCAAACGGCTCTATAATGTCGGTAATTGATTCCTAATACACCAAAAAAGAAATTCTACCACCAGCGAAATGATGAATCGCGTGATCAGCTTCCCACGCGATGATTTACGGACAATTTTTCCGTTGCAAAATAAGAATTGTCCTTACCGTGGTCACTGGCTCTCGAGCACTATGCAACGTCAAGGTCCAGAAATTTTTTCACAGTCTACTCTCACCGTAAAAATAGGCTATGTACTCGGCAAAAACGATCCGTTTCAATTTACGCCTTTGAGATTACTTTTCATGCCAAAATGTCCTTACCGTGGCAAAAATATATCGAAAACTGCTCATATCTTTTACATAGATTGACTAACGTTTATGCCCGTCTGGGAACTGTTTTTGGATGTCAGATAGATTGGGAAAAACATATGAGCAGTCAGATTGCAGCTATATTTCAACTAGTCAATTTTTGGTCCAAATCCTGACTTCCCCCGTTTTTGCCCTCGAAATACCTCAGTTATCTCATAATCACCCATATATAGATGTGAAAAAATTTTTGATGGACGCTGACAAACGAGATTTTAGATCCCAGGAAGAGCCATCAAGCTTCTATCAAAATTAACACAGGTTTGAATGGGAATGTGCCTAATTCGACACTTTTTCTTACTAACTTTGCTTGTATTTCTGCCGCATCCGAGCATTTTCTAATATACTTCTGCTCGTTCTCGAGCTTATTTCAAATCCTACATGATGACCTAAGGTGCGTCCAATTTCAACTGACCAGAATCTATCTATCTTAATTGTTCCAAAGAGTGATGATTACTGCAAATTTCAAAAATAGGGCACTTTTCCTTTCTAACTCTGCTTGTACTCCTGGCGCATCTGAAAATCCTCCAACGTGTTTCTATCCATTTTGATGCTTGTCACAGAATCTATTCAATGAGCTAATGTACGCCCAATTCCGACTAACTCGAGCTAATCTATCTCAATTTCTGCAAAAAGAGATTACTTTCGAAAAATACAAAAATAAGCGACTTCTCCCACCCACCTCACTTGTTCCAAAAGCCGAACTTGGAACTTGACAAGTAAGACTCACTCTTTCCTGCTCCACTATCATCTGGAATTAGATGACCAATTTCAAATCTTGAGAAGCATGAGGAGAGTATGGTTAGCAATTCTGTAGACAAATCTAAATTATACTTAACTTGATTTATGAAGAGTCGTTCCCAACTTTCAACCAGCTCAAATTTGGCTACAGAATTACACAAAATACTCTCCTCGTGTTTTTCAAGAGTTTATATTGGTTAATTGATTCCAAATAAAAATGGAGCAGGAAGGGGGAAGTCATACCCGTCAAATCCCAAATTCCACTTCTGGAAGAAATTAGGTGGGAGAAGGAAATCGCTCATTTTTGGATTTTCGAAACTAATCTCTCTTTGAGAAAATTGAGATAGGTTGACCCACCCTACTGCACAGTCCCAATGTGATCAGAATGAAATTAGCGCTAGAGTCAAGTTTTGCTTACAAAAAACGTGATCGCGACTTCCGAAAATAATCGATGCGAGGGGCAATATTTCGGGAGCCCGGGCTAGATGAAACTTGAGCGATTAATTTGATTTCCTTGTCACCTTTTGAATGTATTCAAGAAAGTCTCTGCACAGCTCGAAGACGATTGAAATAAAATTGGCGTCGGAGTAAAGTTTTGTTTGGATAAAACAAGATAGTGTCTTCCGCAAATAATCAATTCGATTAATTCACATTCATTTTTTTTCTCAAGCTTTATCATCGAAGAGATGGAGGAAGATCTTAGACAATTACTTAAATCCTGGAATCTTGGGGAGAATACGACAAAACTCTTGATCCAATACTTGGAATGTAAGTAATGATTCACCAACTCCATCGAACGGGTTCTCACACAATCACTGTACAAAATTCTGGTTAAGCATATTAAGGGAATTGAGCTTGAGCCCGATCATTCCATTCATCCATGCATGAATGTTCAACTGTATGATGGAGTTCGTTTCAACATTCCCAACATCACTAGAATATTCTATGACTAACACTCACAAGCATCGCTTTTCTCAAAATCGCTTACAGTTAACGATGTCGTGGATCAAGAATCATTCAAACACCTATCAGATGAGCAAATACACAATATCTTCCCCCCGGACAGCGAAATCAGTAAGAGGTTCATTGAGAGGTTTAGGGCAGATATGGTGAAACGTAGGAGGGTAGAAGATAGCGCGTCCATATCTCATGAATGTCCTCAGAGTGGCTCAACCCCAAATGATGCAGATAATCGTAGTGAACGGCTCTCCAAAGATCTAAGCAATCTATCCCAAAGCTCCAGCATATCCCAAAGCTTACATTCATCTCAAAGGTCGCTTTTGTCTCAAAATTTTAGCCCATCTCAAAGTCTCAGTCAGTCCCAAACTCCCAAGCGATCCCATCATCCACCCAATACAACTCCCAAACGATCCTCACCAAGGATGACTCCCAGGCGATTACGGCGTGAGTCTCCAAAGATAACTCCCAAGCAATCAGGACATACCTCACCCAGGAAAACTCCTAGAAGATCCAAACGTGTTTCACCAAGGAAACTAGTCCGCGACGTGCCACAGCATGAACGACTCAATTTAATTGATGAGTTCTACTCTAACTGTGAATATGCTCTTTATTGCGTGTACCTCAAAACAATTGGATGCATACATTATATAAATTTCCAATTGCAGTCCAGAAATCCAGATCACTTTTCAAATTATTGCAAACAACATTCATGGGACACGTCATACTTTATCACTACGCAAAGTCCCGTGTCGTACTGCGCAAACGTCTGAGTAGAATTATCATGGACCAACAGCTACTCCAAAATTTCAGGAACCCTGTGAAATGTTTTGTGTAAGGATAGTCGATTTGTGCTTTTTCCATCACCTGATCATTTTTCTGCATCACTCATGTCATTACATCATCACATCAAACTGGCACCGCTGTGACAGATTCATTCATTTCTTCGGATGTTGCATTCGGGAACCCATGAACATACATTTACAAATCGGATGAATGAAGAAACGAGTGGATGCACTGATGTATTAATGAATGGATGAATACCGCCAAAGTGGGTAATTTTGGTACGATTCCGGTACTGTCTATCTTGTTTAACCCGGCATTTCAATATACAGTGACAAAACCTGCCTTAACTAGTGGTCAATTGGAAGCTTACAGTTCCAGATTTTGATTGACGGGCTACAAAGGTCAATTTCATGTGTGTAAGCTGGAGCTATTAACAGTGGAGCAAGTGTACCAGATCACACCTCAACCGGGCAACTCTGGTACACTTACGAAATATTTCACCATGCAAGTAGATCAATTCGACTCATTCAAGAGTCTTATACTCACCTCTTTCAGTTTATGAACCATATGGACCGCCAGTAGATCCAAGATGAGTGAAAAAAGGCTGACATACAGAATTGGACTAAAGTTACCTTCCCGTAATGCTTCTTACGTAGAGTGGGGTAACTTTGAGAGAGAGAGAGAGAGAGAGAGAGAGAGAGAGAGAGAGAGAGAGAGATAGATAGATAGATAGATGTCCTTTATTCGTCCGAAGACAAAAAATACAGTTGCATACACCTACATATGCCCGTTAAAATGTAATAACACGTATAAGAATGAATATAATATATGTACAACAAAATCAATGATGATAGTTTCAGTCAATTACTGGTTTGGTCAAGGACAATAATTATCACAATTCGTGACTAGTCAGGGTGCATACTTAGAGGTATAAAAAGAGGGGTAAGGGCTCGCACTAATATCACAGCTATAGATCACCAATTGGGTGACTGAGGTCACATGTAAAAAATACTAAGTTAAGGAAGAGCCCTTCCCATTACAGATTAAAATAATGCCTCTTCTCCACATCAATCTTCTGCGCAGACTGGGTTAGTAAAAAATCTTTCAGGGATTCCTTGAATTGTGATGTTTTCCGCAGCTGCCGAAAGCCCGGAGGGAGAAAGTTCCACAAATGAGCACACTGAACCTGGAATGATCTTCTTCCGTACTCAAGTCTCATATTGGGAACTTTGAGTACCCGCTCTTCTGTATCACCGCGTGCAGGGCGTTCGGATTGGTACCTGGTGAACATCGCAGCTAGGTAGCCAGGCTCTCCTAAATGCATGATCTTGTGCATTAACAGAGCTGCGAAGTACATTCTCCGCGAATCAGTACGTAACCAACCCAAACGTTCCCTAAACGGGGTGATGTGCTCGTCTCTCCTAAGATCAAAAATGTACCTCACACATGAATTGCTTAGTCGCTGTATCCGTTGCCGTTGTTCGTCCGTGGCGTCGAGGTACACGACCGTGCAATAATCCAAGTGCGGTTGAACCAAGGACTCGACTAGGCGAATTCGGAGAGGTCTGGTGATACACGCCCTAAAAAACCGCAGTCCGTATAGGGCTCTGTTGACTTTCTTAGTTACTTGGTCAATGTGCGGTCTCCACGTCAGTTCCCTGTCAAGTGTAACACCAAGACTCACGACCGTGTCACTGAACGGGATGAACTTTCCATCCTGTATTTCAACCCCTGGCAAGTCCATTCCCTTCAGGTCTTTGATATTCCTCTCAGAGCTGAAGTAGATTGCCTTGGTCTTGCCAGCGTTGAGACACAGGCCGGAACTCTTGGCCCATTCAGTTACTAGTCGTCCTATTTCACCCAGCCGAGCGATGCCCTCTCTGATCTTAGTTTTCTCGACTTGGAGATAAATTTGCAGGTCATCCGCATAAAATAGATGATGTACCGACTTTCCGTCTAGCAAACCAGGTAAGTCATTGACATATAAGCTGAAGAGTAAAGGCCCGAGAACGGAACCCTGTGGAACACCCAGATTGGTTTCGAGCCAATCAGAATTACCAGATTTTGAAGTGACTTTTTGGGTGCGACCTTGTAAGTATGATTTTATCCACAGAAGTGCCGATCTCGAAAAGCCAAGATTTCGAAGCTTGCTCAACAGCTTTGATGGTGATATCGTGTCAAAGGCTTTACTAAAGTCAAAAAGCAGGAGCAAGGTGATCTTCTTCTTGTCAATACCTACTCTGATGTCATCGGTCAACTTTAGTAGAGCTGTCTGGGTGCTATGGTATTGCCTAAAACCAGTCTGGAAGCGATCTTGTAATTTCTCTTGTTTTAAGTACTCCGTGATTTGGTCGTGTGCGATTTTTTCCAGGACCTTGGCAAGGAAGCAGAGCAGCGCTATAGGACGAAAATCTGAGACTGTTGATGGAGCTGTAGTCTTTTTTAATGCAATCAGCTGTGCTTGCTTCCAAGCCGCGGGAAAAGTGCTATGAGCGAAAGAGGAGTTGAAAATATGTACAATAAGATCACCAATAGCCGGGAGAGCCTTCGCGATCACGCTTTGGGGCATCCCGTCTGCCCCACGGGCTTGCGAGGAAAAATGTTTGATAGCAAGGACTACGTCGTTAAAATTTGTGGGCTTGAATTCAAAACCCTCCTCTGAAGCCGAATTTATGTCGTCCATTGCTTCATCTATATTTTCGTGAGGCGAGACGGAAACTCCCGCAAAGTGAGCGTTCAACTCATCCGGTGTGAAACCATGAAGTTCCTCCTCTTTGCTTTTAGGCAGGAGGCCGAGGTTGCGCATTTCCTTCCAGATGTTCTTATGTTGATCAAGAGCGTCTGAAAGATGGTTTTGAAGGAAGGAGTTACGCTCTTGTTCCATGCGCAAGTCGACCTCTTCGCTAAGCCGAAAGTACTCACTTTGAAGCTCAGGACACTTGCGCTGGTTACGTTGATTTCGTTCCCAGCGCCTGCGCGTCGCATCTCGCTTATTCATGAGTACCCTCAACTCAGGACCAATCCAAGGAGCATCATTTTTCCGCGGGTTGATAGTTTTTTCCGGCGCTAATTCATCTATAACAGTCTTTAAGTTCTCATTCAAGCAGTGAATTGCGTCTTCCAAGCTGGTTTCAGCATTTTCAAGAGCTGTCCAGTCGCAGCGAAGCAGACGGTCATTCAGCATCTCCGGAGTGATGTTACGAAAATTCCTATAAGTGAAGGAATTTTTTGGCGGAGTGGGAGTGAAGACGTTGATGGTGACGTCTATGACCGAGTGCCTGCCGAAACTGGGCAGGAGTCTGTTTTGAAAGTCAGTAATGGTGGCATTGTCATCTACGTAAATATGATCAATCCATGTATGAGAAACATTGGGGTTGTGTTGGTGAGTCGGGCCATGCTGCACTATCTGTAGGGCTAGTTCTTCTGTCAGTGCAGTCAGTGTCTTGGTGTCAGGATGAGCAGTATCCAACAAGTCAGCGTTCAGATCTCCCATTATAATTTTGTGACTATAATCTCCACACAGTCGGCGTAATGAGCCAAACAGCCCATCATCCTTCTGCATGGCGATTTTTGGAGGTCTATAGACTACCACGGCTAATATTGGAGGAGAGTTGCCTTGCTGTACGCTACAGAAAAGAAATTCAGGCACGCCAGGTTTTCCTGGGCCGAAAGTATTAGAAGAAACTAGTTTCTCTACTTTAAAATCATTGCGCACATACAAAGCAACCCCACCACCCTCCCTGTTGCGATCCTGTCTCAACAGTGAAAACCCAGGAATCTGAACGAGACTGTCATCCACATACTCATCTAGCTTCGACTCAGCGACCCCAAATAGATGATAGGAGGGATCGTTAGCAATGAGCAAGCGCAGATGCTCAATCTTATCTGTCAGCGAGTTAAGGTTGATAAATCCCGCTTTCAAAGAACTACCACTCCCTCGTTTCTCCTCAGCAGCCGTACTTAGTCAGGGAGTTCTCGCCTTTTCTGCCGCCGAAGCACAACTCTGCTCCGGAACGGAGGCACAGCTCTGGGTGTTGTTAGAGGGTGCACGAGAACGTTTCGGAACACTTCGACAGGCCGTTTGAATGACCTGCAGATCAGCAAGAGATTCAAACGTATGCGCTCGCTCACCATTCTTCCGTCTAACCCAGAAACGTTCGCCACTGTGCCAGACGTATTTTAATCCTAAACCGTGTGCAACTGACCTCAAGCGTATATATTCTTTATATTTCTCACGGGGGAGCATTTCATTCACATAGATCTTACGATCTGGCACGAGAGCTTTCGTATCCGGGTCAAGTAAATCAGGCTGGATGTTATTAGCCGTGAAATAGTTATTGGTGATAGAACGTTTAGCCTGAATCACCTCCCTAACCAGAAGACTACTGGAGAGTTGGACCACGCATGATGGTAGTGTGCGTGAGATGGCAGCTGGGGCATGGGAAGATGAAACCGAATCATGAATTGAAGGCCTCTCGCCAGACGTATGCCCCGGTTGCAAGACATGGACATCAGCAATGTCTGCCCTCTGCAGCTTTGGGAGAATGGACTTGAGCACTGCAAAAGAAATATCACATACCTGTGCCGGTGAGGCCAAAGAATCTTTTTTCAAAGCACCATTTATAATTAGCTTACAGCGCTCAAGACCGTCCCTACTGAGTCCACGTCCTTGTTCCCCAGCATATGACTGGTAAGGCTTGTCCATTCTAGGTGGAATGATGGGACGCGAAGATTGATGTGTTGATTCGGCATTAATATACTCATCATTACTAAATTTATCATTTTGCAGAGTACTCTGGTTACCTGTCAGTCGCTTAGTCAGACTGGAAAGCTGATCTCTCATTATGGAATTTTGCTCCAGAAGTAGCTGACGATCTAAGCGAAGCTCCTCCAGCTGGGAACTCTGCTTCTCCAATAGTCCCTCAAGAGAAGACACGCGTGCCAACAAACGATCATCCATCTCATTCACTGCTGGTGTAAAAGATGGAGAGGTAATGGCAACGTCTCGTCGGCTCATAAGGGATTTTATTTCGTCGAGCTGACTCTGGAGCATCTCGTTCTGTTGGAAAAAGAGGTCCAGAGTACTCTGCGATATAAGTACCCAATTGTTCTCAGGAGAATTCAACGGCTTCGATGTTGGTGATGCTGCAGGTCGATCCGAGATGTTGGGGCTGCTAATCTTCTCCGATTCGACAGTGCACTCCACAGTTGGTGTAGTACGCAGCGACTGGAAGGCAATAGTTGGCCATGCATCTGTTTGCTGCTTTCGAATTTTCGCGGGCTTTATTTTGCTGGACTGGTGGCTGGTGGCGCCACGTGACGGAGACGAGACAGCAGTCGGTGGATTACCCCCGGCGAGCGCGAGCTGTGGACTCTCGGTGGTATGAGAGGCACTGGTGGTGGGAGGCTTCGCGCTCCGTGCAGTGGTGGTATGTTGCGAAGCGGGGGGAGATGTTCCTGACGCACCACGGGAGCTGAGCCTCATGTGTGAGATGGTCTGATTACTCACACGTTTTCGCAGGCTTGTATTCTCCTTCTCTCTTTCTCTGGCTGTTTGCGCGTTGAATTGTGAAGCCGTCGTCTGCTTTGACGCACTCGATGTTAAATTAGCGATATTGGTGTCGCTCACCTGCAGGCATTGCAAACATGTCACTGCTCCCCGGGATGATCTCGAGCACTTGACATGAGCTGATCCATTGCAAATGCCGCATTCTCTGCTGCCTGTGCGTAAGGTGCCATTGCAGACACAGCAGATGTTTTCGCTCATCGCGCAGCAGACAGCGTCGTAGCAGGCCAGCGTAGCAGACGACCTCCGAGCATGCGCACAAGGTTCACTTTCGGCGCCAAGCACTGCCGACTCGATGTTGTAGTTGGGGTTGCAGAATTGGAATTATTCCTCCCAGGCTCGTGCAGGAGCCATGCAGCGATGCTCCAGATGTATGAGCCTGCAGGAGGAAATCCAATCTGCAAAAAAGTGCCACTCGGGACGACGTTTTGATGGTTAAAGTCACATTCAAACACGGAGCGATGTGTAATGCGTGTGGATGTACTCACCGCCAGAGAGAGAGGGAGAGAGAGGGAGAGAGGAAGAGGGGGGGGGGTATAGTTATTCGCGTGGAAAAAAACAAGTAGTGCACGTGTGTGTCCTTTTGATATCGCAGAATTTGTCACAGTGGTGTGAAACGCTTCTTTCCACCTTGATTGCTTAATATAATAATTATGCAGGGTGACAACAGAGGTTTACTCTCAATTGTACGAGGACGCTTTTCAAGTGTTTGATGAGGAAAAGAATAAAAAAGCCTATATTGAAGAACTACAGACTGTGAGAGAGGACGACTCGACCAAAAAAAGGCTGAGTGGCGCTTTGGTGAATGCTCACGATTCTTACTTAACACTTGCTGTCGAAGTTGGGTTGAAAGACAGTAAGGTACCAGAAAATCGAGTACTTCTGAGATCAGGTACTAATAATGCAACTATGGATATTTCGATTATGTTGCATGATATTGACTCCAGTGAATTCTTGCAGCCCTGCAACTTGAAACGATTGATTTGACAAAATTTGAGAAAGATGATGCAGAGCTCGATACAGATGACGAAGAGGATTGGTTAAAATCAGCCCCCCATCGTTTCTCGGTCGAATATAAAAATCTAGATTTCACAGGAATTGCTAAAAAATATAAAGCTATCACAGGAAAATCCGGAAAGAAGCTGGTGAGAGAAACTCCATAATGTCTATGATTGCACTATCCTCAATTGAACTGCAAGATGAACGAGAACATTCCTAGGGAATTTATGAGAGGAATTTTGAGGCTGAAACTTGGGGTCTTACGTATTATTCATAATCATCTGTTTGGATCCAATGCTTTTCATGGACTATACGGTTCATTCAACTTCTTTAGAAACGACCAATTTTGGACATCTCAATATGTCCTCTTCAGAAGAAATATTATCTAATCTGGGAGGGAAGGTTCGATTTAAAAGAATTTTTTTCAGTGAAATTCCTAGAAGGGAATTTTCTGAAATCCTCGGAATCAAACTCACACCATAACCAGAGATAATTATTCACGAAAAATTAAAATACAGACGTCCAAGAATTCTCGATGCTCGGTCTCCCGTATACAATATATGCTCGGGCCGACAACAGCCATGGATATCTGGCTCAAAGTAGATCTGTTCTGCATTGTTTTCTCTTTTTAAAACATTTGTGATTGGGAAAGTCCAATTCGGGGTGTCTATATATGGTGATGTCTAAACCATGATCCCTAGAGAATTGATTAGCATCTCTGAACATTGATGAACTCATCGTTGAGCCCAAATCAAATCTGCAATATCCCATAATCTTTTTGTCCACAGGCTTTATTGGACTTTCAATACAAGATCAATACTTTGAAACTGGAATCAGCGAGTGACGATCATTTCTATAAGACTGATGTTTACAAAAGGCTCCGTGAACACTGGCCAGGAGTGGCCAGGAGTATAGTCCAAATATCAATCTCATCAAGGGAAACATCTTCACACCAAAAATCTGACAAAACCGGCTTAATCAAGATAAATGAGAGGCTCATCGATAATGACGGTAATAATGCATATTTCTATTGAATTATTTCCCCACTTGTGACACTGAATCTTATTCGATTCATATTCATTGTAGGATACACTAGTACAGTAGCATTCCTGCTATTATCAGATCTCCTGAAATATGGTTTCAACCTCAATGTCTTCAAGAAGTTGGGTTGGAAACCAGACCGCGACTACACAGTGAAGTCTTTTGTGAGGCATATTGAGGTGAATTTTGTTCTTAATTTGTTTTGTTTCTTGTTGAGCAAAGAATGGATTTTGATCGTTGCTTCTACCAGTGTGGTTACAGTGCTGAAAAACTCAAGGGTATTATAGCAGAGCACCGTGCTGACTATTCAAAACTGGACATTACAGCTCCGCAACCCTTTATCATCTTCTGGGGACCATTAGAAGCGCTGGAAACTACCCACGTTGTGATCAACGAGATTTGTTATGAATGTGATTCAGCTGTGGATGCCGTGGACGTTTGCTTCAAGTCATTCTTTAGTTTCAACTTGAAATATTCCTTAGCTTCTATTCACATATGGTCATTCATACAAAGGTATTTGTATGAATTCAAAGCCGGACAACAAACCGTTGTAAGCTCGCCCAGCATGACTAATCTAGTTGATAAGATACTACGTTTGGGAGGTTTTAACGTGTCACCCTCCTCATGATTCGACATATTTTGTGGAAAAACAACTCCGGTCGTTAGTAAAATATAATATTTCCTGGCCCGACATCGAGTCATCTTCAGAGAACTCGTTTCACATTGGTAATAGAAACTCATTATTATTTGACAAGTTTAAACGTAAGTGATCAACTTGCCTGATACATTTAGTGTAAACATGGAAATTTTCGATGACAGTGTGAGAATTGCTACTGAGCTTTACCAGCATTTAAATTTCACCAGGAAGGATATAACATTCATAATCAATGTATTCAATGATTTCATAAAAAATACTTACAATCCCTTCATCTTGAATGAAATAGTAGTCAGCCTTGCCGACATTCTCGATGAAAATGTTCTCCAAGAACTGAAGAGAATTTTCAAAAAGCATAACGATCCTTTCAATCACCTGAACACGGAACACAAACAAATGAAAGTCTTCAACAAACTTGGCCTGTATGTTGATCCAGAAGTTCACGAGATAGGTGAATCTACTAAAACTTCGGTCAGAAATGATATAGTCAGTTTGAAAAAACAAAAAGTTACCATGGTTCACATGTCCATTGAGAATTCTCTTGATAAACTGTTTGAAATGGATGGTCTCTTAGAGAGCACAGTGTCATATATGAAATCCTTAATGGCTGATGAGAGTTCGATGTCTAATTTTGTACAAGGTGAACTGTGGCGAGAACTCACGAGAGACATTCCCGATCATGACACAGTTGCTATCCCTTTAGTAGGATTTTTTGATGATATTGATACCGGTAATGCCCTTGGCAGCAGAGCAGGTCAAAATTCAGTCGGAAATTTCAGTGTAACATGTCCCTGTTTTCCACCAAGCTTCGCGTCTAAACTCGACAGCATGATTGTGACTGATTTATTTTATAGCACTGCGTGACCTAAACCCGCGTTTATTAAACGCATTTGCGGGACTTAACTGGCCTATTATTCAACTGTGAAATAACGCGTTCGCTCACTTCACGCGGGTGCGAAACATAACAAATCGGTTTATTCCACTACGAGATAATGAGGGTATCTTTGGTAAATTTTTCGTGAATTTCGTATGCAGTCATCGAAATTGTGAGAAAAATTATTAAATACCTCTGATTGATCGTGTCTGAAGCAGTGCTTCCACATCAATAACTCCAGAAAGCAAGAAAATTAGTTGAGATTCTACACACTATTTTTCATGGTTATAGATCATCAGCAACATAAACATAAACATCAACACGTGGTTGAGTTTTGCACATGTGTACGTGCTAACCTTGCTGTTCATGCCATTCTCAAATTGACTCGCGCAACAAAATCTTTGGCCATGCTACATCGTTATTTCGATTCGATACGTCCTCGTAAAGAAATGACAATGAATAACAAGATTAGAGACTTACAGTATGATGGGAGGTTGTATTTGATTCTTTCTAATGATCAACATCTGATTATTATTTGAATAGATTAGATGCGGATTTATCATCTTTGCGGTAAAGATGTTACTACACAGTTATCAATTCCAAGACAACCGTTATGAACAGTTCAAATGACAAGATGCTAATTTTTCAAGAACCTATGAGTTACAAGTGTAAATTTGAAAATTGCTTTTCGAATTAAGTCTGTAAGAGAAAATTCTAACCGAGATTAGAGTTGCACACTCATTGTATGATTATGGTAATTAACGATGATGCTCATTATGACTTATTATTAGTGTATGAGGGGTTGTGTTATCCATACGAGCAACGTCTTTATCATCATTCGATGTGCTTACTCGCGGGTTTGTGATATCTATTCTAAAGGACCAGATTCTTAACTTTTTTCAGTCGGGGGGGCTGCCGCCCCCCCGAACCCCCCCGCTTGCCCCGCCCTAGGCACCTCCACCCTCGCGCAAGCGCTCGGGTGTGTTATAACCCCCGCAAAGGGCGGGTTTATGTCACTCGATGCTATAAAATAGTGTACGATACACGGGACCCAAGAGCTTTGATTATTACACGGCGTGATTGGCACCCTCGCGCAAGCGCTCGGGCGCCAACTTCACGCCGTGTAATAATAAGGCTCTTAGGTCCCTTGTATCGTAAATAACTATTATACGAAGGACCGGAAAGTATATGGCAATGAAATTATTTTAAAGAGACTGATCGATGAAATTTGCGCACTTCATGAAAAATCCAAGGAATACATAGTAGCGGGTGGAAAAATCAAAGTTCGTTTCATATTCACTCTTGTAACGGGTGATAACAAGGGGATGAACGAGATGTATGAATACGTTGCCTCATTCAGTAACACACATTGCTGTAGGATATGTTATGCCGGGCCGGACGAGATTAGATTTTTAATTCGGGAAAAGGTCGAACTGATTCGCACAAAAGAGCAACATGAAATAGACATCAAAAATCTGGAATGTGGCCTCTCAGAAAACATTTTTGATCTAAAAAAAATGAGCGCATTTGAAAGAATACCAGATCATGTACCATCTAATCGCATTAGTGCTGACATTATGCATGACGTAATGGAAGGCTCGGCAAATATAGCAATGGCAAAAATCATTCTCACTCTGATTTCTTACGATGCAATAGATATCGACTTCATAAATGACATTCTGAAGACGACAGATTTTGGGTTCGAATCAACCAATGTACCTTTGCCTCTAAATTTGGAATATATCAAGACTCATCAAAAATTGAAAATGAATGCGAGCGAGTCGCTCTTCTTCTGCAGATATTTTGGCGTAATGGTGGGACACAGAATTCCTGAGGATTCCGACTGGGAAATTTGGAGTTTGTATAAAAACTTACGTGAAATCGTTAGCATTATCACCAGCCCAGAGAATACCGATGGAGATATTGCACAGTTAGAAGATATTATCCCTGAATTCAACTCATTATTTATCAAGTACTATGATCATTTGACTTTCAAACTTCACATGGGAACCCATTACACCCGAATAATAAGGCGCAACGGACCTCTGTCAAAACTGAGTTCTTTGAGATTCGAATCTAATCACCGTGATATCAAAACAATTCTCTCTGCCATTTCATCTCACATAAATATTCTCGTCAGTGCTGCGAAACGATTGCAATTGCGCTTGATGCATTACAAATACTGTAAATACAAAAATAGATATGTGACTTACGGATCGGAAATTACCGATGATTGTATCAGCATGCATCTTCCAAAATCACGTATGGAAAGATCCTTCAATTCTATCAAAATCAACGATTTCACTTATGCTCAGGGCACTGTTATCGTAGCGGGCATTGATGGGACCGATGTTGAGTTCGGCGAGATAAAGAAAATACTCGAAATCGACGGGGAAATATATTTCCAGTACACGCCATTCTACTCCCTCAGCTTCAGTCGTCACTATTTTGCTTTTATTGTCGTCCAAGACCGTGAAACGAAAAAATTGATAAAATATGATTCGATGCCAACGAGACTTCCATGTTTACTGTATAAAAACAATCAAAAACTGCTTATTGCCACAAGATATCGTATATGAATCTGTTGTATGATATAAGTTATTTGATCTGGGATAAATAGATCCATAAATAAATGCTATTCACTAAGTTGCTTCTCATTCACCCACATCATGAATAAAACATATTTACATTGTTATCTTTCTAGGTTTCTTCGGTGGGATTCAGGCCTCTGTATTTTTTGGATTTATGGCACAATTTTGCACTGTATCCATGTTTTAGCTTGGAGAAATTCAAACATTATTCGCTCAAAATTACATCATTCTATCAGAGAATGAACTAAGAAAGTCTCTGCAGATCTATACAGATTTCATTTTTTTCAAATAAAGTCAAATTGAGTAACTTTGGTACACTGGGTGCAACTTTGGTACACCCCTGAAGAAAGACTATCAAAGCTGCGTTCGGCAAGGTGAATGGTTCTATCGGTCTGAAACTTATTCTCCCATCTTGACACGAGCATAGACAATGTGTTGAGCCACCGTAGATCCCGCGTGGATGATTGTGGTCGTTTATCGAAGGTTATTCCGAAAAGGCCGATTTAGCAGCGATACGCGAGTCGTCCAGTTATTGTACCTGGCAAGAAGTGTTCCGGAACGAACTACGTTCGTATAATACTACATTTCTATCACAAATCTCACCATATTTAAGAAACTATCATTACATTGGGGTATATGCAGCATTCGGAATTTTAATGAATAAAAAACAGGGAAAAAACCATGAAAAAGTGTACTAAAGTTACCCCACTCTAGGTAAGAAGCATGAGGATAGGGTAACATGAGTACACCTCTGTATGATAGCTTCTTTTCAACTCATCTTGGGTCGATCGATGGTCTATGAGGTTCTAAAATGTTTCAAACAGCTTAAGTTGAGACTTCTGAACGATTCAAATTGATTAAATTGCCTGGTGGTGGGTAGAATTGAAATATTTTGTAAGGGTACCAAAATTGCCCGGCCGGAGTCTAACTCTGGTATACTTACGAAACTGATAACAGCTCCTGCTTAGACACATCAAATAAGGTAAGTGTATCCAACTTGCCTCTGTACCCAACTTGCCCCCATATGCCGATCTCAGGAATAGGCGCTCGTTGACCTTTCCGCAATTTTTTTTTTACGTTTGTTATGTAAAAAATATGAGAAAATACGTAGTTTTCAACGACCCCGGATCATTTCTGCGTTCTCCAGAAAATATAAAGTGAGTTTTCCATTCTTCGTGTTTGCACGGCTAAGAAATCACCGAGGAAATCACGTTCACTAAAACCGGTGCCAATTTATTTTTATTCAACCAATCTTGACGTACCTTAGCGCATTCGATTCCTTGTCTCAATACCTTCAAAATCCGCTCTTTGAGGTTGCAGAACTCTGATTTGGAGCGATTTTATGTACAGAACACGAAGATGGTTTGAGAATCAAGAAGGCCGACATCGGAGTGTACCCAACATGTCCCCATATGGTTATCTCAGAAAGGCTTGCAGTATGACTTTTTTTACCACTCAGAACGTGTTTATCACGTCAAAATAGGTCGGAAACGATGTCTTGGGCCAGCTCAAAGCTACAAATGTCGCTGCACGGTGATCAAAACGGATCAAAGCGATTTTATTCACTTCATCGCCGATTTACATTGTTCTAAATTATGGGGGCAAGTTGGGTACACACTTTTGTAAACTCTATAAAATCACCTTTTGGGAGAATTCAAACAGTTCGGCTCCACTTCATCCAAATTGGACGTATCTTAGCTCATTTTAAAGGTCTTGAGACAAGCTTCAAAATGAGTCAAAGTACGTGGGAAAAATTGAGATTAGCCAGAATTATTAAGAAAATGGCTTAATGGGGGCAAGTTGGGTACACTGACCTTAGAACTTTGTAGCCCGTCAATCGATAGCTGTAACTGCAAGCTTTAGATTGATCTTTAATAGAAGTTGAATTAGTCAATGTATGTTGAAATGCCGAGCCAAACAAAATAAAAAGTAACAAAATCGCACCGAAATAACCCAATTTGACGAGTATCGCAATCCCGTGGATGAACAATTATTCATTTTTGCCAAATTAAATTGTAGTGAGTAAATGATATGATATGAGCAGAATCATCATACTATAGCAAGGCGGGTTGAGATATCAGTAATTCCGTTGAAAAAGTGATTTTCCGTGTTCCAAGTTCCCTCAAGTTTCTAAGGGTTAGAATATGCATTATAACAATTTTCTGGGGTGTATCCTATTGGTGCGCAACTATGCTAATAGTTTTTGAGTCGATTCTGACGTCCCCGTAATTTGTAGTGCCTCATAAAGGGCCGAAATGTCCATTCCGTCCCCTGTAGAAAACCTACCGTTGACTCTTGCATTCACTGCAACGCATATTCAGAGTCGAAAGCCCTCATGTGTATGCACTTCAATTTGTAGTATTTCAAACAACATATTCCACTACTTTGTGAATCCAAATTACTCGCTTAGTTTGCGCACGGACATCCGACATTTTTAAGACGGGTTTGCACCGAAACTGCTCGCACAGCACTAATTAGGTCAGCAAAGTTCCCGATAGTCTATTGAGCCTTTCTAACCAATGAGGTTGATTTTTTGATACCCAAAGACACCTAATTCTCGCGCGACATAAACCGAAAGCCTGAATCCGTGGCCGAGTGCACCACATAAACGTGTTTTCCAAATGGCGCACAAAATTTTCGGTCCCCCATGTTGTGCTCCTCCCCAACGCGGTAAATGGTTTTATGGAACACATTTTCTTGAAATATTTAGTTGCATTGGATCAAATCTATGCGGAAAAGAGTTTACGATTAGTAAGCGAGCCGTGAGAATATTTCTAAGGCGAAATGTCAATTCCGTCCCCTTTACGACCCCTTAAACTACACACATCTTCGTTTGACTTTATTTTTGAGATACGTGGCTCTAGATACTTCTTTTTTGTGCCCAAACAAGTGTAAATCAACTGCTACGAGACACCGGAACTCGTCTAGGGCTAAAATAATTTTTTGACCCAAATCACTCCCTCTGACGATTTTCGCCCCAAAAAATCACACTTACGGTGGAATCTTTCATATACTCTCATCGGTGTTTCACGGGTCGAATTATAAAGAAAAACTACCATTCATCCCACGTGAATATTTTAATGAATACAAGAATACTCTGTTATTCGTTGAAACCTTCACGACACGTAGTGTATGTATATAACGAATTGGTGCGTTAAAAGAATATATACGACAGGCGCGGTGAAAGATACGCGCCGCTCGAATGATTGCACGAACAGTTCGCCGGCGAACGAGGCTTAGGTTCTCGCCGCTCGGAAAAAATCCGGGCAGCTAAAACATAATCGCATTCGTCAAGCTGGAAACGTATTGCCCCTCTCTTCTCTTGTGCACATATATATTCCTCAGCGCCTCTCATTTCTCCTGGCGCGCATGACTAAAGAGAGACGCTACGATATTACCTCGTTTTGTTTCTTCCGTGTATGAATCCGATCAAAATCATGAATTCTCGAGGTGTAATCGCGAATGTGCCACCTCAAACACAATGGAGTTACCTTCCTCCATCGACAATGAACTATTTCCCGTGTTCCGGGAGTGCGTAGACAGACCTGCTGGATTCTGAGGTCGGTTGTAGCGAGTCTTGCGGTCGGATTCCATGCAAAACCCAGTGAATCCGATGAAAATCATGAAATCTCGAGGTGTAGTCGCCAATGTGCCACCTCGATCACAATGGGGTTACCTCCCTACGTCATCAACCAACTATTTGGCGTGTTTCAGAAGTGTGTCGATACACCTGCTGGTCTTTGAGACCGGTTATAGCGAGTCTTAGGGGAAATTCCCGTGCAGAGCTGAGTGAATCCGATAAGAATAATGTAATCTCGAGGTCTAACCGTGAATGTGCCAACTTGATCACAATGGGGTTACCTTCTCCTATCATCAATCAACTATCTGCCGTGTTTCAGGAGTGCAAAGAAACACCTGCTGGACTCTGAGACCGGTTATAGCGAGTCCCGGGGTCATATATTGTGCAAAGCCCTATGAATGCGATCAAAATCATGAATTCTCGACGTGTAATCGCGAATGTGCCACCTCGTTCACAATGGAGTCACCTCTCTACATCATCAATCAACTATTTGCCGTGTTCCAGAAGACTGTAGACAGACCTGCTGGATTCTGAGGCCGGTTGTAGCGAGTCTTGCGGTCGGTTTCGATGAAAAACCCTGTGAATCCGATAAAAATCATGAAATCTGGAGCTGTAATCGTAGTTGTGCCAACTCAAACAAAATGGAGTTACTCTCCCCTATCAATAATCAACTATTCGCCGTATTCCAGAAGTGCGTGGACAGACCTGCTGGACTCTGAGACCGGTTACAGCGAGTCTTGCGTTCGGATTCCATGCAAAACCCTGTGAATCCGATGAAAATCATGTAATCTCGAGGCGTTATCGCAGATGTGTCACCTCGATCACATTGGGGTTACCTCCCTACATCATAAACCAACCATTTGGCGTGTTCCAGAAGTGTGTCGATACACCTGCTGGACTCTGAGGCCGGTTATAGCGAGTCTCGGGGTCATATTCCGTGCAAAGCCCTATGAATCCGATCAGAATCATGAATTCTTGAGGTGTCATCGGGAATGTGCCACCTCGATCACAATTGGGTTACCTTTCTCCATCACCAATGAACTATTTGCCGTGTCCCAGAAGTCTGTAGACAGGATGGCTAAACTCGGGGGCCGGTTGTAGCGAGTCTTTCGGTCGGATTCCATGCGAAACCCTCTGAATCCGATAAAAATCATGAAATCTCGAGGTGTTATCGCAAATGTTTCACCTCGATCACAATGGCTTCACCTTCCTTCATCATCAGGAAACTAGTCGTCGTGTTCCGGGAGTTCGTAGACATACCTGCTGCACTCTGAGACCGGTTGTAGCGAGCCTGGGGGTCATATTCCGTGCATAGCCCTATGAATGCGATCAAAATCATGAATTCTCGAGGTGTGATCGCGAATGTCCCACCTCGATCACAATGGCATTACCTCCCTCCATCATCAATGAACTATTTGCCGTGTTCCGGGAATGTGTAGACAGACCGGCTAGACTCTGAGGCCGTTTATAGCGAGTCTTGCTGTCGGATTCCATGCAAAACCCTGTGGATCCGATAGAAATCATGGAATCTTGAGGTGTAATCGCGAATGTCCACCTCGATCACATTGAGGTTACCTTCCTACATCATGAACCAACTATTTGCCGTGTTCCAGGAGTGCGTAGATACACCAGCTGGACTCTGAGGCCGGTTATAGCGAGTCTTGGAGCCATATTTCGTGCAAAAACCCTATGAATCCGATCAAAATCATGAATTCTCGAGGGGTAATCGCGGATGTGCCACCTCGAACACAATGGCGTTACCTTCCTCCATCGACGATGAAATATTTACCGTGTTCCGGGAGTACGTAGACAGACCTGCTGGACTCCGAGACCGGTTATAGCGAGCCTTGGGGTCATATTCCGTGCAAAGCCCTATGAATGCGATCAAAATCATGAATTCTGGAGGTGTGATCGCGAATGTCCCACCTCGACCACAACGGGGTTACCTTCCTACATCATGAACCAACTATTTGCCGTGTTCCAGGAGTTTGTAGATACACCTGCTGGACTCTGAGGCCGGTTATAGCGAGTCTTGGGGTCATATTCCGTGCAATGCCCTATGAATGCGATCAAAATCATGAATTCTCGAGGTGTGATCGCGAATGTCCCATTTCGATCACAATGGGGTTACCTTCCTCCATCATTAATGAACTATTTGCCATGTTCCGGGAGTACGTAGACAGACCTGCTGGATTCTGAGGCCGGTTGTAGCGAGTCTTGCGGTCGGATTCCATGCAAAACCCGGTGAATCCGATGAATATCATGGATTCTCGAGGTGTAATCGCAAATTTGTCACCTCGATCACAATGAGGTCACCTTCCTACATTATGAACCAACTATTCGCCGTGTTCCAGCAGTGCGTAGATACACCAGCTGGACTCTGAGGCCAGTTATAGCGAGTCTTGGGGTCATTTTCCTCGCAAAGCCCCATGAATGCGATCAAAATCATGATTTCTCGAGGTGTGATCGCGAATGTCCCACCTCGATCACAACGGGGTTACCTTCCTACATCATGAACCAACTATTTGCCGTGTTCCAGGAGTTTGTAGATACACCTGCTGGACTCTGAGGCCGGTTATAGCGAGTCTTGGGGTCATATTCCATGCAAAACCCTGTGAATCCGATGAAAATCATGAAATCTCGAGGTGTAATTGCCAATGTGTCACCTCGATCACGATGGGGTTACTCTCCCACGTCATCAACCAACTATTTGGCGTGTTTGTGAACTGTGTCGATACACCTGCTGGACTCTGAGACTGGTTTTAGCGAGTCTTGGGGGAAATATCCGTGCAGAGCTTAGTGAATCCGATCAAAATGATGTAATCCCGAGTTCTAACCGTGAATGTGCCAACTTGATCACAATGGGGTTACCCTCTCCTATCATCAATCAACCTGTGACGGGGTAATTCGTCACACGCGAGTCGAAGCATAAATTCATATTCGAATAGACTATTAGCCACGAGAGAGGGGAGAGAGAGAAGAAAGAGAGCAAAGGGACAGCTGTCGTCGTGGGGACGAGCAGCTTGCCGCGAGGCGCGAGAGCGAACGGATGATCTATCCGACGGATCGAAAAATAACGCGACGCGCGCGACATGGGTGTGAGATTGTGTGTGTGCCGACCTTGGCCCCGGTCGACGGCCACGCGCGTGTGTGCTGCAGAGTGACGCCCCGGGATCATCGCCGAGTAGCCGACCGGTCCGAGCCCGGGATCCAGGGCAAACACGCTGTCCATCCTCGGGATATGTCGGCCCGGGTGCGAGGCACCGGCTTGCGCCGTGCGAGACATGTGTGTGCAGGAATGGTGAGTCTCTCTCCCCCTAGTGCGCTCTCTCTCTCTCACGTGCGTTATAGGTATCATTCGCTCGCGTTACTAAACGCGACTTTATAGACTAATTGTATGAATCTTTTGTTCATTTTGTATTAATAAATTATTCGAAGGTTACGGAGAAGTAACCCACAGTAAACAGAAATTACCGAGTTCGATTCATTTATTTAGTTCAACTCTACATATAATGATATAGATATATATATATATATATATATATAGACGAAGACGAATATATCCCAGAAAATTCCTCATCCCTTTAGGATGAGAGATAGCAGATATGGGTAATCAATGAGAGGCTCGTTACCCTATCTCATTGGCGCCCAACGTTTAATTAATTATTGTACTCTGAAATTCTAAGTAACGCGTTTCGCGCGCAAAATTTGGAGCAATAGCTCAATTTCATCCGAAAAAGCGTTACAAGAAATGAAAAAGAGTGCAGTAATTAAAAATCCACCCCAAAATCGAGCCTAAAAATTCTAAAATGAGTAAAGTAGTCAATTTTCAGTTAAAATCGTTAGAATTTTTTGAATCTATGTAAAAATTTGCGAGACATGGAATCGATAGAAAGCGCGCCAAGGCCAAGCTTAGCCGGCAAAAGTTAGAGTCAAGTACCTCACGCGTAAATATAAGATCGCGTGATGCGTATATAGATAGACCAAGCTCCGTAAGCGTCAACACAAGTCGATGGGAGTTTTTTTTCATGAGTGAGAATCAAATTAGTTTGAATTTTCAACAGCCGGAAAGGTTAATAGAAATAAATACAGATATAGATTTAGCATTTAAATTTTGCCTCGACCAGTTTTTACGCTTGCGTCTGACCAATTTTTAATGATATGAGAATAAGATATGAGAATATTTTGCATGATAGAATAATGAATAATTGCGTGATTCTCACACGCGTGATATTGAAGTGATGAGTTTTTTTAAGAGAGTAGACATTTCTGATTTCTGGCCCGTCTGAATTTTTAAGAAGTGAGAAATATTTTCTTTCTTTGTGATAAAATGGCGGGAGCTCACATGGATAGCCACATAGTGGACGATTTCATCAATAATATTGATGAAGAATCGCTAGATGAGGCCTTGGGTGAACTCTTGCTCTCGCGTGAAGGAACATTTAGGGCGCGAATAGAACGGTTGCGTAGACGCGTTCGCGGCGAATATAACGAGACAGATTTCGATCAATATTTATCGATGGATCTGGCTGAATTAGAAGTCGCGCGGATGGAGGCTTTGCCGAGATTTTTACGCAAGACCACACAGACAGTTCATGATAGGCGTTCAATCCTCAATAGATATGAGGAGGACGATATTTTTGCGAATAATATAAATGATGAAAATGTGACTAGGCGCAATCACCGAGTGCGAAGAAGCTCATTACGCGATGAATTAGCGGATGTGCAAGCGAATGCACAACGGCGATCAGCGTTAGCCCAAAATGACGCGCGCCCGGAAATTCAAAAAGCTAACGAACCGCCAATTAAATTTATTACGTTGCGAGATGAAAATGGCAGGTTATATGAAATTCCTATGCAGATCGCGGATAGTTGGAAAAATTCGCCAGACCGCGAAAATGCTGAAAATCAAATCATCCGGGAGAATATTTTAGATCAGACGGTGCGTTTTCAAAATAGTGCGAGATCGAGCGCGCCATTACAATCGAATACCCAACGACAAGCGAAAGAGCCAAGCACTGAGCCACACAGTAACACGCACACAACGACAGATTCGAACAGACCCAAAAGGCGTAGTCAAATTTTACGCGAGCAATTACAGCAAGCATTATTAGAAGAGGAATATGAATCGTGCGGTGTTAGGAATAAGTCATATAAGGGCAATGAAACGGGGCAAATCGAGGACGACGAGGGAATTTCTTCTAGCGATAGTGAGAATGAAAATTCTCAGAACCAAGGGGAAAATCTGAGACCCTCTTTGCCAAGACTCAGCGGCCATTCGCGCGTGAGTTGGGCAGCGGACGTGAATCAGGCACCGCAGCCGAATAACACGCAACAAACACAAGCAGCTCGTTCAGATTTTCACGCACATACACAAAATAGAAATGAGAGAAATACAGCTGAGACGAGAGATCTCACGCGTACAGTAAAATCATGGAATCTTAGATTTTCAGGTTCAGCAAATCAGAGTTTAGAAGAATTTTTGATTAAAGTCGATGAACACAGAATGGTGGCAGGCATGTCCGAGAATGATATTTTACGCGCAGTAGCGGTGCTGTTGAGCGGCCCAGCGTTAAATTTGTATCGGTTACGCGGTAGTAGCTGGAATTCTTGGAAAGATGCGGTTACTTGTTTCCGCGCGCATTACCAGGACGAAAAATATTCCGAACGGTTGGCAGACGAAGCACGCGCACGATTACAGAAAGACGATGAGCCAGTTCACGAAGACATCACAGCGATGCGCCTAATTTTTAACAGAATGCCGGAACCTCCACCCGAATCGAAACAGGTTGAACGTATTTACTATAATATGAGAAAAGATTTTCACCCTTTGATGCGTCGATATTTGCACGCGGGTATTGAGAAATTTTCCAGACAAGCTACCGAGCTTGGAAAAGCTTTTGATGCGGGCAAAAATCAGGCACTCGTTCAGGGTAATAAGAAAGAGGCTCGTTACCCTATCTCATTGGCATATAAGGCTATATAAAGCTATAAGAAAGAGGACGAAAAATCGAGTTCGCAGAAGCCCAAGAATTCGAATCAAAATTCAAAAGAGACTCAAATTTCCAGTCAAGAGAAAGAGAAAAAATCGGAATCTGAAAAGGAGACGATAGATTTAGCAACCGTCGAAGTAACAACTATGTCAGACGTTGCAAAATTAATGAATATTCAAATTCAGAAATCACGAGGAGAACTCTTACCGAAGCCGAACGGTCAAAACGCGAATCAGAGCAATAACGCGCAAAATTCAAATCAAAATAACGGGCAAGGTCGAAATAGAAGTCGACGTAGAGATCGAGGCGATCGGGGAGGCAATATTAACAACAATGGCAACGGTGGCAATGGCCAGCAGCAGGGTGCTCAAGCGGGGCCACCACCTCAAAATTTCCAAAATACCTATCCTCAGCAACAAAATTTTCAGACGCGTGAATTTTACGCGAATAACAACGGTCAAAATCAAAGTCAAAATAATCAATATCAGAATCAGAATAGAGGTTACAATGGCAATTACAATAATAATTACCAAAACAATTATCCAAGAGGAGGTTATAGAGGAAATCGAGGAGGCGGTTATCGCGGGGGTTACCGTGGTAGAGGTTATGGTGGATATTATAACAATGGCTATTATAATAATTACCAGAATCAGGGTCAACCGCCACCAATACAACAACAAAATGCGCCGGTTAATGCAGTGAATTTACAAGAAAACGCACCCGCGGCCAAACCAGCAGCCGATGCGGGAAACGCGAAACCAGCGGCGTAAATGAGACCATTGCGTTAGCTACGTCCGAACAGGTCTCAAAAGTTTGCGAAGCCAGTCAATCACAATCTCAAGAAACTGCGAATACTTTTCAAGTTGACGCGACTAGGATTTTCAAAGTTCCTGATACGACAAAACCGACAGATTATCTTCGATATTGGATCAACGTAAAAATTGGTCCAATAGAATTGAAGGGATTATTAGATTCGGGAGCCGCACGGTCCGTGATAGGCAGAAAGTATCGAGACATCGCAGGACGAATTGGTATTACGCTCCAACCCTCTAATTTTTTGTACGCTCAAATGGCGAACGGAGAGTTAGAAGAGGTAGCTGGGGAATTGATCACTCCCCTGGAGATAGCTGGGATAAGCAAAAATATGCCGATTCTTAGCGTGCCATCATTACCTGTAGATCTCATTTTGGGACTTGAATTCATCCGTTTCTTTGGGATGCACATCTTAGGTGACAGTGACGAATATACATTCGCAGACCTTAAGGACAAGCAAAAATTTGCATTTGAATTATTTTCAATCGAAGCACCAAGTCAAGTGAATTTAGAGTCTGAAATTCGAACATCATCGGAAGGAAAAATTGAGTCAAAATCTGAAGCGTCAAGAGACGCGAAAGAGCCACAATCGAGAGGTGAAGGTTTGAAAAAATTGAGTGATTATGAAGCTTATAGACTGAAAAGAGTTTTAGATAAATGTTTACCTCACCAGAATAAAAATGAGAAATTTTTGAAAGCAACTGATTTAATCGAATACGAGATTCGACTCTTGAAAAGTGCACGTCCAGTAAAGCAAAGATATTTTCCGTTATCAGATAAAATGGAGAAAACAATGCATGCAGAATTTCAAAAATTATACGACGCAGATGTAGTTGAAAAATCAAACAGTCCTTGGAATAACCCAGCATTTTTAGTAAAAAAGGCGAACGGAGGGCATAGATTAGTAGTAGATTTACGAGTAGTCAATTCATTAGCTGGAAAAGATGCGTATCCGACACCCTATATGGACACTATGTTAAGGAAATTAAAGAACGCGAAATATATAACTACGCTGGACTGATCCATGGCCTACCATCAAATAAAGCTTAAAAAGATTTCGAGAAATATTTGCGCATTCACAATTCCCGGTAGAGGGCACTGGCAATTCAAAAGGCTACCTATGGGCTTAGCTAACGCTGGAGCCTGCTTTCAAAGATTAATCGACTCAATTATAGGAGACCTAGAGCCTTACGCGTACGGGTATTAAGACGATATTGTCCTGGTGACAGAGACGTTTGAACAGCATTTAGAGCTACTAGAAAAATTATTAAACAGAATCGTGGGGGCAGGTCTAACGATTAACAGAGAAAAGAGTAAATTTTGTTGCCAAGAAGTCAAATTTTTAGGATATATAGTGGACGAGCACGGTTTAAGAGTCGATCCCGCGAAAACAGAAGCAATAAAAAATTATCCGAGGCCTAAAAATGTCAAACAAGTGAAGAGATTTACAGGTATGACATCATGGCACAGTAAATTCATCAGAAATTATGCGACGATTGTAGAGCCAATAAATCGGTTATTGAAAAAAGACGCGAAATTTGAGTGGAAAGAAGAACAGGAAAAAGCATTTTGTACGCTAAAAGAAGCATTAGTATCTGCACCCGTGCTCAGTATGCCAGTTCCAGACGCGGAATGGTTCTTGCATACTGATGCATCAGACACTGGGATAGGATCTATGCTTACACAGAAGGTTGATGGCAAAGAACGCGTAGTGTGTTACGCGAGTCGATCACTTTCAAAACAAGAAAGAGTCTGGTCAGTAACAGAACGTGAATGTCTGGCTATAAAATGGAGTATTGAAAAATTTAGGCCGTATATTGAACGGGAAAAATTTACTGTTGTAACAGACCACAGCGCGCTACAGTGGCTGTTCAACAAGAAAAATCCAGTAGGACGCGTAGGCAGATGGGCCCATGACCTCGCGAGTTATTCGTTCCGCGTGATCCACCGCAAAGGAACGCTTAATGTTGTCCCTGATGCGCTCTCAAGAATGTTTGAAGACGACACGATGAATATCGGTTCAGTTGGAGTTCTTGAGAAAACATCAGATAAGTGGTACAACAAAAGATTTTTTCAAATCTTGAAACATCCAAAACGATACAGAGATTGGAAAATTATGGATGGTAGAATTCATAAATATAGGCCAGATCAAGAATTAAATGAAATAATTGATGATTTAGATGCGTGGAAATTAGTGGTTCCAGAAGAAAACCGCGCAAAAATAATTAAAGAAAGCCATGACGAGCCATCAGCTGGTCATATGGGCAAAGAAAAAACGTATAGAAAGGTCGCGCAGTCATACTATCGGCCCGGTATTTACTTAGACGTCGCGAATTACGTGAAAAATTGCGATAGGTGCGCGTTATATAAAGTAGATCAACGCGGTCAGATAGGTATGATGGGTACGCGCACAGTCGACAGACCGATGAAGATTATTGCAATGGATTTAATGGGACCATTCCCAAAATCGAAAGAACAGTTTGAATATTTACTCATTTTCGAGTGTGTTTTTAGTCGCTATATAGTCTGCGTGCCACTACGTAAAAAGACTGGTCAAGCGGTTCAGAATGCACTTGAAAATGTATTATGTACACATTATGGTACACCGGAAATTTTGATTAGCGATAATGGGTTAGAGTTCAAAAACGAATTGATGAATAAATTCTGCGAGGAAAACGGTATAGAGCATGAATTTACCCCTAGTTTCCATCCCCAAGCAAATCCGGTGGAACGAATCAACCGAGATATTAAGACCATGATAGCAATATTTGCTGATAACCACAAAGAATGGAATAAGCATATTCAACAATTTCAATTTTGTCACAATTCAAATTTTTCAAGTTCGACCGGAAAATCACCAGCGTTCATGATTTATGGTCGCGAGATTAAAGCGCCAAAATTATGGAGAAGACGCGTGAAAATATTCGGGAAAAGCTTGAAAAATTTCATGAAAAACGGTAATCAAACAGAGTTAATAGAGTCATTAAAAAAATTCAGACGGAGCAGAAATCACTTCAGAATCAAATTCAGAGAATAAAGTAGAAAGCGAATCAGAAAATCAGAATTCAAGCCAAGCGAATGAGCGCTCGCGAGTCGATGAGCCTGAGAAATTTACTATTCAACACGAAAAGCTCAATTCAGATTTTATTGTTTCTCAAGAATCATTAAAAAATTGGTCAGATCGTATGAATAAGTTACCCGAGGTACACGATTCTACTATAAATAAGATTGAAAAAGCGAGCGAAAAACAAGAATTAAATTATAATGTATCAAAGCGTGATGTTAGATTTAAGATAGGTGATAAAGTATTGAAGAAGAATCGACCATTATCATCGGCAGAGAAGAATTTCACAGCGAAGCTGGCAGAAAAATTTTCAGGACCATTCGAAATTAGCAGGCAATTAGGAGAAAATGTCTACGTGTTATCAAAGGATGGAGCTGAGTTACAAGCATCTGTCCACGCCAAGGATTTGAAATATGCAAGCGTTGCATCAAGTCACAAGTCAAGAAAAAATCCGCCCGAGCAATCATCAAATCAGCAGCAGACAGAAAATTCGGCGTCGTCAAGTTCCGGCGAGGCTGCCCGCCCCGCAACAGCGCCACGCGCTCGGAGGAATAGCCGCCAGAAGCCGCGAGGAGCTGCAGGTGAGCAGATCACGCGCGAGACCGATCGACAGCCCACGCGCTCGAAAGGCCCAATAACAAGATCTAAATCAAAAGTTATAAGTGACTAGAGTGTATATAAAAGCTACAAGTGACTAGAGTGTATATAAAAACTACAAGTGACTAGAGTGCATGTAAAAGCTATAAGTGACTAGAGTGTAGATAAAAGCTAAAAGTGACTAGAAGTGTATATAAAATCTAAGTGCCTAATTCTAAGACTTAAGATTAGTGACTAGAAAAAGTTAAAGACCAGAACAGTGATTAAAAATGGGACCTATAAAATAGGCAGTGATTAAGTGGTTAGCTAAAGACAGTGAAAAGCAAGATCAAAGTGGAAATGGCGACCCTAAAACGCGCGCGAGTGAGCAGGACAGAGACAATGGAAGTGCGGGAGTGGCAGTGCCTTTGGACACTCAGGACACCGTTAATAACGATGCCAGAGTGCCGGCAACCGGTATGCCCATCGTACCCGCGACAAGACCACCCGCGCGCCAGCAGGAGGCCAACATCACCTCCGAAGACATTGCTGAATTTCACGCGCGAAAACGCGTACGTGAAAAATCAGCAGTAATGCGAAGCTTGAAAGCCATGGCAGAACCTTGGAGAGAAGAAGATCGTCGCCGGCGCGAAGCAGAAACGCGCGCAGCAACAATAACAACAACATCGACGCCTGAGTTCCAGGAAGAGCAGCTACAAATAAGAAAAGCGCGCGCCGATGCTCATGCAGCAGCAGGGGGCCGATTTTAAACACTGGTCGTGGCCACTCGACCACGGACACTGGCCGCGTGACCAGCGCGGACAGGTATATATGCGCGGAGAGACGCTCCGCTATTTCGCGTTCCTTGCATCCTGCGCCGTGATTAGGTTAGATAAACTGTAAAAGTCATTAGTGACAGACGATGAAATGATGAATATCTAAGGAACGATCATAATTTTGTTATCGCTATTGCAAATTTTCCCAATTTATTGGTCTTCCCACAGGTGGTAATTTGAATTATTGCCCGTGCCGTGTATGATTGTTTTAAGCTTATCTCGAAAACGTGTACTGTTTTGCTGCAAAATCTGCTTATATTACAAGTTTTGTACTACCTAACCTAACCACGGCGCAGGATGCAAGGAACGCAGCGCGGAGCGTCTCTCCGCACATATATACCTGTTCGCGCTGGTCACGCGGCCAGTGTCCGTGGTCGAGTGGCCACGACCAGTGTTTAAAATCGGCCCCCAGTTGCAGCAGAGCTCAACCGCGCCGTCAGCAACACGCGCTTAGGGCTGGAGGTGCAATGTAGTCTCGCTCTTCAACTTCATCAGCGCAATCATTTTTTGCAGCTGAGAGAACGCGAATACCAAGCGCGTGTAGATAGAGAGAGACAGCATGTCTCTAATAGATTTGCGATTGATCTGCCTCGGGCCATTCAAAATGCCAAGCAAATGCATCAATCGTTGGAATATAGGTCGAGTATGTTGGATGCGCGAGAAGGATCGCTCATGCAGCGCGAGGCAGCAGTTCACGCGCGTGAACAGCATTTGCAGCGATCAGCTGATCGGTGGGCGGCAGAATGCCGTAGTTTGGAAAGAGCGTTGCGTGAAGAAAGGGCACGCGCAAGATTTTCAAATCAGCGAGTGTCACCCCCTCAAGTACCAGCGAGGCGCCGAGTATCGGTCAATATGCACATTGACTTTGATTTTTACGCGCCCGATCAGCTACAAAATCAAGTGATCATCGAGGAAGCGGAAGAGGAGCCACCCGCGCCAGAGATGCAGCAACAACAACAACAAATGCAGGAAATAGCTCAACCAGCTGTCGAGCCGCAGCAGCAGCCACAGCAAGATGATAATAACGCATGGAGGCCTATAAAAGGATACCGCACGCAAGCTGAGCGTGAAGCGCGAGTATACATCACTCAAGCGCAGCGCATTCAACGCGCGCAAGAATTGAATGAGTCATTCAGACTCAGAAAGATTCAGCAAATGAAATTGAATAAGGCGTGGGCAGATGCGCATTTCTTGCCTGGAGAACGAGACATCGAGTGAGCAGCAGCATCAGCTTCAACAATACCGAGTCTACAACATCAAGACAACGACGTATGGTTATTATTGTCAGAGGAATTTCGAGTTTTTTCATTAGTTAAAATCAGTTAGGATTTTCTTTTGTCATGATCAAAAAGGTTTATAGACCGTGGGCGAGACGCGTGAAATAACGCGTATTATTCAGTTATTTTGTGTTGCGTAGAGATATCAGAGAGAGAGAGAGAGAGACATATATATAATGAGAGAGACTCGTATTGATAGTTATAAGTATTTACAGATGTACAAAAAAGAAGTTCCTATTTACATGATTGCAAATATTTACATGATTCATAAGAAGAAACTTTATTATTTTCAGCATTGGACTGTGTAGTTGAATGTTCAAGAATATTTATTATTTATCTGCGTGATATCATCATGAATATTTAGTGTTTACAGGATTATTCAGGTTTTTTGTGAAGTGAACAAGGCATACTTTATTCATTCACGAGATGCGAGTGAGAGCAGAAAGTAGTGAGAGAGTAGAGAATTTTATTTTGAGGTTTTTTTTCAGTGATAAAAATTTAAAAGCTTCGATCGCGACAATTTTTCCAAGTCTTTCAGCGGGTTCAAGACTTTGCGGGGGGCTCTGTGACGGGGTAATTCGTCACACGCGAGTCGAAGCATGAATTCATATTCGAATAGACTATTAGCCACGAGAGAGGGGAGAGAGAGAAGAAAGAGAGCAAAGGGACAGCTGTCGTCGTGGGGACGAGCAGCTTGCCGCGAGGCACGAGAGCGAACGGATGATCTATCCGACGGATCGAAAAATAACGCGACGCGCGCGACATGGGTGTGAGATTGTGTGTGTGCCGACCTTGGCCCCGGTCGACGGCCACGCGCGTGTGTGCAGCAGAGTGACTCCCCGGGATCATCGCCGAGTAGCCGATCGGTCCGAGCCCGGGATCCAGGGCAAACACGCTGTCCATCCTCGGGATATGTCGGCCCGGGTGCGAGGCACCGGCTTGCGCCGTGCGAGACATGTGTGTGCAGGAATGGTGAGTCTCTCTCCCCCTAGTGCGCTCTCTCTCTCTCACGTGCGTTATAGGTATCATTCGCTCGCGTTACTAAACGCGACTTTATAGACTAATTGTATGAATCTTCTGTTCATTTTGTATTAATAAATTATTCGAAGGTAACGGAGAAGTAACCCACAGTAAACAGAAATTACCGAGTTCGATTCATTTATTTAGTTAAACTCTACATATAATGATATATATATATAGACGAAGACGAATATATCCCAGAAAATTCCTCATCCCTTTAGGATGAGAGATAGCAGATATGGGTAATCAATGAGAGGCTCGTTACCCTATCTCCAACCATTTACCGTATCCCAAGAGTGCAAAGGAATACCTGCTGGACTCTGGGACCGGTTATAGCGAGTCTCGGCGTCATATTCCGTGCGGAGCCCTACGAATGCGATCAAAGTCATGAATTCTCGAGGTGTGATCGCGAATGTCCCACTTCGATCACAATCTGGTTACCTTCCTCCATCATTAATGAACTATTTGCCGTGTTCCAGGAGTGGGTAGACAGACCTGCTGGACTCTGAGACCGGTTATAGCGAGCCTTGGGGTCATATTCCGTGAAAAGCCCTATGAATGCGATCAAAATCATGAATTCTCGAGGTGTGATCGCGAATGTCCCACTCCGATCACAATGGGGTTACCTTCCTCCATCTTCAATGAACTATTTGCCGTGTTCCAGGAGTGGGTAGACAGACCTGCTGGACTCTGAGACCGGTTATAGCGAGCCTTGGGGTCATGTTCCGTGTAAAGCCCTATGAATTTGATCGAAATCATGAATCCTCGAGGGGTAATCGCGAATGTGCCACCTCGAACACAATGGCGTTACCTTCCTCCATCGACAATGAATTGATCGCCGTAATCCGGGAGTTTGTAGACAGACCTGCTGGATTCTGAGGCCGGTTGTAGCGAGTCTTGCGGTCGGATTCCATGCAAAACCCGGTGAATCCGATGAATATCATGGATTCTCGAGGTGTAATCGCAAATTTGTCACCTCGATCACAATGAGGTTACCTTCCTACATCATAAACCAACTATTTGCCGTGTTCCAGCAGTGCGTAGATACACCAGCTGGACTCTGAGGCCAGTTATAGCGAGTCTTGGGGTCATATTCCTCGCAAAGCATCATGAATGCGATCAAAATCATGATTTCTCGAGGTGTGATCGCGAATGTCCCACCTCGATCACAACGGGGTTACCTTCCTACATCATGAACCAACTATTTGCCGTGTTCCAGGAGTTTGTAGATACACCTGCTGGACACTGAGCCCGGTTATAGCGAGTCTTGGGGTCATATTCCGTGGGAAGCCCTATGAAGCCGATCAAAATCATGAATTCTCGAGGTGTAATCGCGAATGTGCCACCTCGAACACAATGGCGTTACCTTCCTGCATCGACAATAAACTATTTGCCGTGTTCCAGAAGCGCGTGAATACACCCGCTGGACTCTGAAAACCAGTTATAGCGGTTCTTGGGATCATATTCCATGCAAAGCTGTGTGGATCTGATCAATTTATGAGATCTCGAGGTGTAATCGGAATTGTGCCACCTCGAACACAGTAGGGTCACCTTCTCCTATCATGAATCGACTATTTGCCGTGTTCCAGAAGTGCCCGGACAGACCTGTTGGACTCTGAGACCGATTATAGCGCGTCTTGGGATCATATTCCGTGCAAAGCTGTGTGGATCCGATCAAGATCATGAAATCTCGACGTTCGATCGCAAACGTGCCATCTTCATCACCATGGCGTCACCTTTCTACATCATCAATCAATTATTTGGCGTGTTCCAGAAGTGCGTCGATACACCTGCTGCACTCTGAGACCGCTTATAGCGAGTTTTGCGGTCGGATTCAATGTAAAACCCTGTAAATTCGATAAAAATCATGAAATCTCGAGGTGTAATCGCGAATGTGAAAACTCGAACACAATGAAGTTACCTTCTTACATCATATCCCAAATATTTGCCGTGTTCGAGAAGTGCAAAGATACACCTGCTGGACTCTGAGACCGGTTATAGCGATTCTCGGGTCGATATTCTGTGCAAAGCCCTATGAATGCAATCAAAATCATGAAATGTCGAGGTGAAATCGCGAATGTGCCATCTCAAACGAAATTAGGTCACCTCCTCCTATGATTAATTAACTATTTGCCGTGTTCCAGAAGTACGTGGACAGACCTGCTGGACTCTGAGACCGGTTATAGCGAGTCTTGCGTTCGGATTCCGAGCAAAACCCTGAGACTCCAATGAAAGTCATGGATTCTCGAGGTGTAATCGCGAATGTGTCACCCCGATCACAATAGGTTTACCTTCCTCCATCATAAACCAACTATTTGCCGTGTTCAAGGAGTGCGTAGAAACACCAGCTGGACTCTGAGGCTGGTTATAGCGAGTCTTGGGGTCATATTCCGTGCAAAGCCCCATGAATCCGATCAAAATCATGAATTCTCGAGGTGTAATCGCGAATGTTCCACCCCGAACACAATGGCGTTACCTTCCTTCATCATCAATCACCTATTCGCCGTGTTCCAGTAGACTGTAGACCGACCGGCTAGACTCTGAGGCTGGTTGTAGCGATTCTTGCGGTCGGTTTCCATGCAAAACCCTGTGAATCCGATAAAAATCATGAAATCTCGGGAGTATTCGCAAATGTGCCACCTCGATCACTGTGGGGTTACCTTCCTGCATCATCAACCAACTATTTGGCGTGTTCCAGAAGTGCGTAGATACACCTGCTGGACTCTGAGACTGGTTATAGCTGAGCTTGGGGAAAATTTTCCGTGCCGATCTGAGTGAATCCGATCAAAATAATGAAATCTCGAGGTCTAACCGTGAATGCGCCAACTCGATCACAATGGTGTTACCTTCTCCTATCATCAATCAACTATTTGCCGTGTTCCAGAAGTGCAAAGATACACCTGCTGGACTCTGAGACTGGTTATAGCGAGTCTCGGGGTCATATTCTGTGCAAAGCCCTATGAATGCGATCAGAATCATGAATTCTCGAGGTGTAATCGCGAATGTGCCACCTCGATCACAGTGGGGTCACTTTTTTCTATCGTCAATCAACTTTTTAGCGTGTTCCTGAAGTGCGTGGATACACCTGCTGGACTCTGAGACTGGTTATAGCTAAGCTTGGGGAAAATTTTCCGTGCCGATCTGAGTGAATCCGATCAAAATAATGAAATCTCGAGGTCTAACCGTGAATGCGCCAACTCGATCACAATGGGGTTACCTTCTTCTATCATCAATCAACTATTTGCCGTGTTCCAGAAGTGCAAAGATACACCTGCTGGACTCTGAGACTGGTTATAGCGAGTCTCGGGGTCATATTCTGTGCAAAGCCCTATGAATGCGATCAAAATCATGAATTCTCGAGGTGTAATCGCGAATGTGCCAATTCAAACACAATGGGCTCACCTCCCTCTATCATTAATCAACTATTTGCCGTGTTCCAGAAGCGCGTGGATAGACCTGCTGGACTCTGAGACCGGCTATAACGAGTCTTGCGGTCGGATTTCATGCAAAACCCCGTGAATCCGATGAAAATCATGAAATCTCGAGGTGTGATCGCGAATTTGCCACCTCGGTTATAATGTGGTTACCCCCCTACATCATCAATCAACTATTTGCCGTATTCCAAAGGAGCGTAGATTTATCTGCTGGACTGGAAAGACCGGATATAGCGAGTGTTGGGGTTGAATTCCGTGCGAGGCTGTGTGAATCCGATCAAAATCACGAAATCTCGAGGTGTGATTGTGTAAATGCCACCTCGATCACAATGGAATCATCATTCAACTATTTTCTGTATCCTAGGAGTATCTAGATACAGCTGCTGGACTCTGACACTGGTTATAGCGAGTCTTGGGGTTGGATTCCATGCAAAGCCCTGTAAATCCGATAAAAATCACTAAATCTCGAGGTGTAATCGCAACTGTGCCTCCTCGATAACAATGGGGTTACTTTCCTACATCCTCAATCAACTATTCCCCGTGTTCCAGAAGCGCGTTGATACACCTGCTGGACTCTGGAGACCGGTTATAGCGATCCTTGGGATCAAATTCCGTGCGAAGCTGTGTGAATCCGATCCAAATCACGAAATCTCGAGGTGTGATCGTGAAAACGCCACCTGGATCACAATGGAATTACCTTTTTGAATCATCAATTAACTGATTTCTGTGTTCTAGAAGTATTCAGATACACCTGCTGGACTCTGAGATCGGTTATAGCGAGTCTTGGGGTCTGATTCCATGCAAAGCCCTGTCAATCCGATGAAAATCATGAAACCTCCAGGTGTAATCGCAAATTTGCCACCTCGATCACAACGGGGTTACCTTCCCACATCATCAACCAAGTATTTGCCGTGTTCCAGAAGTACGTAGATACACCAGCTGGGATCTGAGACTGGTTATAGCGAGTCTTGGGGTCGGATTCCGTGCAAAGCCCTGTAAATCCGATCGAAATCATGAAATCTCTAGGTGTAATCGTCTACGTCTCTGAAAGTCTCTTGAACTGATAGCCATTGTGATTCTCTTCGAAATGACCTCTTGACAAAGTTAATTTGACCTAGTCGTACTAGAGATCCAGCTGGTCCAAAAAAAAATGAGAAAATCCAAGGTATGAACTCTGTGAGTCCGTGGATCCGTACAACCCTCTTGAATCGCCTCAAGAATGAGAATTCTGAGCGGTAGTGTTCCGGAGACGCGAATGTTTGTTTTCCTTGTATTTTTAGGCGTAGAAACCAAGTCCGTGGTTAGTTCTGTTTCCTAGCCTTGGGATTATTTCTGTGTTGAAGAAACTCGCCCGAGAGTGAATGGTCATGTCTAGCCTCTTTGTACTCATTTGAAATGGACGCTGCGCGTACAGGGAGGAACGAATGAGGCAGATTACAAATTGAGCTATGTGGTTCCACTCATTTCGACCAAGTTATCATGCTGATGTTTTTGAGCCTCGAGGAGGTGTTTACAACGAGTGATATTGAGCAATATAACGGCATCCCGCTCTGTAGTCTATCAACAGGCTCATGCTTTTCTTCGAATTCATTCTTGACCGCCAAAGTCATCGGCATCATCATCGCCTAGTTTCAATGAGTAGGAAACCATGGCGCTATCCGTAACCTGGTACAAATTGAGTAGAAACTTCGTAGCCTCATGTAATTCCTATGTACCGATACGCGCAGCATCTATCTCAAATAAGTACAAAGAGGCTAAAAATGATCTTTCATCTGGGACGTGGTTTTTGAGATCGAATTCCTTTTGGGTCCTAGATTAAAAGTTTTCGGGACGCAAATATTTTTTCTCCGGTTGCCATTGTTCCAAAAATATAAGAAAAAAATTTAGGAAGATTCACTGAGGTGCGTTCAAATGCGACTCAATGGAAGAATAATTGACTTTCAGCGTATTTTAGAGCATTTTTAGGGCGCCCGGAAAAATTGGGTCGACCTTGAGACTTGAAGAACCTTCCTCCCCTCACTCAGATGTTGGAAACTCGGGTGAATTTCCTCGGGGTCCATACCCGACCAGGACTGGTTCACCATGCTTAACCACCTAGTCCATCTAATTTCATGTGAATCAGCTGACAATAAACTGACTAGGAACTTCCTTGAGTAAGAAGTATAGAAGTCAGAAGAGTACTAGTGATATACCACAGAGATGTACGATTGAGCGCTGACACCTAACATATAATTCGCAGGCCTCGCAAACTTGGAAATGGTAACTAATGATTCTCCTAACCATATTAATTTAAGTTGGGAAAATTTTTACAGATGGCCGTTGACTTTTGAATAGTTCGTGGGGAATTCCACAGATCTTCTGGCTATTCCTGGCCATTGCCACTCAAATCTAGACAGTATTTTTGATAGAATAACTGGCATTTGGACTTTCGATTCTAGCCTCGATTCTCGATGGTGCCCAAATCTGTCACATGAACCTTGTTTCCAATGCCTTACTATTTGACTATTTTACCTGTTGGTTAGGTACTTGGGCACGTTGCAGATGTTGCTTAAAGTAACCATAAATGTATCCTAAATTCGTGATCATCTATGGAATCATGAATGACTGTATGTTGAAATTTTGCTGAACGAAGGAATGTTCGTGTGAAAGGAAAATCCATGGTGATCCTTTTTTTGTGAAACCAACTGAAAATTGCGAGATCCCCGCCAGTAAGTTGGGAGGTATTCTCATTCGGGTGATGAGGAGTGAAATTTGATATGATAAGTGATGGGAACAGAAGACCCTGACCTATCCCTACACCCTTGGTCCCCTTTTTCACTATGGCACCAACTGATTTTTCTGTGATCTGCAGTGAAAGCAAGGTCGCAGATTGGGTCATTCGGTTACAACTCAAAGGACATTTGAGCACCAACGCTTCTCATTCTCAATTCGAGGATTGGGTCGATCCTTTCGATTATTATCGACCTCATTAAGCATGCAGTATCTATCTGATCCACTCCCGCATTCTTCATTTCACATAAAAGAGATTGGAGGAGGGACAAGTGTGTGGAATTTCGGTCTAGTGGATGCTACGGGAAGAAAGTCCCGAGATTGATCTCATGCTTTTCATCAGATTTGCCGGGCTGTACATTGACTTCGGCCCCAGAACTCTCAGAGTCCAGCAGGTGTATCTAGGCACTTCTGGAACACGGCAAATAGTTGGTTGAGAATGTGGGGAGGTATCCCCATTGTGGACGAGGTGGCACATTTTCGATGACACCTCGAGAATTCATGATTTTGATCGGATTCATAGGGCTTTGCACGGAATATAACCCCAAGACTCGCTATAACCGGTCTCAGAGTCCAGCAGGTGTATCGAGGCACTTCTGGAACACGGCAAATAGTTGGTTGATGATGTAGAAAGGGAACTCCATTGTGATCGAGGTGGGACATTCGCGATTACATCTCGAGATTTCATGATTCTGATCGGATTCATAGGGCTCCGCACGGAATATGACCCCGAGACTCGCTTTAACCTGTCTCAGAGTCCAGCAGGTGTATCGACGCACTTCTGGAACACGCTAAATAGTTGACTGATGATGGAGAAAGGTATCTCCATTGTAGATGAGGTGGCACATTCATGATTAGACCTCGAGAACTCATGATTTTGATCGGAATCATAGGGCTTCGCACGGAATATGACCCCAAGACTCGCTATAACCGGTCTCAGAGTCCAGCAGGTGTATCTACGCACTCCTTGAATCCGGCAAATAGTTGGTTGATGATGTAGAAAGGTAACTCCGTTGTCATCGAGGTGGCCTATTCGCGATTACACCTCGAGAATTCACGAATTACCCGTTTTTCTCTGTTTTTTCAGTTTTTCCTCTATTCTGACTCCCTAGATTAACTCCGAAAATCTCTTTTCCAAATTTCCAAAGTACATAATCCGACGTAAAATTTTGTGCTCTTTTGATTGCCGTAGTTCAAATTCCAAAATATTTACTGAGAGCCTCGCAGGATGGCAAAAAACACCAAAGAATTCGGTTTTACGAAAAACTGGTCATATCATCCGATTCGTTCCAAAAAATGCAACAACTTTTGTTCCCATAAAAATTTGTGTAAAATGCATCCCCATCAAGTTAAACCACTAATGCTGCAGTTTTTTCGCGATTTCCGCGTTTTTATGCTAGCCGGCAGCGTATGAGTCTCAGAGGCTCCAATTGAGAAAAAGATTCATAATCTACGTGGAAAAACCTACAATTCCCCTTCTTGCAAATTTTCGATATCGCTTGTTTTGAGGGTGAGAATAATTGTGTCGCAAATCGGGTTCCTAGCAACTGTGTGGGACGGGTTCTCGTCTGTGGTGTGCGTATAGTAGTAGCCGGGGAATCTCTGCTGTGACTGATGACAGGGGAGGTGGGAGAGACCTCTGCGTGCACATGCAATCCGATGCCTCTCGTTGAGCTGTGAGTTTTCCACCGGTTGCCGATCCTGCATTTCTGTGACTACTGCGTAGAGTGCGTGAAGTGTACGTGTGTTCAGTAGATAGTTTTATAGTATCGATCGATTCTTCATATGTGAACTTCTGACGATCTAGATCAAATTTCTCGTTCAAATTTATTGCTATACCAATAGATGTACAGCATATCCACAAACTCTCTACGAAACTTCTGTTCCTCTGTGTGTAGAGGATTTTTGTGTGATTCGAATCAAAGATACGGCCTATACTGGCGCAATGTGTAGCAAAAGCTGGATGCTCATTCTTGTTATTCACTCTTGTTTTTTATATCTGTTCTTCTCAACGATCAGCAACCGGTGGGAGACCCACAGCTCAGAGAGAGGCACCGGGAGAGTATGTGCTTGCAGAGGTCTCTCATAGCCCCTGTCGTCAGTCACAGCAGGGATTCTCCGATTATTACCATACGCACACGATAGACGGAAAATTTGACAGATAAAGGCCGACGATCTAGACTTTCTGTCAACATAGGTACATCATATATCTCAGGCTTCTATGGAAGAGTTTGCAACAAATCGAAGAAATTTCCTGTGAGAACCTTCCCAAAAATCAATAACAATTTGTCATGTGTAAGAAAACGGTGGAAAGATAAGAGTGCCATTGGAGATCGAACTAATCTAGAGTCCAAAATCTGTTGCAATTATTGTGACGCATCGTATGTAGGTGGAACCAAGAAAGAATTGAATACTAGGATCAATGAGCATGAATTAAATATTTGGAAAACTCATGAAAAATATGTGATAAATGACTATATGAGAATGAAAAACCACAATTTTGATTTAAGTAGCACTCAAATCTTGGAATACGAGGAAAACTGGCATCGAAGTATAGTTTCTGAAATGGTGCGAATGAGATTACAAGATAATCCAATTAATAGAAGAGATGATTCTTAAAACTAACATAAGGTTCACGCTCCACTTTTGAGACACTTGGAAAATGCAAACAATTAGAAGTATATATCGTTTGACATACGGTCATTTCGAAATCTACTAATCTTCAGTCTAATCCTCTCACATCATCTTCGGAAAATGACAGATAGAAGTCTCAGCGTGTAGATCAATAATAGATCGATTACCCACAGTCAGCTGTCCATTCAGTCGTCTAACGTAGTTGAAAACTTTCACAATGTATTTATATCAATCATCAGCTGTCTATCCAGTGTAGTGAAGAATATATATTGTATGTGATGTACCAAATGGACCAACCGTTCACCGAAGATGTAAATGGGAGAGTGAGAGTGCACGGTTTACTCAATCATTTGGCCAACTAATCAAAAATATCCTTTGCGTATGCTTTCTAAGAAATTCGAGTATATGTATATATGTTCGAATTTCTTAGAAAAAACTTCCTGTGGTAGTAGTCACAAACATGTATGACTGCAGTCACCATAGACTTATTACAAGGAATTATCTGATGACTCATTAGCCTAATGAATGTAACTTTAGAGAATTTCATGTTATTGTAAAAATTGGGTGATGTTCTCAAAAACGTATACAAAAAATATCATGTTGGGTTACTGACTCTCATCGTATATGTTCTAGACCTGAGGAGAATGTCAAACTAGACATCAAAACGTCGTCGTACTAAGCAAACCGTTTGATTCGTTGATCAGCCGTATTTATTCATTCATTGAATGGTAACGAGTGATAGAAGCAGAATGGATTGGTTGGGCAAAATTGGAAGTAATTCAGTTCTTTTCTCAAGCGATGTCTCTAGGGATATGGCTGCAGCCACTGTGCTTTGTTAGCTACACTATTCGGCTGCTGGTTTCATTCGTCACTTGAACGTTCCCCCACCTTTCCTTCGCGAAAAAAATTTCCTTGTACAGGTTTTTCGCATCCATGCCTAGGACTAGGAGTGTTACATGGAAAAGGGGTTGATTTGCATGAATTCCAAACGAAATGATCAAGTTTGTACCTTAGTAACAGATGAATAAGACTCGAGACACAGATATTATGTGTGTGCTAGGTATGAGCGGTCTTGTGTTGCAGGGGAGACTGATGAAATGAGGATGGATTTTGCCCCGTCAAAAGGCGGATGGTGCATCTGCGACGAACGGCAAACCGTGCACATGAGTAGCGTGGCCACATAGCCGTCGTGGCACGAAGAAGAGTGGCGAGAGCTGTAAGTAACGGATCTGTAATTTTAGGATGAGAAAATTGATAAAGATTCGTACGTCAAACGATATGCATCTCACTTTGCATATCTATTTAATTTCATCAACGACGAGACACCGGTCCGGTGGAACCCTCGGCGATTGACATACTTTTTGTCAGCAACGTCTCGAATCAAGCTGCTTTTCTCTCCAATAAAATGGAATGTTGTAACCGGGGATTGCTGTACCACTAACAAATGCTCGCCAGATTATTCTAGCTACCACACCAAAGCAATGAAATGTGCAAAAAAGTAAGATCCAAACTTGTGAAAATTATTACATGCAACAAAAGCTGAAATTCTACGTGTTATCAGTTTTTCAACGGATCAATAGCTTGATTCGTTACTGTATCGTCAAATCTTGATCGATTTGCGTGTTCCAAAGCTTGAGTTGTTTGTGATAGTCACAGCTAGGTGACCGGATAATTCATTTGGTGGAATCAATTGTTTACACAAAGTTATAAACAAATTATGGTGAAAAAATCATATTTTGAATCGGAAAATTCCGAATAGGTCAACGCTCCTACCTGTTGACCTGTGTGGTAGTAGATTTTTTTTATGAGTGATTTTTGATAGAAATATAGTTTACCTAAGTGTCTTAACACTTATATACTTGAAAATAAATTCTCAAATAATTTTTCTTGGAATTCGAAAAATGAAGATTTTCTATGATTGAAATATTGCTATATTCAGATATTCATGGGGATGTAGGGTTCATAGTTGAAATGACAATTAACTAGGAATATAGATAAAATAGCATAGCCATATATTGTCCAAAATTGAACTATAATACTTGGAAAATTTGTATGTTTGATATCAAAAGCTTCTAAACATCTCCAATCCCACCGTGTGAAACGGCGTACATAGGGTATGCTCAGGAGGAGCTAATTTTCTTGATTCTGATATCCTTGTCGGCCTGCTGAATTCACTTTACGTGAATATGCTTCTGTACCTTGCAAATTGGAATCAGATTACTCTGCGAACATTCCAAAGCGAAAAGAGATTATCTATGGGCTGTTTCCACATAGATAAAAGCCCTTGCTGCTAATATGAACTTTTACTGATTTTGAATGACTCTGATGATTTTAATTGACTCTAATCGCGATCCAACCCATTGATTTTGAGCCCTAACACGGTACAAATACCAAGTCTCTTGGTAGCGTTGCCGGTTGCCTCCGCAGTGTTCTTTCTTTGAAGAACTGGCTCGAGATTCCGTTAATTTTGCTTGAAAAATTGAAGAAGAATGAATCGATCGATCGTCGATTTTATACGGAATTTCGAGCCTGGCTCGTACAACTGTTGGTAGGTGGACTGGTATTATCCCACCCTCGCGACGCGGATGAATTTACTGTCCCTAGATATCACACCCAAGTATTGTGACGCGTATATCCAGGATGATCTTAAAATATCTATTCACCTCGGAAATCCAGAGGTGAAGTGTGCAGTTATAAATTCACTGAAAATTCACTTTTATTCGATATCACTTCACTCACGTCGCAAAATTGATCTAATCAACTTTAGATCGGTTGAGTGGTGGTGCTCGTGATTGCGAGGACCTGGTGCGACGTCGGTGATGGATGGCTGGAGAACTAAGTGCTCTATCAAGCCAAGAGTCCAGGTGCTGGCTTCTGCGGCAATGTGTGGCAAGCCTTGCGGGAGCCCTGGAGATCTGGTTGCTTCCTTGTTGGACTTCAGAACGAGATGTGCTTGTCGCGCCGGGTCCTCACCTGCGATACCTCAGCCGTTTCGACGAGCATCCCCACTTGACCCATATATTAAGCGGCTCGAACTTTAGCGGCCTGTATATTACGCGACACACATATATCTGATATATTGAATTATCGGTGACTTGAAAAACTACAAAAGTGTGTGCTTGCGTGCAAGTATATGATTGTCTGTGAAAGTGACTCTAACGGGGAAAATACCCTACTCTACAGCTTTTGCTATATATACATAGATCTATATGTATGTTACAACGAAAACCCATGCGTGCGGTAAGCAATAAAATGTAAAATGCAATGAAAAAGCAGCAGTCCAAGCTAAGGATTAGTTCACACAATAATGATACGTGAGGTTATTGTTTTTATGAAATGATAGATGATGATTGATTCTACTCACATGGTTGATCTGCATAAAAGCTCCGGAGAGCGACTGTTATATATCTATATAATTAACGTTTCAAATTCACAGCGGGATTCCATACCTTACATAGTTCCCCCAAATTATTGGAATTTGGAGTTCTTTCAAGAACGTTAATGAAAATAATTTCCCAAAAAGAAAGGGGGAATCACGCGGCAGATCAACAAGCCATGTAGAAAACCAGAAAATTTGTGCTTCTAACTTTACTTGAGAACTAGTCTGGTCCATTCTATCATGGACTGAAATTTTTGCAAAAAAAAACCAATAGTCTACGGCTACAACCAACAAAAAGAAATGAACATTCCTTAGATCAATCTTTGTATTGACCCAAGATCTTTGGTAATACAGGACTTTTCTGAATCCTGGCGGGACTCTGAATCCACAACTGGTACCTCTTTCCTTTCTTTTGAACTTGTTCTTCATCTTCTAGTCAGAACTATGTGAAATAAACTTCTTGTATTTCTAATATCAGTACCCGAGCCCATTCTTTGGTTTCGTTGTCACTCTTAATTAAAGTGTCGTTGTACATTCTGAGATCCCTCACCGGAGGGTTCGGCTCTAGAGTAGTAATGATTGAAAGAAGTTTGTCGTTTTGTCGCTATTCGTGTGCGATGTTTCTAATCTGTTGCAAGAGTGTTGGTGTAGGTTTCCTTGCGAAACTAATACTGACAACTAACTCATGTTGCGGTTGGTCTTCAGGTTCACACTGGGAATTGGGTTCTCTTGCGTCCAAACAAATCCGAATGTCCCCATTTTTCTTATCCACGACCACTATAGGGTTGATTTTCGGGTTCTCCTCTTTCGAGTACCCCGTAATTCACCCATTTTTCTACTTCTTTACATACTTTATCACGAAGTGCGATAGGAATTGGGTATAATTTGGCTTTGTATGGACTCAAATCCTTCATTCTAATCGTATATTGGAAATCTTTGAATTTTCCCGGACGTTTACTAAAAGCTTTCCTCAAATCCATGAGGATAGATTTCAGTTTTAGCTTGTATTTCAAAGGAATATTTAATGGGTCAATCTTAGCATCAATCTGCTCTTTGGTTGGAGAGTCATCTATCAGATCAGTTTCTACAGAACTTACTGTTAAACTTTCGAGTGAAACGTTTTTGATTTCTCCAAACGCGTCGGAACAAATTCTCCGTAACTCGTTAAATTCTGACAGATTCATACGATGATACTCATATTTTAAGTCTATAATCTGGTGTTCGATTTTAAAAGTAATTAGTTCTTTGCCTAGATGCAAAGTTGCATCCAGCATGAAAAGTGTCCCAATTCCGAAAATGCACTGACTTACTAGCTTTGGTATAAACATGAAATCTATTTCAACGTTAGTTCCCCCGATTTTCACTAACCCGCGTAACTGATGTTTGATCTTCATCGACTTCTCACCGGTAAACCCGCTGGCTTGTATACCAGTGACTGGAAATGTGACAATTTTCCATGAATCAAGATTCTTCTCATGAATATTTTCTGCAACACAGGTAACTTTACTTCCCGTACCTAACAAGACACTGACTTCAATTTTTTCGATAAAAACTTTGATTTCAGGGCATTCCCTGGTAATTTCCTTAATTGGTTCATTTGTAAATTGAGATTCATCGAGCAACTCATTCCGTGAGTAAACCGAATTTATTTCCCTAATCTCGGTATCCATTTCTTCTGATTTGCTCGAATGCTCTGATTCCAATTCGCACTCTGACTCTTCCCCTCCGCCCCCCGAAATTGTCAGCTCGCGTCAAAAATTCAATTTCCGCGGGTTCCTCGAAGTTTGCTCCATCGGTGTAACACGTCGCACATTTAACGAATCATCCGCGGCAATATCTGTGTCTGACCTAATCTCCACATTCTCAGAATCTTGAGGTCCGTTTGGAATGTGCAAATTGTCACTCGGCATGTCGGTATTTTTCGAAAATTCACCCAGCTCGGTTGATAAACCCGACTTAATCACGGGGCCCGGAACCCCATTCAATTTTTTTATTTTGATAATCAACTTCTTATCCATGTTTCTACCCATACGCACTTTAGGAGTCGTTGCAGTAAGAATATTTGTGGCATTTAGTACCTGAGATTTTACAATGTCATTATCAGACTGAGAATGTATGGGACTTACTGCAACGACTCTTCGTTCTCCGACGACTCGCTGTCAGGCCTTTTTTCCGAAACCTTGATCTCATTAATAGGCGCTTTTTTATCTTGACTACGCGCATTGTGACGTGAACTTGAAAATTCGCGACTTCTATCGCCCGAGTCCCGTGTACCGCTTGTATCATTACGTTCTGATCGTTGTGCAGGTCGAGATGTACTTGAAGTGTTTCCAGACCAATCAGCTGATACATTCCGATTATCAGTTCGATTACCATTTGAATTGTACGAACGCGGTGGCACGAGTGTGGATGCGCGTTGTGTTGAAGAACGTGAATTTGATTTGCGAGAGCTTTCACGGTTTGAAATATTAGAGCTGATAGGCCCACGCTGAAAATTTGAATATCGACTTTGTCGATCATTATTTGGATCCTTAAAATTCACGTATTTTGTACCTGGCTTAATTGAGTTCAAGTTACCAGCGGTATCTAGCATTTCTATTAGTTCAACTAATTCACGAGCTGTTTCTTTATTTTTGAGCAAGATTGTTTGCCTAAGGTTCTCATCAGAATGCTTGGCGAATTTGCGAATCATAAAACGCTCAGAGGGAGCGTCGTACAAGAAACGTAAATTATTATATAATCTCATCACATATTCGCTTCGACTTTCATTTTTGTCCGCGGTGTAGTAAGCATATTCGAGGCAACGTCTAATTTCATCTTGAGCAGTGTCATTCCAATATTTTTCCAAAAATAGCCCACGAAAATCTTCTAAGTTTCGAACATTTAGTTCTACATATAGCCACCATTCGCGAGCAGATCCACGAAGGGACTGGCGTGAAGCAAATCTTAGACTTTCAAGATTATTTTCAATCGTGGAAATATTTGCTGTAGAATCAGACAGAAATTGCATTGGCTTTTCACTGGATTCGCCTGAAAAACGCGGTAATTCATATTTGAATTTTGGAGTAAATGCATTCTCTCAGCGCGAATCAGCTAGGGTAGCTGAAAATCAGCTAGTGATAGCTAATTTCGTCAGCTAACGCGAACGGATTTTCACTGATTGAATCAGCTAATACACAGGGTTATGAACGATGATATACACCGTTCGGGGATGTTTTTCTCTGCGCAATGGGTGTCACGTGATAAATTGTTGGCTCTAGTATTAGAATCGTTCGTGCAGTGCAGTGGGATCCATTTCATTACCCGATTTTTAAGTCCCAAGTAGTGCGTCAAAAGTAGTGGGCCACCTGGATCGAAAGTGGGCCACCTAGATCGAAAGTGAGCCACCTGTATCGTGAATGAGCCACCTGTATCGCAAGTGGGCCACCTAGATCGAAAGTGGGCCACCTGGATCGAAAGTGGGCCACCTGTATCGTAAGTGAGCCACCTGGATCAAAAGTGGGTCACCTAGATCGAAAGTGGGCCACCTAGATCGAAAGTGGGCCACCTGGATCGAAAGTGGGCCACATGTATCGTAAGTGAGCCACCTGTATCGAAAGTGGGCCACCTGGATCGAAAGTGGGCCACCTGGATCGAAAGTGGGCCACCTGTGTCGTAAGTGAGCCACCTGGATCAAAAGTGGGCCACGTAGAGCGAAAGTGAGCCACTTGGATCGAAAGTGAGCCACCTTGATAAAAAGTGGGCCACCTAGATCGAAAGTGAGCCACCTAGATCGGAAGTGGGTCACCTGGATCGAAAGTGGGCCACCTGTATCGTAAGTGAGCCACCTGTATCGAAAGTGGGCCACGTAGAGCGAAAGTGAGCCACTTGGATCGAAAGTGAGCCACCTTGATAAAAAGTGGGCCACCTAGATCGAAAGTGAGCCACCTAGATCGGAAGTGGGTCACCTGGATCGAAAGTGGGCCACCTGTATCGTAAGTGAGCCACCTGTATCGAAAGTGAGCCACCTTGATCGAAAGTGGGCCACCTAGATCGAAGGTGGGGTACCTGGATCAAAAGTGGGCCATGTGCGTGCCGTAAAAAAAGCGGCGTGCCATGCCGCTTTCCACCGCTCGGAGGCGCTGAAACTCATACTTCCCATAGCACGTTATACGCCTCAACCTCACCTTCCGACCAGAAAATGAAGATCTCTCGATCTCCATATACTTCTGTTGTCGTCATATCAGGCTCCTTCTCAATATATCTTCCTTCGATCCAATGCTGATCTCGACACTGTATAGTGTATACGGCACAACACGAATATCGTTTAGCTGAAAAATCAGCTATATTAGCTGAGATTCCATCTGTGTTAGCTGACTGAATCAGCTATTATAAGCTGATTTTTCAGTGAACGGTTTTTCACTGACACGAATAGCTACTGTAGCTGAATTTCAGCTGCATTAGCTGATTTTCAGCTACAATCACATATTTATAGCTGATTATAATCAGCTATATAGGGTCTCCCGTGGCACAAAATGAGTAAATATCGAACGAATACGCCTCAGTTCGTCGTGACTTGGTCTGGAACAGTCGTTAATGTGTTCATGTCGATATTAGAACCCGGATTTGTGGAGTTATCTCATCAGAATTATCGATTTAAGCGTGATTTTTGTGTTCGCTGATTTGATCAGCAGTTTGACGTCCCATGGGAGTAATAGCTGATATTTCAGCTATATAATAGCTGATTAATGCTGAGAGAGCAGATTGCATCCTTTGATTTCCGGGGGGAATGTGAATATTATTACGGATCCTCCGAATATCCTCATCTATTCGCGCAGTTTCGGTAGCTACTCTTTGTTCCAAAGTATTTTGACGCGTACTCAAATTCCTGCTTGTCGTCAAAAAGTGTTCATTTGCTTCAGTTACTCGTCGAATTTGACCGGTTGTTTCTCTTTGGCCGTTTTGTAAATGCTCAATAGCCCGTGAAGCTACAATATTATCATTTTCAACAATGTTCAAACGACCTTCCGAAATTTGTGTTCAACTCCTGAGTTTGAGATACAAGTGACGATATACGGTCATTAACTAGGGCTAATTCATTATCTATAAGTCGGCGTTGCTCGATATGTTTTGCTTGTACACACTGTATGTGTTCGGCATCCCGATCTCCAACTCTATTACGGCGGTAACCCTGTTCAGTGTTCCCCATTTGATGTGATACACGATCGTGTGTAGGCGCATCGGGTGCATTCAAGTCCAATAAGTCGTCGTCCGGACCAACATTATTAATCTGGTCACTACCCGCGTCGATATATGAGGCTAAACTATTTATTGAACTAGCGCGTGATATGTTACCCGTCGGTGCATTCGCATCTGACCGATTTTTCGATCGAGTATTGCGTGGCGTATCAGGAATTCCGGCATTTTTTTGTTTCTTTGGACGCTTTGGTTTTATACCGTTTGCCCCGTTATTTAATACGGGTGCATCTGGTACGACGAACCCAGCCTGTTCCGTGTTAGATATCCGTGAAACGCCCGCATCATTGCCTGATGGCAGCATGTTTGCTCCGTCTCCGTCTAACACACGCGGTAAGTGATCCGATCTCAAGTTCTCTATTTGACTCTCCGTCTCACTCGCACTAATGCTCTTGCGTACAGGTGTTCGATTAACGGGCATAGTATAACTATATGTTGCCGCGGCAAATATCGGAACAAAAGGAGACGCTGATTAGTGTGCTATATATATGCGTGGGTGGCCCCTTTACTCACGGTGGACGTGTAGCAGAGTATCGCACTATATGTATATACGAAGATCAGCATATAAGGATGAGCCGATAACTCAGTGTATACCTATATATTACACGCACTATATATGTCTACAGTGTACCTGTCTCGACTTGTTGTCTTATGATGGTGTACTGTATTCAACTTGTCAACATATGATCTGATGATCACAAAGGTCTGAATCAACTTCAGATCCAAGTTCGAGCTAATAATCCTTCATTATTATACTCTTATGCATGGATCTTATGGGCGAAAAATACTCTTTGACTTTCCTTGTTTACACTGCGTAAGCTGCTTACATCGATCATCCGATGCTCGTTCTTCCAAGAAGTAAACAAAGACTGTCGTTATTCTATTGAGAACGTGATTCTACTGCTCGAGTAGTGTATGCATCCTGTCTGCATACGCAACTTTTTTGTGAGCTCAAAAAAGAACAAAAAATGCCAAAAACGCACCTTTTCTCCGTCTAAATATCTTGCAATGTACGCAGAATATCTGATATATTATATATATATATAAATATAGATAAATAAATTTTGACTCTAAAGAGGTCTTTCATATGCTTTAACTATACCCCAATCTTCCAAAGAATATTCAGATCAAAGATGGAAAATTACAGAGAAACACTAGGAGAGGAAAGAAGAAGAAGACAGAGGGCAGAAGAAAACATCAACAGACTGCAAGAAGCAAATAGAGAGTTGCAGCGCAGGTTAGAAGAATTGGAAAGTGGGAGGTTAGAAGATGCAACGAGTGAAAATGAAAGTGAGGCGAGCTCAGAAGAGAGTGAAACAGAAACACAAGAGAGGGAAGAAGTAAGAGCTGTAGTGATCAGAAAAGGTGTAGCATACAGAGGTAAGAGGGTGGAACAGTGGATACCAGAAAAGCTGGGTGGAGATACTAGCAGAGAAGAATAGGGGATTGAAAGCCTAGGAAAAAAAGGTAGAGTGCAAAGAAACATCTCATGGGTCCTAAAGACATATAATGCAGAAATAATAATGAAAATGAAGGAGACAATGACAACACCAGGAGAAAAAGAGTATATAGTAGAGGACTTCGAAAGTGCAGAGGAAAGATGGATTGAAAGAAGGAAACAGGAAGCAATAGATAGAATGGTGAAGGACGGCCTTGAAGTTGAGGTAGTGGGAGAGGTAGTTTATGCCGAAAGGAATGAACAACTCTACAGAATGGTATGGAGCGAAGATGAAAGAAGTTACATTGGCACTCCCATAGGGGTAGCCAGGATGATGTGAGCAGAGTTGGCCACACGACAGGAAAGAAGGCGAGACCACAGAGATAAGGAGGAGCAAGGAAGAGGAAAGAAGGTGATAAACAAGGAAGAGAAAGAGCAGACAAGAAAGAAGGAAATTCAAGTTTACCAGTACAAAGCACAGTGAAAGTGCAAAGAACAATCAAAGAAAAAGAATGTTCATTTTATTTTATAAAGAGATTACGTACTGTTTTATTTTTTTCATTACTAGTTATACGTCACTACTTGTATAAGCGAAACATCCTATTATCACCGTAAGGTTCAATAAATCAATAATAATAATAATAATAATATCTTGCAATGTACGCAGATTATCTGATATATATATATATCTGAATTTTGACTCTAAAGAGGTCTTTCGTATGCTTTAACTATACCCCAATCTTCCAGAATATCTGAATAAGATTTTACGATTTTATGATTTTATGTGAGTTCGTGTCATACGATTCGCGTACCACCAGGCAGGTACCATTTGTAATTATCGGATCTGTAATTTTAGGATGAGGAAATTGCTGAAGATTCGTACGTCAAACGATATGCATCTTACTTTGCATATCTATTCAATTTTATCAACGACGAGACACCGGTCCGGTGGAACCCTCGGCGATTCACTTACTTTTTCTGAGCAACGTCTCGAATCAAGCTGCTTTTCTCTCCAATAAAATGGAATGTTGTAACCGGGGATTGCTGTACCACTGACAAATGCTCGCCAGATTATTCTAGCTACCACACCAAAGCAATGAAATGTGCAAAAAAGTAAAATCCAAACTTGTGAAAATTATTACATGCAACAAAAGCTGAAATTCTACGTGTTATCAGTTTTTTCACGGATCAATAGCTTGATTCGTTACTGTATCGTCAAATCTTGATCGATTTGCGTGTTCTAAAGCTTGAATTGTTCGTAATAGTTACAGCTGAGTGACCTGATGATTTATTTGGCAAAATCAATTGTCTACACAAAGTTATAAACAAATTATGGTCAAAAAATCATATTTTGGATCTGAAAATTTCGAATAGGTCAACGCTCCTCTCGTTGACCTGTGTGGTAGTAGATTTTTCTTATGAGTGATTTTTGATAGAAATATAGTATACCTAAGTGTCCGAACACTCATATACTCGAAAATGAATTCTCGAATAATTTTTCTCGGAATTTGAAAAATATTTTCTAAGGTTGAAATATTGTTATATTCAGATATTCATGGGGATATAGGGTTCACAGTTGAGATGATAATGAACTAGGAATATAGATAAAATAGCATAGCCGTATATTGTCCAGAATTGGATTATAATACTTGGAAAATTTGTATGTTTGATATCAAAAGCTTCTAAACATCTCCAATCCCACCGTGTGAAACGGCGTACATAGGGTATGCTCAGAAAGAGCTCATTTTCTTGATACTGATATCCTTGTCGGCCTGCTGAATTCACTTCACGTGAATATGCCTCTGTACCTTGCAAATTGGAATCAGATTATTTCGCGAACATTCCAAAGCGAAAAGAGATTATCTATGGGCTGTTTTTACATAGATGGAAGCCCTTGCTGCTGATATGAACTTTTACTGATTTTAAATGACTCTGATGATTTTAATTGACTCTAATCGCGATCCAACTCATTGATTTTGAGCCATAACACGGTACGAATACCAAGTCTCTTGGTAGCGTTGCCGGTTGCCTGCACAGTGTTCTTTCTTTGAAGAACTGGCTCGAGATTCCGTTAATTCCGCATGAAAAATTAAAGAAGAATGAATCGATCGATCGTCGATTTTATACGGAATTTCGAGCCTGGCTCGTACAACTGTTGGTAGGTGAACTGGTATTATCCCACCCTCGCGACGCGGATGAATTCCCTGTCCCTAGATATCACACCCAAGTATTGGGACGCGCATATCCAGGATGATCTTAAAATATCTATTCACCTCGGAAATCCAGAGGTGAAGTGTGCAGTTATAAATTCACTGAAAATTCACTTTTATTCGATATCACTTTACTTACGTCGCAAAATTGATCTAATCAACTTCAGATCGGTTAAGTGGTGGTGCTCGTGATTGCGAGGACCTGGTGCGACGTCGGTGATGGATGGCTGGAAAACTAAGTGCTCTATCAAGCCAAGAGTCCAGGTGCTGGCTTCTGCGGCAATGTGTGGCAAGCCTTGCGGGAGCCCTGGAGATCTGGTTGCTTCCTTGTTGGACTTTAGAACGAGAAGTGCTTGTCGCACCGGGTCCTCGCTGCTGCGATACCTCAGCCGTTTCGACGAGCATCCCCACTTGACCCTTATATTAGGTGGCTCGAACTTTAGCGGCCTGTATATTACGCGCTACACATATATTCGATATGTATTGAACTATCGGTGACTTGAAAAACTACAAAAGTGTGTGCTTGCGTGCAAACATATGATTGTCTGTGAAAGTGACTCTAACGGGGAAAATACCCTACTCAACAGCTTTTGCTATATAAACATAGATCTATATGTATGTTACAACGAAAATCCATGCGTGCGGTAAGCAATAAAATGTAAAATTCAATGAATAAGCAGCAGTTCAAGCTAAGGATTAGTTCACACAATAATGATACGTGAGGTTATTGTTTTTATGAAATGATAGATGATGATTGATTCTACTTACATGGTTGATCTGCATAAAAGCTCTGGAGAGCGACTATCATATATCTATATGATCAACGTTCAAAATTTACAGCGGGATTCCATACCTTACAGAGCAGATACTGCTCCCCGCCTCTACCCACGTGACACAGGAATAATATCATCACGAGAATGAAAGGGAAAGAAAACCATTCTGGACGGGATTTGAACTCTGAGCTACCACGTGCGGAACAAGGTCTCGGACACTAGACTAAGCGTCCGAATTAGGTTGATTTGTTGAACGATCGTACATTCCTATCGAGCCCCCGTAAAGCCTACTGTTGCATGATTTGTATGCATGTTACGGAAAGCCAAGTCCAATATAAGAGGCAATATCCCGGACAATAGGCTCATTCCTTCCCAAAAGTGATCTGGATATTCACATTATCAGAAAAATCACTACCCGTGCGTATGTAGGACTCGAGCCGACACACTATCTTTTTGAAAACTCAACTTTGCTAGTAAATCCGCTTCAATCAGCTTCATCAGCTATTGGGATGATTCAAACGGGACTCTCTTCAAAATTGTCTCAGCTACACGATGCATGCCCCCCTTTTCGCCCTAAACTGGAGGGGGAGGGGTGACAACGATATTTCCCCGAAACAAAACATACACGTGACGAGTCTTACTGCCAACTGCAATATCCTTGGAGTACATTCTAGGACACTATGGTTGAATTTTGGGCCTATCCTCGGACCTGGATTTCGCTGCTATGAATTTTAAGAGCGATTTCACGCCAGAAACATGTTGTAGACACTGTATATGGGCAAATCTCACGAAGTATGCGGTTTGGCCGAACAGGCCTATTTTCACGTTGTCAGAACAACAGTCGCGTTATTTCCGCCGCTCGCATTAGATCATTTTGAAGATCTACTCATATTTAATAGTTCTGCATCATTCAGAAGTCTAAAAATTGCTATAGAAAGGTACTGGGAGACGCTTCTTCGTGACAAAATCACAATTTTCGACCGAACAGGGCCATAGTTCTCTCACGCCTTAGCTCGCCACAGGCGGGGCGGTTCACCGATCGGTCTGAAAATTGGATATGTGATGGATTATAATACATAGAAACATATAATTTTCGCCCGAGGCTGTGCCTATCAATGCGTCGGAGTGCCGATGATTCGTTGGAGCGAACTCCGATTCTACATTTTCTCCTGTATCGCTCTTCTAATGGATGCAGCACTCGGGGCGGTGAATATTTCGTATCTGTAGAAACGACATATTATTCTACATCCAAAAACCTACAAATCTAGCCCAAGAACGATAGTGTGCTCGATTCCGCACGACGATGCGGCTTGAAATGAGAAAAGTTATTTTCGCGTAAATGGGGTCAAAAAAATCGTTTTTCGTGTAGCACACGAAAATTTCGATTCCGTTGGGATGGAAACCACGTGTAAACTGATATTTGTACCTCAAGAAATGCCTATGAGAATCGCCCCTACTACAGCCTCATATCGGTCGCGATGCGAGGCTTGTGAGGATCGACAAATGACGAAAATGAGCGTTTCGACGGTTGAGGCACATCTACATTTTGTACCACAGACCTTCAGAAAACACTGTAAACCATTGAACTCATCTCTCTTCTTCTATTCCAACACCAAGGATGCCATGTATTCACATACACACGAGCCAATTAGAATTACGAAAATATGAGGGTCCCACGCAAATACATGGGAAAAACTTCTACACCCTCACAAATCCACGGCGGGGCTCCAAAATGATTTACGCAAGTATTTCATCATTGTTTGAGCATTACTTGGACCAAACAAAAGTTTATCGGAGATGTGCTGCCATTCTGGAAATTCTCGAAATTTCAAAGTCGAAACCGCATAGTTCCTGAGATTTGCCCATATCTGACTAAAATCGTTGATTCTAAGTCGGTGACCGTTTTGCTGCCTCCTGAAAACAATAGCGATGAGTTCTGGGATTATTTTACGAGATTTTCAGCTGACTCTCGAATTCAAGAATTGCTATTGAGATTGTTGCGATGCATTTCGAGCTAAACACGGTTGAAGATGCCCTTCCGCCTGATCAAAGTCATGGATTTCAGCCCGGATTTCCTACAACTGCCAGCTCAAAAACACTTGGAGTGCACTCTAAAATGACTGAACATGATTTTGACATGAATCCCGGGTCTCAGAACTACTGCAGGATGATTTATGACCGATATCAGGCCAGAAAAGCTAGAAAAAAATTTGATGTTCGGGAAAAAAGTATTAATTTTAGATAGAGGAGAACTCTACTGCCAACCGGTTAAGGCTTGACGTACAATCCAGTCCTCCCTCACAAAATTTCAAGCACAAGCCCGAATCTGGCAATTGCTGCTGAGAGCTCTGAGATCGATTCTGAGCCAGAAGCGTGAGATGAGTCGAGCAAATTTATGCGTAACTACGAATCATTAGTTGAAAACCACTCTACTGCCACATGGAAAATGGGCACACTACGATCCAGGGTTATTCAACAGAATCTTAAGCATAATCTGAGATCTGGAGATAGCTTTTGAGAGTACTATGATCGATTCTAATACTGCTCATCCCGATTGACCGATTTTAGCTCAAAATTCCTACTGCTGCCAGCTTAGAAATACTTGGAGTATACTCTGTGATTACTCGACAGGATTTTGACTTTGATACTGAGTCTGAGAATTGCTCCAGTAAGATTCAGTACCGGCATTGGGTCGAAAAAGGCTGATAGATATAGCACGTTTGGCGCAAAATGATGATATTTAGGTGAATAAAAGAAGTACTGCCAACAAATCAATAATTGGAACCAATTCTGAATCTCACTCAAAGAAATTTGAGCCCTACCCCAAACCCGAGAATAGCTGATAAGAGCACTGAGATCAATCCTGATCCTGCAGCATCTTAGAAGGGTAGGGAATTCTCGCATAATCATGGATTATAGGCCGGAAATCGTCCTACTGCCACCTGAACAGCAATCGAGATACATTTTGGGATCGTTCGCCATGATTTTGAACAGAACCCAGATTCTTCATATATCTGCTCAGAGCTTTGAGATCGATTCTGAGACAGAAATGGCGAAGTGGCACTAGAATGAACCAGATTTATTGATTCTAACTCCCAATAAGTACTACTACTACCCCAGGAATATATACAGCACAATCTAGGATCACAGACGGGAATTTCCAGCCAAATCCTGTATCTGCAAATTGCTGCAGAAAAATTCCAGATGCATATTGTGCTCAGTATTGTCGAAAACTACAGTCGATCCGATGAGGAATAATAGAATTCTCCCCTTCAATCGTACTACTGCCAAGGTAAGTACCATTCCATCTCGTTACAAGACAAACAGTGGATATTTTGAGCCTGGTGTCATGCCGAAATCATCGGAAATCCGTGCGGATCCCACGGAGAATGACGAGTTTCAGGGGGGAAATCATAGTACTGCCAACTCAAGAACGACCCATTGGGTTCCAAGTTTGCCAGTCAATTTTTTGGGCACCTCCCCGTGCCTGAGAACCACTGCAGTGCGATCGGAGGCCAATATTTGGGCCAGAGTACTCGCAAATCAGCGCGGGTCCTATGGAAAATGATGGATTCCAGGGCGTGAATCCTACTCCTGCCAACCTAAAGATCAATTCAGGGTATTCTGAATTCCGATGGAAGTACTTTGGGCCTGGTCCCGTGTCAAACGATTACTGCAGTGCGATCTGCAATCGGTATTGAGCCCAGGATCATCGGGAATAGTTGCAAATCGTATTCGAATCATAAATTCTAGGGGGTCGATCCTATTCCTGCCAACTCGATGAGGAATTCAGTTGATTTGCGGATCGACTTGGAATATTTTGAGCCCAGTCCCGTTGTTACGTTATTGGTGTTCGGGTATTGGGTTTTCCGTCTCCTAAGCGCGAAGCTGTCGTGCTGGGTGTTTGTGAAGGGGTTGGATGTATAGAATGATCTTGACACAAGAATAAGATTGACTGTTACTTTATTCCACGGCTAGTATCTCAATGTAAAGAGACCTATCGAATGATTTGACTTCTACTGACAGGGCCAATCCGTGGCTGCGTTTACCTGTCTCGCGTGACTGACTCTGACCGTAAGCTCTCGAGTTAATACTAACAACTACTTATCTTAAGAATGAACTCCCCAACTTAACTCTTGCAGTTACTTAAATACAATCGGTGCGACCCCGATGTCGCACCGCGCAATGGATGGAGGGGCGCTCCAAATTTTCCCATTACGATCATTCGGCTCGAGGCCTGTACGAGCCTCTCGCAACATCATTCATATATATAACATACACTACACGTCCGAAGCTACGCATTTACCCTCCGGGGTAAATTTTTCATAACTATAAATCTCGATTTTTCATGATTCAACTCAAGGACTTGGTCCAGCTTACACTGAATTTGCCAAGACAATTCTCATTCAACAATAATTCTCGTTATGTTTCACAGCTAAATTATCTGGAATCATGGTTTGCTGGCTAGGTGAATAAGAAATTAGATATAAAACATCAATTTACGCTAGGTTAGATGAAACTCCGAGTGGCGATTACAAAATCGAAAATATGCCCAGAGGTTAACAAAAATTGCTCTACTTGCGCAAAATTGGTGAAATTTCAGAACTATTTACGTATTCCAAGATGCCCCCAGCATGCGTGAGAATAACATTCCATCTCTTCTAAACCCTAACGAAAAAATGACATTCTTCGTAAATTAGATTGTTTAAAACGAAGACTTACTTCTAGCGTGATTGTATACATTCATTAAAAGTACCCGTGACTTAATCTAACGATCTACAAAATATCTATTTCTATATTAATATCACTTCATCATCATAAGCTATGGTTGTTCAGCTTCAAATTAACACAGTTCATAGAAAATGCTGAGCATACTTAAATGTGCATATCATAGCCACATGAATATGCCTCTTGATACTAACTCATGCATGAAGAAGGCAGGTAACTGATGATGTACTATTGATTTTATCACGTCTGGATTCTATTTCCTCGTTAATGTTTCGCTCTCATAAATATATTCAAGGATATAGAGAGCTGGAACACATGGATTGAGGTTTGCCATTGGTGCACAGAGTTCCCATCAAGAGTTGATGAGCATTCATTACCTACAATGCAAATTCTCCAAGCTTGTATGTACAAGTGCTGATCAGCACTGGATGAAAGCTTCTTGCACCAATAGCAAACCACAGTGGATGCGTTTAAGATTCCTATGACATTGTTTTTATGAATCAGAGCCGCGCATTAGCAAGAGAATGAGATCCATAAATGACAAAGATAAATAGTACATCATGAGCGACCTGCCTCTTATATGCATATGTTAGTATCAAGAGGCATATCCATGTGGCTGTGACATGCACATCCATGTATGCTCAGCATGTTCTATCCACTGTTATAATCTCAAGCTGAATTACTAAAACTCATGATAATGAAGTGATTCAGCTCAAGATCCGAACAGTCCATATGAAATGCTGAGCATACTTGAATGTGAATATTATAGCCACATAAATATGCCTCTCGATGTTAACATATGCATAGGAAAGGCAGGTCACCCATTATGTACTTTTTTCCATCCTGTATGGATATCATCTCCTCGCTAACGATCTGCTCCCATATGAATATCCCAAGATATAGGGAATTTCGATGCAAGGGCTGTGGTTTGTCATTGGTGCATGAAGTTTCCATCAAGTGTTGATGAGCATACATCACTGGCAACCCTAATTCTCCAAGCTTGCATGTGCAAGTCCTAATCAGCACTCGATAGAAACTTTGTGCACCAATAGCAAACTACAGTGGATGCGTTCAAGATGCCTAGTCTTGGTTATATGGATCAGAACAGCGCATTAGCAAGAGGATTAGATCCATGAATGACGGCGATGAATAGTACATCATGAATGACGTGCCTTCTCCATGCATATGTTAGCATCAAGAGGCATATTCATGGGGCTATGACAGGCGCATTTATGTATGCTTAGCATGTTCCATGACTTATCCTCATCTTAAGCCGACTTACTATAGCATATGACGATGAACTGTCTCAGCTCAGAATTAGGACACTCCATAGAAAATGCTGAGGATACATCAACCTGCATATTACAGACACATAAATATGCCTCTTGATACTAACTCATTGGTGAACAAAGCTACCATCAAGTGCAGATTAGCACTTGCACATGCAAGCTTGGAGAATTAGGGTTGCCAGTGATGTATGCTTATCAACACTTGATGGAAACTTCATGCACCAATAGAAAACGACAGTCCTTGCATCAAAATTCCCTATGTCTTGGGATATACATATGGAAACAGAGCATTAGCAAGGAGATGGAATCCATACATGATGGAAATGAATAGTACATCATGAGTAAACTGCCTTTTCTATGCATATGTAACATAAAGAGCCATATTCATGCGGCTATAATATTCACATTCAAGTATGCTCAGCATTTCCTATAAACTGTTCTGATCTTGAGCTGAATGACTCGATCATCATGAATTATGGTGATTCAGCTCAAGATTAGAACAGTTCATAGAACATGCTGAGCATACATGGATGTACATGTCATAGCCACATGTGTATGCCTCTTGATACTAATATATGCATAGAAGAGGCAGGTCGCTCATGATGTACTATTTATCTTTGTCATTCATGGATCTCATTCTCATGCTAATACGCTTTGATTCATATAATGAAAGGCATACGAATCCTGAACGCATTCACTGTGGTTTCCTATTGGTGCACAAGGATTCCATCGAGTGCTGATCAGCACTTGTACATACAAGCTTGGGGAATTAGAGTTGTAGGTGATGTATGCTCATCAACTTTTGATGGAAACTTTGTGCACCAACGGCAAACCTCAATCCATGTTCATTCTAATTCTCTATATCCTTAAATATTCACACACACACACACACACACACACACACACACACACACATATATATATATATATATATGAGCGAAGCATCAGCAAGGGAATAAGATCCATACGTGATAAAATAGATAGTATATCATATCGTCGCCCTCGACGAAGAAAAACACGTCCCCATTCAAGAGTGCATTGGGAGATCAATGGGAGGTGTTTTTCTTCTTCGGGGGTGACGATATGTGACCTGCCTTTCTTATGCATGAGTTAGTATCAAGAGGCATATTCATGGGGCTATGATATGCACATTTATGTATGCTCAGCATTTTCTTTGAACTGTATTAACATGAAACTGAACAACCATAGCTTATGATAATATAGTGATATTGATATAGTAATAAAGCTTGATCGTATGCCCGTTCACGTCCCTGATTGTGTACCCGATCGCATTACAGGTACAACGTCGTTCTCCCCTCGCCACTAGGTCACGCCATGCCACGGTGGCGGACTATGTATCGACTCTACGCACGATCGTATCTGCGATCGTGAAATTGATCGTATGCAAGATCGTAAACACGATCTTATGCATGTTCGTACGCACGAAGTCACGCGACTGGCCAAGTGTCGATCCAACCTCGTTGCTGCGAGGCGTTATGTCACGATCGTACGCACGATCAATATCACGATTGTGTACCCAATCGTATACACGATCGCATGCTCGATCTTGATCTCGATCGTGTTGCCAATCGTATGCATGATCGTACACACGATCTCGCGCGGCGGGCCGAGTGTCGATCCGACCTCGTCGCCACGAGACGTCATGTCACGATCGTGGACACGATCGTAGACCCGATCGTCTACCCGATAGCGCTCGATCGTCATCACGATCGTGTGGCCAATCGTTTGCACGATCGTACGCACGATCTTGCGTGGCAGGCCGAGTGTCGATCCGACCTCGTCGCCACGAGACGTCGTGTCACGAGCGCTTACACGTCCGTACGCACGATCGCTATCACGGTCGTGTACCCGATCGTGTACACGATCGCATGCTCGATCGTTATCACGATCGTACGCACGATCTCGCGCGGCAGACCGAGTGTCGATCCAACCTCGTCGCCACGAGACGTCGTGTCACGATCGCTATCACGGTCGTGTACCCGATCGTTGTTACGATGGTAAGCACGATCGTACGCACGATCTCGCGCGGCAGGCCGAGTGTCGATCCGACCTCGCCGCCACGAAACGTCGTGTCATGATCGTGTACACGATCGTAGACCCGATCGTATACCCGATTGCATGCTCGATCGTTATCACGATCGTACGCACGATCTCGCGCGGCAGGCCGAGTGTCGATCCGACCTCGTCGCCACGAAACGTCGTGTCACGAGCGCGTACACGATCGTACGCACGATCGCTATCACGGTCGTGTACCCGATCGTGTACACGATCGTACGCACGATCTCGCGCGGCAGGCCGAGTGTCGATCCGACCTCGTCACCACGAGACGTCGTGTCACGATCGTGTACACGATCGTACTTACGATCGCTGTCAAGATCGTGTACCCGATCGTATACGCGATAGCATGCTCGATCGTTATCACGATCGTGGCACGATCGTTATCTCGACCGTGGCACGATCGTCACCGCAACTGAAGAGCACGATCGTGCACACGATCGTGTGCACGATTGTATGTACGTTCTCACAATCGTTCGTATGTACGATCGTGCGCACGATCGTATGTTGAAATTTTCAGTCGGGATCCATCTTCTTCAACATCGTCATCATCGAGCAGCAGTACCTCAAAAAGAGACGTATTTTCGGTATAAATACGCGTTCAGAGGCTGCTGGCTCGAGACGCGACGAGAGAGATCTCTATACCCCACAATACGGCTGTGACGGTTTTTCACCGTCACATTTCCCCCGGTTAAGGGGGGGGGGACCCTCCGGAAGGGAGTGGCCTTGATCATGACTTTGGTGGCGCATTCTCGCCTGAAAGTGAACTCTCTCGCCGCTGCCTCGACCCGACAGTTCGTAAATCAAAATAATCATCAATAATCATATGTTCATAGATTCATCATAGGGAGAATCACCCACTCACCCTCTCACACAATCACACTGAAGGGATATATTTCTACAGGGGTCCTACATCTCAAGGATCTAAATAAAACGTCTACTGGGGAGGGAGATAGGCCCCATCTGGGCCCTAATGACATGGACAAAAATTTGCATTCGTTTACTAGGGAAGAAAAAATGAAATCCATAGCATCTTACTTCTTGGCAAAGCGTGGTCCCGCTTATGGTCACGGCAAAATTGCTGGACTTCGGCACTCTCGTTCGTCATCCTGAGAAGGACGCCCTGGCATGGCATCGCGGCTGGTGAACCGATCCTGGGGTGGTCAGCTCATGCCTAGATATGCAGGTCTCGGTATGCGAGTATCGTTCTTGGGCGGAGGTGCTGTATAACGAAGATCAAGATCCTTGTTCTTTTCGAACTTTCGACCGTAGTATTGGACATCCTCCAACGTTCTGACTCTCTTCATTTCCAGGTACTCACGCAATTCCGGCAGCAAGTTTCGTCGTACGATCTCGAAGACCTCTCGGTCACCCGGTGGTCTCTTGACATGACCCAGGATTATCTTGATACACGTCAGATACTTGGCAACTCTCTCACCCTCGGCTTGGGTACGGTGTTGGAGCTCATGCATCACGTCTTGACGATCTAGACGCCCGATATATTGATCCCTGAATGCATGCTTGAATTTGGGCCACGTCTCAAACTCATCTTGGTGGGTTCGATACCAATTACGCGCATCTCGGCTCAATGCTGCGGGCATTGCCGACAACATCTCGGCATCTGACACGGGTAGCATGCGCCTACAATCCTTCAAGTCCGCCAGAAAATCCTCCGGGACTTCTCGACCATCGCCTCCAAAGTTAAGTTCATGCTTTGCAGCATCTTGATAACTTGGAATGTCCGATTTGGATCTCGATCTGGACGGCTCCGATTTGACTCCCCATCTGAAGTATCGCACTCAGATTCATCGCTGCTGTATCGCCTACAATGTCCCCGGTCATTCCGTCAAGAACTACACGAATCGCGTGATCTCTGACGCCAACTCGGGCGTCTCGGCCCATTCGAGTTTGAATTTGACCTCCCAATATGAAATGAGTTCCGCGGCAGGGAACTACTGGAAGAGCTATCTCGGTTATGACGACTGTCGCGCCATCTATCGGCATCCCTCGGTCTGTCCCGGCAATCACGGCTATACCTCGAGTGACGATGACTTGTGTGATTTTCCGGAGTCCAGTTTCGTCTTGGCCGACTGTCACGTGATGCATGTCCCTCGCCTACACTCTCGTGAGTACGATTTAGTTCTCTATGAGTGCTGCAGGTTGGAATTCCGGCACGGCAACGACAATTCGCGTCAGAACGGTGATGTCTGCGCTGGTCAACACTTGGCATATCTCGCTGACTGTGAGGCTCCTTAGAGTGTCGCTGGACTACTCGGGCGTGCTCCAGTTCACTATGACTGCGATGGCTATCGACCGACTGCTCACGATACCATTGTCTTTCACCACTCACCGGCCTCTGGCAATTGGTATAATCCGACTGTTCGAAAGGTGGTTGATGGTCAAGCAGATGATCACGGTTGTCACGTTTGTACTCCGATTCACGGCAGCGACCACGATCCATAGGCATCTTCCGTGGGTTCTGCGAGTATCTCACGTCCACATGGCGGACCTCGTCAATACCCGGCACTGGATCATGTCTCGGCATATCTCCATCAGATTCTCGAAGTTTCGAAGTCATCTTCTCATCAGTCAATCGCCATTTGTACGCGGTGTGACATTCAGCTCATCTCTTTTCTAGAGCGTCGTTTTTCGCTATCCGATAAGCTCGGTCTAAGATATCGGCCTGCACACCCTCCCTACTAAAAATGCCCACGTGCTCCTTCACGTGTCCCTTCACGTGTTAAACCAGCTGCAATCACACATGATATTACATCTGTGGGCACACGTGGGATAGCGTGTTCACAACTACATGAAATGACACTGGCGAAATCTGGTACGACTATTGAGCATTTCCCGACTGACAATAGCACGTTCCATCCACGTGCCATTCCACGTGTTCTGGAGTAACAGAACGCCAGACTCAATTCGGGTCTTATGAATGGCTTGGAGCAATCGCGGAACTCGTGGTTCTGGGTTAGACCTCCGCGAAGGTACAAACGAGGAGACTTGTGTGAAAAACTACGAGGTCTCATCAAACGAAAAATCTGTATGTATATCTAGGTAAAGTAGATTCAGAATCATCTCCAGACTTGGTAATTGGTTGGAAGAATTCAGGATGTGAAGAAGGAAACGATCGATCAATCATTCATGAGCAATTTCATCTATTTCCGATTACATATCCACAAACATGAAGTCTTAAAAACAGTCATCTGGTTCAGAGTAAGAAGGACAGCTCCGTGAAAATCTTAGAATACAACTCATATTATCCCTATTATCCACATAAACTCGATCTCGTAGGACTAGGGGCTGATATTGAGTGGTAGAATTAGCTTTTTGGTGCAAATCATTTATTTGCTACGTTTCGCCATCCAGATTCGATGGCCTCATCAGGCAAGAGAATTTGAACACAACCACATGAGATATTTTCACACGAGGAATTGGTTCACACAAACACACTATCTCTAACAGTAACAAACCTTGAATTGCTGACAATTCTACATTTGGAATTTCAAAATTCTTCAAACAGATATAGATCTGTTGAACGTCATGTTGTCAAGCAGTTTTCTTGACTGACTATCTGATACATTACATCGAATGAGTGAAAAGCGTCGTGGTAGGACGAGACGGGTAACGAAAGAGTGAGAGAAGAGTATTGGATCAAAAGGGGAGGGGTGGTGACCAGCTGAGCTTGGAAAGTGATGGGAAGCAGGAGTTTCGCTTATGAGAAGGAGAGAGACAGGAAGAGAGGAGGAGGATCAGTGGGACCGTTCAATCAGTGGGGGGGGGGGAGAGAACATAGATAGCTATATAGTAAGACTTTGGTAGATTCGATTCAGATTTTGTACATCGTCTTTCAGGTTAATGTGATTGCTGTCAGAATTTATAAAGAGCATTTCTGATAAAGATCTCCTATAAAAATTCGGTTCTTTGTCCAGAATTTTTGTGTTGATCCAGTCAAACTCATGATTATTCTCGTTCATATGAAGCGAAACAACTGAATTTGGTTGCTTGAAGTCTATATGTTCTTTTACTCTGACTGATAGTGGCCTCTTTGTCTGTCCTACATATGATGCTGGACAAGATGTACATTGCAACTTATACACTACTTCTGTGGAGTCAAATTTTGGAACTACATCTTTCCCCAATTTTACAATTTCATTCAGACTTTTGTTTATCTTTGGTAATGTAATGATATTGAATTTTTTCAATATCTTAGAACTTTTGTTCAAAAAATTACCATTATTCGGCATGCATACTTTTAACTGGGAAGCAAAGGTTCGTTTTTGAATGGGATGAACAGTATGATTAGTTTTTGGTGGTTCAATCTAAAGTGCAACGATCAACTAAATTATAAATGATATTTTTCTTTTGCTGTTTGGTATGATTCGATTCATAGCTCAAAATACTTCCAGATGAAGTCGGTTTTTGTAACCAATTCGTGATGACATTCTCTTCTTCTCTGATGATGGATATGTCTAGAAAATTGATAACTCGTCCTCGCTCAATCTCATATGTGAATTTTAAATTGTCATCATATCCATTGAATGTTTTGACGACGAGATCTAAGTGCTCTTTTTTCACACAGAGCAATGTGTCATCTACATACCTGTAGTAAAATGGAGGGACACATTGATGTCGGTCTTTTAGGATCTTGAGGCAATCGGTTTCCAGGTCATCCATGACTAAGTTTGCGAATAAAGGTGAGATTCTTCAGAAAACGGTATTTTACACTTGTTATGGATGTCCGGAAACCTTCTGTCAAGACTATTTAACACAAGATTACCTGGTATATTGGTAAATAATGAGCTTACATCGAGTGAAAGTAATATATAATCCTCCGGAATTTTCGGATAACGCAACTTTTCTCTCAATTCGAAGCTGTTATCTATACGTGACTTTGGTAATCTAATGCAACCCTTTAACTAAAGAACTCTTTGAACAAAAGTGAGGATAGAAAATGCGTAGGACTATTGACCGCTGGAATAATAGGTCTCAAAGGAACATCTTTCTTGTGAATTGTGGGAAGGCCGTAGCATCTAGATATTGACGTATTTGTTTGAGTGAGTGAATTATTGTGATAAGTTCTGGAAAGAAAACCCTGGCTATTCCAATTCTGTGAGAGTTTGTGAACTTTGGTTTGCAAATTTTAATAGGGTTCGGCTTAATCGGTTTGTATACTTTTCGATCGGATAGAAGATCTTTCATTTTTGACAAATAGTCATTCTTACTCAAACACACAGTCACATTCCCTTTGTCTGCTTTCGTGAAGAATCTATCGGAATTCGATTTCAAAGAGTGTTTGGTTTCGCTGATTTTCTTAGCAAAAGCTCGGTCTTCTGCCGATATGTGTGGCGGTTTCGGAGTTCAGACCTTAAAGCATTGCAAACTTGAAGGCGGATTGAATCTCTCTCGGTATTTCCCAAACTTGAATAGCTTAGACATGATTCCATATTTTTTATCGTAGTCAACATATCTTTCTGGTCAATTTTTGACTTCAAGCTGAAATTTTGTCCCAAAGATGCCACTTCGATAACATTGTCCGGAAGTCTCACATCACTTAAATTTTTTACCCAATCATGCTTATCAATGTGTGTATCGATATTTGACCTAGGTGGTAACAATATCACAAATTTCCCCTTGTGGATCATGTTTTCTTTGGCTTCAATGGTTTTGAAAGTCATGGATGACCTGAAAACCGATTGCCTCAAGATCCTAAAAGACCGACATCAATGTGTCCCTCTATTTCACTACAGGTATGTAGATGACACATTGCTCTGTGTGAAAAAAGAGCACTTAGATCTCGTCGTCAAAACATTCAATGAATATGATGACAATTTAAAATTCACATATGAGATTGAGCAAGAACGAGTTATCAATTTTCTAGACATATCCATCATCAGAGAAGAAGAAAATGTCATCACGAATTGGTTTCAAAAACCGACTTCATCTGGAAGAATTTTGAGCTATAAATTAAATCATACCAGACAGCAGAAGAAAAATATCATTTATAATTTAGTTGATCGTTAAACTTTATTGGCACATAAGAAATTTCATCGAAAAAATATAGCCACGGTGACGAAACTTTTCTCTGATGATGGATATCCAATCGAGTTTATTAATGAGTGCATTTGCCGGAGATTGAACCACCATAGAACTAATCATACTGTTGATCCCATTCAAAAACGAACCTTTGCTTCACAGTTGAAAGTATGCATGCCGGATAATGGTAATTTTTTCAACAAAAGTTCTAAGAAATCCAAAAAATTCAATATCATTACATTTCCAAAGATAAACAAAAGTCTGAATGAAATTGTAAAATTGGGGAAAGGCGTAGTTCCAAAATTTGACTCCACAGAAGTAGTGTATAAGTTGCAATGTACATCTTGTCCAGCATCATATGTAGGACAGACAAAGAGGCCACTATCAGTCAGAGTAAAAGAACATATGGACTTCAAGCAACCAAATTCAGTTGTTTCGCTTCATATGAACGAGAATAATCATGAGTTTGACTGGAACAACACAAAAATTCTGGACAAAGAACCGAATTTTTATAGGAGATCTTTATCAGAAATGCTCTTTATAAATTCTGACAGCAATAACATTAACCTGAAAGACGATGTACAAAATCTGAATCGAATCTACCAAAGTCTTACTATATAGCTATCTATGTTCTCTCCCCCCCCCCCCCCACTGATCGAACGGTCCCACTGATCCTCCTCCTCTCTTCCTGTCTCTCTCCTTCTCATAAGCGAAACTCCTGCTTCCCATCACTTTCCAAGCTCAGCTGGTCACCACCCCTCCCCTTTTGATCCAATACTCTTCTCTCACTCTTTCGTTACCCGTCTCTTCCTACCACGACGCTTTTCACTCATTCGATGTAATGTATCAGATAGTCAGTCAAGAAAACTGCTTGACAACATGACGTTCAACAGATCTATATCTGTCCAAAGAATTTTAAAATTCCAAATGTAGAATTGTCAGCAATTCAAGGTTTGTTACTGTTAGAGATAGTGTGTTTGTGTGAACCAATTCCTCGTGTGAAAATATCTCATGTGGTTGTGTTCAAATTTTCTAGCCTGATGAGGCCATCGAATCTGGATGGCGAAACGTAGCAAATAAATGATTTGCACCAAAAAGCTGATTCTACCACTCAATATGAGCCCCTAGTCCTACGAGATCGAGTTTATGTAGATAATAGGGATGATATGAGTTGTATTCTAAGATTTTCACTGAGCTGTCCTTCTCACTCTGAACCAGATAACTGTTTTTAAGACTTCATGTTTGTGGATCTGTAATCGGAAATAGATGAAATTGCTCATGGATGATTGATCGATCGTTTCCTCCTTCACATCCTGAATTCTTCCAACTAATTACCAAGTCTGGAGATGATTCTGAATCTACTTCACCTAGATATACATACAGATTTTTCGTTTAATGAGACCTCGTAGTTTTTCACACAAGTCTCCTCGTTTGTACCTTCGCGGAGGTCTAACCCAGAACCACGAGTTCCGCGATTGCTCCAAGCCATTCATAAGACCCGAATTGAGTCTGGCGTTCTGTTACTCCAGAACACGTGGAATTGCACGTGGATGGAACGTGCTATTGTCAGTCGGGAAATGCTCAATAGTCGTACCAGATTTCGCCAGTGTCATTTCACGTAGTTGTGAACACACTATCCCACGTGTGCCCACAGATGTAATATCATGTGCGATTGCAGCTGGTTTAACACGTGAAGGGACACGTGAAGGAGCACGTGGGCATTTTTAGTAGGGCCTCGGCAGCTTGACGATTATACTCTCTGGCTCCTTGGCCTAATTCTTCAAGGAAACTCCCTCTCGCTGTATTTTCACGAACACAAATCACGTCATAGTCCAATTCCTTGACCATCTTCATCACAATCATGTGAGAATTATGATCAATCCCCAAATTTGCTCTAAACTGACTGACGGCTAGAGTCACACTCTTCCCAACGGCATGTTCAAGGTAACTGGTCTGTATATAGATCCTCGTCTCGTTGATTTCCGGGGCTGTTGAACCTACCCCAGACATTCGAGCTCCTGGATCACACAAGACGGCAAAAGATCTACCACTTAGAACGACTTCGATGTAGTTCCTCGGCACAAGCTTCAGCTCCTGCCCAGCATCCAGTCCATCACAGGGCCACGGTATGGTATCGGCAAGTATACGATCTTCCGGAACCGCATGCTCGTCACCTTCTGTCCTTGAGTGCCGCGTCCGTATTGCACCTGTCGTTGGATCGAACTTCATTACATCCACCCTCCGTCTTGTGGGGATTCTTCTACTCACTGGGCCTCCCACGAGGCTCTCAGCTCTCACAGCCCACGGCTTCTTATTATCTAGCCCCGTCATACCTTCCCAAAGGCGCTCAGGTTTCTCGACCCATGACGTCACCGGCTGTTCTTCCACCATAGCTCCACAAAGGCGCTCAGGTCCCCTAAACCATGGTGTGTTCAACCGCTCTGCCACCATACCTTCACAAAGGCGCTCAGGTTCCCTAACCCATGGTGTATACGGTCGTTCCTCTTCTACCTTGCCACCCACAAGGTCCTCGGATTCCTCAATCCGTAAATTCAAACGACACTCATCACTCACAAATTCTGCCTTGAGATCCGCAAGCTTCTGATTCTTACTCTCTTGGCGAGGAAACTCCTTCTCGCTGCGCTTCCTCAAGCGCTCACTGTAAGGGAACTCCTTCTCACTCGACTCTCTCGAACTCTCTCGTCGAGGAAACTCCTTCTCGCAATGCTCACCCGAGCTCTCACTGTGAGGAAACTCCTTCTCCCATGAATGTTCCGTTCTACCTTTGAACCGTAGCGCAGCCTCGTCTGTACGGATTCAGTATGGTGGCTGGCTGCACGTAAGGATGACCTTGCTGAGACGAATCCCAGACCCAACTGACCTCCCACGAGGTCCTTGGATCTCACAGCCCATGGTTCCACAGATGGTTGGTGTGTCATACCTTCACGAAGGCGCTCAGGTTCCTCAACCCATGACACCCTCAGTCGTTCGATCGCCATACCTTCACAAAGGCGCTCAGGTTCCTCGACCCATGGCTGGTCTGACTGTTCTCCATCTGTTTCTCCTTCAACGAAGCTGCTGGATTCGTCACTTGAGGATCTCTCACTGTTTGTGCACCTAACCAAAGACCTGAGAATACGCTCACTTAGACACCGGGCTCTCCCGAACTCGTTGTTTTGCCAGCTGGTTATTGGTTCATTTTCCACGGGGAGATCCTCACAACCTTCGACCCGTTTCTCTTCAAACTCTGTATCATCTTCGGGGAGATCCTTCTGACCTTCGACCCGGCTCCACTTCACTACAGCATTTGATGAGCGACGCGCACGCCTACGCACCCTCTTGCATCTCTCTCAACGATGACTGCGCTTACTCTCATACGCCTTGTCATTTCACTCTGAATACACACTCGAATAATGTAACTCGACCAGGCTACTCAGCGCATGATGCCTGCTCTCCAATGATTGAGGTCGCGTCGGCTTGGTATCACTTGAGCTAAATCCTCCCTCATTAGATCCTAGATCAGATGAGCTGGTCTTGGAGTATGTGGCATCTCCTGCGTCGCTAGCCCGGTCCGTCCTCTCCTTTAGGGGGGATTTGACATGGAACGGTCTAGCCTCGGCATGAATTTCCCTGTCTCCAAAGTCGGCATCAGAAATCCATGAGTTCACGACCCTACGACGACGCCTACCTCTTTTCCTCACTCTTCGGCAACTTGAGTCACTGCTGGCACGGCAATCATTCTGCCCATCAGATACTCTACTGGAGTCACTACTCCGATTTCGACTCTCCTTGGTCACTACTGGTTCATCGTTTGATCCAAATGTGCAATCTTCCAACGAGTCAGAGCTCTCATTCGCAGCACTTGAAGTGTCGAGCAAGTTCTCATATTTGGCAATCAGTGAGAGATATTTGGCTTGACTGGTTATAGACCTGTCTCCCGAGCAGTGAGTTGTCGGGGACGCCTGACTCACGGCTGATGAGGTGTTCATCTAGTGTTCGCGGCGAGCTGCAAGCGCAGCAACGGGCAGAAGGGAGCTCATTCTCGCGACTGCTATACTGTCTCGCAACCACGACATAGACGAGGACACATGAGCCTCATTTGATGAGCTCTGATCACGAGGGCTGGCAAACCAGTCTGATGTCCCATCTACGGGTGACTGGTCTGAAACACGAGACCGTGTATTGAATGGTACCCCGTGATTCTCAGGATTCAAGTCCCCACGACTTTGGACCATGTCCAAATAAGGTTGGTTCGACATCTTACACGATCAGAGTTTTGCTGACTGATCGGACTGGCTAGACGATTGGGCAGATACTCGACATCGCTACTATAACTTCTAGGCAACGCACAGTTTCGGCAACGGCAAGTTGACACGTGGAGTCATTCCGGAAGATCTTCACGACTTCATGTGAGAGGAAGAACTTTCGACTCATCATACGTTGGAACCCGGAAGGCCCTCGACTGGATTTCCTCAAAATGGGAAAGTACGATGTCAGGTTCAGATTGCGGACCACGATCGCCTATTCATCCCAAATATACTGTCAATTTCAACTCCAAAACCGACCGCGAATCACATCGATCTTCTAGCTAGACTGACCCTCTTGGCATTTTCACTGGATCACAGTTATAATTTCTGTTCGACATACACGAAATTTGAAACATGTCAAGCCCTCGGCCTCAACTACTTATCAAGGTCAGTCCTGGGTACAGTGAAATCTCAGGCCATCGAATCTCAACATCCATCTACACCCAGCTACCCGAGTCTCGGCAACGCTATCAATAGATCTGCTCTAACTCGACAAATGAGTTTAAATTCGATAGAAACCCAACTAACACACGTCACGGCGCTCTGCTACTCCTACAATAGTCGACATGATCCTCAACATCGTGGGAGAACCCAAGAAGAATACTCTAGAAAATTGCAGAAAATCCCACGAGCGCCGTACCACTCAGTTGAGTGAGTCTCGGTGGGCTGAACTCTCTCTTCTCCCCATTTACGTTTCCCCAACTCGGCAAATATAGCTCAAAATCCCGTTGACAATTCAAAGAAAATTCTACTCGGCAATCCTCAGACACCCGCACGGCACTTCACGAAATTGATTATGCTGATGCACATCCCAGAAGACTCTTCCAGGAACCCTTGACTTATGCATACGCGCTACTAAACTCAGTTCACTGAGTCTCGGCAATTTTCTCTAGTCGATCACACCTGAATTTTCACAGGAAAATCCCCAAGAGATCCCAATTTCCGTCTACTATAGCCCACAATGAGAATTGGGGACAAGAGGAACTTTTCAGAATTTCCTCGGCAAGGATAGTAGGTATTCTCAGAAGATGTAGGATGATCAGAATCGGCAAAATCCCAAATATATTCAAATATAATATTCAAAAATATTCACACGCATGCAAAGGAGAATAAGTCAGCATACAAGGGAACAAAGAAATTTCTCCAACTTGGAAAAATTCATTCGGGGACCGGTATTCATCGATAAAATGTTATGGGGAAACTCTATATGAGATAAGATTATCTCAGACAAAGATTAGACAAGCTATCTCTACGAAGTCCTGGGCATCAGGGCTGCAAAATGGGTACAAATGATTGAAACTAGAGGAAAATGAATTCACATTCACTGTGACCATGGTGTGAGAGAGGGTACTACACTACTACTACACGCGATGAGCTTCGTACGCGCGCAGAAAATAGAAAAATCAACGATTTTTCCCGGTAGACGCACTTGAACAATTCCTTAGCATGCCTAGCGTGCACTGCTACAACCTGAAACTCGGCAAAAATCGTTCAGAAATTCTTAGAAGTGGCAAAAGTCCACTGAAAAAATTTTTCCGAACGGTAAAACGCGTTCAGATTTTTTTTTAAAGTGGCTAAGTGCACTCAAAAAAAATTCCTATATACAGCAAGAGTCGTCCAGAAATTTTTGAAAGTGGCAAAAGTCCACTGAAAAATTCTTGAGAACGGCAAGAGTGCGTCCAAAGATATTCGCGAACGGCAAAACACGTTCAGGAATTACCGAAAGTGCCTAAAGTGCACTCAGAGAATTTCTACACACGGCAAAAGTCGTTCATGAATTTTTAAAAGTGGCAAAAGTCCACTCAAAAATTTTTCCGAACCGCAAAACACGTTCAGAAATTTTCAAAAGTGCCTAAAGTGCACTCGAAAAATTTTTACGCACGGCAAAAGTCTTTCATAAATTTTTAAAAGTGGCGAAAGTCCACTGAAAAATTTTTCAGAACGGCAAGAGTGCGTCCAAAAAATTTTTCTGAACGGCAAAACACGTTCAAAAATTTTTAAAAGTGCCTAGGGTGCACTCAGAGAATGTTTACGCACGGCGAGAGTCATTCAGAAATTTTAAGAAGTGGCCAAAGTCCACTGAAAAATTTTTCAGAACGGCGAGAGTGCGTTCAAAAATTTTTCCGAACAGTTAGGTCGCGTTCCAAGATGGCTAGAGCAGCCAGAACGCACCCAGGAATTTTTGGAGCAATTCCAAAGTCATGGCAGTACAAGTTACGGCAATACGATCGCAGTACAAAATTTTCAAAGTCGCGTGAGTCCTGTCACGGTCGCCATTGTGACGTGGCAAATGATTTTACCTATCTCACTTATTTATTTAATCAGGACTCTCGGCCTACAATCGCAGATCTCACGCAATAATCGGCGAACGCAACTTTGGAATTGCTCTGGAACACAGCTTCTCTCCAAGTCTCGTCCACTTACCGTATATTCACCTGAAATTCGGAAGAGGAGGGGGGGAACGCTCACACTCGAAATAATAATCACAGTTTATAATAAAATAATCTCGGCAATATATATTCTGTACACGCTGCTTCTACGCGGTCGATACAAAAATCTACATATCAAATTCTTCGCGACAACATACTCACAGAATGACTCTAAAATTCGCTAAAAATTCATAACTAGGAAATCAAATTGTTCTCAAATGTCTCTCCCAATTTCCTGAAAAATACACGGAAATTCACTTCACTAATTCGGCACACTGTCTCGGCAAACTCTGACAAACTTGGACTCTAGGATTGGGAGAGAGCACGCTGCTCCAAAACGCACGTAAAATGGCTGCTCCGCGGCAATTCCCACGCCACGCTCACAACGCGAGGCAAAATGTCTATCTGCCCACGCACGAATTTCACACCCCTATTTTGGGTGATCACGACACGCCCGCGACTGCTGGGGTGTGCTGGAGTCTCGGCAGATTGTCAGGGTGCACTCCAGCACCGTCAGCCTCCCCAGGAGTCCGGTCTGGCAAAGCCCGACGATGGCATACGCGCGCGCGAGGCTCTCGAGGTACGCGCGAGGGGATTCACTCACTTATTAAAAAGATCAAAACCGCTCACCGTTGAAATCCGACATCCTTAGATATTTCCACAATCGTTCTTCCAAAATTATTCCGGGCAATAGTAATTTCCAGGTCTCTGCCCTCCGGACAAAGAGGCCCTGGCCGCGTGGCCACTGCCACGGCTTGCGGCCGCTCGCACAAGCACGTGCGTCTATATCAAAGACTATCCAACGAGTGTCACAATGGCCGGCTTCCTGCCGGCAAAAGCTCTTCTTCTTCCTGAATAAATGAGACTCTCTGATTGGTCGACGGCAAAAATTCTGATTGGCTCTCAAAATCTGCGAAAAGCCAACATCGCCCTCTGGTGGCCGTGGCGCGGCAAATTATGAAATATGCACTCGAGCGCAAGGCAGCAACTCGGCAACAAGATACAAAATTCACGGCAGAAATCTACTTGATTGTGGGTACGGCACTGTTCTCTTGCCTCCACCACTTGCATATTCTATCTCACTCGCCCTCACGGCAAACATACGTAAACGTGGAGGCTCTGCGCAACTCGTTTTTACCACCACTCTTCGTAATTTTACTGCATACAATCAGGTACGCGAGTATATATACCTATATGTACTCGTCACGGCAATGCTGTACCTATATGTTTACTCATCACGGCAGCGCTATACCTATATATAATATGGCATGCTCACGGCATGCTCACGGCATGCAAATATCCCCTCGTACACTGCCTAGGCAATCTCTCATATACACACACACGCATAATGACCTGCATGTGGCGTCTGCATGCTGAATTTCCCACCCAGCAGGCGATGTCCGGGTATAATCAGGGTTCCGGGTCGGCAAAGTGTGGTATAACCTACCCTGAGGTAGTTATACCGGTCAGCAGCGCCCTCGCGCCGGCCGCAACAACATGGCAGTGTGTCGTCTGCGCGAACCCGCATGCACATCGTCATCATCGTCGTCGTCGTTCTCGGGGTCACCCGGGTGTCTAGGTATCGTCGCGTGTGCTTGCCCGGGTATGGGTAACACCCCTAGGTGCGTGCGCGATCGCGTGGGTGTCGGCAGCGGGCTGGTGCATCTAGAGTGCATGCAACAGGTGTTGCATGCACCAGAAACCTCACGCCAGCTGATCGCACGAATGTGATGGGCTATGTGCGTATGGGGCAGCTGCCCGGATGGCAAATAGTCCTGGGACAACTTCCCCAGGTGCACGGCATCGTCAGCAAGATTCCCACATCATCTCGTCGTCGTCATCTCCTCAGCACCACGTTGGCACACCCGTGTCAGCAGTAGTGTTGTGGTTCTGGCGATAAGCGCGCAGCGTGTATGTTGCATGTGGGTGTGTGGTGCATAATTGTGATAAGTGCGACGAGTGCACTTATCATCGCGTGCACGTCTGCCGGGGGTGTGATATGGATGCAGCACGGTGCTCGCGGGCATCAGCTGTTACCATTTTTCCATTCCCGGCACGTCATGTGAATAAATGCACGCACTTGTGATACGCGACATACATGCGTGGAAAATACATGCGTGAATTACGCGCGCCCTCGCTAACCCGGGAGCGAGGGCCTCGGCAAGTTCTCCGCGTCCAGTCAGCCTCCACGCTGGTAAAACTAAGGCAATCTTTTTCTCCTCTGAGAGGAACATCAAGGATCTGAAAAGGATGGATGTGCCAGGTGTTGAGATACAGGAGGGAGTTTTTGTCCCTTTCGGTGATACAGTCGTGAGTCTTGGTGTTGTATTGGATAGTGAATTCTCGTGGGAACCGAAAATAAATCGAGTGACGAAGAAAGTCAACAGAGCCCTATACGGTTTGCGGTTTTTTAGGGCTTGCATCACCAGGACTCTGCGAATTCGACTAGTCGAGGCATTAGTCCAACCCCACCTGGACTACTGCACGGTCGTATATCTTGACGCCACAGACGAACAGCGGCAACGGATACAAAGACTGAGCAATTCATTTGTTAGATACGTATATGATCTTAGGAAGGATGAGCACATCACTCCGTTCAGGGAGAGCTTGGACTGGCTGCGTACTGATTTGCGGCGAATGTACTTTGCAGGCATTATTATGTATAAGATCATGCACATGAGGGAACCTGGTTACCTGTCTGCAATGTTTACCAGGCACCAATCCGAGCGCCCAGTGCGGGAGATGCAAACGAGCAGGAACTCAAAGTGCCTAAAGTGAGACTGGAGTATGGAAGAAGATCTTTCCAAGTTCAGTGTGCTCATTTTTGGAACTTTCTCCCTTTGGGTATTCGGCAGATACAGAAAATTTCAGTCTCTAAGCAGGCTTTGAAAGAATTCATTCTATCGCAACTCTCCCAGAGGATTGACGTGAACAAGAGACAATATTTCAATCTTTGATACGTCTGAGCTCTTCTCTTTGGTATTTCATTTTTATTCTTTCTAGATTGAATTGTTAAGTATATGTGACCTTCTGTCACTAGACTGAAGTACTCTGTGATATGTAATTGGGCTCCTGACTTTTAAAAAACTGTTTGAATTCTAGTTTATTTACACCTTTGTGTATTTCTCGTGCACTCTGTGCAATATGACTTGTCACGAATTGTGATATACGTATGATAAATCCTTGACCAAATATATGAGAATCTATAATATATGTATTTCCGACGCGCGTCATATGTAACCATATGCAATTGGATATTTTTTGTCTACGGACGAATAAAAAGGAATCAATCAATCAATCAATCAATCAGCCTTGCACGGGCTCTGAAAAGCCAAAACAGCATCCTATGTCCCGGGCAGCCCACCCTGGGCTTCATCAGCTGATGTTGTTGTGGAGATGACCACCAGCCTCCTATAGACTGGTGGTCGCGGCTGACTCACATGTAAATCGGGTGGCCTGCCCTCAGGCATGCCTGTCTGGCATCCATCTTCTTCAACATCGTCGTCATCTTGAGCAGCAGTACCTCAAAAAGAGACGTATTTTCAGTATAAATACGCGTTCAGAGGCTGCTGGCTCGAGACGCGACGAGAGAGATCTCTATACCCCACAAAACAGCTGTGACGGTTTTTCACCGTCACATCTGATTGCAAAAATCACTGTTCCCTATTTTCAAATAGCACGAAAGCACCCTACTAGAAATTTTAACATACGATCGTGCGCACGATCGTACATGCGAACGTGTGTGAGATCGTGCATACGATCGTGCTCTTTAGTTTTGGTGACGAGCGTGCCACGATCGTGGTAACGATCGTACCACGATCGTGGTAACGATCGTACCACGATCGTGATAACGATCGAGCACGCGATCGTGCGTACGATCGTGTACGCGATCGTGACACGACGTCTCGTGGCGACGAGGTCGGATCGACACTCGGCCTGCCGCGGGAGATCGTGCGTGCGATCGTGCATACGATCGGCCACACGATCATGATAACGATCGGGCATGCGATCGTGTATACGATCGGGTACACGATCGGGACACGACGTCTCGTGGCGACGAGGACGGATCGTCACTAGGCCTGCCGCGCGAGATCGTGCGTACGATCGTGCATACGATCGACCACAGGATCGTGATAACGATCGAGCATGCGATCGTGTATACGATCGTGTATACGATCGGGTACACGACACGACGTCTCGTGGCGACCAGGTCGGATCGACACTCGGCCTGCCGCGCGAGATCGTGCGTACGATCGTGATAACGATCGGGCTTGCGATCGTGTATACGAACGGATACACGACCGTAATAGCGATCGTGCGTACGATCGTGTACACGATCGTGACACGACGTCTCGTGGCGACGAGGTCGGATCGACGCTCGGCCTGCCGCGCGAGATCGTGCATACGATCATGCATACGATCGGCCACAGGATCGTGATAACGATCGAGCATGCGATCGTGTATACGATCGTGTATACGATCGGGTACACGACACGACGTCTCGTGGCGACCAGGTCGGATCGACACTCGGCCTGCCGCGCGAGATCGTGCAAACGATCGGCCACACGATCGTGATGACGATCGAGCATGCTATCGGGTACACGATCGGGTCTACGATCGTGTACACGATCGTGACACGACGTCTCGTGGCGACGAGGTCGGATCGACACTCGGCCCGCCGCGCGAGATCGTGCGTACGATCATGCATACGATTGGCAAGACGATCGAGATCAAGATCGAGCATGCGATCGTGTATACGATTGGGTACACAATCGTGATATTGATCGTGCGTACGATCGTGACATAACGTCTCGCAGCAACGAGGTTGGATCGACACTCGGCCATTCGCGTGACTTCGTGCGTACGAACTTGCATAAGATCGTGCTCACGATCGTGCATACGATCAATTTCACGATCGCAGATACGATCGTGCGTATAGTCGAAACATAGTCCGCCACCGTGGCATGGCGTCACCTGGTGGCGAAGGGAGAACGACGTTGTACCTGTAATGCGATCGGGTACACAATCAGGGACGCGAACGGGCATACGATCAAGCTGTATTACTATATCAATATCACTATATAATCATAAGCTATGGTTATTCAGCTTCATGTTAATACAGTTCAAAGAAAATGCTGAGCATACATAAATGTGCATATCATAGCCACATGAATATGCCTCTTGATACTAACTCATGCATAAGAAAGGCAGGTCACATATGATGTACTATCTATTTCATCACCTATGGATCCTATTCCCTTGCTGATGCTTCGCTCATATATATATATATATATATATATATGTGTGTGTGTGTGTATGTGTGTGTGTGTGTGTGTGTGTGTGTGGATATTTGAGAATATAGAGAATTAGAATGAACATGGATTGAGGTTTACCGTTGGTGCACAAAGTTTCCATCAAAAGTTGATGAGCATACATCACCTACAACTCTAATTCCCCAAGCTTGTATGTACAAGTGCTGATCAGCACTGGATGAAATCCTTGTGCACCAATAGGAAACCACAGTGAATGCGTTCAGGATTCGTATGCCCTTCATTATATGAATCAAAGCGTATTAGCAACAGAATGAGGTCCATGAATGACAAAGATAAATAGTACATCATGAGCGACCTGCCTCTTCTATGCATATATTAGTATCAAGAGGCATATACGTGAGGCTATGACATGTACATCCATGTATGCTCAGCATGTTTTATGAACTGTTCTAATCTTAAGCTGAATTACCATAAATCATGATGATCAAGTCATTCAGCTCAAGATCAGAGCAGTTTATAGGAAATGCTGAGCATACTTGAATGTGAATATTATAGCCGCATGAATATGGCTCTTTATGTTACATATGCATAGAAAAGGCAGTTTACTCATGATGTTCTATTCATTTCCATCATGTATGGATTCCATCTCCTTGCTAATGCTCTGTTTCCATATGTATATCCCAAGACATAGGGAATTTTGATGCAAGGACTGTCGTTTTCTATTGGTTCATGAAGTTTCCATCAAGTGTTGGTGAGCATACATCACTGGCAACCCTAATTCTCCAAGTATGCATGTGCAAGTGCTAATCTGCACTTGATGGAAGCTTTGTGCACCAATGAGTTAGTATCAAGAGGCATATTTATGTGGCTGTAATATGCACGTTGATGTATCCTCAGCATTCTCTATGGAGTGTCCTAATTCTGAGCTGAGACAGTTCATCGTCATATGCTATAGTAAGTCGGCTTAAGATGAGGATAAGTCATGGAACATGCTAAGCATACATAAATGCGCCTGTCATAGCCACATGAATATGCCTCTTGATGCTAACATATGCATGGAGAAGGCACGTCATTCATGATGTACTATTCATCGCCGTCATTCATGGATCTAATCCTCTTGCTAATGCGCTGTTCTGATCCATATAACCAAGACTAGGCATCTTGAACGCATCCACTGTAGTTTGCTATTGGTGCACAAAGTTTCCATCGAGTGCTGATTAGCACTTGCACATGCAAGCTTGGAGAATTAGGGTTGCCAGTGATGTATGCTCATCAACACTTGATGAAAACTTCATGCACCAATGACAAACCACAGTCCTTGCATCGAAATTCCCTATATCTTGGGATATTCATATGGAAGCAGATCGTTAGCAAGGAGATGATATCCATACAGGATGGAAAAAAGTACATAATGGGTGACCTGCCTTTCCTATGCATATGTTAACATCGAGAGGCATATTTATGTGGCTATAATATTCACATTCAAGTATGCTCAGCATTTCATATGGACTGTTCGGATCTTGAGCTGAATCACTTCATTATCATGAGTTTTAGTAATTCAGCTTGAGATTATAACAGTGGATAGAACATGCTGAGCATACATGGATGTGCATGTCACAGCCACATGGATATGCCTCTTGATACTAACATATGCATATAAGAGACAGGTCGCTCATGATGTACTATTTATCTTTGTCATTTATGGATCTCATTCTCTTGCTAATGCGCTGCTCTGATTCATAAAAACAATGTCATAGGAATCTTAAACGCATCCACTGTGGTTTGCTATTGGTGCAAGAAGCTTTCATCCAGTGCTGATCAGCACTTGTACATACAAGCTTGGGGAATTCGCATTGTAGGTAATAAATGCTCATCAACACTTGATGGGAACTCTGTGCGTCAATGGCCAACCTCAATCCATGTGTTCCAGCTCTCTATATCCTTGAATATATTTATGAGAGCGAAACATTGACAAGGAAATAGAATCCAGACGTGATAAAATAAATAGTACATCATCAGTTACCTGCCTTCTTCATGCATGAGTTAGTATCAAGAGGCATATTCATGTGGCTATGATATGCACATTTAAGTATGCTCAGCATTTTCTATGAACTGTGTTAATTTGAAGCTGAACAACCATAGCTTATGATGATGAAGTGATATTAATATAGAAATATAGTTCGATCGTGTGCCCGTTCGCATCCCCTATCGTGTACCCGATCGTATAGCACAGGTACAACTTCGGTCTCCCAACGTCACGAGGAGAGTGCTAGCATGTGGCGGACCATGTATCGACACTATGCACGATCGTATCCGTGATCGTGAGTTGGATCATATGCACGATCGTATGCTCGATCGAGAGCACAATTGGATGCATGATCTTACGCACGATGTCACGCGACAGGCCGAGTGTCAATCTGACCTTGTCGCTACGAGACGTCATCTCACGATCGCACTCTCGATCCTCATCACGATCGTGTGCACGATCGTGTGGCCGATCGTATGCGTGATCGTACGCATGATCTCACGCGATAGGCCAAGTGTCTAATCAACCTCATCGCTACGAGGCGTCATGTCACGATCGTACGAAAGATCGTACGCACGATCGCTCTCAATATCGTGTACCCGATCGTATATACGATCGCATGCTCGATCGTTATCACGATCGTATGCTCGATCGTTATCACGATCGTATGCACGATCTCGTGTCCGATCGTATGCATGATCGTACGCTTGAACTCGCGCGACATGCCGAGTGTCATTCCGACCTTGTTGCCACGAGACGTCGTTTCACGATCGTTATCACGATCGTGAAAACGTTATCACGATCGTGTGCGTAATCGTACGCAAGATCTCGCGTGACAGGCCGAGTGTCACTCCGACCTCGTCGCCACGAGTCGTCGTGTCACGATCGCGTACACGATCGTACGCACGATCGCTATCATGGCCGTGTACCCGATCGTATACACGATCGCATGCTCGATCGTTATCACGATCGTACGCACGATCTCCCGCGGCAGGCCGAGTGTCGATCCGACCTCGTCGCCACGAGACGTCGCGTCACGATCGTTGTTACGATGGTAAGCACGATCGTGTGGCCGATCGTGTGCGTAATCGTACGCACTATCTCGCGTGACAGGCCGAGTGTCACTCCGACCTCGCCGCCACGAGTCGTCGTGTCACGATCGCGTACACGATCGTACGCACGATCGCTATCACGGTCGTGTACCCGATCCTATACACGATCGTACGCACGATCTCCCGCGGCAGGCCGAGTGTCGATCCGACCTCGTCGCCACGAGACGTCGTATCACGATCGTTGTTACGATGGTAAGCACGATCGTGTGGCCGATCGTGTGCGTAATCGTACGCACTATCTCGCGTGACAGGCCGAGTGTCACTCTGACCTCGTCGCCACGAGTCGTCGTGTCACGATCGCGTACACGATCGTACGCACGATCGCTATCACGGTCGTGTACCCGATCGTACACACGATCGCATGCTCGATTGTTGTTTCGTTGGTAAGCACAATCGTGTGGCCGATCATATGCACGATCGTACGCACGATCTCGCGTGGCAGGCTGAGTGTCGATCCAACCTCGTCGCCACGAGCCGTCGTGTCACGATCGTGTACACGATTGTATACCCGATCGTATACCCGATAGCATGCTCGATCGTTATCAGGATCGTGGCACGATCGTTACCACGATCGTGGCACGATCGTCACCGGAACTAAAGAGCACGGTCGTGCACACGATCGTGTGTACGATCGTATGTACGATCTCACACACGTTCAGCTGTACGATCGTGCGCATGATCGTATGTTTAAATTTTCAGTAGGGATATCTGTCTATATCAATTAATTCATGAATCTTTTATCAATGAAAAAAAAAATCATGTACAGTTCTCTTTCCATACACTCCAACGTAATTCCCTATGAACCAATCGATCAAGAATGGCGGAATGGACATTTCATGAGGTCACCTCAACTTCCCTTATACAGTCTTTTCAGAAGCTAATTCTAAAAATTCCGCATAATTTTCAGGAAATGTCGACATTTTTTTCGAAGACTCGGTAATCGAGAACATTTCCATAGATTGAGCTATGAATCTTTCCAGCACGTTTTTGCATGGTCCTCCACTCTCACATGAATTTCAGAGAGATCGGTCGGAAGGATGAGGAGAAATCGTGGACGAAATATCATAGAATTCATTTCGCGACAACAGATTTTCCCAGGCACCAACTCCACCTATATCAATAAAATTCTGGTATGCAGGAGTTAATCGACACTGATGAATACCAGAATCTAATCAAGATCCATAATGAAAACACTTCGATATAATACTCATTAGATCTAAAATCTTCATCAAAAGTAAAAATGTTGTAGCCACCTTGTGTTGCATAGCAGTAGATCTCCGTTCCTCCACCAATTTGAATTTTTCTGTCATTGTACTACATATGTATGTACACTCACCGTCCCTCACTTACTGACAATAATACACACACTCACACACACACAAACATTTGCTCGTTCGATCCGGAACAGTTAACCACAGCAAAATTTACATACTTGCGTCTTTTCCATAATGAGTTAACCTTCTCAACGCCTTGAATATTTTGCTGGCTCAACCTTCACTCTCCAATCATTTCATTCCAACCGAATTCGTTCCTGAAGAGGCACTCATTTTGATCTAAACGTGTCCACTTCTGAAAAATCCCTGGATAATTCCACTACAGTATTTTCCGCTTAATGTGTCACGGATAATAAAATCATTCGTTTATTGTGATTAGAACTGCTGGTCCCGACCCGCTTGTATATTGACCAACGTAAAATTCATCGGATTCTGTGCTCAGAATTTCGGTTGATGGGATCACGCCAAGTCCACTTCGCGAGTTAGTCTGAATATTTACAAAGCAAGGAAGGCGTTCTATTGACGATATATTCACACCATCTACACTAGTATACATGTAGTGTCTTTCCGTCTCAGTCTTTGTCCGATCGCGACTCTGTTCTAAACGTTTGCCAAAACGAGCAAGCGAGCCGATCTCAGTGTCAGAGAAAGATTGCAACTGTTCGCAAGATATGTTATTTTACCAAAAGCCACGAGTCAGCGGGATGCTGCGTTACAGCTTGCGATTCCCCAATTTTCGCTCAGTAAGCTATTGAAGTCGAGAAAAGAAATCGAGAGTGATGCATTGGATATTTGAGCTCTATGATCAATATGAAAATTTTATTGATAATATGCTTTCTCAAAATCAAAAGCAATGAAAAATACACGACTTTTTTTTCTAAATAAGATAGCGCAGATGATTTTTCGTGTTTTGTTGACGATTGTACAGAATGCCAATATTTCACATCTTAGCTATACTTTCATAATTGACGTGAATTGATGATACTATACCTTGTCCGGGTATTAGAATCATCCGCTTATTAGAATCAAAGTTTCTTGTTCTGATGTGACCACATTCAGCGGAAAGTACTGTATCTCTATCTTAGTAGAGATGTGACCAATTTTTTTGGCCACCCATGGAATATATAGATGTAGTGATAATGTGATTGAATTAGACTTGACCGGTTTCTGGCTAAAAAAAGCTCCCAATTCTTACCAGGGTACCATATCGCAGATAACCCCTTACCTGTCGAAGTAAGTATATCGATTAATATTCAACTAGCGTAATGCCTCGCGTTGCTCGGCTTGTAAATGCTCCAGGGAGGCATATTGAACTCTGAAGATGTTCTTATGGATCGAAGAAGAGACTTGATTTCCATTCGAATTCAATGGTTGAATAATCTATGTTTCGAAACTTCTTCTGGTTTGCACAATGTGATCTTCCAAATCTAACAACCAGACTTTCCAGTTTTGTTTGAGAAAAATGTTCAAATTCGATGAGATTTGAGTTCAGTTATTATTTGGGACTGTTGCTCATCTCTGTAATGGTTTCAGATTTGTTGCTGACGAGGAATTCTTGAATGTTATTTTGAAGTTGGACAATTAAACCTTACTTTCGAGCATTTGCGTATCGTTTGAAATTCATTCGGATAAGAAATGACCCATTCATTTCATTTCGATCACACAATATTCCGACGAATTGGATGAGTTGAAACTTATGGGAAAATTTAGAACACAGATATAATCGAGACGAGTTGAAACTTATGGGAAAATTTAGAACACAGATATAATCGTGAAGTGAGATGACGTACAATCAATTACACCGTCAAACAATATTGAAGGATCAGAACGCCTGTCTCTATGAACAATCTTCGAATAATGTTACACGAATAATTGTACTTGGATCTCATCGAAGTTGGACAGTCAATTACATCTCAACAGAATTTGACAGACTGATTATTAGATTCGAGAGATCACATTGTGCGAATAGGAAAAGTTTGTAGGACATCCATGATCAACAACTAAATTCTGATGAATATTCAGTCTTGACTCGATTCACGGAAAAATTTCCAGAATTCAATACGCTTCTCAGGAGCATTTACAAGCCTAGCAACGCGAGACATTATCCTAGTCTTGAAATAAATTAATTCGCACTGAAAAATCTAGATCTCCAAAAAATAAACATGGAGACGAAAGCAGAAAGCTCGCACGCTGCGCATCCGCTGCGCCACGCAGACGCCGTACATACGTTAATGGAGACGCAGCCAATGTCAGACATGCAGACGCCACTTCGGTCACGCTCATCCAGCCGCGCTCCTCTACGAAGAAGACATAGACAAGGGCTTGATAGGCGCCATCAATTTTTCCCGTGCATCGGATGGGAGCGGAACGAGGCAGACATACAGACGCCAACCTGACTGCGCTCACTCATCTGCGTGCCTCTATAGTGAAGGAATGAACGCGTGTCTGCTGCGAGCCATCAGTTTTCCCCGTACATCAGACGGGGGCGGAACGAGGCTTACTTGTAGACGCCAACTTGTCTGCGCACACTCAGCCACAAGCTTCTATGGCAAAGAGATAGACGCGTACCCGCTGCTCATCACCAGTCTGCCCTATACATCAGACGGGAGCGGAGCGATGCCAGACATACAGACGCCACTTCGCACGCACTCAGTCAGCCGCGCGCCTCTGCGAAGCAGACATACACGAAGTTTGCTGAGTGCCGTCAGTTTTTCTCGGGCATCGTACGGGAGTGGAATGAAGCCAAAGAACAGGTGGCCACCAGGACTGGCTCACTTCACCACGGGCTCCTACTTCGAAGATATAAACGAGTGCTTGGTGCTCGCCATCAGTCTTACCGGTCCAATAGCAGACGTGCAAACGGCAACATGGTCACGAACATCGAGCCGAGCGCTTCTACAAAGAAGACATCTGCGCGTGCTTGCTGCTCGCCATCAGTCTCCTCCGGGTATCGGACGGAAGCGGAGCGAGGCAGAACTGCAGACGCCAACTTGTCTGCGCACACTCAGCCACGAGCTTCTATAGCAAAGAGATAGACGCACACCCGCTGCTCGCCATCAGTCTTCCGCGTACATCAGACGGGAGCGGAGCGATGCCAGACACGCAGATGCCGCTTTGGACGCTCTCATCCAGCCGCGCGCCTTTACGGAGAAGACATCATCACCGAGTGCAGTTGAACGATCACAGAACACGGCGAGTCGGAAACCCGAATAGGTGAAAGTTGCGTGAACCTGGGAAATGCTTGGGGGATATCTTTCGGGATATTTTGAACATCATTCTCCAACAACAACCAAAAAAATCCACCGGGGAATTTTGGAATGAAGTTGATTTTTGCGTTTTTCCACCCAATTTTTGGGGGAAATGAATTTTTTCCATTTTTTCTCTTGTCTCACAGCTCTGCATTGGCTCTGAAAGATCATCGCAACTCGCTGACTTGATGTGAGGAAGTTTGGTCCTTAGAAATCTTGAATGGAAATCCAGATCAGATACAGTTTTCGGTATTTTTTTCCATTCGATCCGAGTATATTGTCTTGATTGGCGATAGAAACATACAAAAATGGAAGATTTCGTCCTATCATCGACAAGATAGACTTTCATCTTCATTGCTCACAAAACTATCAGTTTCGCCATGCTATGGACTATTGGTTACGATTCATGCGATGGACAGATGATAGCCAGTATCGCAGGAATCACACGAAAAAAAGATTGGTTGTCCTAATCAATCAAGATTCATTGGGATATTCAACGCCTATCGAGTTGGTTAGATCATTCAATTTTTTTTTTGTTGGATCTGTATTTATTTGCATAATCTTCTTTGGGCAAGGAAGGTACTAACTTTTAGTGATGCACTGGGAAAGTTACGATGGCCGACCGATACAGAGGACCTGCCTCGCACTTTTTAAGCTACCTCGACTTAATCCTCCTACGCACAAAGCCGAGATAACTCGTCGTAATAACACGGGATCCCCATCTAAACTCTGCGCAAGGGGGTTAAATCCTCGTTATTGCGAATATAACCAATCTTTTTTTTCATGCGTGACGAATAGTCTATTGCATGGCAAAATTGATGATCTTGTGAGCCATGAAGGTTTTGTAAGCCTGACTTGTCGATGATGGGACCGGATTTCTCATTTTTGTATGTTTCTATCCCCAATAAAAACAATAGACTCAGGTCCGATGGGAAAAATCCCGAAAACATTATCTGGTCTGGATTTTCATTCAAAATTTCGAAGAACCAAACTTTCTCACATCAAGTCAGCGAGTTGCGATAATCTTTCAGAACCGATGCAGAGCTGTGAGATAAAAGGAAAGGAAATTTTTTATTCCCCCGAAAAAAGTGGGAGAGTGCATACATCAACTTCATTTTGAAATCCCTCGGCGGATATTTTTGGTTATTATTGGAAAATGATGTTCAAAATATTTCAAAACATATCCCACACCGCATTTTCCAGGTTCACGCAACTTTCACCTAACCAGGTTTCCGGCTCGCCGTGAGAAGGTGGAAGAATTATTCCACATTGAATCAGGAATCATAGACCGATATTCATCGTTTCTACTTTCTTCGTTCACTGCATGTCCATCGCCCAAACATTTTTTCATCAAGAAATAGTGAAATAATAAGAAATCTATGATATATTGTCTTGATTCTCAGCACAAGATCTACTGTTTAATTTTGAACGGCTTGTATTCCTTTCTCTTCCGACTTACAGGCACAGTTTCGGTCTTCCCCATACATCAGACAGGGCCGGAGCGATGCCAGACATGCTGACGCCGCTTCAGACGTGCTCATCCAGCCGCGCGCCTCTACGAAAGAGACATCATCAACAAGTGCAGTTCAACAGTCACAGGAGGTAAGAAAAATTATTTCACATATGATGACTTTCAATTGATTGGCTTTTGCCAGTAGCATTGTATCTACCAATTTCACTGACTCATGTCATAGATCGAGTTGAATAACTTCAACTCGAACTATGCACCTCCAAGCCTCATATGGTTGCGAGGTCAACTTGGAGGATTTTGATGGGAAGTTCAAGGGTGAGAAGAGACATACGGAGAGGAATTTTGACTCTGCGCTAGATTACAGAGCATTTCGCCATTCCTGGGCACATCTGGCTTGTCGAGGGGACAGATAATCTGCCGAAGTTAGTGCCCGACACACTTGGCCTGAGCGGCCGAACGTCGAGCTCTTAAACGGCTTCATATATGAAAGTCTTACATGCGCAAGCGCTTGCGAAAAAGGTGGTTCTAACCCGCTATTACCATATGAAATCGACTCAACGGATTTCCAGCCAACTGTCGGATATATATCAAACAAATATTTGTACTCGATCGAGACGATCAATCACTATATTTATCACTGGCAGGAATTACAAATGATGAATTTCAATTGATCGGCTTTTGCCAGTAGCATTGTGTCAATAAATTCCGCTGACTCATGTCATAGATCGAGTTGAATTACTTCAACTCGAACTATGCACCTCCAAGACTCGTATGGTTGCGAAGTTAGGCCTCTTAGGCCAAATGCGTCGGGGACTAACCTCGGCAGATCGTCTGTCGCCTTGACAAGCCGGATCTGACGGCGAATGGCGAAACGCACTGTAATCTAGCGTAGAGTCGAAATTTCTCTCCATATGTCTATTCTCACCCTCGAACGTTCCATCAAAATCCTCCAAGTTAACCTCGCAACTATACGAGGCTCGGAGGTGCATAGTTCGAGTTGAAGTAATTCAACTCGATCTATGACATGAGTCAGTGAAATTTGTTGACACAATGCTACTGGCAAAAGCCGATCAATTGAAATCCATCATTTGTAATTCCCGCCAGTGATGAATATAGTGCTTGATCGTATCGATCGAGTACAAATATTAGTTTGATATACATCCGACAGTGGGCTGAGAATCTGTCGAGTCGATTTCATATGGAAAAAGCGGGTTAAAACCACCGTTATCGCAAGCGCTTTCGCATGTAAGACTTTCATATATAAAGCCGTTTAAGAGCTCGACGTTCGGTCTCTTAGGCCAAGTGCGTCGGGGACTAACCTCGGCAGATCGTCTGTCGCCTTGACAAGCCGGATCTGACGGGGAATGGCGAAACGCACTGTAATCTAGCGTAGAGTCGAAATTTCTCTCCATATGTCTCTTCTCACCCTTGAACGTTCCATCAAAATCCTCCAAGTTAACCTCGCAACCATACGAGGCTCGGAGGGGCATAGTTCGAGTTGAAGTAATTCAACTCGATCTATGACATGAGTCAGTGAAATTTGTTGACACAATGCTACTGGCAAAAGCCGATCAATTGAAATCCATCATTTGCAATTCCTGCCAGTGATAATTATAGTGCTTGATCGTATCGATCGAGTACAAATATTAGTTTGATATACATCCGACAGTGGGCTGAAAATCTGTCGAGTCGATTTCATATGGAAAAAGCGGGTTAAAACCACCTTTCTCGCAAGCGCTTGCGCATGTAAGACTTTCATATATACAGCCGTTTGAGAGCTCGACGTTCGGCCTCTTAGGCCGAGTGCGTCGCGGACTAACCTCGGCAGATCGTCTGTCCCCTTGACAAGCCAAATCTGACGAGGAATGGCGAAACGCACTGTAATCTAGAGTAGAGTCAAAATTTTTCTCCACATGTCTCTTCTCACCCTTGATTTTCCCATCAAAATCCTCCAAGTCAACCTCGCAATCATACGAGGCCTGAAGGTGCATAGTTCGAGTTGAAGTAATTCAACTCCTTCTGTGACATGAGTCAGCAAAATGTGGTGACACGATGCTACTGGCGAAATCCGATCAATTAAAATTCATCATTTGTAATTCCCGCCAGTGATGAATATAGTGCTTGATCGTATCGATCGAGTACAAATATTAGTTTGATATACATCCGACAGTGGGCTGAAAATCTGTCGAGTCGATTTCATATGGAAAAAGCGGGTTAAAACCACCGTTCTCGCAAGCGCTTTCGCATGTAAGACTTTCATATATAAAGCCGTTTAAGAGCTCGACGTTCGGTCTCTTAGGCCAAGTGTGTCGGGGACTAACCTCGGCAGATCGTCGGTCGCCTTGACAAGCCAGATCTGACGAGGAATGGCGAAACGCACTGTAATCTAGCGTAGAGTCAAAATTTTTCTCCGTATGTCTCTTCTCACCCTTGAACGTTCCATCAAAATCCTCCAAGTTAACCTCGCAACCATACGAGGCTCGGAGGTGCATAGTTCGAGTTGAAGTAATTCAACTCGATCTATGACATGAGTCAGCGAAATTTGTTGACACAATGCTACTGGCAAAAGCCGATCAATTGAAATTCATCATTTGTAATTCCCGCCAGTGATAAATATAGTGCTCGATCGTATTGATCGAGTACAAATATTAGTTTGATATAAATTATTTCACATTGAATCAAAAATCATGAACTAATATTCCCCGTTCCTACTTCCTCCATTTACTGCATGTTTATCTCGCCTAAACATTTTTTCATCGGGAAATATTGGAACAATAACAAATCTATAATATATTATCTTAATTCATGTCACAAGAACTATTGCTTGATATTGGACGTATTCTTTTCCTTTCTCTTTTCCTTCACAGACACAGTTGGAATCATACCAAGATCTCGCGACTACAATATGAGGAAACGATCGGTTCCTGATCATCCACAGCCGTTCCACCGCAGGTTGTCAAACGTAAAATTACAGAACAATCACATGGACTTAGAGATGAAAATACCACCGTTCATCGAGAACACCAATCCAACTTCAAAAGAATTATTTACCCGATGATACTAGGAATCTGAAAATGGGTGCTCTCAAGAGATATATTCGAAATCCGATTGTATTACATAATCTTGTTACCAATTCTATGATTTACGTTTGAGACTATTTTCTATTGATATCTCATGATTATATCTTATTTCTATTGAAAAGATTTAACTCCTCATTCGTCATAATTCCTACTTTAGTAAAGCGCACTAAATGCGACTTTTTCTACCATGTGATTGAATTTGTAAAGGATTATTACAGCCTGTATACTGATGAAATAGAATAAAATGAAATAAAATACAAAGGAGATACAATCCAATCAAGATGCGGTACTTTAAAATGTTAGTTAAAATCACCCACCCCTGTCACAAGACAACCGAAAATAACTTTTTATTAATTGTACAGACATGCATGAATATCTCCAAATTCTTACTACGACTATTTAAATCACTTAAAAATGTCGTAATTGTCCCTGCAAGACTGGGAAAGTCATACTCACAATGTATTATGTGTTGCAACAAGGCGCTGTTTTACCATGTATTAGCATGGGCTGCATGTAAACAAAGATTATTTTTTCATCAGTCTCATTAATTTGTGACTCAATGATTAACTCTTTGTACTCAAATGATCATAAAAAATCCAATCTTTTTTGAGATATCAACCATCATGGAGCTAGCTTAATTATATCCAACATTTGAATGGTTGCAGGTATTGCGAAAACTTAGAAACGGAGGCTGAGTGAGACCACGAACATGGTCTGGTGGTGTCTAGAAGTGGACTCATAGTCCCATTCGGATTTACCTGTCTACAGCAATCATCTAGGGCCTCTGTCATACCCATCTAATGATATTGCTTGCAGTGGTTGGGGTTTCGGTTTTATGAGAGGGTCTTTCTCCGATTTAGTCAGGGTGAAGTAAAAACTATATCAAAATGGTTCTAACTGAATTCGTGCTTTCTCTAGGTTTACCTGGATACTCTGGGAACACTGGTGGGGCAAGTCTACCTCCAGGGGTGTACCAATGAGATCCGTCGTGGGATAACTTAACACAAAGTGCCAGGTAAGACTTCTTCCATAATACTAATGCTGATTGAAATAGACAATCATGGATACTGATGAAGAATTATCCTATTTAGGATAACCAACCCTTAACTCGCATCTTTTTTACAGATTCGGGTCTATGCCATTTTTACTGCCAAAGGCTGAAAAAAGTGATGAATTCCTAAATTCTTCTTATTCTACTGGACTTGAAAAAGAAACAACTTGGATATTTGGGTCAGTGGACTAATCACCATTGGGAGTCAAGAACCTACACTGAGAAAACGAAACGGTTGAATGTACTGTCGCACAGTATCTAATACCTGCGCACAGTATCTACTACCTGCGCACGGTAACTATTACCATGCAAAAGCAGGATTTGGCCCAACTATACGCGAAAATAATAATTACTGTGCGCAAGTAATAGATACTGTACGCCAGTGATAGTTACTGTGTGGAAGTATTCCCAACCGTTTCGTTTTCTGGCTCGTGCGCAGGAATGATGTTACTATGGCTCGATTCGCTCCGATATATTCCTCGTTTTGGGCTCTGTTAATCCTTCAATAGTGGTCTGATTGACACGCAGCACAGTCCAAAATCCTCACAATTAAAATCCCAACAACTTTCTCACTCACACTAACAAGGTTTGAGCGATGGGTTCCTCAAAAGTGAAGGTCAGAAATAACATAGGGAAAATGGACGCGTGGTAAGGGTTTTCCTCCATTTTTGAGAGAAACTGTCGCTCGAACTCCGTAAGAGTAAGCGAGCAAGTGATTGGAATTTTAATATTGAAGATTTTGAGCTATCACACGTGTTAATCAGACAATTATCGTAGAATTTACAGAGCCCGAAGCAAGAATAATATCAGAGCGAGTCGAGGCAGAAACGGCGGCGGCGGTTTGAGCGGTGGCCGCGATGCGGAAGGTGAAAATTCCAACTCGCTCCAATTTTCCTCAATTTTGCTCGGATTCAGACTGACAAGAGCTCAAACTTCCCGTTATGGGAAACCCTACAACTGCATCGCATACAATTGCTACATACGAGCTGAGATTTTTGAGCTAAATGCATGAGAAGACCGAACCGCGACAGTATCTATCACCTTCGCCACGGTCGAGGCTAGCGGTCTTTGCGCTCAAAGCCAGCTGATATTGCTGAAGTTTTTTTGGCATCAATCGTGAATGGATTTCACTCCACTCTCGATCGATGCAACTTTGGAGGCTCGTATGGTTGCGTGGATGCATCCAAAGGATTCTGATGGAATGGAATGGAAAATAAAGATGAGGAACTCCATGAAAAATTTCGATTCTACGCTGATATCATGCGTGTTTCATTCACATTTCATACCATTCCATCAAAATCCTTCGGATGCATCCTCGCAACCTCACGAGGCTCCAAAGGTGCATCGATCGAGAGTGGAGTAAAATCCATCCTCGATTAATGCCAAAAAAACCTCAGCAATATAAGCTGACAAAGACCGTTCCAATATATTCCCATAATTTGAAATTCCCGCGAGTGATAAATACGATATCCGATCATATCGATCGAGTGCAAAATTAAACACATACAGTTATTGTTTTGTTATTTTATAATAATTCAACTTATAACGAAAGAAGACTCCATTCAGGTGAACATTCGATTAAATCTAATCAATACCCTAATTCCAGGGCCTTAACCCTCGGTTGGCACACGTGGGTCTATTCGACCCAAGGCTTTTTTTTATGAGATCGCCACCCTCGTAATTCGAAGTTTTCCGCGCTCAGGGCGACATTTGTTGGTAGTCAAGATGTGCCGCTTGCCGACCGTGCATATAGCAATTGGTCTGCCACGCGCGTCTTCCCACCACAGCCAAGCAAGATTGCCGCTGGGTCTAAAGTACCCAGGTGTGCCAGCTATGCGCGCTATTTTCGATTGCATTTTATTGTTGTGATAATAAATTATTGCAAAATATTGCAAAAAAGGCCTCTTCACCGAAAATATTCTAGAGGACGCAATTCTCAATGGAATGAGCTGGAAATTTATCTGAGTTATCTCAAGATCGAGTAGGTATGAGAAAAAAATAGTCTAGTGGTCGATCTTTCAATGGAGGTCTTCATTCCGGCGTATTCGGTGAGAGTAAAAATTCTCAATTCATGCGTCAAAATATGTCAGAATGAATACCTTCTTCCCAAGATCCACTCTTGCGCTATTTTTTCCTTGATTCGACCTCATCTCGAAATGACTCAGTTGAATTCTTAGCTCATTTGGATGAAAATTGCGCCATCTACAATTTTCAAGTGAGAAAGGTGATTTTTTGCATTTTTCTGGACATTTGTATCTTTTGGAATTCTTAATTTAACCTTGGAGATTATCTGGATACATTGGCCCTTCAAGGACAAATCGAAGGAGCTACAGAAGAATGTTCAAGTCAAAGTATTCAATATAATAGCTACAGCATCAATTTTTTGGCGTGGGTCGAGTCGACCCAGGTTGGCCAGCTATGTTATTTGGCGGAGGTGTGCCAGCTAAGGGTCAATTAGACTTCCTAAGAATGATCTGAATTTTTAGAATTTTTCGGAAATTTTGAACCGTTGCAATGTACCAGCAGAAACGAAATATTGGTTACGTATTGGTTACGTATTTTCGTTGTTATCTTGAGTCGATGGTGCGATGACCACTGGTTGTGATGGCTCGGCTATTGCCGAGATCGCTGCAAGTTGCGAGGTAAGAGCTCTTCGTTGCGCCCGCGTGACGTGTACGAGATGATAAATTTTTGGGTGATGATTGTACCGTTGGTTATTGCTATATACTTGAAATGATGGAATTGTGTTCTTTCATCATTATTATTGTAATTTTTAGCGTGATGAGGGCCATATACTGACGGCCGAAATGTTGCAAATGAAATTCCGCAAAATTGGCAGGAAAGACCACAGAGTTCATTCAGAATTATTTGAAATATCCTGCAATAGAATCAGCAATCGATATTCATTCTTATGAATCCAGATGCACACATCGGCCTTTTTCAAAGCCACCAAAATTAATTGGAATGTAAGAACAAACTATTCGGAGCTTGCTCCGCTGTAATGAATAAAGATGGACAGTGTGACCCCCGACCCCACCTTGCTGTGACCCTTTTCTATCCCATCTTGTTATTGTAACTACCAAAACATGAATATGAGTTATACATTCTTACAGGGTGAAGGGAGCTGTGATGATTTTATATTATTTCTTTCGTAAGATAGATTCTTCGTGAGGATTTTTGTGAGATAGAATCAACGTACACGTGAAGAATTCCGGAACAATCATCAATTCTGATATTGATGTAAATTACAAAACTATGGATTCATTATCCTTTGACCCCAAAGATTCTGGTCATTTTGATGTTATCATAGGTATGTGCAACAAATAATCTGTAAATGATGAAGAATATTTGAAAGAAAACATTTGAAGGAAAATGAGATCCCAATCAGAGACAGAATTCTTATCATAACTTCAAAATTGGTTGTAAGGAATTGAAGTCATCTCATATCCCTGAACAACAAATTCAGTCACGTTTCCATTCTTCTGGTGGATTCGATCTCAAATTCGAAGTGGGAATTGGGAAGAGAGAAATTCAATGTATGACACGAAATACTGAAGTTGAAAAATATCCTGATCTGCGGCACCGACTCTGACTTGGGCAGTCATCAAATGAAGATGAATACAACCCAAGTTATCAAGCTACATTCAAGACGAAATCGAAAAAAAACACAGTTCAGAGGAATTTGAATGTTGTATCTGATTACGGATCATCCGATCATAAATGTAAGCATTGTGGTGCTGTCTTTTGGGAAAACGGATCGAGGAAGAGTTCTTGTTGCAAAAACGGTCCGATAGTTTCAACCCCACTTAGCGAATATGACAAAAAATTAAGGAAACTACCTATCTACTATGTAGCTTTCAAGCACTTGATCTGTTACTAAGAGTTTTAGTTTATTCTGAAAAATGAAATCATTCTACGTCACAATCATGTGACATGATATTTTTTTGATGAAGTTTTGCGCTAGAATAAAGCAAGGCCCCGGCTGCGGTAACTCCATAAGCCGTCCCTGTGCGTAGAGAGAACTTAAAAAGAGGGAAATTGTGGGTTTTGAAAAGATCGATGGGATCCTGTGAGAATTTTCGTGATCGGATCACTCCCGCCAAAGTTGTAGGTAATTGATTAAAGGAGAATTTTTTTAGATTTTCATCGTTGACTACGGACACTTCAAGAGGACTCAAGGAATGTTTCAAACACATAAATCTATAGGTTTTTCTTCGATCTTCAAGATGCTCTTTTTGAAACTCCCGTGCAACAGACTATATCAAAGATATCACTGTTTTAGTGAGACTCTTCTCGTTCCATTATTCATAAAAGGTACTGTAGATAAAGATGACAGGGATAATTGAATAGATAACTGTATAATCTCAAATTTCGGGAGTTGGCGAGCGGATCGAGCAGGAGGGAGAACCCCCTGGTAGACTATGTAGTACTAATGTCACATAACTGATCCTACATGTCTTTGTGCAGTGGAACTTAGTTCGTCATCTTAAAAAGATGAGGACCTTATTATGGGTCAGATGCGTCAGTTCTGTTGTGTTGAACCATCACCATTTGATGTGAGATATCCTGGTTTGGATCGCTAAACACCTACAAGAGCATCATTGTTGTGATGCACGCTTGGCCGGGCTGCAGCGTATGAGGCAGCTGCTTAAATGGCCAACGGCCCGGGAGGTGCATTTCCCGCATCATCACGTCTTAGCTGTGCCTAGCTGCTGTGTGTTGTAGTCACCCTGCCTCATATGTCCGGCCCGGACCATCCCCGTGCATCGTGCGCTTGCGTGTGTGCTATATATGTGTTCTGCGCTCAAGCCCATTATCCGCTCGCACCTGGTGCACCTCATCTGCGTGGTGGTATGCTGTGCCGTGCAAAAGAGGGGTGTGGTTTGTGGATGCACCACCGGGTCAACGATCCCGGGCTGTTGCCACTTGTACCACATCTTAGCGCCACCCGCATAGGACATTCTCTACCAGGGATATCGCGATCTACAGCTAATGGATACACGCCCCGATCATAGGTGTATGGACACGTGCATCAAGTGCATCGCGATACTAAATATGTACAGACATTTCGTACTCTCACTCACCTGCAAGCGAGAGCCTAGCTCATTATCCTCATCACCGTGCTCTGCATTCAGGTACACGTTCTTGCCCAAGGGCTGAGGAAGACAAAGGTTAGTTCCTAGTAGAGCTTGGGAGCCCTGGAGGAGCTCCATTGTACATCCAGCTGTCCATCGTCTCTGGCCGTCGACTGCTGGTTTCAACAGCCTGCTCCGATGCGGCTACAGCCGCGATCCGTGGTGTAGGAGGGGTTGTCTACAGGTAGTCATATATGCACCCGTGGTATTGGGAGTGAACCTCCGTCTTATTTAAGATGGCAGAACAATCCAATATGGCCGGATCTCAAAACATTTCCATAAGAAATACACGGGGCCGAGATGGCGGCGTTCGAAAACAGATTCACCCCCAATCACGTCCACCCATCCATCGGTTGTCTCGGCCACCGTCGACCCATTCGAACCAGTGTACCCCAACGAAAGAAGGAGTACTTGGGATGAGTACTTGTGTTTAGGTAGCTGGCTTGAGATGACGGCGAGGGATTCGTGCTAAAAGTGGCTGTGGCGTTTCACCCGCCACATTGTAGGAACTCTCCTAATCTGCGATGTTCGTCAACATGAGTTCAAGCTAGTAGGGATGGTCGTATTCTGACTGAATCATATCCTCCGAAAATTTTGAAGTTTTATCCTCAGAGTAACATGAAAGTGATGCAAAACAAACCGTTGTAGTTCCCCGTATAATTTTTCCGAGTGCTCCTGTTCGCTTGCGCAAGCTTCCACTAGAAGGAATTGACATATCTCGTGCTCATGTCAAGTGATAGATTCCTCTCTCCGGTGACAGATTAGTAATTGAGGAGTGATGAGGAATGAGATCCCCACTGAAAATGCTCACGTACGGCGGGACGTGCAGCGGAACGTCAGACGGGACGTGCGGCAGAGTAGTTAAGACTGGGCGGGTTCTCTTATCTTTACTTTCATCTCCCCCATGAGATTAACATCATGGGAACCAAAAAAAAACAATGGATTTCTCATCCGATGATCTCTTTCCCACGGTCCACTGCCCATTGTTCTCCAACTGGACATCCACCTGATTACGCAATAATTACCACTAATTAAGGTCAACCGAATTTCTTCCCACGCTTATCTATTGTTCTATGACCAATACTACACAACTACCCCCGAGGTCCTAATTAATTACGTCTCAATTGACATCATCAGAATTTTTCCCACGACCCCCCAAAAATTCCCACGCCCTGAGTTGTTATATATATTCAACATAATTATCCAATTAATCATACTAATTGACCCGCAAATACACACCTTCAGTTCACATTCAGACAGAACTGACCAGTACAAATTCATTACCTCATAATTAAGATTAACTGGGATTATTCCACACACTCGTCAGAAAATTCCCACGACACCTCAAAAAATTCCCACGCCCTAAGGTGTGATATTTAACATAATTATGCAATTAATCATACTAATTGACCCACAAATACACACCTTCAATTCACATCCAGCCAGAACTGACCAGTACAAATTCATTACCTCATAATTGGGATTAACTGGAAATATTTCCCACACTCGTCAAAGAATTCCCACACTCGTCAAAAAAATCCCACGCTCATTGCAAAATTCCCACGCTCAGCAAAAAATTCCCAAAAATCAATCAACACTATACCACGTATTTACAACGGTCAACTAAATGTCTATTCTTAAAGAATTGAACATCCATCCCAAAATAAAAGTATATCCAACTTTGCTCTATTCAATAAACTACTCAACTCAGTGGTTTGAAATATATTACCCGCCCATCAAAGAATATCACACCTTAAATCTACATCCATCTCGGAGACAGTAATCAACGCATCCCTCTACAGTCAATATATGCAGGGTAACGGGACTACCCATGCAAGGAGGGACCGTCTTTTCTTACTTTCTCCTTCCATCCGCTATTTTGCACACTTCTCGTGCCTCATATTTTGAAATAATTCTTCCCTCCAGCAAAGTATTCAAGCTTACTCGTGATCGAGTGAGACGCGCCAACATCAGCCTTGGCTTATAATAATCGCGCCGACTCAAACATGCAATTACCCACACGTTCCTTTATGCAACGGTTTTGCTTCATTGTAGCTCGTGATCTCATGTCTAGTTTCAATCTACCAGTCTCACGTAGAGCATCTTGCCGTGTTTTGAAATGTTGTTGTTTGTGTACAATGGGAATGCAATCCCAGATCTCATCTCGTGGTAGTTATTCCAACAGTGAGCCTCTTTTACAAGAAAATATTGGAAGATTGGTGATGCGCATTATGAAAAAATGCATAAAAGCAAATTAGCTTGAATAGAGGAAAGTCGGGGTGAAAACTTTGGAATAAACACTCGCGAGTTTAGCAAAAAATAAGGTTCTTCTTATTCAGAGTAACCTAGGCTGAACTCAACTAACTAATTCCACTACTAAATAGAATTACCCAAAAATTGGGGTCCGTCCGAGCCGCGAGAAATATTTGCGATGCCACAGAAGGCGGGAACATCGCACAAAAACAAGCTAGACTTGCAGTCTCTCTACCGCGCTATCGTGCGCTGAACTGAAAATCATCGGCTCGCAGGCCAGCCAAAAAGCCGCGAACTTGAGCAAGTGCGGGTATTGCTAGAGGTAGGGAGATCACGCGATGTCACATAGATGTACACATGTAAATTTACGGGCATTGAACTGCTCAACGGCTACTCTCCTTGTTAATCTCAGTGAATGGCTCAGGAGGAGTTACTAGAGGAGCCCCAATGAGAAAATGGCCAGGTGTTAGAGCGGAAATATCATTGGGTTCGGAACTTGAAGCACTAATAGGCCTTGAATTTAAACAAGATTCGATCTGATACAAAACCGTAGAAAATTGCTCGTAGGTCAACTTGGATTCTCCGATGACTCTGTACAGATGCCTCTTCATGGATTTCACATTTGACTCCCACAGTCCTTCAAAGTTGGGTGCTCTTGGTGGAATGAAATGCCATTGGACTCCATCGCGAGCAACTGAGGCAGCAACTTCCTGGCCCAAGGCAGACGTTTCATTGAACAGACGATGTAGTTCTGCTTCACCACCCTTGTATGTCGTGGCATTGTCGGAGTGCATGACTTCACACATGCCTCGCCTTGCAGCAAACCGTCGAAGTGCAGCCAAGAAGGCGGCGGTCGTCAAATCTGAAACAAGTTCCAAATGGATCACTTTGACTACCAAACATACGAATACAGCCACATAACCCTTAAAGGACTTAATTCCTCTTCCTTGAGGAGCCTTGATGCAGAAATGTCCTGCAAAATCCACACCACAGTGAGCAAAAGACCTGGCAGGTCGAGTACGAATCGCTGGAAGTGGACCCATTTTTTGTTCCATGGTGATTGCATTATGCCGAGTGCAGATAGTGCATTTTCTCACGATCCGTCTGATGGTACTGCTCGCCTGAATAATCCAAAATTCCTGGAACAGATAACTATGAACAATACGATATCCCCCATGCAAAGTACACGCATGAGCTTTCCTAATGAGCAAAACTGTTACATGATGATTCTTTGGTAGAATAATAGGATGTTTTTCAGATTCAGTCAGAAAAGAATTCTGAAGTCTACCACCAACACGAATGAGACCATCCGTATCGATAAATGGCAGTAGTTTCTGAAGAGAACTCTGAGAAGAAACGTTACCCTTCGAACACAGATCTCGATAGTCCTCTGGGAATGCGTCCTTCTGCACCAGTTGATATAATGTGTCAGATCCCAAATTGAGCTCTGAGGCAGAAATTGATCCATGACGACGATCCTCGAGGAAAAACTTGGAATTGAGTCTCCATCTGTGAATGTATGCTAGAATCGCTGACATCTTATCAACAGAAGAGAACTTCCGCAGCCAATATGAAACAGTTGAATCTGATTGAATTAGCCAGATGTTTACCCGTTGACGCGATTCCAACTGCGTCTCCAAGTCTTCTGGGTTAGTGGGCCAATCGTTTTTCAGTGAAGTCAGCCATTTGGGACCCCTCCACCACAACTCGGAATCTTTCAGCTGCTGGACTGTGCAGCCTCTGGTTGCAAGATCAGATGAATTGTCCTGTGATCGAACGTGATGCCAGCTTGCCTGAGGAAGATTGCAAGTTATTTCACTGACACGATTTGCTACGTAAGGCTTCCATTTGGAAGGATGAGCCCTTAGCCAAGCGAGAACAACTTTAGAATCGCTCCAACAGTGAATTTTTTCTGGCTGTGACTCTCATTGGGGAAGAATACCTACGATCAAACGTGCTAGCAAAACAGCACCACTCAGCTCTAATTTTGGCAAGCTTACAACCTTCAAGGGAGCGACCTTGGACTTGGCGATGAGAATCTGCGATGATCCACTCTCTCCTGGAATGACGACGTACAGAGCAGCTGCATAGACTTGCTCAGATGCGTCACAGAAGCCATGGAGATGCCACGATGTTGCCTTTGTAGTGCCCAGCCATCGATTGATCTTCAATTCTTCAAATTCCATGAGTTGAGACCTGTACTGCAACCAGGACTCTTTGAAGTGACCCGAAATCCTTGCATCCCAATCGAAGCCCTGTAACCACAAGCACTGCAACAACATTCTTGCCCGGATCACCACAGGTGCCAGCCAACCCACTGGGTCAAAAAGTGTCACCACCTGTGAAAGTATAGATCTTTTTTGTGATATTTGGAGGAGAGGGAGGCAACTGGACCTTGGAACAAAACATATCTTCGTTAGGCAACCATTTCAGGCCTAAAGTGGAAACCGTCTCCTTGTCATTCAGCTCCCTAGTCTGAACTGAATCAGTGGTACCTGTCAACAAAGAATGATTTGCTGCCCATTTATCCACAGACATACCTGCTGATTTTAGAATACCAACAGTCTGTTTCTTCGCCTCCTCAGCTTCCTCAATGGTGTCTCCCTCCGCCAGGAAATCATCCACATATCGATTTTTTTGAACGACTTTGGACCCAATCGGGAATACCTCTTGTCCCTTCTTTGCTAGGTCAAGTAGCGTAGCATTGGCATCGAATGGCGCTGACGCTGTTCTATACGTTATGGCGAGAAGTCGGTAGGCCTGCAAGCGTTCTTCAGGAAGTTTGGGACCTGCGTGTAGCACAGAATTAAGCGAATTACCATCAGCATCATTTTGTGAACCATTGAACACAACTCTGATTTTATTACTCTCTTTTTTGAACACTGGATGATGAGTGAAATAATAAGTTTGGTTGGAGGTTACCTCATGATCAGGAACTACCTCCATGTGCCCCAAGTCGAGATACTCTTGCATGAAGTTGGAGTAAGCCACTGCAAGTTCCGGCTGACGAGCGAACCTTCGTTCCAGTCGGGTCATACAAGCCGCGGCAATTTCCTCCGTTCCCCGGAATGCAGGTGGCTCGGAGGAGGGTAGTTCCACGACGTATCGTCCCTGAGCGTTGCGATAGCATGTTCGATTGAAATGATCGAGACATTCTTGATCTTGTGGAGGCAACTGAGGAGTTTTGGGAATTTCTTCAGTTTCCCAGGATCTTGCCACAGCATCCGACAGTGCATTGTCCACAGAAATGTGATGCATGGCCACAACACCATCTATGAGGTCATCAGGCTCCGTGTTGCCGATCAAAACCCATTCGAAGACCGTCTTCTGAGCAATTGGAGCCGTGAGGGGATCCTTGGCTTTGCGCACACCAGGTAGGACGGCTGCTCCGAAGACAGCAGAATTCAGTATGACGTCGACTCTGCTTGGAACGCCATATTGCGGGTCAGCTAGATCAAGGCCCTCCAGATGACTCCAATCCCCATTGGACTTGACTGGTTTGCGAGGCAACAGACTGGAAACCTTCTTGAGAACCAGTGCTGATTGAAATTAGAATCCCGCGATGAATTTAGACAGAGCGATACCTTGCTCTGAGATACAGCATTTGTTGTGCCTCCAGTGCCATTAATGACGACACGAATGGAGTCACGCTTCAATGATAATGATTGAGCGACGTATTCAGATACCACACATTGCTCTGCACAAGGATCTAGCAATGCACGCGCCGTTATAGACAAGCCATCTTCCGACTGAAGAATCACAATGGCAGTAGCAAGCAGTTGCCTGTCGCTGCAAAACGTCGGAAAATTGTCAGTTGTCTCCGTCGACGTCAGATGCGTGCTCGCTTTCCCAGAAGCAGTTGAGGAAGACTGCCCTCCAGACTTTGAGCCTTGATTTTCTTGATGGATTTTTGTATGGTGCTTTTCACCACAAACAAAGCAGCGAAACTTGGACTTGCATGCATCAACCTTGTGACGAGTTCTCAAGCAATTGAGGCACAAACCCTTTGACACAGCCACCTGCTTACGCTTGACCTGAGGAGGAGCAGAAAAATCGTCGCATTTACTAATGTAATGAGCTCCCTGACAAATGACACAAGGATCAGTTACCTTTCCTGGTTTTTGAGACGTAGCATGCATTGAAACTTGTTTCGATTTTGATTGGGAATTTGATTTCCTCGAATGTTTCCCTGAGGATTTTTCCGTGCAATCAGGCGATATTCCTGCAGCAAATTCGACCTCTACCACGTCCAAAGTCCTGATTCTGTCTTCCAAGAATTTTTCGGAAGCCGCAAATGTTGAAAACTCGCCATCCTCAATTTTCTCCAACTCTTTCGCCCAATCCAAACGAGTTGCAGGGGCCAATTTGGATTCCATGCATTGAATGAAAACCATATCCCAGTGAGCAACAGGAATCTCAAGTGAAGTGAATACGTTACGACTCTCATTGACAGTATTCAAGAGTTCACATAGATGTTCACCCGATTCACTGGATGCGCCCGGAAGACGCAAGATCGTGTTGAAATGAATTGAGAACCTCAAATACCGATTATCATAGCGATTACACAACGCTTTCCAAGCTGATGCAAAACTGCCTTCCACCGACTCGAAACCCTTCAACTTGCTAGCCGCAGCCCCCTCCAAACAGTTGGACAAATGTTGAAATTTCACCACGTCCTTTATGTTAACATCTTTCAGAACTAGTGCCGAAAATTTACTTTTGAAACTTTGCCAGTCTCTCTGATTACCGTTGAATTTTGGAAGTTCCACTTTTTCCAAATAGGAATTCGAAGGGGTGGATGTAATGTTATGAACGGGTGGGCGCGCCGCATCTAACACTTCCCGTTTCTCAGAAATGCGTTCTTGTAACCACGATCTGGTATTAAGATACGCAGACATGCATTCATCATACAGATAGGATTCAAAATATTCTGAATCTTTGAACTCAACCTCATAAGGTCGTAATTTATAATCCCGATCCTGAAATTTTGTCCAATAAGACTCTAAAAGACGATCTCGGATTTCATAATGTGCTAACGTGAAAGCCTCAGCAGCCTTTTGTTTGGACGTATTGATTCGGAAGTTACTTATCAGCTTCAACTCCCGGCATTGACGTACAAATTCGTTAGTCAGCTCGGCCTTCCACTCTTCTGACATTGCCATGATAATAGCAATAAATTACCAAGTGGCTACCGAAAACGCGAGATGAATCCTACTTGAAATGATTTAGATCCACATCACTTGCGAATTTACAAGTACACGTCTGCTAAGCGCGAGAAATCTAGGCTAAAGACGAGGCGCACGCGAAGAAGTGGCTATACGCGCTCGGAAATGCCGAATTGATTCCGCGAGGAACTCGACAGAAACGAAATGTACCTGTGTCTGTAGCGTTACAGCTGAGCGTCAGCTGTTGTGATGCAGTACAGTGCGAGTGAGCGAGCTAACGCATACATGCATTACGGAGCGCGAGGGGGAACTTGCGAGGAAGGAATACACATAGATCGTGTATATGAGAGAGAGAGATAGTAATATATGGTACTCATATACGTCACCGATCATAAGGCTCTCGAAGATTGAAAGCTCGGCGGATGAACAAGCGAAGACGGACGAACGATATGTCTCCCACTGCTGCTCTCTCCTCTCTCCCCACTCCCCTCTGCAAGCTCCGTGCGGGGCGCTCGCTCCAACTTGCAACTGCTGATCGGGAGATCGATCGTGGGGATGCCTCGGTGACGATGTCCGAGGATCCACTACTTCCTGGGTGCAACGTCGAATGCCCGGATGGCTGGAAATGCCACCTCCAGGATTCAATTGCAGCCCCGATGATAATACTGAGCACAAGCTCTCGCAGCACTGTGCACCAGGTGATGATGGCGGAGTCCTCGATGAAATTCCGAGGGCTCGATCGCAGGAAGGCGACGAAGAAAAGCCACTCACTATACACTATATGGTGCACTCGCGATATGGATCATAGGCTCGATCCCGATCGCGAGACGGACCCGAAATGGCGCCAAAAGCTTTTGGCGCGCATGGAATTCACGAGCGAATTCAACCTCGACTTCCTCGACCGGATGATCCTAGGCACAGATCATCCGGCTCGGAGGACCAGAAAAAATGGTGATGCGCATTATAAAAAAAGTGCATAAAAGCAAACTAGCTTGAATAGAGGAAAGTCGGGGTGAAAACTTTGGAATAAACACTCGCGAGTTTAGCAAAAAATGAGGTTCTTCTTATTCAGAGTAACCTAGGCTGAACTCAACTAACTAATTCCATTACTAAATAAAATTACTCAAAAATTGGGGTCCGTCCGAGCCGCGAGGAATATTTGCGATGCCGCAGAAGGCGGGAAGATCGCACAAAAACAAGCTAGACTTGCGGTCTTTCTACTGCACTATCGTGCGCTGAACTGAAAATCATCGGCTCGCGGGCCAGCCGAAAAGCCGCGAACTTGAGCAAGTGCGGGTATTGCTAGAGGTAGGGAGATCACGCGATGTCACATAGATGTACACATGTAAATTTACGGGCATTGAACTGCTCAACGGCTACTGAAAGTCCAAACTAAAAACCGTTCAAAAAGAAAATATATGACTCTTGAAATTAAGAAAATCTATGAAAATTATGACTTGCACAACCAAGATTCGTTCTCTTTCCCATAAAATGGCCCAAAATTTGGGAATTTTACAAGAAAGCCGAGGCATCTTTTTGGACTACCGAGGAAGTAGACTTATCCAAAGACGCGAGTGATTGAGCCAAACTTAACGACGATGAGAAGGAGTTTATTTGTCATATATTGGCATTTTTTGCTTCATCTGATGGAATAGTTGATGAGAACCTCGTCCAGAACTTTAGTCAAGAAGTACAGGTTGCTGAAGCCAGATGTTTTTACGGATTCCAGATTGCAATCGAGAACATACACTCCGAGATGTATTCCCTACTCATCGACACGTATATCCAATACCCCCACAGGAAAAATCAGCTATTCCACGCGATTCAGACTCTGCCATGCGTCAAACAAAAAGCTGACTGGGCAATACGATGGATTGGCCACAAAAGTGTGTCGTTTGCCGAAAGACCCGTTGCCTTTGCAGCGGTAGAGGGCATACTTTTCAGCGGTAGCTTTGCCGCAATATTTTGGTTGAAAAAACGAGGTTTGATGCCCGGCCTTACTTTTTCCAACGAACTTATTTCGCGTGATGAAGGGCTTCACGCTGATTTTGCCTGCCTCTTGTTCTCTTACATGATCAACAAACCACCGCAAGATCGTGTACGAGGAATTATTACCGATGCAGTGTCCATTGAAAAATCGTTTTTGCGTGACTCTCTACCAGTCCGCATGATTGGAATGAACTCTGATTTAATGTGCCAGTACATTGAATTCGTTGCCGATCGATTACTACGTGAGCCGTGAGCTCGGCTGTCCTAACGTCTATAATTCAGACAACCCCTATGACTTCATGTCACTCATTGAATTGAGTGGAGAAACTAATTTTTTCGGAAAGAAAGTCAGCGAGTACCAGAAATTTGGGGTGATGGACAGTGGTGGGAAATTTTCCGTCGATGAGAATTTCTGAGTACCTCCACGCGATAATCTCCACAAGGTAAGCCTCAACCAATCTTTCGCAATCTCGATTTCACATTTTTTCTTCTCTCATGATTGCACATCCTTTTTCTCTTACAGATGAGATCAACCTTGGAGTTTTCCATAAATCACCGATATCTCAATCTTACCGCTATGTATCATTAAATATCCCAGGTGTACGCAATGAAAACCATTGTTTTGACGAATATCAAATGCTTTATTGTTCATTCATCATCATAGTACATCCTTATTTTCAATCCAGCTATTCATAGACGCTGGGAGCCCCAACCACTTAATATACATCCTATTTTGACGCTTCTTCAGAACTCGTTCCACCAGATAGACTCCAGGATCCCGTACCTTTGACATCTCTTGTTCATAGAAACACCCAGAAATGGGTTTGTCATCCGAGTCTTTGATATGATATGTCACTGGCCATTCGTGATGGTTAACCCTTGTAATTCTAAAGATTTCGGTACCCCAGTTTGCCGTGTAACCTCTCGAAAATACTGTTTCGTATCGCGAAATACGCACATAATCTCCAGTTTTGAATTTTGGCCTGGTTTTCCTAGGTTCTCGAGGTGCATATACCGTAGACAGGAGACTCGATTCAATCACAGGCTGCTGCTTGGACTTGAGCCATACCTTTGCTGGAGCCATTCCTATCGTGTGATGTTTCTTGAGATTGGACGATTTCATCGTGTCATCAATAATGTCAACCCATTTGTAGCTACCACTTAATGAAAAAAAGAAGAGTGGAGCATACCCTTGATTGTTCTATTCAGCCTCTCCACCACAGCCGCCTTCATGTGACTAAATGTTGAATAGTGGTTTATGCTCTTTTTCTTTATTGAACGAGCAAACTGGGAGTTGTAGAATTCCTTTCCATTGTCTGTCTGCAAGTTTTTTGGGGCTCGGACTTCTTTTTCTGAGATTGAACGAAGTCCATTTGTTACATCAGCTCCGCTTTTGGATCTCAAAGGAACGCCCCATGCATATTTCGAAAATACGTCTATAACTGTTAGGATATATTTATGGTTTCCATTCACTTTTGCATGCGAGATTCCTACCATGAGATCCGCTTGCCAGAGATCGTCTATGTCTCTCACTATTGTTCGTCTCCTAGGATAATTTCTTCTCGCTTGAGCATGTAATTCACGCACTATGCGTTCCTTTTGTTTACTGAAAACTTATCTGTATCTCGACATTTTCGACTCACAACTGACGTTGACTATGCATTATTCCTTAGGTATATCGTGATGGGATCGAGGAAAAAAAAATGAATACACAAGAGATATTGATCATTAACTTTATTTTCTCATCTCATTTTTTACAAGACCATACATATACTCGGTGTTATGACGAGCACATCTAAACATAAGGTTATTGTGGAACTTACAGAAAGTATACGGATAATCTCCGTATAGATACTCAAGGGTATTGCTACTATTCTAATCATCGTAAATGTTTTTGACCCAAAAGATTTCATCTTCCTTAAATATCTTAGGCAATAAACTTTCCAAGTACAATTTTTTTTATGAGTAATCACGTATACGACATTCATTCTAAAAATACTGCTCACATTTTCGAGCTCTTGTTCCAAAGGATCCATCTTATTTTCAAAGGGAATTGATCCATTTTCCCATAATATATTGAGGCCGTAGTCCACACTTTCACGTTCCACTTTATCCAAGTTTTTTGCAGGGAATGGAGGTCTGACGAGATAGTGCAACATCTCGTACTCCTCATCAACGTCCTTCATCTCCATATTGATCAGAGCAATTTCTTTCGGGATGAAAGTGGTCCCAACACCAATCAAGAAACCCTGCAGATCCACAAAGATGTAGTTCGGGCCCATTGGCATCCTGGCCTCTTTCTCCGATTTTGTCCGCTCTCCATCCGGTTATTGACTCATATCAATTTCGTAAACGTATTGGTTGATAGGGAATAGGCAATTATCTTGTCATGTATGACAATCACGTATGCTGAAGTATTGGGGGGGGGGGGATATTTTGCTTGAACTGCAGTTCGAGGCGTATGTCAACAACGGACGATTTCACAGCTTCGTCTTGATGCGACACATCCAAAACCACCATCGGATAAAATGTCTCGAAATCAACTTTACTTATGATTGAGTTAGCTTCGTTTAAATTGTAATAACTTTTTCTGAAATTTCTAAACATGTGATACAACACAGATGTATTTTTCGAGTGATCAAAATCAATGTTTAAATTTTCATAGGGATATGCTCCGGAATTTAGAAATAATCTCACGTCATTAAGCTTGCAGTGATCAAACTTCACACTCGAGATTTTCTTGTTATTTCTTCTGTTTGTCTGGAATGCCAAAATTATGAATCGTGGTTTTTCAAGTTCGCTTGTACTCTTGATTGGCCATGTAAGTTGAGAGGTATTGCTTGGAAGGGTGGGATATTCCACCAGATCCAAACTGCGAAAGGGCATCATTATTGTCTTGCCCGATTCCAAAATCTTTAACACTTTCAAGCGAATCAAGTCTGAAGGGAACACATGGGGCACATGCCAACTTATTCCCGTTATGGTAATCACTGGGTTACACTCGTCGCTAGTCACAATCACACAGTTTGTATCCGATTTTGCCCGTAATAAACTTGACTTCTTTGTAATCTTCGCAAAATCCCAAGAGTTTACACAAAGGGATTGCAATATTGAATGTTTCCGAATTAGTTAGATTACAATCCCCTATATGGAAGTTGCTTCCACTCATCGATTTTCCCTCAGCATCGGAAAGAGAGACGTAATTTTCCAGAGTTGATGTGATTCCTGGATTTTTGATTTGATCTACAATCACTCCATTCATTTCCAAACGTATTTCGTCAAACATGAAGGGCACAAAATTGTTTGTAAGTATAACTGTTGTGTCTTTGTTGAACGTCACTTTGCCCTCCACGTATAAATAACTTTCACTCACATTTAGAAAGATATCGTTTGAAGAAACCGTGATCCCAATTTCATCATTCCTCTCCACACTTGAAAAATTAGAAGAGACGTTTTTACGTACAATTTTCTTGATGATGCTCTCGTCCTCCTCTATCGGGCTCAAGATATCCAAAATATCATGGTCTGCCATATTTTCTGACTTGAAATCCAAGTGATCGTAGGAAACGGATGCTTCGTTGACTCGGGGGGGGGGGGCTCGGCTTGAAGTCTTGTTAGATGCGGGTCTTGCACTCTTGATAGGCACTCGCGTGACTTGAAACTCACTCGAATGACCAGAGGGCCTGTGAACGACTCTATTATATACCAACATACCCCTTCCTTTCCTGACCTTTGCGCTCTCTCAGATGGAATCTGATTGTTACTACTTCACCTCGGTTGTTTATCAAATTCCCGTCCTGATCCAGGAGCCTGATTTGAATGTTTTTTATGTCGTTTGTGCGCGTCTCAATATATACAGGCTTTTTTGGTTCTATTCAAAAATGTTCACCTGGTCTAGCCAATGGGCAAAATTCGTAGATTGAAAAACAGTTTTACCCGTTCAGGTATGTTCCCTTTATAATCTTTATTTCCACTCTGATGACGTTGACACGAGATATGCGAACGATTGAGTCAGAAGTGTGGCACTTGAAGGCCCCCAATTTTCATTCACCAAAACCCAAAAGTTTGCCTATATTCCCTTCTGTAAAGGAATCGATGTCGTGATGACAAAAGATCTCGGGATGTAGCCTATTCTTATTGATGCGAATATGAATACCTTCTCCTCGTGGTTCTTCGGGGACTCGCATAGGTGATCCGATATGCAATTCTTCTGCCAATAATTTGTCCTTCTCTCTCTCAATTTCTACAGGGAGTTTCACTGGAATATGTCTCTGCAGGTACTTTTCAATATCTGCAATCTCGTACGACCCTGTTGGTATTTTAATCGATTCACCCCCCCCCCCCCAAAAAAAAATTGATCTTCTCCTTCAAATATATTGGGTATCGCTTGAAACGTAGTGATATCTAGCAAGGCTAGCTCGTAAATCTTGTCGGGAGCTAGTTGGTCCCTTGAATAGATGTCTTGGTCAAAAAGGACCCACTCCCAATCACTACAAAGACTTCAGACATCACTATTTTCTGTTTCTATGATGACACTCCTTTTATATGGTCTTTAAGGAATTCGACACACAAAGGCCCGCAATTGGTCTGACGGTAATTTTGCTGGGCTGGTCTGTTGTATGTTATAACACAGTTTGGACAACCTCTCCTCCAATAAGACACTAGTTCAACTGGAAGTGGGATGTTGCCCATGGAAATGAAAAATTTGATCCTTTCACCAATTTTTAGATAACAGGTCCAATGGGCGTTACCAATATTGACGATAGCTCCCTCTATTGGCCAGCTAGGGAGTGATGGAAGACTTTGCAACAAGTACACCCCTCGGAAATACGGAATATTCCTGGCAGCAGTCTGCAATTGCGCCCCTGTTCCTTTCAACCCTGACCTTCTCCTCCTCATCTCCTTTTTCGCCTAAATTTTTTTTTTCATATCTTTTCAGCCCACTCCCGCGCAAACAGGGTGGATACAGCCAAAGTCCAGACCCCCTCTTACCCTCCAATGCCAGATTATGTCTCTTCAGTTCTCGGGTCAGTGTCTTTTTGTTGGTCCGGATCGTACTCACAGATTTTGCCACGTTGGCAACACCTCCAGCCAGGGTTCCCAACGCACCAAGTGCGGCCAATGTGGGCAAGATTGCAGGGATGAAACCACCCCTTTCGGCAAGGGCGAGGGTGCGCAGATCCAACTCCTGATTTTTCTTCTTTTTGGGACTCTTCCGGGGTCTTTTTCTGAGACCCATCCCAAACTTGCGCTTCACACGCATAGCAGCAGCCACGCTTCTGGCTGCCAATGATTCCAAGAATGGGGCTTGTTTTACACGTTTTTCAGCATCTCTTTGTAGTACAAGATCCGCTGTGTGTCGATGCTCCAAATCCCTGTGTTTGGATTATGATATATCGTGTTGTTGGCAAAGCTTGTCCAATGGGTTCTTCGAATGGGTCACCACGAGATAACCTCTTCTTTAGATGGGTTCCTGGACCGCAATATCGATACCCTTCAAGAAAAAAGTTGGGCTATTTATATCAGTTAATCAAATCAAATCAATATATATATATATATATATATATATATACACACGTATATCTCAATAGTTACCTGGTATGTGTTGTTCGAACGGAAGATTGTTGATCGTCGAATTGATTAATCCTGTACCTGCAGGTCTATGCATGACATCCTCCCATTTACGTTGTGGGAAAACAACTGAGGTCTCACTTTTCATTGAATGTGTATTCATAATCGGTACATCCATAATTTGAGGTCAGTGAACAAAAAGTAATCGCCAACATGAGATTCGTACCACAACCAAACAAGATTCCCATAATTAACATGGATCATGGGCCCCCACCCCCAAGTCGCCATGGATCGCTTTTGCCCGATTCCATCCGTTGCGTGATCTCGGGCCCGTCAAACAGTAGGAAAACGAACGCATTACTATCTCTATTGTTTTCAGAGGATGGTCTTGTCTTCGATAACCTTTATGTTTATTCAAAATCACTGCAACAACCGAAGTATATTTTTCTTAATAAAGTCGTGGAGAATCTCGCCGACACTGGGATCCAGTATTTCACATTTCGGGGAAACTGCGATGTGATGACCTTCGATGAAGCTTTGAGAAACAGCATCTTTGTTTTTGAAGATGTAGCCATGGATGAACAAAGAACAATCGAAAGCTACTATGCTATGGGGAGGCACAGGGAGATCGATGCGGTGTATCTCACGCAATCCTACGCTGGGATACCAAAGCATCTCATCCCTACTGGAAATTCTAACATACGATCGTGCTCTTCAGTTTCGGTGACGAACGTGCCACGATCGTGGTAACGATCGATTATGCGATCGTGCGTACGATCGTGTACGCGATCGTGACACGACGTCTCGTGGCGACGAGGTCGGATCGACACTCGGCCTGCCGCGGGAGATCGTGCGTGCGATCGGGCATACGATCGGCCACACGATCGTGATAACGATCGGGCATGCGATCGTGTATACGATCGGGTACACGATCGTGACACGACGTCTCGTGGCGACGAGGTCGGATCGTCACTAGGCCTGCCGCGCGAGATCGTGCGTACGATCGTGCATACGATCGGCCACAGGATCGTGATAACGATCGAGCATGCGATCGTGTATACGATCGTGTATACGATCGGGTACACGACACGACGTCTCGTGGCGACGAGGTCGGATCGACACTCGGCCTGCCGCGCGAGATCGTGCGTACGATCGTGTATACGAACGGATACACGACCGTAATAGCGATCGTGCGTACGATCGTGTACACGATCGTGACACGACGTCTCGTGGCGACGAGGTCGGATCGACACTCGGCCTGCCGCGCGAGATCGTGCATACGATCGTGCACACGATCGGCCACAGGATCGTGATAACGATCGAGCATGCGATCGTGTATACGATCGTGTATACGATCGGGTACACGACACGACGTCTCGTGGCGATGAGGTCGGATCGACACTCGACCTGCCGCGCGAGATCGTGCGTACGATCGTGCATACGATCGGCCACACGATCGGGCATGCGATCGTGTATACGATCGGGTACACGACCGTAATAGCGATCGTGCGTACGATCGTGTACACGATCGTGACACGACGTCTCGTGGTGACGAGGTCGGATCGACACTCGGCCTGCCGCGCGAGATCGTGCGTGCGATCGTGCATACGATCGGCCACACGATCGTGATAACGATCGTGTATACGATCGGGTACACGACCGTAATAGCGATCGTGCGTGCGATCGTGTATACGATCGGCCACACGATCGTGATAACGATCGTGTATACGATCGGGTACACGACCGTAATAGCGATCGTGCGTGCGATCGTGTACACGATCGTGACACGACGTCTCGTGGCGACGAGGTCGGATCGACACTCGGCCTGCCGCGCGAGATCGTGCATACGATCGTGCATACGATCGGCTACAGGATCGTGATAACGATCGTGTATACGATCGGGTACACGACACGACGTCTCGTGGCGACGAGGTCGGATCGACACTCGGCCTGCCGCGCGAGATCGTTGCGTACAATCGTGCATACGATCGGCCACACGATCGGGCATGCGATCGTGTATACGATCGGGTACACGACCGTAATAGCGATCGTGCGTACGATCGTGTACACGATCGTGACACGACGTCTCGTGGCGACGAGGTCGGATCGACACTCGGCCTGCCGCGCGAGATCGTGCGTGCGATCGTGCATACGATGGGCCACACGATCGTGTATACGATCGGGTACACGATCGTGATAGCGATCGTGACACGACGTCTCGTGGCGACGAGGTCGGATCGACAATCGGCCTGCCGCGCGAGATCGTGCGTACGATCGGGCATGCGATCGTGTATACGATCGGGTACACGACCGTAATAGCGATCGTGCGTACGATCGTGCATACGATCGAGCATGCGTATACCATCGGGTACACGACCGTGATAGCGATTGTGCGTACGATCGTGTTCGCGATCGTGACACGACGTCTCGTGGCGACGAGATCGGATCGACACTCGGCCTGTCGCGTTTTGATAATGACAATATGACCACATGCATAAGATGACCATTCCAAGGTATAGTCCACGGGCCGGATTACGAACAAGCTCACGACACGAGCCCAAGCGCGAGAAACGAGTGACACGACGGAATGCACGAATCACGAGTACCCCCACTTACCGGCCCCTATACTTTTTACATGGGGGAGCTGGACTGGGGGTTCGGTCGCTCGTCTTAGCGCTTCCGCTCGCGTCGGGCGTCCGTGTGCGCTGGGTCGCTCGTCTGCTTGTCCGTAATCCGGCCCCAGCAAGTCGATGAACTGATGAGATTGTATGAATGATGTACGTAACTGTGACCTTTATTAGTATATATGGCAATCGATCTCCATCCAGATAGAATAAGTTGCCTTCAGGATACGAAACTTGAAACTCTTCCTGTCGCTCAACTTACAAAAACATCAATATTTCTAATGATACAAAATATTGCATCTGCATATGAGTAATTCCACGCGAAAGCGGACCACGAATTGCAGACATATCTCAGATTGTTTTTCCACTATTCTTAGTCGATTCTATGGTCCAAAAAATGAACTTTTCACCCTCTATGGGGTGAAAAAAAAATTTTTTGTTTCCGTGGGGAATATCTTTGTGATAGTGTTTTGAGGAAAAAATACCAATCTTTTTTCAGTAAAATGGGTGTAGTTCTGACTTGAGGTAAGATACGACCACGCAAATAGTGGCATTCGAAAGGTCTTTCAAAAATCTATCGAAATATGTTTCGAAAAATTTTTTTTGAGACTACGGATGCCCCCTATGAGCAAAAAGGTGAAAAACAGAAAAAATTCGATTCCTCAAAAACCTAATTTTCTAAAAATCTGGAAATCCATATTTCGATGTAAAATTGCGTGTTCTTCCAGAAAAAAGTGGTCCCGATCTTTGTTTTTGGGTTCTACGCTGTTTTTTTTTACGTTTTATCAATATTCTCAGCCTTTTCGGTTGAAAAATGAATTTTTCTGCGCATGCGCAGGAATTTAGACTGCTGAAACCAATTCCATTGAGAAGCCAAGGAAATTTCCTTCAAAATGACTATACTTGGTGAAGTCGATTCGATGTACTGGGACCGAAGTTAGAAGGTCTAAAAAATGATGACACTTCTACTCGAGTCACGATAGTAATGGGAAATTCGTGCAAGATCTGCATTCACCCCTCTTGAGGATGCTTCATCATTAATGTGATGTAACTTTGGGCCCAGTAGATAAAATTGACTTCGCCAAGTACTCATTTTGAAGGAAATTTCCTTGGCTTTTCAATGGAATTGGTTTCAGCAGTCTAAATTCCTGCGCATGCGCAGAAAAATTCATTTTTCAACCGAAAAGGCTGAGAATATTGATAAAACGTAAAAAAAAACAGCGTAGAACCCAAAAACAAAGATCGGGACCACTTTTTTCTGGAAGAACACGCAATTTTACATCGAAATATGGATTTCCAGATTTTTAGAAAATTAGGTTTTTGAGGAAATGAATTTTTTCTGTTTTTCACCTTTTTGCTCATAGGGGGCGTCCGTAGCCTCAAAAAAAAATTTTCGAAACATATTTCGATAGATTTTTGAAAGATCTTTCGAATGCCACTATTTGCGTGGTCGTATCTCACCTCAAGTCGGAACTACACCCATTTTACTGAAAAAAGATTGGTATTTTTTCCTAAAAACACTATCACAAAGATATTCCCCACGGAAACAAAAAATTTTTTTTTCACCCCATAGAGGGTGAAAAGTTCATTTTTTGGACCATAGAATCGATTAAGAATAGTGGAAAAACAATCTGAGATATGTCTGCAATTCGTGGTCCGCTTTCGCGTGGAATTACTCATATAGATGCATCATATAGAGATCTTCGGAGAATTTTTATATAGTCTTCTCGTAAGAGATCAGCTCCTCACACGATTTTCATCAATCTAAGGATGAATCTGGAAGACAGATTCATTTTCTTGTCATCTAGACAGTTTGATCGAACATAACAGAAGTACCTTTCGAATTACCTCTAGCAGGAACTCTATTCGCATGACTTCTCAAACATAATTCACAGTCAAATGACTCAGTTGGAAATCCAATAAATAACTAGTTGTCATAATCAGAATAGTAACACAGTAATCATGAAACGATATCAAAAATTCCAAGTTCCTTACTCATAAATCATAATGTTGAAGTAAATAATATTCCCACGCTCATCATATACAAGATTTATATCTTAGCGTAAAAAAATATACTCATTTGTACAAACTCATCTCGAAAATCTTCTTCTAGAAAATTGAAGGAGAGTTGGAGAAATGAATGGAGTATCTTTCTGTACTCAACGATGAATCTCTTGTCAACATTCAACGAAGTCAGTTCAAAGTCTGCGCCTCCAAATCTATAAACCATGAAATTATCAATACGACATGCAATTGTTGGTTATGAAAGTATTCTCATACGCATGAGTGAACTCCAAAACATCAAATTTGATCACAGAGCAAATGTTTCCGTAACGGATGAAAATGCAGAAAATAATAGTGTCATCTATCCGATAAATGAACAGCAGACTCAAATTCAAACTCTAATCTCACCTTCTTATGATTCAAGCGTGACCTTCTTCCTCCGTGAAACAGGGACCCAATCTTTGAACTGCGCCATTCTTCGGACATCCTGAATGACCCTTGAAAGCATACTGTTCACAACCCTTAACCTAGTGTAGGTATCGAGCATGCTCACATCACGATTCTTGAGAATCCACTTGAATAAATCTGCAATGAAGATAACACTGCTCGACAAAATTTTGGGTCCGAAATATCGCATTGACCAGACAAAGATTTTCTTATGTATTTTTCGACGTAGAAACCGATCCCGAAACCCGTTTTGACCCTACACGTCAGGATTTTTTTTAAAACGCAAATTACTGATTTTAGAAAAAACAACGTTTTTCGGCTTTTTTGCAAAATTTTCAAATTGATGATACTGCCGCTGCTTCGTCCCGATTGGTAGAAAATTATATCAAAAGAGGTTTTTCAATGTATTTTGAACCGCTGAACACGATCCCAGTGGTTTCATGAGGCTAGGATGCATCCAAAAAAAGATATAAGCAGATGAACTGAGTTGCTATCAGCAAAATTTCACGGATTTCGCGATAAATTTTCAAAAAATCGCCAAATAGCCCCAAAACAAGATATTTGAGCTCACGAGGTCGCATTCTCTTCGTTTGTGTATGTACTTTCATGAAAAAATATCAGCAATGACCGTCAGGAAGATGGGTTGAGTGTAGAATCGTTCTCGGGAGTCGCATTTTCTATGTCTTTCAGGAAAAGACCGGACATTTCTTTGTGAGTGGATTCTGATGTCTCCAGCGCATTCGTCTTGTCAACGCACTTATATCAAATGACCATTTCTCAAGTTTGATATCAAGTTTTCAGAATGTTTTCCTAGCCGCTTTCCTCTTATGTAAACTGTCATCCTCGGAAACCAGGAACCAACAGTAATCGGCCAGCATATTCGTATTATTTTTGGTACCATATCTCTTCTCCATCTCGGCTATGTCCTGGTGGAATCTTTCACCATGTTCATCACTCACTGCTCCGAGGTTTTCAGGAAAGAAATCCAAGTGAGAATCCATCATGTGAATTTTGAGACTCATATTCACCCCCATCATCTTGAGATTCGACAACATTTTATCCACCAAAATCTGATGATTCTCCGATTTCCTGTCCCCTAAGAAATTTGTTATGACGTCCTTTATGGACCTCCATGTTTCCAGCTCAATATCTACAAGTCTCTGGTCGAATGTACAATCAAGCATCAATTTTCTGATGTCAGGACCATTCAATACCCCAGCCTTCAATTTGGCCTCACTTATATTGTTAAATATCTTCCGTAGATAAAGAAATGCTTCCGAAGTCTGGTCCATTCCTTTGATGAAGTTTTTCACCAAACCTAATTTGATATGAAGTGGTGGTAGAAACACTTTTTTAGGGTCAATCAAGGGCTCAGCGATGACGTTCTTTACCCCAGGTATAATCTGTTCTCTTTGTGGCCAATCTTTCTTAATGTAATGTTCGTTCCTCATCCGTGAGTCCCATTCACAGAGAAAACACATATGTTTCGTATATCCCAATTGTAGCCCAAGAACAATGCTGATTATTTTGAAATCCCCGCATAAAGTCCAACCATACCTTCCGTAATTGATTTTGTCTAGAAGATTTTTGACGTTTTCATAGCTTTCTTTAGTCTGGGTGCCGTAGAAAATCGGAATGGAAGGCTTATCATTACCATTATGCAGTAAAACACCTTTTAAGCTGGTTTTGTTGGAATCGATGAAGAGACGCCATTCGTCGGGTACGTGTTGGTATTGGAGTTCGCCAAAGAGACCGTCGATATCACAACAATAAAGATTCCCGTCCTCCTCAGTGAAAAAATCTCTGAACCCTGATTCTCGGCTTCTAAAAGATGTAATGCGAACTCCGTCTTCGAGAAGGTTCATTTCTTTCAGTCGAGAGGCCAAAAGCTCCGCTTTAATTTTCGGGAGATCAAGATCTCTGACTAAATCGTTGAGCCTCTCTTGACTGAAAAGAGTAGGCTCGGGAAGCATCTGGGTCTTCCTCGTTTCCGGTTCGAAACCACAAGAGGAATACTCTGAATTGTTAGACTGACTTCCCGAAGATGGCTGTGAGTCTTTCATCACAACATCTTGCGAAGAGACATTTTCTTGCGATGAGACAGAAGACAAGTGCAAAGGTATGCCAGGCACGGGCTTTGTCACTGACGAAACATCTGAGTATTTTATCAAATGTTTAGTTTTTGATGAGTATCCTGATACTTGAGCCAAACAGAAGTGACAATCATACACGTGGTCCCTTGGTTCTCTCCACAATGTGGGCATTGAAAAATTGAGATGTGAGTTCTGTGCCACTAATCTGATCGAACAAGTGAGGCATACATTATCAGGGGTCCAAGGCTTGCTCAAGTTTTCAGGTTTGAACCCAAAATAATTTTCATATGCTTCCTGCAAAGCAGTCATGAAACTACGCCTTTCTTTCTCAAATGTATATTGGCTACACACAAAGCAAAATTTGCTCGGATCGTTGACGCATCTGTATTGACGAGACATGTTTCCTCTGATCTTCGATGGGAGCTCACCGTATCAGGATCAATCCTAACGTTTCAGGATCACGAACGTATTACCAGTTCATATTCAATAGGAGCGGTAGCATTAGAGTATACAAAAATTTCACCAGCTAACTAAATTGACACGTCGGAGCACTCAAGGGCTAGGCTTGAGCGATTATCAGAACAATTCTGTATAAGGGTCTCAGTTTCGACTCACTTATATTACCAAATCTATTCTTTCCTGATGCGATGTACGGGGATTCGGTATGCCACCTAGCGGCAAGATTCTGAAGCTCAGAATCAGGAAGGCAGCGTGAGAGGGGAGCATGCAGTATCTGCTTGCTTTTATCTATGGCGAACGTCAACGGAGCCCCTCCCGAGAACGATTCTACACTCAACCCATCTTCCTGACGGTTATTGCTGATATTTTTTCATGAAAGTACATACACAAACGAAGAGAATGCGACCTCGTGAGCTCAAATATCTTGTTTTGGGGCTATTTGGCGATTTTTTGAAAATTTATCGCGAAATCCGTGAAATTTTGCTGATAGCAACTCAGTTCATCTGCTTATATCTTTTTTTGGATGCATCCTAGCCTCGTAAAACCACTGGGATCGTGTTCAGCGGTTCAAAATACATTGAAAAACCTCTTTTGATATAATTTTCTACCAATCGGGACGAAGCAGCGGCAGTATCATCAATTTGAAAATTTTGCAAAAAAGCCGAAAAACGTTGTTTTTTCTAAAATCAGTAATTTGCGTTTTAAAAAAAATCCTGACGTGTAGGGTCAAAACGGGTTTCGGGATCGGTTTCTACGTCGAAAAAAACATAAGAAAATCTTTGTCTGGTCAATGCGATATTCCGGACCCAAAATTTTGTCGAGCAGTGTAATCTAGATTTTTTTCTCAGTGACTTCAATTCTAGTATGATCTGTGGCGTTTACCTTTTACGAGTTTAACCCGGTCTTTTTCAACCTTCTTTCGAGGCTCTTTTCCTTCCCAATCATTGAGATTGTCGGTTTCCTGAACAAATCTATTGATGATCTTTTCCGGCTTCCATACAAAATAAATTAGCTTCCGCAAGAGCTTGGTGTCGTCTAAGGTGTTTACAGCTTTTATCCGGGTCTCGTAATCAATTTTGATACCTAGCCCCAGATGGATACGCACTGTTTCTCCATCTGTTCCAATGAAGATTTGTAAGAACCCCAAGTCTGATGAGTCCTCTAAACAGACCCAATCTATAAAATAACGTAAGATATTTGTGTTTATTCTATAATATACTGGAGGGATTTACAATGATGCACACTGCTAATAAAATGCTTCGGATCGCGCTGTCTATCGGCTAAGATTCGGAATACCATGAAATTTACAAACTCTTTGTAGATAAATATGATGACACGCATCCGTAGTATCCGTAAAATTCAATAAAAAAATTAACACGTCAGGAAATGCGTGACAGGCAAGTGACTCTAATAGATGAGAAACTTTCCAACTGAGTTCATATTTCGTTGAGTTTATCATTCATATGTGCACGACTACATCCATCCATTCTACAAGTTCCATCGAATGCAAGATGATGAAAAATCATTACCTGATTTTGATTTTTTCCTCTTCTTCCTATCCGGCAGATTATCCAACGATTCTTGCGATTTCCTCTTTTTTGGCCTAGGTTGGGTAACTTTTGTATCCCCAACAGCGATCTCTTCGGGAAGATGGTTTTTGGAATGGTCATTAGAGGCGCTATTCAAGAAAGAACTTTTAACTGGGACTGACGAATCGTCACTTTCTTGATCAGAATCGATAAACTGATTATTTTTCGAAACCAAGTATTTCTGATGATTTTTGCGTAAACCTTTTGGTTCTCCATCTTGAGCCCTCTTCTGAGTTCTGGTCTTCCCTGATTTTGATTGCGCACTTGTTTGTTTTTCACCCTGGAAGAGATGTTTGAAGAATTGAGTTTAAATAAGAACCATTCGCCTCCCAATTCATCTATATGCCGAAGAAAAATAACTTGCAAGATTCAAAATAATTCAATCATGTCGCAGACTTAATTCGATGAATAAGATCAACCCGCACATCAATCCTACGCTAATTCTTGGGTGAATACAACACGCTTTTCATTTTTGGAATAGCTGTCGGAAATTTTTGATCGAATCAAAGTTTCTCCCAAGAATCAGAAAGCTTTCTTGAATCTTATTCTATCATATGCTATGATAAAACTGGTTTCCCCTATAACACTCTCGTTCGGATCCATTTGTTTGTAACAATCAAGAATTTTCATTTCCATTCTGCATCTGTAGCCGCGAATACGCTGAATATTGATATATATACTTCTGCATCGTATAGTACTTATTTATCTCCAAATTTTGAATGAAAAACCATCGCTCTACGGCCTTCTGAACCGGAGATACTGATTTTTTTGAATCGATATCCAATGAACAATCGAAAATTAAGACCTCTACTTATGGAAGATGGTGAAGGGAGGTTTAGAGTTTACAGAAAGAGGAATTTGATTCACATACCTCATCTCGGCGAGCTTTAAACTCGAGAGCGCGGATTTTTGACCTTATTCTGGGTTCTGCGAAACCTATTTGCGCCGATTTTCGGAAATTAAGGTAGCTTTTCGAGAGAAAACGTAATGGTGAACAGTCTAGAATGATTGGGTCATCCATTCCATGTCGACGTGGGGTATAGACACAAAAATGTTTCTAGGATGATTCTTCTATCAATTCAGTTGCACTTCGTCATGGCAAGACTATTCATGGTATCAGGGGTAAGATATTGACATTAAAAATGTGGACAATGTGAAAAATTTTGGAGTTTTCCGAAAAAGTTCATGAATTTGAAAACGTCAGTTTTTGCACATAATCATCAGAGAAAGAAATTGCATTTAGCATATCATTCATTGTGAATGATATTCCAATTGATAATCTATTACAGGCTGGCAACGAGGAAATCTCAGAATGTGTTCGAATGATTCAAATATTTTAGCATGGAAAATCATTGAAAGTTAGGATTAGATGTAATGGTCAATACAGCACCTATAGCGCGCCATGTTCTCCTGGCCGGTCGGAAATTCTCCTGCCAATCAAGATAGTCAATAGCTACTTGCATCGTCGTGCTGTCAAATGGGAGTTGTTTCGGAGGCTCGCGGTCTCTCATGAAATCGAACCAATTGATGTGATTACTAGGCTCATCGTCACGAGCCTTGGGTGGTATACTGTTATTGTTTTGCTTGTACATTTTGAGATTGATCTATGGGATTTTTGGAATGTTCTTTTTAGAAAAGCTGAAGAATTCCCCAACTTTTCAGATTCTCAATTCAAAATCTTGTCCAACACTTTTCACTCGTGATACTATGAATAGTCTTGCAATGGAGAAGCGGAGCTTAATGCATAGTGAAATCATTCTGAAGAAACTATATCATCTATATCCCTCGTACACATGAAATGCATGACCGAATCCTAGACTGTTCACCATTGTGTTTTTTCCTGAAGAGCTACCTTATTCTTGAGAAAATGCTGAAAACCCGTTTCCCAGAACCCGAAATATGGTCTAAAAATCGTCGCACTCGAGTTTCAAGTTCGCATCTCGGCTTCTGCGGAGCCGCGGCCCACGCGTCGCAGGAGTACCCCCACTACGCCTCCCTCTAGCACTTTTCACAAGACCAAAGTTGGACATGAACTATTACTCGCCTAGAAGAAGTGAGATAAGGTATGTGTACCAAATATTTTTTGTGGTGAACTTCAAACCTTCTTCCACCATCTTCTCGAAGTAAAACTCCTAGTTCCCGATTGGTCATCCATCAAACTTAAGGAAAAATCGGTATCTCCGGTTAACAAGATCGTAAAGCGATAGTTCTTCTTCCAAATTTAGAGAAAAGCAAGTATACTACTATACAGCAAGTATACGAGCAAGTATACTACTATACAGCAAGTATACGATATCACGATCGTGTGGCCGATCGTATGCACGATCGTACGCACGATCTCGCGCGGCAGGCCGAGTGTCGATCCGGCCTCGTCACCACGAGACGTCGTGTCACGATCGCGTACACGATCGTACGCACGATCGCTATCACTATCGTGTACCCGATCGTATACACGATCGTGTGGTCGATCGTATGCACAATCGTACGCACGATCTCGCGCGGCAGGCCTAGTGTTGATCCGACCTCGTCGCCACGAGACGTCGTGTCACGATCGTTATCACGATCGTGTACCCGATCGTATACACGATCGCATGCTCGATCGTTGTCACAATCGTGTGGCCGATCGTATGCACGATCGTACGCACGATCTCGTGCGGCAGGCCGAGTGTCGATCCGACCTCGTCGCCACGAGACGTCGTGTCACGATCGTGGCACGCTCGTCACCGAAACTAAAGAGCACGATCGTGCACACGATCGTATGTACGATCTCACACGCGTTCGTATGTACGATCGTGCGCACGATCGTATGTCAAAATTTTCAGTAGGGCATACTGTGGCTACATGTTACGCGTGAAAATAGTTGAAACCTATGAAAATTTGGCTCAAAGAAAAATACGCGATTTTATTGGACATTTTTGACGATTTTCTATCGCATGGGGATAAATGGATCAAATTCCTTGTTCTCGGGCATCGTGCAAGATAGGGACATGTATCTTGGCTCAAGATGGAGGTATCTGATACTATTACTTGCATTAATGGTGAAATAGCCGAACGCCATTACCTTGGAATGGATTTCAAATCATAGAATATTGTTTTTTGTAAAATCGGATCTGGATTTGTATCACGTAGGATTTGAATGTATATTTCAAATTTCTGACGATATTGATGCATCAATCAGCTCGATCAATACGAATTGAGCATTTTCGAATAGTTTTATCATCAAAATGAGTATTCCCGGAAGAATGCTTCAGAAAAACATTGAAGATGAAGTTTGGGAAATACGTCATTGGATCCTATGCGAATTGACGTAAAATATTTGGCTTTTTTTTTTCTTTAATGTATTTTACAAATTATCCTGATTGATAAATGAAAAAATGGGAGACTGAGGTCCATCGTGACCTCCGATATGAAAGACGCACCTGGCGAACCAACAAAGAATTTGCTTTATCGGGATTTCCCCAAAGGAAGGCGTAAAAATTCTACCATTATTATTGCTCAAATTTCGATTTATTGTAGTACTAATTGAGCTATTGATCAGAAGGAGGTGATGCAATCCTCGACCTCTCTGTGCATAGTTCTGAGAGAGAAAAAAAAATTTCACGCGTTTGTAATCCATTCGATGTCAACAGGGAAATATGAATTTGATCTGCATGCTCGAGTTGGTGCAATGCACCCACATTTCGAGTGAACTGCGTTGGAATATTTATATTTACTGTGCTCATCGGGCACTATTATTCCTCTCAAATGATAAAAGTCTATTTACTGCTCTCTTTTGAGCTTCATATCACTAGCTCAAAAACCCTCATTGTGATTGAGTGATTCCACGTTCTAAAATCATGGGACGACTGGATGATTTGGATATGATTCAACAGTGTGAGAATGTATATTGTGTCAGTGTATTGGTACAATTTTCTTCGTGAACTGCTGCCAATTTTTTTCGTTTCTTCTTCTCCAATCAGTAATCAAATTTATGCTTTTATATTCTTTACTTGATTTTATCTTCGATGAATTTCCTTCTTCACCCTTGTGTGAACAGAATTTTGGTCCGAATTTACTGTTACGGTGAAGGACGCATGTTGAAATGTCTAGACACGTAAGGACTACTTCATGTTAGGTCTCTTCCGCACTGCGCGAAAACGCATGCTGAAGTAGCCAGACATGTAAAGCCTTCTCCGTGTCAGGCCTCTTTTGCATTGAGTGAAAACGCTCGTGATTCAGTCATAGGTTTTCGAGTTTATGAGTTTCGTCTAGAACTAACAATGATTTGGTCATGGATTTTTGTAGTGTACAGAGTTTTGTACAGAACTTACTGTAATTCAGTAATGGATTTTTGTAATGTCCGGAGTTTTGTCCCGGACTCGCTATGATTCAGTCATGGATTTTTGTAGTGTACAGAGTTGAGTCCAAAACTTACTATGATTCAGTCATGGATTTTTTTGTAGTGTACAAAGTTTTGTCCAGAACTTACTATGATTCAGTCGTGGATTTTTGTAAAGTACAGAGTTTTGTCCAGAACTTACTATGATTCAGTCATGGATTTTTGTAATGTACAGAGTTTAGACCGGAACTTGTCGTGATTTCTGGTGTTGATATCAACAACTCAGATGCCTCTTATCCTAAGGGTGCCTGTAATCAAGGATTCTTCCGAGTACTTGGTGTCCTTATCCTTCGTTGATGTCCGCTGGTGCTACCGAATAGACATCTCAAGACTGTTGCTCATGTCGCTGTCGTTCTGTGGGTAGATTATTCTTGTCCTTATTGTCTCTTCTTATTTTATTCATTTTTGCCTCGTGCAAGGTTCTTGATTCCTCGTTCAGTGTTGCTGCTCCGTGTAGTTGTGCGTCAGTTTTCATGTTCGTGTATGATATATAAGATATTTGGTTTAGAGTAGGGTTTTGGAGTTGATCTCAAGAACGGTAACTCATGTTCAACATTGGGCCTTCGAGCAAGCGCATCCGAGTTACTTCGCGATCCTATTTCGAGACAGTTCTCGCATAGAAATTTTCATTCCAGGTCGATTCGAATGGGTTGGCAGTTATTACTTGCATTCATTCGATTAAAATTCTTGCATTACGTCTTTCATCACACCAACTCACTTATTACACTCCAGACATCGTGTTTTACTAGATCTAGAACGCGTTCCCCAACCTTCGTCTTGAGGATTCCCATGAGAATGAATTATTTGGTTATGACCATATCAACTATCAGTATTCTCTCTTCGTTCACACCCGCGGTCTTGTCGTTCACTCGAATAATCTCCCAACTACACTGGACGTTGATTCTAAGTGACTTTTAACTCCAAAAATTCTGGCTGAGCATGATACTCATTTCACTATCTTCTCATCTTTGGTATGTTATGAAACTTAGAATGAGGAAGAAAATGTCCAAAGAAAAACATCTTATAGATCCATATAAATCTTGAAAATGATTGAATATTTACTGTTTGCATGAAGTTCTTATTATTAAAATATAGCACGACGTTCTCTTCTTCATACCATTAAAATTGTACCTCATACAGGTTTTTCATCATCAGTCCGATTTCGGGTCATCGCGTCCGTTAGCTACGCGATAAAGAAAAAAAAAGAAGAGGAAAAAGATTTATACTGGATATTCTGTCTATTAGTATGAAAGTTAGCCCCAATTTTTCTCAAATTACAACGTTCTTGGAATGGTACTTTTACTCCAATAGAATTCAAGATTTGATCAGTGAGAACGCATGGCCCTATTGTTATCTCTGAGTTTGAGTCAACCCTGTGTTGTCATTGATCATTCAATTCCATGTCAAGTTCCGCGTCCGTGAGCTACGCGAAAAAAAAGGAAAAAAATCAAAAAATGGCTTTTTTATTCCTTATAAATTACTCAAATTATTATTCTTATTCAAATTTCCATTTCTCCCTAGACGTATATGTACTGGAAAGATAAAAATCTGCTACATTAGAAGATATCGTAATCATCGCGTCCGTTAGCTACGCGATATATGAAAAATATCTCGAAATCAGTGTCTCATTGAGAGGTGCATCCTACCTCCGAAGTTGAGGCAATCTGCTTAGCCATTCAATTCATTAGTTTGTGATGAAATTCAACGCCTCAAAGTCGATATTATTTCAGTCTCCCGATGTGGCTAAATTGCAACATTAACTACTTGCAACCTTGCAGTTCTGAAAATTATGGGTCATTCTATTCTAAACAATCTTTAAGTGACTTTCGTGCAGTTTTGCGCAATTGGCTCACGATTGATTGAAATTACGGATATAGGTCTTACAACGATGCGAGTTCCTACGACTTATATTGTACTTGACTGAGGGCTGTCATTCTTACCGAATCAAACTTGATTGTTTTGAATTAAAACGTATGCACTTCGAAAATGATGAGTTTTGAATGGAATCCCTATTCCCTCTACTGGCTACATTTTTCCGTGAAAATGCAATCATTCTATCTCTTCAATCAGATGTCGCTCTTTCGAACAGATTTTCATATTTTACACAATTGTCAATGTGTCTCTGAAAACTTTGTTAACGCCAGATTTATACCGGCTGTGACTTTCATCTCCACTAGAGACCGTGTTATCTCGAGCGAATGGTCCTGATTCGCGAAAATAATAAAACCACCTCAAAGTCCTAGTTGCTTTGAGTATAAATATTTATTGCGTTCATTTCTTCGCTGGAGACCCTGTTAACTCGAGCTGAAGAAGTAAAATTTCATCTCAAGGACCTTTTTAACTCCGAGGAAAATATCCATTGCACTCTATTTATGCGCTAGGTAGGCTCTATTAGCTCGAGCTGAGGAAATAACTTTCCACAAACATAGCAACTCTTCTCAAGGACTTTGTTGACCCCGTGGCTGTTAATATCATGAAATTTTTATTCATCAAAGCTGATTGATTTAAATTGGAAAATCCTCTAAAAGCAACGACAACCTCAAATTTCTACAGCTCTTACATTCCAAATTTTTTATTAAAATGATCAATTGAATTGCTATTCCTTTACTCAAAATTCCATGCAATTCGTAACTAACTATTCTTGCGAGTATTGGGATAATTTCAACTGAATTTAGCATCATACTTATTTGCTCCTATTTATAGTAATGGACTCGGGATTTCCTGACTCTGTACCAAATTGACCTCCAAAATCATCTTGATGATCTTCCAGAAACTCTCATTGATGCCTATGCTTGAAGGAAATATTCCGGATCACTTCATAAAACCCAAATTTAAAATTATAATGATAATTACTCCATGGCCTTTTGCATAACCTGATGGATTGACAATCTAAAATTTCTGAACGACCCATGTTTGTTTTGGAGGCTGAGAAAGAAATCTCTACTTCGAAAAATCAACCTGAACTTGAATTATTGATTAGGCTACTCTATGCGTGAAAATTAAATTACCTTAAACAATACCTTAACTCATCCAAGAGTTGCAAACTCGTGCTTTATTTCCAATGATGAATCGTGATTGAAAAAATGTTACATTATGCTGCGTATATTGACTGCGATTGGTAGGAATTACTTAACAACCAAGGTGGTTTCTCCCGAGGCGGCCTACTTCCAGAAATCATGCAACTAGATTTATTCTTTTCAAGAGCCATAATCCTGTCTAAGAAGTGTGAAATTAATCTTGATCTCGAGATCACATTTTGATCGATGTCTGATTGAAGTGGACTACCGTGATATTCGTATGATTTCCTCAGCTCAGCAAAACGAATGTCCTCGTTCCTCGACACCATATTCCCTGCTCATTCCCAGTATTCCGAAATCTTATTCGAAGTGATAACTACTTGCTCAACACTCGGAATGACTTCAAGACATGACCCAATTTCACAAAATTCGTCCAAACCGATGGAATTGCATTCTTTGTCGTTTTCCTCAACTGACGCAACGAAATTCTTGTAATTAGGTGGATGAAAATTTTCTCTAAAAGTATTGCTCATTTTTGGTGAAGAAATTTGGTCTGGTTCATCCGAACGACTTGAAGTATCATTATGATTATCCTCCATATTTTCCGTTTTTGTGACGAAACCTACATGATTGGAATGTGAACGATCAATTTTCGCGACGCATCTTGCTTTTGAAGTTAGAATAGTCTCCCTTGAGTCCAAATTACTCGAATCACTATTTGCAATAGGCTCTTCGACTGTTACCTGTCTATCAAAATCTTGGAACACGAACTCACCGCAATTCGGTCGGTCAGTATCGTTTGAGATTAAGAGTTCACAAGTTTTCGGAACGGATTCATCAATACTAATTTCCTCACAAGTTTGATCGTGATCATTATCACGATATGTTGCAGAATGAATTCCAGAATCCATATGGTCATTTTCGACTTCATGGACTGATAATTCTGAAGGTTGTTCGTCCACCTGTCCAGAAGAAGGCAAATATAGCCAATCAAAGAAAGAAGAAGGAGCATGTTTGTTAAATGAATTTGGTTTTTCAGATTCGTCAGAATTATCGGCGATGGCAATATTCTTAATAATTCCCGAGATCTTGTTCGATGGGGATGGCTCAGTGACTTCAATGTCATTTGAGTGTTCTTCGAGAAGATCGAATGAGATTAAATCGTCTCCTTGCAAGGGAAAGGTTTCGCACCCCTCACTCACGCAATTACTGATAATTTTGAAAGATGTTAGATCTATTCTTCGTGTCATTTGTTACTCATTGTGAGAGAAATTTTGATTTGCATATTCATCCCTGACTTTGCTATAGTAGTTAGACAGCCTTTCCAAATCCGCTCGCGTGAAATCCCGATAAAAAAAAATCAAAAAACTCGGCAATGGGAGTGAGGTCCCGATGTTCGAGAGGGTGCCCGTCTAAATTCGATATTAATTCAACTGCCTGTCCTAGAGTAGCGTAGTCCTCATGACGTATTCCATCAAAACGCCAGTTAAGCCCAATTATGAATTGTTTGAGTGCTAACTTTTCGTAAGTCAATATCTGACATTTCTTGGCTTTTTCCCCGTACCTATGTAGCTTGTTCAGTTTATCGTACCAAATCCATGTTCTAATACCATATTCTAACACTGATTCATAATGTTCTTGATGCGAGCGGTCAAACTGTTGCAAAATATTGTCGTAACTTCGTTTTCCATAAAATTCTTCATCAAGTTTATTTTGGAGCACTACATAATCATAAAAGTTCAAGTGATCTCTATTAGCTAGTAAGGATATTCCAATCTGGCGAATTATCGTCTCACTGGCACGATGATGGAGTACCCACTGAACTGCTGAATTTTTAGACAATTTTATCAATTCTATGACTTTGTAAACAAATGGTCTGAATTCTATTGCCTGCTCATTTGAACCCGGGAGGAGTTCCCAAGCTCCATCAAGAAAGTGGTCGTATCGAGAGTCCATTTTTGAGTTATTGCTTTCTATATCAATCTTGAAATCGTATCTGTGTTCATGAAAACCGACGAAAGTCCTCACCCCGCGTTTCTCCCCACGAAGGACAAAAAACGTGGAATAACATGTTTGACTTACCCTGATGTTGCTGTGACGATATGAGCAACCTGTTGTTCACACATCCTTAGTCGTCTTGAAGTTGGATTAAGAAGAGGCTTCCTTGCACACTCAGCGCCAGTTTTGATGTTAGGTCCTTCTTGTGACATGATCTCCTGAGTTTATTGTGGGTGTAATTCGTGAGAATCCTCGGTGTTGGCCAAATGTTGTTGCTCGTGCTCGTCAAATAGACTCTTTGGTCGTCTCACGCCTTCCTTACGATGTCCTCTGTTGATTTTATTGCGGGTCCTTGGTTGTTGAGTATAAGTCGTTGCTCGCACGATTCCAACCGAACATAGTCCGAAAGTCAATCCTAACCCTTCAGACGGAACCCACGTTGGGCGCCAGTTTTTATTTTATCTCCCTTGGCGTTCGGGTATTGGGTTTTCCGTCTCCCAAGCGCGAAGCTGTCGTGCTGGGTGTTTGTGAAGGGGTTGGATGTATAGAATGATCTTGACACGAGAATGAGATTGACTGTTACTTTATTCCACGGCTAGTATCTCAATGTAAAGAGACCGATCGAATGATTTGACTTCTACTGACAGGGCCAATCCGTGGCTGCGTTTACCTGTCTCGCGTGACTGACTCGGACCGTAAGCTTTCGAGTTAATACTAACAACTACTTATCCTAAAAATGAACTGCCCAACTTAACTCTTGCAGTTACTTAAATACAATCGGTGCGACCCCGATGTCGCACCGCGCAATGGATGGAGGGGCGCTCCAAATTTTCCTATTGCGATCATTCGGCTCAAGGCCTGTACGAGCCTCTCGCAACATCATTCATATATATAACATACACTACACCGTCTTTCAGGTCCACTGCAGTGCGATGTGAAACCAGTATTGGGCCCCGGATCGTCGGGAATCCGTGCGGATCCCGAGGAAAGTCATACATGTTAGGATTGTAATTGTACTACTGCGACCCTTGAAACCAACCCAGCACATCTTGAATCAGAAGGGGAGTATTTTCAGTCCCGTGTCTCGAATTCACTGTACTGCGATCTGCAATCGGTAATGCGCCCAGGATTATTGGGAATAACTGCGAATCGTATTTAGAATCATAAATTCTGGGCGATAAATCCCATCCCTGCCAACTTGATGAGGGATCTAGTTCATTCTGAAATCGACTAAAATATTTTGAGCCCAGCTACGTCGCTCAGAACCACTGCAGTACGACTTGAAACCAGTATTGGGCCCTCAAACGTCAGAAATCCGTGCGGATTCTTGGGAAATGAAGGCGCTCAGAACGGAAATTGTGACACTGCCAAAACGCGAGCAATTCCATCGGATTTCATGTTCGTCAGTGAAGATTTTGGTCCCGGTCCCATGTCTCAGAGTCACTACAGTGCGATCTGAGATCGGCATTGTGGTGATTGTGGAGCGGGTGTGAAATACTTGATGGTATCGGCGTCTAACTACTTCATCAATTATTGGTTACAAGAGACGCGGAGCCGTATGTATGGCTTACCGGTAGTGTGCCGTCTGACTGGCTATACAGTGGGTGCGTCTTTTATACTCTGTGCTGTACCAGCTCGTACTTGGCTGTACCTGGCTGTACCAGTCTGTGCTTGTCACAAACTCCTTCCACCAGACCTCAAACTACCATATATGGTTCGATGCGTATTTGCTATTAATATACTGCGAAGGTCTCACTGGCATTCCTTCCACTGCATATCATCTTTACTCTGACGTGTAACTATTCGCCATACACTACAACTCCCCTCCTTTTATTCTTGAGATCGGGTCGCTGCTCTTTGAGCAATTCGAGACGGACGTCTCGGTACATCTTTATCATCTCCAGGGTACAATTTGTTCTCTCATTTTCGCGAAACATTTGGGTGTGCATATGAATTTTCAGAAGTATCATTACATATCAACTCCCCTTCTCTTAAAATAGGTTCTAGTTGAGTTCTAACAATTTGATTCGCGTGTCGTTTTGTAATATACCCGTCATTGCATTTTATTTCAAACTAATATTTGTACTCGATCGATACGATCAAGCACTGTATCCATCACTGGCGGGGATTACAAATGATTGAATTTCAATTGATCGGCTTTTGCCAGTAGCAAACAAATTTCGCTTACTCATGCCATAGATCGAGTTGAATTACTTCAACTCGAATTATGCACCTCCAAGCCTCGTATGGTTGCGAGGTTAACTTGAAGGATTTTGATGGAAAGTGTAAGGGTGAGAAGAGACATATTGTACATTGTCTTGTGATATACCGAGTACCTGTCTTGCGACTCAACCTCGGTTTGACTCCAAGCCTGTGGACAGAGATACGCTCTGTCATCGCGTCTGCGAAGACTACCGAATTATTACCACCTCGGTGGGGCGGCAGAGCTTCCCATCCAGTAATCGAACCGTGTGCCCCCCAGAATCCAACCCTATTACGGGGCATCAGTTGGCACGCAAGCGCACACAACTAAGGGCTCAGCCCCGACCCTGGGTACCTTTGTTAGAAGCCCTTCGACTTCAGCCTTGAAAGGTCACGGCCGAGGCCTCTTGCGAGGACACTCTCCCTGTTTTGCGCACGCACAGACAGGTCACTGCTCGAGCTGCTCCTATGGAGCTTAAATGCTCTCCCACGTTTCATCTAAGACCACGGTCTCGTGGTCTAACCCGTGGAATAATTCGGGAAGCCAGAGGTAGTCGTCACGTAATCGCCTGTCGCGGTCAGCAGGCCCTTATGGCGATTCCAAATGAGTGCCCTGCGGCACTCGCGATGGATTCAGTCCACCGAGGCCCCTTGCGGGTTACCTCTCCCAATGTACATCCCTAATTGGTATCGGCTTGAGGACCGTTACTGAGTGGGTTTCGTCTTGGTTACTGGCACTTTTCACGGGAGGGCACGCTACTGGGTGGCTTCACCTTGAGTACTTTGCACTTTTCACGGTTTGCTCGTCCCAGTGTTGCGCAACCTTCGTTGCGGACGTTTGACTGGTCGCCGTCGAGGGTCCTTGTCGGATAACCTCTCCCGATGTAAACCTTGATCGGTACGGACGAGGGCCGGGTACTAGGTGCTTTCGCCGAAGCTACTAACACTTTTCACGGCTTATTCTCCCAGTGCTTGTTGTGGTTCCCCGCCACCTGTTCATTGGACTGGTCACCGTCGAGGGTCTTGGCCTCTTTTCCAGTATTACACAGTCTCCACTGTGAACGCTTGACTGGTCGCCGTTCGAGGTTCCTCATCGAATACTCCTCTCCCAACGTTTAGTCCTTGGTTGGTATCGGCCGGAGGACCAGATACTAGGTGGTTTCGCCGAGTCTACTAGCACTTTTCGCGGTTTGCTCGTCCCGGTGTTACGCGGCCTCCGCCGCAAATGTTTGACTGGTAGCCGTCGAGGCTCCTAGACGGAGGTCCTCTCCCATTTATAATTTAAGCTTGGTCCAATGGTCACTGACCGGGCCGAGACTGGGTCCTCGGAGGGGCATCACTCCCTCAGGCCCGGTGAAGGGTCTCCTTACGAGTACTCGGGAAACCAGAGGATCGTTACTTCCCCGGCCGACCTCCGGCCGCAGCTAGAGGCAGCCCCCTCTGGCTTGAGAAGAGACATATGGAAAAAATTTTGACTCTACGCTAGATTGCAGTACGTTTCGCCATTCCTCGTCAGATCTGGCTTGTCAAGGGGACAGACGATCTGCCGAGGTTAGTCCCCGACGCACTTGGCCTAAGTGGCCGAACGTCGAGCTCTTAAACGGCTTTACATATGAAAGTCTTACATGCGCATGAGTCAGCGAAATTTTCTTAACACAATGCTACTGGCAAAAGCCGATCAATTGAAATTCAATCGTTTGTAATTCCCGCCAGTGATGAATACAGTGCTTGATCGTATCGATCGAGTACAAATATTAGTTTGATATATATCCGACAGTAGGCTGAAAATCTGTCGAGTCGATTTCATATGGAAATAGCGGGTTAAAATCATCTTCCTCGCAAGCGCTTGCGCATGTAAGACTTTCATATATAAAGCCGTTTAAGAGCTCGACGTTCGGCAACTTAGGCCAAGTGCGTCGGGGACTAACCTCGGCAGATCGTCTGTCCCCTTGACAAGCCAGATCTGACGAGGAATGGCGAAACGCACTGTCATCTAGCGTAGAGTCGAAATTTTTTCCATATGTCTCTCCTCACCCTTACACTTTCCATCAAAATCCTCCAAGTTAACCTCGCAACCATACGAGGCTTGGAGGTGCATAGTTCGAGTTGAAGTAATTCAACTCGATCTATGGCATGAGTCAGCGAAATTCGTTGACACAATGCTACTGGCAAAAGCCGATCAATGGAAATTCAATCATTTGAATTTTATTTCATACATTACAGGAGATAATTGTCATACAATCTTCGCTCTTATTCTCAGAGTGCATTCTATGATCGTTCACAAGAACAACTTCATTCTCAACAAATTCTATTTATCTGTTACCCTGTTTGTGTCGTACTTGATCAAATTGGCGTTTTTCAACATTGCTGATTGAATTGGGAATCAATAAATCAAATCTTGTGCGTAAATCTCTTTTGAGGAATAGATTCGCTGGTGTTCTGTTTGCTGTCGAGTGTTCCGTGTTCCTATAATCACTCAAAAATCTATTCATCGAAAATTCTAGTGAATGACCTTCTTTAATAATTTTATCTACTTTGTGCTTGACCGTTTTGTTAAAATTTTCCTGCTGCGCCGTTAGTAGCAGGATGATGAGGTGCTGAAAATGAGTGTTTTATCTTGTATTGCTCCAAATATTTCCCGAATTCGTGGCTCGTTAGCTGTGGAGTACCGTCATCGCTCACTATGTGGTGAGGGAGACCATAACGCGAAAGAATTTCGTCTAGCTTTCGTATCAGATTATACGAAGTTGTGTCTTTTTTATGTTAACCACTTCTGGCCATTTGGAATGCGCGTCCACGATGATCAGAAACATGAAATTGTGGAATGGACCCATTAAGTCAATGTGAATACGTGACTAAGGTCGACTAGGCCATTGCCACGGCGTAAGTGGTACTTTTCGTGTTTCTGCTCGTGTTGATAGACAGATTCTACACGAATTCGCAATCCGTTTAATGTCTTTAACGGTATGTGGCCACCAGAAATAATTGCGTACTATTTGCTTCATCTTTACTATACCAAGTATGAAGAATGAAGTTCATCGAATATGTTTCTCTTCAAAGTCTCCGGAATTATTATTCTGTAACTCCAAGACAAACATCCTCATTCAAAGCTCACTTCGTGTCTTCTATGATGGATGCTCTTCTCTATATCATTCAATATTTCTATTTCACGCCATGACGTCTGTATATATGATATAACCTTCCTCAATATCTTGTCGTGTGAAGTTGCTTTTACACATTTTGGGAAATCAATAATCGTGCATTCATTTTGTATGAAATTAATGTTTGTGTATTCTGTTTCGAATACCGGCGTTGTGCCTGCGATCGGTAACCTAGAAAGCGCGTCGCAGTTTCCGTTAGCTTTTGATTTCACTACTCCGATGGTATATCTGTAGCCTGATAAGAAATATGCCCAGCGTATTAGTCTGCTGTTCAGCATTTTTGACATATCTTTATGGCCAAGAATATATTTTAAAGTTTCATTGTCAGTTTTCAGAATGATGTGATTCCCGTAAACGCATGAATGGAATTTTTCGAAACCGAAAATGATTGCTTCCGTTTCCGCCCACTTTCACGAATCCATTTCCACGCCACTCGTCTCTAGGTCGGCATTTTGTCCACCACCTCTTGCTCTGGCCACAGTACCCAATACAGTGAAGACTTGAGTGAATATGTCTGGTGACACCTGACAATTAAAATACGCGTTTGTAGATACTGCGAAGAATATATGAAGCAGAGTATGATTAATACAAACCTTGAACTCGCCGTCGACGTACCAAGTCAAACTCTCACTCAGCAGTTCCAAATTCCTCCTGGTGCCGAACACGATGACACGACTCCGCAAATAATTGGCTTCCGCTTCCCCTCCTTTGTCACTGTCCTCTCCATCTCGATCAATCGAATCGTGGATCAGGGAGTTCTCGGAAGCAACACCGAGTGTTCTCCAAAATCTCTCCGGAAGTTCTCCCAAATCTTCCAAAACTCGTGGATTAGGTGGAAGATCTCTGCGTCGTCGTCGTCTTAAAGCTTTTTTTAATGCTCGGCGTTCCGGAAGTTGGCAAAGAACTTCTTCACTCAGATTTGCCAACTCTGTTCGAAGCATTTGACCTGCAGGCTGTTTAGGGTGTTCCTCTGCTTTTCTTTTCAATCTGAGAAAATTTTGAAATGAGCTTACTGCAAACAGTGGCGTTCATAAAATTTCGTAGATATTTTGCTTATACGATGCAAGGGATCAACAGATAGTCTCAGATAAAGCCACCCAGGTACATTGTATGTGATTTGAGCAGATTGAGGCAACAACTTGGTTAGGGAATCCTGAAGGTTACCTTGCTCTCACAATTTTACTCTCTCCCTCATCAAAGTTTGGCGGATGGTCGTGATCTGGCGGCGAAGGACGTTTACGTGTGATCACTGGCTCGCCTGGCTCTGAGTCAATCGTAACAGCCCTAGCTCCACATTCACCTTTCCGCAAGCGCCGTCAGTCCCAGTAGGTTTCTCCTGCTCGGCTTCTCGATTCATTATAGATGGATCCGTCCATTATTAATTCAGTTCCCAAATTTACTGGCTGGTCACCCATCTTCTTCCGGCACGGTATACTTCAAATTTTGCTTCAAACTGACTATGGATTTAGATGATCGCCGTGATCGAGCCAGGACGTGTTTATAGGGTTAATAGGGGTTATGATAAACAAGAAATTTCCAAATACACGGAATCGATAACAATGGTCAATTGAGCAGTTCGTTACAAGTTACAAGTTGTAAGAGCGGGAAGGAAGATTATTTTCCCGGGAAATTTACTTGTTGTGAAATTTTGATCGTAGATTGCTAAAACTTTATTTGGAGGAATTTCTTTCTTGATCCAATTGAATGCTCTTTGATTTTCGTTAGTCCAAGTCCAATTTTTGTTTTTGATTTGATTATAGAGAGGATGAATGTTTTCCGGTCTATCTGTTAAGGATCTTTCGTAAAAGTTCACGAGACCTAAAAAAGCTTCTAGTTCCTTCGAATTTTCTGGTACTGGCGCTTTCGTAATTGAGTCTATCTTTGATTGACTTGGCTTTAGTCCCTATTAGTCTATAACAAAGCCTAGAATTCCAATCCTATCTTTGAGAAAATCGCAATTTCGAAGGTTAACGCGTAAGCCTGCGTCTTGTAATCGTTCAAAAATTTGTGTCAGTATTTGTAAATGCTCAGAATCTGTTTTCCCTGTGCAATATATATTATCTATATAGATCTCTGTATGATCTATACCTTTCAGGACGTATTCTGTCATTTCCTGTACTTCTGCGGGATTTGAGGCTATACCTCCTCCTAAGCGTGTGTAACTGTGTAACTCTTCGTGTGAAATAATTGTCAGGGCGTCTCTCGATCCGTCATCGAGTTGAAATTGCATAAATGCGTGTGTCAGGCCGATCTGAGACCAAGGGGGAAATAGCTAATATTCCATACTGTAGATACTTGGCTTATAACTGTACGTACACTCACGAGGGACTTGAACTGTCCGCCTCTGTCCCACTCGCACTCATTGACATAACCCATGCTCCCGTGAGTGCAACAAAGACAAAAGTGGACAGTTCAAGCGCTTCGTGAGTGTACTTGCTCGTACCTGTCAATACTCGCAAAAGTAATTCCTACTACCTACACAGTACGGAATGGGTATGTGATGGATTTTGGAGAGGCGCTCCAAATGCACGCAACAGTAGTTGCCAGTATGTGACGGGTACTGAACAAGTACGTGACGGGTACTGAACAAGTACGTGACGGATTCTGGAGCCCTTGCTCAGCGAGCCGCATGGCAGTAAATTCGTGTATGTACCAAGAACGGATCGAGTACGTGACGGACTCTAAGAGCGGGTCACGAGGTACCATGAGGCAGTAGTTGCCAGCACGTAATAGGAACGGGACAAGTATGTGACGAACTCCGTGAGCGCAGCTGGTCTGATTCAACCTACCTTGAATGACGGTGTCTCCTGCTACGTAATTATCACGCAGAGAATTAACTAATTTATTAATTAACTGACTAATCAATGAATTAGCCTGCTCGAATCTCACACGAGCCTCACCGCGATGCTCTACACTCACGAAGGTCAAAAAAATGAAAAAACACAGCGCAACAAAATGAAATTTCGACCCCTTTTTCGATAATAATTTTTTTTTTGGCGACTCTGGATCGCCAAACTAATGATTGCGCCAACAATACGTCGAAAGTGACCCTCTGTGGAAGTATTCGAGTGAAATTTCACTTGGATCGAGTTGTTTTTTCACTCGATCCTCGAGTTGCTTACAAATTTCAGTATAAAAAAACTAAATATTTATATATTGTGGAACGATATTGAGACTGAAATGCTAAATGAAAACAATGGAACTGCATAGAAAATGAAGAAAACACTCTCAACAAAGTTTAGTATGAATTCATGATTGGTTGTCGCTGGGGTTTGAACCTGGTTGCCTTGCTTTATCTTCTCTGTTCGTTATTTTTTACGCCAACCATCCAACCAACTGAGCCATCGGGGATATTGACGAGAGAGACTGAGAAAACAGTGATGAGGGTCGTTATGACAACCAATCGTAAATTTTTCGTCAACAGTGGTTTACTGTAAGTCTGAGTATGACTATTTTTCACTGCTCTACGTAAAATAGCCTGATTCACTGTTTTTTGTCTAATATGGCTGTAGAAACCCGTATGAAATCGAAATCTCATGATTACAATGGATGATTCGATATGAATAATTGCTATCTACGAATTGAACCTCAATGTTTGGGATGAAACGCACGGTAGAATTGAAGCACAAGTCCTGTTTGCATCAAATTGCACATCTTAATTTGTATCAAGAACGTCATAGTAAGAGTGTCAAGATAATGATGTTGACTTAGGAGTAATTACACGAGAAAACGATGTATGGTCGACAGTTGGATCTCAGATTTCTCTCTAAGCGACCTTTTTCGATTTTATAGGTTGGAAAATGAACTTCCTTCACCATAGAAGAAATTACAAAAATTTTTTCGGACCCCGGTACACAAATCGAAATCATGTTTTCAACTTTTTTTTGCAAAATTTCCGTAACTTTATCACACTCGAATCGTTACAGCTCAAAAATTACCGCAGATAGAGGGACGCGGTTCGGCGCATCTGAAAGGTGAGCGAAAAACCTATCAAAACTCACTTTGGAGTTCTGGTTCTCATAGAACCTCGATTATATATGGATGATTCCGTGAAAATCATGTTCCATTTCTTTTCTCAAGAAGCTATTTTTTGGAGGATTTAAAAGTACATTCTTTCATGTAAAAAGTTGTGTTCTCCACGAATAAATCATTTTCACTCTGCATTTTTGGGTTTTAAGCTATTTTCTGGGCGTTTTTTCGATTCCAATGACAGAAAACCTCAATTTTCTGCGCATGCGCGAGATTTTAGAATTCCAGAACTAATTTTTTTGAGAAGCTGAGAAAATTTCCTTCAAAATGACTTCTCGGTGAGCTGGAATCCGTTGATTTAAACCAAAGTTACAGTGACTTTTGACAGCCACTACAAAAAGCAGCTTGGTGCAAGGCCCCATGTTCGCTCCAGTCATTGCCTGGAAGCCTTCATGTTTTCGCTCGAATCGTTCTTCATCATTCGGGCGCTGTAACTCCGCTTCTAGTTGATGAAATTGAACTTGACAAAAGGTCATTCCAAAGGAAATTTTTCCAGCTTCTCAGAGAAATTGGTTCTGGAATTCTAAAATCTCGCGCATGCGCAGAAAATTGAGTTTTTCTGCCATTGGAATCGAAAAAATGCCCAGAAAATAGCTTAAAACCCAAAAATGCAGAGTGAAAATAATTTATTCGTGGAGAACACAACTTTTTACATGGAAGAATGTACTTTCGAATCCTCTAAGGAAATAGCCTCTTGAGAAAAAAAATGGAAGATGATTTTCACGGAATCATCTATATATAATCGAGGTTCTATGAGAACTAGAACTTCAAAGTGGTTTTTGATAGGTTTCTTGCTCACCTTTCAGATGCGCCGAACCGCGTCCCTCTATCTGCGGTAATTTTTGAGCTATAACGATTTGAGTGTGAAAAAGTTACGGAAATTTTGCAAAAAAAAGTTGAAAACATGATTTTGATTTGTGTACCGGGGTCCGAAAAAAATTTTTGTAATTTCTTTTATGGTGAAGGAAGTTCATTTTCCAACCTATAAAATCGAAAAAGTTCACTTAGAAAGAAATCTGAGATCCAACTGTCGACCATATATCGTTTTCTCGAGGAATTACTCCTAAGTCAACATCATTATCTTGACACTCTTACTATCACGTTCTTGATACGAATTAAGATGTGCAATTTGATGCAGACAGGACTTGTGCTTCAATTCTACCGTGCGTTTCATCCCAAACATTGACGTTCAATTCGTAGATAGCAATTATTCATATTGAATCATTCATTGTCATCATGAGATTTCAATTTCATACGGGTTTCTATAGCCATATTAGACGAAAAACAGTGAATCAGGCTATTCCACGTAGAGCAGTGAAAAATAGTCATACTCAGACTGACAGTCAAACACTTTCGTCGAAAAATTTACGATTGGTTGTCATAACGGCCCTCATCACTGTTTTCTCAGTCTCTCTCGTCAATATCCCCGATGGCTCAGTTGGTTGGATGGTTGGCGTAATAAATAACGAACAGAGAAGATAAAGCAAGGCAACCAGGTTCAAACCCCAGTGACAACTAATCATGAATTCATACTAAACTTTGTTGAAAGTGTTTCTTTCATTTTTTATGCAGTTCCATTGTTTTCATTCGGCATTTTAGTCTCAATATCGTTCCACAATATATAAATATTTAGTTTTTTTATACTGAAAATTGTAAGCAATTCGAGAATCGAGTGAAAAAAACAACTCGATCCAAGTAAAATTTCACTCGAATACTTCCACAGAGGGTCACTTTCGACGTATTATTGGCGCAATCATTAGTTTGGCGATCCAGAGTCGCCAAAAAAATTATTATCGAAAAAGGGGTCAAAATTCCATTTCCGTGCGCTGTGTTTTTTCATTTTTTTGACCTTCGTGAGTGTAAAGCATCGCGGTGAGGCTCGTGTGAGATTCGAGCAGGCTAATTCATTGATTAGTCAGTTAATTAATAAATTAGTTAATTCTCTGCGTGATAATTACGTAGCAGGAGACACCGTCATTCAAGGTAGGTTGAATCAGACCAGCTGCGCTCGCGGAGTTCGTCACATACTTGGCCCTTTGCCCACTATTACGTGCTGGCAACTACTGCCTCATGGTACCCCGTGACCCGCTCTTTGAGTCCGTCACGTACTCGATCCGTACTTGGTACATACACGAATTTACTGCCATACGGCTCGCTGAGCAAGGGCTCCAGAATCCGTCACGTACTTGTTCAGTACCCGTCACATACTGGCAACTACTGTTGCGTGCATTTGGAGCGCCTCTCCAAAATCCATCACATACCCATTCCGTACTGTGTAGATAGCAGGAATTACTATTGCGAGTATTGACAGGTACGAGCAAGTACATACAGTTATAAGCCAAGTATCTACAGTATGGAATATTAGCTATTGGCCCCTTGTGTGAGACCATGTATTTCCTGTTCGTAGCGTATGGGAGATTCTCTCTTTCAGAAGAATGGGGTGTCTCTTCATTATTAATTGTAGATTAACCGTCATTTTGAAATTTCCACAAATGCGTACCTCACCATTCTTTTTCAAAACTGGGATAACGGGTGTTCGTGTGTATGAGTATGAGAGTACTTATATATGTATATTGATAGATCTATATTCATAGAGACTGCCCAGCTCGATATTCTCGGTCGTTGCCTTCATATCCTTGTACTCACGGGAGTTAAGATTTTCACGTTATTGGCCGATATTAAATCAGGCGACCAGTGCAACGACTCGAGTCTTTCTTGCCGAGCTGTGCTCATTGCCCGACATGCGTTAGTTAGCCGTTGGTCTGCGAGTACGCAACATGTGCGGCTCGAGCGTCGTCGCGTCCAATCTGTCTCGCGATCACGCTGGTGCCCGCCCGTGACAATTAATCCTTTTTTTTCTTTCAATGGCTTTTTACTCTCAACTTTCAATCCTGCGCCGCTCACGCGATTCTCCGCGATTCATCTTTTTACTTTCTGTTGCACACCTTTTGTCGACAATATAGTGATACTTTATTTTCATCATCATATCAAGTGAGTGTTAATTGAAAACCCTTTTCCTTTCCACACGATCGATCCACACTAATATGGGCTCCGAGGTTCCATAAGAACACCTCGCCGCGACAATGGGTGTTGCCCATTTACTACAGGAAACCGGTTCTAGATTGCCTAGTTTCACTAGTCTGTCTACCTCTTTGGAGATTTTCTGTGCTAAAGCGAATGGCACGTAATATGCCTTCATTTGTATCGGTTTGGCGTCTTCTTTAAAGACCAAATGGATCTTTCTACCTTTGTAACACCCTCAAGTATCCGAGAGAAGATTGGAGATTTTTCAAGCATTTGCTTCCTGATGTCCTCACTCTGTATTCGTGAAATATTCGAGGAATTTGTATTTTTCCATAATTTCAACGGCCAAAGTCCAAAAGCTGCTAGCCATTGTCTACTCAACAAAATTGGTCCTTCGCCTTTAATAACGTAGATGTCCGAAATTTCACTCATTCCATTGAATACTACTTTTAATGACTCTAGTTCTCCAATATGATGGAGCGGTGTTCCTTCATAACTCTTGGGCTTCAGATCAGATCCTCTCAGTGATAATTTTGGAAAGATTTCATTCTTATCGATTTCAGATACAACTGAAACATATGTACCCGTATCTAATACCATTCTTACCTGAATATTATCTATTGTCAGGTCGAAATATAATGATTCTGCTTTGATGTTTGGTCAAGAACATTCTGATGTTCGGGAAAAATCTGTGTTCGAAACCATATCTTCATCATCCGATTCAGTTTGTAGAACTCTTACTTGCTCATGACGTTCATACCGATTGTCTCTATTCTCAAAACGATTTTTACTGAACGTACCAAAAATTTTGTTCTTCCCATGCTTTTGCTTTCTCTCGGGCATGAATGAGCTGACAATAAAAACTTAATTTCCTCAAATTTCTTGGTTTTTGGGAGATTTGGTGCTGCTCCATCTCTGATCATCTTGTATGTTTCTGATCCACATTTTGTTAAAAAGGTTGCTACTTGTTTATCATCTGATGTAATATCGTTTGCCTCAGAATAGAGTTCCATTCAATGTAGTCATCCCAAGATTGCTTGTTTTTGTGGAATTCCATTGATTCCATCATATCTGTATTTGGGTTGGAAATTTGTTCTCGTACCGTTTGAGTCTCTGCAGATATGCTGATTTGTGTTCGTGCCTTAGCCAGTGGTGTTGAAGCTTGTTCAGTTTGTCCACTTGATTCTGTCTCTCCTGGTACTACAACCCGTAATCCTTCTTCGGAGATATTGACTCCTTTAAATTTTGCTGAGGACTGTACGCTGCGTATTTTTCTTGCTATTGACCTTAGAATTTCTAATGAGGCCAAATTGAGATGAAGTTTTACCGGAAATTTCGCCAATAATTCGATCAATTCCTGTTCAGTGAATGTTTGAATCGTTAAGTCTGTAAAGTCTGGATGATCACCTGGAGGCATTTCTATAGTAGTCATAAATACTAATTCACGACCAATTTGATGGCTGGCTCTCTTACCGCTCTCGGCTTGATTCGAAGTTTTGACATATACTCATGAAGATCAAGCTGCTTGTAGGCGCTCACCTTATGCGTTGATTTGGGACCTATATGTATATGCTGCGGGGACCTTTCTCCTCTCCAGCTCCTCTCTGTATCCACGCTCAGTGGCTTTTTATTGTATGCTGCGGAGACCTTTCTCCTCACTCCAGCTGTACTTTGTTGTGTTATCCTCGTCGGATGGCTCTCAATTTTTCTGTATATCCTTGTCGAATCCTTTGCCTATCTTCGTCAGATAGATTGCTGCTTTTGATATGCTGTATATATCCTCGTCGAATATCTGTACTGCTTATCCTCATCGGATTGGCTTCCTATCTTCCTCAGATAGTTGTTCTTCTCATCCTCGTCGCATTCCTTCTTTTATCCTCGTCGCCAATGTGGTAATTGTGGAGAAGGTGTGACGTACATGATGAGATCGGCGTCTAACTACTTTATTGATTATTGGTATACAAGAGACACGGAGCCGTATGTATGGCTCGCCGGTTGTGTGCCGTCTGACTGGCTATACAGTGGGTGCGTCTTTTATACTCTGTGCTGTCCAAGCTCTTACTTGGCTGTACCAGTCCGTGCTTGTTACAAACTGCTTTTACCAGACTCCAAACTACCATATATGGTTCGATGCGGATTTGCTAGTAATATACTGTGAAGGTCTCTCTTGCATTCCTTTCACTGCATGTCATCTTCACTCTGACGTGTAACTATTCGCAATACACTACAGGTATTGGGCCCACAATTATCGAGAATAATTGAGAATCGTATTCAAAATCATGAATTCTAAGGGATGAATCCTATTCCTGGCAACTCAATGAGGAATCCGGTCGGTTTTGGGATCGACTAGAAATATTTTGAGCCCAGCCAAATCTCTCAGAACCACTGCAGTGCGATTTGAAACCAGTATTGGGCCCCGGAAGGTCGGAAATCCGTGCGGATTCTTAGGGAATGATGGGGTTCAGGACGGGAAACGTGATACTGCCAAATCGCGAGCAAGTTTATCGGATTCTATGTTTGTTAGTGAATATTTTGGGCCCGGTCCCATGTCTCAGAGTCACTACGGTGCGATCTGAGTTCGGTATTGGGCCCACAATCATCGGAAATGATCGCGAATCGTACTCAGAATCATGATTTCGAGGCGGTAAATCCTATCCCTGCCAACTTGATGAGGAATCTAGTTGATTTTGGGATCGACAAGCAATATTTTGAGCCCAATCCCGTCACTCAGATTCACTGCCATGGCGATGCGAAACGAGTATTCGGCTCCGGATCGTGAGAAATCCGTGCGGATCCCACGCAAAATGATACATCTTGGGATGAAGATCGTACTACGGTGACCCTTGAAACGGAGACAGCAGGTTCTGAATCAGGAGAGGAATATTTTGTGCTCAGTCTTGAGTCTCGAAATCATTGTAGTGCGGTCTGCGATCGGTATTGGGCCCAGGATCGTCGAAAACTTCTGCGGACCCTACGGAAAATGACGATTCCTAGGGCTCGAATCGTACTACAGCCAACTAGGCGATGAATCCAGTACCATTTGGTATCGGCAAGGAATATATTGGGCCAAGTCCCGTAGCTCAGAGTCACTGCAGTGCGGTCTGAGATCGGTATTGGGCCCAGGACCATCGGAAATATTTATGCATCGTATTCAGAATCATGAATTCTATGGGGTCAATCCTGTTCCTGCTAGTTGAATGAGGGATCTAGTTCACGTCCAGATCGGATAGAGATATCTTGAGCCCAGCTCCGTCGCTCAAAACCACTGCAGAGCGATTCGAGGCCAGTATTGGGCCCCGAAACGTCGGATAACCGTGCGGATTCTACGGGAAATGACGGGTTTCAGAACGGAAATCGCGATAGTGCCAAAACGTGAGCAATGTCGTCGGATTTTTCGTTTGTCAGCAAATATTTTCGGCCCGGTTTCATGTCTCACAGTCACGACAGTGCGATCTGAGATCGGTTTTCGGCCCACAATCATCGGAAATAATTGCGTATTGTACTCAGATTCATGAATCCTAGGGGGCGAATCCTATTCCTGCCAACTCGATGAGGAATCCAGTCATTTAGGGATCGACTAGGAATATTTTGAGACCGCTCCCGTCACCCAGAACCACTGCAGTGCGATTCAAAACCAGTATTGGGCCCCGAAACGTCAGTATCCCGTGCGGATTCTACGGAAAATGATGGGGTTAAGAACAGGAATCGTGGTACTGCCAAGACGCGAGTGATTTCATCGGATTCTCCGTTCGTCAATGAATATTTTGGGCCCGGTCCCATGTCTCAGAGTCACTATAGTGCGATCTGGGATGAGTATTGGGCCCGCAATCATCGGAAATAACTGCGAATCGTATTCAGAATCATGATTTTCAGGGGGTCAATCCCATTCCTGCTAACTTAATGAGGAATTTAGTTCATCCCCCGATCAACTAGAGATATTTGAGCCCAGCACCGTCGCTCAGAACCACTGCAGTGCGATCTCAAACCAGTATTGGACCCCGGTACGTCGGGATTCCGTGCGAATCTTTGGGGAATCATGTGGTTCAGATCAGTAATCGTGATACTGCCAAAACGCGATAAATTCCATCGGATCCTGTAATCGTGTGTGAAAAATTTCGGGCCTGCCCCATGTCCCAGAGTAACTACAGTGCGATCCGAGTTCGGTATTGGGCCCACAATCATCGGAAATGATCGCAAATCGTTCTCAGAATAATGAATTCCAGGCGGTAAATCGTATCCCACAAACTCAATGAGGAATCCAGTTGATTTTGAGATCGACTGGAAATTTCTTAAGCCCAGTTCCGTCACCCACTTCCGCCGATCCACTGCCATGGCGATGAAAAACGAGTATTGGGCCCCGATTCGTGGGAAGTCTGTGCGAATCCCACGGAGAATGATACATCTTAGGATTGAGATCTCACTACGGTGACCCTTGAAACCGAGTCAGCACGTTCTGAATCAGGAGAGGAATACTTTGTCCTCAGTCTTGAGTCTCGAAATCATTGTAGAGCGGTCTGCGATCGGTATTGGGCCCAGGATCGTCGAAAACTTCTGCGGACCCTACGAAAAATGACGATACCTAGGGTTCGAATCGTACTACAGCCAACTAGGCGATGAATCCAGTACCATTTGGTATCGACAAGGAATATATTGGGCCCAGTCTCGTAGCTCAGAGTCACTGCAGTGCGGTTTGAGATCGGTATTGGGCCCAGGACCATCGGAAATATTTATGCATCGTATCCAGAATCATGAATTCTATGGGGTCAATCCTGTTCCTGCTAGTTGAATGAGGGATCTATTTCACCCCCGGATCAGAAAGAGATATCTTGAGCTCAGCTCCGTCGCTCAAAACCACTGCAGAGCGATTCGAGGCCAGTATTGGGCCCCGAAACGTCGGATAACCGTGCGGATTCTACGGGAAATGACGGGTTTCAGAACGAAAATCGCGATAGTGCCAAAACGTAAGCAATGTCGTCGGATCTTTCGTTTGTCAGCAAATATTTTCGGCCCGGTGTCAAGTCTCACAGTCACGACAGTGCGATCTGAGATCGGTTTTCGGCCCACAATCATCGGAAATAATTGCGGATCGTACTCAGATTCATGAATCCTAGGGGGCGGATCCTATTCCTGCCAACTCGATGAGGAATCCAGTCATTTGAGATCGACTAGGAATATTTTAAGACCGCTCCCGTCACCCAGAACCACTGCAGTGCGATTTGAAACCAGTATTGGGCCCCGAAACGTCAGTATTCCGTGCGGATTCCACGAAAAATGATGGGGTTCAGAACAGAGATCGTGGCATTGCCAAGACGCGAGTGGTTTCATCGGATTCTCCGTTCGTCAATGAATATTTTGAGCCCGGTCCCATGTCTCAGAGTCACTATAGTGCGATCTGGGATGAGAATTGGGCCCACAATCATCGGAAATAACTGCGAATCGTATTCAGAATCATGATTTTCAGGGGGTCAATCCAATTCCTACTAACTCAATGAGGAATTTAGTTCATCCCCCGATCAACTAAAGATATTTGAGCCCAGCACCGTCGCTCAGAACCACTGCAGTGCGATCTCAAACCAGTATTGGACCCCGGAACGTCGGGATTCCGTGCGAATCTTTGGGGAATCATGCGGTTCAGATCAGTAATCGTGATACTGCCAAAACGCGATAAATTCCATCGGATCCTGTAATCGTGTGTGAAAAATTTCGGGCCTGCCCCATGTCCCAGAGTAACTACAGTGCGATCCGAGTTCGGTATTGGGCCCACAATCATCGGAAATGATTGCAAATCGTTCTCAGAATAATGAATTCCAGGCGGTAAATCCTATCCCACAAACTCAAGGAGGAATCCAGTTGATTTTGAGATCGACTGGAAATTTCTTAAGCCCAGTTCCGTCACCCACTTCCGCCGATCCACTGCCATGGCGATGAAAAACGAGTATTGGGCCCCGATTCGTGGGAAGTCTGTGCGAATCCCACGGAGAATGATACATCTTAGGATTGAGATCTTACTACGGTGACCCTTGAAACCGAGTCAGCACGTTCTGAATCAGGAGAGGAATATTTTGTCCTCAGTCTTGAGTCTCGAAATCATTGTAGAGCGGTCTGCGATCGGTATTGGGCCTAGGATCGTCGAAAACTTCTGCGGACCCTACGAAAAATGACGATACCTAGGGTTCGAATCGTACTACAGCCAACTAGGCGATGAATCCAGTACCATTTGGTATCGACAAGGAATATATTGGGCCCAGTCCCGTAGCTCAGAGTCACTGCAGTGCGGTTTGAGATCGGTATTGGGCCCAGGACCATCGGGAATATTTATGCATCGTATCCAGAATCATGAATTCTATGGGGTCAATCCTGTTCCTGCTAGTTGAATGAGGGATCTAGTTCACCTCCGGATCAGAAAGAGATATCTTGAGCTCAGCTCCGTCGCTCAAAACCACTGCAGAGCGATTCGAGGCCAGTATTGGGCCCCGAAACGTCGGATAACCGTGCGGATTCTACGGGAAATGACGGGTTTCAGAACGAAAATCGCGATAGTGCCAAAACGTGAGCAATGTCGTCGGATCTTTCGTTTGTCAGCAAATATTTTCGGCCCGGTGTCATGTCTCACAGTCACGACAGTGCGATCTGAGATCGGTTTTCGGCCCACAATCATCGGAAATAATTGCGGATCGTACTCAGATTCATGAATCCTAGGGGGCGGATCCTATTCCTGCCAACTCGATGAGGAATCCAGTCATTTGAGATCGACTAGGAATATTTTAAGACCGCTCCCGTCACCCAGAACCACTGCAGTGCGATTTGAAACCAGTATTGGGCCCCGAAACGTCAGTATTCCGTGCGGGTTCCACGGAAAATGATGGGGTTCAGAACAGAGATCGTGGCATTGCCAAGACGCGAGTGATTTCATCGGATTCTCCGTTCGTCAATGAATATTTTGGGCCCGGTCCCATGTCTCAGAGTCACTATAGTGCGATCTGGGATGAGTATTGGGCCCACAATCATCGGAAATAACTGCGAATCGTATTCAGAATCATGATTTTCAGGGGGTCAATCCCATTCCTGCTAACTCAATGAGGAATTTAGTTCATCCCCCGATCAACTAGAGATATTTGAGCCCAGCACCGTCGCTCAGAACCACTGCAGTGCGATCTCAAACCAGTATTGGACCCCGGAACGTCGGGATTCCGTGCGAATCTTTGGGGAATCATGCGGTTCAGATCAGTAATCGTGATACTGCCAAAACGCGATAAATTCCATCGGATCCTGTAATCGTGTGTGAAAAATTTCGGGCCTGCCCCATGTCCCAGAGTAACTACAGTGCGATCCGAGTTCGGTATTGGGCCCACAATCATCAGAAATGATCGCAAATCGTTCTCAGAATAATGAATTCCAGGCGGTAAATCCTATCCCACAAACTCAATGAGGAATCCAGTTGATTTTGAGATCGACTGGAAATTTCTTAAGCCCAGTTCCGTCACCCACTTCCGCCGATCCACTGCCAGGGCGATGAAAAACGAGTATTGGGCCCCGATTCGTGGGAAATCTGTGCGAATCCCACGGAGAATGATACATCTTAGGATTGAGATCTTACTACGGTGACCCTCGAAACCGAGTCAGCACGTTCTGAATCAGGAGAGGAATATTTTGTCCTCAGTCTTGAGTCTCGAAATCATTGTAGAGCGGTCTGCGATCGGTATTGGGCCCAGGATCGTCGGAAACTTCTGCGGACCCTACGAAAAATGACGATACCTAGGGTTCGAATCGTACTACAGCCAACTAGGCGATGAATCCAGTACCGTTTGGTATCGACAAGGAATATATTGGGCCCAGTCCCGTAGCTCAGAGTCACTGCAGTGCGGTTTGAGATCGGTATTGGAACCAGGACCATCGGAAATATTTATGCATCGTATCCAGAATCATGAATTCTATGGGGTCAATCCTGTTCCTGCTAGTTGAATGAGGGATCTAGTTCACCTCCGGATCAGAAAGAGATATCTTGAGCTCAGCTCCGTCGCTCAAAACCACTGCAGAGCGATTCGAGGCCAGTATTGGGCCCCGAAACGTCGGATAACCGTGCGGATTCTACGGGAAATGACGGGTTTCAGAACGAAAATCGCGATAGTGCCAAAACGTGAGCAATGTCGTCGGATCTTTCGTTTGTCAGCAAATATTTTCGGCCCGGTGTCATGTCTCACAGTCACGACAGTGCGATCTGAGATCGGTTTTCGGCCCACAATCATCGGAAATAATTGCGGATCGTACTCAGATTCATGAATCCTAGGGGGCGGATCCTATTCCTGCCAACTCGATGAGGAATCCAGTCATTTGAGATCGACTAGGAATATTTTAAGACCGCTCCCGTCACCCAGAACCACTGCAGTGCGATTTGAAACCAGTATTGGGCCCCGAAACGTCAGTATTCCGTGCGGGTTCCACGGAAAATGATGGGGTTCAGAACAGAGATCGTGGCATTGCCAAGACGCGAGTGATTTCATCGGATTCTCCGTTCGTCAATGAATATTTTGGGCCCGGTCCCATGTCTCAGAGTCACTATAGTGCGATCTGGGATGAGTATTGGGCCCACAATCATCGGAAATAACTGCGAATCGTATTCAGAATCATGATTTTCAGGGGGTCAATCCCATTCCTGCTAACTCAATGAGGAATTTAGTTCATCCCCCGATCAACTAGAGATATTTGAGCCCAGCACCGTCGCTCAGAACCACTGCAGTGCGATCTCAAACCAGTATTGGACCCCGGTACGTCGGGATTCCGTGCGAATCTTTGGGGAATCATGTGGTTCAGATCAGTAATCGTGATACTGCCAAAACGCGATAAATTCCATCGGATCCTGTAATCGTGTGTGAAAAATTTCGGGCCTGCCCCATGTCCCAGAGTAACTACAGTGCGATCCGAGTTCGGTATTGGGCCCACAATCATCGGAAATGATCGCAAATCGTTCTCAGAATAATGAATTCCAGGCGGTAAATCGTATCCCACAAACTCAATGAGGAATCCAGTTGATTTTGAGATCGACTGGAAATTTCTTAAGCCCAGTTCCGTCACCCACTTCCGCCGATCCACTGCCATGGCGATGAAAAACGAGTATTGGGCCCCGATTCGTGGGAAGTCTGTGCGAATCCCACGGAGAATGATACATCTTAGGATTGAGATCTCACTACGGTGACCCTTGAAACCGAGTCAGCACGTTCTGAATCAGGAGAGGAATACTTTGTCCTCAGTCTTGAGTCTCGAAATCATTGTAGAGCGGTCTGCGATCGGTATTGGGCCCAGGATCGTCGAAAACTTCTGCGGACCCTACGAAAAATGACGATACCTAGGGTTCGAATCGTACTACAGCCAACTAGGCGATGAATCCAGTACCATTTGGTATCGACAAGGAATATATTGGGCCCAGTCTCGTAGCTCAGAGTCACTGCAGTGCGGTTTGAGATCGGTATTGGGCCCAGGACCATCGGAAATATTTATGCATCGTATCCAGAATCATGAATTCTATGGGGTCAATCCTGTTCCTGCTAGTTGAATGAGGGATCTATTTCACCCTCGGATCAGAAAGAGATATCTTGAGCTCAGCTCCGTCGCTCAAAACCACTGCAGAGCGATTCGAGGCCAGTATTGGGCCCCGAAACGTCGGATAACCGTGCGGATTCTACGGGAAATGACGGGTTTCAGAACGAAAATCGCGATAGTGCCAAAACGTAAGCAATGTCGTCGGATCTTTCGTTTGTCAGCAAATATTTTCGGCCCGGTGTCAAGTCTCACAGTCACGACAGTGCGATCTGAGATCGGTTTTCGGCCCACAATCATCGGAAATAATTGCGGATCGTACTCAGATTCATGAATCCTAGGGGGCGGATCCTATTCCTGCCAACTCGATGAGGAATCCAGTCATTTGAGATCGACTAGGAATATTTTAAGACCGCTCCCGTCACCCAGAACCACTGCAGTGCGATTTGAAACCAGTATTGGGCCCCGAAACGTCAGTATTCCGTGCGGATTCCACGAAAAATGATGGGGTTCAGAACAGAGATCGTGGCATTGCCAAGACGCGAGTGGTTTCATCGGATTCTCCGTTCGTCAATGAATATTTTGAGCCCGGTCCCATGTCTCAGAGTCACTATAGTGCGATCTGGGATGAGAATTGGGCCCACAATCATCGGAAATAACTGCGAATCGTATTCAGAATCATGATTTTCAGGGGGTCAATCCCATTCCTACTAACTCAATGAGGAATTTAGTTCATCCCCCGATCAACTAGAGATATTTGAGCCCAGCACCGTCGCTCAGAACCACTGCAGTGCGATCTCAAACCAGTATTGGACCCCGGAACGTCGGGATTCCGTGCGAATCTTTGGGGAATCATGCGGTTCAGATCAGTAATCGTGATACTGCCAAAACGCGATAAATTCCATCGGATCCTGTAATCGTGTGTGAAAAATTTCGGGCCTGCCCCATGTCCCAGAGTAACTACAGTGCGATCCGAGTTCGGTATTGGGCCCACAATCATCGGAAATGATCGCAAATCGTTCTCAGAATAATGAATTCCAGGCGGTAAATCCTATCCCACAAACTCAATGAGGAATCCAGTTGATTTTGAGATCGACTGGAAATTTCTTAAGCCCAGTTCCGTCACCCACTTCCGCCGATCCACTGCCAGGGCGATGAAAAACGAGTATTGGGCCCCGATTCGTGGGAAATCTGTGCGAATCCCACGGAGAATGATACATCTTAGGATTGAGATCTTACTACGGTGACCCTCGAAACCGAGTCAGCACGTTCTGAATCAGGAGAGGAATATTTTGTCCTCAGTCTTGAGTCTCGAAATCATTGTAGAGCGGTCTGCGATCGGTATTGGGCCCAGGATCGTCGGAAACTTCTGCGGACCCTACGAAAAATGACGATACCTAGGGTTCGAATCGTACTACAGCCAACTAGGCGATGAATCCAGTACCGTTTGGTATCGACAAGGAATATATTGGGCCCAGTCCCGTAGCTCAGAGTCACTGCAGTGCGGTTTGAGATCGGTATTGGAACCAGGACCATCGGAAATATTTATGCATCGTATCCAGAATCATGAATTCTATGGGGTCAATCCTGTTCCTGCTAGTTGAATGAGGGATCTAGTTCACCTCCGGATCAGAAAGAGATATCTTGAGCTCAGCTCCGTCGCTCAAAACCACTGCAGAGCGATTCGAGGCCAGTATTGGGCCCCGAAACGTCGGATAACCGTGCGGATTCTACGGGAAATGACGGGTTTCAGAACGAAAATCGCGATAGTGCCAAAACGTAAGCAATGTCGTCGGATCTTTCGTTCGTCAGCAAATATTTTCGGCCCGGTGTCATGTCTCACAGTCACGACAGTGTGATCTGAGATCGGTTTTCGGCCCACAACCATCGGAAATAATTGCGGATCGTACTCAGATTCATGAATCCTAGGGGGCGGATCCTATTCCTGCCAACTCGATGAGGAATCCAGTCATTTGAGATCGACTAGGAATATTTTAAGACCGCTCCCGTCACCCAGAACCACTGCAGTGCGATTTGAAACCAGTATTGGGCCCCGAAACGTCAGTATTCCGTGCGGATTCCACGGAAAATGATGGGGTTCAGAACAGAGATCGTGGCATTGCCAAGACGCGAGTGATTTCATCGGATTCTCCGTTCGTCAATGAATATTTTGGGCCCGGTCCCATGTCTCAGAGTCACTATAGTGCGATCTGGGATGAGTATTGGGCCCACAATCATCGGAAATAACTGCGAATCGTATTCAGAATCATGATTTTCAGGGGGTCAATCCCATTCCTGCTAACTCAATGAGGAATTTAGTTCATCCCCCGATCAACTAGAGATATTTGAGCCCAGCACCGTCGCTCAGAACCACTGCAGTGCGATCTCAAACCAGTATTGGACCCCGGTACGTCGGGATTCCGTGCGAATCTTTGGGGAATCATGTGGTTCAGATCAGTAATCGTGATACTGCCAAAACGCGATAAATTCCATCGGATCCTGTAATCGTGTGTGAAAAATTTCGGGCCTGCCCCATGTCCCAGAGTAACTACAGTGCGATCCGAGTTCGGTATTGGGCCCACAATCATCGGAAATGATCGCAAATCGTTCTCAGAATAATGAATTCCAGGCGGTAAATCGTATCCCACAAACTCAATGAGGAATCCAGTTGATTTTGAGATCGACTGGAAATTTCTTAAGCCCAGTTCCGTCACCCACTTCCGCCGATCCACTGCCATGGCGATGAAAAACGAGTATTGGGCCCCGATTCGTGGGAAGTCTGTGCGAATCCCACGGAGAATGATACATCTTAGGATTGAGATCTCACTACGGTGACCCTTGAAACCGAGTCAGCACGTTCTGAATCAGGAGAGGAATACTTTGTCCTCAGTCTTGAGTCTCGAAATCATTGTAGAGCGGTCTGCGATCGGTATTGGGCCCAGGATCGTCGAAAACTTCTGCGGACCCTACGAAAAATGACGATACCTAGGGTTCGAATCGTACTACAGCCAACTAGGCGATGAATCCAGTACCATTTGGTATCGACAAGGAATATATTGGGCCCAGTCTCGTAGCTCAGAGTCACTGCAGTGCGGTTTGAGATCGGTATTGGGCCCAGGACCATCGGAAATATTTATGCATCGTATCCAGAATCATGAATTCTATGGGGTCAATCCTGTTCCTCCTAGTTGAATGAGGGATCTATTTCACCCCCGGATCAGAAAGAGATATCTTGAGCTCAGCTCCGTCGCTCAAAACCACTGCAGAGCGATTCGAGGCCAGTATTGGGCCCCGAAACGTCGGATAACCGTGCGGATTCTACGGGAAATGACGGGTTTCAGAACGAAAATCGCGATAGTGCCAAAACGTAAGCAATGTCGTCGGATCTTTCGTTTGTCAGCAAATATTTTCGGCCCGGTGTCAAGTCTCACAGTCACGACAGTGCGATCTGAGATCGGTTTTCGGCCCACAATCATCGGAAATAATTGCGGATCGTACTCAGATTCATGAATCCTAGGGGGCGGATCCTATTCCTGCCAACTCGATGAGGAATCCAGTCATTTGAGATCGACTAGGAATATTTTAAGACCGCTCCCGTCACCCAGAACCACTGCAGTGCGATTTGAAACCAGTATTGGGCCCCGAAACGTCAGTTTTCCGTGCGGATTCCACGAAAAATGATGGGGTTCAGAACAGAGATCGTGGCATTGCCAAGACGCGAGTGGTTTCATCGGATTCTCCGTTCGTCAATGAATATTTTGAGCCCGGTCCCATGTCTCAGAGTCACTATAGTGCGATCTGGGATGAGAATTGGGCCCACAATCATCGGAAATAACTGCGAATCGTATTCAGAATCATGATTTTCAGGGGGTCAATCCCATTCCTACTAACTCAATGAGGAATTTAGTTCATCCCCCGATCAACTAGAGATATTTGAGCCCAGCACCGTCGCTCAGAACCACTGCAGTGCGATCTCAAACCAGTATTGGACCCCGGAACGTCGGGATTCCGTGCGAATCTTTGGGGAATCATGCGGTTCAGATCAGTAATCGTGATACTGCCAAAACGCGATAAATTCCATCGGATCCTGTAATCGTGTGTGAAAAATTTCGGGCCTGCCCCATGTCCCAGAGTAACTACAGTGCGATCCGAGTTCGGTATTGGGCCCACAATCATCGGAAATGATCGCAAATCGTTCTCAGAATAATGAATTCCAGGCGGTAAATCCTATCCCACAAACTCAATGAGGAATCCAGTTGATTTTGAGATCGACTGGAAATTTCTTAAGCCCAGTTCCGTCACCCACTTCCGCCGATCCACTGCCAGGGCGATGAAAAACGAGTATTGGGCCCCGATTCGTGGGAAATCTGTGCGAATCCCACGGAGAATGATACATCTTAGGATTGAGATCTTACTACGGTGACCCTCGAAACCGAGTCAGCACGTTCTGAATCAGGAGAGGAATATTTTGTCCTCAGTCTTGAGTCTCGAAATCATTGTAGAGCGGTCTGCGATCGGTATTGGGCCCAGGATCGTCGGAAACTTCTGCGGACCCTACGAAAAATGACGATACCTAGGGTTCGAATCGTACTACAGCCAACTAGGCGATGAATCCAGTACCGTTTGGTATCGACAAGGAATATATTGGGCCCAGTCCCGTAGCTCAGAGTCACTGCAGTGCGGTTTGAGATCGGTATTGGAACCAGGACCATCGGAAATATTTATGCATCGTATCCAGAATCATGAATTCTATGGGGTCAATCCTGTTCCTGCTAGTTGAATGAGGGATCTAGTTCACCTCCGGATCAGAAAGAGATATCTTGAGCTCAGCTCCGTCGCTCAAAACCACTGCAGAGCGATTCGAGGCCAGTATTGGGCCCCGAAACGTCGGATAACCGTGCGGATTCTACGGGAAATGACGGGTTTCAGAACGAAAATCGCGATAGTGCCAAAACGTAAGCAATGTCGTCGGATCTTTCGTTCGTCAGCAAATATTTTCGGCCCGGTGTCATGTCTCACAGTCACGACAGTGTGATCTGAGATCGGTTTTCGGCCCACAACCATCGGAAATAATTGCGGATCGTACTCAGATTCATGAATCCTAGGGGGCGGATCCTATTCCTGCCAACTCGATGAGGAATCCAGTCATTTGAGATCGACTAGGAATATTTTAAGACCGCTCCCGTCACCCAGAACCACTGCAGTGCGATTTGAAACCAGTATTGGGCCCCGAAACGTCAGTATTCCGTGCGGATTCCACGGAAAATGATGGGGTTCAGAACAGAGATCGTGGCATTGCCAAGACGCGAGTGATTTCATCGGATTCTCCGTTCGTCAATGAATATTTTGGGCCCGGTCCCATGTCTCAGAGTCACTATAGTGCGATCTGGGATGAGTATTGGGCCCACAATCATCGGGAATAACTGCGAATCGTATTCAGAATCATGATTTTCAGGGGGTCAATCCCATTCCTGCTAACTCAATGAGGAATTTAGTTCATCCCCCGATCAACTAGAGATATTTGAGCCCAGCACCGTCGCTCAGAACCACTGCAGTGCGATCTCAAACCAGTATTGGACCCCGGAACGTCGGGATTCCGTGCGAATCTCTCGGGAATCATGTGGTTCAGATCAGTAATCGTGATACTGCCAAAACGCGATAAATTCCATCGGATCCTGTGATCGTGTGTGAAAAATTTCGGGCCTGCCCCATGTCCCAGAGTAACTACAGTGCGATCCGAGTTCGGTATTGGGCCCACAATCATCGGAAATGATCGCGAATCGTTCTCAGAATAATGGATTCAAGGCGGTAGATCCTATCCCACAACTCAATGAGGAATCCAGTTGATTTCGAGATCGACTGGAAATTTTTTAAGCCCAGTTCCGTCACTCAGATCCACTGCGATGGCGATGAAAAACGAGTATTGGGCCCCGATTTTGGGAAGTCTGTGCGAATCCCACGGAGAATGATACATCTTAGGATTGAGATCTTACTACGGTGACCCTTGAAACCGAGTCAGCACGTTCTGAATCAGGAGAGGAATACTTTGTCCTCAGTCTTGAGTCTCGAAATCATTGTAGAGCGGTCTGCGATCGGTATTGGGCCCAGGATCGTCGAAAACTTCTGCGGACCCTACGGAAAATGACGATACCTAGGGTTCGAATCGTACTACAGCCAACTAGGCGATGAATCCAGTACCATTTGGTATCGACAAGGAATATATTGGGCCCAGTCTCGTAGCTCAGAGTCACTGCAGTGCGGTTTGAAATCGGTATTGGGCCCAGGACCATCGGAAATATTTATGCATCGTATCCAGAATCATGAATTCTATGGGGTCAATCCTGTTCCTGCTAGTTGAATGAGGGATCTAGTTCACCTCCGGATCAGAAAGAGATATCTTGAGCTCAGCTCCGTCGCTCAAAACCACTGCAGAGCGATTCGAGGCCAGTATTGGGCCCCGAAACGTCGGATAACCGTGCGGATACTACGGGAAATGACGGGTTTCAGAACGAAAATCGCGATAGTGCCAAAACGTAAGCAATGTCGTCGGATCTTTCGTTTGTCAGCAAATATTTTCGGCCCGGTGTCATGTCTCACAGTCACGACAGTGCGATCTGAGATCGGGTTTCGGCCCACAATCATCGGAAATAATTGCGGATCGTACTCAGATTCATGAATCCTAGGGGGCGGATCCTATTCCTGCCAACTCGATGAGGAATCCAGTCATTTGAGATCGACTAGGAATATTTTAAGACCGCTCCCGTCACCCAGAACCACTGCAGTGCGATTTGAAACCAGTATTGGGTCCCGAAACGTCAGTATTCCGTGCGGATTCCACGGAAAATGATGGGGTTCAGAACAGGAATCGTGGCATTGCCAAGACGCGAGTGATTTCATCAGATTCTCCGTTCGTCAATGAATATTTTGAGCCCGGTCCCATGTCTCAGAGTCACTATAGTGCGATCTGGGATGAGTATTGGGCCCACAATCATCGGAAATAACTGCGAATCGTATTCAGAATCATGATTTTCAGGGGGTCAATCCCATTCCTGCTAACTCAATGAGGAATTTAGTTCATCCCCCGATCAACTAGAGATATTTGAGCCCAGCACCGTCGCTCAGAACCACTGCAGTGCGATCTCAAACCAGTATTGGACCCCGGAACGTCGGGATTCCGTGCGAATCTTTGGGGAATCATGTGGTTCAGATCAGTAATCGTGATACTGCCAAAACGCGATAAATTCCATCGGATCCTGTAATCGTGTGTGAAAAATTTCGGGCCTGCCCCATGTCCCAGAGCAACTACAGTGCGATCCGAGTTCGGTATTGGGCCCACAATCATCGGAAATGATCGCAAATCGTTCTCAGAATAATGAATTCCAGGCGGTAAATCCTATCCCACAAACTCAATGAGGAATCCAGTTGATTTTGAGATCGACTGGAAATTCCTTAAGCCCAGTTCCGTCACCCACTTCCGCCGATCCACTGCCATGACGATGAAAAACGAGTATTGGGCCCCGATTCGTGGGAAGTCTGTGCGAATCCCACGGAGAATGATACATCTTAGGATTGAGATCTTACTACGGTGACCCTTGAAACCGAGTCAGCACGTTCTGAATCAGGAGAGGAATATTTTGTCCTTAGTCTTGAGTCTCGAAATCATTGTAGAGCGGTCTGCGATCGGTATTGGGCCTAGGATCGTCGAAAACTTCTGCGGACCCTACGAAAAATGACGATACCTAGGGTTCGAATCGTACTACAGCCAACTAGGCGATGAATCCAGTACCATTTGGTATCGACAAGGAATTTATTGGGCCCAGTCCCGTAGCTCAGAGTCACTGCAGTGCGGTTTGAGATCGGTATTGGGCCCAGGACCATCGGAAATATTTATGCATCGTATCCAGAATCATGAATTCTATGGGGTCAATCCTGTTCCTGCTAGTTGAATGAGGGATCTAGTTCACCTCCGGATCAGAAAAAGATATCTTGAGCTCAGCTGCGTCGCTCAAAACCACTGCAGAGCGATTCGAGGCCAGTATTGGGCCCCGAAACGTCGGATATCCGTGCGGATTCTACGGGAAATGACGGGTTTCAGAACGAAAATCGCGATAGTGCCAAAACGTAAGCAATGTCGTCGGATCTTTCGTTTGTCAGCAAATATTTTCGGCCCGGTGTCATGTCAAACAGTCACGACAGTGCGATCTGAGATCGGTTTTCGGCCCACAATCATCGGGAATAATTGCGGATCGTACTCAGATTCATGAATCCTAGGGAGCGGATCCTATTCCTGCCAACTCGATGAGGAATCCAGTCATTTGAGATCGACTAGGAATATTTTAAGACCGCTCCCGTCACCCAGAACCACTGCAGTGCGATTTGAAACCAGTATTGGGCCCCGAAACGTCAGTATTCCGTGCGGATTCCACGGAAAATGATGGGGTTCAGAACAGAGATCGTGGCATTGCCAAGACGCGAGTGATTTCATCGGATTCTCCGTTCGTCAATGAATATTTTGAGCCCGGTCCCATGTCTCAGAGTCACTATAGTGCGATCTGGGATGAGTATTGGGCCCACAATCATCGGAAATAACTGCGAATCGTATTCAGAATCATGATTTTCAGGGGGTCAATCCCATTCCTGCTAACTCAATGAGGAATTTAGTTCATCCCCCGATCAACTAGAGATATTTGAGCCCAGCACCGTCGCTCAGAACCACTGCAGTGCGATCTCAAACCAGTATTGGACCCCGGAACGTCGGGATTCCGTGCGAATCTTTGGGGAATCATGTGGTTCAGATCAGTAATCGTGATACTGCCAAAACGCGATAAATTCCATCGGATCCTGTAATCGTGTGTGAAAAATTTCGGGCCTGCCCCATGTCCCAGAGTAACTACAGTGCGATCCGAGTTCGGTATTGGGCCCACAATCATCGGAAATGATCGCAAATCGTTCTCAGAATAATGAATTCCAGGCGGTAAATCCTATCCCACAAACTCAATGAGGAATCCAGTTGATTTTGAGATCGACTGGAAATTTCTTAAGCCCAGTTCCGTCACCCACTTCCGCCGATCCACTGCCAGGGCGATGAAAAACGAGTATTGGGCCCCGATTCGTGGGAAATCTGTGCGAATCCCACGGAGAATGATACATCTTAGGATTGAGATCTTACTACGGTGACCCTCGAAACCGAGTCAGCACGTTCTGAATCAGGAGAGGAATATTTTGTCCTCAGTCTTGAGTCTCGAAATCATTGTAGAGCGGTCTGCGATCGGTATTGGGCCCAGGATCGTCGGAAACTTCTGCGGACCCTACGAAAAATGACGATACCTAGGGTTCGAATCGTACTACAGCCAACTAGGCGATGAATCCAGTACCATTTGGTATCGACAAGGAATATATTGGGCCCAGTCCCGTAGCTCAGAGTCACTGCAGTGCGGTTTGAGATCGGTATTGGAACCAGGACCATCGGAAATATTTATGCATCGTATCCAGAATCATGAATTCTATGGGGTCAATCCTGTTCCTGCTAGTTGAATGAGGGATCTAGTTCACCTCCGGATCAGAAAGAGATATCTTGAGCTCAGCTCCGTCGCTGAAAACCACTGCAGAGCGATTCGAGGCCAGTATTGGGCCCCGAAACGTCGGATAACCGTGCGGATACTACGGGAAATGACGGGTTTCAGAACGAAAATCGCGATAGTGCCAAAACGTAAGCAATGTCGTCGGATCTTTCGTTTGTCAGCAAATATTTTCGGCCCGGTGTCATGTCTCACAGTCACGACAGTGCGATCTGAGATCGGGTTTCGGCCCACAATCATCGGAAATAATTGCGGATCGTACTCAGATTCATGAATCCTAGGGGGCGGATCCTATTCCTGCCAACTCGATGAGGAATCCAGTCATTTGAGATCGACTAGGAATATTTTAAGACCGCTCCCGTCACCCAGAACCACTGCAGTGCGATTTGAAACCAGTATTGGGTCCCGAAACGTCAGTATTCCGTGCGGATTCCACGGAAAATGATGGGGTTCAGAACAGGAATCGTGGCATTGCCAAGACGCGAGTGATTTCATCAGATTCTCCGTTCGTCAATGAATATTTTGAGCCCGGTCCCATGTCTCAGAGTCACTATAGTGCGATCTGGGATGAGTATTGGGCCCACAATCATCGGAAATAACTGCGAATCGTATTCAGAATCATGATTTTCAGGGGGTCAATCCCATTCCTGCTAACTCAATGAGGAATTTAGTTCATCCCCCGATCAACTAGAGATATTTGAGCCCAGCACCGTCGCTCAGAACCACTGCAGTGCGATCTCAAACCAGTATTGGACCCCGGAACGTCGGGATTCCGTGCGAATCTTTGGGGAATCATGTGGTTCAGATCAGTAATCGTGATACTGCCAAAACGCGATAAATTCCATCGGATCCTGTAATCGTGTGTGAAAAATTTCGGGCCTGCCCCATGTCCCAGAGTAACTACAGTGCGATATGAGTTCGGTATTGGGCCCACAATCATCGGAAATGATCGCAAATCGTTCTCAGAATAATGAATTCCAGGCGGTAAATCCTATCCCACAAACTCAATGAGGAATCCAGTTGATTTTGAGATCGACTGGAAATTTCTTAAGCCCAGTTCCGTCACCCACTTCCGCCGATCCACTGCCAGGGCGATGAAAAACGAGTATTGGGCCCCGATTCGTGGGAAATCTGTGCGAATCCCACGGAGAATGATACATCTTAGGATTGAGATCTTACTACGGTGACCCTCGAAACCGAGTCAGCACGTTCTGAATCAGGAGAGGAATATTTTGTCCTCAGTCTTGAGTCTCGAAATCATTGTAGAGCGGTCTGCGATCGGTATTGGGCCCAGGATCGTCGGAAACTTCTGCGGACCCTACGAAAAATGACGATACCTAGGGTTCGAATCGTACTACAGCCAACTAGGCGATGAATCCAGTACCATTTGGTATCGACAAGGAATATATTGGGCCCAGTCCCGTAGCTCAGAGTCACTGCAGTGCGGTTTGAGATCGGTATTGGAACCAGGACCATCGGAAATATTCATGCATCGTATCCAGAATCATGAATTCTATGGGGTCAATCCTGTTCCTGCTAGTTGAATGAGGGATCTAGTTCACCTCCGGATCAGAAAGAGATATCTTGAGCTCAGCTCCGTCGCTCAAAACCACTGCAGAGCGATTCGAGGCCAGTATTGGGCCCCGAAACGTCGGATAACCGTGCGGATACTACGGGAAATGACGGGTTTCAGAACGAAAATCGCGATAGTGCCAAAACGTAAGCAATGTCGTCGGATCTTTCGTTTGTCAGCAAATATTTTCGGCCCGGTGTCATGTCTCACAGTCACGACAGTGCGATCTGAGATCGGGTTTCGGCCCACAATCATCGGAAATAATTGCGGATCGTACTCAGATTCATGAATCCTAGGGGGCGGATCCTATTCCTGCCAACTCGATGAGGAATCCAGTCATTTGAGATCGACTAGGAATATTTTAAGACCGCTCCCGTCACCCAGAACCACTGCAGTGCGATTTGAAACCAGTATTGGGTCCCGAAACGTCAGTATTCCGTGCGGATTCCACGGAAAATGATGGGGTTCAGAACAGGAATCGTGGCATTGCCAAGACGCGAGTGATTTCATCAGATTCTCCGTTCGTCAATGAATATTTTGAGCCCGGTCCCATGTCTCAGAGTCACTATAGTGCGATCTGGGATGAGTATTGGGCCCACAATCATCGGAAATAACTGCGAATCGTATTCAGAATCATGATTTTCAGGGGGTCAATCCCATTCCTGCTAACTCAATGAGGAATTTAGTTCATCCCCCGATCAACTAGAGATATTTGAGCCCAGCACCGTCGCTCAGAACCACTGCAGTGCGATCTCAAACCAGTATTGGACCCCGGAACGTCGGGATTCCGTGCGAATCTTTGGGGAATCATGTGGTTCAGATCAGTAATCGTGATACTGCCAAAACGCGATAAATTCCATCGGATCCTGTAATCGTGTGTGAAAAATTTCGGGCCTGCCCCATGTCCCAGAGTAACTACAGTGCGATATGAGTTCGGTATTGGGCCCACAATCATCGGAAATGATCGCAAATCGTTCTCAGAATAATGAATTCCAGGCGGTAAATCCTATCCCACAAACTCAATGAGGAATCCAGTTGATTTTGAGATCGACTGGAAATTTCTTAAGCCCAGTTCCGTCACCCACTTCCGCCGATCCACTGCCAGGGCGATGAAAAACGAGTATTGGGCCCCGATTCGTGGGAAATCTGTGCGAATCCCACGGAGAATGATACATCTTAGGATTGAGATCTTACTACGGTGACCCTCGAAACCGAGTCAGCACGTTCTGAATCAGGAGAGGAATATTTTGTCCTCAGTCTTGAGTCTCGAAATCATTGTAGAGCGGTCTGCGATCGGTATTGGGCCCAGGATCGTCGGAAACTTCTGCGGACCCTACGAAAAATGACGATACCTAGGGTTCGAATCGTACTACAGCCAACTAGGCGATGAATCCAGTACCATTTGGTATCGACAAGGAATATATTGGGCCCAGTCCCTTAGCTCAGAGTCACTGCAGTGCGGTTTGAGATCGGTATTGGAACCAGGACCATCGGAACTATTTATGCATCGTATCCAGAATCATGAATTCTATGGGGTCAATCCTGTTCCTGCTAGTTGAATGAGGGATCTAGTTCACCTCCGGATCAGAAAGAGATATCTTGAGCTCAGCTTCGTCGCTCAAAACCACTGCAGAGCGATTCGAGGCCAGTATTGGGCCCCGAAACGTCGGATAACCGTGCGGATTCTACGGGAAATGACGGGTTTCAGAACGAAAATCGCGATAGTGCCAAAACGTAAGCAATGTCGTCGGATCTTTCGTTTGTCAGCAAATATTTTCGGCCCGGTGTCATGTCTCACAGTCACGACAGTGTGATCTGAGATCGGTTTTCGGCCCACAACCATCGGAAATAATTGCGGATCGTAATCAGATTCATGAATCCTAGGGGGCGGATCCTATTCCTGCCAACTCGATGAGGAATCCAGTCATTTGAGATCGACTAGGAATATTTTGAGACCGCTCCCGTCACCCAGAACCACTGCAGTGCGATTTGAAACCAGTATTGGGCCCCGAAACGTCAGTATTCCGTGCGGATTCCACGGAAAATGATGGGGTTCAGAACAGAGATCGTGGCATTGCCAAGACGCGAGTGATTTCATCGGATTCTCCGTTCGTCAATGAATATTTTGGGCTCGGTCCCATGTCTCAGAGTCACTATAGTGCGATCTGGGATGAGTATTGGGCCCACAATCATCGGAAATAACTGCGAATCGTATTCAGAATCATGATTTTCAGGGGGTCAATCCCATTCCTGCTAACTCAATGAGGAATTGAGTTCATCCCCCTATCAACTAGAGATATTTGAGCCCAGCACCGTCGCTCAGAACCACTGCAGTGCGATCTCAAACCAGTATTGGACCCCGGAACGTCGGGATTCCGTGCGAATCTCTCGGGAATCATGTGGTTCAGATCAGTAATCGTGATACTGCCAAAACGCGATAAATTCCATCGGATCCTGTGATCGTGTGTGAAAAATTTCGGGCCGGCCCCATGTCCCAGAGTAACTACAGTGCGATCCGAGTTCGGTATTGGGCCCACAATCATCGGAAATGATCGCGAATCGTTCTCAAAATAATGGATTCAACGCGGTAGATCCTATCCCACAACTCAATGAGGAATCCAGTTGATTTCGAGATCGACTGGAAATTTTTTAAGCCCAGTTCCGTCACTCAGATCCACTGCCATGGCGATGAAAAACGAGTATTGGGCCCCGATTTTGGGAAGTCTGTGCGAATCCCACGGAGAATGATACATCTTAGGATTGAGATCTTACTACGGTGACCCTTGAAACCGAGTCAGCACGTTCTGAATCAGGAGAGGAATACTTTGTCCTCAGTCTTGAGTCTCGAAATCATTGTAGAGCGGTCTGCGATCGGTATTGGGCCCGGGATCGTCGAAAACTTCTGCGGACCCTACGGAAAATGACGATACCTAGGGTTCGAATCGTACTACAGCCAACTAGGCGATGAATCCAGTACCATTTGGTATCGACAAGGAATATATTGGGCCCAGTCTCGTAGCTCAGAGTCACTGCAGTGCGGTTTGAAATCGGTATTGGGCCCAGGACCATCGGAAATATTTATGCATCGTATCCAGAATCTTGAATTCTATGGGGTCAATCCTGTTCCTGCTAGTTGAATGAGGGATCTAGTTCACCTCCGGATCAGAAAGAGATATCTTGAGCTCAGCTCCGTCGCTCAAAACCACTGCAGAGCGATTCGAGGCCAGTATTGGGCCCCGAAACGTCGGATAACCGTGCGGATACTACGGGAAATGACGGGTTTCAGAACGAAAATCGCGATAGTGCCAAAACGTAAGCAATGTCGTCGGATCTTTCGTTTGTCAGCAAATATTTTCGGCCCGGTGTCATGTCTCACAGTCACGACAGTGCGATCTGAGATCGGTTTTCGGCCCACAATCATCGGGAATAATTGCGGATCGTACTCAGATTCATGAATCCTAGGGGGTGGATCCTATTCCTGCCAACTCGATGAGGAATCTAGTCATTTGAGATCGACTAGGAATATTTTAAGACCGCTCCCGTCACCCAGAACCACTGCAGTGCGATTTGAAACCAGTATTGGGTCCCGAAACGTCAGTATTCCGTGCGGATTCCACGGGAAATGATGGGGTTCAGAACAGGAATCGTGGCATTGCCAAGACGCGAGTGATTTCATCAGATTCTCCGTTCGTCAATGAATATTTTGAGCCCGGTCCCATGTCTCAGAGTCACTATAGTGCGATCTGGGATGAGTATTGGGCCCACAATCATCGGAAATAACTGCGAATCGTATTCAGAATCATGATTTTCAGGGGGTCAATCCCATTCCTGCTAACTCAATGAGGAATTTAGTTCATCCCCCGATCAACTAGAGATATTTGAGCCCAGCACCGTCGCTCAGAACCACTGCAGTGCGATCTCAAACCAGTATAGGACCCCGGAACGTCGGGATTCCGTGCGAATCTTTGGGGAATCATGTGGTTCAGATCAGTAATCGTGATACTGCCAAAACGCGATAAATTCCATCGGATCCTGTAATCGTGTGTGAAAAATTTCGGGCCTGCCCCATGTCCCAGAGTAACTACAGTGCTATCCGAGTTCGGTATTGGGCCCACAATCATCGGAAATGATCGCAAATCGTTCTCAGAATAATGAATTCCAGGCGGTAAATCCTATCCCACAAACTCAATGAGGAATCCAGTTGATTTTGAGATCGACTGGAAATTTCTTAAGCCCAGTTCCGTCACCCACTTCCGCCGATCCACTGCCATGGCGATGAAAAACGAGTATTGGGCCCCGATTCGTGGGAAGTCTGTGCGAATCCCACGGAGAATGATACATCTTAGGATTGAGATCTTACTACGGTGACCCTTGAAACCGAGTCAGCACGTTCTGAATCAGGAGAGGAATATTTTGTCCTCAGTGTTGAGTCTCGAAATCATTGTAGAGCGGTCTGCGATCGGTATTGGGCCTAGGATCGTCGAAAACTTCTGCGGACCCTACGAAAAATGACGATACCTAGGGTTCGAATCGTACTACAGCCAACTAGGCGATGAATCCAGTACCATTTGGTATCGACAAGGGATATATTGGGCCCAGTCCCGTAGATCAGAGTCACTGCAGTGCGGTTTGAGATCGGTATTGGGCCCAGGACCATCGGAAATATTTATGCATCGTATCCAGAATCATGAATTCTATGGGGTCAATCCTGTTCCTGCTAGTTGAATGAGGGATCTAGTTCACCTCCGGATCAGAAAGAGATATCTTGAGCTCAGCTCCGTCGCTCAAAACCACTGCAGAGCGATTCGAGGCCAGTATTGGGCCCCGAAACGTCGGATAACCGTGCGGATTCTACGGGAAATGACGGGTTTCAGAACGAAAATCGCGATAGTGCCAAAACGTAAGCAATGTCGTCGGATCTTTCGTTTGTCAGCAAATATTTTCGGCCCGGTGTCATGTCTCACAGTCACGACAGTGCGATCTGAGATCGGTTTTCGGCCCACAATCATCGGAAATAATTGCGGATCGTACTCAGATTCATGAATCCTAGGGGGCGGATCCTATTCCTGCCAACTCGATGAGGAATCCAGTCATTTGAGATCGACTAGGAATATTTTAAGACCGCTCCCGTCACCAAGAACCACTGCAGTGCGATTTGAAACCAGTATTGGTCCCCGAAACGTCAGTATTCCGTGCGGATTCCACGGAAAATGATGGGGTTCAGAACAGAGATCGTGGCATTGCCAAGACGCGAGTGATTTCATCGGATTCTCCGTTCGTCAATGAATATTTTGGGCCCGGTCCCATGTCTCAGAGTCACTATAGTGCGATCTGGGATGAGTATTGGGCCCACAATCATCGGAAATAACTGCGAATCGTATTCAGAATCATGATTTTCAGGGGGTCAATCCCATTCCTGCTAACTCAATGAGGAATTTAGTTCATCCCCCGATCAACTAGTGATATCTGAGCCCAGCACCGTCGCTCAGAACCACTGCAGTGCGATCTCAAACCAGTATTGGACCCCGGAACGTCGGGATTCCGTGCGAATCTCTCGGGAATCATGTGGTTCAGATCAGTAATCGTGATACTGCCAAAACGCGATAAATTCCATCGGATCCTGTAATCGTGTGTGAAAAATTTCGGGCCTGCCCCATGTCCCAGAGTAACTACAGTGCGATCCGAGTTCGGTATTGGGCCCACAATCATCGGAAATGATCGCAAATCGTTCTCAGAATAATGAATTCCAGGCGGTGAATCCTATCCCACAAACTCAATGAGGAATCCAGTTGATTTTGAGATCGACTGGAAATTTCTTAAGCCCAGTTACGTCACCCACTTCCGCCGATCCACTGCCATGGCGATGAAAAACGAGTATTGGGCCCCGATTCGTGGGAAGTCTGTGCGAATCCCACGGAGAATGATACATCTTAGGATTGAGATCTTACTACGGTGACCCTTGAAACCGAGTCAGCACGTTCTGAATCAGGAGAGGAATACTTTGTCCTCAGTCTTCAGTCTCGAAATCATTGTAGAGCGGTCTGCGATCGGTATTGGGCCCAGGATCGTCGAAAACTTCTGCGGACCCTACGAAAAATGACGATACCTAGGGTTCGAATCGTACTACAGCCAACTAGGCGATGAATCCAGTACCATTTGGTATCGACAAGGAATATATTGGGCCCAGTCCCGTAGCTCAGAGTCACTGCAGTGCGGTTTGAGATCGGTATTGGGCCCAGGACCATCGGAAATATTTATGCATCGTATCCAGAATCATGAATTCTATGGGGTCAATCCTGTTCCTGCTAGTTGAATGAGGGATCTAGTTCACCTCCGGATCAGAAAGAGATATCTTGAGCTCAGCTCCGTCGCTCAAAACCACTGCAGAGCGATTCGAGGCCAGTATTGGGCCCCGAAACGTCGGATAACCGTGCGGATTCTACGGGAAATGACGGGTTTCAGAACGAAAATCGCGATAGTGCCAAAACGTAAGCAATGTCGTCGGATCTTTCGTTTGTCAGCAAATATTTTCGGCCCGGTGTCATGTCTCACAGTCACGACAGTGCGATCTGAGATCGGTTTTCGGCCCACAATCATCGGAAATAATTGCGGATCGTACTCAGATTCATGAATCCTAGGGGGCGGATCCTATTCCTGCCAACTCGATGAGGAATCCAGTCATTTGAGATCGACTAGGAATATTTTAAGACCGCTCCCGTCACCCAGAACCACTGCAGTGCGATTTGAAACCAGTATTGGGCCCCGAAACGTCAGTATTCCGTGCGGATTCCACGGAAAATGATGGGGTTCAGAACAGGAATCGTGGCATTGCCAAGACGCGAGTGATTTCATCGGATTCTCCGTTCGTCAATGAATATTTTGAGCCCGGTCCCATGTCTCAGAGTCACTATAGTGCGATCTGGGATGAGTATTGGGCCCACAATCATCGGAAATAACTGCGAATCGTATTCAGAATCATGATTTTCAGGGGGTCAATCCCATTCCTGCTAACTCAATGAGGAATTTAGTTCATCCCCCGATCAACTAGAGATATTTGAGCCCAGCACCGTCGCTCAGAACCACTGCAGTGCGATCTCAAACCAGTATTGGACCCCGGAACGTCGGGATTCCGTGCGAATCTTTGGGGAATCATGTGGTTCAGATCAGTAATCGTGATACTGCCAAAACGCGATAAATTCCATCGGATCCTGTAATCGTGTGTGAAAAATTTCGGGCCTGCCCCATGTCCCAGAGTAACTACAGTGCGATCCGAGTTCGGTATTGGGCCCACAATCATCGGAAATGATCGCAAATCGTTCTCAGAATAATGAATTCCAGGCGGTAAATCCTATCCCACAAACTCAATGAGGAATCCAGTTGATTTTGAGATCGACTGGAAATTTCTTAAGCCCAGTTCCGTCACCCACTTCCGCCGATCCACTGCCATGGCGATGAAAAACGAGTATTGGGCCCCGATTCGTGGGAAGTCTGTGCGAATCCCACGGAGAATGATACATCTTAGGATTGAGATCTTACTACGGTGACCCTTGAAACCGAGTCAGCACGTTCTGAATCAGGAGAGGAATATTTTGTCCTCAGTCTTGAGTCTCGAAATCATTGTAGAGCGGTCTGCGATCGGTATTGGGCCTAGGATCGTCGAAAACTTCTGCGGACCCTACGAAAAATGACGATACCTAGGGTTCGAATCGTACTACAGCCAACTAGGCGATGAATCCAGTACCATTTGGTATCGACAAGGAATATATTGGGCCCAGTCCCGTAGCTCAGAGTCACTGCAGTGCGGTTTGAGATCGGTATTGGGCCCAGGACCATCGGAAATATTTATGCATCGTATCCAGAATCATGAATTCTATGGGGTCAATCCTGTTCCTGCTAGTTGAATGAGGGATCTAGTTCACCTCCGGATCAGAAAGAGATATCTTGAGCTCAGCTCCGTCGCTCAAAACCACTGCAGAGCGATTCGAGGCCAGTATTGGGCCCCGAAACGTCGGATAACCGTGTGGATTCTACGGGAAATGACGGGTTTCAGAACGAAAATCGCGATAGTGCCAAAACGTAAGCAATGTCGTCGGATCTTTCGTTTGTCAGCAAATATTTTCGGCCCGGTGTCATGTCTCACAGTCACGACAGTGCGATCTGAGATCGGTTTTCGGCCCACAATCATCGGAAATAATTGCGGATCGTACTCAGATTCATGAATCCTAGGGGGCGGATCCTATTCCTGCCAACTCGATGAGGAATCCAGTCATTTGAGATCGACTAGGAATATTTTAAGACCGCTCCCGTCACCCAGAACCACTGCAGTGCGATTTGAAACCAGTATTGGGCCCCGAAACGTCAGTATTCCGTGCGGATTCCACGGAAAATGATGGGGTTCAGAACAGAGATCGTGGCATTGCCAAGACGCGAGTGATTTCATCGGATTCTCCGTTCGTCAATGAATATTTTGGGCCCGGTCCGATGTCTCAGAGTCACTATAGTGCGATCTGGGATGAGTATTGGGCCCACAATCATCGGAAATAACTGCGAATCGTATTCAGAATCATGATTTTCAGGGGGTCAATCCCATTCCAGCTAACTCAATGAGGAATTTAGTTCATCCCCCGATCAACTAGAGATATTCGAGCCCAGCACCGTCGCTCAGAACCACTGCAGTGCGATCTCAAACCAGTATTGGACCCCGGAACGTCGGGATTCCGTGCGAATCTCTCGGGAATCATGTGGTTCAGATCAGTAATCGTGATACTGCCAAAACGCGATAAATTCCATTGGATCCTGTGATCGTGTGTGAAAAATTTCGGGCCTGCCCCATGTCCCAGAGTAACTACAGTGCGATCCGAGTTCGGTATTGGGCCCACAATCATCGGAAATGATCGCGAATCGTTCTCAGAATAATGGATTCCAGGCGGTAAATCCTATCCCACCAACTCAATGAGGAATCCAGTTGATTTCGAGATCGACTGGAAATTTTTTAAGCCCAGTTCCGTCACTCAGATCCACTGCCATGGCGATGAAAAACGAGTATTGGGCCCCGATTTTGGGAAGTCTGTGCGAATCCCACGGAGAATGATACATCTTAGGATTGAGATCTTACTACGGTGACCCTTGAAACCGAGTCAGCACGTTCTGAATCAGGAGAGGAATACTTTGTCCTCAGTCTTCAGTTTCGAAATCATTGTAGAGCGGTCTGCGATCGGTATTGGGCCCAGGATCGTCGAAAACTTCTGCGGACCCTACGAAAAATGACGATATCTAGGGTTCGAATCGTACTACAGCCAACTAGGCGATGAATCCACTACCATTTGGTATCGACAAGGAATATATTGGGCCCAGTCCCGTAGCTCAGAGTCACTGCAGTGCGGTTTGAGATCGGTATTGGGCCCAGGACCATCGGAAATATTTATGCATCGTATCCAGAATCATGAATTCTATGGGGTCAATCCTGTTCCTGCTAGTTGAATGAGGGATCTAGTTCACCTCCGGATCAGAAAGAGATATCTTGAGCTCAGCTCCGTCGCTCAAAACCACTGCAGAGCGATTCGAGGCCAGTATTGGGCCCCGAAACGTCGGATAACCGTGCGGATTCTACGGGAAATGACGGGTTTCAGAACGAAAATCGCGATAGTGCCAAAACGTAAGCAATGTCGTCGGATCTTCCGTTTGTCAGCAAATATTTTCGGCCCGGTGTCATGTCTCACAGTCACGACAGTGCGATCTGAGATCGGTTTTCGGCCCACAATCATCGGAAATAATTGCGGATCGTACTCAGATTCATGAATCCTAGGGGGCGGATCCTATTCCTGCCAACTCGATGAGGAATCCAGTCATTTGAGATCGACTAGGAATATTTTAAGACCGCTCCCGTCACCCAGAACCACTGCAGTGCGATTTGAAACCAGTATTGGGCCCCGAAACGTCAGTATTCCGTGCGGGTTCCACGGAAAATGATGGGGTTCAGAACAGAGATCGTGGCATTGCCAAGACGCGAGTGATTTCATCGGATTCTCCGTTCGTCAATGAATATTTTGGGCCCGGTCCGATGTCTCAGAGTCACTATAGTGCGATCTGGGATGAGTATTGGGCCCACAATCATCGGAAATAACTGCGAATCGTATTCAGAATCATGATTTTCAGGGGGTCAATCCCATTCCTGCTAACTCAATGAGGAATTTAGTTCATCCCCCGATCAACTAGAGATATTTGAGCCCAGCACCGTCGCTCAGAACCACTGCAGTGCGATCTCAAACCAGTATTGGACCCCGGAACGTCGGGATTCCGTGCGAATCTCTCGGGAATCATGTGGTTCAGATCAGTAATCGTGATACTGCCAAAACGCGATAAATTCCATCGGATCCTGTAATCGTGTGTGAAAAATTTCGGGCCTGCCCCATGTCCCAGAGTAACTACAGTGCGATCTGAGTTCGGTATTGGGCCCACAATCATCGGAAATGATCGCAAATCGTTCTCAGAATAATGCATTCCAGGCGGTAAATCCTATCCCACAAACTCAATGAGGAATCCAGTTGATTTTGAGATGGACTGGAAATTTCTTAAGCCCAGTTCCGTCACCCACTTCCGCCGATCCACTGCCATGGCGATGGAAAACGAGTATTGGGGCCCGGATCGTGGGAAATCTGTGCGAATCCCACGGAGAATGATACATCTTAAGATTGAGATCGTACTACGGTGACCCTTGAAACCGAAACAGCACATTCTGAATTAGAAGAGAAATATTTTGTGCTCAGTCCCGTGTCTCAGAATACATGTGCTGCGATACGCAGTCGGTATTGGGCCCAGGATCGTCGGAAACTCCTGCGGACCTTTACGGGAAATGACGATTCCTGAGGGATCAATCGTACTACTGCAAACTAGATGATGAATCCAGTACCATCTGGTATCGATAAGAGATATATTGGGCCCAGTCCCGCTGCTCAGAGTCACTGCAGTGCTTTCTGAGATCGGTATTGGGCCCAGAATCATCGGAACTAACAGCGCATCGTGTCCAGAATCATGAATTCTAGGGGGTCAATCCTATTCCTGCCAACTGGACGAGGGATCTAATCCATTCCCGGATTAACGAGAGATATTTTGAGCTCAGCTCCGTTGCTTGGAACCACGGCAGTGCGATTCGAAACCAGTATTGGGCCCCGAAACGTAGGAAATCCTTCCGGATTCAACAGAAAATGATAAGTTTCGGAAGGGAATGGTGATACTGCCCAAACGCGAGTAATCCCATCGGATTCTCCGTCCGTCAGTGAATATTTCGGCTCTGGTTTCATGTCTCAGAGTCACTATAGTGCGATCTGAGATCGGTTTTAGGCCCTCAATCATCGGAAATAATTGCGAATCGTACTAGGAATCATGAAATCTATGGGATACATCCTATTCCTGCCAACTCCATGAGAAATCCAGTTGATTCTAGGTCGACTTGGAATATTTTGGGCCGAGTCCCGTCACTCAGATCTACTGCGATGGCGATGTAGAACGAGTATTGGGGCTAGAATCATCGGAAACTGCTGCGGACCCTACGGAAAATGACGATTTCTAGGGGGTGAATCGTACTACTGCCCACTGGAGGATGCATCCAGTACCATCTGGTATCGACAAGCAATATTCTGTGCCCAGTCCCGTGGCTCAGAGTCACTTCAGTGCGATTTATTTTCATTCGATCAATCTTGACGTACCTTAGCGCATTCGATTCCTTCTCTCAAGACCTTCAAAATCTGCTCTTCAGAGTTGTAGAACTCTGAATTTGATTTGGTGGGATTTCATGTACAAAACACGAAGATGGTTTGAGAATCAAGAAGGCCGACATCGGAGTGTACCCAACATGCTCCCATATGGTTATCTCGGAAAGGCGTGCAATATGGCTTGTTTTACCACTCAGAACGTGTTTATCCCGTCGAAATAGGTCGGAAACGATGTCTTGGACCAGCTCAAAGCTACAAATGTCGCTGCACGGTGAACAAAACGGATCAAAGCGATTTTATTCACTTTATCGCCGATTTACATTGTTTTGAATGATGGGGGCAAGTTGGGTACACACTTCTGTAAACTCTCAAAAATCACCTTTTGGGAGAATCCAAACAGCTCTTCTCCACTTCATCCAAATCGAACGTATCTTAACTCGTTTTAAAGGTCTTGAGACAAGCTTCAAAATGAGTTAAAGTACGTTGAAAAATATCAAGATTAGCCAGAATTATTAAGAAAATGGCTTAATGGGGGCAAGTTGGGTACACTGACCTTATATAATACATACCCTGACTGAGTCGGTAGGAAACAAAAAATCCTATTTTCCAGCATATTTTGCCAAATTTTGCGTCAAACACGCCGAACTGGGAATGTTGAGATGCCGAATGTGTTTGTCAAAAGTGAAAAATTTTCCCTGTTTCTCTTCATAGATCTCGATCTATTTTGGTCAACATAAAATTGATCAGTCTTTGTACAGAAAAGTGTGGACTCTCGTAATATGTTCTAATGCCTGCTCCAAGATAGAAGATGTACAAAAAAAAACTGTGTATATTATGAGTGAACAAGAAACTTGCCTTTGAGTTGCATCGGGGTAAAGGGAGAATCCAGGGAGGACACTCTGCTATTAGCTGTCGATGGAGAATCTTTGAAGTGATCGTTATTGGTCAATCCTATTTAATATGGATCAAACAATGGGCAGAATGAGTACGACACATTCATTTCTAATATTCACATGATATATACAATTCAAGTAGTCATCATAACTGAGTGCACCAGCACAAATTCATTGATATGACACAGTATGATTTTCTCAATTTTTCAATATTGACAAATTCAAATAAATCATGGTAGTTGTAATTTTAATCGATTTGAGTGGTAATATCATTTATGATGCAAATTAGGTGGAGCAATCAGATAAATTATATCAGCAATGTGGACCGGGACACAGATCGTTTCGATATCATTGCAGTTGACAACTTCACCAAACCTTGTGACTCCCACCGCTGTTACTATTGTTAAATTGTGATTTGGGAAATCTGAACGCACATGAAATACATTTGCAACGGTTAGTGATTTATCGTTAAATTGATCAACAATAAATCGCAAAATCTGGATGTAATCACCGTTCACGAGTTTTGCATACGTGTTGTTGGATCTCATAGTGCGATCTCGAATGGCAGAATATAAACAACCATTTTTCACCATTTTCCTATAGGTACGAGCGTCCGTAGATAATTCCAAACGTTCGATTTCACTCACACTCGGTTTCTTGTACCACCCGATGAATCTTTTATTCGTTATTCTACAAGTATTCTTAGCATGCCTATTTCCTAAATACTCGACATAATCGACAATAATTGAGTCATCTTTTGAGGACACGTGTCTTCTCAAAATGAGTTCACTTTGTCGCATTGATACTGCCCTGCAGATCTGTTGAACAACTCCTTTCGTGGAGTCGATTTGTTTAAGATACTTCCATTATTGTTCTCAAAGCAATAACAATTATGAAACCATAAAGGTCCCCAATCGAGAACACTTCGTGCAAGATGGAGAAGGGTATGGACATTATGGCTCATAAACTCTTTACCATACATCTGCTCTGTCTTAACTACAAACTCTCTGATGCGACTATGAGCATGGGTAATATCATCACGCGTCAAGGTCTTTTTCATCAGTTCATGCACAGCCTCCACAAGTGATGCCCAGTGATCAACAACCTCAACCATCCGGGAAATGTCTCAGAATGGGTAAGGAGTAGTACAACAACCAATTTTCAGATTCAACAGATTTCCAGTGCTTCCATTCCTGAACTGGCCTAGATAGACGCTCAAAATTGACAAGGCACTGTTATGCTATCCATCAAAGAATTCACTACAAGTTTTTCAGCAGGAGTGAGAAAAGTCAACCATTTCCCTAAAAATTGCTTTGCTACCCCAGACAATTGATGCATGCAATCTGGAACAAACCCACGAATAATTTTGAATTTTTTCAAATTTATGAGCCAAGATGGATGAATAAAATCAGATACATCTTTGACGCTGGTGAGACTTTGCTGTATGTGTTCTCTGGTACCTTGTTCGGTACGATTTTCAATGCCTTCTCTTACTACGTACTTTACTGCTCCCTTTTTCTTTCTACCTCTGCGAGTAGCACGCGGTTCGATGAATACACCAAGGTGCAAGCACCAATTACAACCATAATAGCTCAACTGTTTTAGCCCTTGCATGGGCGCTCTTGCGATGGTATCAACGGCGCACAGTGGGGCTAAAAATCGATTTCGGGACAAGATTCGGCGCCACGCGGATCCTCAACCAATCGAAATGATTCGAACGGGATCTTCTCCACCTTTTGACACTCTACAAGATTCCTTCCCGGAGAATTTGATTTGGGAAGCTGCGAAGTCACAGAATCGTGTAGGTCAATCAACCAAAAATCGTCGAAAATTGAGTCTCCTCGATCCTGGCGGCAATGTACGATTTTCTGGTTGGGCCCAAAATACATGTTTTTGGTTCCACTTGATGAGGGAAATACTCTCATCATTGCAGAAATCTGGCAACCTAACTTTAAATCAGGATTTCAGGCTCAGATACCTTGGTAATACACCCCAATCATCAAAAATCGACTTTCTTCGATCCTGGTGGTAATGTACGGGGATCTAGGCGGGCTCAAATCATAAGTTAGAGATACACAATGTGTGTGCCCATGTCACAGGGATGCGTGAGCTTGATCTCAGGGCTTCAGAACTCTGCAATATCTCCCCCACTCACTTAGTACTCGAATATCATCGATATCCACGACCTCTTGGAGTATACCTCGATGTAGCCTCACAAAATGTTTCTCCAAGGTATCAACTCGACCTCAGATGCTTTTCGAACATTCCCACCTGGATTTGGGAATGACTGGAGTAAGGAGGAACTATTCATCACTCATCAGTACAAACTGATATTTCTTGCTTTTTGTCTTGATCGCCCTTCAACACGATCCTGGGCCTCCAGAGCTTCCCGGATTAAATTCTCCGGGCAGGTATATTGTAGAGTAAGAAAAAACGAAGGAAAGCCGGTTTGAATTGGTTTGATCGGTTTAAAATTCGTGTGGCGCTGGATCTTGTCCCGAAATCGGTTTTTAGCCCCACTGTGCGGCGCTACACAAACAGGATAATTTTATTTCATGCAATTGATCCCCGACCTTACAGATGACTCCCACGTCACTCAAATAATTCATGGCTATCACAAATTGTTTCAGGAAAATTGTCATATTAGGTTTGTCTTTACCAAACCACATCATGCTTGTTAGTGGGTACGCCGTTCGCACACTTGGCGGCAGTTCGTTTATGACGAGCTGCATTCCCCAAACTGATAAACCAGAAGAATTCGTGAGAGGAACACCGTCAGTGTTGAATAAAAATGTTGCAAATCTACGTCTCACATCGTTAGGTAGCGAGCTCAAAAACTCCAAGTAAAGCAAACCGTCAGAAAAGTCAGAAAAAGATACTCCATTTCCTCTCTTTCAAAGATTCCTTTGATAAGCTTCCCAATTATTTTCAAACAAGTTTGCAATTTCATTTCGCACATCTATCACGACAGAAAAATCTCTGTAGGTAGGGGATCTCAAATCTATCAATCCGTTGCATCTTGTGCATCTCACAGATCGGGTCTGCTTTTCAAATTGGCAAACATATTCCTTGCAACCGAGGCAGCAAGCATGATAATCTACGCCTTTGTCATTGTTGAACAATCTATCAACTAAGTAACGAGAGGTGGGAAGGAAGTCAACTCCGAAAACAACCGATATCAGTTTGAATAGATCAGCAACGGCTGTTTGGGTCAATTCATTCACTAAGGAAAATTTGAGGATAGCCAACAATAACTCAGTCTTATCAACCGTAACAGATAAATTCATTGACTGATTATTATCTTCCTTTGCGATGAAGCGCCTCAACTTCTCGAATCCGTATCCAAGATTATCTTCTTCGATAGTTCCAGTATCGCTGTCAGGACTGGAGTTTACGTATGATTCGACATCACTCCCCTCATCCTCCGACAGGCTTTCTTCGTGCGCATTAGGATCTCTGAGAGGGCTCTGGAAATTCAATAATCCAATGCTGTAACATTTCAGAGCTAAAATTGGTCAATTCTCAAAATATTTTCGTTTCTCCACCTCTTCACGAGGGTCACACCTTTGTATCCATTAGTTTCGGGAAAGGAGGTGCTACATTTCACGCGTACTCAGTGGTTTTGGCTGTTCGAGCCACTGATTTCGGAAATCCTACCAAGTTTTCACTGAAATGACCTCTTGCTGAATCCGATTGAGCCATCCACAACCTGAGTAACTTTTCTTAAATAAATAACGATGGATTAGGACGAAATCTCGGAATGAGTAAGGGACCTCGCACTGAGCTACTCTGTGTATTGGCAGCAAGCCCCTGTTACTTTCATTGAAATGGATGAAATTGTGGGATGAAATTCAGAATATCCCTAAGAAATTCGTAGAGAGTGGTAATAAGCTTCATGAAAACATTACACGCAACAGTTGAATTTAGATACGGTTCAAGGAAAGGTTCTTGACAATTTAGTTGTCATGTAATCGCTCGAATCAGTTGGTTCACGTAAAATACCCTGTTTTTTAGACGTGAAAACGAAAAATTTTCAGCCTTCTGGAGAGTCCGTGGGTCTAGCCCGCATGATGAAAACCATTTCATGCGTCTATTGTCGATTTACATTGTTTTGAATGATTGGGGGCAAGTTGGGTACACCCTTCTGTGAACTGCCAAAAATTATCTCACGGGAAAATGAAGACAGCTCGGGAGAAGACGGTTGAACTTACATGAGCCTTAGCACATTTTATATCGTTGGAAACAAGCTTTAAAATGACCTGAAGTGAGATGGCGTGCATTGGAGAAGGTTGAGGTAGGCCACAGTTATTGAGAAAACAGCGTCATGCGGGCAAGTGGGTACACTTACCTTCAATTATATTCACTGATCCACTAAGCATTTTCTGGAGATTGGTAATGCTGGGCGGAAAAATGCGAGATCTGAATTGATCGGTTTCGGGGAACATGTACAATTTGCGTACTTTCTGACGTGCGTTATTTCGATGTTTTCAGGAAAATCTGTTTCCATGATTCAGAATTTTATACATATCCTGTTGAAGCCAAGAATTTTCCGGGATTTTTCTGAAGAAATATCTATTACAATCGATTCCCTTCCATGTTTTCTGAACTGTACACCCTGTCATACTTCATTTTCATCCTTCTCCTCAATTTTTTTGATAGTTTTGATCGAAAGATCGCGAAGTTGTCCATGGAAGTAGCTCTCGAAAGAATATGCGTTTCCCCATTTTGACAAGTAATAGAACAATAATCGAAAGTTCTCCGGTCGTTCTCGTGATATTTCCCGATGAGACTATTTTTCATGGGATGAGTGTACCGCATCTCCAGGCTCAGAAGTACGTGTTTTCGCGTCTAAAAAGCAGTCTTGGAAAGTTTGTGTGATTCACTTCAAACACGATCCTAGTGCAATAAAAGTAGCAAAGACTCTAAGAATATATGGAAGAAAGGCAACTAAGTCCCATTTTCGACTCAGCATCTGCAAAAGATTCCTTATATATACATAGAGGGCTTGCTATTTTTTATTTAAAACCATGGAACCGCAAAAAATTTGCGATGCGATTGAAAAACAACCACTAGAGGAGTCATATCGTATTCTTGCGTAATCGCTAATATTACTGAAGTAACGGAATCTTTTGGAAAGAACAGGCCCTCGAACATGCATCTGGAAGATTATTGACTCGCCTTTAATGCACTTGATGACGCTCTCTTATCTGGCGTGAGTTCCTGGTAAATCTCACGTGATAAAATTACGCAAATAATCCATCGCAGGGGGATATACAGATAGCTGCTACGGAGCAGATATCTCACATTCTTCCTTCAAAAGAAAGATTATTTTTTACATGTTTAATTAATTACCGATCAATTCTGGAAGAAGGTAGACAAAACAGTAACAAGGGTCAAGTAATGATGCACATCAGTGTACAACAAGCAAATAAAACCGTGTCCTATGACTCAGTTGTTGAGAAAAATTCTAAATAAAATCAGTATCGTGTAATGCTTGGAAAAACCATTTGGAATAAGTAACCTCCGCGAAATCTTTCAAAGTTTCTCAAAGTTTTTTCTAGACACCCCTTGTAACGGTTTTTCTAACTTCCTTCAGAATTATTTTGAGAGAATCCAAACAAAAAGATTATGTGTGAACCAAGCCGAGAGCTCACAAGAACATCTTGAGGTACTCACATTGATCATTTCATTCTGTGAGCCACCATCACCCATCATCTGATCATCTTCAGTTGAAGGTGACACAGCACCATTCCTCTCCTGCACAAGAAACAATTGTCAAAATGAATCGTCATGTCACTTTGCGGAGCCTATGCTCTATAGAATGGCTGTCACGACATCACTAATACATGATTTTAGAAATCTATTGGGACTCAAATTGTTTAAAAAGTTCTCTATTCAGTATGATATTTCTCTCAGAGCAGATATAGAAGATCCAAAAAGTATTAGTACTGACTCACAATCTCTTCATGTGGATGTACCCCTTCAACTTCAGCAGATGCTGATGACGTAGAAGAATGATCACCCACTCCATCATAACCAGGCATTTCATCAACTCCCTGTTCCTAAAATGATGTATACGATATATAGTTGAACACTAGAAAATCTCCATTTGCTGAATGAAGAAAATGTGTGGTGACTTCAAACAATCACTCCCACATACATCGTCATCCGACTCTGATGTTGTATCACTGATGGGGTTTCTGTAACGATGAGCTCTTGATCGTGTCTTTCTAGATGCATATTGGACTAGCAATTCATTCCATCTGTCTTGTGCCATTGTTCAAATCATCCCTGAAAAATGTATAATTGTTATGAAAGAGCCCTTATCAGATTTAGCTGAGGTTAACTCGACAAATATCTTCATTCAAAAATATACATTGATTATTTGGTGGAATAGAATTTACCAAGGAATTTCACAGATTTTATCATCTGCTCCCATTCAATAAAGGCTATACAATTTCAATTGCAGTTACTTGACTTAGATAAGGTTATAACCACAAACTTACTGTTCCACATATAATTGTGAAAATACGCTGCTAAAAGAGATTAGCGGAATGCTTTCTCTTAGCGGAATAGTTTCAGAGGTTCACTCGGATTGATGAGAAATTTGGAGAACTGATCAAATTCCGAAATCATGATTGAAATTCCCACAGAATAGTTTCATTTCTCCTGTGGTCCAATCCATTTCAGACGCAACTCATACTCAGAAGTGGATATGAGAAAAAAATTGATTTCAGATCAAATTTTGATTGTACATCTTGATTTATTTTCTCGAGAAAAACTTTTAGGGTGATTGAGATGATCTAGACTCTAGTTTTACAAGTGAAAACAATCGTTTGGTTGAGGCGGGGTTTTGATACAGCCATAGACATAGAAGTATAGACTGCTGGTCCCGTATCTTCGCCGTTGACATCGAGGCTCCCCAATGAGAGTGAGAGAGACGCAACATAGGAATCGCATGTTGAAAGCGTGCGCTTTGGAGCATGCCATCTCTCTCACTCTCACGCAAAGGCCTATGTCTCGATGACAACGGCGAGTATACGGGACCAGCAGTCTATACTTCTATGTCTATGGATACAGCTGGTTTATAGGTAGATGATGAAAATGGAGTTCTTGGAGGAAATTTCGATTCTTGAAGTGAAAATTGGATTTGAATCAGACTTAAACGTAGTTGAATCAAATTTAGTTTCAACCAATTGATGTGGGATGCTGGAAAAGTATCTCTCTAGTTCATTCAAAGGTAAATAGATTAGTTATAGAGAGAAATACGAGCAAAAAATTAATTTTGGATCAAATTTTTTTCTCATATTCTGAGCTATTTTTATAAGATTCGCTTTTAGGGGAATTCAGATGACCTACACTTGTGTTTTATGTGCAAGGTATATCGTCTGGTTAAGACAAAATTCTGATATAGTTGTCGTGAAGATGATAGAAATGGAAAATTTCCGGAAAATTCGGATTTTTCGAGAATAAATTTGATTTTGACTGTACCGAAACAAATTTTGAAAAAATTCGGTATCAACCAATCGATTAAGGATGACGAAAAAGTATCAGCTTAGTTTATTAAAATTTGAATGGGTCAGTTTGAGGGGAAGATATGAGGAAAGTATGAATATTGAAAAAAATATTCTTGTATATTTTGAGTTATTTTTTCGAGGAAGGTAGTTGGGGCGATTTGGGCTATCTAAACTGAGGTTTTTTTAGCAGTGTCTGTAATTTGGTCGAGACGGAATTTTGATACATTTGGTTTCAATATGCTCAAAATGAAGTTTTTCTTGAAAATTTTCGTTTTTTCTAAAAATTGAGGTTTGTGGAGATTAAATGGAATCTCGGTATTAACCAATCGATGGATCAAGCCAAAAAAACCATAGCCTAGGTAACCCAAATTGCCGTAAGATCAAGTTAGAAAGAGATATTTCACTATAAAAGCAGACAATTTTAGCCAATTTACCTCAAAACACGTCTAAATCGAATTCAATTGGGAGAGGAGAGAAGCCAAATCACTGGTCTCATCTCTGAATGATTCTCTACAACTTGTAGAAAGGCAAAAATCGATAGAGTGAAGTGTAGGAGAGAAAGCGTGGCGCAAAAAAAAACAACATACATACACATACACAGACACATGCAAAGAGACGGAGAGATGAAGCCTGGGAGGTTTTGAAGGTTTTGAGAAGAGAAAGTGTCACTTACAATCGTTAGATTTTGGCGAGAGGAACAAGATGGTTGAAGCATTTTTGTGATAGGAGGAATTTTGTTGAAGAAAATATTGAGTTTAATGGAAAAATTGATCAAAAATTTGCTGTGCCGAAAACAAAGCTTTCTCTTTAGAGAAAGCAAAATTGCTACACCTGATGCAGCATGCTTGAAAGACAAAAAGTACCGTAGGAGGAAGAAGGTGCTCCTCCTGGAGTGAGATATTTTGAGTGAATAATTGTGTAACTTACATGCATGAAACACTGGTGACAACCACTTGTGTTATAACATTTTGGGCACATAACTAACAATACATGTGAGCCACACTAGCATCACTTCTCTAATTTTCTGCTTTGCATAAAGTGCACGAAAAACGCGTTGAAACTTCGTTATTCAAATTCCTCCCCCAAAATCTGCGACCGTTGGTTCTCGTTGATCTGGCAAGCCCACCAGTTGCCGCCGACTGTTGCCAAGAGAGCGTATTGACCGTGTATGATAGAATGTGAAAAAATAAAATAAAAAAAGATGTATGTCTGTAGTTCATACATAGATGACGATTCTCTCTCTTTCTAGTGCTTAGCTTACGCAGCATCAGCCCCTATCCCTTATGCCACCTCCACATGCTCACTTATGCTCACAAAAAGTGTGAAAGAGAATGGAAATGAGAGCCACTCGCAGTGGTGGGCGAGAAAAGATTTTCCGGTGCCACTCCCCACTTTACCTCCCAAAACGCCACCCGCCCCTCTTGCGCTCCAGCTATGCCACCTTCTCCTCTTCCCGCGGCGCTGAACTGAAGACACATCGTCTGCTCGCTGGCTTTATGTCGACGAGGACGAGTAACCTTTACTTTTGGAGGTTTGATCGCGCGATGCCATTGCAGTTTTTTATTGCAGTTATTTCGCGACGATTTTTGTATTCCGGTTTTCGTTGCAACGTCGATTTTGTCTCCACGCTCTTACGATACTAGTCGTCACTCGTCATCAAATTATGCTGCCCACATACTGTCAATCTCATACTTATTCAATCAAAAAGTATCTTGACAATTTTTCAATTTTGTGAATAGTGCAGAAGCTGATGGGGAAGAAATGAATTTCTAAATGTTCTTTTGCAATGTTGTCAGAGTTACAATCTCAAGCGGGCAATAGAGTTTTCTTTTGGTGTACAGTGGAAATACTTTGAATCCCAGTTCTCATCTGTGTAAAAATTGTGCACCAAGTGATAATAGACATTTCATGAAAGACTGTCTATCACTCGATTTGTCTTTGAGATCAAACTTCCTGCATAATGTTGATCTGATATTATGTCTCCGTTTAGAAATGCGGCTAAAGAGAATCCAACAGATGATTAGACCATATTCTCACTCTAAAATCAATTACAGTTCATACTTCTTGCCTATTTGAACTCTTCAGCTTGCTTGCTTTGACTTTTACCATTATCACATAGATTTTGGAGACACTTTCGATTCAATTTTATTATTTCATGAAATTTACGGTTGAAGAATTGAATCAGGATGTTGACATCAAGATTCATTCAATTTCTTACAAACTTCCCTTGAATGATCCCAATACGGAATATGGTCAAACTACTGAAGCTGAGTTTCTCTATGTAATGTGTAACATGATTGGAAATTATGAAGATTTTCCGATAGAATCAGTGAGCACTAAAGCATTCTTATTGAAAAGAGGCGATAACTTGCGCTTTGGTGAAGGATGATTCACATGAATCAATTCAGATTGGGAATAACTTGGGTTCAACCGTGGCTACTTTTTTTGTTATTTGCTCATCCATTATTGGTATTCTGTAAGTTTTTCTACAGCAATGCCTGAGTAAGAGTATGCACATAACTCTGTATCAATTATTGTTCCAGAAAGTTTATTGTTAGAGATTCAGGTGACCTTGAGTGACTAAAAATTCTACCCAAAGATGTTCTACAACATTTTTTCAAAATTATTGAATTAGCTAGTAATGAAATTTGAAATATTGTGATACTTGGGGATGAAAGTCAGGATGTATGTGGAACTTTGAAGAAACGAGGCCAGCAAAATGATATCCAACAACATCCATAGCTCAAAACTGGATTAATTATTTGAGCAATCAGAAGCCCATTGAGAAATTTGTGTTCAACTACTGAGTTATGACTGAGTATTCTAGGATGTGTATTTAGTTGGGAACTTGACAGTTGCATTAGCTTGGGAGAATTTCTGTCTTACTTGATCAAGAACAGCTAAATATACTCCCTGGCTGAAAGGGTGTAAGTTTGTGAGATTTTTGATCCCTGGCATTATGAAATCATTACACCGGCCCACAATCCGAAAAAAAATCGTTTACCAAAAACGCGACCCACATAGATCGACGTAAAATCGAGCGCTGAATCCGAAAATGATGCCGGTTAAGCCACGCTACGTCACAATTTCGAGATAATCGTGAAAAAATTTTTTTTAACGGTGGTATCGGAATTTTGACCTCGGATTCTGAAAGTACAGATGATTTTACGTCCAAATATTGATTGAAAAAAAAATCGATTTTTTCACTCGGAAAACTGATAACCGTCATCCCAATTCCAATTTCATATTTCGGATCGAGTAGTCGGAGAGAAATTCATGACAGAGTGCCCAAGGTGGTACTCGTGACGAAGTACTCCCAGTGGAATCCGTGACGAAGTACTCAGAGTGGTACTCGTGACGAAGTACTCGGAGTGGTACTCGTGACGGAGTACTCAGAGTGGTACTCGTGACGAAGTACTCGGAGTGGTACTCGTGACGGAGTACTCCGAGTGGTACTCGTGACGTAGTACTCGGAGTGGTACTCGTGACGGAGTACTCAGAGTGGTATTCGTGATGAAGTACTCGGAGTGGTACTCGTGACGAAGTACTCGGAGTGGTACTCGTGACGAAGTACTCAGAGTGGTACTCGTGACGAAGTATTCAGAGTGGTACTCGTGACGAAGTATTCAGAGTGGTACTCGTGACGAAGTACTCTGCGTGGAACTCGTAACGGAGTACCCGGGATGGTACTCGTAACGAAGTACTCCGAGTGGAATTCGTGACGGAATACCCAGAGTGGTACTCGTGACGAAATACTCAGAGTGGTACTCGTGACGAAGTACCCAGAGTGATACTCGTGACGAAGTACTCCGAGTGGAACTCGCGACCCCACACTCTCCAATGATGCTACGATTTTTGCTTGATATGTATTCGAGACGAGCCCGTGTAAGAAAGCCACTGAACTTTCGCAAACATCTCTGGTGGGAGATCATCGACTGGAATATAGAGCGGGAAGGCAATATTAACCGGAAATGCCCGCGGTGGGAGAGGGGGGGGGGTATTACATCCAAAATTCCAGAAAGGACCTCTAACCCGCAAATGCCCTGATGCTCGGACCGAATATTCTGTCAGAAGGTGACGATCCATACCAAATCCTAGGAAGGCAATCATACCCGCGAATGCCTGGATGCTCGAACCAAATATCCTGTTAGGAGATGGCGATCAGTTCCAAATCCTAGGGCGGGAATCAGCCAAACTCGGAAATGCCTCAATGCTCAGACCGGATATCTCACTTCCAGGTGATGAGGATCAATCCCAAATCCTGGGAGAGCCATCTATAACCCGCAAATGCCCGGATGCTCGCAACAGGTATTCATTTAGGGTTGACGATGAATCCCTAATCCTAGGAGGGCCATCAAATCTGCGAATGCCCGGATGCTCGGACCAAATACCCTGTTAGGGGATGACTATCAATCCCAAAACCTGTACAGGCAATGAAACCCAAGTATGCCCGAAAACTCGGACAAAATATTCCGTCACAGGATAACAATCAACACCAAAACCTAGGCAGGCAGTCAGGCAAGCGGCATGGAGGGGATCCGTAGTCCAGCAGTCTGGGAACGTTTCGGGAGAGTTTGGGCCCAACGTATCCAAAGCCAGTGCTGGAAACGTTGGTGAAACGTCTCTGACAGAAGTATATATATTGAACCATTTTGGTAGTGCAATGCTTTGGGGATATTGAATTGATGTGTGAGCGAGATTTTCAAGCTGAAGTTGTTCAAATTTATTCAAAATTATCTCATGAACAAGTTCACAATCTTATACATGCGGCATACGGCGGGCTTCATCACAAGAGATCAAAGCCACCAATTTCGCGAATCGTATTGACAAGCAGCACACACGAATCGTGCCAGCGACGACCACGCCAGTACACACTCCTTAATCAATTTTAGACGTGATATTACATGTATTGATCACAAATTATCGAATATTCCATTATAGCTAATATATACATACGGCTTAAGATATACATACATATTTAGACGTTTATAAATATATGTACACACACACATATATCAAGATGAGAATATCACATATCGATCTTGTGCACGGTATTGGGAATACAGAGATTAATTTACATTAGATGAAAATATATACATTATGATTCATTGTAGGAGTAGAACACGCCCAGCTTTTCGCTGAGAATCTACTTTTATAACCGACAATCGGTATGATTAACCAAAAAATGCGTCCCATCTCCCACATCGCACCGGCCAAGGCTCGCAGATACTATGGTAACGAACAAAGTTAAGTAAAAACTAGGCCAATTCCTCAGAGATAACGATCCCCACGAGGAGTCACAAGAATAATTATTCACTCGAATCAACTGACACGATAACAGGAGCCGGAAACAATGACAGAAGTTAACAAAGAAAATCATTGAATTTCCGACATATGTAGTGTAAAGATCTTTTCTAGGTATTATTTTAACTTTTCCCATAATTTGCTTGATAGTTATAGTGAGAAGAAACGCATGCTTTGCAATCTTGAGATATTTCTTCGCATGGGCATTTTTCGCGTTTTCAATGGACTCATCCTGAGAATCGACCACATGATTGATCCCATATCAAAGATTTTACATACGAATATACTTCTTTAGTATTCAACGATTCTCCATACCAGACTCCAAATTTTCAGTCACGCCATCATCCAATCATATATATTACATCGATCTCCTTATTGCATATTCCAATCATCAATATCCGTCCTCCGAACACATACTCGCTTGCAACTTCCGCCCACTCTCGCCGTATGCTTTCATTTTCCAGTGCTTCTCGTGGCACACCCTTCAACCATTTTATACCAGCATTGGCGAAATCTGTAATTCAGAAATAGTCATGGATAAGTCCAATCAGTTCACCAATTCCAGGAAATCGCGACAAATAACGGCAAGTACATGAACCCACTTGACACAGGTTTCATATGGACTATCACTCCAGTGGCAGCCCCATCAAGCCCATTGCACGGCACGAGGAGATAAAAATCTCCGACGATATTGCTGCTCTCGGGGTCTGCCTCCGAGCCTTGGCACACCGTCAGGTGCACCCTTGCAACACCAACAAAGTGAGCATCGGTCTTATCTGCTAGCATCTCTGGTCCTGCTGGCTCCTTCCCCTCTGAAAAATAATTGAGCTTATTCACACAACAGAATAACATCGTCAATTTTTTGTTTCTCGCGAATGAATCAATTAAAGAATGTGGCTCAATCCAAGTATTTTTTTCAAAATGCAATCGCGGATTGATTCATCAATGATGATTCTCGTTAATTTTTTAAGAGTCATCAAGTTTTATAGCAACACCATATTCAATTCACGCCTCAGAACACAAGGGCGATTTGAGCACAAAAAAGAGTACGTCGGCCCCCCCCCTCCATCTGGACCTGGCATGATTTATCATTATCCAATACCTTTTGGGAATGCGAGATGATCCGACTCTGCAACAGCCTTATCAAAGCTCTCGTAGTCCGATGCACCGGCTACCCATGCGTCGGTCACGTCGAGCTCGCTGCCCATCGTCGAAAAAGAGCCCACACCAGAGTCTGATGCATCACTGTTGTTGGACGAACACTCGACCGCCAACCTCCGTCTCTTGCGAGCTTGGACGTCTTCGCCATCATCTTCGTCATACTCGATCTGGCTGCTGGTTGATTGGAACGCTCCGTAAGGAGGCGTAGCTCTGTTGGCCAAGAAGAAGCTGGCGAAGAACTTGGGCTAGTATCGAAGTCCCTTCCCGGGTCCAGGCTCAGCAACATCTCATTGTAATTATCTGTAATGATCAACATAATTGAAATTAGGTGAGCAGTCGGTACCCTTCCGCATATTCTTCTTTTTGAACCTGTTCATACGCGCGCGCCAGCCCCCAAGTTCAACATTCTAATTCACCGCTCGAGCAGCGCTAGCCCTCTGATGCGTGAGGCCAACGCTAGGTGGAGCTAGGTTCACCATCGGTGGCGCAACAAAGTTCCGATATCCCCTCTTCTCGTCGAAAGCTCAGACGCGGGGAAAAACGATCGCTATGTACCGCGCGCCGTTTCGATACGCGAGCCCAACACCTACGCACACTGCTTGGCAGATCCACTGGGCCTTTGATCGAATGGTAAAATGATGAAGAGAATTCATGGATCCACGTAAATTATATCACGATGCACACAATCAATACAAAATTTCTCCCCGGCAAGAATCTGGAACCACACTTGATGAATTTCTGGTTCCGTTATTCAATAAGGCCGACTTGCAATCTTTTTTCAATAGGAACTCGAATACTTTTTCCAACGATACTCCATTGAAGAGTTCTTTCAGCGTATAGGAATCTCTGTAAGATCGATCATCATCTCATATGACACTCGCGACCAAATAATAAATAATCGAGCAATAACGGATTGAATGCCAGCGGCTGTGTCATAAATGTTCGTCCGCGCCCGTTGGCACTCATGATCTCACATACTCACACGATTATACCGAGAATACCGATCAAGACTTCACATTCCGAGCGAGTAAGGTTCCACAACATCTTTGAAGAGCACATCCTTGGATATCCGATCAATGACATCGCGGCCCTTTCTAGCTAATTATAATAGATATTCCCTACGTCGTAACTCAACGCGATCGACACTGTACCAACGAGCCCCACTCACCTGCCGACGCAACAATCCTCTCGATGTCCACGACCTTCCAATCCTCGCCGGGTGTTTGTCGCGAGCGGACCATCCTCGCGATAGCCGGGGCCGGGGCGTACGGCGGCCACAAGATAGCCTCTGCACTGTTACCGGTGAACCATTCCTCCGGTACCACCTCCAAGTCGCCACCAGCCAGCACGACCACGAAAAACCTACGCATTTTGATGTATCAAGAGCCTGATCACACTCCACAGTAGCAGTTCCACGGAAATATCGCGAGAGCAGCAGCTCCATCACGGAATCACTCAATCAGAACATGGTATCCGAGATCACGGAGCTGTTTCACGATCTTTCTCGCAACTCGGAACAATGATGCTTCTACGTCAAGGGCCGCAGGCATACTGCCGGGCACTTCATCGAAATCCGATGAGCGGTCCAGTAGGCCCCTCCATAAGAAACAGACCCACCAACCCGAATCACTCGCTTGGTCACGCCTCTCGTCATTCCACGAATCACAACGCGGGCCTCTCTGCCACGCACAGCATTCCCACCACCACTGCACTGCATTTTTTGGCCGCTCGGTGGCTGCCGACCTCAATAACAGTCACCCCTCCACCCCCCTCCCATAGGCTACTCGTGCGGGTGCTCTACCTACCACGGGTCAAAGGAGCTTCTTGCAGCGCCTACGTCGTTTATGTTGGGTCTCACGTGCAGCCCGTCTGTGTACTTATCTCTACCATCCTTTATTTTGTTCCAGGCACATCTGGCGTTTCAAAAATTTTTTTCACATAGCTCCGCGCATCTCGAACAAGATCATAACGATCACAGGGGCCATAACCCGGCGCCCGCCACGATATCTTGCCAAGGCCATCGGGCGAGGATAGCCGTGTTACTCGTACGACCAAATGCTTCCCAGCTCGACGTACCTTACGTCGAGCGAGAGTGTCTCCGGAGAAAATATCACAAATTTCTCTCAACTTTCCAGCGAGCCCTGCAACGGTTCAAAATCTTCACAAAATTCTAAAAATTCAGATTATTCTTATGAAGTCTAATTTGTTAGATTCAATTATGTTTCTACCTGAATGAAGTCTTCTTTTGCCAAAAGTTAAGTTATTATGAAATAACAAAACAATAATCAGTTGTTCTGTTTGATTGGCTTTTATTGATTTTTTTTATAAAATTCAACAATCAATTCTTCAAATTGAGCCATAAGGGTCAAAGTCCTGAAAAAAGGAAAAGGAATCTATTAGTTCAAGAAAAAGATAACAAATAGTTGAGTTCAATCATGGGAATTAATTAAGAATATTTAATTGGCAGGATACCTTGGTTGTGCGAGATATAATAAACTCACACAGATTTTGGATTGATTTGATCCCTCGACGAGGGCCAGTCAATTCTTTATTGGTCGATCAACAGGTCCATTGGCCAACATTTCCTAGTTTTGTTTCCCAAGTCCTGTGAAAATCAAAAGAATTAGGACTCTTATTTCCATTTCAGTCTTTGCCACAAAATTGGCAAAGACCATAATCTGTAAAAAAGGGTGAATTAGGTTATATTTTCCTAAAGAGGGAAATCATTCTCATTATTATCATTAACCACTAAGTTCAAGTAATATTAGTTCAAGAAAAAGTCTTACCTTGAATTCTGAAGTTGGTTGCCCCACGACGGATTCTCTTGGTACACCCCTGGAGGTGGTTTCCACATCTGGACTTGCCCCACTGGTGTTCCTTGAGTATCCAGGTAGACCTAGAAAAAGCACAAAGTTAATAAGAATCATTTTGGTATATTATTTCATTCATGTTGATCAAATCCGAAAGAGACTTTCTTATAAAACCGAAACCCAGACCACTCCAAGTGGAGGTTCCCCATAGTGAATATGGGCAATTCAAGATAAAATATCACTGAATGGGTATAAAAGAGGCCTTACATCATTGCTGGAGACAGGTAAAAATGGTGGAGTTCATTACCACACCTCTAAACACCACCAGACTAAGGTCGTGGTATAGCCCAGCCTCCGTTTCTTAGTTTCCGCAGTACCTGCAACAAGGAAAATGTTAGATATAATTAAGCTAGTTACATGTGGGTTAGTTCATTAGAAAGATTGGATTTTTTATAGTCATTTGAGTACAAAAAGTTACATACCCAGTCCCAAATTAATGGGACTGATCAAAAAAGTGAAGCACTTCTTGCGCCGGGGGACAGTCAATCGAGAATTACTCAGTCTAGTGGCGATCATTGTAGAAATATTTCTAATCCATCACCACTCGATCGAAATGTTTCAAGATGTTCTCTCTGCGGACAGTTGCATCGAGCGACGAAACGAAAGGAACGGTGGAGAAAGAGAAATAAAGTTCGAGTACCAACTCAACCATGTGAGCGGGTTACTTGAGAAAATATCCCTTTTCGCAATAGGTAAAAGAGGCGTGATTCTCACGCGATAAATTTTCAATTGATTAAGATATATTAAAAATAACATTTATAAGTGCGGCTTCGGGCACGCACGATTTCTATAACACATTTTCAGTTTTATAACCTTGAAAGTTCCGTTAATGGATTACATGCCCTGCTGCAAAAGATCGATTGGGATAGATTGGAAACCAATCGAATCCTATTGGGATCAATACATTTAAATCGGTTCTATCATTCAACCGGCGAGAGCAGTATTGGGATTCAATGCAGATCAATCGAGCATAGACCCAATCTAGCTGAATCCTGAATTGTAGATTTGAGATCACAACTGCCAATCGAATTCTATACTGTTGATGAGGATTGATGTGAGCGAATATAATCCAATACTAGTATTCAGCATAGGATAGGATCCGGATGGATGGATGGAAGATCTTTGCTCGTTCAATATGTTTGAATGAACCAATACAGTATTGGAATCAATCTAATTGAATGATGGACCCCGTCTTTCACTGCTCTATCGAGATCAATGCTTCAGAAACTGATTCAATTCGCGAAACGATACTAATCATCTATCCTAACCAATCTCGAATGACAGGATTGAATTTCACCCATTGAATACTATTGTTGCAACATTCCTCAATCAAACCAAATAATCTTCTGCAGTACTGGTGTATAATAGCGTTGCTCATTCCTATCTGTCTCAATCATGAATGGAGAGATTCAAGTCATTGGCCCTGGATCGATTCCAATCATCCCCCAATCACCTATTGCGTGATTGACCAATCGAGATCAATACTACAGAATCGGATTGAAATCGCGGGTGCATGGTTATTCTATCCCTCTCAATACTCACAATCAGTATTCAACTCCTCTAGATTCCATATATGTCAATCAAATTCAATACTGCTGAGCAGGATTGGAACGGCCTGAAGATGAGTTCTGCTATCGGTCTGAATCCTGCCAGGCAGCATTGAATTGACGGTGTGGAGCGATTTCAATGATAACCCAATCACTCGTTGCGTTATTGACCAATCGAGCTGAATACTATAGGATGGCATTCAAATCGTGGAAGCATGGTCTCTATCCTCCTCAATACTTACAATCGGTATTGAACTCCTCTAGGTTTCGGATAATCCGATCGAATTCAATGATGCTGAGCAGGATTGGAACGACCTGAAGATGAGTTTTGATATTGGTCTGAATCCTGCCAGGCAGCATGAAGCCGACTCCGTCAATCGATTCCAATGATGACCCAATCACTCATTGCGTGATTGACCAATCGAGATGAATACTACAGAATCGAATTGAAATCGTGGGTGCATGGTTATTCTATCCCTCTCAGTACTCAAAATCAGTATTCAACTCCTCTAGATTTCATACATCTCAATCGAATTCCATACTGCTGAGCAGGATTGGAACAGCCTGAAGATGAGTTTTGCTATCAGTCTGAATCCTGCCAGGCAGCATTGAGCCGACTCCGTCAATCGATTTTAATGATGACCCAATCACTCGTTGCGTGATTGACCAATCGAGATCAATACTACAGAATCGGATTGAAATCACGGGTGCATGGTTATTCTATCCCTCTCAATACTCACAATCAGTATTCAACTCCTCTAGATTCCATATATGTCAATCAAATTCAATACTGCTGAGCAGGATTGGAACGGCCTGAAGATGAGTTCTGCTATCGGTCTGAATCCTGCCAGGCAGCATTGAATTGACGGTGTGGAGCGATTTCAATGATAACCCAATCACTCGTTGCGTTATTGACCAATCGAGCTGAATACTATAGGATGGAATTCAAATCGTGGAAGCATCATCTCTATCCTCCTCAATACTTACAATCGGTATTGAACTTCTCTGAATTCCATGTATTCTAATCGGATTCAATACTGCTGAGCAGGATTGGTACGCTCTAAGGATAAGTTACGCTATCGATCTGAATCCTGCCGGGCAGCATGAAGCCGACTCCGTCAATCGATTCCAATGATGACCCAATCACTCATTGCGTGATTGACCAATCGAGATGAATACTACAGAATCGGATTGAAATCGTGGGTGCATGGTCATTCTATCCTCCTGAATACTCACGATCAGTATTGAACTCCTCTAGGTTTCATATATTCCAATCGAATTCTATACTGCTGAGCAGGATTGGAACAGCCTGAAAATGAGTTTTGCTATCAGTCTGAATCCTGCCAGGCAGCATTGAGCCGACTCCGTCAATCGATTTTAATGATGACCCAATCACTCATTGCGTGATTGACCAATCGAGATCAATACTACAGAATCAGATTGAAATCGCGGGTGCATGGTTATTCTATCCCTCTCAATACTCACAATCAGTATTCAACTCCTCTGGATTCCATATATGTCAATCAAATTCAATACTGCTGAGCAGGATTAGAACGGCCTGAAGATGAGTTCTGCTATCGGTCTGAATCCTGCCAGGCAGCATTGAATTGACGGTGTGGAGCGATTTCAATGATAACCCAATCACTCGTTGCGTTATTGACCAATCGAGCTGAATACTATAGGATGGAATTCAAATCGTGGAAGCATGGTCTCTATCCTCCTCAATACTTACAATCGGTATTGAACTCCTCTGAATTCCATGTATTCTAATCGGATTCAATACTGCTGAGCAGGATTGGTACGCTCTGAGGATAAGTTTCGCTATCGATCTGAATCCTGCCGGGCAGCATTCAGTCGGCTCCGTCAATCGATTCCAATGATGACCCAATCACTCATTGCGTGATTGACCGATCGAGATGGATACTACAGAATCGGATCGGAATCGTGGATGCATGGTCATTCTATCATCCTCAATACTCACAATCAGTATTGAACTCCTCTAGGTTTCATATATTTGAATCGAATTCAATACTGCTGAGCGGGATTGGTAAGGCCTGAGAATAAGATTTGCTATCGGTCTGAATCATGCCAGGCAGCATTGAATTGACTGCGTCAATCGATGCCAATGATGAACCAATCACTCTTTGCGTCATTGACTAATCGAGATGAATACTACAGAATCGAATTGAAATCGTGAGTGCATGGTTATTCTTTCCCTCTCAATACTCACAATCAGTATTGAACTCTTCCTGATTTCATATACTTGAATCAAATTGAATACTGCTGGGCAGAATTCGAACGGCCTGTAGATGAGTTTTGCTATTGGTGAGGTGAATGGGTTATAAGGTCTGCAATGCTGAAAGTCAGTATTGAAATCGATTGGGGTGGATTGAGATCTCGATGTTTCCGATACTGGGATACGGTACTGGAATCGATCGGGGCAGATAGGATTTCAAGTCCTCAATACTAACAATCACCATTCAGGTATATTGACGTAGATATAATATACTGTCTCCAATGTGTCAGGAATCCATATAGGTTCCCAACTAGCCCTACATATTACTATAAATACCCTACACGCTCGCCACTGGATAAATATATCCCATGAGGCCACCTGCATCTGCACCTGCATCCAACGCACGATCATAAGAAAGATGCAACTCCAATTCACCAATTACGATGCAGGGACGACCCTCAGCTGATCCAATCCTAGACACGGATCAAGGATGACGCTCGCTCACGAGAGGGTATAAATGGGGCCTCAAAAGCTCCGTCCAGGGCTTCTAGACGCGCACTCCAACGTGACACCACGCACCCTCCACAGGTGCTTCTAGAAACCCAGTCGAGCTCGTTTCACGATACAGCCATTTTGAGCCGAGCTTCTTCAGCCCTTGGGGAACTCGTCTCGTAGAATCATTTACACATTGTACAGTCTCTTTTCCTCATTATTATACTTTGGATCTAATGAACCTAGCTTACATCAAACCCAGCATTTATTAAAACCACCGCCCATTTTCCACAAACCAATCTGGTTAGTCCTCGGACTTACCAGGCGCAGTACCAAAGAACCCACTTCGGGGAATCCCGTCACAAATGTTAGAGGTCAGTATCTCCATCTATTGAGGCAGATAGGACTTCCCATCCCCAATCTGATACACAGCATTCTAATTGATTCGGGCGAATGGGTTATAAGGTCTGCAATGCTGAAAGACAGTATTGAGATCGATTGAAGCGGATTGAGATCTCGGGGTTCCCAATACTGGTATACAGTATTGGAATCGACTGAGGCAGATAGGATTCCAAGTCTTCAGTACTGATATTCAGCATTCAAATCGATTCGGGTAAATATGATATAAGGTCTGCAATGCTGAAAGTCAGTATTGAGATCGATTGAAGCGGATTGAGATCTCGATGTACCCGAAATTGAAAAATAGAACCGGAATCGATTGGGGCAGATAAGATCTCAAGTCCTCAATACTGATATTCAGCATTCAAATCGATTCGGGTAAATATGATATAAGGTCTGCAATGCTAAAAGTGAGTATTGAGATCGATTGAAGCTTATTGAGACCTCAATGTTCCCGATACTGGAAAACAGTACTAGAATCGATTGGGGAAGATAGAGTTTCAAGTCCTTGATTCTGATATTCAGCATTCAATTCGCTTCAGATGAATACGGTATGAAGTCTGCAATGCTGAAAATCACCATTGAGATCGATTGAAGCGAATTGAGATCCCGATGTTCCCATGACTGAGAAACAGTACTGGATTGGATTGGGGCAGATAAGATCTCAAGTCCTCAATACTGATATTCAGCATTCGATACGATTCAGGTGAATAGGATATAAGGTTTCCGATGCTGAGAATCAGTATTGAGATCGATTGAAGCGGATTGGGATCTCAGTGTTTCCAATACTTGGAAACGGTATTGGAATGAGTTGGGGCAGGAAGGATCTCAATTCTCCAATTCTGATTTTCATTATTCAAGTCGATTCAAGTAGACAGGATATCATAAGGTTACTTATGCTTACATTTAGTATTGGGTTCGATCGGAGTGGATTGAGATAGCGATCTACCGGATAATGATAGACAGTACTCGAATCGATTCAGGTTATTGAGATATAAAGGCTCCAATACTCGCAGTCAGTATTGAGATCGATTAAAGTGGGTCGAGATTTCGATGTTCTCAATACTGGAAAACAGTACTGAAATCGATTGGGAAGGATAGGATTTCAAGTCCTCAATATTGATATTCAACATTCAATTCGATTCAGGTAAATATCATGTAAGGTCTGCAATGCTGAACATCAGTATCGAGATCGATTGAAGCGGATTGAAAACATGATGTTTCTAATACTGAAGAACAGTTCTGGAATCGATTGGGGTAGATGGGATTTCAAGTCCTCAATACTGATATCCAGCAGTCAATCCAATTCAGGTTAATAGGATATAAGGTCTGCAATGCTGGAAATCAGTACTGAAATCGATTGAAGCTGATTGAGATCTCGATGTTTCGAATTCTGAAAAACAGTTCTGGAATCAATGGGGGTAGATAGGATTCCAAGTCCTCAATACTGATTTTCAACATTCAAATCGATTCAAGTAGATAGGATATAATAAGGTCACTTATGTTTTCATTTAGTTTCGAGATCGATTGAAGTTGATTGAGATAGCGATCTACCCAATACTGAGAGACAGTACTCAGATCGATTCAAGTTATCGGAATATAAGGGCTCCAATACTTACAGTCAGAATTGAGATCGATTAAAGTGGGTTGAGATCTCGATGTTCCCAATACTGGAAAACAGTACTGAAATCGATTGGGGGAAGATAGGATTTCAAGTCCTCAATACTGATATTTAGCATTCAATTTGATTCAGGTAAATATCATATAAGGTCTGCAGTGCTGAACATCAGTATTGAGATCGATTGAAGCGTATTGAGATCCCGATATTCCCAATACTGGAATACAGTACTGGAATCGATTCGGGCAGATAGGATTCCAAGTCCTCAATACTGATATTCAGCATTCAATTCGATCCAGGTCAATATCATATAATGTCTGCAATGCTGAAAATCAATATTGAAATCGATTTAAGCTGATTGAGATCTCGATGTTTCCAATTCTGAAAAACAGTACTGGAATCGATTGAGGCAGATAGGATTGCAAGTCCTGAATACTGATATTCAGCATTCAATCCGACCCAGGTAAATATGATATAAGGTCGTCAATGTTGAAAAGCAGTATTGAGATCGATTGAAGCGGATTGAGAACCCGATGTTTCCAATACTGAAAAACAGTTCTGGAATCGATTGGGGCAGATAGGATTTCAAGTCTTCAATACTGATATCCAGCAGTCAATCCGATTCAGGTCAATAGGATATAAGGTTTCCGATGCTGAAAATCAGTACTGAAATCGATTGAAGCTGATTAAGATCTCGATGTAACCAATACTGAAAAATAGTACTGGAATCGATTGGGGCAAATAGGATTCCAATTCTCCAATACTGATTTTCAGCATTCAAATCGATATCGATTCAAGTAGATAGGATATAAGGTTTCTAATGCTTACTTCCAGTATTGAGATCGATTGAAGTGGATTGAGATAGCGATCTACCCAATACTGAGAGACAGTGCTGAAATCGATTCAGGTTATGAGGATATAATGACTCCAATAGGCATCTTGCATTTTTTTTGACCCCCCAAAAAAAAGGTTTGGCAAATTCGAGCAAATCGAGATGAGTAAGGTGCAATCAAAAAGAAATTCCCAAAAATTGTTTACAACTTGCGCAAATTGTTTGAAAATCAGACGATTGTGTCACACGGCGCAAGTCATCCTACTGTCAAACAATTTGCGCAAGACAAAGAAAATTTTTGGGATTTTTTCTTGAATTGCACAATACTTGTCTCGATTTGCTCGAATTTGCCAAACCTTTTCCTGGAGGGATCAAAGAAACTGCAAGACGCGATACAATAGCGGCAGTCGACTACTTTGTCGGAGTGATGTCACAGAGCGCAAGTCATCAGACTTTCAAACAATTTGCGCGAGATGAAAAAAATTTTTGGGGATTTTTTTTCTAATTGCACCCTATCTATCTCGATTTGCTCGAATTTGCCAAACCTTTCTTCAAAAAAATGCAAGATGCCTATACTCACAGTCAGTATTGAGATCGATCAAAGTGGGTTGAGATCTCGATGTTCCCGATACTAGACAACAGTACTGGAATCGACTGGGACAGATAGGATTTCGAGTCCTCAATACTGTTGTTCAGCATTCAAATCGATCAAGGACGATGAATAAACTCGTCAATGCTCATAGTCAGTATTGGGACCGATTGACGTCGTGTGAGATATCGAAATTCCCATTCCTGAAAGTCAGTATTGGAATCGATTGAGGCCGATGAATTCGAATGGCTGACGCTAGGTGGCGTTTCGATGACCATCTCAGTTTGCATCCAAATATCATGGGATTGCTTTCTCGCAAGCGACGAATCATCTCTCCTGTTCCTATTGTTTGCTATGGGAGCAGGTGAACTCAATAACTTTTCCTTGACAAATAGGTTAAACAAATAAATAAACTATATTCAAAGTGCTCATGATACGGAGCGAGGTGGTGCGGTCGGTGGTCGAGCGGAAACTGGCGCAAGCCGCGAAAGGCGACGAGTGCGCTGGAAAGAAGCAGAAGAGCGCGAAGTCGTTACGACAAGATGGTGGCTGCGCGCGAAAATTCAAAAGCAACTAAAAACTTTATACAAATTTGGATGAACATAATTCAGAATGAAAATGATACTAAACATTCCGCCCACCTCGATTGATTACACATTAGAAATCGATATCTTAGATAATTGCATTTGACAATAATAATCATATAATAGGTGTTGAGGATCAACAAAAAAGCATGAAACATCAAATCTCAAATTCTCAATTACCTTACAAAATAGTTAACTTTTCAACAAAAATTTGGTAACCAAAATTCAATGCTGAACCCATTTGGGTTTTTAATCAAAATAAACTAAGAAAAGCAGTAATTATGCAATTCATCTGAATTAGAACGGATCAGAAATCAATCAATATGGACAAAAAAATTCAGTTGAAACTCCAAACACAATTCAATCAACTCCATTGAAATTGAAACAATCCAAATTGAAGCTATTAGAGCTGAAAACATAGTCGAACCCTTAGACCCGTCTGGGCAGAATATAAAAACAAGTTCCGGCCACTCGGGAAGGAGTCCCAAAAGGAGGTACGTTCATTCCAGCGGGATATGAACGACCTAAGCAACCGCGCAAATGATTCTAAATTTCGTATCGTGCTCGCACGTAGACAAGATACTAGCTCTAGTACTCGAAAACGAGAAAGACACCCATACTTCTTCGAAAGGACTCTAATTTTGTCTGAGAGATGGTCTAGGGTTCACCGATGTCTCGAAACTTAAATTAACTGAACTAATCTAGAATAAACTAATCTAGAATATCACTTATTGTCCATACTTGAGAATTCAATTCTCATCGTTATCTTTATCTGAGGATTCGGGTACCAATAACACGAGCTTCACAATTGGCCGTCTGAATCTTGATGTAGCCGTGCGGACTTCTACTACCCGGATTCTGCCATGATTACCGGGAAAAACTGTTGTGACCACTGCCAAGGGCCAGACAGCTGGAGGTCTACAATCGTCGCGTAGCAGAACCACATCACCTACTCGATAGGCCCTGGAAGGCCTTGACCATTTGTGCCTTTCTTGCAGGGCTTGTAAGTAGTCACTGTACCATGATTTCCAGAATTCCTGAGTCATCTGAGTGATCCACCTCCATCGTTTATTTACTGGAATGGGTCCTGATGGAATTGTGGGCTCTGGAATTATAAACGATGTTCTCTGTATGAGAAAATGCGCGGGCGTCAGCGCGGACAAATCAGAAGGATCACCTTTTAAAGGTGAAATAGGCCTTGAGTTTAAACATGCTTCAATTTTTGACAATAAAGTGGACATTTCTACGAAAGTAAGGATATGGTCACCAACTATCCTTTTCAAATTATGTTTGGCCGATTTGACCGCAGCCTCCCAAATCCCTCCAAAATGCGGTGCCGATGGTGGGTCGAATCTGAATTCCGTCTTCATCTTGCTCAGATCTACAGCAATTCCTTGGAATTCAGCCGAAGCTCCGTCGAAGCGACGTTGGAGCTCAGCATCTGCTCCAACAAAATTCAGAGCGTTGTCGCACTCCAAGATGCTGCAATGACCACGCCTTGAAGTGAAGCGTTCAACCGCAGCCAGAAACGCTTCGCTCGAGTAGTCCTCCACAGCCTCCAAGTGTGTAGCTCTTGTACTAAGACTGGTTGATCAGAACTTGTCGACCCTTGAGGATCCAGTACTGATTCCTGAGACTGGATAAAGTGAGCTGCGTACCGCCATGAAGAGAATCCAAATGAGCTCGTCTTACAAGCAGCACTGTCAGAGGGCTTCGGCAGGGCAGAATCAGCGGGTACTTGCCAGCATAATCCAGAAGCGCATACCGCAGTCTGCCTCCAACTCTTAGAAGACCTTGATCTAAAAATGGCCTCAACTTCAACAAGTTTGAATCTTTTAGTTCCTTATCGTTCTCCAGCAACCTGAAACTGTCACCAAAGCTGTTTCTTTGTTCTATATATACCCATAACAATCCAGCATTCTTCAACTCCCCAGGTCTCAATAAACCCCCTGGAATCACTTCCAAATCAATGAATTTCAACTGCAGGAATCCTATTTTTCTCCTAGTGTTAACCCTGAGACGAGAGCTGAGCTTCGTCATAAAGCGAATACAGAGAGCCGTAACACGAAAGAGCTTCATTACTGTAGAAAACCTTGTCAACAATTCGTTTTGAAAGGAGTCATCCGGATACTGTAACGCAGTAGTATGAGAAGCGGAAGAATTCCTCTCTTCGAGAGGCTTAACTTGCACATTCTCTGCCTCAGTAGTCCACGGATAACTCGACTCTGACAAAAACGACGGACCTTTCCACCAAAGTTCGAACGACGGCAAGAGTTCCGGACTCAGACCACGAGAAACCACATCCGCCGGATTATCTTGTGACTTGACGTGATGCCAGTGAGCTTGCGGAATCAACTCTTGAATCAAGGAACATCGATTTGCAACGAAGGTTTGCCACCGATTTGGAAGAGACCTAATCCAATATAGAACGTCCTTCGAATCCGACCATAAATGGACAGATGCTATTACTATTGGCATGATTTCAACGAAGCGATCAGTGAGTTTTACTAATAATAACGCCACGCAAAGCTCTAGACGAGGTATGCTAATTGTTTTAATCGGAGCCACTTTTGACTTGGAGCACTGCAACGATACAACTACCTGTCCGTTCCTGATCATTCGTAAATAAATAACAGCACCGTATGCTTTTGAGGAAGCATCCGCAAACCCGTGCAACTCAACCTTCAATTCTTGGCTCGAATATCCTATCCACCTAGGTATTCTGATCTCTTCTAAGTTTGACAATTTACAATACCAATCTGACCACTGGGTTGAATAGTCATTCGGGAGAACATCATCCCATTCGCATTCCAACAACCAAAGCGATTGCATAAATATCTTTGCCCAGATTACAACCGGCGCTCACCAACCTAATGGATCAAAGATTTTAGCCGTGAGAGACAAAACCGTTCTTTTCGTCAACTTTTGACTATCAAAAGATTGAGATTTAATACTGAAATGAAAGTAGTCCTCTCTTGGAGCCCAAGATAGACCGAGTATAGAGGTACAATCATCAGAATCGAAAGTAGCCGAACCGTGAATCCTATGATCGACTGGGATGTGTTCGACGAGTTGAGCATTATTAGCCGCCCATTCCCGCAGCTCAGACCCGCCCACCTTGAGAATCTCGATCAATTGAACCTGTTTCTTTCGAGTTTCTTCTACTGTCCCTCCCCCCGACATAAAATCATCCATGTATGATTCATCCTCGATGATTTCAACAGCCGAAACAAAGATATGTCCATTATCCTTTGCTAATTGCCTCAAAACTCTAATAGCAAGATGAGGAGAACATTTCAAACCGTATGTGATAGTTTTGAGAAAATAAAGCAAGACTTCCAAATCCGGGTTTTCTCTCCATAAAATCATTTGCAAGTGTCGATCTCTGGGATCGACTAAGACTTGCCTAAACATTTTCTCGATATCAGCCACGAAAACAAATTCATAGCGACGCCATTTCATTATAAGATCAACCAGCTCTGGTAGCAAATTCTCTCCAGTGTATAGGAGATCGTTCAATGAAGTTCCATGAACTTTGCTTGAACCGTTGAAAACTGTCCGTAATTTTTTGGAGCCTTGAAGTACTCCGTGATGAGGAAGAATATAGCAACGATTCCTATTATCACCTGTTAAGTTTGAAGCTTTTTCCATATGCGAAAGACTCTCATACTCTAGCATGAACGCCTTATATTTAGCTTCAAAATCCGAATTTTTCGAAAATTTCCGTTCCATGGAGTAAAGTGTTCTCAGAGCTGAGTTGTAAGATTCTCCGAGATTGAAATTCAAACTTCCAATCAAGTCTTGTTTCACTGGCAACCGAACCACATATCTACCGCTAGGGTCCTCGCATCTACGGTCTTCCTCAGAAAGCTTTTTCCGACTGCTATGTTTGCTACAACTTCTTCTTGCTTCCAGAATTTCTCGAGAATCGATTCTAGCATTGTGTTATCGACCAAGTGAAAATAAGACTAGGAAACATCTGAGTTTTGACCGATGCTAGAAGGAACTATCCAACCCAATTCAGTATTCGTTGCGATAGGCTGATTAGAAAGATCCACGTTTGCCTTTTTCACGCCCTCGAGCACAATTTGGGCGTGAACTTTGGCACCGAGCAAGATATCAATCGATCTTGTTTTTAAGAAATTGGGATCAGCTGGAATGAGCCCCTTAAGATGATCCCATTTATCCACACCCGCCGAAATCGAAGCTTTATAACCAGAAAGCTTAGGGATTATAAAAGCCTGTGCCTCGCAACTGAAATCAGAGGAAAATCTAGGACGCACTGTGAAATTTGCTAAGCCTCTCGAAGCTCCAGTGTTAAGGTCGCCAACTCCCTTGATTTGAACTTTGGATTTCGTTCTTTTAATCCCTAATTTTTGGCAAGCATTCTTCGTTATGAAAGAGGATTGTGAACAGTGGTCGATCAAAGCTGTGAAGTAAAATGCAAACCCATCAGCTGATATGAGTTTCACTACTGCAGTGGGCAAAAGCACAAAGCCCGAATTGTCTACCGAATTTAGACAAGTGGTAACCATTGAATTTATATTTGAGGAAGATTTTTGATTCGCCCCTGAACCCTTGTCTTCGCTCGAAGGACCCAATCCCGTCTTTCCATCAGCTTGAGGATCGGTTGGTGGCTTAGGAATATCCGAATGAAGGAAGGTGTGATGTCTCCCGTTGCACTTTCTGCAAAATGTCTTTGATCGACAAGATCTAGCGCTGTGCTGACCAAAACAAATGAAACATAACCTCTTCTCAATCGTAAACAATTCCCCATCGGCCTTACTTTTCGCTTCAAAAGCATCACATTGGGTTAAATGATGGTTTTCCGAACAACAAGGACAAACCTTCTTTGATGGCTCAGAATCCGAACAAGTAGCCATAGAATTAGTTTTCCCTGAATTGGAATTTTTTCCCGATTGGTTACTAGAGCTCGGCTTAATGCTGCTCTCGATTGACTCTAACGTAGCTAGCTTCTCTTTTAAAAAAGCTTCCAATTGCTCAATGGATGGAGGATCATGGGAGACGCCCAAATGCTTTTCCCATTCTTTCCTCGTAACTAAGTCAAATTTCGTGAATACGAACTGATCTCCACCATTAGTTTTCACTGGACGATCTAGACTTTTCAAAAAATTCAAAGTCTCGAAGGTTCCAGAATGAAGTTTTTTCAATTCAGCATAAGATTCATTTTTCATTCGCTTTAGAGAATAGAACGAACTCAAAGTCAAACTGACTAGTCGCCGCTTATTCTCATAAAAATCACAGAGTTCCTTCCAAGCCCGTGGGTATTCCTCTGCAGTGAGGTCGATGGATCTTATAAGATCTAACGCCTCGCCCTGTAACTTAGACCGCAGATGATAGAATTTTATCACTGGCTGAATTTTCTCTCTCCTATGTACCAAGTTCTTGAATAGATCCCGAAAATTAGCCCATTCGCTAAATTTTCCAGAGAAAGTAGGCATTTCAATTTTAGCTAAGGAATACGACGAGGTGGGAGCTACTATCGTTTGTGCAACCGATGCTGTGGTAGCGTTGGCCTCATGCTGAGTCCTATCTAAATCAGCAATTGAATCTAAAAATTCCTGAAATTTAGCCTTATTATCCATATAAGACTCTTCAACCAAATCAGCAATCTTCAATTTGAAATAATCTACTTCCTTGTGTACACCAAAATCTGCTATTATCTTACTATGATTCAAGCAGAAAGTCTTGTAATGAAAGGAGAGATTTTCTACCCGCACAAGCGCATTGGCCTTGGTCATTTTAGCTTGACCCTTACTCTTGAAATTTTTGTAATCTAACGAAATTTTCTTCTGCAAATCGAGTTGCTGATCGTAGAGAGCCTCCATGGTTATTCAGAAAAAAAGTTCTGAACAACCGTACAATAACCGTACCGATGCTCAACTGACAAACCGAAATCCAAAAGTGAATGCTTTGATACAGCCCGATATGCTAGTATCTTTGCAGCAAACCGATAGAAAATGCCAAAATTCTAGACAGAATTAGGCAAAACTGACCGAAGAATGAGGAATTTCTCAAATCTAACCAAAGATTTGATGGAAGCACTGATCCAAAAATCCCCTCAACCGTACCGAAAGATATTTACAAATATTTACAACGCAACCTAAAAAATGATGCAAATTCCTGCATGTGACATTTTGAGGTTGGAAGGCTTAAAAACGTGACTTGATGATCAACAAGATAATCTCATAGTTATAACGTTTATCTCACTTGAGCAACTGATGCACGACGCCGAAGAACGTCAAAACCAAAGACGTGGTGCGCAGCGAAGCTATGATGTATGTACCGTCAAGCTGGCCGCTAGACTGCACGGCGACACGGTGAGTGTCGATGGACAGCAGCACGCAGACGATGAACAGCTGCAGATGACTCTGGTCAGCTGTGTTGCCAGATGTCGAGCTCAGCTCCGGGCAGCACACACACCGACGTCGTCTCACACACACACGACGCTCGCACGATGATGCTAGAAAGGCCGTTGACTTTAGAATATAATCAAGGTCATCATCGTCAAAAATGCGAATTGAATGAAAAGTGCGCTATTGCGCATGAATTCCCAACCGTCTGAGCAGATTTTGAACAATCGACGAAAATCAAAATTGATTTCGATGAATTGTTTTTGTTCTGTGAAAAATAATTAATCCAAGTCTAATCAAGTTTCTCTATACGTTATTCAGAAGAAGTTATACTCACGACTTTCATGCCAATGTGAAGTGGTTAGTATTCGAAGTAAAATATCTGCTCGGTGGTGAAAGAAGACATTCATCACAGTATTTGTCTTTTATTCGTGCAATTGTAAGGATTCGAACACACAATAGAATATACCTTACAATATGAACATCTACACCTTACCGCTAGTTCTCACTTCCTGACATCCGCTCACTCCACGAGATCATGAGTCTCTTACAGGAAAAATCAATTACATCAGACATTATTAATGCAGAGAAGGGGTATAGTGTGAAGTGCGATCTTACCAAGCGTACGTAAGAGAACAAAGATTTAGTCATATGATGTGGTTAGCTCGAAAATATGTGAAACTGCATCTCATGTGAGTTTCTAACCTCACGAAGAGATGGAAACACCGGGAAAGGATGATTATCCGCTGTGATTGGAGAAAAAACCAGTTCCCTATTCTTTCACTTGAGTTTGATTTTCTGCTGCACCTTCATACCTGGTTTGAATTCTGGTATCAACTCCTGCTTCATAATGGATACTAGCGATATTGCCTTGCTCGCTAACGCTCGCTCGGCATCACTTTATTTGGGAAACTCGATAGTTTTGCGATTTCTAAAGGTATTTTAAAATTTTTAGAAAGTTGTTAAGGTAGGTTTTTTAATAGGATTCTCACTACTAAGACTATTGATTAATAAAAAACTTCTGAAGCTTTTAAAAATTAACTTTCCCATACAGGTTCACGCACGCAAGCACAAAAAAACTCTCCAATGTTCGATATGACTGTTGTTTCTACATTTTCCAGAAGACTACTTTTGGAAAATGTAGAAACATACTTTTGAATTGATACTTACTTCTGAATTCATCGAAGAAGTTTCTATATATTATAAGAAACCTTCCAACTATACGTGACTGATGAGGATCTGTAATAAAAAAACTTGAAAGAAAAGTTTTTTCCGCTCTAGACTCAATTTCTAGACGCACACAGCTGATAAGGACTTCCATCTCAATACAAATACTTGTCTACATATGTGACATTCTCAATGGTCCGCTCTGAATTGTCGTAAAATTATCTGAGAAAAAGACCATAGAATGAAATTCTAACGGAATGAGGATAAAAGATAATAAAGAAAATGATGAGATAACTCAAAGATAACGGAAAGATAACTAAAAGATAACCGAAAGATGACGTTGAGATAAAAAGATAATCAAAAGATAACTACCAGATAATCTTAGATGATAATATAGACGAAGATACAATAGATATTTAGATACACGCGACATCGATCTTGAGAGTCGTTAGAGGGAGCTGATGAAAGTATATATAAAACTGAAGCGGCGAGTAGGGCCAGTCTGTCTTAAGCCATCGTGGGGTGAAGTCAATGCCGCTCCTGATGATCGAGGAGTCACTTCGGAAGCCAACCTCCAGGAGATACGGGATCAATCGAAGTCTATCACAGGGGACTTCACAGGTGAGTAATTTCATCTAAACAATTGAATACACAAACATTTAAACATATAACTTCAATAATTATATAATGTTTCATTCAAGTTGTAGCATCCAACAGTATGGAGCAATCTCAACTCCAGTCTCAACTCATCATCATTCGGAAATTCCCGGAGCATCATAGGAGGCTGCAATGGTGAGTCTTTATTGATCACTCAATCAATAATCAATTGATCAATTAATATTAATCGATATGCATAAAATGTTCGATACACTCACTCATATGAATCCACAGTTACACACACACACACACACACACACACACACACACACACACACACATACACACAAACACGAACTCACTCACATACATTCACGCTCATTCACTCACATATAAATATACCTACCACACAATTCACTAACACATAAACAAATTCAGTTGGTTTATGAACAATAATATAACTTTCATTTTATTTATTCTCAGCCAATAGATCAGTCCAACATCCGATTGCAGCTGATCATTCAGATGTTAAAGAAAAATGACTTTGCCACTGGAACAGTCAAGGGTCATATTCAAAGGCTGCACTGGTAAGTAATAGAATGATCTTTTGAATGATCAATGATTATTAATATAATCTATAATTTTATCAATTAATGGGCCTATAATAAATCTTTCAACACACACACACTCACTCACCCACCCACCCATACACGCACATACACAATTAATTTCAACATTCAACACCTGTACACAACACCTCCCTCATAATTCTATTGACACACACACACACACACACACACACACCCATATATACACATATACACACAAACGTCTTCAATTGTTTTATAGTAGAAAAATAATACGCTTTAATGATTTTTCATTCTACAGCACCACCGAGGCCGAGAGAAAGTGTATCCCGCTAACCCATTGGACAATCTCAGTCAACAGGAGATTCTCAACAGGAAATACGTAGTCCAGGTAATTCCAAATCATTGAAGATTATTTAATGTTCTGAATGATAATGTAAGATTCTTATACTATTTGTGGAGAATTATAAAAACTTCATGAAAATTGTAAAGAAATGTATGTATATTGAATGATCCAATAAAATGCGACAGAGACGGGACTTTTGCCCGTCTCTCCTCTCTCGTCTCCATTCATTTCATAGGTTTAGTTAGAATAAACTTTCGAATAATTTTAAGTCACTTGAAAAGGACTATAAGATGATTTTTGCTAAGGTTTGACAAAATTCAATTCATTTATATTCAAATTTCGACCATTTTAATTGATTGCAAAATTACACTTAATTTAGAATCAAGACCATGACAATAGGACAGAATTTTCAATAATGATAATCTTGCGTCATAGTAGAACTTTTCCTAATAATCAATCGACTTGACATCCACATACAAAGAATCCAGTACTTGACTATCGCCTGCGGTAGGGTGCCTCACAAAAGTGCTGAGGTAATGTCAAGGACTCGGTGTTCTTATTAGCTGACTGACGGATCCCATCAAAGAATTTCCCCCCAATTGAATCCCTACATATCTGAGTCATTCTACACAGAACCCTTGAAGGTCCTCTGTTGGTAAATGACTCATCCATAGATTTGTACATTCTCTTGGAATCGTGAAATTCTGGGCTACGAACGCACATACTCTGACTGCATTATCCATCATGCAATAATTGAACAAAATAGAGAAAAGATTCTCCTGATAATAACTTTTAGAAGATTTTGCAATCAATTAAAATCGTCATCAGAGATCAAAGTTTTCCTTTTTTCTCAATACTCTCACCAAAATAGAATAAGAGATAATGATGAACTTTTCAATAACTATTGTTGCAAAATGGATTTTACACTGAAGAACACTAACAGTCTCTCATACAACACCATTGATGATTCAAAACAAACCAAAAATCACATCAATCATAATTAAAACACTTCAATTCACACTGATGAGAACGTTGCGGTGACTTGCCTAGGCCATGGCTCAAGAGTGATTAACTCCGCTGAGAGCGACCGAAGCGAGAAATCCAATACAAACTCATCAACACCACACTCATCACATATATAGGCTTTAATGCAATCAACTAATCACACATAGCACTATTGAAACACCCACTTTACACTGATGATAACGTTGCGGTATCTCGCCTAGGCCATGGCTCAAGAGTTATTAACTCCGCTGAGAGCGACCGAAGCGAAAAATCCAAAACTAATCCATCAACACTTCACACACAACATGATAAGACACTCAAATCAATATAACAAAAAATCTAACAATTTCCATAATGCAACAGAAGAAATTTATTCATTCAAATTCATTAATAAAATCTTTCTAAATAATTATCAAATCTTCTAAGGAGTACCGGATGCATAGTTGAAAAGATATTCAATAACCAACTTTTTTCATGGTAAATCACTCAAGTGTTTCAGAAAAAATCATGTAAATTAAACAACGATTGAGTAATACCATCTCTAAAAAATTACATAGTACATAAAGAATCAATCACTCCAATATTAAATTGGAGTGATTGATTTTTGTATTAAACAATTGTATTAAACACCAAAGAAATGAAAATGTATCAAAAAATCACTCGAAAAAGGAAAACCAACCGAAAAAGCAAAGTAGAAATAATCAAAAAACGACTAAATAACTTAGAAATAATCATAAGATAACCAAAAGATAAAAAGATAATCAAAAGATAACAATAAGATAAAAAGATAATCAAAAGATAACTTTAAGATGATCATAGATGATCTTAGATGATCTCAGATGATCTTAGATGATCTTAGATAGTAAGTACTTAGACACTCGCGACACATAAGGGCTATTGTCGCTCTCAAAATACCAACTCATATTTTTTCCGTCAAGTTGGCAACCCTGCTTACGATTTTACGTTGGCAGCCCTGCTCGGGGGGATCCGGACGGACGGGATTTTGCCCGCGGCTTAATTATTGTAAATTATCATATATTCAAGTGATTAGATTCGTGATTCTTGAGATATGGATTTTCCCGTATTTCATCTTTCTTTTCATGAAAAGTTCATTCTAGATGAATGAATTTTTTTTCTTTTTTTATCTAACAAATATTCTAAGTTCCTTCAGATTCACTCTCCCCAAATATTCCTTGGTTCATTTCAGCAACATTCATCATCATTATTTTAGGGAGATTCGATACAATTTCTGGCGAGTGGAACAAACATACGGGGGTATGCCTTACGATGTAACGTAACCTCCACTACAGAGATGTATCAACAAACGTGGAGAGTGATCAATAGTGAAGTATACCATATTTCCATTTTTGTTTCTAAATCAAGACATGAAGAAGATCGTTCCCTCGTACACAGCAGGAATGCACGGGTATTTCACGAGGATATCAATGTGAATGTTGGCTTTTATATACTAGAGGATGGTATTTCAGCTTTTCACATTCTAATTCCAAATTTTTGGTCAGAAAACCTCAACATTATGTTTGAAATTGATCCCAAGTAAGATGATATTTCGAAAAATGATCCATCTTTTCATTTGATTAACCCAATTCTTCAAAATTTAAGAAAAAGTTTGAACACACAATATGAGTTCGATCGCTAAGATTCGAGTGAAACATCAACCATGAGCTATTTTGTTATTTACAGGTATGCGAGAGAGTTGGGCTGTATAGCGCTGAGACAGAACTCTGATATTTATACTGTTTGACTTACAGCCGTACATACCTATATCTCTTCTGATCATAGATCCGAACCCGGTTAACAACGGAACTGCGTTCTTTTCAAGTGTTTCTAGAAGCAAGGATCAATGGATAGTGCACTCGTCTCGGATCCGAGTTAGGTAGTTTTGTTCGTCCCCCCTTCCAACTTTGAGAGAGAGAATGTCTCACATGTAGGGGTAACGTATATCTACATGGGAAGATGAGATAGGAACTCTGTCTAGGACTAATGTACACAACACTGGGTTATCAACTCCATGCGCATACGCCGGTATATCCAGTTTTCCGACGTTATCAGAACAGGGTAGTGGATCACCATCTCCGGGGGTATCCGTTATGACGAGGTATGTTAGAAACATCACGCTACACAAGGTGGACTCGATTTCATCATGGATGAGCTGGGTAGAAGCACACACGCTCGAGTAACAACACAAGAGCATGATGTTATAACCACCTCCCATTCAAGGGTCTGACGTAGAAACCCCGACGTGATCCCAAATAGGAGTTGTTAGCACGGACTATCTGTGTATTCGTAAGAGTCATCCCCTACCCCTACTTGAGGGGGTGTCAATCACCCCTCTCCACCATAATGGCAAATCCTCCTACAGGCGTTGCAGGGCCTACGACAACCACCTACGATTACAACCCCATGATAGGAACCCACAGGTTCAGAACAGGCGTGTTCTGAACACCCATCAAACGGTTTCACATTCTAATACCAAATTTTTGGATAGAAAACCTCAACATTATGTTTGAAATTGATCCCAAGTAAAATGATATTTCGAAAAATGATCCATCTTTCCATTTGATTAACCCAATTCTTCAAAATTTAAGAAAAAGTTTGAACACACAATAAGAGTTCGATCGCTAAGATTCGAGTGAAACATCAACCATGAGCTATTTTGTTATTTACAGGTATGCGAGAGAGTTGGGCTGTATAGCGCTGAGACAGAACTCTGATACTTATACTGTTTGACTTACACCCGTACATACCTATATCTCTTCTGATCATAGACCCGAACCCGGTTAACAACATTATGTCCCAATCCCATGTTAAGGATTCAGTTTTCCAGACCATGTTAAGGGTCCAGGTTACTAACCCAATGTTAACAACCCTGGGTTGCAAACGCTGTAACAAGGGTAGGAGAGTCTTTTACAGGTAGACTGTTGGTTTTTATTGAAAATAGTGTCTCATTATGGGTCTTTCTAGCCTTCAAGTCTCATTCTGAAATATTTCTACTCCATCTTATTCAGTGATTATGGGTGGTTTTAATTCACTGCTCGCCTACTTGAGAAGGAATTCTAACACCCATAAGTGATCCCCAATCAACAAAAATAAGAAACTCTCTAATCATCATATTGTTGGGAATGCTTGGAGAGGGTTGATATGTGATTATAATCAATAATGAATTACGATGTTTTGGTGTTATGGGCCTTTATTCTCCTATAGTATTCATTACATTGAAATAATATCTTCAAAGATCTTTTGGGGAAAAAGCATCACATCATATTTACCTAAATCATCTATGGAACGGAATCACGGTGCATACGATGTGGGATGTCTCAGAGTTCTTAAAAATATGTGATACACCCATCAAACGGTGGCGAACGTGGGGTTGTAATCGTAGGTGGTTGTCGTAGGCCCTGCAACGCCTGCAGGAGGATTTGCCATTATGGTGGAGAGGGGTGATTGACACCCCCTCAAGTAGGGGTAGGGGATGACTCTTACGAATACACAGATGGTCCGTGCTAACAACTCCTATTTGGGATCACGTCGGGGTTTCTCCGTCAGACCCTTAAATGGGAGGTGGTTATAACATCATGCTCTTGTGTTGTTACTCGAGCGTGTGTGCTTCTACCCAGCTCATCCATGATGAAATCGAGTCCACCTCGTGTAGCGTGATGTTTCTAACATACCTCGTCATAACGGATACCCCCGGAGATGGTGATCCACTACCCTGTTCTGATAACGTCGGAAAACTGGATATACCGGCGTTTGAGCATGGCGTTGATAACCCAGCGTTGTGTACATTAGCCCTAGACACAGTTCCTATCTCATCTTCCCATGTAGATATACGTTACCCCTACATGTGAGACATTCTCTCTCTCGAAGTTGGAAGGGGGGACGAACAAAACTACCTAACTCAGTAGATAGAACCGTACTGATTCTGCAGCAAGCTGGTGATAAATCCTCTACTGGAACAGAACCCCACGACGAGGACCTCCTCATATCGAGGACGTCCCCCAGGGTAGCTCCAGTACGAGGATTCACCAGGTCGTGCAGCCTCAGTACAGTTCTATATATACATCTTTTATGCAAATTAACCCTTGACCTGGTGCAGTTACCCGGGTGACTTGCTGTGCCCGCGGTTATCAAGCGAATGAGCCACTCGCAATTGCAATTCAATGCAATCTCTCTCTTTCTCTCTTTCTTATCTGCATGTCTGGAGAACGAACACACACATACGCACATATAGATGCACGATGGCTAAGTAGAGTTATAATGTAGAAATCTCAGACTATTGCAAGAAAATTTTGTGTATGTCTCTCGTACTTCATTTACATGTCTGGAGGTCAAATCAAATAAGGATGCCGGATGCATCGAATTGATATTCTTTATTTGCAAATTAAGATATTTCACTCTGCAGTACAAGGAACAAAATTTTTGTCATTACTTGTCACACAATCATTGTCTTCAACAATATCAATATTTGATGATTTGATGTAGTCAACAATCTCTACTCCAGCCATACCTTTCTTCCCACTCTTGAACTCAGAGACTTTGTCCGACAATTTACGCAGAAATTCGCACTCCCTCTCCATTTTTCTTGCACAGAATGATTCAGCATCCTCAATTATCAAATTTGAGCAATTGCTATAGTATCTTCGATCCTTGAAACTGTAAAAGTACAAATTATCGATCCACAGTTCGAGATTTAGGATATTGAATTGGAAGCGGGCGTCATCGATACATTTCTGACACACTTCTTCTTCATGATAGAAATTGACACTGATTTTCGACTCTCCCGGTAATAGTTCGAAATCCTTAGAAACTCTTCGTGCTTCGTATGACTGTAATTCCTCTTTCCTCTTCGTCTTACCAGTGCTATCGAGAAAATGTACACAAATATATAACTCGTAACCCATATTGAGCACCAGCTGATTCTGTCGAATTGAGGTTGTGCAGTCTAGCTCGATCTGATGAAGACTGTATAGAACCTCGAGCTCAGAACAGTCCATTTGTTCTCTGCCCCTCTCTTTACGCGCACCATCTCTCTTCCGATCCCTGTACACGATTTTTGACTACGCCAGCTCGTGGTACAGTACAGTTAAGTGTAGAAACTCGGCAGAGCTGTGTCGTCACAAAAAAGAGGGTCATCCGATTCTGTTTGGAGAAAGAAACGAGAAGAATGGATCAGCCCTTTGATCCCCGAGCAGTTACGTATCAAGAGTATTGTGGAGTTAAAAGAATTTTCGAATCGAAGGACGCATTGATGGCTCTCGATCCAAAACTTAGGGAGCTGCGCAATGTGAACTATTGCATACGATTTAACGATCCTCCAGACGTGCGCAAATTTGTAATTGTGGATAAGCAGACCGATAAAATATTGTTCCGAGTATTTTATAAAAACTCATACTATGATGGATATGTTTCCGTTGATAAAATTGAACAGCCTTGATTGGTTTAGAGCGAGAAAATAAATCTGCCTCCACGACAATAAATGTTGTTCATGTGATGTCCTGAGCTCGTGTAGAGCTCTCACATTATCACCCCCGGTCACATTCTCGGGACGAGAATGGTCTGACGGGGAAGGTGTGGCGTCCCGTTCTCGCGAGACGACACACCCGTTCTTAATTATCCTCCTTCTGCAATTGTTACGACAATCGGAAGGTGATTAAGAAATATATTTAACCTCATTTTTGTAAAAGTAACAAGTCAGAAAAGATCCTACTCAGCAAAAAGTAAAATCAGTCCAATATTAACTCATGCTTCACCGTTGCTGAGCATCATGCGTTATGCGTTATGCGTAACGCTTAGTAACGCTGTTTACATCATTCACGCGAGCTGGCTCAGGCTATAAATTCGGGTCTGAACGTTGGCTCGCCGGTCATTCTGTGAAAGTCTTCTTCCCGGAGCTTTTGAGTCCGCACTATTGTCTCCGCCCAAACACCTTAGAAAAGTGTGACAAAGCGTCTGTTCAAGAAGCGGCGAGCCAACGGTTAGATTTGATCCCGCACTTGGGAAGTGGCGTTACCCACATATATATATAGCTGCAGTAGGGCCAGCGCGCTATTAATTCGTCCTCAAATTGAGCTGCAGTAGGATCAGCTGATAATTCATCCTCAAGGCCTTCTGACTTGTTACTTCAGCCTCCAGAGGATTGCCAACTCATCAAGACTTCGCTCTCCTCTAGAGTAATATAAGAAGAGTTTATTTGTAAGTTAGAATTTATATTTTTTCGTTTCGACAATTGCGCCCATTCTTTTCTATAATCGGTTTCTATGATTTTGAATCGTCAATTGGATTTTTAAATAAATTTATATTTCATCTTGACATATCCTTCTAATTATTTCTAAATTGTGAATGCATGATTATTTGGAGAGTTAATCGAAATCATTTGAATATCTTAGTTTTGTTATTTGAATCAATTATCAATTTTAAGACTTTTAATTTGAATAATTAATTTAATCAATCTACTTGGTCAATCATTCTCAAGTCCTTTATATCTCTCGCTCGCATATATATATCTATATACACATACATACTTTTGTAAAATCATTCGACCAAGTTCTCAGTCAAAATTCCATATTTTTCCATATATATATATATATATATATATATACAGATATACCCTCTCCAAGAACTTCCAGAAATATATATATATTTATGAACCAGAAAGACAAAAGAGGTTTCCGCTGCTGACTTTGAGTAGGTAAGTGCAACTGGGCAGTCCGCCCGTGAGACTGTTCCCCGAACCTAAATATATCTGTTACCCCGAGCCCTCAGCTCGGGACATAACATTTTGGCATCCCTTGTGGGGACAGTCATAGTTGCACGTAGCTATTCTAACTCTCAAGTTCACGTCAATCTGGTCAATCTATACATATGATTATTATATTTCGCAATTTCGACTTATGACATTTCGCAACTGACTTCACAACTTTTCTGAATCAGCAACCTCAATTCGATACACTGGAACTATCGACCTCAATTACCGACTCAGACATATCTCCTGATTGTGACACACCTGACAGACACGCCGGTCAACTACACTGACTGTTACTAACGATGTGCTGATCCCGCACTTTCTCACATCCAATTCGACACTGCCAGTCATGGCTCTGAACGAATTTTTTCTAAAGATGCAATGATACCACATCTCACAAGAATGAATTCCCAATTTTTTGATCTAGACCTGCCAATATTTGAAGGCTATAATATTGACCCACATTTTTTCATACAAAAAATCACAGAAGCAAAATCTATCACTACTTGCGAAGAAAATTTATTAGTAGACTTTATTCTTAGCAATTTTTTTGGACCAGCATACCATGCATTCAAAAACTTCCGAATCTCCACAGTAAACGACATTGTGGAACACATAGTAAAGTGTTTCTTATACACCCCATTTTTCGAAAAATATTGCCAAAAATTACTAGATTGTGGTCTAAAGCTCAGTCATGATCGTGATGCAAACTACGAAAGGCTATTCTCAATCCTTGAAGATGCTTTCTACATTCTTACAAGTACTCATTTTTCATCTGACCCAGTATACTACCAACTTTATAAAAATCTCGATGAAATTGCCAAAAGTTTTTACTTTAGCAAACTTCCCCCTGATTCACAACTCCAAATTGTCCTTGTCTTAAACTCAAATTCGATCGCCAGGAAGCCATCCACTCTATACAAAATGCATTTATTAGTTTCGAATCCAACACAATTCTTCATAACCAAAACTGAGCTATCACATTTTTTGAAAACATATGGAAATTTATCCCATTCTCACCACGAGTCAATAACAAAAACTGACGTTTCCGAGCCGAAAGAGCCTCAAGTCAGTAATATTCGACAAGATCCCCAATCAACTCCAATTCTCGTTAACACCACAAACGAAATTTGCACCACTCGACAGCCTGAACTTGTAAACCATGAACAAGTGCCAATGTCTTCTGACATCATACCTTATCGCGACGATAATAGAAATGAACCAACGGATACCACGTGTGATAACATCTCACTCAACCAGAGTCCCGAGCAGATACATCTGCCAACCGACCCTGACGGTAAGACGCCCATCTCCGTTGAAAACCCAAGCAATATTGAAAATGACATACTCCTCCATGTCTCAACCACACCACGAGACTCTGTGACACCCCTCTCTCACACAGGTGCAAAACGTTCCAACACAGTTACCTCAAGATTCATTAACCGGAAACGATCATTTGATGAAAATCTCAAAAGTTCCTTCAAATCAAAAATACAAAGAGGGTTCCAACCTTATTCCATTTCAAAATGCTCATTTGGAAACACTCTTTCAAAGTACGTGTCACTCAGAACAGGTTACTCTGAACCATTTAGAAGTTCAATCCATGGAAAGGAATTATTTCAAAATATAAGCACCATTCAAGTACAACTAACACCTCGAACCCCTGGCGAAGGAATTCCGCCACAATCCCTCCCTTTTCTGTGTTCAGAATCCAGGAAATCCAAGCCACCATCAAAATTATGCGAAAGTAGACTCCTCCGATTTCGTAGTGCCCATTGAAAGATCAAAATTCAATCCCTAATGATGGCGTATTGAGTTTTTGCAACGTTTAAAGTATGTTCCTGGACTCCATATGCTCGATGGAGATTAATCAATTCAACATAATTCTATCCCATATCCTTCAAAAGAACTCAGATCTCAAATCTTCAAATCAATGATCAAATAGACGACAAAATAAATTTTGTATTCCCAAGGATGGAGTATTATTGGTGTTAAAATTCCACACGACGAGTTCCGGAGAAAATCCGACAAGCACACTCTGACGACCACGTATCGTACATGTGTAACATCCAGTTGCATGTGTAACACCCGGTTACATGAATGACCCGGTTACACGATTTTGTTACATTTGGAATTCAAATCACTTTGGCCACATTCTGTTACTCATTAGCTTTTGGCTGTTTAAATCAAGATACTTGACCCTCAGAACTGGAAAATCGGAACCATTCAGAATCTCTGCTGACAGACAAATATTCTACCGAAATATAATTCCAAGGAATTCCCCGTTTGACTTCCAAATCTTTTTTTTTTGTAGAAAGCCCATTTCACATTCATCACCTCTCTCTAGATCTGTCGATAGTAAAAATCGACACAATCAAACCACATTGATCTTAGAGTATTCATAGAATAACTAACGAACATCAACCCTTCATCTTATTTAAGATTTACAACCTTTCAAACTCTCGGTAGTGTACCTCACAAGGATCCTGAAAAACAAGGAAAAAAGCATTATCGACCCATGTAACATGCTGTAACATGGTGTTACATAAGTAACAGACTATGACCTGTAACATGGTGTTACATGGGTAACAGGTTGTTGCAGGTAACACGGTGTTCAAATTAGACTCCTCCAACTAGTTCAGTCCCCTGCAACTAGTTCAGGAGAAAATCCAATAACCATACTACTTTTGTGACCTCGAATAGCGCAGCTCCAAATTTCAGCCTGATACATACATCCGTCTCTGCCCAAGAACTCCACATCTTCATAAAAAAAAAAAGCCGCCTTATTCCATAAAAATCATCGTCAGAGTCCTCCTCGGGATAGGGATCGGAGAAAGACCGGCCCCAATCAGCCGCCACTAATCGCTCACGCTCACCTAAAACAAATAGGTTGTTCTGCTGCCGATTAGAACGGCGTAGCGCCCTCGTCGAAGCCCAATGAGAAAACTGAAAAAAAAAATAAGAAGAAGCTGCATTATCGTTATGAAAATAACGCCGCGTTACGAAAATAACGCCGCGTTATGGAAATAACGCTGCGTTATGGAAATAACGCCACGTTATGGAAATAACGCTGCGTTATGGAAATAACGCTGCGTTGTGGAAATAACGCTGCGTTGTGGAAATAACGCTGCGTTGTGGAAATAACGCTGCGTTGTAGGCATACCGCCGCGCAGTGGTACAACTCCAAATTGAAAATGTAATGCCGCATCGGAAAATTTGCCACGCTTAAAGTAACCACTACTAAGGAAATGCGATGGCATGTACGTCTGTGCACGCGCGCGTATATGCCTGCATGTGCATTTCCCTTTTGAATTATTATACCAATGCTAATTTCCAAAGAAAATTGAGAAAATTCATACTCACACAAATTCGGGCGTATGGGCGACGAGGTAGGCGGCGAACATAGGGCAGAGCGCGCAATCCTCGTTGAGTACGATCCTTATTAACAGCCCGGTGTCTTCTGAGGGCTCTCCAATCCTCAAACTGATCACCAGATAAATTACTTTTATTGTTTTTCTCGTCACTACCAGATTGAGCAAAAAAAAAACGATCTTCAATAAATAATAATACTTACATTCACCCAATGATATTTCAAAGTGGGTGCGAGATAGAAACGATTATCCATTTTTTTTTTATTAGTCGAAATAGAATAGCAATAGAACAGGAACAATGAGCCAACCGTAGTTATTCACCAATCCACCAAACAGCACTGACCACGTACTGACGATTACTGACCAAAACCGAGCACACAAGCCACATTCCATGCGGAACTTGAAATTCGACAGAACTTGGGAGAGTCAAATTTCTAACGCAGCGTCAGCTAAAATTCTAGCATATACGTAACCTCTTCAAATTCGCATGCATAGCTCTCATGTCGGCTATGATTTTAACTTGACAAAATAACTTCATTCGATAAAAGAATAATATTATATGATTGGAACACTCAACTTCATGAAAAGATATAACAGTATGAAACTCGATCAGGATGAGAGTTCGCATAACAAATGTTGCAGAATTATTATGGGATCAGTTGTAAGTAGAAAAAAAAATAATATCATTGTCCGAATGAGAGAGTTTCACAACGTCGTTGTCAGATGAAAAACCCTTTCTTTAGCTATAAAACCGGATATTTCAAAAGCATGTATCATCCCCTATCGCACAAAATTGTGTCAATCACTACCTATCTATATATTTATTCATTCATATATTTGTTTATTTCAAACAATATACAGGCACAATGCTTCTTTTATTTCAAACAGTATATGGGCACATATTTTTTTTTTTTTTTTTTCCTCTTTAGAAAAAAATTCTTAAAGTGTTAAAAAGCATATATATATAAGAAACCTTGAATAAACATGTATAAATCGTATCACAATCCGATTGTAGTGATAATTGCAGTTTTCATTGTAGCCAATTTGAATCCATCAGTGTACATAGAGTACGTACATATTCACAACAATAAAGATACATCTCATGAAACCACACAAAAACGCGCAAACAATGTTTCAGCACTCAATAGACAGTACAAACTACATTTGAATTCTCGCGCCACTTACATAGCAACCATAGTACCGGCTACAATCAAGAGATGGCGCCACTATGCACTTTCGGCCGGCTACTTACCGACGCCATCGACTATACCAACATTCAATTACTAACTCATTATCTTCACGTTAGTACCCACTTCAACTAAGAGATGGCGCCACCATGTACTTCTATGCCCAGTTAATTATCGACATCAGTGACTATACCAACATACAATTAATAAATCATTACCTCCACGTGTTAGCCACGCCGTCGCGATGGAGTCACGTTATACGAAGGAAGTAGCAAAAAAATTTGCTCAAATTGGTGCAAAAATCACAACAGAATATGGAAAGAGCCTACTTAAGATATCAAGAATCCCAAAGGGATTTTTTTGAACAAGTTGGAGTGCTACAAGAAACATTTGAAGTGTACCAGTCTTACGCGGAATTGAACAATTTACCCATAGACAATGGTGTGATACCAAGTGTGCCAGTAACAAATTGTGGAGTTCAAGTTGATGTTAGTGATAATCAAGATTACAGTAATAGTGTCGTGTATAGCGATAACGCTCCAGTGAAAACGAGAGAAAATTACAATACACCAGAGCCATACCCGGCTTTCGCCCAACAAGGCCATACGAATGAAGGCAGGGAGGGCTCATCAACGATTTTTGGGAACAAAAAGAAAACATCAAACATCGTGAGTAACAATACATTATCAGATTCTGAGCGCGAGAGTTCGCCAATCACCGGTGAACATTCCGCTGACAATGCAAAACTTGCACTTCAGGGTATCTCAAATTGCGCGCGCCACGACTCATCCACCTCGACCACGCGCTCCGACAGTAACGCTCCCCACCTCAAAAGCATAACGCCGCATAACAGGGTTATGCGCGAGAGAGAGGTGGAACAAGTCGGAGGCAGCGTGCCAGCGGGAACCACATCGGCCTGTAACAGCGAGCCGACCATTTATAGCATGACTCCCATTGAAATAATACCTCCCAACAACGTTATGCGCGACGATGGCATGGCTCAACAAACACCAGCAATTAACGTCGTGCCCATTGAGCCCGCGGATACAGATAACGCTACATCTTCACTACAACAGACGTTCACTATCACTCGCGCCAACATCACGCCGAACATAACGACTATGCAGTTCACGCCGATCGGACACCCGGGCCGCACTATACCTGTGGCGGAATTATTATCGGAAGCTCTTGATCTCTATCCAGACCATCAAAATAATGACGCAAAATATGGAGAATCCGTAGAACTGGTCATCCTCGCGAACGGTTCACCCAGCAAAGAGACCAGGACGGACGATACAATACCCCTCCAGCACTCAAAGCGAACGAGGACTTCTAGTTCGAACAGTCACACACGTGAAAAGCACGCGTCAATTTCAACGGATAAGAACCATAGATCGAGAGAACAACAAAAACATCGACAAGCTCTCTATCGCGAGCGGATGAAAGTTGATAGCGATTGGTGCCACAAATGTCACAAGGACCACCCCGAACATCCACATAGATGGAAATTCTGCAAGATCTGTAAGAAGGCGAAGGCCGGGTTTTCATGCATACAAGACATGCCATCATTTATCTGCAATAAGTGTAGAAAAAATACAGGACACTGAAAAATACGCACCCACACACGCACACATAGACACACAAACAAACACATCCACACACACTCACGAATACACATCTGCAACATAAAATACCAGCTTCTGTACGTATCTGTAAAATTTGTGTTACTTAAAATTTGCCACTCCAGTAGCATTCTCGGGGCGAGAATGGTCTGACGGGGAAGGTGTGATGTCCTGAGCTCGTGTAGAGCTCTCACATTATCACCCCCGGTCACATTCTCGGGACGAGAATGGTCTGACGGGGAAGGTGTGGCGTCCCGTTCTCGCGAGACGACACACCCGTTCTTAATTATCCTCCTTCTGCAATTGTTACGACAATCGGAAGGTGATTAAGAAATATATTTAACCTCATTTTTGTAAAAGTAACAAGTCAGAAAAGATCCTACTCAGCAAAAAGTAAAATCAGTCCAATATTAACTCATGCTTCACCGTTGCTGAGCGTCATGCGTTATGCGTTATGCGTAACGCTTAGTAACGCTGTTTACATCATTCACGCGAGCTGGCTCAGGCTATAAATTCGGGTCTGAACGTTGGCTCGCCGGTCATTCTGTGAAAGTCTTCTTCCCGGAGCTTTTGAGTCCGCACTATTGTCTCCGCCCAAACACCTTAGAAAAGTGTGACAAAGCGTCTGTTCAAGAAGCGGCGAGCCAACGGTTAGATTTGATCCCGCACTTGGGAAGTGGCGTTACCCACATATATATATAGCTGCAGTAGGGCCAGCGCGCTATTAATTCGTCCTCAAATTGAGCTGCAGTAGGATCAGCTGATAATTCATCCTCAAGGCCTTCTGACTTGTTACTTCAGCCTCCAGAGGATTGCCAACTCATCAAGACTTCGCTCTCCTCTAGAGTAATATAAAAAGAGTTTATTTGTAAGTTAGAATTTATATTTTTTCGTTTCGACAATTGCGCCCATTCTTTTCTATAATTGGTTTCTATGATTTTGAATCGTCAATTGGATTTTTAAATAAATTTATATTTCATCTTGACATATCCTTCTAATTATTTCTAAATTGTGAATGCATGATTATTTGGAGAGTTAATCGAAATCATTTGAATATCTTAGTTTTGTTATTTGAATCAATTATCAATTTTAAGACTTTTAATTTGAATAATTAATTTAATCAATCTACTTGGTCAATCATTCTCAAGTCCTTTATATCTCTCGCTCGCATATATATATCTATATACACATACATACTTTTGTAAAATCATTCGACCAAGTTCTCAGTCAAAATTCCATATTTTTCCATATATATATATATATATATATATATTTGTATAGCTTCAGATTCTGGGATGCAAAATATACGTCATATATATTCATATTCCGGGACGCATAATTTGTTCCTTATAAAATTCTCGGCCTCGAAAATATTTCTGAAAAGTCCCGGAATTTGAAAAACGATACCTGTGGGGAGTCCCAGTATATAAGAAAGTTTCACGCATTGGATGGCCAAAATTCACATCACTTTCTCGGCCTTTTTATTTATTTTTTTATACTTTCCGGGACGTCCCAGTAATTGAGAAAATGTTGCAAAACACGGCCCAGAACTTATAAAAGATTAATGAACGGATTCCCAATGCTGTCTTCAGAAATTTTTAGAATTTCTGGGATTTTCTTCTTGTTTATTTCCATTTTCTGGGACGTCCCAGAATTTGGGATAACATGAAGAAAAGTCTCAGAATGCGAATAGTAGATCTTGAAATGGGTTCTCAATGCTGCCTGTAATATTTGATCTCCCAGATGGTTGCAGCGATAATGATTATTCGGGTCGCTCATCAGGATACCCATTTGACCTATTCCGCACCAACCCGCACGAAACTGAAATCAACATATCTAGAAACAACTCCAAATTCAGGAAGTGTTTGCGATGACAAATCAGCCTGACTATGAATTGTTTAATTTATCTAATTCAAATATAAGAACCAGGTGGATATTGCACTCAACTGAATAATTTATTATTAGAAAATAAACCGCCCCCTGATGAACATAAACTCTCATAACAATTAACATGAATGTACAGTAATGACCAGAAAATACATCATTATATAATAATCAAGAATACTCTTAGTAACGTAATGATTAGAAAATCAATCTTACAATTTCATCAATTATCTCCCAATGATGCATTCAGTCTCGAGGACTTCCTACAAACTCCTCTCCTCAGACTCGATTTGACTTAGAATGCGCTTCTAAACTCAGCTTTCTTTGATGAGGCCTGATCCTTCGGCTTAACATAACGAGACCGGGTCTTAGTTCCCTTTACATTTATCAATTTTTTCGAAATTATCATCTCTTGAACGTGCTTTCCCTTCGAAATATCTCTCAACTTCAACTTTGATTCCTTGGGTTTAGCACTTTCAACTTTCCAGGTTCCGGGCGTCAGAGCGGAGTGAGAGCATGGTGGAATCTATTCACACTCCGAGCAGGACAAACGGTTAAGATGTAAAATATCTGGGGTTTCATTCGTCCACAGTAACTGAAAAATGTTCTGGGAATTTGGAGCCAATTCAATTTCAGGATCGATCGTCTTGCTAATAGCAGTGATGTCATCAGTAATAAAATACTGCAAAGTTCATGGTTTTTTGCGCACAAGTAGAGAAGTTGTGATCGGAGAGGAAATTTTTTTCAAACAAAAAATGTTGCATCTGACATAGTCCACGTGATTTATGCGATAGATTGTTGAATTTCACATATTCCGTTGAAGAAAGTGAGTTTGTTCATAACAATTCAGCATCACTTTATATCATGAGTCAAATGATTAAAAACCAATTCGTCACTCGAGCTATTCTGTTCCTTGAAATAAGAAAGTATTCCAGACATTTTCTTCTATACCCATCATTCCCTGAGCGATTGGCGATGGGAAGGAGAAACCCAGCGCATGCCATCAATCGTCTCTGAACGCTTCGATTCATGACATGCGCTGGGTTTCTCCTTCCCATCGACAATTGCTCAAGGGATGATGGGTCTTCTATTTCAAATGAGATAATAACCCGAGAGGCATATTTATTTTTAATAATTTGATTCCTAATCCAAAGTTATGCTGGATTGTTATGAGCAAACTCGTTTTTTACAATGGAATATTTAGAATTCAACAATCCATCGCATGAATCATATGAACAATGTCATGTGAACAATGTTAAATGCAACATTTTTTGTTTGAAAATTCTCCTTCTCCGAACGAAACTTCTCTACTTGTGGGCAAAATCCATAAACTTTGCAATATAGTGCAATCCCTTCGAGTTATGGAACCAAAACCGAGAATAATAACAAAAAAAAATATGAAAATACTCTCATTACAGAAATGGAACGTCTTATACGGGAAAATGTACGGATATCTTTTATGATCATCTTTTAGAGATCTGCAAAAAGTTGCCCTACACTTTTTGCGATAAAATGCATTCCTTTCGAGTTATCGAGGATAGAAGACTGGAAAATTCCCAAAAGGAGCACTTTTTTTAAATAAAGTTGGAAAGTTTCAGAGGTGAAAATTATAATTATTGTCAGATTTTGTCAGTACAGATGCCTAGGACCATATTAAACCAGAATCCCATCTTCGGGTGACAAGCGTATGTTCACGTACTTCAAGAACGTCGTGATGATATGAAATCTCACCATATAACTGGGTTTCCAGGATCCCCAGGGTCAAAATTCGAAAGACACATTCACCTATATCATCCATCACTATGAAAACCAACTTTCAAAAGACAAACGAAAGAGCCATCTGTCCATATTGCGATGTGCCATCAACTTTATTGTGTTTTCCAACCGATTCACGTAGTGTTTATCCCTCATTGAAGTTGAGATAACTTTTTTTCTACGATAGGCACACCCATCCGGCTCAAAGCATCCTGTTGGTGACACTCAGACGATGAATTTTTCGTGGTTCCGATGGGGAAAAGAGGATAGGTCTTTTGGGTAATGCTGCGTGAATGCGAAAACTGAAAAAAGATCGAATCACGGGTTTCCATTCGAAACACCTCCCTGAAACTTTTTTATCGATAGGCACACTAATCTGCGTCTGGTTTTGTGATAGTGTGGTATAATGGGATGGTGTTTGATGCTTTATAAAAAATTTTTATGATAGGGTCTTTTCAGTTACACGCTGAAGAATGCTGCCGATGGTAGTGAATACCATCCACTTACTCTTACGCAAAGCCTATCATTCCATGATTCTGAGACCTTTAGTGAATAGGCAGGCTCTAAGTAGTATTTGGGACTGAATTTTGGCACTATTTGGACCATGTTTGAGCATTGAGAACAAGCATTTTGGTACAGACGGAGCGTACAGCCTTGCATACCACGTCCTTCTTCAGTTGGCGGAATTACCCATATGCAGGTCTGGAAACTCCATTGGTTTAGCGCGCGCCCTTAGTGAGACAGCGTGTGCTTCCAATTTCGACCACCGCAAGAGGGGCGCTTGGGTCGTGTTAGCGAAAAATGATTAATCAAAACATCAACATAACCTAGTAAGATCTCCAAAGAAGGAAATATTGGGAGTTACATTGTGAGCAACCTCCGTGCTATAAATGGTCGAAACTTCCAAGCCTCAATCGAGAAATGACTAAAAAATATACCTAACGGCTATTTAATCGCTATTAGGAATCACAATAGACATTAGATCATTATCATGATGTAGTTTGTGAGAGCCTAAGGATAATACCGATGTTGAAAAAGTGAAACGTAGTGTACATTTACAGCATCACTGACATGATCACTGACTTTATCATCCCTGCAGGAAGATGATTTGGAGTCAAAATAAGAATAATAGAGCAACTTATCCAGATTGAATGAATGGCTGTCTTGTTGGACTCTCTTGTCAAGTTTTCGTACTCAAATTGCCACGGGTTCCTAAGAGAATGCATTTCAAAATATAATTCGCTTGGAATTAAGCATTCATGCACTTCGAAGTTCGAACTAGCCATTGATTGATCGCAAACTTCTCTTTTGCATGTTAAAGAATCTGGGATATCATTGAAGCTGTTTCTTGCATGATTGAGCGCATATCTCATTCTTTGGAGTGTGAAGACAGGTAAATAATTATTTTGTGAGTAACTCTTGAAACGAACGGAGTAACGGGAATGAAAAATGTGAGTTTTCTAGTACTCCCTATATAGATTCTTGGACCTATCTCTCGTCTCAGTGACGAGATTCAAGCATTAGCCTAACTTACTGTTCCATTTGGTTGTTGAGTTTCGACTTCGTTATGTCGTGTCACCGTCGCGCTCCCATCATAGGAGAGGAGATCAAAGAAGCGGATATATGTCGACACGAATGATTCGATGGTCATCTGCGGTACTTTTGGGATACAAGGGAACTCCTCCATCGCCGACAGAACGAACAAGCCAAGAAATTGGGCTGTACAAAGCTTGATGAGAAATAAATCAGGGAACAGGATGCCAGATGTGCAGGTGTCATTAAGGTGTCTAACCAATATCAGAGCAGTTCACGAAAAGAGATGAAGGTCGACACGAATGATGCGAAGCTCATCTGCGGTTCAGGAGACATACGGAGGCATCTCCACATTGGTGATAGAAAGGACTTCGCAGACCTCGGGACTGTACAAGGCTGATCGGAGAACGAACGGAGTAGCGAGGTTGAAAGATGTGACCCTTCTTGAACTCCCTATATGGATTCTTGGACCTATCCCGCGTCTCGGTCACGAACCTCAAGCATTAGCCTCACTTACTGTTCCATTTGGTTGTGAAGTTTCTACTCCGACATGTGGTGTCACCGTCGCGTTCTTCTCATAGGAGAGAAGATCACAGGAGAGGATATAAGTCGACACGGACGATTCGGAGGTCATTTGTGGTACTTTCGGGATACAAGGGAACTCCTTCATCGCCGAAACAACGAACTAGCTGATACTCCGAGGCAGTACAAAGCTCGGTGTGGAATGAATGAGGTAACAAATGCCAGATGTGCAGGCGTCATGAAGCCGTAAAACCCATATTAGAGGAATTCACGAAATAGGATGAAAGTCAACACGAATGATTCGAAGCTCATCTGCGTGAAAGGAGACATACGGAGGTATCTCCACATCGGTGACAGGAAGACCTCCGCAGACCCCGGGACTGTACAGAGCTTATTGTGAAACGAACGGAGTAACGAGAATGAGAGATGTGAGTTCTTTTGTACTCCCTATATAGATTTTTTGACCTATCTCTCGTCTCAGTAATGAGCTTCAAGCATTAGCCTCACTTACTGTTCCATTCGGTTGTTGAGTTCCGACTTCGTTATGTGGTCTCACCGTCGCGCTCTACTCATAGGAGAGGAGATCAACGGAGCGGATATAAGTCGACACTAGCGACTCGATGGTCATCTGCAGTACTTTCGGGATACAAGGGAACTTCTTCATCGCCGAAACCTGAACTAGCCGAGGATTTGGGGCTGTACAAAGCTTGATGTGAAATGAAGGAGGTAACAGAATGCTGGATGTGCAGACGTCATTAAGCCGTATAACCGATATCAGAGTAGTTCGCGAAGAGAGATGAAAGTCGACATGAATGATTCGAGGCTCATCTGTGGTAGAGAAGACATACGGAAGTATCTCCACATCGGTGACAGGAAGACCTCCGCAGACCCCGGGACTGTACAGAGCTTATTGTGAAACGAACAGAGTAACGAGAATGAGAGATGTGAGTCTTTTTGTACTCCCTATATAGATTTTTTTGACCTATCTCTCGTCTCAGTCATGAACTTCAAGCATTAGCCTCACTTACTGTTCCATTTGGTTGTTGAGTTCCGACTCCGTTATGTGGTCTCACCGTTGCGCTCCACTCATGGGAGAGGAAATCACAGAAGCGGATATAATTCGACACGAGTGATTCGATGGTCATCTGCGGTACTTTCGGGATACAAGGGAACTTCTTCATCGCCGAAACCTGAACTAGCCGAGGGTTTGGGGCTGTACAAAGCTTGATGTGAAATGAAGGAGGTAACAGAATGCTGGATGTGCATGCGTCATCAAGCCGTAAAACCCATATTAGAGGAATTCACGAAATAGAATGAAAGTCGACACGAATGATTCGAAGCTCATCTGCGTGAAAGGAGACATATGGAGGTATCTCCACATCGGTGACAGAACGAACTTCTCAGACCCCGGGACTGTACAAGGGTTATTGTGAAACGAACGGAGTAACGGGAATGAAAAGTGTGAGTTTTCTAGTACTCCCTATATAGATTCTTGGACCTATCTCTCGTCTCAGTGACGAGATTCAAGCATTAGCCTAACTTACTGTTCCATTTGGTTGTTGAGTTTCGACTTCGTTATGTGGTGTCACCGTCGCGCTCCCATCATAGGAGAGGAGATCAAAGAAGCGGATATATGTTTACCCGAATGATTCCATGGTCATCTGCGGTACTTTTGGGATACAAGGGAACTCCTCCATCGCCGACAGAACGAACAAGCCAAGAAATTGGGCTGTACAAAGCTTGATGAGAAATGAATCAGGGAACAGGATGCCAGATGTGCAGGTGTCATTAAGGTGTCTAACCAATATCAGAGAAGTTCACGAAAAGAGATGAAGGTCGACACGAATGATGCGAAGCTCATCTGCGGTTCAGGAGACATACGGAGGCATCTCCACATTGGTGACAGAAAGGACTTCGCAGACCTCGGGACTGTACAAGGCTGATCGGAAAACGGACGGAGTAGCGAGGTTGAAAGATGTGACCCTTCTTGAACTCCCTATATGGATTCTTGGACCTATCCCGCGTCTCGGTCACGAACCTCAAGCATTAGCCTCACTTACTGTTCGATTTGGTTGTGAAGTTTCTACTCCGACATGTGGTGTCACCGTCGCGTTCTTCTCATAGGAGAGAAGATCACAGGAGAGGATATAAGTCGACACAGACGATTCGGAGGTCATTTGTGGTACTTTCGGGATACAAGGGAACTCCTTCATCGCCGAAACAACGAACTAGCTGATACTCCGAGGCAGTACAAAGCTCGATGTGGAATGAATGAGGTAACAAATGCCAGATGTGCAGGCGTCATGAAGCCGTAAAACCCATATTAAAGGAATTCACGAAATAGGATGAAAGTCAACACGAATGATTCGAAGCTCATCTGCGTGAAAGGAGACATACGGAGGTATCTCCACATCGGTGACAGGAAGACCTCCGCAGACCCCGGGACTGTACAGAGCTTATTGTGAAACGAACGGAGTAACGAGAATGAGAGATGTGAGTTCTCTTGTACTCCCTATATAGATTTTTTGACCTATCTCTCGTCTCAGTAATGAGCTTCAAGCATGAGCCTCACTTACTGATCCATTCGGTTGTTGAGTTCCGACTTCGTTATGTGGTCTCACCGTCGCGCTCCACTCATAGGAGAGGAGATCACAGAAGCGGATATAAGTCGACACGAGCGATTCGATGGTCATCTGCGGTTCTTTTGGGATACAAGGGAACTTCTTCATCGCCGAAACCTGAACTAGCCGAGGATTTGGGGCTGTACAAAGCTTGATGTGAAATGAAGGAGGTAACAGAATGCTGGATTTGCAGACGTCATTAAGCCGTATAACCGATATCAGAGTAGTTCGCGTAGAGAGATGAAAGTCGACATGAATGATTCGAGGCTCATCTGTGGTAGAGAAGACATACGGAAGTATCTCCACATCGGTGACAGGAAGACCTCCGCAGACCCCGGGACTGTACAGAGCTTATTGTGAAACGAACAGAGTAACGAGAATGAGAGATGTGAGTCTTTTTGTACTCCCTATATAGATTTTTTTGACCTATCTCTCGTCTCAGTCATGAACTTCAAGCATTAGCCTCACTTACTGTTCCATTTGGTTGTTGAGTTTCGACTTCGTTATGTGGTGTCACCGTCGCGCTCCCATCATAGGAGAGGAGATCAAAGAAGCGGATATATGTCGACACGAATGATTCGATGGTCATCTGCGGTACTTTTGGGATACAAGGGAACTCCTCCATCGCCGACAGAACGAACAAGCCAAGAAATTGGGCTGTACAAAGCTTGATGAGAAATAAATCAGGGAACAGGATGCCAGATGTGCAGGTGTCATTAAGGTGTCTAACCAATATCAGAGAAGTTCACGAAAAGAGATGAAGGTCGACACGAATGATGCGAAGCTCATCTGCGGTTCAGGAGACACACGGAGGCATCTCCACATTGGTGACAGAAAGGACTTCGCAGACCTCGGGACTGTACAAGGCTGATCGGAAAACGAACGGAGTAGCGAGGTTGAAAGATGTGACCCTTCTTGAACTCCCTATATGGATTCTTGGACCTATCCCGCGTCTCGGTCACGAACCTCAAGCATTAGCCTCACTTACTGTTCCATTTGGTTGTGAAGTTTCTACTCCGACATGTGGTGTCACCGTCGCGTTCTTCTCATAGGAGAGAAGATCACAGGAGAGGATATAAGTCGACACGGACGATTCGGAGGTCATTTGTGGTACTTTCGGGATACAAGGGAACTCCTTCATCGCCGAAACAACGAACTAGCTAATACTCCGAGGCAGTACGAAGCTCGATGTGGAATGAATGAGGTAACAAATGCCAGATGTGCAGGCGTAATGAAGCCGTAAAACCCATATTAGAGGAATTCACGAAATAGGATGAAAGTCAACACGAATGATTCGAAGCTCATCTGCGTGAAAGGAGACATACGGAGGTATCTCCACATCGGTGACAGGGAGACCTCCGCAGACCCCGGGACTGTACAGAGCTTATTGTGAAACGAACGGAGTAACGAGAATGAGAGATGTGAGTTCTTTTGTACTCCCTATATAGATTTTTTGACCTATCTCTCGTCTCAGTAATGAGCTTCAATCATTAGCCTCACTTACTGTTCCATTCGGTTGTTGAGTTCCGACTTCGTTATGTGGTCTCACCGTCGCGCTCTACTCATAGGAGAGGAGATCAACGGAGCGGATATAAGTCGACACTAGCGACTCGATGGTCATCTGCAGTACTTTCGGGATACAAGGGAACTTCTTCATCGCCGAAACCTGAACTAGCCGAGGATTTGGGGCTGTACAAAGCTTGATGTGAAATGAAGGAGGTAACAGAATGCTGGATGTGCAGACGTCATTAAGCCGTATAACCGATATCAGAGTAGTTCGCGAAGAGAGATGAAAGTCGACATGAATGATTCGAGGCTCATCTGTGGTAGAGAAGACATACGGAAGTATCTCCACATCGGTGATAGGAAGACCTCCGCAGACCCCGGGACTGTACAGAGCTTATTGTGAAACGAACAGAGTAACGAGAATGAGAGATGTGAGTCTTTTTGTACTCCCTATATAGATTTTTTTGACCTATCTCTCGTCTCAGTCATGAACTTCAAGCATTAGCCTCACTTACTGTTCCATTTGGTTGTTGAGTTCCGACTCCGTTATGTGGTCTCACCGTTGCGCTCCACTCATGGGAGAGGAAATCACAGAAGCGGATATAATTCGACACGAGTGATTCGATGGTCATCTGCGGTACTTTCGGGATACAAGGGAACTTCTTCATCGCCGAAACCTGAACTAGCCGAGGGTTTGGGGCTGTACAAAGCTTGATGTGTAATGAAGGAGGTCACAGAATTCTGGATGTGCATGCGTCATCAAGCCGTAAAACCCATATTAGAGGAATTCACGAAATAGAATGAAAGTCGACACGAATGATTCGAAGCTCATCTGCGTGAAAGGAGACATATGGAGGTATCTCCACATCGGTGACAGAACGAACTTCTCAGACCCCGGGACTGTACAAGGGTTATTGTGAAACGAACGGAGTAACGGGAATGAAAAATGTGAGTTTTCTAGTACTCCCTATATAGATTCTTGGACCTATCTCTCGTCTCAGTGACGAGATTCAAGCATTAGCCTAACTTACTGTTCCATTTGGTTGTTGAGTTTAGACTTCGTTATGTGATGTCACCGTCGCGCTCCCATCATAGAAGAGGAGATCAAAGAAGCGGATATATTTCATACCCGAATGATTCGATGGTCATCTGCGGTACTTTTGGAATACAAGGGAACTCCTCCATCGCCGACAGAACGAACAAGCCAAGAAATTGGGCTGTACAAAGCTTGATGAGAAATGAATCAGGGAACAGGTGCCAGATGTGCAGGTGTCATTAAGGTGTCTAACCAATATCAGAGAAGTTCACGAAAAGAGATGAAGGTCGACACGAATGATGCGAAGCTCATCTGCGGTTCAGGAGACATACGGAGGCATCTCCACATTGGTGACAGAAAGGACTTCGCAGACCTCGGGACTGTACAAGGCTGATCGGAAAACGAACGGAGTAGCGAGGTTGAAAGATGTGACCCTTCTTGAACTCCCTATATGGATTCTTGGACCTATCCCGCGTCTCGGTCACGACCCTCAAGCATTAGCCTCACTGACTGTTCCATTTGGTTGTGAAGTTTCTACTCCGACATGTGGTGTCACCGTCGCGTTCTTCTCATAGGAGAGAAGATCACAGGAGAGGATATAAGTCGACACAGACGATTCGGAGGTCATTTGTGGTACTTTCGGGATACAAGGGAACTCCTTCATCGCCGAAACAACGAACTAGCTGATACTCCGAGGCAGTACAAAGCTCGATGTGGAATGAATGAGGTAACAAATGCCAGATGTGCAGGCGTCATGAAGCCGTAAAACCCATATTAGAGGAATTCACGAAATAGGATGAAAGTCAACACGAATGATTCGAAGCTCATCTGCGTGAAAGGAGACATACGGAGGTATCTCCACATCGGTGACAGGAAGACCTCCGCAGACCCCGGGACTGTACAGAGCTTATTGTGAAACGAACGGAGTAACGAGAATGAGAGATGTGAGTTCTTTTGTACTCCCTATATAGATTTTTGGACCTATCTCTCGTCTCAGTAATGAGCTTCAAGCATGAGCCTCACTTACTGATCCATTCGGTTGTTGAGTTCCGACTTCGTTATGTGGTCTCACCGTCGCGCTCCACTCATAGGAGAGGAGATCACAGAAGCGGATATAAGTCGACACGAGCGATTCGATGGTCATCTGCGGTACTTTTGGGATACAAGGGAACTTCTTCATCGCCGAAACCTGAACTAGCCGAGGATTTGGGGCTGTACAAAGCTTGATGTGAAATGAAGGAGGTAACAGAATGCTGGATGTGCAGACGTCATTAAGCCGTATAACCGATATCAGAGTAGTTCGCAAAGAGAGATGAAAGTCGACATGAATGATTCGAGGCTCATCTGTGGTAGAGAAGACATACGGAAGTATCTCCACATCGGTGACAGGAAGACCTCCGCAGACCCCGGGACTGTACAGAGCTTATTGTGAAACGAACAGAGTAACGAGAATGAGAGATGTGAGTCTTTTTGTACTCCCTATATAGATTTTTCTGACCTATCTCTCGTCTCAGTCATGAACTTCAAGCATTAGCCTCACTTACTGTTCCATTTGGTTGTTGAGTTCCGACTCCGTTATGTGGTCTCACCGTTGCGCTCCACTCATGGGAGAGGAAATCACAGAAGCGGATATAATTCGACACGAGTGATTCGATGGTCATCTGCGGTACTTTCGGGATACAAGGGAACTTCTTCATCGCCGAAACCTGAACTAGCCGAGGGTTTGGGGCTGTACAAAGCTTGATGTGAAATGAAGGAGGTAACAGAATGCTGGATGTGCATGCGTCATCAAGCCGTAAAACCCATATTAGAGGAATTCACGAAATAGAATGAAAGTCGACACGAATGATTCAAAGCTCATCTGCGTGAAAGGAGACATATGGAGGTATCTCCACATCGGTGACAGAACGAACTTCTCAGACCCCGGGACTGTACAAGGGTTATTGTGAAACGAACGGAGTAACGGGAATGAAAAATGTGAGTTTTCTAGTACTCCCTATATAGATTCTTGGACCTATCTCTCGTCTCAGTGACGAGATTCAAGCATTAGCCTAACTTACTGTTCCATTTGGTTGTTGAGTTTCGACTTCGTTATGTGGTGTCGACGTCGCGCTCCCATCATAGGAGAGGAGATCAAAGAAGCGGATATATGTCGACACGAATGATTCGATGGTCATCTGCGGTATTTTCGGGATAAAGGGGAACTCCTCCATCGCCGACAGAACGAACAAGCCAAAAAATTGGGCTGTACAAAGCTTGATGAGAAATGAATCAGGGAACAGAATGCCAGATGTGCAGGTGTCATTCAGGTGTCCTACCAATATCAGAGAAGTTCACGAAAAGAGATGAAGGTCGACACGAATGATGCGAAGCTCATCTGCGGTTCAGGAGACATACAGAGGCATCTCCACATTGGTGACAGAAAGGACATCGCAGACCTCGGGACTGTACAAGGCTGATCGGAAAACGAACGGAGTAGCGAGGTTGAAAGATGTGACCCTTCTTGAACTCCCTATATGGATTCTTGGACCTATCCCGCGTCTCGGTCACGAACCTCAAGCATTAGCCTCACTTACTGTTCCATTTGGTTGTTGAGTTCCTACTCCGACATGTGGTGTCACCGTCGCGTTTCCCTCATAGGAGGGAAGATCACAGGAGAGGATAAAAGTCGACAGGAACGATTTCATGGTCATCTGCGGTACTTTCGGGATACAAGGGAACTCCGTCATCGCCTAAACCACGAACTAGCCGAGACTCCGAGGCAATACAAAGCTCGATGAATGAGGTAACAAATGCCAGATGTGCACGCCACATAAAGCCGTAAAACCCATATTAGAGGAATTCACGAAATAGAATGAAAGTCGTCACGAATGATTCGAAGCTCATCTGCGTGAAAGGAGACTTATGGAGGTTTCTCCACATCGGTGACAGAACGAACTTCTCAGACCCCGGGACTGTACAAGGGTTATTGTGAAACGAACGGAGTAACGGGAATGAAAAATGTGAGTTTTCTAGTACTCCCTATATAGATTCTTGGACCTATCTCTCGTCTCAGTGACGAGATTCAAGCATTAGCCTAACTTACTGTTCCATTTGGTTGTTGAGTTTCGACTTCGTTATGTGGTGTCACCGTCGCGCTCCCATCATAGGAGAGGAGATCAAAGAAGCGGATATATGTCGACACGAATGATTCGATGGTCATCTGCGGTACTTTTGGGATACAAGGGAACTCCTCCATCGCCGACAGAACGAACAAGCCAAGAAATTGGGCTGTACAAAGCTTGATGAGAAATGAATCAGGGAACAGGATGCCAGATGTGCAGGTGTCATTAAGGTGTCTAACCAATATCTAGAAGTTCACGAAAAGAGATGAAGGTCGACACGAATGATGCGAAGCTCATCTGCAGTTCAGGAGACATACGGAGGCATCTCCACATTGGTGACAGAAAGGACTTCGCAGACCTCGGGACTGTACAAGGCTGATCGGAAAACGGACGGAGTAGCGAGGTTGAAAGATGTGACCTCCTTGAACTCCCTATATGGATTCTTGGACCTATCCCGCGTCTCGGTCACGAACCTCAAGCATTAGCCTCACTTACTGTTCGATTTGGTTGTGAAGTTTCTACTCCGACATGTGGTGTCACCGTCGCGTTCTTCTCACAGGAGAGAAGATCACAGGAGAGGATATAAGTCGACACAGACGATTCGGAGGTCATTTGTGGTACTTTCGGGATACAAGGGAACTCCTTCATCGCCGAAACAACGAACTAGCTGATACTCCGAGGCAGTACAAAGCTCGATGTGGAATGAATGAGGTAACAAATGCCAGATGTGCAGGCGTCATGAAGCCGTAAAACCCATATTAGAGGAATTCACGAAATAGGATGAAAGTCAACACGAATGATTCGAAGCTCATCTGCGTGAAAGGAGACATACGGAGGTATCTCCACATCGGTGACAGGAAGACCTCCGCAGACCCCGGGACTGTACGGAGCTTATTGTGAAACGAACGGAGTAACGAGAATGAGAGATGTGAGTTCTTTTGTACTCAGTATATAGATTTTTGGACCTATCTCTCGTCTCAGTAATGAGCTTCAAGCATGAGCCTCACTTACTGATCCATTCGGTTGTTGAGTTCCGACTTCGTTATGTGGTCTCACCGTCGCGCTCCACTCATAGGAGAGGAGATCACAGAAGCGGATATAAGTCGACACGAGCGATTCGATGGTCATCTGCGGTACTTTTGGGATACAAGGGAACTTCTTCATCGCCGAAACCTGAACTAGCCGAGGATTTGGGGCTGTACAAAGCTTGATGTGAAATGAAGGAGGTAACAGAATGCTGGATGTGCAGACGTCATTGAGCCGTATAACCGATATCAGAGTAGTTCGCGAAGAGAGATGAAAGTCGACATGAATGATTCGAGGCTCATCTGTGGTAGAGAAGACATACGGAAGTATCTCCACATCGGTGACAGGAAGACCTCCGCAGACCCCGGGACTGTACAGAGCTTATTGTGAAACGAACAGAGTAACGAGAATGAGAGATGTGAGTCTTTTTGTACTCCCTATATAGATTTTTTTGACCTATCTCTCGTCTCAGTCATGAACTTCAAGCATTAGCCTCACTTACTGTTCCATTTGGTTGTTGAGTTCCGACTCCGTTATGTGGTCTCACCGTTGCGCTCCACTCATGGGAGAGGAAATCACAGAAGCGGATATAATTCGACACGAGTGATTCGATGGTCATCTGCGGTACTTTCGGGATACAAGGGAACTTCTTCATCGCCGAAACCTGAACTAGCCGAGGATTTGGGGCTGTACAAAGCTTGATGTGAAATGAAGGAGGTAACAGAATGCTGGATGTGCAGACGTCATTAAGCCGTATAACCGATATCAGAGTAGTTCGCGAAGAGAGATGAAAGTCGACATGAATGATTCGAGGCTCATCTGTGGTAGAGAAGACATACGGAAGTATCTCCACATCGGTGACAGGAAGACCTCCGCAGACCCCGGGACTGTACAGAGCTTATTGTGAAACGAACAGAGTAACGAGACTGAGAGATGTGAGTCTTTTTGTACTCCCTATATAGATTTTTCTGACCTATCTCTCGTCTCAGTCATGAACTTCAAGCATTAGCCTCACTTACTGTTCCATTTGGTTGTTGATTTCCGACTCCGTTATGTGGTCTCATCGTTGCGCTCCACTCATGGGAGAGGAAATCACAGAAGCGGATATAATTCGACACGAGTGATTCGATGGTCATCTGCGGTACTTTCGGGATACAAGGGAACTTCTTCATCGCCGAAACCTGAACTAGCCGAGGGTTTGGGGCTGTACAAAGCTTGATGTGAAATGAAGGAGGTAACAGAATGCTGGATGTGCATGCGTCATCAAGCCGTAAAACCCATATTAGAGGAATTCACGAAATAGAATGAAAGTCGACACGAATGATTCGAAGCTCATCTGCGTGAAAGGAGACATATGGAGGTATCTCCACATCGGTGACAGAACGAACTTCTCAGACCCCGGGACTGTACAAGGGTTATTGTGAAACGAACGGAGTAACGGGAATGAAAAATGTGAGTTTTCTAGTACTCCCTATATAGATTCTTGGACCTATCTCTCGTCTCAGTGACGAGATTCAAGCATTAGCCTAACTTACTGTTCCATTTGGTTGTTGAGTTTCGACTTCGTTATGTGGTGTCGACGTCGCGCTCCCATCATAGGAGAGGAGATCAAAGAAGCGGATATATGTCGACACGAATGATTCGATGGTCATCTGCGGTACTTCTGGGATACAAGGGAACTCCTCCATCGCCGTCAGAACGAACAAGCCAAGAAATTGGGCTGTACAAAGCTTGATGAGAAATGAATCAGGGAACAGGATGCCAGATGTGCAGGTGTCATTAAGGTGTCTAACCAATATCTAGAAGTTCACGAAAAGAGATGAAGGTCGACACGAATGATGCGAAGCTCATCTGCAGTTCAGGAGACATACGGAGGCATCTCCACATTGGTGACAGAAAGGACTTCGCAGACCTCGGGACTGTACAAGGCTGATCGGAAAACGGACGGAGTAGCGAGGTTGAAAGATGTGACCCTTCTTGAACTCCCTATATGGATTCTTGGACCTATCCCGCGTCTCGGTCACGAACCTCAAGCATTAGCCTCACTTACTGTTCGATTTGGTTGTGAAGTTTCTACTCCGACATGTGGTGTCACCGTCGCGTTCTTCTCATAGGAGAGAAGATCACAGGAGAGGATATAAGTCGACACAGACGATTCGGAGGTCATTTGTGGTACTTTCGGGATACAAGGGAACTCCTTCATCGCCGAAACAACGAACTAGCTGATACTCCGAGGCAGTACAAAGCTCGATGTGGAATGAATGAGGTAACAAATGCCAGATGTGCAGGCGTCATGAAGCCGTAAAACCCATATTAGAGGAATTCACGAAATAGGATGAAAGTCAACACGAATGATTCGAAGCTCATCTGCGTGAAAGGAGACATACGGAGGTATCTCCACATCGGTGACAGGAAGACCTCCGCAGACCCCGGGACTGTACAGAGCTTATTGTGAAACGAACGGAGTAACGAGAATGAGAGATGTGAGTTCTTTTGTACTCCCTATATAGATTTTTGGACCTATCTCTCGTCTCAGTAATGAGCTTCAAGCATGAGCCTCACTTACTGATCCATTCGGTTGTTGAGTTCCGACTTCGTTATGTGGTCTCACCGTCGCGCTCCACTCATAGGAGAGGAGATCACAGAAGCGGATATAAGTCGACACGAGCGATTCGATGGTCATCTGCGGTACTTTTGGGATACAAGGGAACTTCTTCATCGCCGAAACCTGAACTAGCCGAGGATTTGGGGCTGTACAAAGCTTGATGTGAAATGAAGGAGGTAACAGAATGCTGGATGTGCAGACGTCATTAAGCCGTATAACCGATATCAGAGTAGTTCGCGAAGAGAGATGAAAGTCGACATGAATGATTCGAGGCTCATCTGTGGTAGAGAAGACATACGGAAGTATCTCCACATCGGTGACAGGAAGACCTCCGCAGACCCCGGGACTGTACAGAGCTTATTGTGAAACGAACAGAGTAACGAGAATGAGAGATGTGAGTCTTTTTGTACTCCCTATATAGATTTTTTCGACCTATCTCTCGTCTCAGTCATGAACTTCAAGCATTAGCCTCACTTACTGTTCCATTTGGTTGTTGAGTTCCGACTCCGTTATGTGGTCTCACCGTTGCGCTCCACTCATGGGAGAGGAAATCACAGAAGCGGATATAATTCGACACGAGTGATTCGATGGTCATCTGCGGTACTTTCGGGATACAAGGGAACTTCTTCATCGCCGAAACCTGAACTAGCCGAGGGTTTGGGGCTGTACAAAGCTTGATGTGAAATGAAGGAGGTAACAGAATGCTGGATGTGCATGCGTCATCAAGCCGTAAAACCCATATTAGAGGAATTCACGAAATAGAATGAAAGTCGACACGAATGATTCGAAGCTCATCTGCGTGAAAGGAGACATATGGAGGTATCTCCACATCGGTGACAGAACGAACTTCTCAGACCCCGGGACTGTACAACGGTGATTGTGAAACGAACGGACTAACGGGAATGAAAAATGTGAGTCTTCTAGTACTCCCTATATAGATTCTTGGACCTATCTCTCGTCTCAGTGACGAGATTCAAGCATTAGCCTCACTCACTGTTCCATTTAGTCGTTATTTCCTACTCCAGCGAGAGGTATCATCGGTGGAATCCACTGACAGTAGGAAAAATGACCGAAGAAGAAACCAACCGACACGAACGATCCGATGGTCGTCTGCGGTGCTGGAGGGATACGGGGAGACTTTTATTTTGGGGTTTACAAGAATCCGGTACAGTACGGAGCTAAATAGGGAACGAATCAGGCAACTGAACGACAGATGTGGCGCCATCATTGAATCGTATAACCCATATGAGAGAAGTTCCCGAAACAAGATACAAGCCGGCACGAACGACTCGGTGCTCTTCTGTGGTCGAGAAGACACACAGGGGTCCATGCAGATCAGTGATAGAAAGGACTCGGCAGAGCTCCAGGGGGTTCAAGGCTCATTGCAGATTGGACCGGGTGACGGGAACGGGAGATGTGAGTCTTCTTGGACTTCTTATATGGGTTATGGGCATATATCTCGCCTAGGTCACGAACTTCGAGCATTAGCCTCACTTACTGTTCCATTCAGTTGTTAAGTTCCTACTCCGACATGTGGTGTCACCGTCGCGTTTCCCTCATAGGAGGGAAGATCACAGGAGAGGATAAAAGTCGACAGGAACGATTTCATGGTCATCTGCGGTACTTTCGGGATACAAGGGAACTTCTTCATCGCCGAAACCTGAACTAGCCGAGATTCCGAGGCAGTACAGAGCTTGATGTGGAATGAAGGAGGTAACAGAATGCTGGATGTGCAGACGTCATTGAGCCGTATAACAAATATCAGAGTAGTTCGCAAAGAGAGATGAAAGTCGACATGAATGATTCGAGGCTCATCTGAGGTAGAAATGACATACGGAGGTATCTCCACATCGGTGACAGGAAGACCTCCGCAGACCCCGGGACTGTACAGAGCTGATTGTGAAACGAACAGAGTAACGAGAATGAGAGATGTGAGTCTCCTTGTACTCCCTATATAGATATTTTGACCTATCTCTCGTCTCAGCCATGAACTTCAAGCATTAGCCCCACTCACTGTTCCATTTGGTTGTCGAGTTTCGACTTCGTTATGTGGAGTCACCGTCGCGCTCCACTAATAGGAGAGGAGATCACAGACGCGGATATATGTCGATACGAACGATTCGACGGTCATTTGTGGTACTTTCGGGATACAAGGGAACTCCTTCATCGCCTAAACAACGAACTAGCCGAGACTCCGAGGCAATACAAAGCTCGATGGATGAGGTAACAAATGCCAGATGTGCACGCCACATAAAGCCGTAAAACCATAATTAGAGGAATTCACGAAATAGAATGAAAGTCGACACGAATGATTCGAAGCTCATCTGCGTGAAAGGAGACATATGGAGGTATCTCCACATCGGTGACAGAATGAACTTCTCAGACCCCGGGACTGTACAAGGGTTACTGTGAAACGAACGGAGTAACGGGAATGAAAAATGTGAGTTTTCTAGTACTCCCTATATAGATTCTTGGACCTATCTCTCGTCTCAGTGACGAGATTCAAGCATTAGCCTAACTTACTGTTCCATTTGGTTGTTGAGTTTCGACTTCGTTATGTGGTGTCACCGTCGCGCTCCCATCATAGGAGAGGAGATCAAAGAAGCGGATATGAGTCGACACGGGCGATTGGATGGTCATCTGCGGTACTTTTGGGATACAAGGGAACTTCTTCATCGCCGAAACCTGAACTAGCCGAGGATTTGGGGCTGTACAAAGCTTGATGTGAAATGAAGGAGGTAACGGAATGCTGGATGTGCAGACGTCATTAAGCCGTATAACCGATATCAGAGTAGTTCGCAAAGAGAGATGAAAGTCGACATGAATGATTCGAGGCTCATCTGTGGTAGAGAAGACATACGGAAGTATCTCCACATCGGTGACAGGAAGACCTCCGCAGACCCCGGGACTGTACAGAGCTTATTGTGAAACGAACAGAGTAACGAGAATGAGAGATGTGAGTCTTTTTATACTCCCTGTATAGATTTTTTTGACCTATCTCTCGTCTCAGTCATGAACTTCAAGCATTAGCCTCACTTACTGTTCCATTTGGTTCTTGAGTTCCGACTTCGTTATGTGGTCTCACCGTTGCGCTCCACTCATGGGAGAGGAAATCACAGAAGCGGATATAATTCGACACGAGTGATTCGATGGTCATCTGCGGTACTTTCGGGATACAAGGGAACTTCTCCATCGCCGAAACCTGAACTAGCCGAGGGTTTGGGGCTGTACAAAGCTTGATGTGAAATGAAGGAGGTAACAGAATGCTGGATGTGCATGCGTCATCAAGCCGTAAAACCCATATTAGAGGAATTCACGAAATAGAATGAAAGTCGACACGAATGATTCGAAGCTCATCTGCGTGAAAGGAGACATATGGAGGTATCTCCACATCGGTGACAGAACGAACTTCTCAGACCCCGGGACTGTACAACGGTGATTGTGAAACGAACGGACTAACGGGAATGAAAAATGTGAGTCTTCTAGTACTCCCTATATAGATTCTTGGACCTATCTCTCGTCTCAGTGATGAGATTCAAGCATTAGCCTCACTCACTGTTCCATTTAGTCGTTATTTCCTACTCCAGCGAGAGGTATCATCGGTGGAATCCACTGACAGTAGGAAAAATGACCGGAGAAGAAACCAACCGACACGAACGATCCGATGGTCGTCTGCGGTGCTGGAGGGATACGGGGAGACTTCCATTTTGGGGTTTACAAGAATCCGGTACAGTACGGAGCTAAATAGGGAACGAATCAGGCAACTGAACGACAGATGTGGCGCCATCATTGAATCGTATAACCCATATGAGAGAAGTTCCCGAAACGAGATACAAGCCGGCACGAACGACTCGGTGCTCTTCTGTGGTCGAGAAGACACACAGGGGTCCATGCAGATCGGTGATAGAAGGGACTTGGCAGAGCTCCAGGGGGTTCAAGGCTCATTGCAGATTGGACCGGGTGACGGGAACGGGAGATGTGAGTCTTCTTGGACTTCTTATATGGGTTATGGGCATATATCTCGCCTAGGTCACGAACTTCGAGCATTAGCCTCACTTACTGTTCCATTCAGTTGTTAAGTTCCTACTCCGACATGTGGTGTCACCGTCGCGTTTCCCTCATAGGAGGGAAGATCACAGGAGAGGATAAAAGTCGACAGGAACGATTTCATGGTCATCTGCGGTACTTTCGGGATACAAGGGAACTCCGTCATCGCCTAAACCACGAACTAGCCGAGACTCCGAGGCAATACAAAGCTCGATGAATGAGGTAACAAATGCCAGATGTGCACGCCACATAAAGCCGTAAAACCCATATTAGAGGAATTCACGAAATAGAATGGAAGTCGTCACGAATGATTCGAAGCTCATCTGCGTGAAAGGAGACATATGGAGGTATCTCCACATCGGTGACAGAACGAACTTCTCAGACCCCGGGACTGTACAAGGGTTATTGTGAAACGAACGGAGTAACGGGAATGAAAAATGTGAGTTTTCTAGTACTCCCTATATAGATTCTTGGACCTATCTCTCGTCTCAGTGACGAGATTCAAGCATTAGCCTAACTTACTGTTCCATTTGGTTGTTGAGTTTCGACTTCGTTATGTGGTGTCACCGTCGCGCTCCCATCATAGGAGAGGACATCAAAGAAGCGGATATATGTCGACACGAATGATTCGATGGTCATCTGCGGTACTTTTGGGATACAAGGGAACTCCTCCATCGCCGACAGAACGAACAAGCCAAGAAATTGGGCTGTACAAAGCTTGATGAGAAATGAATCAGGGAACAGGATGCCAGATGTGCAGGTGTCATTAAGGTGTCTAACCAATATCAGAGAAGTTCACGAAAAGAGATGAAGGTCGACACGAATGATGCGAAGCTCATCTGCGGTTCAGGAGACATACGGAGGCATCTCCACATTGGTGACAGAAAGGACTTCGCAGACCTCGGGACTGTACAAGGCTGATCGGAAAACGAACGGAGTAGCGAGGTTGAAAGATGTGACCCTTCTTGAACTCCCTATATGGATTCTTGGACCTATCCCGCGTCTCGGTCACGAACCTCAAGCATTAGCCTCACTTACTGTTCCATTTGGTTGTGAAGTTTCTACTCCGACATGTGGTGTCACCGTCGCGTTCTTCTCATAGGAGAGAAGATCACAGGAGAGGATATAAGTCGACACAGACGATTCGGAGGTCATTTGTGGTACTTTCGGGATACAAGGGAACTCCTTCATCGCCGAAACAACGAACTAGCTGATACTCCGAGGCAGTACAAAGCTCGATGTGGAATGAATGAGGTAACAAATGCCAGATGTGCAGGCGTCATGAAGCCGTAAAACCCATATTAGAGGAATTCACGAAATAGGATGAAAGTCAACACGAATGATTCGAAGCTCATCTGCGTGAAAGGAGACATGCGGAGGTATCTCCACATCGGTGACAGGAAGACCTCCGCAAACCCCGGGACTGTACAGAGCTTATTGTGAAACGAACGGAGTAACGAGAATGAGAGATGTGAGTTCTTTTGTACTCCCTATATAGATTTTTTGACCTATCTCTCGTCTCAGTAATGAGCTTCAAGCATTAGCCTCACTTACTGTTCCATTCGGTTGTTGAGTTCCGACTTCGTTATGTGGTCTCACCGTCGCGCTCTACTCATAGGAGAGGAGATCAACGGAGCGGATATAAGTCGACACGAGCGATTCGATGGTCATCTGCGGTACTTTTGGGATACAAGGGAACTTCTTCATCGCCGAAACCTGAACTAGCCGAGGATTTGGGGCTGTACAAAGCTTGATGTGAAATGAAGGAGGTAACAGAATGCTGGATAAGCAGGCGTCATTGAGCCGTATAACCAATATCAGAGTAGTTCGCAAAGAGAGATGAAAGTCGACACGAATGATCCGAAGCTCATCTGCGGTAAAGAAGAGATACGGAGGTATCTCCACATCGGTGACAGAAAGACCTTCGCACACCCCGGGACTGTACAGGGCTGATTGTGAAACGAACAGAGTAACGAGAATAAGAGATGTGAGTCTTCTTGTACTCCCTATATAGATTCTTGGACCTATCCCGCGTCTCGGTCACGAACCTCAAGCATTAGCCTCACTTACTGTTCCATTCAGTTCTTAGGTTCCTTCTCCGACATGTGAAGTCACTGTCGCGTTCCCCTCGTGGAAGGGAAGATCACAGGAGGGGTTACAAGTGGACAGGAACGATTTCATGGTCATCTCCGGTACTTTCGGCATATAAGGGAACTCCTCCATCGCCGACACAACGAACAAGCCGAGAAATTGGGCTGTACAAAGCTTAATTTGAAATGAATGAGGGAACAGAATGCCAGATGTGCAGGTGTCATTGAGGTGTATAACCAATATCAGAGAAGTTCACAAGAAGAGATGAACGTCCACACGAATGATTCGAAGCTCATCTGTGGTAAACAAGCCGTCCTCAGGTATCTCCACATCTGTGGAAGAAAGACCTTTGCAGACCCCGGGACTGTACAGGGCTGATTGTGCAACGAACAGAGTAACGAGACTGGAAGTTGTGAGTCTTCCCGTACTCCCGATATAGATTCTTGGACCTATCTCTCGTCTCAGCCACGAACTTCAAGCGTTAGCCTCACTCACTGTTCCATATGTTCGTTATTCCCTACTCCAGCATAAGGTGTCATTGGGTTAATCCTCTGACAGTAGGAAAAATGTCCGAAGAAGAAACCAACCGACACGAACGATCCCATGGTTATCGGCGGTGCTGGAGGCATACAGGAGGACTCCCATTCTGGGGTTCACAAGAATCCGGTACAGTACGGAGCTTCATAGGGAACAAATAAAGTAACGGAACGACAGATGTGGCGGGGTCATTGAATCGTATACCCCATATGAGACAAGTTCCCGAAACAAGATACAAGCTGACACGAATGACTCGGTGCTCTCCTGTGGTCGAGGAAACACACAGGGGTCCTTGCACATCCGTGACAAAACGGACTTCGCAGAGCTCCAGGGGGTACAAGGCTCATTGCAGATTGAACCGGGTCACGAAAACGGGAGATAAGAGTCTTTTTTGACTTCTCATACGGGTTATGCGGGCCTATATCTCTCCTCGGTCACGAACTTCGAGCATCAGCCTCACTTACTGTTCCATTCAGTTGTTAAGTCTCTACTCCGACATATCGTGTCACCGTCGCGTTTCCCTCATAGGGGAAAGATCACAGAAGAGGATACAAGTCGACACGAACGATTGGATGATCATCTGCGGTATTTTTGGAATACAAGGGAACTTCTTCATCGCCGAAACAACGAACTAGCCGAGACTCCGAGGCAGTACAAACATCGATGTGGAATGAACGAGGTAATAGAATGCCAGATGTGCAGGCGTCATCAAGCCGTATAACCCATATCAGAGGTGTTCACAAAAAAAATGAAAGTCGACACGATCGATTCGAAGCTCATTAGCGTCAAAGAAGACATTTGTGGTATAAAAATACTCACCTTGAAAGAAGGTAATACCTGTCCCCTCGGAATTCTCTTACTTTTTTCCAGTTTTCCCACGCTCGGAATTCGACGAGAAGACGAATTCGAGTTAGATGATAATAAGTACTTGTCTTCTCGTTGTTCAGCCCAAATCGCAAGAGAATCGTATAAAAGTGCGAATATTTCTCAGCGTGCGCGGTGACAGCATCGCCTTCCCTGCTGGAAATAATTTCGTGGGACCTAGCCCTGGGAAAATTGTTAATCTTGATATTCGCGAAATTTGGCTTCGGAGACGTGCAACATACAAATTTCGACCATTACTCCTCCGAAAATGATCGAATTTGGTCAAAATTTTTAGGCTGCATATTGAATTATTTTCAGCAGGGTTAAATATAATCTTCCCGAATCCGAGGTGCGGAAATTAAATTTCGTTTTATAGAACATAAAATAACTTTGTTTGAGACTCTTTAACGTCAAAAAGATGCTGAGGACATCACTGCTTCATGTTTCTCTATTAGAGGTAGTTATCTTGATCTTGATAAGAAGAAATGATTGTACTAATTGTAAGTGGAAAAATATTGATTTCTCAAAAAGTCCAGTTGTAATAGACTTTCTGCTAGTTATGCTTGCCACTCTGAATCAATTGAATTGTGTTTGAAACTTGACTTCCAGTGTAACTAACAGTGATTGGAGACCTAATTTTGCAGCTGAGAAATGAAAGGTTTCCAGGCATTGTTCGCCAACAGCAGTTTGAACATATAGTACAGGCTATCTATTTTCTTAGACCTGTATTATGAGCAGTAATAATGGAAATACTGATATCATTTGCCTCAAGATATTATATTTTATTCAATAAAAATGATTCATCTCTTCTGATCAGAATAAATCACATTCATACTATCGGTAGCACTAACAATGAGTCCAGTAAACCAGTTACGAACATTTCATAAATTATCCTTTGAAATAATCATTTTTCTTACCTAAGAGCGCACAATTCCAATAGTAATAGTGCTTTGTTTCATATCTGATGAAGATAAGATTCAGAATATGATGAGAGTACCTAAATTTCATTTCAACATTTATTCATTATATGCACGAATAAGGTCATGAATTGATTACATATTCATTAACAATCAAAAGACTCAACAAGTATGTTAATGATGATTCAAATGTTTTTCTTGAAAGAAAGACCCATCAAAAGGGTTCATGGTTAAATAGGATCATCATTCAACGTATCTCACTGCAGAAATGACAGAGAACTTCAGAAAATCATTTTCTAGTTAACAACACATGAGCATAGGTACATTGTCAATCATAGATGCAAACACAGTATGGAGTATCTAAAGTCAAACATTAAGTATGATCATGGTAACCCATAGCAAAGTGGAGGGGGGTTTTGCCCTCATCATTGACTGCAGATACTGAGGCTCCGTTCTCTATGAGTAAGTTCGCAATTGCAGTGGCCTTCATTCCAGGATTAATCGAAAGATGAAGAGGGGTGTTCCCACCTTCAGTGACTGACAATACTGATGCACCATTTTCTATAAGGAACTTCACAATCTCATAGTTTGAGTCATTATCGTCATAGATGATTGCAAGGTGCAGCGGGGTTGGACCCTCGTCATCTCCATCCATAAGTGAGTCGACATCTGCACCACTGCATACCAGATCTTTTGCTAATTCAATATTTCCAAAAATGACAGCTATATCAAAGAGACTGAGTCCATCTGGAGCAACAAAATTTTCTAACACTGACGGGCGTGCACCAAGGCTCATGGGACCTCTAAGACTTGACAAGGCTGGACCTACTGGATCCAATGACAAGTGGAGAGGAGTGTATCCTCTGCTGTCTCTGGCGAACATGTCTGCTCCCAATTTGATCAAAATCTCTATCAGCTCTGAATTATATTGAAGTTCCACAGCAAAATGCAGTGGAGTAAAATGATGGAAATTGGAGCCAGGCTTGATGATTTTCTTGTTTATGTCGATTTTATGGTTGGAAACAAGGCCTCTTATCTTGGTTGCACAGTCATCACTTTTGAGGAGATGTAATCTAGTGAATCCAAAGTCGTTGAATTCAGAGTCCTTGTGGATTAGATGACATGACAAAATGTCACGCGTTATATCTATGAATATCTCAGCGCGGCTGGCTTGAGCCACTGCCAGAGCTATATTGGATGCAGTATAGTTCAATTTATCTTTGAGAGAATAAGTGGCTCCATGACTGACTATAGTAAAGAGATATTGTTGACCCTCCCAAATGCTGCAGCAAAGTGAAGTGTGGAAAATCCAGGCCAGAGTTCAGAGTCAAGATTGGTAACTTTGTTCACATTTTCTCCAATATCAATAAAGTGTTTGATAGAATTGATTCCGATATCTCCTGAACAAGTGCATGCAATATGAAAATATGACGAACCATTGCAGTCGATTGGGTTGGCTCGATTATAAAGATAATGTGACATCATTATATCAACATCAACAACACACATTAGGTTATTTTCAAGAGCATAATGAAGAGGTGTTTGACCACGATCATTCTGTAATGTGTAAACAGCTCCCCCCTGCACAAGTTGCAGTGCAATTGGAATATCTCGTTGTTTCACTGCCACATACAGCAATGAGTCTCTCAGCCTAGTTTCAGGAGGATGGATTGCCTGACTTTGGTCTTTGTCCTCTGCCATCACTATGAAATTCAATGGATAGTACGGATATTAGTGATTTTTTCAAGATGGAAATTGTTTACACCCAATATCCTAGATCTTTCCCTTAACGAATTGACTCTGATTTACCCGATATTATTCAGTACTCGTGAAACAATATTAGGAAGAAAACCAATGTATGTCAAATTGACATAGGGAGGGTAGAGAGAAATTGACAGTATGAACTACGTGAATATTTGACTTAAATGTGCTATATGGGAAAAGGTTTAAGGAGTAGACTGTAGCGCCACTGGTGGCGCCCGTGCACCGCCATATTGGCAGAGTTGGGGAAATCGTTCCACACCAGAGACACGGGTGTGTGGCTTGGAGTGAGCAGACCTTTCTTTTATAGCCGCCGCGGCTTTAATGGAGCACATTGCGGCCATCTACGTGGCCTTGACGGCCGCGTAGATCGCCCGCAATGGGCTACATTGAAGCCGGGCGACTATAAAAACGCGTATGCACTTCGTTGCGTAATCTAGTATTATGACCGTATTCTCAATTCAAGCGGAGCCCGATGATCGTCACTTCGACCGTATACTCAAGGTGATGAGTAGAGACCCTATGAGTAGAGACCCTAGGGTCTCTAGTGATGAACTTTAGTTACGCCGTGGACACTAGGGAAAAAAAAGTCCGAGGAAAAATCTGAAAAAATTCGCCCTAAGTAAGTCGCATTTTGTCAACCTAATGCCGTTGTCGAAAATGTTTGCTCACCCTGCAATATAAATAAACATTCGAGTTATACCACCTAGTATTGCCCATTTCTCTGCATAGAAAGCCGATACGAGGACAAAAACATTTGCTCATCGTTGCTTTTACCTCACTTGTATTTGCTCAGCCCTCAGAATTGGATGAATCATCATCAATTCTGAATAAACAATCAAAAACACTTTTTCCAACCCCTAGTACTGTACAAAGCGCAGTGCGCATGTGCCCCGCATGCCATATGCGCACTGCGCATTGTACAGTACTTGGGGTTGGAAAGTGTTTTTGATTGTTTATTCGAAATTGATGATGATTCATCCAATTCTGAGGGCTGAGCAAATACAAGTGAGGTAAAAGCAACGATGAGCAAATGTTTTTGTCCTCGTATCAGTTTTCTATACGGAGAAATGGGCAATACTAGGTGGTATAACTCGAATGTTTATTTATAAAAAATTGGAGGGTGAGCAAACATCTTTTACAACCGCATTAGGTTGACAAAATGCGGTTTACTTGGGGCAAATTTTTTCAGATTTTTCCTCGGACTTTTTTTCCCCCAGTTTCCACGGGGTAAAGCTTAAGGTTTATTCGATTATCCAGTGCGACCCAAATCGAACGAACGTTCGGACAGTTCACACCAGTGCGCTCTGGGTCGCCTCAGAAATATTTCAAGCTGTTCCTATGGTTATGCATGTGTGATAGGTGGCGCTCCGACAGATTCTTCACCTCAGCATACACGCATAACCATAGGAACGGCTTGAAATATTTCGGAGCCGCCCCAGAGCGCACTGGTGCGAACTGTCCGAACGTTCGTTCGATTTGGGTCGCACTGGGGCGCTCCAGAGCGCTCTGGAGCGCCCCAGTGCGCCCCGAACTGCATAATCGAATAAACCTTTTGTTCGTTTCCGTTTGTGGCCATCAGTGATCATAACATTAGATACTTAAGCTTTGGAAATAAGTAGAGACGGCGAATATCAAAGTTCAAATGTTCAAATATTCAAGTTTAAATGATACGACCAGAACTAACTCGTGTGATGGAGATGTTGAAAAATGTTTGCTTCCGGGGCGAGGAGATTAATGCAACCATCAGGTTGTACATCGAGAGTCGTTATCGGTACTTCAGGTTTGATACTGTCATAGACATGTACATGTACTTAGCACAAGATGCGAAAGCTCTTCGCAAATTGCTTCATGGTATAAGATCTAGGACTGCAATCGAAATCATGGAGATAGGAATGAAAATGGAAAATTTCGATGTATTCACTTGTGCATACAAAGCTTGTGTTGAGACAGGCAAGAACGGAATCATGCTCCACATGCTCCATCAGTATACCATAATTATCAGAAGATTGATTCATATCCTCAGAAATCAGTACATGAGAATAGAGGATCAAAGAGCGATGCGGAACTTGGAAATTTTCAAAGATCAATTTTTGTATATGAATTCTCATCTAGTTGGTCTAATTTCTTCTGATCCATGTGGAATCAATTGTCATTTCAATAATTCACTCTTTCTACTTACAGGCAAACCCTTGAAGAGATGCTGAAATATTTTTAAAATTGAATCATGCCTTGCTCTGATAATTTTCTCATTTGTTGAATATTTTTTGATACTAAATATGATCATCAGTGGCGAAGGCAATTCCCTTTCTTATCCAATCGTAGCGATTAATCTTAGCATGTTTCATCCCTGCAGCACCCAAGACTGCCCATACCAAAATCCTGAGCTTGAGAAACCCAGTTCATCAAATCTGGAGTCAATGCAGAAGTTGCATGATTCAAAATTGAAATATCTATTGATTCAATCAGTGATTTCTATCATTGTTTGTGAAATTTGCATTTAGTCCTCTCCAGGATTTGGTGAAGGGCTTGTCAGGAGATTTTCATTAGTTGGAGCTCTTGTTGATCCTGAGGTTACTCACTGAGTTCTATGAAATTCAAAAAAGGAGAAATATTGAAATATCAACAATCTTGGGAATCATTGTTAAAAATTGGCTCCAGATGGACAAAAACAGGTTAAATGAAACCAAATTCATAGATCATAAATCGCTGACCTAGGATCCATATTTGAGAATGAGTGGAAAGAAATATAGCGTCCCAGAAATTGGAAATATATATGAAAAAAATCCAGGAACGCTTTATATATGATATATGACTGATACTTCCATTTTCTGGGATATATATTTGAGAGAAATATATAATCCCGGAAATAGAGAATATATATTAAAAAAGGCCGAGAACGCTCGAAATATTATATTTAACCATATATTGCCAAATTCTGGGACGAAATATATATATTTAAGAAATATATTTTCGTATATTTATTTCGTCCCGGAAATTGAGAATATAGCAAATATTTTCAAATACTGGGACGTCCTGGAAAATGATAATATTCAAGGAAGTCTTCTGGGACGTCCCGGAAATTAGAAAAAATCCCAGAAATTGGAAAAGTATCGCACGAAATATCCCGGAATCTGAAGCTATACAAATATATATATATATATATATATATATATATAGATACATCCATATAGCTATAAATACTGGGACGCCGATATGGATTCATAAAATCTGGGACGAAAAAGAGTATATTTTCCCAAATACTGGGATTTTTCCAAAAACGTGTAAAAATGGAAATTTTGGGTTGAAAGTATTTTTTTATTCAAACACTAAACCATCCCTCGTGGGAGATAACCGCCGAGGAGATAACAGACGTGTGCTTAGACTTCGTTTTGCGTTCAAAACACTAACCATCCCTCGTGAGAGATAACCGCCGAGGAGATAACAGACATGTGCTTAGACTTCGTTTTGCGTTCAAAACACTAACCATCCCTCGTGGGAGATAACCGCCGAGGAGATAACAGAACTTTGCTTAGAAAGTGGTTTTTTTCAAAATATCACGAAATTTTCACGCGTCCCAGAAAATAGCAAAATATATTATTCGCCGCGTCCCAGAATATATGAATCTAGAAGGAGGCCTTCCGGGACGTCCTAGAATTTAGAACGCGTCCCGGAATTTGGCAAAATATCGCTGAAATGACGTCATCGCGTCCCGGAATCTCTAGTTAAAGAAGTGTATACAGATATACCCTCTCCAAGAACTTTCAGAAATATATATATATTTATGAACCAGAAAGACAAAAGAGGTTTCCGCTGCTGACTTTGAGTAGGTAAGTGCAACTGGGCAGTCCGCCCGTGAGACTGTTCCCCGAACCTAAATATATCTGTTACCCCGAGCCCTCAGCTCGGGACATAACATTCATATCATTGTCTTACACATGTGCCTTTGCCGAAACGGTCCAACAATGAATCTCAAGTAGCTCGATTCACCTTGAATATTCTTACATACCAATTGTCTGGCCGAGACGATAGAAGATGAGTGTGGAAAGAGGCAAACATGAGAGCAAGTAGAATGTGTATGATACGATGGATTTTGCTCACAAATTTGCAGTTGTCAAAGTACAGAGTTGCGCTACGAATATGTCGATTACCGTCCCATTGCTAGCCGAGGAAAGTCATAAACTTTTATCAAAATTCGACGAAGTGAACCTTGAGGACCTCAGTCGACTGGATCCTAAGCCCGTTTCAGTGCTGCGAAAGAAGTTTCAAGTTTTGATCAAACGTATTTCAGATATTTTGAAACACAAAACAATTCTTTTAAAAGGGCTGACAGGATGTAGAGCTGGACTGGAAACTCTGCACAACGAATTGAAATCGAAAGAAATAATACTGCAGAATATATTCCATTCGCGGTCAAGAGCGGAGTTGGGAGATCTTATCTTTTTTGAAGGAGAGTCAGCCTTCAAGAATCGGATCAGAACTGGCATTGTTGGCAATATTCCTTATCGAGATTGTATGCTTTTTCTCAATGATTCTAGACCGCTCGTTTTGAAATATTTACGCCCGATAATCAAGAATTATAAATCGGTCAAAGTGAATTTGGTGTTTAATGCATATTTTGAGATTAAAGATGAAGACTCGTCTATAAAACATTTTCAAACTCTTTATGAAAATCTGCTGTACCCGACAAAATTGAATAAGTGGTATGACGAGTCGTTGAGATTTCTGGATCGCGAGCTATCGGATTTTGAAGATTCTGGAAGTGGATGGACGCTCGAAGAGATTTTGTCACTGAAAATCAATGTTGTGAAGACGAACTTGTTGAGAGGATCTGGTCACATTGAGCTTCCCAAATGGATCAGAGATGAGCATGCTGTGGTGAACATACGAACGAACGAATCTGATTGCTTTGCCTGGGCAGTCCTTGTAGGGCTGTTCCCGCACAAGGCTCGCGCTGCACGCCAAAATTCAACGTCAAGTTATCCCCATTACAAGCATCATTTGAAGTTGAAGGGTATAGAATTTCCCGTGAAAATCAAGTCGATTCCCAAGTTTGAGAATCAAAATCCAAAGATTTCTGTTAATGTCTACGGCGTAGATTTGGAGAAGAACAAGTTTTACCCGTAATACCTGTCAGACGATGAGAAATTGATACATGTGAATTTGCTCTTGATTCAAATTCATGATCAATATCATTATTGCTTCATTAAGAGCCTATCACGCTTAATTTCCAAACAAGTCACTAACTGTCGACATAAAATTCACCTGTGTAATAGATGTTTACTTTTTTTCCACTCAGAATCGAAATTGAGTATTCATAGAGAAAGATGTATATCAAAGAACAAATGCGCAATCACTACTCCTTCAGAGGATGAGGAGTACTTGAAATTTTCAAATTTCTACAAGGGGCAACCCGTCCCTTACGTAGTCTATGGGGATTTCGAAGCCCTTCTACAAGAGGCCAACGAGAAATATTTCATGGACTCTGACGATATAAATTTGAAGAAGCTTTACCGATTGAAGGTAGTGCAGAACGCATTCCAGAAACGTGTGGCCTACAGTGTGGGTTATTATCTACATTCGATATACGATCAAAATAAATGCAAGTATAGCTTCAAGAGAGGGAAAGAATGTATTGACTGGTTCTCACAACAACTACAAGAAATTGCGCATCAAGTTGAGCATGTGAGTATCAGACGGATTTGTTGCAATTTACAGTAGTCCAATCTACTCCGTTCATTACAAATGGAATTCACAGGAGCTCAAAAACCCTATCCCACTGATAATGTCTGATGAAGACGAGGAAAAATTTCGAAATTGCACGCATTGCCACATTTGCCAGAAGCCCTTCGATAAGGAGACAGATGGAGAGAATCGACCTGTCAGAGATCACAATCATTTTACAGGTATGCAAAATAGTCGGGTCTCAATCGGAATTGTTTCATAAAAAAAAAATTCATAAATTTATTTCCAGGTGAATTTCGTTCAGCAGCTCATTCATTTTGTAATCTAAACTACCGAAATGTTTACAATATTCCCGTGGTGATCCATAATGGCGCCCGCTATGATAATCACCTACTGATGAGGAGTATTGCAAACAGCATCCCGGGTGAGATAAAGGTCATACCTCGCAATACAGAAAATTACATCTGCTTCTTCAAAATAATACCTGGTACTCGCATAAGACTGTCTTTCATAGATTCAATAAAATTTTTGAGCGAAAAATTGGACAAGTTGGGAAGCTATTTACCGACTCATGATACGAACATTCTGTACAACAATTTCCGCGAGCAGATTGATGAGATTTCGCAAAGGAAGAATATGAAAGCTGAGGACGTATTCAAACTCGTTGAAAAGAAATCGTTCTTCCCTTACGATTATGTCAATAGCCTCTCGCGATTGAGAGAGAAGAAAATTCCCGAGAGGAGCCAATTTTTCAATATTCTGACTGATACAAATATAACCGAGGCTGATTACACACATGCGTGTAGAGTATGGGACACATCTGATCGCCGCAACTTGGGTGAATATTCGGACTTATATTTGAAAATTGACGTTTGTCTTCTGAGCGATATCTTTGAGAATTTTCGCCAGAGTTGCCGAGAAAACTACTCGCTGGACCCCGCTCATTATTGCACACTGCCAAGCTATGCAATGGATGTCATGCTTTCGAAAACCGGTGTAACGCTGGAATTACTCACCGATTTGGACATGATATTATTCTTTGAAGGTGGCATAAGAGGTGGGCTCAGTCAGGTTTCAATGCACTGGGCCAAGGCTAATAATATTTATATGAAAGATTATGATCCCACCCAAGAAACTTCAACAATTGCATACATTGACATGAACAGCATGTATGGAAAGAGCATGACCTTCAAATTACCATACCAGAATTTTGAGTGGGTCGAAGATACATCAGGATTTGATGTGATGTCAATCGACGATGAGTCAGATGTAGGATATATCTTGGAGGTGAATCTTACATACCCCAAGGAACTGCACGAATTACACGCAGATTTTCCATTTTGCCCAGAAAAAATGGTACCCCCCAATAGCATGAATGATAATGAGAAGCTAATGGCAACTCTCTACGATAAACAAGATTACATTCTACATTATCGCTCTCTGAAGCAAGCAATAAAGTTCGGGTTGCACGCCGAAATCAAGCGTGTACTGAAATTCGATCAGACAGATTGGCTGGCTAGTTACATCCACATGAACACTCGTTTAAGACAGCAAAGCACTAATTCGTTCTCCGCTAATCTATTCAAACTGATGAATAATGCAGTATTTGGAAAATGCATGGAGAACGTTCGCTCTAGAGTCGATTTGAAGATCCTGAGACGGTGGAAGGGGAGGTACGGGGTCGAATCGTACGTCTCCCTCCCCCATTTCAAGAGGATGACTATATTTGACAGCAATTTGGTCTCTGTAGAGTTAGCCCAAATTAGCATAAATTTAAATAAGCCACTTTACGCTGGCCAAGCCATATTGGACCTATCGAAATGTCTAATGTATGATTTTTACTATGGATTCATGAGAGAAAAATTTAAAGATTGCCCAAATAATTGCAAGCTTGCATATTCTGACACAGATTCCCTGATAATGAAGCTCGATTCTTGCGATTTTTACGCCGATATCGTTAAGAACAACAGTGAGAAATTTGACACAAGTAATTTCCCCATCGACAATCAGTTTGGTATCATCCCACAGAATAAACAAGTCCTGGGCTTGATGAAAGTAGAGTACGGACCGAGAATCATTCGTGAGGCTGTATTCATTCGATCAAAATCGTATAGCATACACATGGATGACGAAGAAGAGAAAAACGTCGGGGAAGGAATAAACAGAAGTGTGCTGAGGAACAAGATAGATTTTCGAGATTACAAACGTTGTCTCTTCGAAAGGGAGTACATGTACTGCGATCAAAACAATATTGTTTCAAAAAATCATCACCTGTTCACCGTTAACGAGAGAAAATTGGCTATAAATCCATTCGATGATAAGCGTGTGACTTGCGATGACCACATTCATACTTTCGCACACGGAGACTTCCGTCTAGAATAAAACGATGATGCTATATACTTGTGAGCTGATTCATTGATGGCCCCGATCCATTTTAGTGTATTGAATTATGATAAGCCTGATAATATGGTGCGATTGGTGCGCACTCATTCATATCTAGGGGATAAATGATTCAACACACTTTTAAAGTTGCACACATTTTATTGGTCACGCGATTATTGTCAATTGTCATAAGTGATTAACATTTTAGTTTTTCAAATGTTTTTGGATATTTGTCTCCAGTTTCAAGAATTTTTCAAGAGCGTCACGAATTATTCTCCTGTTGTCATCAATTTTTCGTTCGAAACTCTGATTATTCTGAGGCTCTTTCTTAATTTCATCTTGAAGTGATTCGATGGTCTTTCCAAATGATTTCAACTGATCCTTGAACGTATCCAGTATACCGTAAATGGTACTGTCCTTCACTTCCAACTCGTTCTTGGTTTCTGTCATTCTGCTGATTATTTTAGCCTGCCTGTCAATCAATTCGTCCATGTAAGCTCGGGTGTCATTGTATTTGAAATCCATATGAGCAATATCTCGATCTAATCTCTCGACCAAACCCTGAGTTTTTTGCTTCAATCCGATTATTTCTGAAGTCAGATGACCCGCAACAATCCGATGAATTCCACTCAATTCATCTTGCATGTATTCTTTGAGAACTTTGAAATCTGAAACAGTTGTCGCGCAAATCTTGGCAATCTTTTCGTACTGTTCCATCGAATACACCATTTTTTCCTCCAACCCTTCAAGTCTGTCCTCAATTTTCGAAAATTTCTCCCCAGAGATTTTAGCATGGTCACTGAACAATTTCACAGCATCGTTCACATGATTCTTGTAGAACAAATTATCGACTTCAGCTCGCATCAATTTATCCTTGGCCTCTTGCAACATCCCTTCATTCTTCTTGAATTTCGCGTAAAATCCATCCGTTCTCTTCTCACGATCTTGGTTTTGTTTTTCAATATTTTGCATTTTTGATATGATGTCATAGGTGAACGAGTTGAATTCAGATTTGAATTTGTCGTGCTCTTCCATTGCTCTGGTGTAATATGCTTTCTTATCTTTGAAATCCGCTGGAAATGTAAAGTCTCATTAGACATACCATCTCGTTTGCTCTAGTGACAGTAGTACACTTGAATCGATAGCTTACTAATCATTGCATCAAGTATCTTTCCATCATCCGCCATCTTATCAACGTCTTTCGACAATGACGGAGCGATTTGTCTCGTTAACGCGCTTGGACTCATTTTTCCACTCAATTTTATAGATAGCTCCTCCTTCTTGTGATCTCGAATGGATAATACCAGTGACCATAGGAATTTTGAACTATTTATACTATGTACCCCCCTTCTTTCAGTTCTTCAATTATATTCAATATCTCATTTTCCAAATTTGTATTGCCCGCTGCCGTCGATCTCAGCAATAATTCTAACCGTTGCACGAGCTCATTTACATCGTTCCAGTACACATAATCGGCGGGAGAACTGGTATTATCATGTAATGTCATCGAATCTCTCCTTTGAACTTTATTCAACAGATCTCTCAATCCTGTCCCAGATTGACTCACTGCGTCACTCATTCTGAATAACGGCTGTATAATCTCTTTGTATTTCCAGCTTCTGCTACTTTTTATGCGCCCATCTGGACGATTGTCTCTTTTATGTGCTGACGTTGCGTCCAAAATCTTCCTATACTGCATAAGATCGTTGGAAGTGTAATTTTTTGGCTGAGACTTGAAAATCAGTTCAAAAATTCCCCGAGTCCCTTGGATGGCGAGCTTGTCTCCTATCAATATTCTATCGTCCCCTCTCCCAGAATCTAAGGCCATATTTCCGATTTTTAATTTATTCATATCGTAATATGGTCCAAAAACGGTATCGGATTCAGTACTTTTTTTGAAGAAATCTGACATATAAGTGTGTGACAGAAGCCCCAAATTTTTTTGAGAATAATCAAGGAATTCGTTCCACTCTCTCGGGTTCTCGACCACTTCTTGTATAGATCTTTCTAACAAGTTTGCTTCGCAAGACTCTTGGGAAGTTGAAGCTGCAGTTAACGACGAATCACGATAGAATGAAGTATCGGAATCTCTTTGAGCCAACAGAGAGTGCCCCACCCTTGCAGACGAAGGGATCGTACCCTGAACTTTCGCAAGATTCCGCGGAGATTTCATCACAGTTTCTGAGTCATCGTTGCTATCATACACATCATCGTGAGAATCATCCACATTGGACGATATTGTTGACATATTTTTTTTAAGGAAATCTTCTTTTTTCACTCTTGCATTATCACTCAGCTGACCCAGTGCTCGAGTATTGGTGACTAGTTTTTCCAACGGTTCGACAAGAGGAGCTAAATTTTCAACATTCTCGCTACGATGCTCAATCTGTCCAATCTTGAAGGCTCTGTGTTTTTTCCGAATCATGTCGCTTGTTTTCGCAATTTCACGTTTCATACTCTCATTTCTCAGATCTTTGTCTATCTTGTTCTCATTCCCCGTCTTTTTCTTCTTCCTCTTCCTACTATCATCACTCCGTCTCCGAATCACACGTTTGATGGGCTTGTTTTTCACTCTTGCCATAATGACGTCTCATGCGCGACTGGCGACTTTAAATGATGATGTATTCATTGATACCCCGGCGATATCTACCCTCATTTAAAGGATCGTCCTTGACAATCGTGAGAAATCCGTTTTTGAAATGCCAACACGCTGAACAAATTTCTTTAAACTGATCGAAATTCATGTCAGAGTTGACATGGTTTCGATAAATGTGTCTCAGATTACCCTCATCTTGACTGAATAACATCAACACATTTGCGTTGTCTCGAACCAAAAGCTTTGGGACGCATGCGTAGGACTGCGCTAAAAAGAAAGAATCGACTCTTGCATGCCTACCCACAGAGAAAAATGAGGCTACGATTCGCTGATTTTGACAAGAAACGTCATCAAAAATGAATGTGGAGTCTGGTCGAGCCTCGCTAGGCTGGATTATCTCAGTATTATTTGTGAAAGTGTAGTAATTTATCCCGTCATCGGCCAAGTTGCTCATGATTCTCTCCAAATATTGATATTTTGGTTGATTGAGTGATTTAGAATAGATATACACATTATCAAACGTGAGTCCATTTGGGCTAATGATGAGATTCAACAATAGATTCGTTTTACCGGATCCTGATGAACCGCAGATCAAACAGCGAATGGCGTTCGGCAAGAGTTTTCCATGACGTTTTCTCTCCTCTGATTCTCCTGTTGGTAGAATGAGATTATTCGGAATGGAATATGCATCGCTCTGCTTGACGAATCTCATAATTGCGTAGGATTATGACCTCGACTAGGCTTATTTCGACATGTCAGGGGGTATAAATACCCTATTCGGGCACGCTCTCTCCTCAGTTTTCGATCGTATCTCTGGTCAGTGACATGTGCAATTTTGATGTCATCTGCTAGAGGCAAAGGACTCGTTAACCGACTCATTAATAGCCTGCCCTTCGAGCTCCATTTGCCCGGCTATAATTTTTGCGGTCCTGGAACAAAGCTCCAGCAGAGGTTAGCCCGGGGAGACAACGCTATAAACCCTCTCGACCAGGCCTGTTTAACTCATGATATAGCGTATCATCGCAAAAAAGACCTTGCAGAGCGTCACAAAGCTGATTTAGAACTTCAAATTGCTGCTGAGCAACGTGCGACGAGCAAGAGCGCTCCATTTCTCGAAAAACTTGCGGCCACTGGTGTAGCTAGTGCGATGAGAGCCAAACAAAAGTTCGGTATGGGTATGGGTAAGAAGAAGAAGGTAAAGAGAGGGAAAAATAAGAATCGAAGCTCACGCAAACAACCACTGCGCGAATTATTACTTGCTAAACGCGGTGGATTTCTTGTACCTGCGCTCGCCACTATTGGGGCACTCGGATCATTAGCTAGTGGCGCCGTCAATATATTCAAATCTGCCAGCACCGTTCGCACTAACAATAAAAAATTAGCTGAGTTGATACGTCATAACAAAGCTCTTGAGGGCAAGGGGTTGTATCTGAATCCGTACAGGAGAGGAGGTGCTTTAAAAAAAAAAAGCCGGTCCGCGAGAAGAAGAAGAGGGAAAAAGTGATGGGAATGAGTGGGCGTGAAATTGTGAAGTTGGCAAAAAATATTCCATATTTCAGAGGAGTATTCACGCGCACAAGCTTGCCCAAACCTCCTGCACGACTCAACGAGAGCTTCGTCGTTAATTTATGCGGGAATGGTAAGGGTACTCATTGGGTAGCAGTGAAAAAGCGAGGCAGACATATTGACTACTATGACTCGTTTGGAAATTTAAAACCATTCCGCGAGCTGGTTCAATATTCCAGAAAAAATGATCCAAATTGTCAAATAGAGTACAATCGAGGTCAACAACAAACCTATCGACAGAGTAACTGTGGTCAATTATGCCTCAAATTTCTCAAGCAAAATGAATAAATACGGGAATAACGTCTCATAGTAATCAGTCATGTCGAACCTTTACATGTTATCGGGTCAATCATCGATTCTTGAACACCCCGTTTATCCCGCTATAAAAGACGGTCAGAACTACGAATTAGGTTTAATCAATTTCAACACATACAATTCCATTCCAAACATCGACGCGAGCAACAATAAATTTTATTACGGAAATGGTCAAGTGTTGGAGATCCCAATCGGTTCTTATGAACTAAGTGATATTGAAGAGTGGTTGCGTTCGGAAATCACTGTACGTAGCGGCGTTGTAGTAGTGGGTGCAAATGAACCCAAACTCGTCAAAAAAGAGGAAAAATACCCGATTGTTATCAGAGGGAACAGAAACACGTTGAAAACAGAAATATTTAGTCATTTCGACATTGATTTTTCCAAGCCCAATAACATCGGAGCATTGCTCGGATTTTGTAGGAAATCAGAACTTGGTACAGTTTTGAAGTCTATGCAGTGGCATGAGTCCACTTACCCGGTGAATATCATTAAAGCTAATGTCATACGAGTAGACTGTGATATTGTTACCGGCTCATACTTAAATGGGCAAGAGAGCCACACACTTCACTCATTTTCGCCGTCAGTACCCGTTGGCTACAAAATAACTATAGTTCCTTCACCCGTAATATATCTTCCAGTTCGAGTTAGTACTATACAGAACATCGTCGTATCAATCTGTGATTTGAACGGGGACGTTGCAAATTTTCGCGAGGAAGAAATTACATTGAACATTCATCTGAGGAAAAAGAGGAGGGAATGATCATATATAACGCAGCTCACCTGCCACAGGCACTCATTCGCAAACGAAATCAGTCTAGAGCGAAACATCGTGCGTGCACAAAAAAGGGCAGTATCCTCAGTCGGCGCAACGTATCATTCTTGCGTTCACTCGGTTTCATGGTTCGTAAAAATGGCAACAATGGCACTAGCTGGAAACCCACTTGATATTCTCGCAAGACCTCAAATGGATGAGAGCATCACAAAGAGAGACGTAAGATTCTATTCGCCTTACAATCTCATGAATTTCCATTTGAACGATGAAATTAGAATCGTGATAAATTCAAACGATTTATACTTATTGCCGAGCCAAAGTTACCTTTACATAGAGGGTACGATAGATTTCGAGAATGAAGACCACATTGTGGCCGTCAATAATTTTGTCTCATATTTATTCGACGAAATTCGACTCGAATTAAATGGTGTTGAAATTGATGCGATCAAAAATGTTGGTATAACGTCAACTCTCAAGTATTACTTGTCGCTCTCACCCCAAGAAGAAGGCTCTGCGTCGAGTGGTGGCTGGGATACGAGTAATTTTACAATAACGCCGGCTCACAAATTTAATTTCTGTTTACCCTTGCATAGACTTTTAGGGTTTTGCGAAGATTATAGGAAAATCATCATTCATGCAAAGCTCGAGTTAATATTGATTAGAGCCAATTCGGACGATAATTGTTTCGTCGTCACGAAAGATATTTGCAATCCTACCGTGACGTTATCTAGATTACAGTGGTGTGTTCCACACATCATTCTCAATGATATAGTGAAGTTGAATATGCTCAAAATAGTGGAACGGAACGCGTTTGTACCAATTTATTTTAGGTGCTGGGAGCTCATTGAGCTACCCATGCTTCAAGAGGCAGACAAGCATGTTTGGGCAGTCAAATCCACGAATCAGTTAGAAAAGCCGAGATATGTGATACTAGCTCTCCAAACTCAACGCAAGAATAATAAAAAAGCATACGCAACACGTTTTGATCATTGCAAACTTTCAAACGTGAAACTCTTCCTGAATTCAGAAATCTACCCATACGAATCACTGAATATCGATTGGGCGTCGAAAAAGAACACCGTCCTACTATATCAAATGTACAAATCATTTCGGAGATCTTACTACAATACGGCAGAAGATGTGAGCTTATTCAAAAGGAGTGATTTTGAGGATAACTATCCTTTTGTCGTGATTGATTGCTCGCGCCAAGTCGAGTCCCTTAAGAACGCAGTCGTGGACATACGTCTGGAATTTGAAACGAAAGGAAATATTCCGAAAAATACGTGCGCTTTCTGCTTAATTATGCATGATAAGATTCTCGAGTATAGCCCAATGACCAATATTGTCCACAAGATCATTTGAATGAATCACAATTCTCATCGGTTAGCAGCAGCAGCAAGAAGAAGGAGAAGAATCGGAAGAGGACGAAGGAGACGAGGTATCTTCCGATCATTGTGGCAGCTCAAGATCCAAGCTATTCTTGACGTATGCAAATCAATCCATCTGCACCGAGCTAAACATCATATTCATCGATTTGGAAGGATTCGTCGTCGGTGGCAAAACTTTTGTGGTGAAGGAAGCTGCTGTACTCGATTATGTTCGGTATCGCGATGGTGATGTGGGTGGGCTAGCCCATTATTTATTCGCCCCACTATTCGAATTTGCAGACTTATCATGGAGAGATTCGCGAAGGGTGCGCTACGCAACTAGTTATGAACATAATTTGAAATGGAGCAAAGGAAATAAACCTTGGTTCTCGAAAACTAAACTGATTGGGAGAATTTTCGTAGAAGCTTGGTCGACGAATACAGCAACATGTGTCTACGTCTCTTCAGAAGAAAAAAACGGTGGCTGACAGGCATCTTGCCAGCGTTCTTCGTGAATAATCCGAAGTTCATCATAAGAAATATATTCGGCGAGCACAACATCGACCTGATGAATCACTATGCAGATGACTATGAATATTCAGAATGTCCGTATCACGACAATACGCAATATAAGTGTACTTTGAGAAGTGTACAATTCATGGCTCATCTTAAGTATAACATGATGTCTAGCTCAGTTCAATAAATTACTCGAATTGGAAATATGTAACGTATAATGTCAGATCCCCACTCCCCAATCGTTCTTCTCACGAGATGAGTATAAAAGGGTAGAACTCGTTTGATTAATGTCAGTGGCAAAATGAATATAGATAAGTTTGGGGGTTCCACAGGCGTGGGCGTTGGTATTTTCAACGAGACATCTTTGACAAATCACAGACTCAAGCTCGGTGGAATTGCGCTAAAAGTGGAAATTTTGCATGCCCAATTTCAGAAGCTCGTGGGCGAGACTGATGCAAAATTTCGAGAAAGAGATCTTGATCACGAAAAAAATTACGCAAATATACGAAATGGGCTTCAAATAGCGATGGAGAATCTCAAAGATAATAAAATCAAAATAATCGATTTGCAACAATGGCGGGAGAGAGAGTTAGCGAAGGAAAATGAATGAGTACAGCCCAGAAAAGATTCAACTTGTGCGAGAGCTGCACGCACCAGCTAGACGAAATTTTCTCCGCCGACGGGTTGAACTGAGAGATTTAGACGAATTATGGCACATGGATTTGGCTGTCATGATTCAGTACGCAAAAGTGAATAGGAATTACAAATATATCTTAGTTGTTATAGATGCGTTCTCCAAACACGCTTGGGCAGAGTCTCTCAGATCCAAATCCGGTCCAGATGTTACAAAAGCCTTTCAAAATATACTCAAAAGAGCAAACCGGGTGCCTAAAAATTTGCAAGCTGACAAGGGTAACGAATTTTATAACAAGGACTTTTTGAATCTTGTAGAGAAGAACGGTATCAACTTCTATTCCACGTATAGTTTGACTAAAGCGTGTTTCGCAGAGAGAATGATCCGGAGTTTGAAAGAAAAATTATTCAAAATTTTCTCGCTGCGCGGATCTTACAAATGGATTCATGTATTACCAGACGTGCTGGATGAGTACAATAAACACACGATCCATCGAACCATTGGCATGAAACCTTTCGACGTCTGGAAAAAATCTTCAAAACAGAGAGATATTGTCTCGAAGCTCCTATCCACAGTATACTGTAGAAGGGATGCTGTTCAGAAACACAAATTCAAACTGGGTGACGATGTGAGAGTATCTAAAAATAAATCGATATTCGATAAATCTTACACGGGCAATTGGGGCACAGAGATATTCAAAGTAATTCGAGTGCAAAATACAAACCCAGTCACTTATTTACTCCAAGATAGCGACGGTGCACGAATAGCGGGAGCATTTTACGAGCGAGAGCTCGCTTCCGTAAGAGACCCGAGCGTCTATCTCGTTGAGAAGATCTTGAAACGCAAAGGTGATCAAGTTCTCATTAAATGGCTAGGCTTACCGGAGAAACAAAATAGTTGGATACGCAAGACGGATCTTGTCTAAATATTTCGTGAATCAGATTTCTAATGAATGAATTTTGGTAATTCAACAATTTGTGAGGCGGGTGAAATTATTAACATTCAATCCGATCCTACTCATATGAAAAAAAGCTAAAAATTCTAATACAGACTCAAGGGAGCATCCCCATGAACGCACTTGGGTATACAAAATCCTGGCAAGCGCTCATATTGGCTTTGAACCGCTCGATTTTTTGTCTCATAGACAGAGGCTTTTGAGGCTCCCGGATTTATTCGAGAGCTCCTCGACATCCGAGTAAAACGGAATAATATTGGATTCAGAATAACGTTGGATTCTCCTCATCGAAATTCTTGTCAGTGCATTAAAATTCTTCGAATTTTGATGATGTCCGTCAACAATTATGCACAAGTCTGAGTGATTATTTTGCATATTATAACATGAGCCGTCTGCAGTGGATCGCGCAGCATCCCAAAACGTTGATTTTTCTCCTCTTTGACATGTATTTCAGGCAATGAAATTCATTCTTGATTTGTCCCACCAATCGCTCACGGCAGAGTTACAGTGGGAGCAATTGTTGCATCTGCCCAAATCATCCCCACTTTCCCGTATCATGAGGGTTATATATAAAGTCATGGGAATGACTGCCACATAATTCACGATGTCGTGGCAAAGTGTGAATCGGGCGGGAAAATTTGCGCCAACTGTAAAACTCAATACCCTCGATAAAAAAAATACGTTATCGCGTTTTGGCTGCAAAGATAGTCGATAGTGGATGGGGCGACTGTCTCGTTCTAACTTTATGCGAGCCGAGTGACGGGCAAACGAAAAAGAATAAAAAATTCTCAATTTACGCACCAAAGTGTACTCGAGACTCGATATCTGAAGAAAGGGATCATTACTTGCAGAGATTGAATAAAAAGGGTGGCACGAAGTACTGCAGGTTCTGCCCCATCGGCAAGTACAACAGAATAAAGTTTTACGACACGCTCGAGGAAGAGTCGGGTTCAAGCGAGAGCGAGGAAGAGGATAGACAAGCGAGTGCTGAGCCGACTACGTGCGCATCCACCTCAAAACAGCAAGATTAATTCATAAATATGTCGTCTGGCAAATCAGGTAGTTGGACTTAAGCACCGAGTGAGATACCCCCGGCAAATATACCACCATGCCCACCGGCCGTGTCCCTGGCTCAACTCGTGTGGAACAGTGAATGCAGGGGTAGAAATATACCTATATCTATGTCTCTTAATTCAGCAACAACAACACAGAATCCAGGACCATCAGGATTGCTGTCGCATTACTTGCCCGTAGCAAACGTCGGTGCATCACCATCACGGGAGAGAAGATTATCTCTCTCAGACGTTCTGACGCCACCGACCCAATCGCCGAGAATATCGACAGGTAACAATAGTGGAGAAGAGGAAGAGGCAGAGGGGGACAGCGAGGGCTATATATCGGAGTACGAAGATGAGCAGAGGGAAACTTACCACATTGAAAATACATCATCTATCACCATTCAAACTAGGTAAATCACATATTTATGTACAAAAAGTCGGCAGTGAGCGCGCTTGTGTGTGTAAACTAATGTTTCATTTTGTTTTCATTCCGTTCAACTGTATAGCAAAAAGGAGATGAAACATGTGAGCGAGTTGCTCAGGGCTTGTCGTCAAACACTAAGGATTGAGGTAACAATGAACATGAATGACAGTAAATCACTATTCCAAATATATTTGAGGAATGGTCGAAAAAGACTGGCTTTGAATAAAGTTTCGTGGGGAAAGCTTGTCGAGTACCTTCAAAATTTGAAAAATGACGACGATTGTAAACAAAATTTATTGTCAGGCTGCGATATTGGTTCGAATATTACTATGTATTATGAAAAAAGGATGTACTATAACAGAATCACCTTGACACACGAAAACAATGAGATCTTTTCGACCCTAGACAATTTTTTGAGTATGATCGTCGTTGACAGTTTTGTAGAAATGAAGTATATCGAGTTCATGGACTTGGACTTGAGTCTGTCCAGGACTTTCAAATCGCTGCGAAAATTCATTGAGAAGAGTGCGAGAGAGAAAAAAATACAGCTTGATGATAAATTGCAAGTGATTCAATTTTTGAGAGACAGTAATAGAGATGGTGCTGCGGAGGACACCATAATTGCAAACTGCTTAGACGACATACTATACAACATTAAAATTAAGTTGAGACGGGAAAAGTAAGATTATATTGGTGATGGATGATAGTATTAGAATTATGAATCTTATGTATCGCTTATGGAAGGTGGAATAAGTTCATACGGGTGATGGAAATAATTTGTATCCGTTTCAAAGTTATAAATTTGATGTATCTTTTATGGATGATATATGTATCAGTGTAGGATAACACGTATATCCAAGATATATATCAGAGTTATTCTAGTCATGATATCAGTGTTTACTATCAATTGTTCAAACAATTAATATTGGAAAAATATCACTGTGTAATATAAGAGAGAGAAAATAAAACCGGCTGTGACCCGTCTGATCTACCACGCACTTTTTCAGTGTTATCCAAAATCGAAAAAGTGCGTGGTAGATTGGAAGGGAACATAGCAAATCAACGAGATGAGATATGGGGCATACGACAGGCGTAAACATCACACTCTGGAAACCATGCTGGCTTTCATATCTTTGGAAGATCTATCTATTGAGTCAGAATTATAGAGATCATCTAGAAGGTATGGAAGAAAGATGGTTAATTTCACCGAAAGTTTGAGAATTGAAGAAAGAAGAAAAAGAAGATGAAGAATGCTGTCTCTGTCCATTATTACTCTGAACATTTAATTCTTCCCATGGTATATCAAATGCACTGTGTAATAATTGAAAGAGATATGCCTAAATCACAACGTGATCGAGGAAAGAAGAGTGTTCTGCTCGAATTAATCGGTGACAAACTCATACATGATTCTGTTCGAACGATGAGAGAAATAAAAACATCAGTCGTTCAGAACCATGTTGAGACTAGCCGCACTTTACGCAGGTGAGAAGATAGATGTGATCGCGCAGCGAAGGTTCCCGTCGGGTGGCATCGAGTATGCCTGGTTACCAAAGAGGCTCAAGAGAGAAGATGCTGAGAGCAACCAACTCCAATGCACCACTCTTGCATCGTTTGATGGTACAATACAAACAGGCACGAGTGGCGCTTGGACCATGGAAGCCTATTCCGACGCTGAACGAGATTCATCTTGGGTGATTGGAAGATTGATTTCCATCTGCTTGACATGCGGGAGCTGGGTATAAGGTATGCATGGGGGATCTGTTGAGTAAAAAAAAGAACAGATCTGGTCAGTACCTCGCCACTGTAGGCAGAGGTGACATCGCGCTGATTCTTTTGCGTGAGCGTGCGGTATTGATTTGAAAAAAAAATAAAAAGAGAGAAAATGTCCCGCCCATCGTTTGCAAGACGTCGTGAAATGCTTCATGAATGTGAGAAGATGTGCTAGTGTGTGCAAAATTTTGTGAAACAAGTGATCAAGTGTGTATTATTATTGCAAATGTTGGGAGAATGGGACTCCCACCCCGAAGCGGAATAGCTAGGGAAGAAATCGTTGAATTAGGGAGATGGGTCATGTATTATAGACTAGAGGGTCAACGCAATCCGGACTGGCGGATGGAAAACGAATATGTCGTAATTTCAGAGTACGACTGGGGCATTGTGGAAAAATCGTTCTTAGATGAACGGTTTGAGTGTGTACAGTGTCTTGAGGTAAACTTTCCATTCTCATTAGTCAACCCATCAATCGCGTAAAAAAAAAAAAAACTAATTGGGCGAAATTTTCCCAAAAGAGCTTCGACATCACAGTATTCCGAGATCCGACATTAATGAGGACGGTTGGATTGAGTCGTGAACAGGGTGGTGGTACATTTCTTATGCCTGAATCAGGGTATATGGTTGCGCCAGTCTTTTGTCAACATTGTGGCATCGTGAGTTTTACTTTCAAATATTTTTTGATGAAAAAAAAAGAGAATATACCCATTTTATTCATCTAGATCGGCACAAGAGAGAATACATATGTCCCGGCTTACTGCTTAGAATGAATCACCATGTTAATGTACTCAGACAAATCAGAGTCAGTGAAATCGTTTACGACGAAAAGCTTGTGATTTACCACACGGAATGTGCATTCGGGCACGTGAGTAGAAAAATTTAATTACACCATGCGGTAGAGTTGTCATCTCACACGATAATATTTTCACGGACCGTGACATACTCCATCATTGAGCATGAGGAAAGGAGCTTTTACCCGGAGACGGAGGACTTTATCGGTAGCCCTCCTATTTTTGTAATACAAGTAATGCAACTATTGCCACCAAGCACATCTCTCATTTACGGATTGAGATGTGCATGTGGAGAAAATTTTTTTGAAATTTTAATCGTGAAAAATGATGTTGATTTCACGCACCACATACAGAATGATATGCAATCATTGTCCATCGATAGTGGCAACGAAGCTGATACCGAATGATGTACGAGAACCTATTGATGTACCCAATAATCATATTAAATACATAATCAATATTTTTCAAAAATAAAGAGTCAACGGTGAGTTTATTGTGAATTGCCGTCGGATGTTGTCGACATAGCATTCGAAAGGGAATACATTGCTCCTCTGTGGCCATCATGGATATGCAGAGTATTTTGGGGAGGAATACATTGTCTCTCTCGTGTGGATTTGAATCGGCCATCATGAGTATGTAAAATATTCGAAAAAAGAGAGACTATATTGTCTCTCTCTCTCTCTCTCTCTCTCTCTCTCTCTCTCTCTCTCTCTCTCTCTCTCTCTCTCTCTCTCTCTCTCTTCGAAGCCATGATGGATATGCAGATTCTTCCTCTGAAAACTGTGCCCTCGACCGGTATTAAGCATCAAGCTTTCTTGCTCAAAAGATGCTTCTGTGTATAGGCGCTTGCGCTTATACACAGAATATTATTATTACGATCTTGATCACATTCAAAAGTATGCTCGTTTGAAGTTCATGATGCGCATCACTTCACGAGGTGGCCCCTCTCTCCAAAGGAGAATGCTCGCGATCGCATGATGATCAGATCGACTTCTTTCCCCGACCCGCGCTGCGCTCGCCTGCAAGATGATTAATGAGACATCATTACTCGCTGAGCGCGTACCTACCTGTAGTGACCGATGCTAGCATATGGAGCCCTATGGTGTTCTGTAACATCTCGTACCCGAGATGCCGGGCGCTGCTTCGGCATCTCGGGTTCGAGATGCAGTCGCGTTAAAACTGACTATATACATCTCGTTTGTCCTCCAGACATGCAAATAAGGAAGTGAGAGAGAGAGAGATTGCATTGAATTGCGATTGCGTGTGGCTCATTCGCTTGACAACCGCGGGCACAGCAAGTCATCCGGGTAACTGCACCAGGTCTAGGGTTGATTTGCATAAAAGATGTATATATAGAACTGTACTGAGGCTGCACGACCTGGTGAATCCTCGTACTGGAGCTACCCTGGGGGACGTCCTCGATATGAGGAGGTCCTCGTCGTGGGGTTCTGTTCCAGTAGAGGATTTATCACCAGCTTGCTGCAGAATCAGTACAGTTCTATCTACTTCCCCGCTTCGAAATATATGATTCTATGGCTAAAATGACGAGATACGTATCTTTTTGTTTTGCCCTTTAACCTCACCACATGAGAGATATGCGAATTTTCAGTTCATAAGCCAAATTTTGATTCCTGACCTTTTTGGATCGGTAAGGTTCGATGAATCAGCGGGGTCTTCGAATTTCCTCGAAGATTTTCTTGTATATGATCATATTCCATGGAATTAACGAGTAACCATCATCAGTGGGCCAATATAGACCGACAATTCCTTGAAAATGGATATTTTACTAATAAGACTAAAGATTCGATTTCTCAAAAACATCATCCTCAATCTTGCTGGAATTTTTTTTTTGGTACAACTTGAATACACAAAAATTAAGGTAGAATCAGTTTGGTTTACTCTTTGAGACTGTCAGAGGCAGTATAAATTATTTTCGGGGATGAATTGTCGAAAAATCATTTTCCTCACACGTACGAGGCTCGCAAGCGTAATACTTTGCTCGTGTGTATTCAGGATTGGGTAATTTCACTACCGGATAAGTTTAAGAAATGTCAGGTGGCGCTTCCGTTCGTCGATGCATATTCATTCTACAGAAAGACGAAACTAGAGCTGCCTCCTCATACGGATAAGAACTTCGAAAATCAGCGCCAGCTCCGTCCATGTGAATTTCTTCATCCATAGAGTTCATAACTGTAGAGACTACCATGAATCGAAGAAAGAATGATGCCATCCGACCGTTTCGCTCTGCTAAGTTGAATCGCGTTCCAAAATTGACTAGTTCAGAGCCGAGAAGCGGATCTTCATCTTGAATATCCGCCCAACTCTCTGGAAAACGACATCAAACATGGTATGCCTCTACTGGAGGGATATGTGCCTATGATTCATATGAAGATTTGTCACGGAAGTGTGGAACTTAAGGTCTTCCTAGTTGACTCATAATAGCTGGGTTTTGCTCAGAAAGCAGCGGCCTCCCACGGATGTTCGACTGTCCGTGCTTTTGGAATACCAGTACGTTATCGTCCAAAAATTGTTTCCTCCAAGCATGGGAGGCCCGGATGCCATTCAAAGCAGGCACCTCCTTCCATTTGGCAAGTTTCTTTGACCGAAATCTAACCAGGTCAGCAGTATCAATTCCAAAGAGGAAACTACCTCAGGAGTATACTCTGCAACTTTTTCAACGAAAGCACTCGCATTGTTGTTGGCATCTGTATGCGATTGCCTCAAATTATGGACGGTTGCTTGGTGCTTCACTATTCCACCGATTCCATCACAAGCACCTTTGCTGTGACCCGTTGCTGAGAAAACCCACAACTTCTTTGACAACGAGTGAAAAGGCTCCCCCGCTTGGAACCGGTTTTCTAAATGTGCAGCAGCTCCATCCGAAATCATGATCGATTCATCATCAGACTCAAAATATGGGTCTTTCTTTGAGTGGGACTCAATCTTTCTAATTGCGAATGATGCGTGCGCTGTATCGTGATTCAGATCGTCACTCGTGACTGCAAAGCTTATCGTTTTCCCTCGATAATAGCACACTGCTGTGAATATCGAAATCTGTTTGGATTTTCAATAATCACTCTGAACCGCTGGGCTATGCGCTCTATCAAGAATCCTGGTGTGTGTTCCAGTGGTGACAATCCAAACAGTCCTCAGCCAAGGTCTTGAGGAACTCAGTCAGTGTTGCGTGCATCCTCTCGATCATGCCGTTGCTCATCGGCAAGTATGGTGATGTGCAGTATTTTTTGATACCAAAGGCTTCTGCAAAATCAGTCAGGACAGTATTCGTCAAATGTCTGCCTTGATCGCTTAAAATTGACCCTGATGGTCGAAAATATGCAATCACTCGATTGAGTGATGCATGGGCTACTTCGTGTGCCGTGGCGCGACGTATCAGGATCAGTATGACATAGCGTGTCAGCTGATCTTGTACCGATACGATGTGATTATGGCCACTTTTTGAGGGACATGATGGTGGATAGAAATGTATCGCGATTTTGTCAAAAGGTCGAAATACCTCAGTGGCGAGCGTACTTTCTGTCTCACTAATTCGTCTATCGCGTAATCATTGCAGCATTCCACCACACTTTTGACATCCTCGCGCACTGTTTTCCAATAATAATTTGTGCGATCAGGTTGTAAGTTCTGTTGATGCCACTATGTCGACCATGCGCCGACGCGTGGGATTTCGTGATGAGCTTAGGCCTATCACTATCGAAGGGTAGTTTGAGGTTGTGTTTGGAAAGCACGGCCTCAATTCCCTCCCATTGAAAACTTTTTCGAAAATCTAAATAACTTCTGGCCAGATTGCCGGTGAAATCATTCGGTTGTCTTGTATGAGATCTATGCTTTCCAGTTCTTCCTTATAATCAAGTTCTTGACATTTCTCACAACCATTATGATATCATTTTCAAGTGGTTTTTCACCCACGTAATTTTTTACAAATAGTGCAAAAACGTATATTGAACCCGCGATCTCAAATTCATGTACGTTTCCAACCTAAAAGCGATCTCCCATTACTTTGGCAGAAATATAGTCTCCTCGATCAGAGAGAAAATAGACTCGGTTCCTGTGGAATTATCGCAAAAATGCTACGTTTTCCTCGTAACGAGAGGGGTGCTCGTCGACTGCAATAATTTTTTGCAGTGTAGAGCTTGCTCATCATTGCCCAATGCTCACGGTGGCTTCTCACGTGGTGGTCGAGCTTTTGCTACTTGATTTTCATCAAGTGCTGATGAGTGAGCTTCCGCCTGCCACGCGTTTCTAGAACTAGATCTAAATCCGTGTTGCAGGCCACTCACGGGATTATTGACGGGTCTGTTCTTGGGCACTCCTGGGATGATATCTCAGTTAGAATCAAAATCACCACTTCAGCCATTTTTGTAAAAAGTCCAAATAACGTGTTTTTTTGCCACCTTTCGAACTTTCTCGTTCTACAGTTCGAACATGACGCATTTTTACGGAAAATATGTACATACCTTCTTTGTTGATCTTGAAAAACTGCACAAGTATTTGTCCTTTCCTCTTACCGTAAAACTCACCTGTTGGGAGAATTACAGGTTATTCTGGCGAAAATACTATTTCTCCCGCTTTCTCATTCTACAGACGGAACAGGACGCGTTCTTCCAGGAAATTCGTGAGGACCTTTTTTGTAGATCTTGAAGAATTGCATGGGAATAGGTCTTCTTCTCTCCCCTTGAAACTCACCTGTTGGAGGGATTAGAGGTTTTTCTATCAAGCATCGTACTTTCTCCGTGACTCCCCTCTGTTTCATAATCATGATACGGAGAAAATTTGTTCCATTAACACCCATGTGGGATTAATTTCTATGAGCCATAAAACGACGAATACAGGAGTGCCGAATTATTTCTTCTGATCGTTCTCTTCGTTTGAGTATAGCTACTTCGTCGGTGATTGATGATTTTCCTTATGTCACAGAATTGTTGACTACTTTTATGCATTCGTTCATTCATGCACACACCTTACAATGATCAAGGGCAATCTGTTCAACTGTCAGATGCAGTGTATAGTAGCGTTCCCCTGATGGTACACTCAACTATAAGTAACAAGGGCAATCTGTTCAACCGTCGTATACGGTGTATAGTACCCTGCTGCAAAAGTTCGATTGGATTCGATTGAAATACATCCAATCGTTCTGAATCCAGAAACTTATGATGGATTTGAAACATGACTTTCAGGACTGAGGAAGATTCGAGTTCAATAACGATCAATGATGTTGATCATGATTCGAACAGTACAGACCAATCTTCACCAATGCAGACTTTTCGCATTGAAAGTGAGATTGCCAATCAATTTCAATACTTACTGCCAGTATTCGGGAGTCGATGTTCTATCTGTATGAATGCTGATTCCCTTGATAGAATATCGCGATTCCAATCCGTGTCAATGCTATAAAAAAGCATTGACATGCTATAATAGGATCCTATCTGCTTCAATCGATTCCAACACTGTTTTTCAGTAATGGAAACATCGAGATCTCAATCCGCCTCAATCGACCTCAATACTGACTGGAAGCATTGGAGACTTCATACCCTATTTATCTAAATCGATTTGAATGCTGGATATCAGTATTGGAATTTCGAAATCCTATCTGCCTCAATCGATTGCCAGACTATCTCCCAGTATTGGAAACATCGAGATCTCAATACGCCTCAGTCGACCTGAATACTGAATGGAAGCATTGGAGTCCTTATATCCTAATTATCTGAATCGATTTGAATGCTGGATATCAATATTGGAGAATCGAAATCCTATTTGCCTCAATCGATCCCAATACTGTTTTCAGTATCGGGAACATCGAAAACTCAATCCGCCTCAATCGACCTCCATACTCACTTTCAGTCATTATTACAAAGCAACGTCTTACATATACATCACTCACATTACAGCTAAGGTTTCAATACAATCCAATACTTATTCTAATCATGATCGCATTGTTATATCATCGCATTACATAACTAAACGCTATTTAGAGATTCTGCCACTCATCAATCTTATATAGGAATAGGAGAGATGGTTCGTCGCTTGCGAGAAAGCAATCCCATGATATTTGGATGCAAACTGAGATGGTCACCGGAACGCCACCCAGCGTCAGCCACTCGAATTCTATCGGCCTCAATGGATTCCAATACTAACTTTCAGGAATGGGAATTTCAATATCTCACACTACGTCAATCGATCCCAATACTGACTATGAGCATTGACGAGTTTATTCATCGTCCTTGATCGATTTGAATGCTGGATATCAGTGTTGAGGACGTGAGATCCTATCTGCCCAAATCTATTTCAGTACTGTTTTCCAGTATCGGGAACATCGAGATCTCAACCCACATTGATCGATCTCGATACTGATTGTGAGTATTGGAGCCCTCATATCCCAATAACCTGAATCGATTCCAGTACTGTCTCTCAGCATTGGTTGGATCGCTATCTCACTCCACTTCAATCGATCTTAATACTGATTTTCAGCATCGGGAACCTCATATCCTATTCACCTGAATCGAATTGAATGCCGAATATCAGTATTAAGGACTTGAGATCCTATCTGCCGTAATCGATTCCAGTACTGTTCTGCATTATCGGGAACATCAAGATCTCAATCCGCTTCCATCGATCTCAATACTGACTTTCAACATTGCAGAGCTTATATCATATTTCCCTGAATGGATTTGGATGCTGATCATCAGCACAAGAGATGAGAGAAGGCTTCCCCGAGCGAGTGTATACGCAATCGCCTCGGTGGTCTAATTGGTTAAGGCGCCGGTCCGGAGTACCGGAGATTGCGAGGTTCGAGTCCCGCCCGAGGAAGAATTTTTTCATCTCTCGGTCAATCTTTCAATAAAAAATTGAAAATTACAGAAAAATAAAAAATCCCTCCGTGAAGCAGCCACTATGAAAGTGGAGCCTCGAAGGTCGCAGTTTGACATTTGTCAGACTGTGATCGCCGCCTGAGCGCGACGATTTTGAGTGGCTCGAAGAAACGATAAATTCATTCATTAAATGTATTTCATCAAATCGAGCGATAGAGTCAAAATATCGATGAGATCTACCTTATTCGTATAATTTGCATATTTGCATGGTCATGGTTCCTTGATTGACCGCATCGAGAGATTGGCACAAGAGATGAGAGAAGGCTTCCCCGACAGAGTGAATACGCAATCGCCTCGGCGGTCTAATCGGTTGAGGCGCCGGTCCAGAGTACCGGAGATTGCGAGGTTCAAGTCCCGCCCGAAGAAGGATTTTTTCATCTCTCGGTCAATCTTTCAATAAAAAATTGAAAAATACAGAAAAATAAAAAATCCCTCCGTGAAGCAGTCACTATGAAAGTGGAGCCTCGAAGGTCGCAGTTTGACATTTGTCAAACTGTGATCGCCGCCTGAGCGCGACGATTTCATGTGGCTCGAAGAAACGATAAAATCATTCATAAATGTATTTCATCAAATCGAGAGATAGAGTCAAAATATCGATGAGATTTACTTTATCCGTATAATTCGCATATTTGCATGGGCATGGTTCCTTGATTGACCGCATCGAGAGATTGGCACGAGAGATGAGAGAAAGCTTCCCCGAGCGAGTGAATACGCAATCGCCTCGGCGGTCTAATCGGTTGAGGCGCCGGTCCGGAGTACCGGAGATTGCGAGGTTCGAGTCCCGCCCGAGGAAGAATTTTTTCATCTCTCGGTCAATCTTTCAATAAAAAATTGAAAAATACAGAAAAATAAAGAATCCCTCCGTGAAGCAGCCACTATGAAAGTGGAGCCTCGAAGGTCGCAGTTTGACATTTGTCAAACTGTGATCGCCGCCTGAGCGCGACGATTTCATGTGGCTCGAAGAAACGATAAATTCATTCATAAATGTATTCCATCAAATCGAGCGATAGAGTCAAAATATCGATGAGATTTACTTTATCCGTATAATTTGCATATTTGCATGGGCATGGTTCCTTGATTGACCGCATCGAGAGATTGGCACAAGAGATGAGAGAAGGCTTCCCCGAGCGAGTGAATACGCAATCGCCTCGGCGGTCTAATCGGTTGAGGCGCCGGTCCGGAGTACCGGGGATTGCGAGGTTCGAGTCCCGCCCGAGGAAGAATTTTTTCATCTCTCGGTCAATCTTTCAATAAAAAATTGAAAAATACAGAAAAATAAAAAATCCCTCCGTGAAGCAGCCACTATGAAAGTGGAGCCTCGAAGGTCGCGGTTTGACATTTGTCAAACTGTGATCGCCGCCTGAGCGCGACGATTTTAAGTGGCTCGAAGAAACGATAAATTCATTCATTGAATGTATTTCATCAAATCGAGCGATAGAGTCAAAATATCGAGGTGATCTACCTTATCCGTATAATTTGCATATTTGCATGGTCATGGTTCCTTGATTGACCGCATCGAGAGATTGGCACAAGAGATGAGAGAAGGCTTCCCCGAGCGAGTGAATACGCAATCGCCTCGGCGGTCTAATTGGTTGAGGCGCCGGTCCGGAGTACCGGAGATTGCGAGGTTCAAGTCCCGCCCGAAGAAGAATTTTTCCATCTCTCGGTCAATCTTTCAATAAAAAATTGAAAAATACAGAAAAATAAAAAATCCCTCCGTGAAGCAGCCACTATGAAAGTGGAGCCTCGAAGGTCGCAGTTTGACATTTGTCAAACTGTGATCGCCGCCTGAGCGCGACGATTTCATGTGGCTCGAAGAAACGATAAATTCATTCATAAATGTATTTCATCAAATCGAGCGATAGAGTCAAAATATCGATGAGATTTACTTTATCCGTATAATTTGCATATTTGCATGGGCATGGTTCCTTGATCGACCGCATCGAGAGATTGGCACAAGAGATGAGAGAAGGCTTCCCCGAGCGAGTGAATACGCGATCGCCTCGGTGGTCTAATCGGTTGAGGCGCCGGTCCGGAGTACCGGAGATTGTGAGGTTCGAGTCCCGCCCGAGGAAGAATTTTTTCATCTCTCGGTCAATCTTTCAATAAAAAATTGAAAAATACAGAAAAATAAAAAATCCCTCCGTGAAGCAGCCACTATGAAAGTGGAGGCTCGAAGGTCGCAGTTTGACATTTGTCAAACTGTGATCGCCGCCTGAGCGGCCCTGAGGAGTATCCGTGCCTACCGCACTGTGTCAGGAGATGCGGCTTACGTATTGGCGAGTACTCCGCCCATCCACTTGCTCGTCGCGGAGCGAGTGAGGATCTGGGACCGCCAGAAAGTGATCGGAGCCGAACGAGTACTCACTCCGACGATGAAGGAGATCATCCGCGACAACGAGAAGGAAACCACCCTTGAGCATTGGCAAACTGAGTGGGATTCGCCATTTGCAAACGGCAGATGGACGCACCGGCTGATCCGTGACGTAGCCAAGTGGGCGGAACGCACCCACGGAGAGATGGACTACTGGACGACGCAGGCACTGAGCGATCATGGTTGCTTCGGTTCCTATCTAACCAGGTTCAAGAAGAGGACGACCCCAGCATGTCAGTCATGCGGGGACGAATGGGATGACGCCGAACATGCCCTGTTCAAGTGCAGCAACACCCGGAGAGAGCGCGCCGAGCTGGATGAATGGCTGGGTGCTCAACTAACACCTGAGAATCTCGTTCCGTACTTGCTCCGCAACCAGGAGACATGGGATAGACTCACCGGATACATCAAGCTGGTGATGACCCGCAAAGAGGAGAAAGAGAGGGAAGTAAGGCGCCTCGAAGCAGGCGAATCACAGTGACTCTGCCGATTGAAACAGAAGAGGCCCAAATGATTCCAGGAGGAATCTGATGCACTGAAGAGGGAAGAGAGAAGAGAGAAGAGAGAAGAAAGAAGATGAAGAATGAAGAGATGGAAGAAGATCGAAGAAAGGGAAACAACACCTGCGAGTCGTGAGAAGAGAGACGCTCGATCCTGAGCGCGAGACGCCGCCGGCCCTGAAGTAATGCTCACGCGGTGCCGGGGCCGGATTGGTAAGTTGGTGGATCTCTCCCTTGTCCAATGGCCGGCGCCAACGGAGAAGGAAGAGAGGGTTTACCCGGTTCGGATGGCCGTATCGATGCGGATTCCAGCCCGGGACTGTTGGGGAGGTGCTGGCCAGCCGTGTTTGGCTGACCGGTGCCTCTCCTTCGTACGTCGCAGCGTATTTGCCCTACAACCACCTTAAAAAAAAAAAAAAAAAAAAAAGAGAATAGTGAGCAGAGATGGACAGCTGTCGTCGCCCGGATGACGAGCAGCTTGGCCTGAGCCATCATCGCGAGCGGCTGCGATCAGTCGTCGGATAGAATATTATCCGCGCCGAGTGATGTGTGTACCAGTGTGAGTGAGGCGAGAAGGGCCCCGGTCGATGGCCTTGAAATAGTGTGAAGCGAGAGGTATGCAGCCCCGAAATCGTCGCCTAGGAAGCACCCGGACCGAGCCCAGGATCGGGCCTTGCGTATAGCCCGGACTGGGATATGTCGACCCGGCGTCGTGACCCTGGCCCGCGTGTTATGCTGAGCGAACGCGAGTTTGGTGAGTCTCTCTCCCGCGTAAACTCTCTCTCTCGCGATGTTAAGATCAAATAAATGCGAGCGTAATTACACGCGTGATATCTGTATTAATTTTATATGAGACTATTTCTATTCTATTTGAGATGAATAAACTTTCGAAGACCACAAGAAAGGTGGTCCACAGTAAACATAAAATCTTTCGTTCTGTGTATCTTTATTTCTTGAAATAGTAAAGGATATATATATATATATACATGAATTAATAGTTTATTAATATTTAGAACATTATTATATAATATTCCGTATTCCCTTCGAGGATACGATGCAAGATAGTAGGTTAATTATGAGGCTCTTAACTCTATCTCAATGGCGCCCAACGCTTATTTAATTATTGTACTTTGAAATTTCATGTAAAACGCTTCGCGCGCAAATTTTGGAGCAATAGCTCAATTTCATTCGAGAAAAGCGTTACAAGAAATGAAAAAGAGTGCAGTAATTAAAAATCAACCCCAAAATAGAGCCTAAAAATTTTCAAATGAGTAAAGTAGTCAAATTTCAGTTAAAATCGTTAGAATCTTTGAATATATATGAAAATTTGTGAGACATGAAATAGATAGAAAGCGCGCCAAGGCCAACCTTAGCCGGCAAAAATTAGAGTCAAGTACCTCACGCGTGAATATGAGATCGCGTGATGCGGATATATATATATAGCAAGCTCCGTAAGCGTCAACACGAGTCGATGGCAGTTTCTTTTTCTACTAGTGAGAATAAAATTTGTTTGAATTTCCAACAGCGGGATAGAAGCGTGTCAAGTTTAACATGCATATAGAAATAAATAGAGATATAGATTTGGCATTCAAATTTTGCCTCGACCAGTTTTCACGCTTACGTTTGACCAATTTCTTAATGATATGAGAATAATAATATTTTGCATGATAGAATAATGGATAATTGCGGCGTGATGCCCTCACGCGTAATATTGGAGTGATGGAATTTTGAAGAGAATAATTCTGATTTCTGGCCCGTCTGAATTTTTAATTGTAGTAAGAGAAGTGAGAAAAAAATTTTTTTTGTTGAAAATGGCTGGATCTCACATGGATACCCACGTCTTGGACGATTTTATAAACAATATTGATGAAGAAACGTTAGATGAAGCTTTGGGTGAACTCTTGCTCTCGCGTGAAGGGACATTCAAAGCTAGAGTAGAACGGTTGCGTAGGCACATTCGCGGGGGATACAATGAGACAGATTTTGATCAGTATTTATTGATGGATCTGGCTGAATTAGAAGTCGCGCGAATGGAGGCATTGCCGAGATTTTTACGCAAGACCACGCAGACAGCCCATGATAGGCGTTCAATCCTCAATAGATATGAGGAGGACGACATTTTTGCGAACAATATAAACGATGAGAATGTGACTAGGCGCAATCACCGAGTGCGAAGAAGCTCATTACGCGATGAATTAGCGGATGTGCAAGAGAATGCACAGCGGCGATCGGCGTTAATTCAAAACGACGCGCGCCCGGAAGTCCAAGAAGCCAACGAACCGCCAAATAGATTTATTACGTTGCGAGAGGAAAATGGCCGGTTATATGAAATTCCAATGCAGATCGCGGATAGTTGGAAAAATTCTTCGGACGGCGAAAATGCTGAAAATCAGATCATCCGCGAGAATATTTTAGATCAGACGGTGCGTTTTCAAAATAGTGCGAGATCGAGCGCGCCATTACAATCGAATACCCAACAGCAAGCGAAAGAGCCAAGTGCCGAGCCACACAACAATAAGCACACAAAGACAGATTCAAATAAACCCAAATGGCGTAGTCAAATTTTACGCGAGCAATTACAGCAAGCGTTATTAGAAGAGGAATACGAATTGTGCGGCGTTAAAAATAAATCATATAGAGGTGATGAAACGGGGCAAATCGAGGATGATGAGGGAATTTCTTCTAGCGATAGTGAGAATGAATTTTCGCAGAATCAAGGGGAGAATCCGAGGCCCTCTTTGCCAAGACTCAGTGGCCATTCGCGCGTGAGTTGGGCAGCGGACGTAAATCAGGCACCGCAGCCGAATAACACTCAACAAACACAAGCAGCGCGTTCAGATTTTCACACGGGTATACAAAATAGAAACGATAGAAATACAGCTGAGACGAGAGATCTCACACGCACAGTAAAATCGTGGAACCTTAGATTTTCAGGTTCAGCAAACCAGAGTTTAGAAGAATTTTTGATTAAAGTCGATGAACACAGAATGGTGGCAGGCATGTCCAAGAATGATATTTTACGCGCAGTAGCGGTGCTGTTGAGTGGCCCAGCATTAAATTTGTATCAGTTACGTGGTAGTAGCTGGAATTCTTGGAAAGATGCGGTTACTTGTTTTCGCGCGCATTACCAGGACGAAAAGTATTCAGAACGGTTAGCAGACGAAGCACGCGCACGATTACAAAAAGACGATGAGCCAGTTCACGAATACATCACAGCGATGCGTCTAATTTTTAACAGAATGCCGGAACCTCCACCCGAATCGAAACAGGTTGAACGCATTTATTATAATATGAGAAAAGATTTTCACCCTTCGATACGTCGATATTTGCACGCGGGTATTGAGAAATTTTCCAGACAAGCTACCGAGCTTGGAAAAGCTTTTGATGCGGGCAAAAACCAAGCACTTGTTCAGGGTACTAAGAAAGATGATGAAAAATTAAGTTCGCAAAAGCCTAAAAATTCGAATCAAAATTCAAAAGAGACTCAAAATTCAAGTCAAGATAAGGAGGAAAAATCGGAGTCTGAAAAAGAGACGATAGATTCAGCAACCGTCGAAGTAACAACTATGGCAGATGTTGCAAAGTTGATGAATATTCAAATTCAGAAATTAAGAGAAGAACTCTTACCGAAGCCGAACGGTCAAAACGCGAGTCAGAGCAATAACGCGCAAAATTCAAATCAAAATAACGGGCAAGGTCGAAATAGAAGTCGACGTAGAGATCGAGGCGATCGGGGAGGCAATAATAACAACAATGGCAACGGTGGCAATGGCCAGCAGCAGGGTGCTCAAGCGGGACCACCACCTCAAAATTTCCAAAATACCTATCCTCAGCAACAAAATTTTCAGACGCGCGAGTTTTACGCGAATAACAATCAAAATCAAAATCAATATCAGAACCAGAATAGAGGTTACAACGGCAATTACAATAATAATTACCAAAACAATTATCCAAGAGGAGGTTATAGAGGAAATCGAGGAGGTGGTTATCGCGGGGGTTACCGTGGTAGAGGTTATGGTGGATATTATAATAATTACCAGAATCAGGTCCAACCACCACCAATACAACAACAAAATGCGCCGGTTAATGCAGTGAATTTACAAGAAAACGCGCCCGCGGCGAAACCATCAGCCGAGGCGGGAAACGCGAAACCAGCGGCGTAAATGAGACCATTGCGTTAGCTACGTCCGAACAGGTCTCAAAAGTGTGCGAAGCCAGTCAATCACAATCTCAAGAAACTGCGAATACTTTTCAACTTGACGCGACTAGGATTTTCAAAGTTCCTGATACGACAAAACGGACAGATTATCCTCGATATTGGATCAACGTAAAAATTGGTCCAATAGAATTGAAGGGATTATTAGATTCGGGAGCCGCACGGTCCGTGATAGGCAGAAAGTATCGAGACATCGCAGGGCAAATTGGTATTACGCTCCAACCCTCTAATTTTTTGTACGCTCAAATGGCGAACGGAGAATTGGAAGAGGTAACTGGGGAATTGATCACTCCCCTGGAGATAGCTGGGATAAGCAAAAATATGCCAATTCTTAGCGTGCCATCATTGCCTGTAGATCTCATTTTGGGACTTGAATTTATCCGTTTCTTTGGGATGCACATCTTAGGTGATAGTGACGAATATACATTCGCAGATCTTAAGGACAAGCAAAAATTTGCATTTGAATTATTTTCAATCGAAGCACCAAATCAAATAAATTTAGAGTCTGAAATTCCAACATCATCGGAAGAAAAAATTGAGTCAAAATCTGAAGCGTCAAAAAACGCGCAAGAGCCACAATCGAGAGGTGAAGGTTTGAAAAAATTGAGTGATGAAGCTTACAGACTGAAAAGTGTTTTAGATAAATGTTTACCTCACCAGAATAAAAATGAGAAATTTTTGAAAGCAACTGATTTAATCGAATGCGAGATTCGACTCTTGAAAAGTGCACGTCCAGTAAAGCAAAGATATTTTCCGTTATCGGATAAAATGGAGAAAACAATGCATGCAGAATTTCAAAAATTATATGATGCAGATGTAGTTGAAAAATCAAATAGTTCGTGGAATAACCCAGCGTTTTTAGTAAAAAAAGCGAACGGAGGGCATAGATTAGTTGTAGATTTACGAGTAGTCAATTCATTAGCTGAAAAAGATGCGTATCCGACACCCTATATGGACACTATATTAAGGAAATTAAAGAACGCGAAATATATAACTACGCTGGACTTATCCATGGCCTACCATCAGATGAAGCTTGAAAAGATTTCGAGAAATATTTGCGCATTCACAATTCCCGGTAGAGGGCACTGGCAATTCAAAAGGCTACCTATGGGTTTAGCTAACTTGACTCAATTATAGGAGACCTAGAGCCTTACGCGTACGGGTATTTAGATGATATTGTCCTGGTGACAGAGACGTTTGAACAACATTTAGAGCTACTAGAGAAATTATTAAACAGAATCGTGGGGGCAGGTCTAACTATTAACAGAGAAAAGAGTAAATTTTGTTGCCAAGAAGTTAAATTTTTAGGATATTTAGTGGGCGAGCACGGTTTAAGAGTCGATTCCGCGAAAACAGAAGCAATCAAAAATTATCCGAGGCCTAAAAATGTCAAACAAGTGAAGAGATTCACAGGTACGACATCGTGGCACAGTAAATTCATCAGAAATTACGCGACGATTGTAGAGCCAATAAATCGTTTATTGAAAAAAGACGCGAAATTTGAGTGGAAAGAAGAACAGGAAAAAGCATTTTGTGCGCTAAAAGAAGCATTAGTATCTGCACCCGTGCTCAGTATGCCAGTTCCAGACGCTGAATGGTTCTTGCATACTGATGCATCAGACACTGGGATAGGATCTATGCTTACACAGAAAGTTGATGGCAGAGAGCGCGTAGTTTGTTACGCGAGTCGATCACTTCCAAAACAAGGAAGAGTTTGGTCAGTAACAGAACGAGAATGTCTGGCTATTAAATGGAGTATTGAGAAATTTAGGCCGTATATTGAGGGAGAAAAATTTACAGTTGTAACAGACCACAGCGCGCTACAGTGGCTGTCCAACAAGAAAAATCCAGTAGGACGCGTAGGCAGATGGGCCCATGACCTCGCGAGTTATTCGTTCCGCGTGATCCACTGCAAGGGAACGCTTAATAATGTCCCTGATGCGCTCTCAAGAATATTTGAAGACGACACGATGAATATCGGTTCAGTTGGAGTTCTTGAGAAAACATTAGATGAGTAGTACAACAAAAGATTCTTTCAAATTTTGGAACATCCAAAAAGATACACTGGAAAATTATGGATGGTAGAATTTATAAATATAGGCCAGATCACGAATTAAATGAGATAATTGATGATTTAGATGTGTGGAAATTAGTGGTTCCAGAAGAAAACCGCGCAAAAATAATTAAAGAAAGCCATGACGAGCCATCAGCCGGTCATATGGGCAAAGAAAAAACGTATAGGAAGGTCGCGCAGTCGTACTACTGGCCCGGTATTTACCTAGACGTCGCGAATTACGTGAGAAATTGCGATAGTTGCGCGTTATATAAGGTAGATCAACGCGGTCAAATAGGTATGATGGGTACGCGCACAGTCGACAGACCGATGAAAATTATTGCAATGGATTTAATGGGACCATTCCCAAAATCGAAAGAACAGTTTGAATATTTACTCATTTTCGAGTGTATTTTTAGCCGTTATATAGTCTGCGTACCATTACATAAAAAGACTGGGCAAGCGGTTCAGAATGCACTGGAAGATGTATTATGTACACATTATGGGACACCGGAAATTTTGATTAGCGATAATGGGTTAGAGTTCAAAAACGAATTGATGAATAAATTCTGCGAGGAAAACGGTATAGAGCATGAATTCACCCCTAGTTTCCATCCCCAAGCAAATTCGGTTGAACGAGTCAACCGAGATATTAAGACCATGATAGCAATATTTGCTGATAACCACAAAGAGTGGGATAAGCATATTCAACAATTTCAATTTTGTCACAATTCAAATTTTTCGAGTTCGACCGGAAAATCACCAGCGTTCATGATTTATGGACGCGAAATTAAAGCGCCAAAATTATGGAGAAAACGCGTGGAAATACTCGGAAAAAGCTTCAAAGAAAAAGAGAAATTTCATGAAGAACGGTAATCAAGCTGAATTAATAGAGTCATTAAAAGATTTAGACGGAGCAGAAATTAGTGCAGAAATAAATTTAGAAAATAAGATAGAAAGCAATTCAGAAAATCAGAATTCAAGTCAATCAAATGAGCGCTCGCGAGTCGATGAGCCAGAGAAATTCACTATTCAACACAGTCAGATTTTATTGTTTCTCAGGAATCAGTAAAAAATTGGTCAGATCGTATGAATAAGTTACCCGAGGTACACGACTCTACCATAAGTAAAATTGAAAAAGCGAGCGAAAAGCAAAAATTGAATTATAATGTATCAAAGCGTGATGTTAGATTTAAGATAGGTGATAAGGTATTGAAAAAGAATCGACCATTGTCATCGGCGGAGAAGAATTTTACAGCGAAGCTGTCAGAAAAATTTTCAGGACCATTCGAAATTAGCAAGAAACTAGGAGAAAACGTCTATGTATGATCGAAAGACGGAGTTGAGTTACAGTCATCCGTCCACGCTAAAGATCTGAATTATGCAAGCGTTGCATCAAATCAGACGACCAAAAATAATAATCTCGAGCAATCATCACATCAGCAGCAGAAAGAAGAGTCGGCGTCGTCAAGTGCCGGCGAGTCTCCCCTCCCCGCTGCAGCGCCACGCGACCGGAAGATTAGTCGCCAGTGCGCGCAAGAAGCTACAGGTGAGCGCATCACACGCGAGCTCGAGCAACAACACCCGCGATCACAAGGTCCAATTACCCGATCTAAAACTAAGGTGATTAAATCGAGATAAATAAATTAATTGACTAGAAGTGCTAAAAAACTAAGTGACTAGAAGTGTTAAAATGGGACCTATATAAGAGGCAGTGTTGAAGTGGCTAGAGAAGGACAGTAAGAATGAAAAAGAAAGTGTAAATAATAGCTCTGATACGCGCGTGGATAATGGTGGAGTACAGGACAATGACAGTGTAAATAATATAAATAGTGTGGAGGTAAATGTGCTTTTGGACGCTCAAAACCCCATAATGAATGAGGTGATAGTGCCAGCACAAAACAACCCCGTCGTGCCCGTGATTGTGCCACCAGTGCGTCAAAAACAAGAAGAGATTGATGCAGACGACATCGTCGAATTTCATGCGCGTCGACGAGTAAGAGAAAAATCAGCTCTTATGCAAAGCTTGAAAGCTATAGCACAGCCATGGAAGGAGGAAGATAAGCGCCGTCGAGAAGCAGAGTCGCGCGCGGTAGCAACAATAACAACAACACCGACGCCTGAATTCCTCGAAGAGCAGCAGCTCGCGAGAAAATCGCGCGCCGATGCTCATGCAGCAACTTATGCGGCTGAGCTAGATGAGGCCGTGAATAACACACGTTTGGGTTTAGAGGTGCAATGCAGTGTTGCGCTCCAAAAACGTCTACGTGCACATTTCTTGCAGTTGCGGGAACGAGAATTTGAAAGGCGCATGAGTTAGGAAAGGCAAGAAGTGCTAGATAGATTCGCGGTGGATCTGCCACGCGCTATACAAAATGCGGAGCAGCTACATTTATCGTTGCAGTATCGTGAAGATATGCTGCAAGTCCGAGAAGAAGCTGTGATGCAGCGCGAGGCGGACATCTACGCGCGAGAATACCATATACAACGATCAGCTGATCGTTGGGCAGCAGAAAGCCGTGCGCTAGTGAGAAGATTGCAAGAAGAGAGATCACGCGCAAGAAATCAGCAGCGTGGTCCACCCCGTTGCAAACAAAATTATCGGCGTCGTATATCTGTAGATTTACAAATCGACTTTAATTTTTACGCGCCAGAACATCAGTTACGTGATCAGGTCATCATTGAAGAGATAGAGGAGGAGCCGCCACTGCCGAGTAATGAGCCTCAGATACGCAGACAAGAGGCGCAACAGATAGAAATCGAGCCACAACAGCAGGTCCAGGAAAACTCACGTCCAAGTATTGAGCCGCCGCCACCGCCGCAACAAGTAGCAGATAGAGCTTGGAGTCCAATCAGAGGCTATCGCACAACAGCTGAGCGTCAAGCACGCGTCTATATTACTCAAGCAGAGCGAGTAAGGCGAGCACAGGAGGTGAATGATTATTTCAATAACAGAAAGAAAGAGCAGAGAAGAATGAATAAAGCGTGGGCAGATGCACATTTTCTGCCTGGAGACCGTGACATAGAGTGAGCAGCAGCAACAGCAGCAAGTTCATCATCATCGAATCAGCAGCAGCAAGATCAAGAGTATGGTTAATTTCCCATTCATCAATTTTCGATTCAAGTAGAATGTCCATTTTAAGAAAGAAAATCCAGTCATTTCTTTTTTTTTTCTCATAAAGAAGCGTTATTTACAACGCGTAATATATTATTTTGCGTCACAAGCGAGAGAGAGGCATATATAAATTAGGAGAGAGACTCGTATTGATAATATAAGTATTTACCTATGTACAATTGATCAGTTCCTATTTACAAAATGGATAAGTTTATTGACATTATTTATATACAAGAAGTGAAAATATTTACATTATTTACAGGTCATTGCCAGCAGTGAAGAAAAATAATGTGATGAGAAAATGAATTGATTATTTATAATTGCGAGATGTAATTATTATTTGAATATGAACTTTTTCAGTTAGTTAGCTTTTCAGTTTTTCGAAATAGAAGCCGTCGGTCGCGAGAAAATTTCAATCTCTCACGGGTTCCGAGATTTCGCGAGGGGCTCTGTGACGAGGTCAATCGCCACACGCGACGCGACGTATATTAGAATAAGTTTGCAGACGATGAGAACAGAG